>OX276403.1:0-2400000 GCA_946251805.1 Cybosia mesomella | reverse complement strand
CTTTTTGCGTCCATCGCGAACAAACAAACAGATAAACAGACAAGAATACATATGATAAATAAACAAATGTTCTAGGATATTTTACACAGCACAATCTAGATTAGTTATATGGATTAACACAAAACATTTTTGTAAATACATACAACACATACAGAATACGTATATTTGTATATAGGTACATAGAAACACCCAGACTAATAAAGCATATTAGACATTCATGCATACAAATTTAATGACTGGGAATCGAACTTGCACCCTCTGACGTAGCAGTCGAATGCACTACCGCCACGCCATAGAGATTGAGCGCATTATGTTCCTGTGGGTCGCGGGAACCGGATTAGTATTTCACTTTTCACGCACACTACTGGCGTGAACCCACTCCTAAGATAAGCAATGTGTGGGAGGGAGGAAGGGATGATGACGATAAAAAAATACACACGTAATTGTTCAAGGTTTCAATTCTATCGGCACTCACAGAGTGCCAGTGCCTTATGCCTTCTATATTTCACTGCATACTCGTAAAAAATCTCGTAGTTGTATAATAGGTGGGAAGGGAGAGAGGGCGACAGTGAGGGAGGGATAATGACGTTTAAAAAAATCACGTAATTGTTCAAGTTTGCACTTCTGTCGGCACTCACAGAGTGCCACTGCGTTCTATATTTCACTATATACACGTAAAAAAAATCTCGTAGTTGTACAATAGTTGACTCCATAAGCTTAGTAATTGATTCCATGCAAGCTCCCTAATGAAATTAGAAAATTACCCAACAACAAATTCAACCGTTAAATTAAAATGAAATTTGGCCAAAAAGGCTATTATATAATTGAATAATATTAACATGACAAACAAGCTTGGATATTAACGGTTTGCTCTACCAGGCTTTACAAAAAACATTGTAAGTAGATTAAGTAAATATCACGTTATTAAGTAAGTACCCGCAACCGTAAGCGTCGGTAGCTTAGTGGTTAAGGAGTCGACCCTACGATAGAGAGGTCTCGGGTTCGAATCCTGGCCATTACACTACCCACGTGAACCCACTCCTAACACAAGCAATAATTTCGGTTCTAATATTCTACTTGATATTGTCGGAAGTTTACGCGAATGTCACACATTGAAATAAAACTATTTTTAACAGATTCTATCATGGGAACTCTCCCCGTGACCATGGCTGCTGAAAAGCAATCGAAACGTCAGGATCAATGTAAAATATAAAATAACATCAAATAAATTGCGATAGAATCCGTTAAAAATCGTTTTATTTCAATACTAATATTCTTTTGAAGAAAAAAAAACAAGCGACTATGTATGAAAACAATTATAAAAGTCGAAGAAGCGAAAGGCGTATGCCAGGATCGTGACATGTGGATACTTGTGGTCTCTGCATACCTTGGGGTATATGGAAAAGAGGCAGGAAAAGTAGAAACATGTGAAAGGGGTCCTTACAAAACCTTTGGGGCCTAACCAACTTCACGTGCTAGCCGGTATACCCCACCTCACCATCAACGGACGGGGCTCTGGCGCAGGCTTGTCTCTCGGGATTCGTCGGACGGCAGTCGCTTTCGCAAAAGCAAAGATAATTCAAATCGAGAGCTCTTTCTCTCGGGAGCGGATACCAAATTGTAAGCTTTGGATAAAACCCGGACTAATTCAGTAATCTTTATGTCTAGATAGCATATTTTTTCTAAAGTGACACCCGGGCGTAGCAACGCACTAACAACTAGTCATTTAATAAAAATAGCATCTTGAATGTTTTCACGAGAAGCATCGATTATTACCTAAATTCATTTTGCAATCTACCCAAGAGTTTACGGACGCTCGGACCCCATGGACCCGTCGTCTCGACCTTTTAAAATGTCATCTTTAGGACTATTCTTTCATTGACCTTTCAATCAGGCTTCATCTTCACGTGTTAGGCTTCGATTAAGGGTCGCTACAGTCTCTTCCAGCTGGATTATAAAATGGATTGTTTCAATCAATAGGAAAACCAGGGAAATCAAAAAAACTTTTTGAAAATATATTTTAATAATGTTCTTGTTAATATAAATAACTAAAAAATTTAAATCAAACGAGCCGAAACTCGATGGGATTGCGTCGTATAATTATAGAGTGCCTATGACTACCTTCTAGCTCCATCATCAGACCCTGGTTACTATTGAAAGACAAACTACTCGTCGAGACGATTCAAACGAGCCCAAACTCGATGAAGTTGTGTTGTTTCATTGCGAAGTTCCTATGGCCACCTTCCAGCCCCATCATCAGATCAGCATCTTGTCATCATAATATTGCATTGTTACGCGATTTACACATGTATGTAAAATTACAGCTCAATCGGTTACTGGGAAGTGGTACAAATTTAATTTGCAAGATTTGGCATGGCAAACATTAGGACAGGTGACGCTATATAAAAATAATTCATTAAAAAATAAAATAACCCGGCTGCTGCTAAAAAAACCGAAACAATTTTGATAGCAGGCGGTACCCATTTGCAATTCATAAAACGAAAAGAATTAATGGGTGCTGCCTGCTATCAAACTTGTTTCAGTCTTTTTAGCAGCAGCCGGGTTATTTTATTATTTAATTATTTATTTTTATTTGCAGCTGTTTAGTTTCAGGCATACAAGAGAATCGAATCTTGTAATCACAACACTAAGTGCAGGTGGTCCAGTCCGCTTATTGTAAGCTCCGTGAACGCTTTAATTTATCATTCATCATTCCAAATTAATAAGTATGTTTTTTGATCACCTTTTAAATCTCTATATTTTGATACCCTACTGTGTAAATATTTTTTTGACAACATACATTTTAGCGCCAAAAGATAGTTCTATTGTTTCTGTTTTTTAATTTTATTTTGAATATAGTACCAATAGTTATTATAGTAACCAATTGCGCTGTGAATTATGATTGAATGAATTTTGATCGTCAAAAAAAAACAAATCCTACCTACAATTTCGTTAGGTTATTAAACGTTCTGGAGCCATGCATGTTGCGCTGATAGAACGCTGTGTGAATCCCGGATATACCTATACTATTAACCATTCTGAATTTCAATAAAATTCGTTAACAGGTTGGAATAACAAACATACACATTTATCCACCAACTTCTTCGTTTATGTAGGTGTGTTATGAGCATAGTTGTCCAGTAAACTTCATTTTAATTTAGCGTTGAAAATTCAATCAATTTATCAAGTACCCATGCCATGTAATAAAGAGGAAAATTTCCTTTCTTTCTCCTCAGTTCCCTCCCCGTTTATATCTGCAGGAGGTGACGTGCGAGTGACAGCTCACCATTAGCTGGGCCTTGTGCTAGTTTGTTAGGTATACTTAGTATAAAAAAACGAATTACCTTCGCTTTTATAATATTACAGTACGGTCGTTAGCCTCTCAGCGGCCATAGACGTCCATAAAAGCGAAGATAAAACGATCCTTAAGGAAATAAGTAGGTAGTAGAGCGGACCCGTCGTGCGTAACTCCCCTCTAATACCCCCCCGGTTCTGTCGGACTCGAACCTACTAAAACCACACGCCGTCTCGGGTATTCAGGTGTAAGGCATGGCATAAGGCATTTCCCTCGCACCCCGGCTGACCCAGGGTCATCTCCGGTTTCGAGATGGAGCACAGCGAACCCCTGGCTCAAAAGTACAAGCCTCGATGGGCGTTTGAATGATGATTGAAGTGAACTATTGAATCTAAAAAAACGGAAAAGTCACCTATAATGAGTGTTAATACCACAGTGGGCTGTAGGTTAAGTATGCCCGCTCTAGATTCTTAATATGTGCATATTCAAAAGCTAAGGAGTGGTATTGCCTACCTGAGTCTGTGTTTCCTGAAAGCTATAACCTCGGAATCTTCAAGTCTCTAGTGAATGGATCGTCACTTACGACCAGGTGAGATAGAGGTCATACGTGAGCCTATCATTCATATTTATATTTAAAGGTAATATATCGTATGATACTATGACCTTTAAGGATTTAAATAATTCATCAAGAAACAATTTGTTTAATTTCCAGTCGATTGGTAGCAGTCGGTAGGAACTGGGACGGCTAATATTGGCTTATGGATCGATAGGAGCTAATAGTTACGTCCAACGACGACGTCGATATTTGAAAAAGAAATAGCAAATTATTTTATCATGTTGAAGAAAATTCGTGAACAGAGTGCACGATTTTAATCTTCTTCTGAATGAAATATATTATCAAAGGTCTGAAAATATTAACTATCTGTACAATAGAAACAAAATTTTATACACTAAAATATGTATTTACATCCTAAAAAAGTATGTACAAAGTAAAAAGTTTAGGTTTCAAAGAATTCCTCTCCATCGATGTCGACTGGTAATTATCTAGAAAATTGAACTTAAAGATTCTATCGAGTTTTATTTGGCGTTATTTCATTATAGTCTGTTTGAAATAGTTTGTATTTACAAAAAAAAATAAAGTATATAAGTATGTTTATCCGCATTATGGAACCCATAACACAAGCTAGTTAAACTATGCTCACTTTGGGTCTATAAAGCGCTGCCTGTGTAGAATGTCGTAGAATATTTATATATTTCAATGTGTAACATTCGCGTATACTTCCGATAATATCTTGTCTAGCTAATGTTGTACGGTGTTTCTGGTGCTCTGTCATGATCTTCGAGGCCCAAGTCAACCTCACCTGGTAGTCGGTAAAAGTGCTAAACATCGCACAAGGCTCTGGTGCAGGCTTTTCTCTCGGGTTTGGGAGATCAGATGGTAGTCACTCCCGTGAACATATACAAGTGAACATACCAATCAAAAGCAATAAGCAGACCCCACGCTCCTGTACATACTTTGGACGCAACCGGGTAACCGCTGTGACGTAGAGGATGATGACAGGAGTCGATAGATTTTACTATGTGGTGAAGCCGTTTCTTAAGTCTTAAGCTTAGCAACCCCTATGTGGTGAAACCGTTCGCAAGTCTTGAGCTTAGCAATACCTATGTGGTGAAACCGTTCGCAACTCTTGAGCTTAGTAACACCTATGTGGTGTAACCGTTCGCAAGTCTTGAGCTTAGCAACACCTATGTGGTGAAACTGTTCGCAAGTCTTGAGCTTAGCAACACCTATGTGGTGAAACCGTTCGCAAGTCTCGAGCTTAGCAACACCTATGTGGTGAAACTGTTCGCAAGTCTTGAGCTTAGCAACACCTATGTGGTGAAACCGTTCGCAAGTCTTGAGCTTAGCAACACCTATGTGGTGAAACCGTTCGCAAGTCTTGAGCTTAGCAACACCTATGTGGTGAAACTGTTCGCAAGTCTTGAGCTTAGCAACACCTATGTGGTAAAACCGTTCGCAAGTCTTGAGCTTAGCAACACCTATGTGGTGAAACTGTTCGCAAGTCTTGAGCTTAGCAACACCTATATGGTGAAACCGTTCGCAAGTCTTGAGCTTAGCAACACCTATGTGGTGGATCCGTTCGCAAGTCTTGAGCGTAGTAACACCTATGTGGTGTAACCGTTCGCAAGTCTTGAGCTTAGCAACACCTATGTGGTGAAACTGTTCGCAAGTCTTGAGCTTAGTAACACCTATGTGGTGTAACCGTTCGCAAGTCTTGAGCTTAGCACACCTATGTGGTGTAACCGTTCGCAAGTCTTGAGCTTAGCAACACCTATGTGGTGTAACCGTTCGCAAGTCTTGAGCTTAGCAACGAATTTAGCGACAATTTTTATTTAAATTGACTAATTGGCATTAAAATATAAGTGGATCGTTAAATAATATATTCTCACTAATGAGTCATCTACGTCTCGAATTATATGACACACTTTATACATGTAACAAAACCTTTTAAACCAGATTATTTAGCCTAAAGAAAACTTTTTATTTCATGAAATTTAAAAAATAGAATGTACTGCAGTAATCATTTAAAAAATTCAGTAAAAAAATACTATTTTTAAAAGAACAGTCTTTAGAGGCGCAATACTCTGACCAACTGAGGTACCTGGACACGTCCTAAATATTCGAAGTTTTCCGATATATTATACGTCTCGGGGCGACACTGGAGCCGTCTACCGTAATTCTTGCGAAAGATTACAATCAATTTTAAACATGTTCTCTTTTCCCGGTATAAATCTTATAGGAAAAGTTAGCGTACTACATACTTCGAATTTCATTAATTTTTATTATTATGACGGCTTAGGTACTTGACTTTGGTTCCTAGTGACAGGCGTCCAAGGGAATCCTGTCGGTCTTGAGCTTCGCGTTTAATTTCGCTCCAAGTCTTTCCTACTAAAATTGTCATTAGCATCCATCCTGGTCCTGCATCCAAAGTTCACACCCTGGCGCCCGAGAGCCGGTCTCCTACACCTCTACATAATTAATTTCATTTTTCTTGACTGTTACGGGAACGACTGGCACCTAACCCCACCAACCGCGAAAGGAAAACTCCCCCAGAGCTTCGTACTGTAATCAGTACGTGAGGTTGGCTTGGATTGCAAAGATTTTGCCCCCATAACCCTCTTTCCTATTAAAAAAACTACTATTTACTGAAAAAAACCTTACATTAGTAATTTTTAGTTTAAGTAGGTAGGTATTTAAATGCTTGCCTTCTGTCAATGTATAAAACCATAGATATCTAATTCTTATTTGCTCTGTGGTATAAACTTATCTTAAGTCATGCGTGTTTTTTTTTGCGATTACTTTAGTATTCTTTGCTCAATTAAATGATTTTTTTTAAACTTATGTAAACAATGCTTTCCACGAGCATACCACTGGATAAACATCAATTTATCTTATAGCTAAGATAACCTTAATTAAACTCCTCAGATTAATAGTTAATAAAACTAGCCATCAATAACAATAAATGTATGTTGAATGGCTCGATTCCCAGGTTAAATAACATAACATAACATAACATAAACTCACGCCTATATCCCCGAAGGGGTAGGCAGAGGTGCTAGCACCCACATTTCGCCAGTTTATGTTTAGGTCCCAATGTAATAGGTGGCGAGCCTATTGCCATTAACCGGGCACTTATAAACCTGCGGTAAATACACACATAACTTCGAAAAGCATCGAAAAGTCATTGGTGTGTGCCATGGTGAAACCTGGGATCGAACCCGAGACGTCGTCTCAGCAGTCCATTACCCATACCACTAGGCTACCGCGTTATTAAACCAGGTTAAATAAAATACACATATATCTGGTAGCGGATTGATTTCGTAGAAAGTACCGAAATAGTTAATCTCAGTTTCGAGTAAGAAGCAGTTATATTATTACTAGCTATGCTTATATTTTATAACGTGTTAGCATTTAGCGTTTTAAATTTTCTATATGGCAAGCGACGCAGATGTCGACAATTCTGACAATGTCAGACGTTCGAAGGAGTTAGTGACAAATTTGTAAATGAAAAATCATAAACAATTATACTGGATGTGGACATGAAATTAATATAATACTCAGCAATTTGTTAGCTGTCAAAGTGTCAATTTCATACAACGTCACTTTGCCTTGTCTATGCCATTACCGATAGTTCGTTCCGTGCGTTCATTTAAAGTGCGTGCGTGTTCATGCAATATACATCCGCTTACATCGAACATTATACTAATTTATTGATGGAAATAAATGTTTTAAACTCAATACATTAGAGAACCTACTTATCTAATTGTTTCTGGTGTTTTTTAATGTTTCAGGAATATCTACAAGGAGAAAGATCAATAACAACCCTGTTGGTTGGTTGGTTAGTCTTAATCAATAACTTCTATTAGACTGACTGTACTAGCTGCACGTAGTGTACGTAATAAAAAAATTGTTCATTTAGTTCACTTAGACAGCTGTCATCTATCAGTAAAATGAAAAAAAAAACAAAACCGGTTCATCCGTACGAGAGCTACGATACCACAGACAGACACACACACACACAGACACGTCATCAAACACTCCGTCGTTTATGCGTCGGGGGTTAAAACGCACCATAATTCTTTATGTACTAACTACTACCTCATGCCCACCTCATTCCCCGAACCGGGTCATTTTTTTTTTTCTAAACAGCTTGCCTACATTATTATTGTTATTTCCAACGGGGACGCCGGTGACCTGGCGGGTGATCGTGATCAACCAGGTCATTTCACCCATTTCCTCCCTTTTAGGAAGGATGTGGTTACCCAGCAATCACGACATTGTGTATCTTGGCTAGCTTGGCTACATTTTATTCATTGATTCCCAGTATTTTTTAAGCTTTTAATTAGCTTCACCTTTTCCGATGTTTGTCTTCAAATCTTGCAAATTAAATTTGATCTACTTGCCGGTTACCGACTAAGCTGAAATTTTGAATAAATGTCGCGTGACAATGCAATATTATGATGACATGGTGCTGATCTGATGATGGAGCTGGACGGTCGCCACAGGAACTTCGCAATACAACGACACAACTGCATCGAGTTTGGGCTCGTTTGAATCATCTTGACGAGTAGTTTGTCTTTCAATGGTAACCAGGGTCTGATGATGGAGCTGGAAGGTGGTCATAGGAACTCTGTAATGAAACGACCCAACCCCTTCGAGTTTTTTTTTATATATTTAGGACACGTCAATTTGACTTCACCTCGCCTGATGGTAAGCTGAGAGAAAAGTCTCAGGAAAGAGGGTCGTTTGATTTTAAATTTGTAGTCCTTTTTATTAAGAAGAACATACATAATTAAAACTATTTTTTTTTTTTAATTTCCACTTGTTTTACAAGTTCCTTTGAAGGAGATCGGTCTTTGTCTCACCGAGATGTAAACCTCTTCTTCACCACTACTACTCAATCGACACTTCATTAAAACTAAGTAAGGAACTCCTTATAGTAAGGGTTTTAGTCGGTTCAAGCCCGACATAACCGCCCCCGCTGGCACGCGGGGGGGTATCCGAAGGGATTTCCGCACGATAAAAAAAAAAAAAAAAAGGTAAGAAGCTCTTTGCAAGTTGAATCTCAAGGCCCAAAGGGATTTCACCCCGCTTGAATATCAGAAAATTAAGATATTCTCGCTCCCAGGCGTACAGATTCAACTTATCGGAGTGAACGATGGTTATATCGAGTCTGTGGTTTGAATAGAAAATGCGAATGAATATTTTATTAACTACGTAAGTATGTAGTTTCAAATTATTTTGTAACCAACTGATGCCCGCGGCTTCGCCCGCGCGGAGGTCGGTTATCGTTTTCTGGTTGTATCTCCGTTTCTACTTAACCAATTGCAATCAAACATTTAGGTCTGACCAAGTTGAATCTCAAGGCCCAAAGGGATTTCACCCCGCTTGAATATCAGAAAATTAAGATATTCTCGCTCCCAGGCTAACAGATTCAACTTATCGGAGTGAACGATGGTTATATCGAGTCTGTGGTTTGAATAGAAAATGCGAATGAATATTTTATTAACTACGTAAGTATGTAGTTTCAAATTATTTTGTAACCAACTGATGCCCGCGGCTTCGCCCGCGCGGAGGTCGGTTATCGTTTTCTGGTTGTATCTCCGTTTCTACTTAACCAATTGCAATCAAACATTTAGGTCTGACCAAGACTATTCTAAAAGAAAAAAAAACGTATCAAAATCCATTCAGGTTTTTGCCTAAATCACGAACAAACAGAAACTGGCAAAAAATAAAAAAAAAGTGTGTTCAGAATCTTTCATTTTACATAACCTAAGTATTTTTTTAATAAGTCAAAGTCAAAGTAAAACACCATTTATTCTGTATAGACCATTAATACGGCACTTACAAAATGTCATAAATTTTTTTTTTATCTAATGTTTGGCAAATGGACCAATATCTTCAATGAATAGACACAACTAATGTACAATTTTATAATAGTAAACACTTCAGTTTCAGTTAACTGTAGCGCCTCTTGAATTTTCTTTTTTCGGTCATGTCAATATCCAGGATGGAATTTTGTAATGCCACCTGGAGGGAAAGTACTCTTAATACTGCAGATAGAAAATTTTACTCAAAGGAAACATTCCTTTATATTTGAATAGAAAGCAAACTGCATTCAAAGATTTTCGAAAATTCTCTTCCACACCCGGGAATCGAACCGGCTAAAATCTGAAAAAAATATACCCTGTACTTTTATTGCATCGATCGTTAGGGTCAATTATAAGGATGAAATCTCTCTAACAAACATGATAAATTAAATGAAAGGAAAACCAGGAAATTTTAAATTAATTTAATTATTTACAAAAAATGGTAAACTAACTAATTATAATTAGTTAGTTTACAATTTTTTATTAGAGTTAACGGGATATTTACCATGTGGTTCTAAGAATGTCCGATATTTCGGCACTGTTGCAAGCGCCATGATCACGAATATCCCGTTAACTCTAATACTTATGTTAGTGACCATGATAGTTTAAATACCTATATTACAATTTTTTGTAAATAATTAAATTATTTCGAGCAACTATAGTTGCTCGAAATGGGCTCCATTCTCTTGGATACACAAATTTATTCTTTTAACGAATTCATTTCTAGTAACCTTTAATAAAGTGTTGTGGTGAATGTATAGGAGCGCCCTATAAATATTTTATTTTTTTCTGTTTTTAGTATTTGTTGTTATAGCGTCAACAGAAATATATCATCTGTGAAAATTTCAATATCTAACTATCAACTATTAATACTGTTGATTGATGGCACTTGGTGGAACTTGCTACACATATTGAAATAAATGTCTCACATTTATTTCAATATAACTATCAAGGTTCATGAAATACAGCCTAGTGACAGACGGACGGACGGACAACGGAGTCTTAGTAATAGGGTCCCGTTTTACCCTTTGGGTACGGAACCCTAAAAATTAAATTTATTCTCCGAATATTACAAAAATGCCATTTATTTATTTCAATCTAAAGATAGTTTGTAAATTTGTTAGTGTTCAGCTACTTCTAAGCTTCACTGTACCTGTTCATGATCCAACCATTTCACAAGTTCGTGCGGAAATCCCTTCGGATACCCCCCCGCGTGCCAGCGGGGCGGTTATGTCGGGCTTGAACCGACTAAAACCGCACGCCGTCTCGGGTCTACAGAAGCCGGGGTGTAAGGTTGCCCATAGAGCATATCCCTCGCACCCCGACTGGCCCTGGGCCATCTTCGGTTTCGAGATGGCCCCCTCGGGTTTGGGAACCACGGTGTCCCCGTCTTGCCCCGGTTTGGCGGAGGGGCGCTAGTCGCCCCACCGTCCCGGACAATGGTTAATGTACCTACATCATATATATTTTTAGTTTTATCATTCGCTTAGTTTAGAAATTACAGGGGGGGGGACACACATTTTACGACTTTGGAAGTGTCTCTCGCTCAAACTATTCAGTTTAGAGAAAAATGAAATTAGAAACCTCAATATGAAAAAAAAAAGTATGGGGAGCCCCCAAAATTTATTGTTTTTTTTTTCTATTTTTGTGTGAAAATCTTGGACAGACAGACAGACATGACGAATCTATAAGGGTTCCGTTTTTTGCCATTTGGCAACGGAACCCTAATAAAAACACAAGTAGATACTTAGCCACTTAAATTCCCGTCGTTTCGTCACGTATATCTCCCACCCATCCTATTTTAATTAAATGTAAATTAATGTTTCCATCACAGGATTCCAGTGGAGACGAGACTCTCAAATATTTAATTTAACGGTTGAAATTATAATTTTATCCATTAGGATTACGTGGGTTACGTTGTAAAATCAGTATACATAGAATGGTTTAAAAGTTGAATTAAATAAATGTCATTCAGAGCAAATATTTCTTCACCAACCCCGGTTCCGTGGTTGCATTCAGTCGGTGGGCTCTCCCACCCTTTTGACGTGACAACGTCTTATAATTCGATGGAGCCGGCTGCACGCACGAAAAAACATGACGTATGCGGCGTTACCTGACGTATGCGGCGTTACCTGACGTATGCGGCGTTACCTCGTATGCGGTGTTACCTCGCTCTGAGGCGTTC
Source organism: Cybosia mesomella (assembly GCA_946251805.1). Lineage (NCBI taxonomy): Eukaryota > Metazoa > Arthropoda > Insecta > Lepidoptera > Erebidae > Cybosia > Cybosia mesomella. The sequence continues at coordinate 2,388,088 of OX276403.1, read as the reverse complement.
AATTTAATATGAAGTTGTCACGTTCAACTATCGTCAGTAAACCGACTTTACAGACAACCGTTTTTTTTTACGTGCTGAAACCTTCTTCTTCGGCTTCACCCCACCGGAGCTAACGGTGAGATGGGTATGTCGGAGCATGTTACGGGCTCAGCGGGCCGGGAGAGTTCTAAACCTCTCCCGGGAGCGCTCCGCCATCTCCTTCGCGAGCATTAAATGCTCGCAGAAGGACGTGGCGGTGGCCCACGCTATCCCACGCCCACAATATCTATGTACCTACCATCTATTCCGCTCGAGCTGCGAAACTTTTTGGCAAATCCCGCGCGGTATGCACCTCTACCCACTGCGGCAGCGAATATCGCTCAAGGGCCTAACCATGATGACTTAAACAGTTTAGTTTCGAAGCAATTCAATGCGAGTTTGTAAATTGAATTGCTATGATCCGTATTATGACATGCTTAAACTGAAACGCGTTCGCGTTTGGTTCGTTTGTTGACATTTGGAGGTGGTCACAACCGCTTAATAGTAATTCATTTGCAGACTAAACAGAATTGTGTCTTACTCATACCATGACGTCGTATTGAGTCGTTCAGTTTCACGTACTTAATGTCAACAAACGAACCAAACACGAACGTGTTTCAGTTTAAGCATGTCACAGTACGGACCATAGCAATTCAGTTTACAAACTTGTGTTAAATTGGTCCGAAACTGAACTGTTTATAAGTCATCATGGTTAGGCCCCAGGTCTGAATGGGACCTTATCGTAAGAGTCGATGCGATCGCAGAGCAACATCTGGTATGTCGATTTTTACAGTTATTTATTATATATATATATATAAATTTTTGTTTTTTTTTTATTCAGGGGCCTAACCACGTTGAGGGAGAGAGATGGAGATATACATCTTGTATAAGCCCATCATGATGAACAATTGCTTGATATCCCCATATAATACACATACTTACACACACGCACACACACACACATGCACACACGCACACACACACACACAAACACACACACACACACACACAACACTCACATGCTAACACTATTATTATTTACGCATGCCCATTATTATAAATAAATAAATATTCTGCGACATTCTACACAGCACTTTCTAGACCCAAAGTAAGCATAGTTTAACTAGCTTGTGTTATGGGTTCCGGAATGCGGATAAACATACTTAAATACTTTTTTTTTTGTAAATACATACATATTATACATAGAAACACCCAGACCAATGCAAATAGACATATTCATGCATACAAATATTTGCACTGAGCGGGAATCGAACCCGCGCCCCCTGACGTAGCAGTCGAATGCACTACCGCTACGCCACAGAGGCCGTCGAGGTTATTATCCTTTATTTAACTTTAAATACTTATCAATTATATTTTTAAATACATTCTATATATAAAAAAACACAAATATATTTAAAAATATAAAAAATAGTGGCCCACCGGCATCGGGAACAGGGACCAAGCTACTGGTGGTTAGGGCTCCAGAGAGAGGAATCTCCTCACAATTATAATTATTATTTTCGCAAATACAAATACCACACTGTATCACACTGTAATCATTTGCGCTTAACTATATACAAAAATGAAATGTAATAATTCTAATTGGGGAGGAGATCGGGTGTCCTGAAATACAGACCACGACCATAGTTTAGGCACCAGTCTCCCACAATACATATGATATTAAGTTATGTTATGTTAAATATTAAAAAAAAATTTTTTTTAATAATTCTACGAACAGATACTTATTTTTGGCCTAATAAATGATTATTATTACTATATATATTATCTCCCTCCCTCAGCTCACCAGCCCAAAACTGAATTATTTTAAGCGGGCCATGGTTAACACGCAGGTTGTCGTTTTAAATTTTACTATAATATAATATAATCCCTTCGGATACCCCCCGCGTGCCAGCGGGGGCGGTTATGTCGGGCTTGAACCGACTAAAACCGCACGCCGTCTCGTGTCTACAGACGCCGGGGTGTAAGGTTGCCCATAGAGCATATCCCTCGCACCCCGACTACTATTCACATACCTAACCACGGAATATAGGAAGTTTAAATTCAATTGCAATACCAAGTGACCCTGTCTCTGGCAAGTCAAAACGTTGCCAAGGCTACGGATCATCGAACGTATGTCCACTTGTTGTCCAACCTGCGGCGTCGTGCCAAAAGATTAACATAAACATGACTTTTATGGTTCACTGGTTTCTTAGTACATGGTTAGGTATATACAAACTGATTACCGTGAGGTTGTTTCTGGAAGCAGTGATACGGAAACTAAAAGATGGGTTGGTGAACGAGGGGTTGGAATTTGCGGGGATGTATTTTATTTTATGTATTTGTATTTATATTAGCGGCACGCTATGATGGCCGTTTTGACACGTTAAAATAGTGTTGTGAAATATCAATTTAAAAAATAAAATACAAAAAACTTTTTAAAAACCACGTTTTCCTTCCGAACTAACAAGAAGAAAATAAATTAAATTAAATTATTGAATATCTAAGGAAAACGATACATTAAAGGATTAAAGCGCCCGCCCCACGTTTTTTAGTGTTAGCACATCACAATCTTAGAAAAATATTTATTTTAGAATTTATTCAAGTACAAGAAAATTTTATAGGACTGTCCATTGAGAAATTTATTTTCTTCTTGTTAGTTCAGAAGGAAAACGTGGTTTTTAAAAAGTTTTTTTTTTTATTTATTTCTGATGATTAAATATGAAAATTTAAGGTGGCATTAGCCTACATAAAAAAATTCAGAGCTTTAGGGTGATCAGAAGTGGTCGAAAATTAAGTGTCAATTTGTGGCTTCAGAGGGAAAGAAACAGACACGAAGTGAAACTAAGAAAAACGTGGTAATTAAAATAGAAAAAATCAAATCAAATGCGAGTCACATCTATAGTTTTTCGATATTTAATTATTTATATATATATTTATTTCGAAAACATAAATGCCATATTGTGTCGTAAATTAGTACACCTGTAGACCCGAGACGGCGTGCGGTTTTAGTCGGTTCAAGCCCGACATAACCGCCCCCGCTGGCACGCGGGGGTGTATCCGAAGGGATTTCCGCACGAAAAAAAAAAAAAAAAAAAGGTACACCTCTCTATTGACAATAACGGACAGAAATTTACTCCTTCAAACTTAGTATTTGTTTTTACGAAACTTCATGAGCGGACACACGTCAAAACGGCCATCTTAGCGTGCCGCTAGTTTAGGTGAATAGGATATTTGTTTATAGGATTAGTTAAAGAGCTCTCATCCTCTGAGCATCCAACTCAGCTGGGGTCGGCATTTCAGTCTGACTACGACGCAGCTGAACTTCGATATTTTCCGTGAAGCGATTCCCATCTGAACTCCACAACCCAATGGCGATATCGCAGTTCTGTAGTTGCCGGAATTTTTAGGGCTTCAACTACCCGTAACGGCCGTGTGACCGTCGTTTAACGTACTCTCCGCTATGGAGAAAAAGTTTAAACACTGCAATAATACGACTATGTTGTTGCAAAACTATACTAGTCTAGAACACCCACGATTCGCCAGTTATATTTAGGTCCCAATGTAATATGGCCTATTGCGAGACCTCGTCTCGGCAGTCCGTTACGTACACCACTGGGCTATCGCCGCTTTTTAGAAGCAGCAAACATTTTGATTTGTCATACATACATATACTAACGTCTTTTTCCCTTCGGAGTAGTCAGGGACAACAACCCGCTGGATTCGAGTGATTTTGACCTACCCTTTTTTCAATACATCGTCAATTTTCGCGGCCTCTGTGGCGTAGCGGTAGTGCATTCGACGGCTTTGACAGGGGGCACGAGTTCGATTCTCGCTTAGTACAAATATTTGTATGAAGGAATATTCTATTTGCATTGGTCTGGGTGTTTCTATGTATAATATGATACTTACAAAAAAAAAGTATATAAGTATGTTTATCCGCATTCTGGAACCCATAACACAAGCTAGTTAAACTATGCTTATTTTGGGTCTAGAAAGCGCTGTGTAGAATGTCATAAAAAAACATTGTATGTTTTGCGAAGTCGACCCTGGCTTGCCTGCTCACTTACATGTGCCTTACAGAGTAACTTGATGTGTAATTTGTTAATCTGTTAATGTTTCTTGATGTGTACTTCTAAGTTGCACAAACCACCTGAGTAATGCCATATAATATGCCCTTTTCTGTACTTCCTAACAACGTACCTAGTAGTTTCAGCTCAGTAGTTAAGACGTGAAAGCGTATCAAACAACCAAACTCACTTTCGCATAATATTATTTAGAATTTAATAAAGCGGCGATAGCCCAGTGGCGTGCGTAAGGGACTGCTGAGATGGTCTCGAGTTCGATCCCCAGTCGCCCCGGGCACACACCTCTGACTTTTCGTAGTTATGTGTGCATTAATAAATGTAAATTATCGCTCGCTTAATAATGTGCCCGGTAGATGGCAATAGGTTCGCCCCGTATTACATTGGGACCTTAACATAACTGACGAATCGTGGGTATGTAACACACCTCTGCCTACCCCTTCGGGGATACCGGCGTGAAGTTATATGTTATGTCGTTAGAATTTGACATAACATTAAAATTTCATTCCAATTTGAATCAAACTTATCACCTTCCTTGTAGTGATCTGTTAGTAAATCATTACTATGAGCGACACATTTTTTTTTTATATTTACGACACGTCAATTTGACTTCACCTCGCCTGATGGTAAGCTGAAGGTAAAGTCTCAGGAAAGAGGGTCACCATTACATACACGTACCATGTAAACAATGGTGGCACTCAGCTTGACGGCCTTATCAGAAGAGGATTGTCGTCGCAGCACCGTGTGACACCCACCGGTCCCACTAGTGCTGCGACCACAATCCCAATGCCCAGCTATGCACTTGCTGACCCCTGAACGCAATCAAACCGAAATTGGATTACTATGGAGGGCTGTTCGCAATCGTGCACGGTGGTACCTTTTTTTTTTTTTTTCGTGCGGAAATCCCTTCGGATACCCCCCCGCCGGCCAGCGGGGGGGTATCCGAATCCGTTATGCCCCCCCGACATAACCGCCCCGGTTATGTCGGGCTTGAACCGACCAAAACCGCACGCCATCTCGGGTCTTCAGACGGGGTGTAAGGTTACCCATAGAGCATATCCCTCGCGCCCCGGCTGACCCTGGGCCATCTCACCACTAACAGCATCGCTCATCCTGTCTCCTCTGAAAGCAGAGGAGTACGGAGAGTGATGTGTTACCGCTACGTTGGGTATTGGCCGACGATCAAAGCCAACCCTATGAAGGGGACGGTGGTACCTACCCGGCCGAAGTTTGTGACAAATTTGTGTCATCAAATTTCTACCACCAGTAGAAATTTGAATGAATTCACATTTATAAGGGATTATACGCCAATACCACACAGTATAGTGTTGTATTGTGTGTTGCAATCACACTTGTGGTTGCGAAGGTGTTTACAACAACACTCCGACCGTGTTGAGCCGTTCATGGGTGATAACATTAATTAGTGCAGGATCAACAAACAGGAATTAGACAGGGATTGGTGTATTAGTTGTGGCATCTTGCTTGGATATAAATGTTATACAAAGTCTCAACTTCTGTGGTGTAGCGGTAGTGCGTTCGACTGTTAAGTCAGTGGTCGCGTGTTCGATTCTCGCTCAGTGCAAATGTTTTCTATCTATGAATATGTATATTTGCAATAGTCTGGGTGTTGTTATGTATAATATGTGGGTAATTACAACAGATTTTTACAAGCTAGTTACAAGTTACAAGTTCTTTTGTAAGTTATCTTTACTAGATCTAGATAGCGGTGTGTAGAATTCCCTAGAATATTTATCTATTATTTTAGAGTAAGTTCTAGAGAATAGATGAAGCAATAAATATAACATCAGATTATATTGTTTACTAGCTGATTCCCGCGGCTCCGCCCGGGCGCAGGTCGGTGATCGTTTTTTGGTCATATCTCCGGTTCTACTAAACCAATTGTAATCAAAGATACGGTAGATTTTAAGTCTGAACAAGACCTTTCTAATAGAAAAAACTGCATTAAAAATCTGATCAGTAGTTTTTGCGTCCCCTTTTTTTTTCGTGCGGAAATCCCTTCGGATCCCCGCAGGCCAGCGGGGGCGGTTATGTCGGGCTTGAACCGACTAAAACCGCACGCCGTCTCGGGTCTTAACACGCCGGGGTGTAAGGTTGCCCATACAGTATATCCCTCGCACCCCGACTGACCCTGGGACATCTCCGGTTTCGAGATGGCCCCCTCGGGTTTGGGAACCACGGTGTCCCCGTCTTGTCCCGGTTTGGGGGAGGGGCGCTAGTCGCCCCACCGTACCAATTTTTGCGTCCCTTGCGATCAAATAGAAAAACAGACAAGAATTCAAAACAAAAATGTGTTTAGAATCACTCAAATAACATAACCCAAGTTATGTTTTCTAAATATATACAATGTACAGACACAACTAATTTACAATTTTATAATAGCATAGATTAATATCCACCTTAAACACAAATAGATGACCATTCTGTCAGCCCCATCTAATCCGTGTTACACGTTCATCTCAAAAGGTATTAGCTACTCTCATACCCTCCCGAAAACGACCGAATTACACTATATATACACATCACCAAATTTCTACAGGAATGTACAAACGCAAGAGGTGTACAGTCGCCATCGGTATAAACTTAACACATTCCAAGTTACCGATCACTTTATCTCTAAAACTTCACATGTAACAATAAACAAAATTTGGATAATGTTAAATTTGTCCTTTGAAGATTAAAAGCATAATTATTAGAGATCGGAATAGGTAGAGTATATTTACCTAAAGTTTGAAGAAGTAAGTAACATAGAGTTGATAATACCTCCTCTAAAGTCCCGGAATCATAAAGATGAAGAATAAATCTCGAGTTTTAAGAAACTGCAAATGACTTATTGCGCTTTGAATAGATTTGAACTAAATTATTATATTGAAGAGTCTCATAATGTTTTTAGAGTTCCATACTAAAAGTGTTGAATAAAAGCGTTTTTTCTCCTGTTATTTACCTGATTTACATCTTTGTTACGCGCTAATCTCAGGAACTACTGGTTCGAAATGAAAAAATATTTTTGTGTTGTATAGTTTATTTACGGGGGAGGCTATAAGCTATATATCATTACGCTACTATCAAGGGGAGCGGAGCAGTAATCATATATGTCAACAAATCGGGCAAATTTCCATACATTTTGTAAAAGTAATAAATTACAGGCATGTAGTGTATGGGTTTAATAGGTGCCACGGGGGCTCGAAGTATGTCACGGGCGAAGCCGCGGGGGACAGCTAGTTTTCTATTAATGTTGAACAATGGTTGTTATATATCAATAGACGGATATTTTTTTGAGCTTTTACGAGAATTAAGTTGCTATTTAATAATATTAATATAAGTTTAAACTTAAGATGTGAACATTCACCGGATGTCACTTAGCCGCCTGTTAGTTGGAGGACGGCAGTGTAGTGTAGTAGTAGTGTAAAGATCGTTTGCAAATTTGTTTGTGTTCAGCAACTTCTGAGAGCGACAGTACCTGTTGAATAATAGTGGGCAATGAATTTTCGTGTACAGGAAGCTTTGGAGATAGCAGAGCTAATGGGTTTAAGCCTCCAGAGAGATTCTGCTAGTTTGGTATATTTTTCTTTTCGGACTATTTAGTTCGAACTTATCTTATGTTTGAAATTATTCGTATATCGCATGAACCGACTAAAACCGCTCACCGTCTCGGTTCTTCAGGCGGGTGTAAGGTGGCATAAGGCATTTCCCTCGCACCCCGACTGACCCAGGGCCATCTCCGGTTTCGAGATGGCCCCCTCGGGTTTGCGAACCAGAGTGCCCCAATCTTGTCCCGGAAAAGGGGGCGGGGGAGGGGCTAGTCGCCCCATACCCCGGGTCTGCTTCTGCTGGGGTGACAGGCGGCCTCACCTGCCACCCCCAATCTTGTGCACCTATAAAATTTATAGTTATTTTATGATGTAACTGCAATAAATATGATATCCATTATATGATTTGGAGACCATGGTGAGGACCGTGGTCTCCGACGGGAGCAAGTGGCACGCCGCCGCTTCTTTCTGCGAGCAGGTAATGCGCGCGAAAGAGACGGCGGAGAGGGAGCGGGAGAGAACCCTGCCCCCCGAGTTTCGCAGTCTGCGGCGAGGACGCCGCAGACTCATCTACGTCCGGGACTACCGACCTCCATGATCGCGGCCTGAGGACGGCACTTGGCCGACTCGCCGTCCTTACAGAAGCAGGCCGTGGCGGAGGCGTGTCGTGTGTGCCCTACACACGCCTGCCAACTCACCGAAGCGGGATAAAACCCGACCCCACCAGGCGAGGCCGCGGTGGCGGCCAAAGTCCGCCGGCAACCCTGGGGTTATCCTTTCGAGGGCTTACCCGGGGTGCCCAGCAACGGACACTTGGGGAGGACACCGTGCGGTTTTAGTCGAGACACGACATAACCACCCCCGCTTGCCAGCGGGGGTATATCCGAAGGGATTTCCGCACGTAAAAAAAAACCATTATATGATTACTTATATCCTTTTCCTTGTCCTTTTCTATTTCCTATTACACCAATAACTAGGTACCTTTTTTTTCGTGCGGAAATCCCCTCGGATACCCCCCTGCCGGCCAGCGAGGGCGGTTATGTCGGGCTTGAACCGACTAAAACCGCACGCCGTCTCGGGTCTACACACGGGTGTAAGGTTGCCCATAGAGCGTATCCCTCCATCAGAGCATATCCCTCGCACAATAACTAGGTACCCAATATATTATTTCGTCCACCTCGAATTCATGTCCACCTGCACTAAAGGTTGCCTCTAAGACATTTCTTTTATCGATAATGCTACTATTTGTACATTTGTTAATTTTATTGTGAATTCAATATATTATGTATATTTCGACTGTAGTACAATGAAGTTTAATGCTATTCTATTCCATCTAATATAGGAATGCTGTTAAGTCCAGTATCTTGTCGGGTCTGCAAATATTTGCCCGTGTAATTATTCGCTCCATGCAAGCGTAATGGCAGCCATATTCACTAACTGACCACGAAGGGCGGACGAAGCCGTAATTACTTCGGTAATCACTGTACCATACGCAATAATTAAGCTAGATAGGGTTTGACACAGTAATAACGATATATGTATCAGGACCTCCTGTATCCACTGCAGCCTACTAGACTCCACGTCCGTGACATCGCAGATAAGATGCAGGAGAGTCAGCTTCGCTGGTGCGGCCACGTTTTGAGGTGATCTCCGGTCTACGTGGGTACCAAATGTCTGGAAATATCACCTCCGCCGGGATCCGATAGGAGGGGTAGTTTCAAGAGGCAGATATATGAGGCGAGGGTAAATAGGCAACTCGGCAAAGGTCGACCTACGCGTGCCTTGTTTTTTTTTGGGGTAATCTCCTCGGATACCCCCCGCCGGCCTAAGGGAGTCGTTATGTCGGGCTTGAATCGACTAAAACCGCACGCCTTCTCAGGTCTTCAGACGCCGAGGTGTAAGGGCCCATAAGGCATTTCCCTCGCACCCCGAATGTTTGTCACGTCATAAGGAAAGGTCACGTTAAGAGTAAGTCTACCGTAAAACAATAATTATAAATGTGTAATTTAATCTGGATGCCTACAAGTTCTACGAATTTCTATTCACGTTTTATATCAAAACATACTTACATGCCAAACTTACTCAAGCACTAATATTGTAAGCTAAAATAACAATATGGTAATTACCTTCCCACCTACTTACTATATTTTAATTACTTGTGCTGTAATTGTGTGGGAACAATGTACTTACGTACCTATTGAAATTGTAAGCGGTTTAGGTACCAAGTTTAACGCCCATCATGGAGGATTGGCCCATCATGGAGGATTGGCTGGAGAGGCGACACGGAAGCCTCTCATACCGACTGACGCAGGTGGTCTCCGGGAAGGGGTGCTTCGGGGACTACCTGCATCGGATCAGGAAGGAGCCAACGCCTGAGTGTCATCACTGCGACGCGAGCGAGGACTAAGGGCTGCACACGCTGACGGACTGCCCGGCGTGGGAGGCGCCGAGGCGTGACCTCGTGGCAGCCATCGGGGTGGGAGTCCTCTCGCTCGGCAGCATGATTGCGGCAATGGTGCGGAGCGCGAGCGCGTGGGCCGCCGCCACCTCCTTCTGCGAGCATGTAATGCTCGCGAAGGAGATGGCGGAGCGCGCCCGGGAGAGATTTAGAACTCTCCCGGACCGCCGAGCCCGCAACTTGCTCGCCGCACGTCGCAGGCGACTCAGGCGCCGGAGGTCGCTTAACGACCTCCGTCCTCCATGAGCGCAGGCCTGGGGGTGGCGGGTGAGGCCACCTGTCACCCCAGCAGAAGCAGGCCGGGACGGTGGGGCGACTAGCGCCCCTCCCCCAAACCGGGGCAAGACGAGGACACCGTGGTTCCCAAACCCGAGGGGGCCATCTCGAAACCGGAGATGGCCCAGGGTCAGTCGGGGTGCGAGGGATATGCTCTATGGGCAACCTTACACCCCGGCGTCTGTAGACCTGAGACGGCGTGCGGTTTTAGTCGGTTCAAGCCCGACATAACCGCCCCCGCTGTCACGCGGGGGGGTATCCGAAGGGATTTCCGCACGATAAAAAAAAAAAAAGGTACCAAGTTTAAAAAAGCTTCGTATGGTTATTTGCCTTCGTTTGTAATGAATACCAGTGTCAAGTAATTTGATAAACTAGGTCTGCAAGGCGAATCGCTGCTTGCAATATTGAGCTGAGTGAGACATCGATATTTGAATTTTGAAAATTTTGAACAGTGATTTTGAAAGTTACAACTCTGGACATGCTTTCTGAGCGTGTAAAGTTTGGTCACAGCGTCTCGAGCGGTATTTATGTAATTCCATCTGGAATTTTTTTAACGGTGATCATTCCTCTGTGGTAGCATCAATTTTTTCAAAATATATCCATAAACCTTCCTCTGATTGACCTCTTTAATCATGGCAAATTTGGTTCTGATTGGATTAGTAGTTTAGGAGTAGACCTGTGACTAAGAAAATAATGAAGTCTGGTATGAGGAGCTTTCGCTCGACTTCGTCTCACTCAGCTCAATCAAGTAATTTTCATATGAATTCAATATGATGTAGCGTTTTCGTCATTTAGACAAGGTCAAGTAAAGTAGTGGAGGCTTTACTAGAGACTTCTTTTGAGCTTAAGAAACAACACGGAAAATCACAATTCACGGTAAATATGCCACTTTCCTACACTTGTGCATATTGTCGAAGACGTTATGTCTAGAAACCCACCACTTTTACATATCAAAACTCGAAATAACACAAATATCCGAAAATGAAACACTCCTCGATGCTTCTTTTCCCGCGATGGCGCCAAAAAACTCATCTTCTTATGTTGCACAAAGACGTCTACACAAAATAATGAGTCAATATCTTTCTTTAGTTTCCCGCCAAGAACGTGTTCGTCGGTTGTCGGAGACAATTGGTAGAGAATTCTTTATAGCTGAAAGCAAAGGCAGCAACCTATTCGTCGTAGTTATCGTTCTCCCGCCCGCAGACTCGTCCAATTTGCACGGCTTTATGCATTCTCAAGACCTAGATGTTGGCTTTTATTGACTTTCACAACCTAGTCAGTTTTATAGATCTCACGGAGAACCAGTCACAATATTATTTTTGTGACTAAGTTAAAATTATTTATTTTACTTGACTCAGGCGCTATATTAACTAATAATATTTGTTGTAAATTATATCTATAAGTATTACTGTATCAATTTCGATGAAAAGTTGTATTTAGACAATTTGTAAGTTTGTTTTCGGAAAACAAAATATGCGATTTTGCAAAAAAAAACGCAAATATTTTTATAATAACTAGATTTCATCTCGTATACATACTTGTAAATTTGTGCGGTACAGTCAACGACAGATGTCGCTTAACAAATTCTAATTTATAGGTCACGTATATGAAAGGGTTAAGAGCTACTTAACCTTTCATAAGATAATAAATAAAACATACATAATATTAACTTTGTCCCTATTAACTGGGGATTATAAAAGTACTTAAACATCCACTATTGGTTCATGTATTCCTATGTAAAAAAAGTTTGTAAATATTTAAGTGTTAACCAACTTTTGTCGTTGACTCTACCTACTTGTATTGTTAGTGTTGATGTTAGCATACTGGTACCTCTAAAGTCCAAGTACCTACCCAGGTAGGTACTTGAATTTTAATAGAGTTAAGACATCTCGAGAATAAACATAATTGTGAAGTCATAAATAGTACAAACATCTTCAGTACATTATTAGGTATGAAGAACTTAAGAATTAACTTCACCGACATTTAGAATTTGATTTAACTAAAGATTCCTGAACTATGGGAACGCAAACAAGTCAAATTAAAAAGGTATAGAAATATAATACAGCTCAGACGGGACGATAGAGATCTCAGAATTTAAAAAGCGGCCAAATACGAGTCGTATTCGCCCATGAAGGGTTCCGTAGCAGCAAGTAACATAATAATGTTTTTTAAAATTTTCATATTTGAGTTGATTGAATGAAAATTGCGGTTTAAGATTTATGACTTTTTAAAAACAACTACTTACTGAATCTTGTTCAAACCAATTTTCGGGGGAAGTTTACATGGTAATGCACATCATTTTTTTTTTTCGTTTTATCATTATCTTATTTTAGACGTTACAGGGGGAGCGGGGGGACACATTTTACCACTTTGGAAGTGTCTCTCGTGCAAACTATTTAGACAATTTAGAAAAAATGATATTAGAAACCTCAATATCATTTTTGAAGACCTATCCATAGAACCCCACCCCACACGTACCTTTTTTTTTTGTGCGGAAATCGCTCCGGATACCCCCCCGCCAGCCAGCGGGGGTGGTTATGTCGGGCTTGAATCGACTAAAACCGCACGCCGTCTCGGGTCTACAGACGCCGGGGTGTAAGGTTACCCATAGAGCATATCCCTCGCACTCCGACTGACCCTGGGCCATTCCCAGTGTCCCCTCTGATAAGAGCAGAGGGGTACCTGGAGCGACCACCCCTCCCGCGGGCCTTGCAGGCCCGCCATACCCCGTGCAATGGGGTCAGCTGGCCCTAAAAAGGGCCGGTTGATCAGACTCTTGGCCGTTGACGTTGACGCCAGCTACTCCAGAGGAGCAATCAATGATGCGTCATCGCCCACGTTGCCCAGGGTGCACCAAACTTGGAGGTGATCCAACCAGTCGCACCCCACCCCACACGTACCTATGGTAAAAAAAAACATTAGAGTTTCAGTTCTAAGTAAGGGGAACCTCCAAAATTTATCGTTTTTTTATATATTTTTGTGTGAAAATCTTAATACGGTTCACACAGGTTCACATAGAATACATCTACTTACCAAGTTTCAACAGCATTATTCTTATAGTTTCGGAAAAAAGTGGCTGTGACATACGGACGGACAGACAGATAGACATGACGAATCTATTAGGGTTCCGTTTTTAGCCATTTGGCTACAGAACCCTAAAAAGGTGATTCGTGTACATAGATAAATACATTGTCCGTACTTCCTGTATACACAATGACTGCGCAAACTTTAACAATTGAATAGGTATAAGGAAAACGCTCTGGAAAATATCTTTAAGAGGTAGGTTAACAAAAATAAGGTTTTATAAATGGCAAAAGTTAAGTGAGAAAAGTCAGGACTCGCGAAGAATAAAAAGCTCTTTTCAAATTTAAAACATTTCACCGTAATACGTAATGGAAGCTATAGACTATAGAGTATAGAAGTATAGATTACTTTTTCGGTCGTTCATTCGTTCTGGAACATTTTCTTTGACGATCTTCAGAAACAGGAAATATTAAGTATTCTTTTGTCATATAAATTAAGTTAAAAACAACGTTTTAAAATTTGTACACAAAACTTCGTATCTGTTCTGTTACCCGTAGAAGAGTTCCATTCATAACATAACATAACTTCACGCCTGTATCCCCGAAGGCGTAGGCAGAGGTGTGTGTGCAGAAACAGGAAATATTAAGTATTCTTTTGTCATATAAATTAAGTTAAAAACAAGGTTTTAAAATTTGTACACAAAACTTCGTATCTGTTCTGTTACCCGTAGAAGAGTTCCATTCATAACATAACATAACTTCACGCCTGTATCCCCGAAGGCGTAGGCAGAGGTGTATTGCACACACCCACGATTCGCCAGTTATGTTTAGGTCCCAATGTAATAGGGGGCGAGCCTGTTGCCATCTACCGGGCACATTACTAAGCGAGCGATAATCAACATTTTTAAAACACACATAACTACGAAAAGTCAGAGGTGTGTGCCCGAGGCGACTGGGGATCGAACTCGAGACCTCGTCTCGGCAGTCCGTTACGTACACCACTGGGCTATCGCCTCCATTCAGATCTGTCTTATTATAAAAATGTGTTGCCATCGGAACTTACTGAACATGGAAAATGAAACTCCGTAGGGCAATCACTTCTTTGAACGTATACTAGACAAACAGTTTAGAAATAGTTATTTGTTCAAAAAGTGAGTAAAGTTATTTTTGCTGCGAGTGCCGTTTTTAAACCACGAACTAGCAAAGTAGTCTAGAATCGAATCATATTGACATAATAATAATATTGATATCTATGAGTACAAGCATAGCGCGCCTTTTAGTAAAGTCATCTGTAGGACAGCTACAAAAAGTTACGCATTGTTGCTAGTCAAGTAGTAGTCTTTCGCGATAGGTACTAAATTGAGGCCGCCTGTCACCCCAGCAGAAGCAGGCCTGGACGGTGGGGCGACTAGCGCCCCTCCCCCAAACCGGGGCAAGACGGGGACACCGTGGTTCCCAAACCCGAGGGGGCCATCTCGAAACCGGAGATGGCCCAGGGTCAGTCGGGGTGCGAGGGATATGCTCTATGGGCAACCTTACACCCCGGCGTCTGTAGACCCCAGACGGCGTGCGGTTTTAGTCGGTTCAAGCCCGACATAACCGCCCCCGCTGGCCGGCGGGGGGGGGGGTAATTTCCGCACGAAAAAAAAAAGGTATTTCCCACACATCCGCTTGGAGAATACTGCGAGGAGAAGGACTGCACGCCTACCACTTGGTGCTGGTCGCTGGTGGTGTTTTTTTTTTGATATTTACATATTTTTTTTTACCTGAAATTTATTTTTCTTTCAAATACATATTTTACATTTTGTCGATACCAAGTCATCTCCCCAAATTCAGAGACCTAATTTTGTGACACCTTATATACAGTTAGTAGTAACAAATCTCTACCTCCTTTCAATATAACATGGTCATGTCTTCCTCATTTCCATATAACATCATATCTATCTTTTTTTTATTCGTTCGGAAATCCCCTCGGGGATTTCCGCGGGGGCGGTTATGTCAGGCTTGAACCGACTAAAACCGCACGCCATCTCGGGTCTTCAGACGCCGGGGTGTAAGGTTGCCCATAAAGCAACCGTCTTGCAACATCATATCTACCTCATTTCAATATAACATTATTGGTTTAATAGAACTAGCAATATCAAACCAGTACGTACACGTTTGACGTACCAATTGACCACTAAGCATATTGGAACATACGTGCATTGTCACCGCAAATAACAACGCTCAAGGCGTTACACATTCGACCAACAAATTCATACCCAACACTTGAAATAATAGTGGACTAGTTAGTTACACTGGGGGGCCAATAAAAAGGTTAACACATTCAGATACCGTCTTTGCCTTATCAAGTATTAATAATCTTATTACCTGGCACGGTTGAGGCTTGCTTTTTCATGAAAAACTAACATTTCTGACTCGTGGTGGTGGATTTGTAGAACCCATATGACAAGCTCTGCTTAGTTTGGGTCTAGATGGCGTTGCGTACTTTGTCGTACAATATTTATTTATTTTAGACACAAACAGAAGTTCAACTCTGGTACACATATGCCAACCATGTGTTCAACATCATCTTCACAGCTTAAATCCCGGTTGCATCAAAAGCTTGTACCTTGGAGTCCAGGGTCGGCTCTCCAACCCTTTCTCTTGATTTGACTTATCTTGACTTTTACGAGAGCGACTGATGTCTAACCCCCTCCCCCCGAGGAAAGCCTGTCCACTCCTCCTGATCCTCGTCCGTTAATCAGCAGGTGTACCGGTAAGTTTGGCTTGGACGCCGAAGGTCTTGCTGGTGCCCTCATACACCCATCGATTCGATACATATGTTTAATTATTAAAAGTTTGGTGAAAACGAATATATAAACTGGTTGGTAAAACGAATAAAATAACATATTATTTAAACACTTTTTTAAAAAACGAGGTTTCTAATAAATGCATAATAAGACAAATCAAATGAAACCTATCTTGTTTAGTTCAAAAGTTTCTATGACCACCTACCTTCGTCATCTTCAGACCCTGGATACCATGTAGCATCCAGGACAAAACAAATGAGCCCAACTCGATTGGTTTATCTGGTTTAGTTCAGGAGTTCCTATAAGCACCTTCCGATTCCATCATCAGACCAGCTTCATAGTACTGTAGCGTCCGGGGGTTGGACGCCACAATACCTCGTGTTGATGAAAAGGGAGGTATCGAGTTTAGGGAGGTTTTTACGCGAATATATTTATATTTAAACGAACTGTAGGGAATCGCGGATTCTGCTCAGGGATTGAGCCTACATTCAGTACACTTGTATCTTCTCGTCGGACGGCGGGCGAGGGCGGCGCCCCAAGTCGCCCGCTGTCAGCAGAATGGTCCGCCAAGCAATTGTTTTTCCTCCCTAGACTTATTTTAAATTACAAACATTTATTTTTAATCTCTGACACATGATGGCCAGGTCAATGAACTGTAGTGATCGAACGAGGTCGGAACACTACAGTACCATATAATCTTATTGTCACCGAAGATACAAAAGTATACTAAATTTGAGTCCAATCAAACGTCAGGAATTGTTTAGTTCAGGAGTTCCTATAGGCACCTTCCGGTTCCATCGTCAGACCAGCTTCATACTACCATATTATCGTATTGTCAAAAGTATACTAAATTTAAGTTCAATCAAAAATCAGGAAGTGGTTCTAACTGGGCTCTCAAGATTTGACCCACACTAACCTAACCTAACAAACTGACAGAACAAGTTGAATATAAACTTGTAAAAATTAGTTTTAAAGTAGCAGTCTTGTATGTATTTCACTTTCTCAAATGTTTTAATATTCTGTGGGAGTATCCTACTTAGAAAAAGTCAATTTAGGCGGTTGTCCTAACGAATCCTAGTCGGTCGTTGCCCCCAGGTAAGGCGGATGTTCAACAAAAAAACCAAATTACTCCCGAGCCATTTTTCAATTCACGTTCGGATAGCACAATGTTTGAAATAGGTTACAGCCACGCCTGACCAATTACCAATTAGCAGTTCTGTGCCTACAAACTTGAAAAGAGTCTTTATACTAGCCAGTAGATGACCCCATGGCCCCATCAAGATCTTTGGAGCCCAAGCTTATCTTACCAGAAAGCCGGTACATCTGCTTATTTGCGGACGAGGCTCTGGGGCATAATTCTGTTAGATAGCGAGTTGTAATCACAGTCGTAACGTGAGAAGAAGAAGAGAGTCGGTGGATTTCAATTAGGCTAACATAGAAGATGGCGGAGCGCGGCGATAGCCCAGTGGCGTACGTAACGGGCTGCTGAGACGAGGTTTCGAATTCGATTCCCAGTCGCCCCAGGCACACACCTCTGTCACTTGTCATCTGTCATCACCACTTTTCGTAGTTATGTGTGTAATAGTTGTAAAACTAAACCAACGTAAATGTGTCGACTAATACGAACGCGCGTGGTTACGGTACGGTTTGTCAATCCGAATACCGTGGTTGACGAGGTCAGACGGCACGGCAGTCGCTTTCATAAAAGCTGAAACAAAGTAATCAAAGGAGGAGCTGGAAAGTGAACCACGGATTCCAAAGTGCGGGCTTTGGATGGGGTTGCGACTGGGGTTGAGGTTTGGATGATGATGACGTGACATACTTTGCATCGTTTGTATAATTACTTACGGATGGCGGAAAGCGCCATCCCTTAGTCGCTTTATCCGATATCGACGGGAAGAAATAATATGACCCTTATATTCTAATTCACGCTGCACAAAAAAAACAAATCAATATTACAAAAATCCGTTGATGCCATTTCTTGGACAGATTTGAAGTCTTAATAAACTAGGAATTCAGTGCAGGGTGCGACTGAAATAAATTGAGCTGAGCGAGCAGGACTCTTACTTGAAAATAAGACATCTTACTACGGTCGCGCGCTGGTGAAACAGCTTTTCGGTGATTATTCCTCAATGGTACATGAACCATCTCGCTTCAAAACACTCCTCAGTGTCCACACTATCACCGTGGTAAGTTTGGTCAAGATCACGCGAGTGGTTACGGAGGAGTTCAACCACCAACAAACGGCTATGCCGGGTATAATAGCTTCACTCGCTCAGCTCAATAACATCAAATGTCGAGACCGCGTCCGTTCATTTCTCGAAATATTCTACACACAGTAGTAATATTAGTTCAATGTAGCCTGATACTATATCGGTGTATATGATTAATGATCCTCGCTGCTCTGATACGGTTCTGGGCTGACAGCTAGACCGGTCATGCAGTGAAATTTCTAATGACGTAACTATTAACTAATAAGGGATAAATCTGTTTACGTTTTGTTTCTGTGAGTGACTAGTTGCTCACGGACCAATTAACATGCACAACTAGCGTTTAGTTTGTAATTATATTACACTAGCTTTTATCCGCGACTTCGACCGTGTGGAATTCTGTTCCCGTTCTCGCTTTCTATGGGAACCTATTCCGGAGATAAAAAGTGGTATTTGTTACTCCAAACTATAATCTATCTCTGTACCAAATTTCAGCCAGATCCGTGTATCCGTTAGAGCCTGTAGTATTAAAAAGGCGGTCAAGTGCGAGTCGGACTCGCCCATGAAGGGTTCCGTAGTAGCAAGTAACATAATAATGTGTTTTTTAAATTTTATATTTGAGTTGATTGAATGAAAGGTAAATTGCAGTTAGTGATTTATGACGTATTAAAAAAAAACTACTTACTAGATCTCGTTCAAACCAAATTTCTGTGGAAGTTTACATGGTAATGAACATCATATATTTTTTTAGTTTTATCATTCTCTTATTTTAGAAGTTACAGGGACACACATTTTACCACTTTGGAAGTGTTTCTCGTGCAAACTATTCAGTTTAGAAAAAAATATATTAGAAACCTCAATATCATTTTTGAAGACCTATCCATAGATCCAAACACACACCAAAAAAAAATTAGTTTCAGTTCTAAGTATGGGGAACCCCTAAAATTTATTGTGTTTTTTTTCTATTTTTGTGTGAAAATCTTAATGCGGTTCACAGAATATATCTCTTAACCGAGTTTCAACAGCATAGCTCTTATGGTTTCGGAAAAAAGTGGCATGTGACATACGGACGGACAGACAGACAGACAGGCATGACGAATCTATAAGGGTTCCGTTTTATGCCATTTGGCAACGGAAACCTAAAAAGATATAGTATGTTATCCTTAACATAACTGGCGTTGCAGCGTTGTATATAAGTATATTAAACAGCGGCATTTCCAACCAAACTAGGCATAGCTTGTTATAATTATGTGTTCTAGATTATGTGGGAAGATTGGCAACTTAGACAAATCAATGTCAATAACTGGTACTTACTATGTAATAATTTAGTACCGAATTGTTACCTTAACATACCTAAGTTTCGACCTTGTGAACATAACCATCAAAAAGTTATATTCAGTGTGACGTTATTGACTAAAATCAGAATAGTGAGGTGATATTTTATTGATAGTAACCGCGAACCGATAAAGTAACCGCGGTAGCCTAGTGGTATGGGTAAAGGACTGCTGAGACGAAGTCTCGGGTTCGATCCCAGGTATTACCATGGCAGGGGGTGCTTGGTTGGGGACCTCCACGCGGTGCACCCTGGGCAACGGAGACGGCAGCGCCTCTCTCCTAGGGTGGGAGAGACGCTGCCGCCTACGGCCAACTCCGACCGAGGCGAGGACGGCCCTGTTGAGGGCTGTTCGGAAGCTTTCCACGTGTCCCTCTGATTAGCAGATGGCACAGTGGAGAGCAAGTAAGGGGGCCATCTCAAAACCGGAGATGGCCCAGGATCAGTCGGGGTGCGAGGGATATGCTATATGGGTAACCTTACACCCCGGCGTCTTAAGATCCGAGACGGCGTGCGGTTTTAGTCGGTTCAAGCCCGACATAACCGCCCCCGCTGGAGACCCCCCGCTCTCCAGCGGGGGCGGTATCCGAAGGGATTTCCGCACGAAAAAAAAAAAAAAAAAAAAGGTATTACCATGGCACACACCAAGGACTTTTCGATGCTTTTCGAAGTTATGTGTGTATTTATCGCAGGTTTATAAGTGCCCGGTTAATGGCAATAGGCTCGCCACCTATTACATTGGGACCTAAAACATAAACTGGCGAAACGTGGGTGCTAGCACCTCTACCTACCCCTTCGGGGATATAGGCGTGAGTTTATGAGTTTATATTATTATTGATAGTTGAATTTTTGTTCATTGTTCCCTGACTATGGAGGGCGCTGACACCTGTGATACAGTGTATTATCATTAGTACAGGTGACAACGTTACAAATATATGTGTAGCTTGGATTTAAAAAAAAGTAAAAGTAAAAGATTATTTTGTTTGCCATTCCAAAACTGCTTATAATTACTTACAAGTGTTACCGGGAGCGGACACAACAGTTTTAGATATGAACAAATCCGGTATTGCCAAAAGCTTCCTACACTAGGCTAAGCCTGTCCTGTAGGAAACCTTTTTTTTTTCTTTTCATGTCTGTATTTCCAACAGCAGGTTATATATAGCCTTTAACACTTACACGAAAGTTTTATTTATATAAAAATTTAAGCAACATGCCATCCAAGAGGTCAAAGCATTTAATTTCAGACCTCACTTCAAGGGTTTTAAAAAGCTTTCCGTGTATTCATAGGACCAGGTAAGTAAGGTTTTCAGAATAAGTTCCTTAGCTTCACTCATTGACAATTTACCTATGAAGCCGATTTTATTTATTCTGTTGTATAACGTCTTGCGAATTCCGTTTTTACTATAGTAAGAGGAAGCTTGTAAACCCGTTTCAAGATCATGTCCCCATGGTAACTAGAGCTGATCACCTGCTTATGGATTAGCAAAGTGATTCTTAGGATGTATATCCTCCTGACGCTGAGCAGCTGAGTTTCTTTGTATAACATTTGTTTCATTTGTGTTGTAACTGTTATGTATCAGTAACTCATATGTTAAATAAATTATTATTTCCTTTATTAAATTTTAAATACATATAAATTATATTTTTAAATACATTCTATATATAAAAAAAACAAATATAATATTTCAAAATATAAAAAATGGTGGCCCACCGGCATCGGGTACAGGGACCAAGTTACCGGTGGTTAGGGCTCCAGAGAGAGGAATCTCCTCACAATATGCCGTGTCGAGGAGCACTGCCTTCTGCGTCAAGCCCTTGACCCAACTGCCTAACGCGAGCCTCTGGAGATGTTGTTCGAGGCTCTTGGCAATCAGTCCGTGAACCGATACAACTATCGGAACAATAATCGCCGAAACCACTTCTTCGAGAAATTATTATTATTATTATTTGAATAATTAAAAAATTGCTACCTAAACATGTCTTAGTTTCAACTTTGGGAATATAACCGTCAAAAAGTTATACTCAGAAACTTTATTGTTGCCATTTTGTACAGCTTCATTCTGTCGGTTATATAACCAGTCACATGAGATGTGTTAAGAGATTGCTAACAGCCCGCTGAACAGATTTTGCGTCTTTATGCAAAGTGGCGGTAAATCTCCTTATAAAACGCCGCGTTGCCTCCCCTGGGGGCCTGTGGGACATGTAAAAGGTTATCAAGAGGGTCGGCAGACTAGCTGTTGCCGTGTAACTATAACATACTTATAAAGCTTTTATGTACTACAAGCTGATGCCCGCGGCTTCGCCCGCGCGGAGGTCGGTTATCGTTGTTTGGTCATAAGCGAGAAAGAAGAAGCTTCGGTAGCTTAGTGGTTAAGGATTCGACCCTACGATCGAGAGGTCACGGGTTCGAATTTTGGCCATTACACTACCGACGTAAACCCAATCGTAACACAAGCAATTTAGCTTAGTCGGAGGGATTAGGGGGAATATTAGTAATTTCGGTTGCTAATATTCTTTAAAAAAAAAATATATCTCCGGTTCTACTTGGCAATCAAACATAGAACAGATTTTAAGTCTGACCAAGACGTTTCTAATAGAAAAAAAGCCGCATCAAAATTCGTTCAGTAGTTTTTGCGTCTATCGCGAAAAAACCGATAAGAATTTCAAAACTAATATTTTTATGTTCAGAATCGTTCATTTAACATAAGTAACCCAAGTATTTGGTTTTGATCAACTAATTTACAATTTTAGAATAGCCCGGGGTCCGTTTATTTATTTGAATTCGTTTGTTGACTTTTACGAGAGCGACTACCGTCTTTTTTTTTTACGTGCGGAAATCCCTTCGGATACCCCCCCGCCGGCCAGCGGGGGCGGTTATGTCGTGCATGTACCGACTAAAACCGCACGGTGCCCTGCTCAAGTGTCCATTGCCGGGCACCCCGGGCTCGTTGGCCTAGGGCATGATGTTCGCAAACACCGTCTGCCCTCTCATTAGGATGTATAGGGTAACAATATACCCCAATGCATGGGGCAAAAAAATACAAATAGGTATCCGCTATACTCCGTCCTCCATGAGCGCAGGCCTGGGGGTGGCAGGTAAGGCCGCCTGTCACCCCAGCAGAAGCAGGCCGGGACGGTGGGGCGGCTAGCGCCCCTCCCCCAAACCGGGGCAAGACGGGCACACCGTGGTTCCCAAACCCGTGGGGGCCATTCGAAACCGGAGATGGCCCAGGGTCAGTCGGGGTGCGAGGGATGTGCTCTATGGGCAACCTTACACCCCGGCGTATTAAGACCCGAGACGGCGTACGGTTTTAGTCGGTTCAAGCCTGACATAACCGCCCCCGCTAGCCGGCGGGGGGGTGGGGGGTATCTAAAAAAGAAAAGAAAAAAAGGTATCCGCTATACTTTGCAAACTATAGTTGTTGTGTATGAAACTGACTACCAGTTTCATACACAACAACTTTCATCTCACAATAAAATTAGTTTCTGACTCAATACCTTTGTCTAGACAACATAATTGAATTCAGGTGGCGTGCCCAGTCACGTGGCTTCAAGTTCTAAGAGAGAAGAACGGTATGCCTATTTTCTCAAATGACTTTTATTCCAATTTATCTGATATGGGTATAAAAAGCTAAGTTTGTTCATATTTTATGCGCTACATAACATTACTTCACGCCTGTATCCCCGCCCCTGGGGTTATCCTTTCGAGGGCTTACCCGGGGTGCCCGGCAACGGACACTTGGGGATGACACCGTGCGGTTTTAGTCGAGACACGACATAACCACCCCCACTGCCCAGCGGGGGGGTATCCGAAGGGATTTCCGCACGTAAAAAAAAAAACGCCTGTATTCCCGAAGGGGTAGGCAGAGGTATATTACACACCCACGATTCGCCAGTTATGTTAAGGTCCCAATGTAATAGGGGGCGAGCCTATTGCCATCTACCGGGCACATTATTAAGCGAGCGATAATTAACATTTATTAATGCACACATAACTACGAAAAGTCAGAGGTGTGTGCCCGGGGCGACTGGGGATCGAACTCGAGTCCTCGTCTCAGCAGTCCGTTACGTACGCCACTGGGCTCTCGCCGGTTTTTGTTTTTTTTTTTTCGTACAGTTTATCCGATTGCAATAAAACTTTGTTAACTTACTTTTAGGCTGAGCGTCCATTAGAGACAAGACTTTCTTAAGACAGAGATTATTGCTCTTCAGAAACATGAACGTGAACACACTTCGAACAAAATCGTTTCACAAACAAAGCTGTCAAATTCCTACCCTGTCTTGTCTCTAACCTGCGCTCACCTTTACTGTTTGTAGTTGCGCGAAGGTTATAGGCATAGTCTTATTGTACCTACCAGGCGTGTGGCGCTGCAATCGTATAGGAGTTTGTTCTTTAGTTTCTTATTATCGTGAAAACGGCTGGATTGATTTGCCTGTAATTTTGAATACAGTTAGAGTACTACCGTGATTAGGATATAGGCTACTGTCATCCCGCGAATGGGCAAGGACAACTGCTTGGTGGGGTGACTAGCACCCCTCCGCCGCCGTGGTTCCCAAACCCGAGGGGGCTATCTCGAAACCGGAGATGGCCCAGGGTCAGTCAGGGTGCGAGGGATATGCTCTATGGGCAACCATACACCCTGGCGTCTGTAGACCCGAAAAGGCGTGCGGTTTTAGTCGGTTCAAGCCCGACATAACCGCCCCCGCTTGCCGGAGGGGGTTATCCGAGGGGATTTCCGCACGAAAAAGCTACGGAGAACTAAAAAAGTTGACCCATAAATTAGAATTTGTTAAAATATTTTTGTTGCTGACTATAAAAATTACCTGTGGCACCACCCGCGTGAAATTCTGATACCGTTCCCGCAATCCATGGGAACCTATTCCAGGGATAGAAAGTTACAGTTACAGCCTATAATCTATCCCTGTACCAAATTTCAGCCAGATCCGTAAAGCCGTTTGAGCGTGTAACATATTCACAAACTTTCACATTTCTAATATTAGTACTCACCGACGCGGGATAAAACCCGACGCCACCAGGCGAGGCCGCGCTAGCGGCCAAAGTCCGCCGGTAACCCTGGGGTTATCCTTTCGAGGGCTTACCCGGG
Source organism: Cybosia mesomella (assembly GCA_946251805.1). Taxonomy (NCBI): domain Eukaryota; kingdom Metazoa; phylum Arthropoda; class Insecta; order Lepidoptera; family Erebidae; genus Cybosia; species Cybosia mesomella. The sequence continues at coordinate 2,363,243 of OX276403.1, read as the reverse complement.
GTGCCTGACAATGGACACTTGGAGAGGACACCGTGTGGTTATAGTCAGTCCGATTCCGACACGCCCACCCTATCGTCGGCATCGATAGGGTGAAGCCCGTGGGGGTTTCCAAACGCTAAACTGTAAACTGTAGTTTCCCAATATATTTTTGAAAATCTTTTGTATGTTAGAAGAAACATTTCCAATTTTTTAAAGCTTTGTGATATACATAACGTAAATACTAGACATAAAAACAATCTTGTGGTTTGTAATAGTCGACTCCACAAGATTAGTAATTCCTTTCAGGGTAACTGTATACGCTTCTACAACAAGCTTCCTAGTGAAATGAAGAATCTACCTCTTCATAAATTTAAAAGCCAAATTAAAAGTAAACTCTGCCAAAAAGGCTACTATAAAATTCAAGACTATTTTGACGATAAACAAGCTTGGATATGAACTGTTTGCTCTCTCTCTATGCTACTCAAATGGAATATTGTAGTTAGGTTAAGTAAATATGTTTGTAAATAGACCAAAAAAAAACAGCCCGCTGAGTTTCTTGCCGGAGTCTTCTCAGGACAGTGCCGCGTTTCGAACCGGTGGTCCATTTGCCAAACATTAGATTATTTATTTTTTTATGACGTTTTGTAAGTTCCGTATTAATGGTCTATGCAGAATAAATGGTTTTTGACTTTGACTTTGACTAAAAAATAAAAGTAGGATAGGAATCAGTTCGATATATATTTATAATCCTACAAGCCTCCCAGTTTTGCCAACGCCATATTTCACATATATTGAAGTTGCTTTATGGGCCTCTGATTTTGATAGGTCGTAAACAACGCGGGACACACCCATTTACGTGTTGTTGTCATAGAAGCTTTGTTAAGCACAAACCAGTTTAGACTGTAACTTTAGCTAGTGTTTTGTGTGTCTACCCGACAGCGGTGAAGCAAAAAAAAAGGAACTCATTAATTTATTTATCTAGTACCTACTAGCTGACCCGGCAGACTTCGTACTGCATATTTATTCACCTTTTAAATCTTCTCTGGACCTTCACAAAGAATTCAAGACCAAAATTACGCAAATCGGTCCAGCCGTTCTCGAGTTTTAGCGAGACTAACGAACAGCAATTCATTTTTATATATAAGAAGAAGAAGAAGAAGAAGACTAGCTGACCCGGCAGACTTCGTACTGCCTCAATCGATAACAACTTCCATATTTATTCACCTTTTAAACCTTCTCTGGACCTCCACAAATAATTCAAGACCAAAAAATCGCTCGCTTAGTAATGTGCTCGGTAGATAGCAATAAGCTCGCCTACAGGCATAAGCTACTGCAGAGCATTCCCTCTTGAATTTATATTCTGTGAATGCTATCCGTGAAAGGCTATTAGTAAGAGGATATATTTCCTGACGAATTAATATGACATCCACGTCTCAGGACAAGCTTTTTTCGAAAGTAAAAGGCGTCAAAATGATCATTTTAGCAGGATTTTTACCATAAAATGTTTAGGCAATTAGTATGCTTACTTTTCCTATAGATTTCAGATCTGAAAAACCGGCCAAGTGCGAGTCGGACTCGCCCATGAAGGGTTCCGTAGCAGCAAGTAATTTAAATTTTAAATTATTTTTTTTTAGTTTACGATTTAAGACGTATTAAAAAAAACTACTCACTAGATCTCGTTCAAACCAATTTTCCACCTTCTACATCATATATTTTTTTTAGTTTTATCATTCTCTTATTTAAGAAGTTACAAGGGGGGAGGGGGACACACGTTTTACCACTTTGGAAGTGTCTCTTGCGCAAACTATTCAGTTTAGAAAAAAATGATATTAGAAACCTCATTATCATTTTTGAAGGCCTATCCATAGGTATCTTAGGTATGGATAGGGGTTTGGTTACAAAAAAAATTTAAGCTTCAGTTTTAAGTATGGGAACCCCAAAATTTATTGTGTTTTTTCTACTTTTGTGTGAAAATCTTAATGCGCTTCACAAAATACATCCACTTACCAAGTTTCAACAGCATAGTTCTTAAAGTTTCGGAAAAAAGTGGCTGTAACATACGGACGGACAGACAGACAGACATGACGAATTTATAAGGGTTCCGTTTTTAGCCATTTGGCTACGGAACCCTAAAAAGGGAATATCTAGGACGGGACTTGAACCCGCGACCAGTCCCTTACAGGGGGATACTCAAGGGTTCAAGTCCCGTCCTACATGTTCTCTTTTTCCGATCTAAAATCTATAGGATTTTTACCAGTTGCATCCGAGGCTTCGTGGGTCCATTTCCTCTTTCTCCTTTCGACAGCTTTTATGGGTACAACTGCCGTCCGACCAGACAAAATTTGATTTTTATCGACGAGACAAAAATCGGCGATAGAGTATCATCAATCAGTAGGTGTGTACCAGCTTACAGGTAAAGTTGGCTTGACCCCGAAAGTTTCTGACTAATTAGTATGCGATCAACGTCTCGACAAACTTTACCTGAAGCAAAAGTATTCCAAAAATATGAGGTGCTAACGACGTCACAGTCACGTTTAAGGATCTTCCATATATAATGTCACGCGTCAAGGGAGGGGGTGAAATAACTGACTCAATGTGCCATGAATTTTAATGTTGCTCCGAATAATATGTTTTAATATTCGTGATTATATTTTCACCTTAGGATTCTGTTAATCACGCAGAATGAAATGTCAATGATGGATTCGTCCTCTGAAAGGGTAAATATAGCCGTTGTTATAATGGATTTTTGGTGGGAATTGGGTCAGGAGTATAAAAATATAAGGTTGCATGTTTCAAGATGGCTATGATATACGCAAGCGATGTTTGTTTGTTTTGTTATTATACGACTGTTCTAAAAAGGAGAGTAATATCTTCAGGGTTAATGTGGGGTGTGTGAAATTCCGGTTCGACCGTTAGTCTATTCAACTTAACGTGGTGTATGATTTACAAATTAAATTACAATAATGGTTAGTATATTACGACTTAAAATTATAGTCGGAAGGTGCATATACAATTCAAATTTATTCACACTGCTATTCAAGATAATTAATTCTATTTTTAAACTATCTTAATATGTTTGGCTGAGTTTTTAATTATAGAATATTTGTGTAGGTTTTTTTATATATTCACACACCGGAAAAGATAGGCAGACATGTGTTGTATTGTATTTATTTATCATCATCATCAGTATCTTGGCGTTGTTTTTTTTTTATATTTAGGACACATCAATTTGACTTCACCTCGCCTGATGGTAAGCTGAAGGTAAAGTCTCAGGAAAGATGGTCACGCTTACATACACGTACCATGTTAACAATGGTGGCACTCAGCTTGACGGCCTCATCAGAAGAGGATTGTCGTCGCAGCACCGCTTGACACCCACCGGTCCCACTAGTGCTGCGACCACAATCCCCCTACCCGGCTATGCACTTGCTGACCCCTGAATGCAATCAAACCGAAGTTGGTGGTACCCACCCGGCCGAATTTTGTGACAAATTTGTGTCATCAAATTTCTACCACCAGTGTTCACCAGTATCCAATCCCGATAGGAAAATCTGCGCCAAAGTAACGACCTTCAATCAGCAGGTGTTAGTCTTGCAGGTGAAGTTGCGTTCTGACTTCGTCATACTGTTTTCTAACAGTAAAATATCTATTACTTATATATTTAATGCAAAACATTAAGTGTTTAGTTATCAATGTTTAGTGCGTTTTTATCTCTTTCCCTATAGGGGCAGATAAACTGCAGTATATAAAGTACGTTGACCTCAGAGCCACAAGAGAATACAATAATTTAGTTTAACAATCACTTGTTCCTTAATTTAAATTGACAATCAAATGAACAACAAATTCTCTGGATATGGTATGTCTTTATAATAGCTCTATGCCTCAAAGTGTATTAAAGTAAGACACTGTTTAGATGTAAGGCGTTTTAAGTATGCGTTTTGATTACGTACGTTAACAAGTATATTGTTGCAAGGATTTTGTTCAAGGCATGTGAAATGTGCATTGGAATAATGGACGAAAAGAACAGCTGCGATAGCCCAGTGGCGTACGTAACGGACTGCTGAGACGAGGTCTCGAGTTCGAGTCCCAGTCGCCCGGGGCACACACCTCTGACTTTTCGTAGTTATGTGTGCATTAATAAATGTTAATTATCGCTCGCTTAATAATGTGCCCGATAGATGGCAATAGGCTCGCGCCCTAGGACCTTAACATAACTGGCGAATCGTGGGTGTGTAATACACATCTCTGCCTACCCCTTCGGGGATACAGGCGTGAAGTTATGTATGTATGTACTTATCAAAACAAGCGCTCAACAAAACACGCGCTCAATACCTGTCGACTGACCATAACCTTAGTGTCTGGTTACGACGGCGACGTTGGAAGTCCCCATATTTGAATATATCGCAACGTTTTTTGTTATTTTAATTTTTGTTATAACCTAGGAGTCCTCAAGAGTGAATAGGTTACTTTTAGGCAAGCGTGCTCCACTTTAGACCGCAGCATCACTTACCAACAGATGAGATAGTGGTAAAACGCGAGCATATTACTAATAAAAACAAAATATATTTTTATAGTACAAAGTGGCAAGCAAGCACACGGCTGTAAGGGAGGAAAAGGGAGATAATAGGCAAGATGAAAGGAAATAAGAGCTAAGAAAAAGACCTAAGGGATTCTCGTAAACCATAGTTCTTCCAACATTCTCGTTACCCTTACCGCTTAGCCACGAGTTCCTCTGTACAACTGATACGGCTAAATACTGTAAAACTTTAGTACAAGGCATAGAATACAGAAAGTTGACAAAGGAGTATTTATCGACAGAAGATCAGCTGTACACAACAGTCAACAACACACATGCTCAGTGTAGAAGACTGATTGCGTGGAAATCTTCGGGCCCCAGACCAACCTTACTTGCAAGCCGATTGATGGAAGAGGTTTTGGCGCAGGCTTTCCTATTGGGGTTGGGAGGTTAAACGGTAGTCGCTCCCATAAAAGCCTGTAAGTCAAAGCAAATGGAGGAGAAGTAGTAGGATCCCGGACTCCGAGACGAAGGCTTGGAATGAAACCGGAAACGACGCTAAGATGATGATTGTACGATAGGAGAAAGAAGAGAAAAAAACAACCCGACACAATAATCGAACCTGGGCCATACACAGAGGCACCCAATCTAAAGTACCCACTCAACTAATTTTTTGTTTTTTTTTTTATGAATGATTGAACGAAGGTCTGAAAGAGTGAAGCTCTCTTTTAGACGGCTTATGTATTTTGTTAGACTATATTCTCCTTCCAAACGGCTGAACCGATTCTAATGAAATTTCACACAAGCAAAGATGTTACTGATGGGAAGGACATAGGCTAGGAAAATCAAAAGTGCCACGATAATAATCACCGGAAAATGTTTATTAAAATCTGATTTCTCAAAGTAAATGGTTGATATACACAGGACAAAAGAAGAAAAACGAAAATCGGACTAGCCATTGAGGAATTATCACCGTTAGAAAAAGTCCTGGTGAAATTGCTTCGTTGATTTTTTGCAACAGCAGAATGACATCTATCTCATCTAGTCGTGAGTGACGATGTGGTCTTTGATGGATCACGTTTGCCTAGAAGGAACCTATTCATTCGAGACTTGAAGATTCCGAGGTTATAGCTTTCTGGAAACACAGACTCAGTTAGGAAATTCCACTCCTTAGCTGTACGCATAATAAATGTGTCACCGAAACGTTTCGTGCCTACGAGTGGAATATCGACCATGTAGCGGTGGCGTGTCGCTGTGCGTCTGGTCGTTCGTTGGTGGAAAGGGCTTGGAGGTATCAAGTTGTACAATTCCAGTGCACACTCTCCGAAATATATCCGATAAAAACTACTCAAATAAGCTTTATAATAACCTTCATTTCCTATCCCAGGGGATAAGGAAGGACACGCGCAGTTGCGTGCGAGTATCGTATCGAGTTAATTAATCACTCTGCCGGCTGATAGATGTGTCGCAGTCCGTGAGTGACGTGACGTGTTTTCGACACAACCGCCACCGTACCCGGCGTAATTTATGACACATACCTTCAACGATTTGTGTGCCATTTAATTGTACCCAACATTTTTAACACCACACTAAGAACCTATATGGGTGTATGAGCCCCACCAAAATGTAACCTAACCTAGTCAACCTGATCTACGAGCCCATACACCTTCTGGTTAACGGACGAGGTTTTGTCGGGGTTAGGAGGTCAAACGGTAGTCGCTCTCGTAAAAGCCAAGAGAAGCCACGTCACGATTAAAAAGCGTAGAAGAAGGACCTCAGGAGCCAAATTCAAGCTTTGGATGCCAAAGGGCTTAACGTTGGAACGATGGTGATGAACTAAGCAACTATATAAATCTTAACACATTAAGCCTATTTTCAAGCCCACGACGCAGTTACGTAATCTTCAAGGACCCTCGTGACCCACTATCTTCGGCTGGAGTTTACCGAATCCCCTGCTCGTGTGGCTCGGTATACGTGGGCACTACTCAAAGATGCGTCAAGACCCGCTTTTCAGAACATGAACGAAATTGCCGCCTTGGCCACTTCGACAATTCAGCGGTTGCGGAACACACCCAGGAGGATGCTAATCATACCATCAAATTTCAGAACACGAAGGTTCTAGCCACCACTTCACAATTCTTCCCACGGCTATGTCGAGAAGCCATCGAAATATTCAAGCATCCCAATAATTTTAATAGAAAAAACGAAGGTTTTCATCTCCAAAAAGATTGGTATCCAGCACTGAGAGCCGCTCGTCATTACAATTCAAACATGACGAAGCCCCCACCATCCCCGGTATCCCCCTTGCTTAGCCACGACCAATCAGGATCGAGCGCATCGGTTGCGCAGCTCTCAACCAATCAGGAGCGATCACGTCGTTTGCCCCCTCCAACTGCGCCTATAAATACGCCAGTGACTCGGGCCTTTACATCAGTCGCACCGAATTCGCCGCCGAGGAAGGTTCTCCGCACCCGACGGCGTCCCGACGTGTACCACTGAAGATGTTGACCGCAGTGATCGACGAAACGTCTGGAATACAAGCTTCCGATGGACCACGGCCAAACAGCCCGAAAGCAGTATATTCTACATATAAGCAACTATACTATGTACTCCTCTGTACTACTTTTTCCATTGTAGTATTTTTATATCTGATTGTGTGTGTGTACATAAATTAACATTATCTATGATTGCATTCGAGCCTTCACCTCGAGCCTGGGTTTGGTTACTTCTCCTCCATTTAGTTTTTCTTATACGCCTTTTATGACTGATGAAACGTTTGAGTTTGAGAAAAAAGCCTGCATCAGACACTCAACGTAGTGCAATAATATTTTTACTGTACCTCTGTAACCAAATATAAAGATACAAATTATTTTTATTATTTTCTCTCGAGGGAACTTGTGTCTGACGCAAGTATTTCTCTCTCAATCTAGGTCTTACCCGATCCCGCATTTGATAGGTGGGTGCTGAATGCTAGAAAGTTGTTCCTTGACGTATACTGAACATAATAGCGAAAAGCAATTCGATCCCTCGCCTACTTGATCGGAATGATAAACAGCTGTACATTCCGATTTTATTTCATTCCCGATCAGATTGAAAAAGGAAAATATTTGTATATATTTTCTTTCAAAGAGTCGCCACGTACGTAAAGCTGGCCTCACACATCCGGAATGACTCTCTGAATTCATAGTATTTCAGAACGCTCGGAATTTCTTACAGAGTTGTTATGAATAATTCAGAATATAAATTATGAACTTTTCAGATGGATTTTTCAGAATGCTACTGCCAAGCGTACTGAATTCCAGACTGGAATAATTTCGCACGAAAGAAATCCATACATTTGAATAGAGCGGTACACACGTTCAGATTCAGATCACACTCTGAAATTTTATTATGTTCCTAGAGCGAGAAGGGTGCGATTAGTGTTATTTCATCCTGTATAAAGACGTTTGCATGAGCAGTGTAATACGAGACTAACTGATTAATCTGACTTTTTAAGAATGTGTGAGGCAATTTAAGAATATGAAGTCAAGAAGACACACATTCCGGATGTGTACCGCTTGCCTAAGGCTAGACATCAGCTATGCGTTAGGTTTTGTATGGAATCCTAGGCGTTATGAATGCAGTTTAAACATTCAGATTCTGATTTCAGAGAGCTATTTCGGATGTGTGCGTCCAGCCTAAGACGCTGATATGGGTACCGATGAAGGGAGTTTTATTGCGTATATTTCTGCCCGGGGCTCCGTCCGTATCAACGCAGCCTAATTTACATGCGATACACTATCATGACATGTTTTGATCAGTATAACTAGATGTACACTTTATTGGGGCAATGAAAAACATACGGAAAATGTTTCTGCATTTCTGTAGTTTTAACTTTGAGTTTTAGATTTTGACTTGAGTGGTGATATAGACGCATTCTATGCATCAGTCAAATAGAAGTAATTTTGTATGTAGACAGATAATTAATAATCAGTCTACGGATTTATAATAATAGGTCTTTACCTATGAAATTGCTGAAATTTTCTTACAAATTCATGAATTCGTTATTCCTGTAATTTTATAGCTATTTCCATTATTTATATTTTGTTTGATAGATGATTTCAAGATTTTACAACTCTGTATTAAATTTTGTTTTTATTGGCCGCTTGATAAATTAATTCGATCTTCAAAAACAGTACTTTCTAAATGCTATCCATTTTGATGATAAATTTCGTATTACTTAACAGCTGTAACTTTTCAAAAATGTAATAAAAGTTGCTGTTTGTTAGCTTAATGTTGTCTCATTCATACACAAAAAAAATCATAAAATTTGGATTTGTCATTCCTAAAAAAATTGCAAAAATGTTAGTACTGAAAATTGGGTTTCCTCTAACTTCTTCAAGAAAAACGGCAATTTCATATGTAACGACCTAATATTATATATAGATTAACTAGCGGGCCTGTAGGATTCGTTACACGAAATATCGTAGAAAAAATGTATTCTACAGGGACCAAAATATTTTGAAATTAATTCATCCTTTCAGGAGTGTAAAATATTACAAAACCACACCTTTCTAACCAGAAGCAGATAGGTATATGAAATTTCATACTTTTTACTTGGAGAATGTTTGACCTCCGTATATCCCTTATTTTACCCCCTTAGGAGTCAAATTGCTCAAAAATTTTCCCTCAGTGGAAGCTTACAAATTTCAAGTTAGTAGCCCTAGCATTTTTCCTTTGTGTTGATGAATCAGTCAGTCAGGGAAGACAAGTCATTATGGCCTCTGTGGCGTAGCGGTAGTGCATTCGACTACTATGACAGGTGGCGCGGGTTCGATTCCCGCTCAGTGCAAATATTTATATGCATGAATATGTCTATTTGCATAGGTCTGGGTGTTTCTATGTAAAATATGTACGTATTTACAAAAATAAATAAATATAAGTATGTGTATCCGCATTCTGGAACCCATAACACAAGCTAGTTGAACTATGCTTACTTTGGGTCTAGAAAGCGCTGTGTAGAATGTCGTAGAATGTATTTATTTATGATTATACGTATATAGATAGATCTTTGATTATTCATGTTTCATATTCTTACGATTGAGTTACGTTAAATTGCGTTAAATACATTTTTGTCACACATACAAACTTTTTCCTTCAATAAATGTCTCTAGATACATTCAACAAGAAAAATAACTTGTGTGGCCTGATCCGGAGCTTATTTAATATGACTGAACAAACTCGAAAACCCGCGCTCATCGAATGTTAGCAAACTTTAGTAACCTTTGTATTGTCAAGCTTCGATACATTACAAGAATAAGCCATTTTATACATTTTCAGCAGATTTCTATCTACATGCTTATAAAATATTATTAGTTTCTGCAACCCGTTCCAAATTGGAAATTCATTCCCGCCTTAACCCAAATCGTGATATAATTTTTGTACAGCTTGATTTGGTTTTGTTATGACATTTTAACAGTTTTCCAAAAAAAGAAGGAAAGTCCTCAATTCGTCGTAATCTCTTTTCTATTTTTTATGTTTGTTCTCGTATTAATTGAAGAAGCTTGAACCGATTTCGATAAACCTTTTTTTGTTTCAAAGGGTATCCTTCCCAGGTGGTCTATTTGAATTTCGTAAAGTTCTGATGATAAGTTTCGGAGACATACAACGGAACTCTTCAATAAACAACAAGAAGACAACGTAAGAATTCAATTACATTGACATTTTCATTGCACCGACTTCAACAGAAAAGTCTAACGCGTATTTTTGTCTTTCGCTTGCTTGCTTGTGTTATAGGAGTGAGTTCACGACGGTAGTGTTATGGCCAGGATTCGAACCCGGAACCTCTCGATTGTAAGGCTCCTTAACCACTAAACTACCAACGCCTAAATAAATGATTTGATTTGTTAGAAATCCTTCCTATAACAAAGATATCAAACAATCCACAATCATTATGATTATGCTTATCGAGTGTTGCAATTAATCGCCTATCGTATAATTCAAATCTAACTGAAAAGACGTATGCGCTATGCAAGACGTGATCCTACTCCTACTAGTAATTTCGGTTACTAGTAGATAACCCAACGGCTATCGGGGGTGGTTATGTCGGATTCGAACCGACCAAAACCGCATGCCGTTTCGGGACTCTATCTAGGCGGCCTCATCTGTCACGTCATGGAGGACGGAGGTCGTTGAGCGAGTAGATAGATACCTTTTTTTTTTGTTTTACTCTTTAAAAAACATTTTTTTACATAGAGCATTTGGCATAGATTTTTTGCTAGATTTATACTTTTTTCCCAACTTTTTTTCACCTTAAGTAACAGTATTTTATTACTTTCAGGTATGAAGGATTGAGCGCCATGTGGGTTAACGTAAGTGATAATTGTGCTAAGATCCAGCGATTCCAACGTCAACGGACGTATTGTTGCCTCGTGTATCAAGTGACGTGAGGTGGCTGGTATTACTTATAACCCCATGATTTAGTTAGTTAGAAGAGGCACAACTATAAAATAATCATTAGCCCTGTCCTTTTACACGGCTGTCAAGCGTGGCCGATGCCAGAGTGACACAAGCAGGACATTGCGGGGTAACCACTTGGTTATGTGGATAACAAATGTCTACCCATCTACCCAGCAGCACTGTTGGGACTCAGTAGGAGGGTAGATCCAAGAAAATCTGGCACGATGTCGATACGTATGTAAGTTAACAAATTAATTTTCGGCCTACCTTTTTTTTGTCGTGCTGAAATCCCTTCGGATACCCCCCCGCCGGCCAGTGCATTTCTCTACAAGCAGAATGTCATAGTCTATGCTAAAGACCACAGATCTATTATTAATCGTTGACCGAATATTGTCTTCTCAATAAAAGAAAAAGCGTCTAACCAAAGACAGCCTTTTGAATGTTGAACAAAAGAACTATTGTTGCTTAGACAGTAAGTTATTAAAATGTGAATAACTTTCAATTTGTTTTTAAATTTTTTTGCTGTAGGCACGGGTAAGAGGGAAGAGAATATAGAGTTCAAGGCAATGACTTACTTATATAAATGTGTTCTAATAACTGAAATTACTAGTATTCCCGTTAACTCCTCCAGCTAAGGTCACGTCGGTAGAGTAATGGCTAAGATTCGAATCCGGGACCTCTCGATCGTAAAGCCGACTCCTCAAGCACAAAGCTACGACGACGCTAACAAATAGTTAGAATTGTTTACATTTCTTTTATTTTATAAGCAACAAAGATGCATAAAAATATATTATTTTACTTACATGTTTCATCTTCAAATTTGTTTAGAACCTATCTATCTAAAATAACTAGAAATTAACTAAACCACACTGAAGTTATTAAAACTCTGTGAGGCGTTCATAAACGCCTGTTTAAGTTCTTAAGTAATAGCACTACGTAGGTATTTCTGAACGGAACTTACAAAATTAGCCTTGTTATATTTCTGAACTTAAAACAAATTTACATAATTTTATTCACATGAAGTCCCTTGTTATTATAACTCAACTGGCCCAAAGCGGTGTGTATGTATGTGTGTGACTTTTGATATTTTTTTAAAGAAAATTCTTTTATTTTTCAATTAATTTTTTAAGCAATTTGTTTGCTTTCTTTTCCTATAGATTTAGATCGGAAAAAGAGAACATCTAGGACGGGACTTGAACCCGCGACCAGTCCCTTACAGGGGGAACGCTCTGACCAACTTAGCCACCTAGCCACGTAGTTCGCAAGAATTACGGTAGCTGACTACAGCGTCGCCTTAAGACGTATTTAATAATCGGCATATATGGGACGTGTCTCGGCAGATCAGTTGGTCAGAGCATTCCCCTGTAAGTGACTGGTCGCGGGTTCAAGCCCCGTCTTAGATGTTTTCTTTTTCCGATCTAAATTTATAGGAAAATTCTTTTTATTATTCATTGATCTGGAGTCTCTCTCTGTTCTTCTATCAAATAGTAACATTTTCTCAAATTTATGCTAACGTTTTGCTGGCCTACCTACATATTATTGGCAAAGACTTTAAAGTATACTACTGGGTGCAAAGGACCACGTCGAAGACTGGGACTGGGCCAACTTCACCTGCAAACCTGTTACACCTGCTGGTTGACGGACGAAGCTCTGGTGCAGGCCTTCCTCTCGGCGTTGATGGTTAGACGGCAGTCACTCTCATAAAAGCCGAATCTCAAGAAGTTGTAGGAATGAATGGACCTCGGGTATATTAACGTATTTTTCACTAGCTAGCCCTCCCCGGCTTTGCCCGTGGTGTATTTCGAACCCCCGTTGCACCCCTTCAACCAAAATATGCCTGTAATTTATTATTTTTCATAATAATCTATGGGTATCCGCCGGTTTTGTTAACATTTATAATTACTGCTCCGCTCTCTTGGGTAGTATCGCGATGATATATAGCCTATGACATTCACACAGAACGTGGCTTTCTATAGGTAAAAGAATTTTCAAAATAGCTTCAGTAGATTCAAAGATTACCCCCTACAAACTCATAACATCATAAACTTTATCTCTTTATTTATAAATATTACTACAGATTATCATACGAAATTAAAGTCATACAAACCTACTTACCAACATCGTATATGGTTAGCATTATTTACACAAACCCTTTTGAATTTAGTAAATAAAGCATATATTTTTTATAGCCAACCCTCACCGATCAATTGAGTTTCACATCTGTGGGGGCTACACAATCAATCAATCGTTATCTGCACCTCACGACACGAAACCGATGCGGCCTAGACGCACGACTTGTTTATTCATAGACATATAGCGATAGAATAGGAATTTCATGTCGATTATTATACTTTGTAAAATTAAAGATGATAATTTTGACAGCTCTACCGGCGGGCTTGCATGAAAGGTTTAATGACAGTTTAAAACTTATTTCGGTCTTTTTAGGGCTGTCGGGTGTTTTGATTTTTTATAAAATACGGTAGGTATCTTTTTTTTTATTTTTTTTTCGTGCGGAAATCCCTTCGGATACCCCCCCGCCGGCCAGCGGGGGTGGTTATGTCGGGCTTGAACCGACTAAAACCGCACGCCGTTTCGGGTCTACAGACGCCGGGGTGTAAGGTTGCCCATAGAGCATATCCCTCGCACCCCGACTGACCCTTGAACCGGAACCACGGTGTCCCCGTCTTGCCCTGGGTGCAATTTTTTTTTTCTAACATACATTTTAGCGCCAAAAAATCAGACGCATAATTTTTGTTCACAATTTATGTACCCTATAACACTCGGAACATAAGTATCTTTCATGTGAGATCTCATTTATCGAAATCCGTTGAGGCTTATGCCTATAGAGGGAAATAAAGAAAACTACATATATAGAAACATACGCGCGTAAAACATTATCCTCGCTGGTGCAGCCGGGTAAAAAAAGCGTACTGTGCGTATACAAATAGGTGTCAAAATTCATAAATTCATTTATTTAGTTCTCCGTCCCGTTTCACGAAATTCAAAATTGATTCTCGCTGCACCCAGGAACCGTGACACAATTTTTGTTCCAAACAGTTTGTCTAGAAGTAAGTAGGCCACATAGAAGTAATTGATAAATTACAACATTGTATATGGCTTTAACATGAAAGGTTTAATGACAGTAGATGAAGCTCTTGAAGACAGAAACAGATGGCGGGCTGTTGTCTCTACCTACTCCGGAGTGAAAACGGCGTAAGTATATGTATCAATATCACGCCGCATGCAGCGATCTATATTATTATTATTATTAAAATTATAAAAAGAGAGGCCGAATTTCGTGAGTTTGTTTATTTGTTGAGGGTAATTTTCGGAACCACTGCACTTATTGGAAAAATTCTCTAACTTGTTGAATATACTGCTTCTGGGCTGTTTGGCCGTGGTCCATGTGAAACTTGTGTTCCAATCGTTTCGTCGATCACTGCGGTCGACATCTTCAGTGGCATAGGTTCGGGCGCCGACGAGTGCGGAGAACCCTCCTTGGCGGCGACTTCTCTGCGAATGATTTAGAGGCCCGAGTCACTGGCGTATTTATAGGCGCAGTTGGAGGGAAAATTTTAATAGAAAAACAAAGGTTTTCAACTTCAAAAAGATTGGTACCCAGCACTGAAAGCGGCTGGTCATCACGGTTCAAACATGACGAAGCCAACACACTCCCTGGTATCGGGAGGCCACGCCCCCTTGCTTAGCCTCGACCAATCAGGATCGAGCGCGTCGGTTTTTTTTTTATACCACTCAGGTGGCAGACAAGCACACGGCCCACCTGATGGGAAGCGGTTACCGCGGCCTATGGACGTGTGCAACACCAGTGGCGTCACACTCGCGCTGCCGACCCTGTAAAGGAAAGGGAATGGAAAGGAGTTTGGGAGGGGATGGGAAAGTAGTTTGGGAGGGGATGGTGAAGGGGTTTGGGCTCCGGCACACTCACTCACCACACGGAACGCAACAGTTCAAATACTGTTACTTGGCGTCGATATTCTGTGAGATTGTGGTGCTTCCCCGGTCGAGTCGACCCATTCATGCAACGGCCAAAATGACTGTTGCTTGACTCTACCACTTCAACTACTTCCGCAGCTCTCAACCAATCAGGATCGATCACGTCGTTTCCCCCCTCCAACTTCGCCTATAAATACGCTAGTGACTCTGGCCTCTACATCAGTCCAGAGAAGTCGCCGCCGAGGAGGGTTCTCCTCACTCGTCGGCGCCCGGACCTATGCCACTGAAGATGTCGATCGCAGTGATCGAACGTGTTTGGAACGCAAGTTTCTTATGGACCACGGCCAAACAGCCCAGAAGCAATATATTCAAAATGCAACGCCGGCCGTGAAAGCCTTAAGATTTAAATTCTCTATTTGAAAGGTATCCCGATGGACATAGGCTATATATTAAGTGTAAATTAGGATAGCTGCTGTTAAAAAAAATTCATATTGCGAAATGCGTTAGTGTCATATAAAAATAGACGTGCATATTCGACTTATATCTTTCGACATGTGCGAAACTTGTACTGACTGATCGAATAAAAATATACACGAGTCGAAATCGTCGTTGTAGAAGGACTGTCTTACTGTCCAGTGTCTTTCTAATTTCTTTGAACGTATATTTCGAGTCTCAACCATATATACTCTATCTATATTGTCACTATGGTTGTAATACGTGTTTCTGTTGACGCTTTTTTCTATTCATTTGACAGCTTTGACGTTGACATGACCAAAGAGTAAGAATCATAGATTATATTTCTCCCCCAAATATGTCAAATGAGGTTAAACGGAAATAAATGTTGGTTCCTTTGTGGGCTGTGGCCTGTGCGTTTAAAGAAAATATTAAGAGGGTTTGTAATGGGTGTTTTAATTTTTCTTCTTATCTTCCCTTGCGCACCCTTATTATTATTCTTGGCGCGTTACATAAATAATAATTTTATTGTTGAACGAATTTCCACGGTAATGTATAGTCGTAAATATTTCTGTTTTAAGTTAAGATTTGTTTCTTTGTGACTTCTAAGTATTTTACTAGACTGGTTGTACGGAACACCATTTTAGTTGATGGCGATTGCGATCAACTGACTTCCAACTTTCAGGACACAGAACTCTGATAGAGAGTTAATCAATTTTGCCGCCTATACAGATGCTACAAAAAGTTGGGATAGAGAAGAATTGACTGGAATAAAATGAGCGTTTGGTTCACTCATTCTGGTATAGGTACACAGACATAGGGGTGTGTGTTGGGTAACCTCCTCGAGTGTCGCTCCGATTCCGATCCCGCTGCAGTCCGGGGGGAACGGAATCGGAGCGGCCGGTACACCCTGGGCGGCGGTCAATGGCTTCCCCTTCACCCCTTCATAGGGTTGGCATTGATCGTCGGCCAATACCCAACGTGGCGGGAACACATCGCTCTCCGTACTCCTCTGCTTTCAGAGGAGACAGGATGAGCGATGCTGTTAGTGGTGAGATGGCCCAGGGTCAGCCGGGGTGCGAGGGATATGCTCTATGGGTAACCTTACACCCCGGCGTCTGAAGACCCGAGACGGCGTGCGGTTTTAGTCGGTGCAAGCTCGACATAACCGCCCCTGCTGGCCGGCGGGGGGGTATCCGAAGGGATTTCCGCACGATAAAAAAAAAAAAAAAAAAGGTACACAGACATATGAAAGTAGATTTCAAATATAATGCTGACTTCAGTGCATAATCAAAAATTTAAAGGTTAAATCTAAAAAAAAATAAGATAATTATCGCTCGCTTAGTAATGTGCCCGGTGGCAATAGGCTCGTCCCCAATTACATTGGGACCTAAACATAACTGGCGAATAGTGGGTGTGTAATACATCTCTGCCTACCCCTTCGGGGATATAGGCGTGAAGTTATGAAGAAGTAATGTAAAATCTCTCCTAAGACTAATCACCAAGTTTCAATATCGTTTGTAAGTCTGGTATAATTCGATAATAATGCAAATAAACAATATGATAAAATAGTCTAATAATTATAATATTACACAATATTAGTAATATAATGCAGGCTGTATCTAGGGTTGCCAACCGTACCGTACCGGAGAGTCTATACTTATATTGTATGCTTTGTATTGTAATATTGTTGTATTGTAATATTTCTGGACTGCGTGCTGTAAGTATAGTGTTAGCGAAGTATCTTTTTTTTTTTTCGTGCGGAAATCCCTTCGGATACCCCCTCGCCGGCCAGTGGGGGCGGTTATGACGACCTTCGCAAAAGTACGGCATAAGCAATACTTTAGTTAATGCGTCCAATGATGGGTGCCCGGCAATGGACATTTGGAGAGGACAACGTGTGGTTGGTCGTTGGTCGGTCCGATTCCGACGCGCCCACCTCATCGTCGACACCGATGGGGTGTGAAGGCCGTCCAAACGTATAAAAAAAATGCGTCCAATGACTTGACCGAATGACTACGTTCCTACCGTACTAGATTGGCACTGACACTTGACCAGTAACAATGCGCGACTCTTGTAACTTTCATACAGATGACATTATAATAAAATTTTCTTTCGGTTTGTAATTTGCAAATGGGTCCGCCTGCTATCATACTTATTTCGGTCTTTTGGGGGTGCCGGGTGTTTTGATTTTTTATTAAATACAGTAGGTATCTTTTTTTTCTTTTTTTTTCGTGCGGAAGTCCCTTCGGATACCCCCCCCCGCCGGCCAGCGGGGGCGGTTATGTCGGGCTTGAACCGACCTAAACCTTTTTAGTTGTGACATATTATAAATATAAACCTAACTATATTATTTAAATCACCTTTTAAAGCTCTTCATTTTAATACCCTACTCATTAAATTTGAGTGTTAAATACTACGCCAAAAATCCAACGCATAGTTTTTGTTCACAATTTATATACCCTATAACACTCGGAAGATAAATATCTTTCATGTGAGGTCTCATTCATCGCAATCCGTTGAGGATAAGCCTATCGAGGAAAATAAAGAAAATATACATATATAGAAAATAAACAATAAACATTACCCTCACTGGTGCAGTCGGGTTAAAAAGCGCACTATGCGTATACAAATAGGTGTAAAAATTCACAAATTTAATCTAATTAGTTCAATTCAGTTCTCGATGCACCCAGGAACCGTGACAAAATTTTTGTTTCAAACAGTATGTCTAGGAGTAAGAGGCCACAAAGTCATTGATAAATTACAACATTGCCAAAAATATCATATTGACAACCCTATCTATCTGCAACGCAAACACTAATTCACCACAAGTAGTTTAAAGTTAGATAAACGTACTCGTCATTGTTATGTAACTCATAAATCATTGAAATTATGAACTAAACCGCTATTCCTACTTGTGGGTTTCAAAAGAAAGTGTTCAGACGTGGTCGTGCAACAATATGGCGTCGCGTTACGAAACAGACAATGGCGGGAAAAATATTATAACAGTCACCGTCACGGGTCAGTTTATATAAATGAGAAAATAATCTCTTTATTAAATATTTGGTTTTGCTCGCGGCTTTGAGCGCGTATGCCGTGGTAAATGAATATTTGTATTTATTAAATACTATACTCACTACTGACCGAAAGCACTACCAGGCTACGTATTTATGTAGCCTGGTAGTGCGGTGGGTCGGGAGTCAGTTTGATTGTGTCCGAAGCACTGGAGGCTAGGGTCGTACTGACTATACGAAACTAAAAAAATGTTTACTTAGTTTGATGACTTCTATGTAAATACCTTTAGGTACTGGACTGGCTGTACCACTTCTTGACCAGCGACAATGCACGACTTTTTGTAACGGTCATACAAATGATATGATAAAAAGGCGCGCTATGGCTATACTGATAGTAGACAAAATTCATAACTCATTTATCTAGTTTCTGCATTCTTCTGCAGATTTTTGTATTTTACAATAGTCAACTTTGGCACCACTTTTTGTCGCTGTCATAGCCACAGAGTAGGTATATTAAATTTATTTTTCATTACTCATACTCTGAAAGTAGGTCTGAAGTTGCCTGAGGAGCGGGATGAAAGTAATACTTTTCATCCCTAGGGAGAATCGCTTTCAACTGACAGCTGTCAAATTATTAAAAAACACCTAATTCTATTTTCACATTTTTAATGTACCAACCATGTACCAACTTTCTATACAGCCACTCAATTACAGCGCGATATAAAATAAAGCTAAGTATTGATTAAAGAATATGAGACGGCCTCTGTGGCGTAGCGGTAGTGCATTCGACTTCTACGACAGGGGGCGCGGGTTCGATTCCCGCTCAGTGCAAATATTTGTATGCATGAATATGTCTATTTGCATTGGTCTGAGTGTTTCTATGTATAATATGTATGTATTGACAAAAAAAAGTATATAAGTATGTTTATCCGCATTCTGGAACCCATAACACAAGCTAGTTAAACTATGCTTACTTTGGGTCTAGAAAGCGCTGTGTAGAATGTCGTAGAATATTTATTTATTTATATTTATATATTTTTTAAATTACTTTACTTTAGTTTCAACAATTTCCTTAAAATAACATAGATTTGGGCAAAATATTTAGCATTTTTTCAATGATGAAAATGAAAAATAATAGGTAGCTGAATAGCTGGCCGGCCACAGAAAAAAAAACAAACAAAATAGGCGGAAAAGCGGCAATTCGATCTTCATTTGTTTTTCGATTTGAAGTTTTTACTCATTTTTACTCATTCTTTATTTAGCTAATTCATGTTTTTATTTTTACTTTCCTTGTATTCGTAATGAAAAGCACAGTGTTTACCTCGGGTTAAAGACTTATTTAGTCCCTCGAACTAATTGGGACCTCGTCTTTTGACTAAATAAGTTACTTTCACCCCTAGGGTAACAATGTACTATTATACGATTTTATATGCGTCACGCCATCACGTAAGGGCGCCAAAATTATGAATTTATGATGAGGCGTCTCGTACACCTCCCCCGTTCCCGTATCACCTCCAAAGTGTGACACACTTTCTGATCTCAAATGCTTGTCTAGTATACCTTTTTTTTTTGGTTTTTTATCGTGCGGAAACCCCTTCGGATAACCCCCCGCGTGCCAGCGGGGGCGGTTATGTCGGGCTTGAACCTGTCTAGTATACCTAGTAGTCATTGGGTGGAACCCCATTTCCCACCACGTTTTAAGTTTAAAATTACTATCTTTTGTAATACACAAATCCATTGTTAAGTTATTCACACTCGTAAGTGGTTTTTTAAACTATTTTGTTATTGTAATGTTTATGTAACACGTGTGAAATGTCTTTGTGCGTTCTAGAACATCTTGATTTGACAAATTGTCGTCTAAAAATCTGTGTCAAATCTCTGACATAGGGATCTTAGGTAACGTGGAAAAAATGATGCAATGAAACTACTTTAATATGGATTGTCCAAAATATCAACAAAAAAATGTATCTAAGTTTTTGACTCCGATGTATACCTGCTAACACGCCGCGCCAAAAATCGTGACATTGTACTGTAGATGCGCAGTCCGGGTATATTGGATCTCTTTGGCGGTAGGCGCGAGGCGCGACGGTGGAGGTGTTCCAGACAACCCTTCACAGATTACACTAAAAAACCAATGCGCGGGCGCACGGACTCGCGTCATTGGTTGATCAGTCGACCTTTGCACGTTGAAATTTCAGACTGCGTCACAGCACCACTAACGAATTAGTAATGTATTATTATTGTTTTGTGTAAATTATTTTTTTTTTGTTTGTTATTGTTTTTTATTGAATGCAATTGTTTTTTGCTTTAAATTCTATTACTTAAATATACTTTATTTATTACATAACTAAAATGCCAAAGTCTTATGTGTTCTTGAAAAGATAAGCTAGAAAAATGGTGTTTGATGTATTCAGTTTTAAGCTACGGGAGTCAAAGATTCGAACCAACGTTATTTACAAATAAATATACTTATTTCACGTTTCATAAACATAACACATAACATAAACTCACGCCTATATCCCCGAAGAGGTAGGCAGAGGTGCTAGCACCCACATTTCGCCAGTTTATGTTTAGGTCCCAATGTAATAGGTGGTGAGCCTATTGCCATTAACCGGGCACTTATAAACCTGCGATAAATACACACATACCTTCGAAAAGCATCGAAACGTCATTGGTGTGTGCCATGGTAAAACCTGGGATCGAACCCGAGACCTCATCTCAGCAGTCCATTACCCACACCATTAGGCTACCGCGATACTACGCGGTATCACGTTTCGTGATGTATCTAAAATAATCTAAACGGAGATTAACGCTATTAAAGATTAACATAATAATAGTAAACACTACAATTATTATAAAGCTTATGGCTTTCACGCTACTGCTACAATTATTATATACCAATTACAATTTAAAACCCAAAATAAAATTTTAAAGCAATAAAAAATCGACACTTAAAATTAAGATATTAACATGGTAGGTAATAACATAACATAACTTCACGCCTGTATCCCCGATGGAGTAAGCAGAGGTGTATTACACACCCACGATTCGCCAGTTATGTTAAGGTCCCAATGTAATAGGGGCGAACCTATTCCATCTACCGGGCACATGATTAAGCGAGCGATAATTAACATTTATTAAAGCACACGTAACTACAAAAAGTCAGAGGTGTGCTCCCGGGGCGACTGGATATCGAACTCGAGACCTCTTCTCAGCAGTCCGTTACGTAAGCCACGCAGTAATATTGTAGGTATAGTTATATTTTTGCTCGGCAGTGCACATGCGCAAAGTTTTCCCTTGGACGCCGACTTAGTGTCACGATTTTTGACGCAGCCTTTCCTCAACTGAAGAAAGGCATAACGTCTAATTCCCAAAATGGCAACTGGTCACAAAAGCATTTATTCTGAAAATAGTAAATTCTCTAATAGCCCAATTCTCTGAATGACGAATTCTCTAAAAGCCTAATTCTCTGAATGGCCAATTCTCTAAATGCCTAATTATCTGAATGATCAATCCTTTAAAATATTATATATGATTTTAGATTGACATGGTCATTTACATTAAAATTAGAAACAAAGGCCCAAACAAACTGCAATTCCAAAAACCGCGCGAGCCGATACTGTGAGTGTTGTGTGTCGTGAACGTGATCGAGTGCGTAGTGAGAACGCGGACAGTGGTAGTGATGACGCGCGTCAGAAACGAGTGAGGAAGAGGGTAGACCGATACGGTTTGCCGAATAACAACTAGCTTGCAGAACTTCAGTACATCCGTGATCATGGTACTTGTAACAGTGCCGAAATATCGGATTCTCGAAAAAGATACTAAACATGGTAAATATCCCGTTTATAATTCTAACCTTTAAAATATTATCTAAATCACTAAATAATAACAAGTTATGATACATCAGACGTCGCTATTGTAAAATAATTTACTTTATAAGCTGGGTAGGTGATTAAAAATAAATAAAAACTCTTTCTTTATTTAATGAGCTCAGTTAAACAATTAATTTTAACTGTAGGGAACTAGCTTATTGTTACTTTTATCACTTACGCAGAATGCGTCGAAAAAAGTAGTTTTATTGCAATGTGTACATAACATTCGAGTAAACTTCCGCAAGTATAATAAAAAAAAAATTAGCACGCTCTAATTGTAGCAGTAGTTTTAATTTAAGAATCCGTGTCAGAGAGTTTAAAATTGCATAATTTATGATGTGATCAGTATTAGCAGACGATTTAGTAAAATTACGTTTTTAAAATGTGTAATTACAAAACTGACGAAAACTCGTAACTCATTAAATTTACGATATCTAATTGAAATCGAATCAAACTACGAGTGATTCTGAAGGTGTAACAACCTCACAAAAACGCACAATATGGGGTACTTCAAGAAGGGCATTAGAAAGTTTTTACAGTCGCCGCGAGTGTGACGCCCCTGGTGTTACACACGCCCATAGGCCGTTTCCTGTAACCGTTTCCTATTTGGTGGACCGTGTGCTTGTCTGCTACCTAAGTGGTATAAAAAATACACCAAATACGCGTCGTGGTAGGCTCGCTGTAGGTTTTGTTTTGACAGATCATACTGAAACCATAGATTATTTTTCGGTCAGACGGCCATCGATCCCGTAAGAGTAAAAAATAAACCAAATATGCAAAGGAGGAGTAATAGAGAGGACAGTATAGTAACTTATGTATGTATTCATCAAAAAATGTAAGAATATCCATCCAATGTAAGTATATAGCCATGCTATTCTGTAAGAAAGTTTATGTATCTCGATAGCCGAATCCGCGGTGAGTATCAAATATCTTATGGCGAATATGATATCTCACCTGGGATTTGATGGCGAGATTTACAAAAACTCTTACAGAATACCATGATAGGTATGTGTACCCGCATTCCAGCTATGCCTAATTTGGGCCTAGATGACGCTGTCTAAGAATAGCATAATCTTATTAATACCTTTTTTTTTATTCATGCGGATATCCCTAACCTCCCACGCTGGCCAGCGGGGGTGGTTTATCTTTTTGATAACTAGACAGCGTCAATCGGTATCATATTCGTTACAAAACTACTTGAGAACAGATTTTAGAATTTGCTGATCTTTTCTAAAAAAGGATGTATAGATAAAAGATACACATCACAGACAAAGTATCTCTAAAAAACGAAGCGTAAGGGATATATGATACATAACGTGAATAATCTGTATTCCTATCGCATGACTCTCGTAAAATTTTTAGAATACGTAATGATTCTGTTTTACTGTGTATTGAACAGAATTTTTATTAGTATGTACCACCTGTACCTTTCAAGGGTGACCTCGGCTGTTAAGGTTATAGCTTTACGGTTCCAGCGGCCCAAAGCCTCTAAAAAAATAAAGGAAAAATAAATTAACCGCGGAGAGTGGTAAGAGATTTGATGTGACGATTTTATTTTTATTTAGTTTGTTTTATGCAAAGGTACCCAGTTGCTCAGTGCGAGGAATATGCTTTATGGGCAACCTTACACCCCGGCGTCTGAAGACCCGAGACGGCGTGCGGTTTTAGTCGTTTCAAGCCCGACATAACCTCAAAACCTAAAAAGAGCCCCACGAATAACCACCAATGATACTAGTTCAGTGTTCCCTACTGCTCAACTAAACTGCTCAATCAGTTGATCGGTGGTCGTTTTTATGTCGGAACATTTTGTGCCTCACTGCTCTATTAATATCGTTCATACAAAACTGCTCAATTGCATACCTGTATGCTATTATTACGTATTCAGAATAAAAATTCCTCAAATAAAATAAATAAATAAAATAGTCTGGACCTACTGTTGAACTAAACTGCTCAACCAGTAGAGCATTGGGACAGATTGGGGAGCAGTTGATTCCCGATTGCTCAACTATTGTTTAGTTTAACAGTCTAATTGAGCAGCGGGGAAAAAGCGTTTATATGGACAACTGTTTGAAGATACTTCCTTTTTATTTTTGGTTATGTGCTTTAGCTGTCCAACCCTGCAACAACACAGAGGGGTGCCATAACCCTTGAGATTAAATTACGTGTGTTGTTTTGACAACAAAGGCTGGGTCAAGCCACAATTACTGTATTAATCGCATTGTTTGCCCAAACATTCCGCGAGCAGTAGGAGGTTGTTGGTCAATAAGCGACCAGGGTTCTTGATTAAACAGGATTTTTGTCGAGTCAGCGTTTTAGAATTAGGGTTGAGGGGAGAATAACCGCTAAAGGATTGGTCTTAACTTAATATTGTATACCTAGAGGAAAGACTTGTTTTTATTTTAGGTAGATTTCGATGAAATCGATCTACCTATTGGTTTCTTGACTACTGTCGAATTTTAAAAAAAAATCTTCATAGGAGGTCTAGTTATGACCCCCTGAGTCTGAAATGACCACTGGTCAAAAACTTTATATATAGGTATATATGTATGGTTCCACTTCCCAAAATTTGCGGCACTGTCACGGTCGCATTTTTGCCCCGATCGCTTTCAAACTGCGGTCAAAAATTGCTTGGGTGTAAACTTAGTTTAAGTTCGTGAACGGGTGGAATCCGGCTTAAGGGGACGGTAGGGCCTCGCTTTTTGTGAAATCAGTTTTTCCTCAAAATTTCACGTTCCATGAAAGATATTCGAACCGTTCTAATTGTATCCCATAGTATACATGAATACCAACAACTTTTAATTATAATCCTATAAGATTAAAACTTTAACTAAAAGTGGAGGGGGGAAAAACCAAATGTTTTTGGGAAAAAAATCATAACTTCTAACCGGTGAACATTCTTGCTGTAAACATTTTTAATCGATAGGCCATTTTTAAGTCTAAAATAAATGTCTGAAAAGTTTTTCGCTAAAAGTTACCGTTTTCGAGAAAAAAAAAAAACTGTTTAAAGTTCGTAGTTCTCTATATAAAATAATATTAATTGCTTCACGAAATCTACCTGTGCGTCCCCCCTGCGGGAACGGATTTTTTTGTTACGATTTAATTCAAAAACTACTCGACAGTTTTGGTTTTAGCCGCGAGATACGCACCTTCAAAAATGTTTAGTGTGAGGAATCAGTACCGTGCCGTCAGGAAAGTTCCTTTAATAAACGTATGGTTTGCAATTGTGTTCTAGGCTTTTTTATACGGCTTTCTTTCCGTGCGAAGTCAGGCCGGGCCGCTAGTAACTTAAAGTTTAGAATCGAAAATCGCCAATCTTTGCTTACAAGAAAGAACGTTTAGTACGTGAATAATGAGCCTGAATGAATAAAAAGCCGCGGTAGCCTAGTGGTATGGGTAATGGACTGCTGAGACGAGGTCACGGGTTCGATCCCAGGTTTTACCATGGCACACACCAATGACTTTTCAATTCTTTTCGAAGTTATGTGTGTATTTATCGCAGGTTTATAAGTGCCCGGTTAATGGCAATAGGCTCGCCACCTATTACATTGGTACCTAAACATAAACTGGCGAAATGTGGGTGCTAGCACCTCTGCCTACCCCTTCGGGGATATAGGCGTGAGTTTATGTTATGTTATGTTATGTAATGAGCCTATAAACTTTGAAATGTGCCAACCTAGTCGACTACCATTTAAACACGACCCCTCACAGTTGGGAAACTTTATCTTTCCCATTATTGTAAGGATTACGACTGAAAGCTCAACACTGCATCGCTAACTCCTAGGTTCAATTAGAAGCATTCACTTTAATACGTGTTGACGTCTGATTGCTACCACATACACGGATTAAGTGAAGCTCTTTAGTTCAATTATAAAGGGGAGTTACAAGTTAGTTACGGGGCATTGGGGGTGTGTGTTGGGTAACCTCCTTGAGTGTCGCTCCGATTCCGATCCCGCTGCAGTCCGGGGGGAACGGAATCGGAGCGGCCGGTACAACCTGGGCGGCGGTCAATGGCTTCCCCTTCATAGGGTTGGCATTGATCGTCGGCCAATACCCAACGTGGCGGGAACACATCGCTCTCCGTACTCCTCTGAGTTCGGTTCGGTAAAAGTTACGGGGCATTATCACTACTTGAGTTAAAGTGTATGGGTGTCGATATACTTTCGAGAACTATAGAGGGTGGAATGAAAAGTGTGTCCAGACCTTCAGAAAATTATTCCGTAAATTTTAAAGATAATGTTAAACTTTTTTTAACTGATATGAAATCTGCATCGCTACTATCTATGCCTACTATTATAAAATTGCAAATTAGTTGTGTCTGTACATTGGAGATATTAAAAAAAAACTTGGCTATGTTAAATGAACGATTCTGAACACAAAAAAAAAATATTTTCAAAGTAATTCTTGTCTGTTTGAGTACTGAATTGATTTTGATGCGGTTTTTTCTATTAGAAAGGTTTTGTTCAGACGCAGGCATCAGTTAAAATAATATTGTCAAGTGAATACCAGGCTCCCTTGTATAGATAATGGTACGGAACCTTTCGTGCATAAGTACGACTCGCACCTGGCCGATTATTTTAATACAAATTCACGAACGTAAACCGGCAATAATTTTAAGGGGGTATTTAGTTAACGGTCTCACCACAAATGTAAGCTTTGATATCTCAATGTGGTCGGGGATTCCCAAATCAGCAGAATTTATTATTTTGAGAGTCATTATGTAGACCACACGTATCTCGTTCAACCATCCAGCTCTGCTTAACTTATGTGAGCAAAGCTTTTACGTTGGCCACGCGGTTTTATCCGTGATATAGGGGAGAGTAGCTATTATATTACATACAGTATAAGTATAAGTGCTAAGTATAATACATAACAATATATTAAGTTTAATAATGAAGCATGTTACTACATTGTCGCATTGGGATTTCCTGTAATGATGGATGTAATGAAAGAAAGAAAAACAATTGGACACGCGCTTAAATTGAACCACTCCTGTATTTCTCAGAAGTGGTCCAATTTAAGCGCCGGTTCAATATTGATTACTATTCTCTACATATATTATTCGTGTTGATTCCGAGATTGGAGGCCATGGTCCGCTTGCTTCTGCTCTTTTGGATTTGGGTTAGGTATTTTTTTTGGCGTGTGGAAACCCCCACGGTCTTCACGTTCTTTTTTCTATAATATTCTGGGAAAGCGGTATCTAAACCCAAACTAAGCATAGCTTGTAATATGGGCTCTAGAATACGGATAAACACTCACATACATTATTTTTTTTGTAAATACTTACATATCGTAATTGAAACACCCAGACCATTGCAAATAATACATTATTCATACATACTTACCAATGTTTCCCTGAACGGGAATCGAACTTACCTCTTCTAACGTAGCAGTCGAACGCTCTGCCACTAGACAGGTCGCCAAAAAATCTGATCGAAGAAAAGCAAGTCGACTTTGACCTTAAACCCGGATCATTGGAAATCTCAGAGGAGATTCGTGCCCTCACGGACGAATACAAATTGATGAGCGCTCCGAGGGCTAAATATATAATGGATTCGTGCGTGGATTTGAGTATAGCGTGCGTAATGATCTGCCGGACCTTTTATTATTCATATACTCCGCTTGAATAACCCCAGAGAGGTAGACAGAGGTAATACACCTTACAATGCCGTCAACTGGTTTAGGGCGTACGTAATAACGTTGAGTCCATCGAGTGAATAGGTTTTTTCCAGGCAAGCGTGTTTCATCGTAGACTACAGCATCACTTATTACAGGTGAGATGAGGTCAAAAAACGTGAGCTTATTCATGATGAAAATAAAACTGACCATGAGCGTATACTCAGGTTTCGTGCTGCTAGTAAAATGTCCTAACGAAAAACAGAATGCTGGACCGATTCGAGTATAAAACCTGGGACCTCATGTAAAAGGGAAAATATATGTCCCTCCAATTTTTGCATGACTGTACAAAAAAGGAGTGTACCTCAACTTTTCAGTTGAGTTCATGTTTTTATTAACCTCACCTGCCAGTCGGTGCATCTGTCGGACGAGGCTCTGGCGCAGGCTTTAGAGTCAGACCCTCTAGAGGTCGCTCCCAGAAAAGCCGAAATCCCAATAGAAAACCATAAGAGGATCTCGGGCTCCGAAGTGCAACTTTAGATGCAACTGGCAAATCGCTATGTTCGCTGATGACGAGCTTTTATGATCAATGAGTGTTGTAAGTGTACTTAATAATGAGTGTTGTATGTAATAGTACTTAACAATGAGTGTTGTATGTAATAGTACTTAACGATGAGTGTTGTATGTAATTGTACTTAACAATGAGTGTTGTATGTAATTGTACTTAACGATGAGTGTTGTATGTAATTGTACTTAACGATGAGTGTTGTATGTAATCGTTTTTATCAACCAGTGCTGTACGTAATCGTTCGTGTTGGATGCTTTTAAGATTTCTTCTTTTGATATTGTTTCAAATTACCTGTCAATTTTATCAGCGCCTGGTATCTGTGAACCAGTAACAATGGTTATGTTGTATCATTGATAATATCATCACCAGAGACGCTGTATTTTATTTGCTTTAGCTGATGGTGTTTTTTTTCTAAATATTAATGTAGATAGGCAAATATAGTCTAGAGATAGAAGGCCAAATAAAGAATCAGAAGAAGTTATGTTATACTCAAGACATCAAAATAATTTTGACTTTTGATTACTAGAAACCTCTCCAGCTAATGTTAATTGCTTGTGTTAATAACATGGATAAAGATGAGCATAAAACCTCCTCTTTTTTGAAGTCGGTTAAAAATAGGCAGGTGGATAGACCGACAGGCAGCAGTTAAATAGTTAACCAATATAATAAACAAATTCCAAAAATTTTCAATCGATATAAGAACTTTTCTACGAATTTCGCCAGCACATTATGTCAGAAGTTTGTTATTTGCTGCCCCCTGTTTCTCCTAACGAAATAATTCTGAACTCCTTCCGAACAAGGCTCAGTGTAGTCCTATTTGTATGTTAAATAAAGATTGTTTAGTTCTTTCAATCTAAGTTTTACATACATATCGTTGCCACTAGGTAATTTGGTTTGGGGTGCTTGGTTGGAGACCTCCACGCGGTGCACCCTGGGCAACGGGGACGGCAGTGCCTCTCTCCTAGGGCGGGAGAGATGCTGCCGCCTACGGCCAACTCTGACCGAGGCGAGGACGGCCCTGTTGAGGGCTGTTCGGAAGCTTTCCACGTGTCCCTCTGATTAGCAGATGGCACAGTGGAGAGCAAGGAAGGGGGCCATCTCGAAACCGGAGATGGCCCAGGGTCAGTCGGGGTGCGAGGGATATGCTCTATGGGTAACCTTACACCCCGGCGTCTTAAGACCCGAGACGGCGTGCGGTTTTAGTCGGTTCAAGCCCGACATAACCGCCCCCGCTGGAGACCCCCGGCTCTCTAGCGGGGGCGGTATCCGAAGGGATTTCCGCACGAAAAAAAAAAAAAAAAAGGTAATTTGGTTTGAATTTCAAGACTTGCTATACTCTATAACAAGTTTCTAACAAGAGTAAAAAACATGAATCAAGATTTTTCTAACTGGAGCATAAATTTGAGTGAAACGAGCATATCGTGGCAGAGGACTGAAAAAGTATCGATTTGCCCCGTTACAAAATGAACCTTATTTCGTGGTGGTATAGTTGAAATTTGAATGAAGATTATCGAAATAGGGTTGGCTCTTGCCAGGAAGTGGTGACGGTAATAAGGAGTTTTTATGCATGTTTCATTATTTGAATGCGGGACGGTTTATTTTTAAAGTGTGAACTGGTGTGAACAGCAATGGGGTATGTGGTTATAGCTTATGTTTCTAGAGTTACTATTATGTGATTACTAATTTATACTATAAATGCAAAAGTAAATCGGTCTGTCCGTCTGTTACCTTTTCATGTTTATACTGTTAAACCGATTTTGTTAAAATTTCGCAAAGTCAAAGCTTAAAGCTCTATAGAATATATATACATATATACGTAGAAATACCTAGACCAATGCAAATATATATATTCATACATACAAATATTTGCACTTAGCGGGAATGGAAACCGCGACCACTGAATAAGCAGTCGAACGCTCTACAGTTATGCCACTTTTTTTTTTACGTGTGGATATCCTTTCGCATATCCCCCCGCCGCCGGCCAGCGGGGGCGGTTATGTCGTGCATCGACTAAAACCGCACGGTGTCTTGCCCAAGTGTCCATTGCCGGGCACCCCGGGTAAGCCCTCGAAAGGATAACCCCAGGTTTAACAGTTATGCCATGTCGGGGTGCGAGGGATAAAGTCGGGGTGCGAGGGATATGCTCTATGGGCAACCTTACACCCCGGCGTCTGTAGACCCGAGACGGCGTGCGGTTTTAGTCGGTTCAAGCCCGACATAACCGCCCCCGCTGGCACGCGGGGGGGGGGTATCCGAAGGGATTTCCGCACGAAAAAAAAAAAAAAAAAGGGTAATTTTCCCTTTATATGTAACTACTGTTTTATGACTTGCTATATGAATGAATTAGGAACATAAAAACAAGCCAAAGTCGCACTGGGGCAAAAACTTGCACGACATAAATGGGATAGATGTAATGTAAATACTGTGTATGTTCCAATTAATTCTAATTACACATACATACATATACTCACACCTTTTCTCTCTGGGGTAGGCAGAGACAACAGCCCTGAACTGTCATTAAACCTTTCATGCAAGCCCGCCGGTTTCATGTGCTTTTGATCTGCCCTTTTATCAATACCTCATTAATTTGATCAGTGTATGTCCTGCGAGGTCGGCCCTGGCTTGCCTGCCCACTTACATCTGCCTTATATACTTACTAGCTGACCCGGCAAACGTTGTTTTGCCATGTAAGTATATTTTTCTAGGAAACATTTTTTTAGTTCAATAAAAATAAGTATCTACTATAAGTGTGCGGGGATTTACTTATAATCGAAAGCGTTGTAGGCAATGAGAGTATGCCGAAAGCTGTATAGTGAGTAAGACAGGAGACCGGCTTCGTTCTCATCCCTACTCCGTGATGTTTGCTGAATGAGAGGTGACAACGGTAGACATCTAGCGGGGATAACTGATCGATTGATAGTTGATCGGTTATCGACCGGCGAAGGCGAAGATCAAATTGAATTGAGAAAAAAATCATAATTGAAGGAAATTATTAAAAATTTAAAAATAAAATCGCGATGGAAAAATAGGGGTTGATCGTAGAGGGTTGAAAATTCAGGGTTGTATGTATTTTCTAATGCTATATCATAAAAAAATAAATATGTAAAAAAAAATATATTAGGGGTTAACCCTTAACATTTAGGCGGATGAAAAATAGATGTTGTCCGATACTCAGACCTACCCAACATGCACACAAAATTTCATGAGAATCGGTCAAGCCGTTTCGGAGGAGTTTAACTACAAACACCGCGACAGGTACTTAAAAAAAGATAAACAAGAAAAATGGCGGATTTCAGAGATTGTCAACCTTTAATGACAATGGTATTTTCGTGAGTATCCGTTCTATAAGAATAAGTATCCTTGGGCCACGTTTCCTCAATAAACTTGAATATGTTTATTACAGTTTGTTTCTCTGAAGACGAAAGAGGTACGTCCTTGATACGTTTCTTCTTCGGAGATGGAAATGAATGGGATCTAGGAAGACTAGTACCAGGTTCAGGATCACCCATTTCTACAGTTAAATCAACAATACAATTAACAAAACTACTAACAACTAACACACTAACAACACAACATTTTAACAATTATGGTAACGAACAATATACGAACAGCGAATACGAGGAATACAACGAATAGACTTTGACAGTCACGCACGTATGGCGCGATCTGGAAAAAACTGTTTTGAATACCTGTTTTTTTAGTTTCTTTATGGTAGGCACAGTGCAATACTTTTTAAAATCATTTTAAATAATATAATTATTATGATTTTTCAGCTCAGGAAATAATAATTGCAACTTAATATTAAACAAAGTAGTTAAATATAGAAAAATACAAGAGAAGAAACGGATTTTAAGTTCTAAAATGATTTATTTTGGTTTCTTTTTATTTCGGAACGAACCCTTTTTACGATTTGTTTACCTTTATTTAAGTAGCTAAACAAACGGAGTATAGATTCTAATTAGTTTTCCAAAAATACTGTATTTTATGTTCCGAGGCTCTTCCTAACTCAGTTCGGGTCGGAATTAGTCTATACTACTAAACGAACGAAAGCAACTGCCATCTGACCTTTACACCACAACCCATTAGTGATATATAGAAATCCTGTAGCTAGACTAGTTGTCGGACTTAGGGCTCCAATTACCCATAACCAATGCCATGTGTGTAAGGAGTCCCTACTAACATCTTTCGGGACCCAAGCCAACCTCGCCTGCCCGCGGTGCACTCTGCTGATTAACGGAGAAGGCTCTGGCGACCCGCAACACGCACTGGACCAGCGCGGCGGGTTATGGTCCAAACCCCCCAAAATGACGAAAGTCAATGGGGGAGGCTTATGTTCAGCAGTGGACTTCCTACGACTGATATGATGATGATGATGAATGCCATAGATGTTCGTATGGCAATCAGGACTGACGGCTTAACGTGTCTTCGAAACATGGAGCGGTCTCAATATGTTAAGAATAATCACCCATCCTAAGACTCATGTAGCTAGTATTATTGAACCTTGCAATGTGCTAACCTATCGGTTACCACTTACGGCCAGTCTCAATAATCTACCTACAGTTAAAGGTAGATAGCTATCCCAGATAAACAGTCAACATTAATCTCTCTGTAACTGCGGTTTCAATATTATCAAAGTAATTTTCTGTTTATCTTTGTTTATTGAAACAGAAAATATCCCCGATGGGGTGTGTGTTGGGTAACCTCCTCGAGTGTCGCTCCGATTCCGATCCCGCTGCAGTCCGGGGGGAACGGAATCGGAGCGGCCGGTACACCCTGGGCGGCGGTCAATGGCTTCCCCTTCACCCCTTCATAGGGTTGGCATTGATCGTCGGCCAATACCCAACGTGGCGGGAACACATCGCTCTCCGTACTCCTCTGCTTTAAGAGGAGACAGGATGAGCGATGCTGTTAGTGGTGAGATGGCCCAGGGTTAGCCGGGGTGCGAGGGATATGCTCTATGGGTAACCTTACACCCCGGCGTCTGAAGACCCGAGACGGCGTGCGGTTTTAGTCGGTGCAAGCCCGACATAACCGCCCCCGCTGGCCGGCGGGGGGGTATCCGAAGGGATTTCCGCACGATAAAAAAAAAAAAAAAGATACTCATGGTAGCTATTTTAACAGCTGGTAAAGGATAGATGCATTATTGAAACCGGCCGTTAGTGAAGAGACGCTCGATATCCCAAGAGTAATGATATAAAAACGTAATAGACTCTTCTCTATCACCATTCACTTATTCACACAATCGCCAAATAATTCGATTGCACGCGCCGTGCTCGACTAAAATAGCGTTACAATCGATCGTCTAGAACGCGTTCAATAAATTTTTCACTACACTGACTCTGAGTTGCCATCACGAAATTTTATGGGCACTAGTGACAACGGTGCTAATATAATTTTATAGAAGCTGTTACGAAGATTGATGTTGCGGTGTAAATACATTTTTATTAAAATAATAATAATATTAAATATTGTAGCACAAATTACACTACGCCATCTAGACTCAAACTAAGCAGAGCTGGCATTAGGGTTCTAGAATGCGGATAAACATACTGAAATACTTGTTTTTTGAAAATGAATACATTTTATACATAGAAACACCCAGACCAATGCAAATATACATATTTGCACTGAGCGGGAATAGAACCCGCGACCCTATGGATTAGCAGTCGAACGCACTACCGCTACGCCACAGAGGTCGTCTAATAACGTAGGTGTCCCCAAACCCGAGGGGGCCATCTCGAAACCGGAGATGGCCCAGAGTCAATCGGGGTGCGAGGGATATGCTCTATGGGCAACCTTACACTCCGGCATTTTAAGACCCGAGACGGCGTGCGGTTTTAGTCGGTTGAAGCCCGACATAATCGCCCCCGCTGGCCGGTGGGGGGGAGGGGGGTAATCCGAAGGAATTTCCGCACGACATAAAAAAAAAGGTATTAAAATGTTGTCTTGTTATTGCGTATAGATACTTGCTTAGTTGGGGTTTGGTACAGTTTTGCGTAGTGACGTAGTATAGAAGTGTATATACGGTTTAATCATACCTTTTCTTTATACCTCAAACGTTTGCCGATTGGCTGCCTTCAGTCTAGGACCCCCTTGCTCCAACGGCCATGGTCCTTGTGCAGATGTGGCCAGTCCATTGTCATTTCAACTAACAGTTAGGTCTCTCAACGTACGTATCTTTTTTTCTACGTACGGAAACACCCTCGTGCTTCACAGGTGGAGTGGTGTAAAGAACCTCGCAAACGAGCTGGCTACTGGCTAAGGACCTGCCAAGTAGACACGAAACTGTAAAACGCCTCATAAGATGGCAAATACTGGATTTAGATCAGTGATGTTAAATTCTGTCACTCAGTAGGGTGTCATGTAATGGAATGACACCTACCAAACGCAAATTACCAGAACACATCTGATTATGGGTAAACAGTCGATTGCAGATGTGGAGAGCATGTCGGACTCGAACCGACTAAAACTGCACGGTGTTCGTTATATCGGCCTAACGATCACAACAGAGATTACCGCACGTCGCTTTTTTTTTTTTTTTTTTGAGCCGCGGTAGCCTAGTGGTATGGGTAATGGACTGCTGAGACGAGGTCTCGGGTTCGATTCCAGGTTTTACCATGGCACACACCAATGACTTTTCGATGCTTTTCGAAGTTATGTGTGTATTTATCGCAGGCTTATAAGTGACCGGTTAATGGCAATAGGCTCGCCACCTATTACATTGGGACCTAAACATAAACTGGCGAAATGTGGGTGCTAGCACCTCTGCCTACCCCCCTTCGGGGATATAGGCGTGAGTTTATGTTATGTGTTTTTATGATTTTTTCTTGTGGAAATCACCTCGACTGCCCCCTCGCCGGCCAGCGGGGGTAGTTATGTCGGGCTTGAACCGACTAAAACAGCACGCCGTCTTGGGTCTTCAGACCGGGGTGTAGGTCAGGGTGTAGGGTTGCCCATAAAGCATTTCCCTCGTACCCCGACTGACCCTGGGCTGTCTCCGGTTTCGAGATGGTCCCCTCGGGTTTGGGAACCACGGTGTTCCCGTCTTGCCCCGGTTTGGGGGAGGGGCGCTAGTCGCCCCACCGTACCGGCCTGCTTCTGCTGGGGTGACAGGCGGCCTCACCTGCCACCCCCAGGCCTACGCTCATGGAGGACGGAGGTCGTTAAGCGACCTCCGGCGCCTGAGTCGCCTGCGACGCGCGGCGAGCATGTTGCGGGCTCGGCGGGCCGGGAGAGTTCTAAACCTCTACCGGGCGCGCTCCGCACTATTTCACCGCACAAACCTATATAAAAAAATATATTAAAACGTAATTTTATCTACCTCTGCGGCTTAAAGCGCCAAAGTGAACTTTGCATAGCATCTAACAATATTGAATGTTTATATTTAGAGGCGAGGCGTGCTGACCGCTCGATCGACGGGATTAATCTGACGTTCAATCTGACAGCTTCGGGTTTCAATTATATAACAAGATGGCGTATAGGTCAGTTGAGGACTGGCCTCGTCATTCCGGCCATATTTCTCAACCCACTCATTTCTACAGCATTCTGTTTACTTTCATGCTTTTGCTGAACCCACTAGACATCCTCTATGTGTGTACAGCCAGTCGTGCCTTTTGGGATACGTTCTGGTTGTTCAATACAGAACAAAGACAAAATAAAATAAGTTCTTGAATACTTCAAATAAAATATAATTTATTTCTTTTATGATTTTTATATTTAGAGCGCTAGTGCAAATTGGATGATCTTAAGAAAGGTAGTATATAACGAATGATGTTAACGATGATTTAGCAATAACTAATTGCGTGTCTTTTACCGATCACGTTATCGAATAGAATACTATTTATCCAAAATATTATGTAAAACGAATAGGTGTTAATATCAATTAGCTTATTAGGAATAAATTCAATTAATAAACACGGCGTAGACACTGGTTGTGCATGAAGTTTCTTTACCGATTAAGCCTGCATAATCATGCTTTAAAAAGTACGAACTTTAAATAAAATTAAGGAAATTTTACCTGCCAATTTCTACCCTTATCATATGTACAGCCAAAAATATTTAAAAAAGGCAGCAATTTTTACTAAAATTTTATATTAAAAACCAATCGCTTTTCGTCTAAAATATTACCACCGTTATATTTAAAAGCGCTTTTTTCACTCTAAAACAATTTCACTGGAGAATACTCCATCATCCGTTAGGGCTCCGTCGAACTCCCGGGTACAATTATTGAACGGATTCAAAGACTCCCCCTACACTTTGTTACGGGTAGAGTTGCTCACCGTCCGCCCCCCTCGTCCGTAATTATAATTTCAGGTAATTTCTATTGGGAACTGACGTAAAAGTTGAGAGCTTTCGAATTATTGATTTGTTTTGAGAATTCGTTTTAATAGTTATTGCGTAAAACTTGTATTTTGTATTTCCAATGTATTGTGGGAGCCCGGACTTATTAAGTAATCTGTGGCTCGGAGTTCAGCAGGTCTACCACGCCGAGCAATTCAGTTCTGTGTAGCGACTCAGAGGGAGTGAGAGGAGTTATAAACGGTGTATAAGTCCATCTTTCTTCCTCTGTCCTTGCTGTATCTTTCTCTCGGTCGAGCGTGAATGAGAGAGCTGCGCAATATATAAGGTGTCACAAAATTAGGTCTCTGAATTTGGTGAGATGAGACTTGGTATCGACAAAATATGTATTTGAAACAAAAAAAAATATAGGGTAAAATAAAAAATAAAAAATATAAAAAAAAATCACCACGAGCTCTCTCAAAACCACAAGGAGCTCTTGCACCCGCAGAAAGTGGTAGGCGTGCAGTCCTTCTCCTAGCTGTATTCTCCAAGCGGATGTGTGGGAATACCTAAATTGCGACCAGCGTCACGTGACGCTGGTCGCTGGTGGTGTTTTTTTTTTTTTTTTACCCTATATTTTCTTTGTTTCAAATCCATATTTTGTCGATACCAAGTCATCTCACCAAATTCAGAGACCTAATTTTGTGACACCTTGAATAGTTGAGTTTATGTAACTAGTTAACTGATTGAAAGTCACAGAGGAACATGTTCTCTGCTCCATCTAGCTCCTCCTGCACTTCTGTAGTCATCTACGATAGGGGGGAGTATTGTATGCTCATCCATTGTGAATTCATCCTAATAAAGTATTTTTTTTATTTACCTAAATTAAAAAAAATTAAACTTCAAATGTGATTCGGCGCAGAATGTGCACTGGACAAGATTGTACACTTCGCAAAGATATATAAAATAGGTTCCAGATGACAAAGTATGAAATATACAAAATACTAGCTGAAGCCCGCGGCTCCGCCCGCGCGGAGATCGGTTACAGTTTTTGGTCATATCTATCTACTTAACCAATTGCAATAAAACATACGGAAGATATTAAGCCTGACCAAGACCTTCCTTATAGAAAAAACTACATCAAAATCAGTTCATTAGTTTTTGCGTCGATCGCGAACAAGCAAACAGACAAAAAAAATATTTTTGTTTTCAGAATCGTTCATTTAACACAACCCATTTTTTTTAAATATCTCCAATGTACAGACATAACTAATTTACAATTTTATAAATAGACATGAACTACATAATTATTATTATCAATTGACGACATTCAATCACTGAATCAGGGAAAGTAAAATTAAGACAAGGTCTCGGGTTCTATCCCAGGTATTACCATGGCACACACCAATGACTTTTCGATGCTTTTCGAAGTTAGGTATGTGTGTATTTATCGCAGGTTTATAAGTGCCCGGTTAATGGCAATAGGCTCGCCACCTATTACATTGGGACCTCTGCCTACCCCTTCGGGGATATAGGCGTGAGTTTATGTTATGTTATATTAAAATTACGAAATAACTTCAACATCCATTCAAAAAATTAACGAACAATTATTTTTTTCACTGCATTAATGTAAATTTTTTAATTAAAATTAGAGCTCTCGTGCTGCTACCAAAAAGTTTGTAGGTAACATGCCCATAAAGTTCTCCGTGTTCAAACGGGATGCGTTAAAAATTTAATCTGGCCATCATTTTGAGCTAAAATTAGAAGTGACGGCTGCGGATCCCCCTCTCTATTTCAGTTAAGCACATCACTAGCTCGATATCCAAATTCAAATTAAGAAATCGACGCAAACGTTTCTCGTTCTGAAATCAGAAGAAGTCTATATTTATATAAATTAAAATGAATTTCGTAATGTAGTACGCGTATAACTTCCGAACGACTGCACTAAATTGAATAATTCTTTTTTTTTGTGTTCGTTATTGTCAGGACAAGGTTTGTATTAAGAAAAATTCGGTTTCAACATTTTGCAAAATGACAGCTACAAAAAGTTACGCATTATTGCTGGTCAAGTAGTGGTATTTCGGGGTGCGCCAAAGTTCACCTAAATTTTCAACTCCGAAAATTGGAACTCCGAAAATGTTCTTCCTAACATTTTTCATCCTAACAATCACAATTCCTAACTACTCTGTCTCTAATGTTTTAATTCCGAATCATTCAACTTCATAATGTCGGTAGCAATAAACATCTATTGTACTATTATTTCTTTTCCTATATTTTGTCAACATAACCATCTTTTACACTATTATTGAAAGTCATACCTTTTTTGTTTAGATTTATTTTTATTAATAATAATCAGTATTATATACATTAATTTTGCGTAACTTTTCCAGTTTCAGTTATTTAGTTATTTTCACATAACATGTATAACATATACTTAAGTATAACAGTACCATGGTACAAGTAGCACTTTACCCACCTTATACCACGGTACTATTTATAGTCGTTGGTTTAGGTTAGGTTAGAACTGTGACCACAACGCACGAGCCGAGCGAGCGAAGCGAGCGTGCCGCGGCAGCGGCCGGCGAAGTGCCAATTACTCGGTAAATATTTCTTTCCGAGTATTAATGACAATATTATGGTAATTATGTTTAGGGATAAAAACGTTAGGATAAAAAACAGTAGGAGCTTTAATATTGTATGTTAACGATTTTATTGATAACAATTTTCGGAAACACGAGTGTTATGAACATCGACGGTAGCACTGCAAATAGTATGAATAAAAACTTTAGGATGAAAAATTTTAGGAGGAGTGATCATTCGGATTACAAATCGTTAGGAAGAACAATTTCGGATAAAGAACTTTAGGTGAGTCAATATGGACCCAGCTATTTCGCGATACCAAATCTTTTGTTCCGTTCAGCCAGTCTGGTAGTATAGGTACTTAGAAACCATTGATTGCTAATTGTTGTTAAAAGGGATATTTCAGTCTTCTAAGTGCTCTAATTATGGTCTAACTAGCTTTTGCCCAGACTATTATCTATCCCTGTATCAAACTAGGAATTCAGTGCAGGGTGCGACTGAAATAAATTGAGCTGAGCGAGCAGGACTCTTACTTGAAAATAAGACATCTTACTACGGTCGCGCGCATAGCTAAGGCCGCGCGCTCGTGAAACAGTTTTTCGATGATTATTCCTCAATGGTACATTGTATTTGAACAGTTGACCCCTCTAAACTCTCAGCGGTGTCTACACTATCGCCATGGCAAATTTGGTCAAGATCGGTATTGTGGTTCCGGAGGAGTACAGTCTCGAACAAACGGCTTAGCCACGTATATGCCAATTACAGCCAAATCCGTTCAGCCGTTTTTGCGTGAAAGACTAACGAACTTTAGCGTTTATAATATTAGTACGATTTTCAGTTCAGTATCATTGCTAAGTCCATGTTAGTATAGGAATCGATTTGCTCCTTTGTGGCGCTAAGTTACTTTAGTTGCTGACTGTACTTTCATAGTAATTCTACTAATGAACCGGAGGTTATGTGTAGCTATGCACGGATGCATGCAAGCATACAGGAAAATGTACATCGCAATAATCATGTTTACACTTTTTTCTTTGCGTTAATCGTGATGCTTGCAACAGTTTTTGTCTATAAAACGCGTGTTACGTACTCACGTGCGCGTTTCTGAGGATTAGGGGTGGTTCCAATACAAATATTCACGCTTGTTCAATACCGAAGATGTAGGTAGAGGTGTATAGTTTCTAATTAGTTGTAGATGTAGCTTAGTGTTTAAGAAGTCGGCCTTACGTTCAAGAGGTTCCGGGTTCGAATCCTGGCGGTTACACTACTGACGTGAACCCACTTCTAACACAAAATTTAGTTTAGTTTATTTTTTTTAACCCCCGATGCAAAAACGACAGGGTGTTAGAAGTTTGATGTGTCTGTCTGTGGCATCGTAGTTCCCGAACGGATGAACTGATTTTGATTTTATTTGAATGGTGAATTAATCAGGAGCCTGGGTATAATAAAAGTACTTAAACATCCACTATTGGTTCATGTATACCTATTTAAAAAAGGGTGTGTATATTTTAGTGTTAATCTATTTTTGTCGCTGACTGTACCTATTAATATCTTCATCATAATCTTAGCGTTGTTTCCTTATGTATTCAAGACATTAATTTCTGTCTGCTTTTCTGTTTGTTTGAAGTGGCTGGGC
Organism: Cybosia mesomella; assembly: GCA_946251805.1. Classification (NCBI taxonomy): domain Eukaryota; kingdom Metazoa; phylum Arthropoda; class Insecta; order Lepidoptera; family Erebidae; genus Cybosia; species Cybosia mesomella. Next base: position 2,322,343 of record OX276403.1, on the reverse strand, counting down.
CGAGTTTGACGGGATTTTTACTGCAGATAACTGATGTAACAAGGCATTTCTTTTTTTTTTTTTACGTGCCGCAATCCTTTCGGATACCCCCCCGCCGGCATAACCCCAGGGTTGCCGGTGGGAATGTAACAAGGCTTAACTGAAAGTAACCTATACTTTGATTTTAGAAAAAGCATTTAAAAGCCCAGATGGAAGTCCATGCAGACGAAGTTGCGGGCACAGCTAGTATCTGTACTATAATAAAATTGTAAATTAGTTGTGCACAACACATTGAAGATATTTGAAAAAAAAAAACTTAGTTATGTTAAATGAATGATTCTGAACACAAAAATATTTCTTTTTTAATTTTTGTCTATTAATCTGTTTGCGTAAAAACTACGAAACGGATTTTGAGGCGGTTATTTCTATTAGAAAGGTTTGGTTGGTGGACTTAAAATCTGTCTTTTGTTTGATTGATGCAATTGGTTTAGTAGAATCGGAAATATGACCAAAAACAATAAGCTACCTTCGCGCGGGGAGAACCGCGGTCATCAGCTAGTGTAATATAACTCTATGGCATCTTATAATCAAAAAGTTACCGATACGTATCGTTGCGGCTAGTTATCTCAACGCCGAACTGACAGACAGACACTTGTTTACGTTCGAGTAGAGCATCGTTTCTCAAACTTATAGCTCTACGTACCCCTAACTACTACTAAACTGCTTTATCACGTTTCATTTGTTTAATTAAGGACAATTTAATTAAGTAAAACGAGAAGTTAGCTAAACAAATTATCATTGGTGAATCATTTTGAAAAAAAACTACAGGATATTTCGGAAGTTTACGCGAAAATAGTTTTATTTCATAAAGCTACAGATGTTTTCTGTGCTAATGTGCGTTTCGGCTTGCAGGTGAGATTGGCTTGGCCCTTTTTTTTTGCTATCCAAAAGTCAATTGAAAACCACCGCCGCACCGTACCCGAAGTGGTACGTATACGAGGAGTTTGAGTACCATATTATACCCTGCCGCCGGCCAGCGGGGGCGGTTATTTCGGGTTTGAACCGACTAAAGCCGCACGCCGTCTCGGGTCTTCAGACGCCGTGGTGTAAGGTTGCACATAAAGGATATCCCTCGCACGCCGACTGACCCTGGGCCATCTCCGGTTTCGAGATGGCCCCTTCGGGGGGTTTGCGTACCACTGAGAATCTTTGAGAATCTCTAGCGTAGAGGATCATTTAGATCTGGCTTGTCCGTTGAAAGATTATCTAACTAACACTTAAGTTTGATTGGTTTCTCGATGTGTTTATAAATGATAGTAACTTGTAATCTTGTGTTACTTTTAGATTTAGTGGAATTAGTAATGTTGGTCTTTCGTATTAATCTTTTAATAAAGGAAAGGGTTCGAAATGGTTTCAACAATTTTAGATGAGGAATTCGGTAGGTAAGGAATTTGTTTTAAAATTGGAACAGTTTTGGAAATGGAATACTTGAAGTTCAATTTTAGAATTCGAACGGTTTACTTTTAAACTTTCGCGTGCCATGATAAGAGTGAAAGAATTGAGTGGGCGAGTCAACGCCGGGATCGCGTTGCGGTCCTGGGCGTGGACGTTCTCTCGTTGGAGACCATGGCGAGGGCCATGGTCTCCGACGGGAGCAAGTGGCACGCCGCCGCCTCTTTCTGCGAGCAGGTAATGCGCGCGAAAGAGACGGCGGAGAGGGAGCGGGAGAGAACCCTGCCCCTCGAGTTTCGCAGTCTGCGGCGTCCTCGCCGCAGACTGCGAAACTCATCATCTACGTCCGGGACTACCGACCTCCATGATCAGGGCCTAAGGACGGCAGTTGGCCGACTCGCGGTCCTACAGAAGCAGGCCGTGGCGGAGGCGTGTCGTGTGTGCCCTACACACGCCTGCCAACTCACCGAAGCGGGATAAAACCCGACACCACCAGGCGAGGCAGCGGTGGCGGCCAAAGTCCGCCGGCAACCCTGGGGTTATCCTTTCGAGGGCTTACCCGGGGTTCCCGGCAACGGACACTTGGGGAGGATACCGTGCGGTTTTAGTCGATACACGACATAACCACCTCCGCTGGCCGGCGGGGGGTATCCGAAGGGATTTCCGCACGTAATAAAAAAAGGCCCGGCACTGCGTGACAACAACCCAACAGTTGCAGAATTTGCTAAAATTTCATTGGGAGCGATTGCCGCAGGATACCATTAACAAACTCATCGATAGCATGAATAATCGGTGCCAAGAAGTTTTAAACAACAGTGGGACACACACTTTGTATTAAATTAAAGAGTTCTTTAAATATTGAAGATAGCAAAGTTTACTTATATCTGACGCTTTCTACTCAGAGCCCGGGGTCCCCTTACTCTGTCTCCTCCTTTCGATTTGGCTTATCCTGGCTTTTATGGTAGCGACTATTGTCTGACCCCCAAATAGCCCCCCCCCCCCCCGAGAGGTGCGCCTGCGCCAGAGTCTCGTCCGTTAATCAGCAGGTGTACCGGCTCGCAGGTGAGGTGGGCTTGGGCCCCGTAGATCTTGGTGGGCCCCCATACACCACTTCTTTTGCTATGATCTAGCCTAAATCTGAGCTATCTACTTTTTTTTCCGTGATTAAAGTAACCAGCGTGGGAGGGTATGTCGAACTCGAATCGACTAAAACCGGACGCCATTTCGGGTCTTCAGGGTGTATAAGGCATTTCCCTCGCACCCCGAATCTATGCTATCCACTAACATTGTTTTTATCAAAGACTTCTGACACAAAAGTTAATGTAAGTATAATCGATTTAAAACCATTATTTGATCAGCATCATTGTGCGCTATCTTACAAACCTTTACAAAAAGGAACGCTAATTCCATACAGATAGGTGTCTGAATTCATAAACTGATTTATCTAGTTTCTGCGACCCGTTCCAAAATACATTCCCACCTCACCGAAACAGTTTGTCTAGTATACATAAAAGTCATTATATTTTTTGTTAAAAATGCAGAGATATACGTAACGGACTGCCGAGACGATGTCACAAGTTCGATCCCTAGTCGCCTCTGACTTTTATAGTTATGTGTGTATTAAAAATGTTAATTACCGCTCGCTTAGTAATGTACCCACCCGGTAGATGGCAGACTCGCCCCCTATTACATTGGGATCTAAACATAACTGGCGAATCGTGGCCGTTGGTGTGTAATACACCTCTGCCTACCACTTCGGGTATAAAAGCGTGAGTTATGTGCGTATGTTTTTGAAAAACTATTGAAGCAACAATTACTAAACATTAGTTGCAAGTAACTCTTCCGGTAGCTCCCATTAACTCCCATGCCACTCCCAAGGGAAGTACTATATCTTCTATTGCTTAATAGATTTAATTAAAGAGTTTGTTCATCGGCTAATTTAACAGCATAATGGGTGCGCTGCACTCGCGTTACATAATTAAATATGGCTACCGATGTGTGCCTGTGCGCAATGAAACTTTAGCTATGAAATATGGTGATTAAAAATACTTAACTGACATTACAGAGATTTTAAACTGTTTGATCTACACTCATATTATATGGAGGTATATTTTGTATCTTTGTTTGTAACGAATAAACTTAAATACAGTTGGACTGAATTTAAAAATTATTTCACGTTATTAGGACTTCTGCGGGTAAATCCATCGAGAGATTAATTTTCCAAAGGTGTAGGTAGGTTTATCTATTACACACACATTTCTCCAACCATTTTTTTTGTCCCATGTAATCCTTCTGAGCGCCAATCCTGGTTGCATCCAAAGATTGCCCTTCAGAACCTGGTGTCTACTCTCCTTCTCCATTGTTTTGTTTATTTCGGCTTGCACGAGAGATACGCCAACCCCGAGAGGACAGCCTGTACTAGAGCCTCATCCGTCAATCAGTAGGTGAACCGGCTTGCAGATGTACCGGCTTGCAGGTGACGTTGGCTTGGGACAGCAGGTCTTGGTGGAGCGCCAAAAACACCGGTTTTTTTTTAACAGATTCTATCGTGGTTTATTTTGTGTTGTTTCTGATCCCGACGTTTCGGTTACTTTTCGTCAGTCATGGTCATGGGGAGACTTTTTATAATGTCACTAGGAATCCAGTGCAGGCACCCTGCACTGGATTCCTAGTGACTGAAATGAATTGAGCTGAGCGAGCAGGACTCTCACTTAAAAAATAAGGCATCTTGCTACGGTCGCGTGCATAGCTAAGGCCGCGCGCTCGTGAAACTGTTTTTCGATGATTATTCCTCAATGGTACATTGTATTTGAACAGTTGACCCCTCTAAACACTCAGCGGTGTCTACACTATCGCCATGGCAAATTTGGTCAAGATCGGTATTGTGGTTCCGGAGGCGTACAGTCTCGACCAAACGGCTTAGCCACGTATAAGAGCTTCGCTTCGCTCAGCTCAATTATCATTACTCAACAATTCTATTGCAGGTGTCATTGACCTGTCTAAAGCACTGATTACGATATTGTAAGTCGTGTCGGCTTAGATAGATTGTCCATTCATCAATTTCTCATTATCATTTTCATTAGTAAGTAATGAATGTGCGACAAAATGTAGAAAGTGAGAGCTATGTGCTAGTTATAAACTTATACTTTCATGTGTGCTGCAGTTGTCGCTTCATCTTAGGGTCCGTTGGGGACCCTGGGGTTATCCTTTCGAGGGCGTACCCGGGGTGCCTGGCAATTGACGCTTGGGAAGGACACCGTGTGGTTTTAATCGGTTCGATGCCGACATACCCACCTCATCGCTGGCACCGGTGGGGTGAAGCCCGCGGGGGCTTCCACACGTAAAAAAAAGGGTGCTTAGAAGGCTTTTATACTACGAGTTAATCGTAGTATAGTACGATTTTTTTTGCATACAAATACCTCGTATGTCTATGCTACTTGACAATCAGTTCAGAACTAAAATTGTGTCACAGTTCCTGTTCGAGCCGGGAATGTATTTTGAATTCCGAATTTGGAACAGGACGCAGAAATAAATGAGGTAATGAATTTTGACACCTATCTGTATTGGCATAGTGCGTCTTTTTGTAATGTCATCTGTATGATAGATCTACCAAAAGAAGTTCATTGTTGCTGGTAAAGTACCTTTTTTTTCCTTCGGAAATCCCCTAGCCGTGTCAATTTTTCATGCCAGCGGAGGTGATTATGTCGGATTCGAACTGAAGTGGTTTTAAATCGATACATTTTTTTGTTCTGTACATATTCATAGAAATATTATCTATACCGTGATATAAGCAATGACTTCTTGTATACTAGACAAGTAGTTCAGAACAAAAAGTGTGGCCGCGGGTACGGGGAAGGGGTACGGAACGCCTCATAGATTAATAATTTTGGCGGCTTGTTTAATATACTCTGTGGCTAGGACAGCCAGTCTAGTATACATATAATTCATTGGATAGAGGTCTAGAATAGTTTTCGCGCCTTGACAGAAGACAGCTAAATGGAGAGAATTCCAATCAACTATGTGACCAAATTCTTTGTTCCCTGCAGTCGGTTTCGTAGTATACATACTTGCAAGTTATTGTATTTCATGCCATATGCATAGTTTTGACGTTTTGACAGGCTTTGTGGCGTAGCGGTAGTGCATTCAACTGCTACGACAAGGGGTGCGGGTTCGATTCCCGCTCAGTGCAAATATTTGTATGCATGAATATGTATTTGTATTGGTCTGGGTGTTTCTATGTATAATATCTAAGTATTTACAAAAAATAAAAGTATATAAGTATGTTTATCCGCATTATGGAACCCATAACACAAGCTAGTTAAACTATGCTTACTTTGGGTCTAGAAAGCGTTGTGTAGAATGTCCTACAATATTTATATTTATAGTATTATGAAAAAGAGCTTACAAATTGTTTACGTAATTTAATGGAGCGAGTTTGTCAATGTACACACAATGTTAATTAATCTTTATCACAATCCACACCCAGCTTTCAGCGAGCCACCCAGACAGAACGTCCCACATATTCACACATAAATTTTTCAACGCGCAGGAACAATTTCGACGGGTCCTTTCACTCGAAGAGGAAATAACAAATCGTCTAAGCGGCTCAGCCACCATGACAGTTTTTTCCCGCCTTTCCTTTTTTTTTTTCAGACGGCGATGTTCTGATTTATTGCGTCTCACGTCTACAGCCAAGGTATTGAGCTCGCAACAGATGTAGGGTAACTTAAGACTTTAGGAAATTATAATTTTATTTTGCCAGGTGTTACTTTGGTTCATTAGTTATAAAATTTTTAAGATGGTATATTTCTTGGCTCATTTTTTTACCTTACTATGGGGAAGGAGGGTAATGCCTTTGACCAGTATGAACCTTTTTTTTTTTTCGTGTGGAAATCCCTTTGGATACCCCTCCGCCGGCCAGCGGGGGCGGTTATGTCGGGCTTGAACCGACTTAAACCGCACGCCGTCTCGGGTTTACATACGCCGGGGGTAAGTTTGCCCATAGAGTATATCCCTCGCACCCCGACTGACCCTGGGCTATCTCCAGTTTCGAGATGGCCCCCTCGGGTTTGGGAACCACGGTGTCCCCGTCTTGCCCCGGTTTGGGGGAGGGGCGCTAGTCGCCCCACCGTCCCGGCCTGTTTCTGCTGGGGTGACAGGTGGCCTCACCTGCCACCCCCAGGCCTGCGCTCATGGAGGATGGAGGTCGTTAAGCGACCTCCGGCGCCTGAGTCGCCTGCGACGCGCGGCGAGCATGTTGCGGGCTCGGCGGGCCGGGAGAGTTCTAAATCTCTCCCGGGCGCGCTCCGCTATCTCCTTCGCGAGCATTACATGCTCGCAACCAGTATGTACCTATGTATGTTCATCTGCTACCACATAATTTCCAAACTATGTGCGCCACAGCACCCGATTCTCTGCCTTCTGCATCCAGCCAATGTCACTTACCTTCTTCAGGTCATTTGTTCGTCAAGAAAGCCTCATTATCAACCTATTTATTCATAAAAAAGGCTTTGATACGTTATATAATTGTACATGGTACTTAGTTACATGAATATTTATTAATATCTTCGTATTTCAAGTTGGTAATAGCACGTTATCTTCTGAAAAGAATAGTGAAAGTAATTGAAATCGTATGCTAATTTATATGCAATGCGTATTCTGATTACATATTTTGTGTTTGTTACGAGATTCTTAAATATATTTTACGTTCGAAGATAAAAATATCCATTTGACGACTTCCGTGGCGTGGAGGTAGAGCGTTCAACTGCTACGTTGCAGGTCGCAGGTTTGATTCCCGTCAATGTAAATATTTGTATGCATGAATATAATAAATAAATAATAAATAGTCTACGACATTCTACACAGCGCTTTCTAGACCCAAAGTAAGCATAGTTTAACAAGCTTGTGTTATGGGTTCTAGAACGCGGATAAACATACTTATATACTTTTTTTTTTTTGTAAATACATACAAATTATACATAGAAACACCCAGACCAATGCAAATAGACATATTCATGCATACAAATATTTGCACTGAGCGGGAATCGAACCCGCGCCCCCTGTCATAGCAGTCGAATGCACTACCGCTACGCCACAGAGTATTTGTATTGTATGTATTTACAAACAAAATTAGGAACCTATTTAACCCATTGAATGTCGAAGTGGACCTTCAGATCATAATCGATAGCCACCATACAAATAGTCTACCACCTAATAATGCGTAGTCAGCTTCGCGGATACTATTATATATTGGGAATTCGAAATATTGCGCATATAGGCACTACTAACATTTCTTTTGCTTAGGACGCCTACGCAACACTACTTAAATACACTATTCGCAATAGTACGTAGGTATATAGCTTCCCACTAAAATAAAAATGGTTGTCTTATTCTGTTCACTTACTGACCTGAGTGAGACGAAGTCGAGCGGAAGCTCCTCATACCAGACTTCAGGATTTTCTTTATCACAGGTCTCCTCCTAAACGACTAATCCAATCAGAACCAAATTTGGCATGATTAAAGAGGTCAATCAGAGGAAGGTTTATGGATATATTTTGAAAAAATTAATGCTACCACAGAGGAATGATCACCGTTAAAAAAATTCCAGATGGAATTACATAATAACCGCTCGAGACACTGTGACCAAACTTTACACGCTCAGAAAGCATGTCCAGAGTTGTGACTTTCAGAAAGAATTTTCAAAATCGGACTTGCCACGGAGGAATGATCACTGTTCAAAATTTTCAAAATCTGATTCACGATTCTCACTCAGCTCAACATTGCAAGCAGCGATTCGCCTTGCAGACCTAGTTTATATATTACTCACTTATATATTCAATAAGAATTGCACACATAGTCACAATGGTCACAGACATAATGGTCCACACTTACACCACACTTTTTTTTTTTTTTTTTTATACCACTAAGGTGGCAGACAGGCACACGGCCCACCTGATGGTAAGCGGTTACCGCGGCCTATGCGATTTTCTTACCTGCATAACACGCACACAAACACATTATCTACACAAAGCGCACATCTTTACAAACACATTTATATTTACATTCACAGGCACATTTAACACTTGTGTGTATTGTTTATTTTGTAAAAGTACTCATCAAAGTTACTAATTTGATTGTTTATTAGGAAGTGAATTACAAATGTACCTTTTTTTTTTTTTTTTTTTCGTGCGGAAATCCCTTCGGATACCCCCCGCCGGTCAGCGGGGGCGGTTATGTCGGGCTTGCACCGACTAAAACCGCACGCCGTCTCGGGTCTTAAGATGCCAGGGTGCAAGGTTACCCATAGAGCATATCCCTCGCACCCGGACTGACCCTGGGCCATCTCCGGTTTCGAGATGGCCCCCTTACTTGCTCTCCACTGTGCCATCTGCTAATCAGAGGGACACGTGGAAAGCTTCCGAACAGCCCTCAAGAGGGCCGTCCTCGCGTCGGTCGGAGTTGGCCGTAGGCGGCAGCGTCTCTCCCACCCTAGGAGAGAGGCGCTGCCGTCTCCGTTGCCCAGGGTGCACCGCGTGGAGGTCCCCAACCAAGCACCCCAATTACAAATGTACCTATAACGAAACTGGGGACCTAGAGATCTGTAATACAGGTTTTGTGCGTAGTACAGACTCCAGCTTTCGCTAATGAAGAAAGTAACATACAAATTGTTGGAATGTAATCGTTGTACCTTGTGAGAGACATAAATAAATAATATGGTTATTTCCTTTATTAAATTTTAAAATACATTCTATATATTCTATATACAAAAAAAAAACAAATATATTTAAAAATATAGAAAATAGTGACCCACCGTCATCGGGTACCGAGACCAAGCTACCGGTGGTTAGGGCTTCAGAGAAAGGAATCTCAACTGCCTAACGCGAGCCTCTTGAGATGTTGATCGTGGCTCTTGGCAATCAGTCCGTGAACCGATACCACTATCGGAACAACAATTATTATTATGTATGAGAATCATCTGTTCCCCCTACTTCGCTTTGCCTCAATAGTACATGTATTACATACCACCAGTGTCGCACGTAAGAAAAACTCTTAGGTTACACACCACACGCTACACCACAAGACGCTAGGACTACACATTTTTGAAGTCTACAACTACATACAGAATTCATATCGAATTCCACGTCTTCAAGATCGAATTTTTGCAATGCGGCTGCTGCTGTAATTTCATGAAGGTTAATTAGAAATGTTTTAAGTTCCACAATAATGATTTCATTCCGACAGTGGCATCTGATTCCCGTCGAAAACTAACAGTTTTTAGGGTCCCGTACCTTGGGGTGTGTGTTGGGTAACCTCTTCGAGTGTCGCTCCGATTCCGATCCCGCTGCAGTCCGGGGGGAACGGAATCGGAGCGGCCGGTTGACCCTGGGCGGCGGTCAATGGCTTCCCCTTCACCCCTTCATAGGGTTGGCATTGATCGTCGGCCAATACCCAACGTGGCGGGAACACATCGCTCTCCGTACTCCTCTGCTTTCAGAGGAGACAGGATGAGCGATGCTGTTAGTGGTGAGATGGCCCAGGGTCAGCCGGGGTGCGAGGGATATGCTCTATGGGTAACCTTACACCCCGGCGTCTGAAGACCCGAGACGGCGTGCGGTTTTAGTCGGTGCAAGCCCGACATAACCACCCCCGCTGGCTGGCGGGGGGGTATCCGAAGGGATTTCCGCACGATAAAAAAAAAAGGGTCCCGTACCTTTTTTTTTTTCGTGCCATCTCCGATTTCGAGATGGCCCCCTTACTTACTCTCCACTGTGCCATCTGCTAATCAGAAGGACACGTGGAAAGCTTCCGATCAGCCCTCAACAGGGCCGTCCTCGCCTCGGTCGGAGTTGGCCATAGGCGGCAGCGTCTCCCCCGCCCTAGGAGAGAGGCGCTGCTGTCTCCGTTGCCCAGGGTGCACCGCGTGGAGGACCCCAACCAAGCACCCCAGGGTTCCGTACCTCAAATAGAAAAAACGGAACCCTTATAGGATCACTTCGTTGTCCGTCCGACCGTCTGTCAAGACCGTTTTTCTCAGGAACGCGTGGAGGTATCAAACTGAAATTTATATCTAATACTCAGGTCTACTGTCCTTTGGAGCTGTGAAAAAATCAAACTTCTAAGCCAAAGCAATCAAAAGATACAGCCGTTTATGCCGCAAATTTTCGAAACTCACGCACGGGAATCAAAACCTACAGGGTACTTCCCGTGAACTTAGAATCTTGAAATTTGGTACGAAGTAACGTCTTATAGTACAGATAAAGGAAAAATTGCGAAAACCGTAAATTTTTAGTTACATCATGTAATAAAGAATATTTTAGAATTTTTTTATGTAACCCTCGGTGTGCGAGTCCGATTCGCACTTGGCCGGTTTTTTTATTATTATTATTATTAGCATGTTCACAATCATGGATCATCGTGGCGTCATACGCCACGATGATCCATGATTGTGAACATAACAACACAACAAAAATTTCTAAAATATTTTTTATTACATGATGTAACTAAAAATTTACGGTTTTCGCAATTTTTCCAAAGTTTTCAAAGTTGTCAAAAAAAATTTACAGGTTTGTCCAGACAACCGAAGTTTGCCTTCGACACTGGCTCACTAGTACCGTAACACAAAATACAGTTTTTAAAACACACTGATCCGAACTGATCCAAAACAAAAGAAATAAACTTTAATTTAAAGTAGAGAAAGAGTAGAAGCAGACCTCGGACTCGAAAGTATGATGCAAGATGCAACCGGGACTAAGGCTGTGATTGATGGTGAATTTAGACCACCAAAATGATACTGTATCGTTTGTTTTCAAATAAAAACATCCAACCCTATTCCGTCAAGATGGTTACAATGAAGAAATTGAAATGAAAGTGCTTATATAACACAAACTTATCAATTTTTGTAGTATTTGAACTGTTGCGTTCCGTTTGGTGAGTGAGAGTGCCGGAGCCCAAATTCTTTTCCCATCCCCTCCCAAACTCCTTTCCCATCCCCTCCCAAACTCCTTTCCCATCCCCTCTCAAACACCTTTCCCATCCCCTTTCCTTTACAGGGTCGGCAGCGCGAGTGTGACGGCACTGGTGTTGAACATGTCCATAGGCCGCGGTAACCGCTTCCCATCAGGTGGGCCGTGTGCTTACCTTAGTGGTATAAAAAAAAAAAAATTTAATCCTTTAAATAAATAAAACTTAACACAAAATCTACATAATTAAAATAGTACGAATGTTCTGGTCTCGAAAGTTTTACGAAAACAAAATCCGAATGAATTACGCTCTATGGTCGGGATACTTTTTTAAAATGTAACTAGAGCTACCGCAAACTCGTAGTTGTAGAGTGGGAGCAATTATGTTTTTGATTTTCTGAATTAGGATAAAGTCTAGGCTTTTTTTAGATGACAGATGTCTACAATAAAATTTACCGCATATTTACCTACCGTTCAATACTATTGAAAACAATACTGTCAGAAGTTTACGTGAATATTTAAATACTTACATACCACTTTTTTTACTTTTGTCTGTCTGTCTATCTTTCTGTCTGTTTGACTTGTCTAATGTCTGAAACGACGGGGCCGATTTTGACGAGACTTTCACTGGCAGATAGCTGACGTTTGATGTTATAAGGCATATCTTAATTAACTCAGCTTAGTTGTAGGAGTAGTACGCATCGCCATTGAGCCCTCGATGTAGTTCCTAGGGCTCGTACTCGATGGACGCTGAGACTTTTAATATCTTTTCCAAAGTCTTGCAGTTGCTACCCAATTTGAAGGGGCCCGACACCTCTTGCAGCAGGCTCTACGCTGAGATCGTGCAGTCCATGGCCCTCTATGGGACTCCGGTATAGGCGGTGAACTTGAAAAGGGGTAGAGAAACATGAGAAGGCTAGTCCTCCCTCGTGCCGCAGAAGCGGAGATCGCAAAAGGACCTCCGTCCTACTTGAGCGCGGGCCTGAGGGTGACGGTTAGGGCTAGCCGTGACTCTAGCAGAAGCAGGCTCAGGGTGGCCGCGTGTCGTGTTTCCAAGCGCGTTTCACTATAGTGAAGAGGGGATTTCAATCCCTAACATCACGTCGGGGTAACTTATATTAGCGGCCAAGGCCTGTCGGGGTTTCTGGGATATCCTTTCTAGGGCACACCAGCCACGCATATTCGGCCACCGTGCAGTTTTGGTCGGTTAGAGTTGGGCATACCCACCTCATTGTTGGCTCCGTTGAGGGGAAGCCCAAGGGGGTTTCCGCACTTAGAAAAAAAGGCATAACTAGGGCTACTTTAATTTTAAAAATAATTAGGCTTCCACGCATAACATTAAACCTAGATCAAGTCTAGTATACCTATTAATTAAAAATAGACTGCCATTCCAACAACACGTTCCATTTTACATTAAATTACAGGATATCCTGAATTTTGATTATTTTTTATAAAATACCGATTTTATAATCAAACAAGTCTATTTTCTCTCCACTGCCATAAGCGAGAAAGCAATCTCCTTGTAGATATAACAAGTCATTATTCGAGATTGTTTATAAATATTAGGCGGGAAAGACCCGGGAAGAACATTACTCCCTCGCGTCTAAATTACTCTCCTGTGTTTGACAAATGGCTTTGGCGAACGTCGATCTCTTCGCAAAGCGGTAGATTATTATTATTAAAGAGAATAAAGAGAATTTATCTAAAGGTGCTTCCCCGAGCAAAACGTTGCGCAAGCCATTTTTTGTTAGTTGACTACTCTTTATCTATACAAATAAATAAAATTGAAGTGTCTGTTATTTTATGTTAATTTATTTGAATAAAAGTAGAAATTACAATAATTTAAATACTATCTATACATATAATACAATCGTAAAGAGGTGAAAACTGTATATTGGAATGAAACAGATGGCAAAAATGAAATTTTTTGCATTTTTGGCTTTATCTGTTTCTTTGCTTTTTATTATCGATGTTCGAGCATCACTTGAAAATCGCTGAACAAATTCAGCAGAAATTGCTATTATAAGTGCTCACGCTATTAGAATTAACGATGAAATGGGTAACCTAATACATGTTGGGTTCGAAACTGCAGAAGTAAACATATCTTTATCCCAAACGTTTGGGACGCAAGTTTCCTATGGACCACGGCCAAACAGCCCGGAAGCAGTATATTCTACGTGCAACGCCGGCCGTGAAAACCTTAAGATTTATACATCTTCATCTATTCCGAATTTAACGCGGACGAAGTCGCGGGCAACAGCTAGTACATATATATAATTTCAATTTCGTCTTTGATGTAGAAAGCTTCTGTGTGTCTGTCTTACACTGGTGTAAGACAAGAAAGACCAACAGACCACTGTTGGACTTGGCGAAACTCTGAAACGGCTGGGCCCCGAAGATTTTTGTAGAGCCCTCATACTCCTATTTTTTTTTTTTTTTTTTTTTTACGTGCGGAAATCCCTTCGGATACCCCCTCGCCGGCCAGCGAGGGTGGTTATGTCGTGTCCCGACTAAAACCGCACGGTGTCCTCCCCAAGTGTCATGGTCCCTCTCCAACCACTCCTTCATGATCGGTCTCACCGCCGCAATGGTGGATTCCCCCCACCTTGGGTGCTCAAGTCGCACCCTCCATGTCTCCATGAGTTCCCGGTGGAGCTGGGACCGTTGAGCCCTGATTTCTCGGGGCTCCGGCCTATGGCCCCGCTCCAGCGCCTCCTTGCGCCACTGGTACAGCAGCGCAAGGGCTCTCGCTTCCAGGTCCCATGGAGGGGTCCCGGCTAGGAGACATGCCGCCTCGACTGAGATCGTGCGATACCCCCTGATGACTCTGACGGCCATCGCTTTTAACGGGCTGTTTAATACAGCCACGTTGCGGGCCGCCAGAGTCTCCGCCCATACGGGGGCCCCGTATAGGGCCATGCTTCGCACGATCCCCAGGTACAGTCTCCTAGTGGGGGCGTTGGGTCCCTTAACGTTGGGCATCAGCCGCGATAGCGCGGCCGCAGCCCCCCTCAGTTTCGGGACCAGACGAGTACGAGCCCAAGGTACTTCATCGTGGGCTCGATGCCGATGCTCACGCCCCCTACGGTTATGCTGGTTCCCGCAGGTGGCCCCCTCCGGGGCCCGTGAAAACACATAGCCTCGGATTTGTGGAGAGCCACCTCGAGTCCCAGCCGCCGTATTCGACCCACGACTTGAGCAACCCCTGCCGTGGCCTTCAGTGCCGCGCTTCGGTACGTTGCTCCCCGCGCCATAACGAGGGTGTCGTCAGCATAGCAGACTATGCTGACACCCTCGAGCAACGTACCGCGCAGCACCCAGTCGTATCCGATGTTCCACAGGAGTGGCCCTAGGACCGACCCCTGCGGAACACCGCACGACACTTCTCGCCGCCCTGGCCCTAGCCAGCTCGGGTAAACTATGGCCCTCTCGGACCTCATACTAATAAGGAATAACTTTGTTAGTGGGTTTATCCCTATTATTCTCACGCGCCATTGTTTCGTAGTTCTAGGAACGAAACCATACACTTACGTGTAGATATTTGTTTACACTGAGCCCTACTTCAGTTCCTTTGAAGCTTGTTTAAACAGAACAATTAGGACAAACCTGTTCGTTACACTTGTTTTTATAGACTACTAGCAAGCCCCGCCGTTTCACTCGTGGTAAATTGATTGGACGATGGTTATGGTAAGTGCTCCACTAGAAAATGATAAAAAGTCTATACGGTTTTTGCCAATAATCGACCCTAAACGAACTAGTAACCTTTTTTCTTTTCTTTTTTTCTAAATTTCGTAAATATCTATGGTAATTTAAAATGTACAAAATATTTTAGACGTGACAACGTCTTATAATTCGATATAGCCGGCTGCACGCATGAATAAATGAGGCGTTCCATTTAAGGCTTGAAGTGCAAGCGAGAGCGCGGAACGAGCGACAAAGAGGCACAATCGGCCTCCGCGTTCGGCAGCGTTCGACATCTGTCTCTCTCCTACTTGATTGAGCGATGCGTCCGCGTGGACAGCTGCAGATACAATAATACATTTACATGTTTTCGTCAAGTATGAAGTGCAGTTAATTCTTATAACCGATCTTAGTGGTTAAACAAATAAAATTAAAATTTTCTTTTGAAAAATGCAACCATTCCATCAGTATTTTCTTATGACGTTGTCACGTTCAACTATCGTCAGTAAACCGACTTTACAGACAACCGTTTTTTTTAGAATAGGTGGGAAAGATTTGGGTGCCTATAAACTAATTTCGTGTAAAAGATTTAAAATTTAAATTCAGCACGACAATACCAAACCGCACACATAAAAAAAAATATTAGGATGACAGTTACCAGTGTTTGTGGTTTCAAATGTTCAATAGAATGGCATCAGCTATTCCTTGTCTATGGTTATGTCGTCTATTATGTGTTTGTTTATTTTTACGAAAATGGTCCACTTAGTTTTATTGTTTCAATAAAAGTAAATGATCAAAGGATATGTCATTTTTAATTTGTCGTATTTGTCATCTTGCGTTCTGAGTTAGAGCTACAAATAAAAACTAATTCCAGGAATGGAATGGACTCTATGGCACTAATTGGGTCGCAATTCTTAATTTATAATACACCTACTCGTAGAAATGTATGATGTCATGCAGTAATTGTTACTGGTCATTATGGAATTTTTTTTTTTCACTACAGGTCACAGCTGATATCACCTGTAAAGTTAAATTTATATTTTATTCATGATCCTGAAGTAGTAGATACGTACTTATATGCCTATCCTATTACAAGGGCCAAACCGCTTGGATCTTGGGCCCTGTAGTTATTGGTGTGGTCTCATAAACCCACAGTTTTTGACAATTTCTGAATGCTTTTTTTGGTCTGGCAATTTCGATATTTTTGTCAATAACTCAGCACGGATTTGAAAGTACTTACCTCTAATGTGGTAATCATTCGTAGGTCACAGCCAGATAACAGTAAAAAACCTTTTAACCAACTTAATTGAAGTTACTATGCAGTTAAATAACATTTGATTATATCATTTTTGGTTGCACGAATGCAATGCAATGGGCTAAGTTTCAAATCAAATGACGTAAACGAATTAATTTTTTGTTCGGTAATCGTAGGTCGGTGTAATATAATGGAAAATTATCGAAAACCATTAACGTCGCCATGTACATTCTTTATAATATATGTTATTATGAAAAAATAGAACCGACTTAATTCGGTTCAGTATAATAAACATACAGGTCAAATAGTGAACCTCCTCTTGAAGTCGGTATATACACAGATACACTGTACACATATAGCTCATGGAAAACGTTCGGTAACGATGACGCAAGTTCCATGATTTTTGTCCACCCAAAAAGTGCTCGACGTGTCTTAAGAAGTTTTTTTCACTTCAAAATATTTGATCAGTTCGAACCTTCATTTTCGGAACAAAATAATTTTATTAAATTTCTAAACGAGTTCATCAGCTACAACAAAGATGGCGTTGTTATAAAAATATGATGCGTTCGGTGACGATGACGCGAGTTCCATGATTTTTATTCACCCAAAAAGTGCTCAACGCACGTAAAAAAGGAAAGTGTTCAATGAGCCTAGATAAGTTTTCAATTCAAAAGTTTTGAAGCGTAGACGCTATACCAAGCCTTATGCCATATCTGAAAAATTCAATATGGGATGAAGACATACGAATGCCCTTGTACTCTACTGCTAAGGGAACCCACAGCAACTTCACAAGTAATAAATAAAACAGTTTTCATAATTCACATTCATTTAATTTTCCTTCTTTCGTATTGTGTTATTATGGGCAGTTACTGCCAGCGTTGATCGATGGCTGTGCTCGCGTAGAACGGTACTCTATGGTTTACTGTTGCTTTTGCGTCGAATTCTTGGCACTTTATCGTCAATACAATTAGAACACGTGGACAACAATTATTTTTTGAAAATTGTAACGTGTTTTGCGTTTGTGTTTTTGTTGTGAAAAGTTTCAGAAGTTTTCTAATAGATTTCGATCGGAAAAAGTGAACATTCAGGTCGGGACTTGAACCCGCGACCAGTCCCTTACAGGGAGAATACTCTGACTAACTAAGCTACCTGGACAAATCCTACATATTCGAAATTCTCCGATATATTATTAGACGCTGGAGCTATGTACCGTAATTCTTGCGAACTCACCTACGGAAACAATGAATCATGTTACAATAATTTTTAAATACTGTTTTTAGCTTACTTCATAGGTATTTTTTTAGTTTACTAGCTGTTGCCCGCGACTTCGTCGGCGTTAAATTTGTAATAGGTACATCAAAGTATGTTTACTTCTGCAGTTTCGGACCCAGCATTTATTAGGTTATCTATATATTTCATCGTTATATTTTCAATAATGCATCATTAAGATATAGGTAAAGGTTTATATGTAACATCGAAATTAATCGATCGATAATTATGGTATCGGTATCCATCCTAGAACACACAAAAATTATTTTCTTGAAAAAATATGCAATGTACAGTTTTCTCTTCGTTACGATTTTATTATATGTATAGATATTTTAGCAATAAAAATGTTTAAGATACACCCCCCCCCCTCTCCGGGGCAAGTTGGGGACACCGTGGTGCCGACACCCGAGGGCGCCATCTCAAAGCTGTAGAGGACCCAGGGTCAGCCGGGGTGCGAGGGAATTGCCTTATGTGCAACCTTACACCCCGGCATCTGAAGACCCGAGATGGCGTGCGGTTTTAGTCGGTTCAAGCCCGACATAACTACCCCCGCTGGCCGAAGGGATTTCCGCACGAAAAAAACCAAGGTATAAGGACTTACGACAATTTCTGTCTAATTTTGAGTACCTTTTTAATACGCAAGTGTTTTTTAACTTGACAGTTGACAGCGTTCAAAACTGTGAAGAGACAATTTGTATAATTACAGAAAGTGCTGATCTGAACAAAGCAATTACTTACGAATAAGAAATTGAACTTAAATTGTACTTGCTTTAATTAAATTATTCGTTTCCTCAAGCACCCATCTGATTTATTCGAATATTTACAACAAGACGTGTGTGGCGCCTCTGGTGTTGCACACGTCCATATGCCGCGGTAACTGCTTCCCATCAGGTGGGCCGTGTGCTTGTCTGCCACCTAACACCTACGGAAATAAAGTCTTCTTCAACCGAACGTCAATCCTGGTGGTATCCAAAGCGGGCACTTCGGAGCCCGTGGTCGGCTCTGATTCTATGTATAATTTGGTTTGTTTTGCCTTTTACGGGAGCAACTGCCATCTGTCCCCCGAGAGGTCGGTCCGCGCCAGCGCCATGTCCGTCACTCAGAAGGTGCAGGTAACAGCTTGCACGTGAAATTGGGCCTATTTGGTGGCGGGGTGTCAACTTACGAAAATTAGTGAATATAATATATAGCCGTTTGTTGGTGGCTGAACTCCTCCGTAACCACTCGCGCGATCTTGACCAAATTCACCACGGTGATAGTGTGGACACTGAGGAGTGTTTTGAAGCGAGATGGTTCATGTCCGATGTACCATTGAGGAATAATCACCGAAAAACAGTTTCACTAGTGCGCGGCCTTAGCTAAACGCGCGACCGTAACTGTAAGATGTCTTATTTTCAGTCCTGCTCGCTCAGCTCAATTTATTTCAGTCGCATAATCATAATAAACATAATATTTTTATTTTGTGGATCATAGGTTTTAGTTATAAAGGTCTTATAATTTATGTTATGTGCGCTATGTCCTACCACACGTGTGGTGTACAAAATAACGCACCCTGCAATGAATTCCTAGTATATTAAAGACTAAACCAAAGAGTTTTAGACAAGCAGTTTAGAACCAAAATTGTTCCACATTTCGGCGGTGGGAAGCGGGGCAATGTGATAAAATAGGTAAATATAAAAACACGTAACAACATGTAACTGCCTATAAGTATTTCAAAATTTTAAACATATTTACGACTCGCTTTGTACTTTTATGATAATAATTTTCGCGCATTTTGCAGATGACAGCTAAGCAAACTAAACAAACTAAACAAACCTGTGAGGTGAATTAAAAAAAAGTAAGTGTTCACATTTTCCGCACAGCCAGTCGAGTAGTAATTACTTATATTATACAATACTTTCGTTTTAATTAAATAATTTGTTTCGCTTTGCGTTTATATGTAATAAAGTAAATAAAAAACAGACAAGAAAAATAAAGCATTGGACACAGATTACGGAAAGTTATTACTTAAGTTTAGGCCTCAGAAGGGGTGCCTTGTGCCTTAACTATAAATAAAAACTCATTGCCTTTTAGATCTTGCGTCACGCAAAAAGGTTTTAAGTCCCTAGCGATTTGCTAAACTAACAAAGTCTACAATCGAGTCAGAAAAAATCCGATTGAACTAGAAATAATAAAGTTGACCCGCTTAAGTCATCCTATTATCGAGAAGTGCGAAGGAATGGCATTCTCCACGCGAACAATAAACTCTTCATAGAGCAAATTGCGGCATGAAATAAAATGTACATTGGATCATTTTTAAACGTATCCAATTTAAAATAGGGTTCAAAGTCAAATGTGGCGTTAGGAAGCACCTGTGACGTTTAAGGCAGACAACTGACGGCTTCCGTCAGTAATCAGGTCACGTTCCTTTTTTGAAATGCGCGCGGTTGTCGCGTTCGGTTCTACGTCTAGAAATTCTACAGTGTGTGAGCCGCTTTGTACGCGGTACATGGTCCTATCCAAAAAAGATTTTATTGTATCCTAATTTGATTTGCCTTTATTCGTGTAGAGAACTTGTTCAGCGGGTTAGTGCCTATTGACTGTTACGTCAAGAATCGTTCAACGGGCTATGGAGCGATCTACGCTTGGAGTATATTTGCAGGATAAATTCATAACTTCCACAGTAGTTGATTCTACCTTAAAGGTTTCCACTTAGTTTTTTTTTTGATAAAATAGGTACTCGTTCTACCCTGTTCGCTATTTTCCGCGCCAGTGGTTCCATCCCGCGGTAACACAAAAGCCGTGAACGATTATGGACGTGGAGCGGAATGTCGCAGAGTGTAATAGAGTCTCTGGCGTTCTTGAGAGAGCGGGGTTTCAGTAATTGTCTAATTTTCGCCTTTTCTGCTCAAGTGAGCTCGGGGAACAGATGTAAATGTACAATTTTAGTTGCTGAAATTTCTTGTTATATTTTGCTAAGAATACGGGTGTTATAGGCTCAGTTTTGAATCAAAGGTTTTGAACACTCGTAGATAGATGAATAATGAGATTTAGATTTTTCATTAAAATTGTTATTTACAATCAATTCTTACATTTCTAAGTTGTTTCATAAAACTTTGTTGTGCACCCAAATTTCAATTTAAGTTTAGTTGTCTTTAACGGTGGAACTAGGGAGACATGTTTTTAAAGTTTTTTTTTTTATATTTAGGACACGCCAATTTGAATTCACCTCGCCTGATGGTAAGCTGAAGGTAAAGTCTCAGGAAAGAGGGTCACCATTACATACACGTACCATGTTAACAATGGTGGCACTCAGCTTGACGGCCTCATCAGAAGAGGATTGTCGTCGCAGCGCCGCGTGACACCCACCGGTCCCACGAGTGCTGCGACCACAATCCCCCTGCCCGGCTATGCACTTGCTGACCCCTGAACGCAATCAAACCGAAATTGGATTACTATGGAGGTTTTTCGCAATCGTGCACGGTGGTACCCACCCGGCCGAATTTTGTGACAAATTTGTGTCATCAAATTTCTACAACCAGTATAATTAGTTTCATTTGTTCCATTTTTAAAATCAATAGGACCAGTGAGAAATAAAATTGCCACTAGTTCCATGAAACAAATTCAGACTGGAACTAATGAGAACCAACCAATTAGAAAAGGAGCACCAATAACCAAAGCAATCAAGTAACTAATCACCATCAATACACTATGGACATACTAATTACAGCAATTGTTAATTATACTTTCCTTAATACATTAGCAAACACTGACAAACACAACGGTTACTCATACTTTCCAAAAGATTTTGTTTTCACTGTTTCAATTAATTGTCAATGAATCCAATCGCAAGTTGAATTTGAATGTCGAATAAGTGCAATGACACACTTGAGCTTGGCCGTTTGAAGTGCATTCCTGTGCGTCCATGAAAAGACAATGGGATGTCACTGTGTTATTTTATTAAACCAGGTCGTCTGTCATTCAGTTATCAACTGTCAAATATGATGTATATTTGACGTTTTGAGTTGGTTAGTGTTTAAGCACAAGATTGGAGTTCTTGATTGAAACTTTGTATATTTTTGACAAATGCGTATAATTTCTAATTTTGTTACAATTAGCTGTGTAGCTGCGATCAATGGTGCTCGAATGTGTCATAGGTGAAAAAATTCTACCTGCATATTATTTATTTTATTAATAAAATCTGAAAAGTGGGTAGGCGCTTGAACAGTTAGTATAAATCTCAATAATGTTATTATTGTTTACCATATCCTTACATAATAACTTACAATCTGTGCTTAAGTATACTAATGAAAGCGTTATTTTATTGCACTGTATATGCCAATTTCACATAGTTAAAGTAAATTATATACATGACTTATTAACTACATTTCAGAATAAAAGCTTGTTTTTAAAACATTTTTATTAATAATTTTATTTTCAACTTTTTAGTTTTAGTAATATCATGTACCAGAGTGACCTCGAATACCACGCAACAACAAAGAGTTCACCAAGACAAAACAAATGAGCCCAAACTCAATAAGTTTATTTTGTTTAGTTTAAGAGTTCCTATGGCCAGCTTCCTACTCCATCTTCAGACCCTGACTACTATATAACACCAGACAGTTAACTAAGATAAAACAAATAAGTCCAAATTCGATAGGTTTATCTTGTTTAATTTAGAAGTTCCTGTTGCCACCTTCGTACTCCACCATCAGACCAACTCCTTGGTAATGCATTGTCATCCAAACTAAACGTGTGTGCAAAATTTCGGCTAAATCGGATGCCAACAAAAAGTCGTTGCCGGACAACATACACACGAACAGTGCAAGTTAAATAGGTAAAAACTTGTAACTAAAAAAGAAACTGTTCTGATTTGACAGTTGACTACCATATTTGGATGTTCTTTTTTGAGTAAGCAACATTTGTTACTAGCTTTCAGTGTGACACATGCTTGTTGCTTCTCCGAACTAACTAGAGTTATATTTACCAAAATATATATAAGCTATCTAAAACTAAACACTCAAAAGTTTTACTCGTACATGTCACATAGTTGACTAAAACCTATGTCACTCCGCCATTTTACAAGACCGTTATCCTACTAGAAGATGGCATATTGAGTAATAAGTTTGGCCCAAGAATTTCAATAGTGTTAAATTGTAAGATTGTTAAGCTGTTCAGATCTCATTCTGTCTAACAACTTTGTGAGGTTGGTAGAAGATTATGAGATTTAAAAAAGTCTAGTGTGTATAACCGCGGTAGCCTAGTGGTATGGGTAATGGACTGCTGAGACGAGGTCTCGGGTTCGATCCCAGGTTTTACCATGGCACACACCACTGATTTTTCGATGCTTTTCGAAGTTATGTGTGTATTTATCGTAGGTTTTTATGTGCCCGGTTAATGGCAATAGGCTCGCCACCTATTACATTGGGACCTAAACATAAACTGGCGAAATGTGGGTGCTAGCACCTCTGCCTACCCCTTCGGGGACATAGGCGTGAGTTTATGTTATGTTATGTTATGTAGTGTCTATGATTAGTAGAAGAGTAGTTACGATTTTCTTGGTAGTGCTTTATTTTTGAATTCCAAGTTTAAAATTACTTTAGTTTCATGCGTTTTAAGTTTGAGGTAATTATTTAGGCGGTTGATGTTGTAATGACACCATTTCTTGGGTTCGAACAAAATAGGCGTAGAATACTTTTCAAATTGACGATTTTTACTGTGTGTGCGTGCCAACATGTTCTCGTTTACATTTTAAACACCGAAATATGGTCAAAATGAACAGAGAGAGATCCGATTCTCAGCACTCCATGGATTCACCGTGCGGTCGCCGGGTCCATAGCGTGGTACAGAGAGGAACACCATGACGGCGACTGGGACTTGCGACCCAGATGTAGGTTTATTTCATTTCAATGAATTTCAGAAGAAAATTTTCTTTCTATTTTAACTTAAGTATAAATTTCATCGTAATCCGATATGTACATATTATGTCGAAAAGCATAATAGACAAATTACTGAATATTAATATTACTAAATGTGAAAGCAATTTCGTTTGTTACTTAATTACACTAGCAAACAAAACACACACATAGATTAGGATCACAGAGTATACCTACATATTTTCACAATACTTTCTGTAGGAAAAAAAAAAGACAATTATCAACTCAAACTATGTGAAAAGTCTCAAATAAATGCTAGTTTTTTATACTTATACAGGTTAATTACACAATAGAGCATACAGCTACTCATAAACCACCTGCGTTAAACCTCACTTCCATACACAGCGAGATCATAAAGGCATAATCGCAAAGGATTAAAAAACCCCAACCAGCATCATATTCCCGCGCCTCGGGATTTCGCACAACACACTCGAGTTTCAGAACGAAGCCGGACCACAGATTTCGCAACGTTGCTATTGTATTATGTGGAAACTTTATACTTCTGTGTCTATGGTTGTAAACCACGTATATAGTGTAGATAGATGCCGCGTGTACATGAAATAGTATGAAAACAGAGCGTGATATTATTTCTTGACGTGATTTTATTTATATTAACCGTTGACGTCACGCTACATCTTAGATAACTATTACTAAAGGGTAGTTTTCTATAGTGAGACCGATATTCTTAGCAATCCATGGATTCTCCGTGCGGGTGCCGTGGGTCCATCGTGTTGCTGAGTTGGGAACTCGGGACAGTGTCTGGGACTTGCGACCCAATAAATAATAATAATATATGTAATAAGTTATAATAAGTACTAGCTATCGCATTGGGGTAACCTGTTATGGTAGTTTTAAGTAAGATGAATAAATAAATAAATATAATTATTGTCGGGCCCCAGTGTGACTCCGCTGGTGTTGCACACGTCCATAGGCCACGGTAACCGCTTCCCATCAGGTGGGCCGTGAGCCTGTCTGCCTGAGTGGTATAAAAAAAGAAAAAGATCTTCCGGGCCCGAGACAACCTCCCCTGAAAGCCAGTACACCTGCTGATGGACGGACGACGCTCTGGTACAGGTTTTCCTTTCGGGGTTGAGTCGCACCCATAAAAGACGTAAAGCCAAATCACAAGGAGCGAAAGCCTCTGGTACAACCGGGAATCACGCTTAAATAATGATGACATAATGAAATTTATTGAGTGAAACGAGATTAGTTTAGTTTTCATAAATCTCGGTTCCTATCAGTTGTGAAATCAGCATCAGAATAACAATTACTGATAAGCAACTCGCCCGGCTTCACACTATTACTGTTTGATTTTACTTTCTTTAAAAGATTATTTAAGTAGGATACATTTTATACATAATAAACCTTGCGCATATAAATACTTGTGACAGTGAAACTATAACTAAGTAGGTAGCTTAGTGGTTAAGGAGTCAACCCTACGATCGAGAGGTCCCGGGTTCGAATCCTGGCCATTACACTACCGAGGTGAACCCACTCCTAACACAAGCAATTTAGCTTAGCTGGAGGGGTTAGGGGGAATATTAGTAATTAAAAAAAAAAAACAGCTGAGGTCAGTTACGTGGTAAAGTTAGTTCATTTTATACTAAATAATGATGATGATGAGTATTGCAAGGTTTGGCAATTGTCGCCCCAGCAGTAACTTTACTGGTGGTCAAAATTTGATGACACAAATTTGTCACAAAATTCGGCCGGGTAGGTACCACCGTGCACGATTGCGAAAAACCCTCCATAGTAATCCAATTTCGGTTTGATTGCGTTCAGGGGTCAGCAAGTGCATAGCCGGGCAGGGGGATTGTGGTCGCAGCACTAGTGGGACCGGTGGGTGTCACGCGGTGCTGCGACGACAGTCCTCTTCTGATGAGGCCGTCAAGCTGAGTGCCACCATTGTTAACATGGTACGTGGTGACCCTCTTTCCTGAGACTTTACCTTCAGCTTACCATCAGGCGAGGTGAAGTCAAATTGACGTGTCCTAAATATATAAAAAAAAAAAAAACTAACGCCCCTGCCCCAAACCGAGGCAAGACGGAGAAACCGTGGTTCCCAAACTAGAGGGGGCCATCTCGAAACCGGAGATGGCCCAGGGTCAGTCGGGGTGCGAGGAATATGCTTTATGGGTAACCTTACACCCCGGCGTCTGTAGAATCCAGACGGCGTGCGGTTTTAGTCGGTTCAAGCCCGACATAACCACCCCCGTTGGCCGGCGGGGGGGGGGGGGAGGGAGGTTTCCAAGGGGATTTCCGCACGAAAAAAAATGTACAGGCCAAGACGGAGGCGTGTCGTGTGTCCTACACACCCCTGCCAACTTACCGGAGATGGATGAAACTTGACCAAAGTCTGCCGGTAACCCTTTTTTTTTTTTTTTTTTTTTTTTTACGTGCGGAAATCCCTTCGGATACCCCCCCGCTGGCCAGCGGGGGTGGTTATGTCGTGTCTCGACTAAAACCGCACGGTGTCCTCCCCAAGTGTCCGTTGCCGGGCACCCCGGGTAAGCCCTCGAAAGGATAACCCCAGGGTTGCCGGCGGACTTTGGCCGCCACTGCGGCCTCGCCTGGTGGGGTCGGGTTTTATCCCGCTTCGGTGAGTTGGCAGGCGTGTGTAGGGCACACACGACACGCCTCCGCCACGGCCTGCTTCTGTAAGGACGGCGAGTCGGCCAACTGCCGTCCTCAGGCCCCGATCATGGAGGTCGGTAGTCCCGGGGTACCCTTTAGACGGCTTACCCGGTGTGCCCGGCAATTGACACTGGGGGAGGACACCGTGTGGTTTAGTCGGTCCGATTCCGACACACACATCTCAATGATCCCACCGTGCCTCGGCGAGCACGTTAAGCTGTCGATCACGGCTGCCATACCAGCCTGCGGGCATTCGTTACGTGTAGTTGGAGCCCTAAAACGTCCGACAACCGTCTAACTACAAACATTCGATATCACCAGTGGGTTATGGAATTATAATAATAATAATAATTCATGACGAATAATTATCGGAGGTATATCCTTAAGGACGGCACGATTGACATATGTCGGGCGTGTCACCGTCCCGGAGAATCCCTAAGACATATTATCTCTGGTTGTTCTCGTCTTGCTAACGGAGAGTATTTACATAGACACAACCAAGTGGCCAGAATCGTTCATCAACAACTTGCTCTGAAATACGATCTTGTAGATTCGGAGGTACCGTATTACAGGTATGTGCCCGACCCAGTTCTTGATAATGGTCGTGTCACGTTGTACTGGGATCGATCAATCGTCACTGACAGGACTATTGTAGCCAATAAGCCTGATATAGTGGTGATTGATCGATCAGAGCGTCTCGCAATAATTGTTGACATCACCATCCCCCATGATGACAATCTCGTGAAAGCCCAAAAAGACAAACAAATAAAATATTTGGACTTGGCTCACGAGATTGTCGACATGTGGGATGTGGATTCAGCAATTATTGTTCCGATAGTCGTATCGGTTCACGGACTGATTGCCAAGAGCCTCGATC
Source organism: Cybosia mesomella (assembly GCA_946251805.1). Taxonomy (NCBI): domain Eukaryota; kingdom Metazoa; phylum Arthropoda; class Insecta; order Lepidoptera; family Erebidae; genus Cybosia; species Cybosia mesomella. Next base: position 2,295,322 of record OX276403.1, on the reverse strand, counting down.
AACATCTCCAGAGGCTCGCGTTAGGCAGTTGGGTCAAGGGCTTGATGCAGAAGGCAGTGCTCCTCGACACGGCACGTATTGTGAGGAGGTTCCTCTCCCTGGAGCCCTAACCACCGGTAGCTTGGTCCCTGTACCCGATGCCGGTGGGCCACTATTTTTTATATTTTTAAATATATTTGTTTTTTTAATTTTTTATATAGAATGTATTTAAAAATATAATTTATATGTATTTTAAGAGTAATAAAGAGAATAATAATAAATTTATTCAGGGTTTCAAAATTAAGTACAAAAGAAAAAAGTTTACAATATTTGCAGTTTAACATTAAAATGACAAGTACTCGGAAGGTAAGCGATCCTGATCCTAAACTAGGTCGCAACCTGTAATATAGGTATCAGAACACTTGCCCCTATTTTTAAATTTTTATTGGCGTGAAAAGCACAAGACTGCAAAAAAAAACTAACAGATTTAAACACTCATCTCCAGTAGAGTGCATGCATGGTTTTGTACAGTGATGTTGTATGAAAGTGTATGTGCGTGTGTGTATGTGTGAGGGTGTGTATTGTGCACAAATATATACTTATTATACATATGAGAGGACTTGAAAGAAGAATGAGGTGACTGTCCTTTTTTTTTTATAATTTTTTAACTTGTATTACATTTTCAGTTTCACTGTAGTTTAAACAATGCAACCATTCATATAGGGATGTTTTACTTTTGTGATAGTTCATTGTATGTAGTTTAAGGTCTTTGTTTATCTTATTGAATAGAAAGCTGCCCAGAAAACAAGGGAAATTATTTGTGTAGGTGGTATTAAATTTTGTCACACTAAATACTTTATGGCTAATACGTCTGCTTTGCGTTTTCTTCACCTTTTCAGGGTCTACAAGTTTATGGTATCTTAGCATTAGTCTCTTTTTGAATAGCAGTCGCTTAGTTCGGCTGTTCCGTAGTGAAAGCACATCCCAACTAATTTGATAAAAGGCTCGGAGGATAAATGATGATACTCTACGTGAACAGAATCGTTTCAATCGCAAACGTATCAGTCATACGGCATCTGGCTTACTGTAAATCTGTGGTCTGAATTTAGTTAACTGTTATGAAAGGCAACGGACTGAAATAGGGGTTTAGTACATTAAAACTGACATTTGTTTTAATTGTTTCTCTTTATTTATACATTTTCCTTTTAAATACATTTTTAAATAATAAAATACATATTTTAATATATAAAAAATAGAGTACGGCATTATGGAGCAAGCTACCGGTGGTTAGGGCTCCAAAGAGAGGAATTTTCTCATAATACGTGCCGTATCGAGGAGCACAGCCTTCTGCATCAAACCTTTGAACCAACCGTCTAACACGAGTCTCTTTAGGTTATAATCGAGGCTCTTCCGACTGGGACTCAACGTTGAGATGATGCAGATGACTTAAAGCCAATATTACTATATATAGTTGATGGTTAGAGGATAGTTTTTAACCTCTGCCACCAACAATTTTTCCCGCTTAGTCCATAGCAATCGAATATTAATTCATCATATCAGCCGTAGGAAGCCCACTGCTGAACATAAGCCTCCCCCATCGACTTCCATTTTGACCGTTCTGTAGCGGAAGCTCGGGGTCACACAGCGAGCTATGGAACGGGCTATGCTTGGGGTTTCTCTACGAGATCGAATCAGAAATGAGGAGATCCGTAGACCAACCAGAGTTACCAACATAGCAGAGCGAGTCAGCAAACTGAAGTGGCAGTGGGCAGGGCACATAGCTCGGAGAACCAATGGCCGTTGGGGCAGAAAGGTCCTTGAGTGTAGACCACGTGTCGGCAAGCGCAGCGTAGGAAGACCACCCGCAAGGTGGACAGACGACCTAGCAAAGAGCGCAGGGACTCGGTGGATGCAGGCCGCTACAAACCCGAATATTAATTACATATTTTAAAAATTAATTTATTTTTGTTACAGGTAAATAATCGATACTTTTGTCTGCCCGAACTTCACGGCGGTTAATTTATGAGGTAATCAATTTAATTGTACCGGACAGCGGTTTTATTTTCTGAAGCGATGGAAAAATGTCAGTCCATGAATACCTGTTTAACCAACAAATATAATTTATATTAAATCGGAAAGAGTAAACATCCTGCCGCTCCTTAAAATGTCCTCGATCTGATTGACACACGTATGCCTTTGGCAGCGGGGGCGGTTATGTCGGATTCGAACCGACTAAAAACGCACGCTGTCTCGGGACTTCAGACACTGAGATTTAAGGCTGCTTCTGCAAGGGTGAAGGGCGGCTCCACTTGTCACCCTAGGCCTACACTCATGGAGGACGGGGGTCGTTGACAGACGTATGCGCCTAAATCAGCCTTTACCGGGTACTCTTCGCCTTTGCCCCATAAATATGTTTCGTCAATCTTCTTTCAGCCATACTCTCTATGTCCAAACCATCTAAAATTTCTTTCTCTATCTTGGTCACTACATCTTCAACCATACCACAACGATCCTTTATCAATCTTGTTCCTCATTCGGTCCATCAATGTCACTCCAGCTCTACTTCTCAGACCTCACAGTTTCTCTGTATTCAGTTTACTTTCTTGCTCCTTCTGCTACACTCCAATATTAATCCAATTTCGGTTTGATTGCGTTCAGGGGTCAGCAAGTGCATAGCCGGGCAGGGGGATTGTGGTCGCAGCACTAGTGGGAACGGTGGGTGTCACGCGGTGCTGCGACGGCAATCCTCTTTTGATGAAGCCGTCAAGCTGAGTGCCACCATTGTTAACATGGTACATGTATGTAATGGTGACCCTCTTTCCTTCTATACTTTTTGAAAAAAAAAAAAAAACATTCTACTGTTGCAAAAATAGAGCAAAGCAATTTCACCAGTAGTTTTTCTAACGGTGATAATTCCTCAATGGCTAGTCCGATTTTCGTTTTTCTTTATTTGTCTTGTGTATATGAACAAATTACTTAATTTAATACCCATCGCGTGAATTAGGTTTTTTGTTCATTGAGGAATCTCCGTGGTACTTTTGATTTTTGATTTTCCTAGCCTATGTCCTTCTCATCAGTAACATCTTTGCTTGTGTGAAATTTCATTAGAATCTGTTCAGCCGTTTGGGAGGAGAAGATGGTCTAACGAAATACATGAGTCGTCTAAAAGAGCTTCACTCTTTCAGAGCTTCGCTCAATTATCCAGCGCTCCAGTCACTTGATTTCGTGCCAAAACTCGTCGCTCAATATCACAGTCATCGTTTCCATTTCATACGTTCACATTACGCTATTTAGTTACCAAATTTAAATAAAACCAGTTCAGTTTTGTGAGTGGTAGAGTCAAGCACCAGTCATTTTGGCCGTTGCATGAATGGGCCGACTCGACCGGGGAAGCACCACCCTCTCACAGAATATCGACGCCAAGTAACAGTATTTGAACTGTTGCGTTCCGTTTGGTGAGTGAGAGTGCCGGAGCCCAAACTCCTTTCCCATCCCCTCCCAAACTCCTTTCCCATCCACTCCCAAACTCCTTTCCCATCCCCTCCCAAACTCCTTTCCCATCCCCTCCCAAACTCCTTTCCCATCCCCTTTCCTTTACAGGGTAGGCAGCGCGAGTGTGACTCCACTAGTGTTGCACACGTCCATAGGCCGCGGTAACCGCTTCCCATCAGGTGGGACGTGTGCTTGTCTGCCAGCTTAGTGGTATAAAAAAAAAAGAAACCACTATCACAATTTCTAAAACCCTATAAGCAGTACGTAGTAGGTATATTGTAAAGCTTCAGAAATTCCGAGTCAGCTTGTTAACATATTGGCAGGAGTACTCAGAGATCTCGATAAGCCGCCCTTTTCGCAAACATCTGATAGCGTTCACAAAATGGGTGAAGGGAAATTCATCGTATTAGTCTCAATTTCGTTAAGCTAGAAGGAATTCTGATATTTACTTTAAGTTTACGCAATACCTACTTGTTTTTATTAAGGGTTTATTTCGGACATAATGGAGGACTGGCTAGAGACAGCGACACGGGAGCCTCTCGTACCGGTTGACGCAGGTGATCTATGGGAAAAGGAGCTTCGGGGACCACCTGTGTCTGATCAGGAAGGAGCCAACGTCTGAGTGTTATCACTGTGATGCAAGCGAGGACTCAGGGCTGCATATGACGGAGTGCCCGGCGTGGGAGGTGCCGAGGCGGCCCCTCGTGGCAGCCCTTGGAATGGGAGTCCTCTCGCTCGGCGTCTTGCTCACAGCGATGGTACGGAGCGCGTGGGTTTCTGCTGCCTCCTTCTGCGAGCAAGTAATGTAATAAAAAGAAGGCAGCGGAGAGATTTTCACTGCGGATCGGGAGAGACCTGAGTCTCATCCGATCCGCAGTGAAAATCGGAACTACGGTTGTCACTGTCAAATTTCAAACAATTACACTACAGATTACGATAGATTAGTGTTCTCAGATAGACGGTGGTGCCCTGGGGTTATCCTATCAAGGGCGTACCCGAGGTGCCCGGTAATGGACGCTTGGGAAGGACACCGTGTGGTTTTAATCGGTTCGATTCCGACATACCCACCTCATCGCTGGCATCGGTGGGGTGAATCCCGTGGTGGTTTCCACATGAAAAAAAAAGACTATAATTATTAATTACTTGTCTTGCATTACTGTTTGATTGAATAATCAATGCAGAGCCTAAACTGCTAGAGCTACAAAGCCTACAGTTTCTTAATGCATCTCATTCATTAATGAAGTATTTTTGGATATTTCACCCCTAAGGGTGTTAACTCGTATGTAAGGGCCTCTCCCTTACATCTGAGTTAACACCACATAACTTGCAAGTAAGATCTTTACAAATAAACTTACACAAATCGATGGTCTAGACGACAAACATGCTATATGCAAAATTTTCCACGATCAAATATGAACACTATATCGATATCTACTAAATCTATAAGAAAAAGTAACCATACAAAATGCTTAAAAATTTCATTGAATTAATTAGGTGGAGTCATAAAAAAACAATGTTTAAAAATGACTGTAAAGTTATTCATTGTTTCCGTAGCTCGCAAGAATTACGGTAGATGGCTCCAGCGTCGCCTGAAGACGTATATAACATATCGGAGAATTTCGAATATCTGGGACGTGTCTAGGTGGCTCAGCTGGTCAGAGCACTCCCCCTGTAAGGAACTGGTCGCGGGTTCAAGTCCCGTCCTAGATGTTCTCTCTTTTTAGGGTTCCGTTGACAAATGGCAAAAAACGGAACCGTTATAGATTCGTCATGTCTGTCTGTCCGTCCGTATGTCACAGCCACTTTTTCCAAAACTATAATAACTATGCTGTTGAAAATTGGTAAGTAGATGTATTCTGTGAACCGCATTAAGATTATCACTCAAAAATAGAAAAAAAACTATAAATTTTGGGGGTATAATACTTAGAACTGAAACTCAAAAAAAAAATTTTCATCAAACCCAACCCAAACAAATGATATTGCGGTTTCTAATAGCACTTTTTGCTAAACTGAATAGTTTGCGCGAGAGACACTTCCAAAGTGGTAAAATGTGTGTCCCTATAACTTCCCCTGTAACTTCTAAAATAAGAGAATGATAAAACTAAAAAAAAATATGATGTACATTACCATGTAAACTTCCACCGAAAATTGGTTTGAACGAGATCTAGTATTTTTTTTTAATACGTCAATAATCGTAAAACTCAATTTACCTTTCATTCAATCAACTCAAATATGAAAATTTTACTTGCTGCTACGGAACCCTTCATGAGCGAGTCCGACTCGCACTTGGCCGGTTTTTTATGATCTAAATCTATAAGAAAAGTAAGCATACAAAATGCTTAAAAATTTAATTGAACTGTATCGATGGTTTAAAAGACAATTACATTTAGCACGTTTGTCTTCTAGACTATCGACATGTGTCTGTGGCCCCATTAACAGCCGGTTTCAGTAATACATCTATCCTTTACCAGCAGTTAAAATACCTACTATTAGTATCTTTTTTTTTTTTTTTTTCGTGCGGAAATCCCTTCGGATACCCCCCCGCCGGCAGCGGGGGCGGTTATGTCGGGCTTGAACCAACTTAAACCGCACGCCGTTTCGGGCCTACAGACGCCGGGGTGTAAGGTTGCCCATAGAGCATGTCCCTATCTATCGGGGATTTTTTCTGTTTCAATAAAAAAAGATAAGCAGAAAATGACTTTGATAATATTGAAACCGCAGTTACAGATAGATTAATGTTGACTGTTTATCTGGGATAGCTTCTACCTTTAACTGTAGGTAGATTATTGAGACTGGCCGTAAGTCCTTCGCAGCCAAGCCGTCCTGACCTGCAAGCCAATGTTGATTGACGGTAGAGACTGGCGCTGGCTTTCCTCTCGGGGTTAGAAGGTCAGACTCCAGTTGCTCCCATAAGCCAAACCAAAAGGAGATGTAGTATGCGGGTCCCGGGATCCAAGATGGAAGTGATGGATGCAACCTGGAACCCCGTTAATATAAGAATTTCGATCTCGGTACCGCTTCCCATGGAGACTATTCCAGGGATAAAAAGTAGCCTATGTTCTATTCCCGACTTTAATCTATCTCTGTACTAAAGCTGTTCTGGCGTGATTGAGTAACAAACATCCACCCATCCATCCAAACTGTCACATTTATGACATTAGTGGAATGATGTACAAACGTTAATGTGTAATGATGTACAAAATTAAATCTTTCAAAAGAAGCTTTACTTTTCTTGAAGTTATTAAAAGAAACCATTCTTGGTACGCACAATTTCCTTATTTCAATAAGGCAATTTACCCACCAGGGATCTACCTAATACCTTCATCCACATAATCCCTTCATCCCATTGACAGCTTAACTGATAGATTATATTCCGACAAAGTTGAGAGATTCGCGGATTCACTTGCAAAATTGTTTTTCAACTTGCATGTTAATTTTAGTGAAAACTGATTTACAATTAAACACATAACATAACTTCACGCCTGCATCCCCGCAGGGGTACGCAGAGGTGTGTTTCACACCCACGATTCGCTAGTTATGTTAAGGTCCCAATGTAATAGGGGGCGAGTCTATTGCCATCTACCGGGCACATTATTAAGCGAGCGAAAAGTCAGAGGTGTGTGCCTGGGGCGACTGGGGATCGAACTCGAGACCTCGTGTTCTAGCCAGCTAGCGGGTGCGATGTCAGCCTGGTATTCTGGTAATATGGGCCCATCAGATATGACCAGAAATAGTCGCCAATCAGACACGCGAGCTGACCGGAACCTAGGGCTATTCACCCCATGACCAAATATAATATCTGGTTGCAACTAACCTGTTCATGTGGCGACGCCCCTTCTCCAGTTCTTGGCAAGGTTACAGGAGAGGATAGGGGAGGAATGATTGAGGATAAGTAGGATATTGCCGTACTACACCACGTTTTCAACTATTTCGTTAACAAAATTGCACAAGCCCAGACCCGCAAATTTTTTCCCGGCATGACATACCACAGACAAATCGGCCATTGCCCGATTACTTTTTTAAAGACTGCTGTGACCATAGATTCATTACTGACGATGCGTTCAACAATCGATATGAACTGTTCGATATTGAACACCTCGTATTAGCAGTTCGTTCAAAACCGATTTACTTCTGTTCAAACCGACGGTTTCTTAACTTATATCGATATTTCAAGAAAAGGGTGAATTTTAAATAAAAACCGCGGTAGCCTAGTGGTATGGGTAAAGGACTGCTGAGACGAAGTCTCGGGTTCGATCCCAGTTATTACCATGGCACACACCAATGACTTTTCGATGCTTTTCGAAGTTATGTGTGTATTTATCGCAGGTTTATAAGTGCCCGGTTAATGGCAATAGACTCGCCACCTATTACATTGGGACCTAAAACATAAACTGGCGAAACGTGGGTGCTAGCACCTCTGCCTACCCCTTCAGGGATATAGGCGTGTGTTTATGTTATGTTATGTGGAAATTTTAATTGGGTATTATCCCATATGAAAACTTTGTGACGTGTGACAGAATTGGTTCGGCGGTTGGTTTGAGACAGGAGCGCAGATCTACACACACATAACTTCACACATAACTTCACGCCTGTATCCCCGAAGGGGTAGGCAGAGGTGTATAACACACCCACGATTCGCCAGTTATGTTGAGGTCCCAATGTAATAGGGGGCGAGCCTATTGCCATCTACCGGGCACATTATTAAGCGAGCGATAATTATCATTTATTATAATGCACACATAACTACGAAAAGTCAGAGGTGTGTGCCCGGGCAACTGGGGATCGAACTTGAGACCTCGTCTGAGCAGTCCGTTACGTATGCCACTGGGCTATCGCCGCTATATATATCTAATGTTTTAGAATAATAGAGATAGCACTGGAATGAATGGTACGGGTGATTAAAATGGACGATATAGGAATTAATTGAATTGGTACAGGGCCCTACTATCATCCTTGAGGCTTGCTACACCTGCTTAACAACGGACGAAGTTCTGATCAGACGTCAGACGGCAGTCGCTCCCAGAAAAGCCAACATACCAATCAAATACAATAAACGGACATTGGACTCCAAAGTGTCAAAACGGGGACATCGTAGTTTAGGCGATCTTGAAACTGGAGATGGCTCTGGGTCATTCGGGGTGCAAGGGGGCCACTATGGGCCACTTTACACCCACTTTACGGAGCCTGATGACCCGAGACGACGTATGGTTTTATTCGATTTGAATCCGACAACCACCCCCGCTGGCCGGCGGGGGGAGGGTATCCGTAGGGATTTTTGCACGAAAAATGAAACTATTACTGGTGGTAGAAATTTGATGACACAAATTTGTCACAAAATTCGGCCGGGTAGGTACCACCGTGCACGATTGCGAAAAACCCTCCATAGTAATCCAATTTCGGTTTGATTGCGTTCAGGGGTCAGCAAGTGCATAGCCGGGCAGGGGACCAGTGGGTGTCACGCGGTGCTGCGACGACAGTCCTCTTCTGATGAGGCCGTCAAGCTGAGTGCCACCATTGTTGGCATGGTACGTGTATGTAATATTAACCCTCTTTCCTGAGACTTTACCTTCAGCTTACCATCAGGCGAGGTGAAGTCAAATTGACGTGTCCTAAATATATTAAAAAAAAAAAAAAAAAAAAAAATGCTCCAAAGTGCAGACTTTGGACGCATCTGAGAAATCGCTATGAGAAAAATAATGATAATAAATGAAATATAGGATGATGACGACTTCTGTGGCGTAGTGGTAGCGCGTAGAACTGCGAAGCCAGAGGTCGCGGGTTCGATTCGACAAATATGTATATTTGCATTGGTCTGGGTGTTTCTATGCATCATCATCATCATCATCATCATCAACCTATTCTAGTCCACTGCTGGACATAGGGCTCCCCTAATGAGCGCCATAGCGCCCTGTCTTCAGCTTGCCGCATCCATGTATAATATGTATTTATTTACAAAAAAAAAAGTATTTAAGTATGTTCATCCGCATTCTAGAACCCATATGACTGCCCCTCCGTATCGCTTTTCATTGCCGCACCATAATTCTTTACCAGCACACGTGATCCCGTCTTCCAATACCGGGTCGTTTCAGCGATATGTGAAAAACTATCTACCGAGGCCGTCATGAAAGCATTTGGCATCTATAATGGTGACTCTCATTCACATTTAGCTTACCATTAGGCAAGGTATTATAGTTATTTATGCAACTGTGGTATAATGAGGGGTATTAAAACATGAATGTGGGTTTATCACACGAAGCGAAGCTGAGTGTGATAATAGTATCACATGAGTGTTTTAATACCTAATTATACAGTTGCATACAAGACTTTATCTACACCCATGATGTGTCCTCTATAAAATAGTAAGTAAACAAAACAATTTGCAAAAATAATAGCGAAGAAAAATAGCGGGAATTCGAATTCGAACGAATAAGCTTTAATTTTTTTTTACGGCGCGCCGCCGCCGCTGTGGTGGTGCAATGCAACGCGCGTGAATGACAGTTCTTTTTTTGAAACTCATACAGATTCCACGCATCGGGCGGTAAGAATTTGACTGTCTGATGAGTAACCCTTTGCGCGGAAGAGATTGAAAAAGCGAAAGGAGTGTTATTATGAAATTTCATACAACATTATAACACCCGTTCGGATGATATTATGGTTATTATGACATTGGATGTATTAATGTTGGCAATAAGCTAACTGTTTCAGAATCTTTTATAGAGGATTTATAGCATGGGTGTAGATAAAAGTATTAAGGTGGCCTAAGTTCTGGCAAACTGGTTTAGTTCAGGGAGTATGGGGTTCTACAACACGACGACGTGTTGGGGATCAAAATTCCCCCCGTATGTGTATGTATGTAGTTTTCTTTGTTCCTCTCTATAGGTCTAACAACTGGCCGGATTTCGATGAATGAGATTTCAGAGGCTCAAATGAAAGGTATACTATACATCTCCTGAGTGCCATAGGGGGTGAAGTGGATTTTTGGCACTAAAATATATGTTGTAAAAAGATATTTTCGCTCAAACCTATTGAGAAGGGTAATCAAAATGAAGGAAATTAGAAGGATATAACAACTATATAAATATTTATATGTCATAAACAAAAAGTATAAAATTAAATAAATGATTAATAAATTTCAAAAACCCGACTGCCGGTGAAATGACCGAAACAAGTTTGATAGCAGGCGGAACCCATTGGGGTGTGTGTTGGGTAACCTCCTCGAGTGTCGCTCCGATTCCGATCCCGCTGCAGTCCGGGGGGAACGGAATCGGAGCGGCCGGTACACCCTGGGCGGCGGTCAATGGCTTCCCCTTCACCCTTTCATAGGGTTGGCATTGATCGTCGGCCAATACCCAACGTAGCGGGAACACATCGCTCTCCGTACTCCTCTGCTTTCAGAGAAGACAGGATGAGCGATGCTGTTAGTGGTGAGATGGCCCAGGGTCAGCCGGGGTGCGAGGGATATGCTCTATGGGTAACCTTACACCCCGGCGTCTGAAGACCCGAGACGGCGTGCGGTTTTAGTCGGTGCAAGCGAGCAAGGCAGCAAGGCGGAACCCATTAATTTTCTTTCGGTTTCTGATTTGCAAATGGGTCCCGCCTGCTATCAAATTTGTTTCGGTCATTTCAGCAACAGTGGAGTTTTTTGGGACTTTCTTTAGAAAAGCCCTATTGCTATGGAGTTGTCGTCGACGTCGTCGTCGTTGCCAATTTTCTGTCACGGGTTTGGGTATGAAGGAGATGAGCTATCGAGTTGCTGTTTTCGGTAATAGATTCGTGCTGAGGTGAACCATTGCAAGATAAAAAAAAAATCGCAAAAAATCGAAAAAAAAAACGCAAAATCGAAAATCCCTTGTATTCGGCTGAGCTCGTCTCAGGAATTCGACTTGTTTATTTTTATATCATTTAAAATAAATATGACTTTCTAAAGGACGATACATACTAGGCGACATTATACGCACAGGACCCGCAATATCTGGAGCTAGCGGGCTAGCAGCTACACAGACAGACGGAATTTCATTACATACTCAACAATGCCCTTTGAAGGATACTAAATGCTTAACTATTTAGTAAACGTATCGTTCGAGATGCCGTTAGATTGAGGAACTAGTGTAACCCCTCGAAGTGGGATGTATTTAGATGCTTTTATTAGTTCCGTACATTACAGTTAGTACCAGGCGTATTTTAGTTTTAGGTAGATTTCGATGAAATCGATCTACCTATTGGTTTCTTGACTACTGTCGAATTTTAAAAAAAAATCTTCATAGGAGGTCTAGATATGACCCCCTGAGTCCGAAATGACCACTGGTCAAAAAGTTTATAAATATATATATATATATATATATGTATGTATGGTTCCACTTCCCAAAATTTGCGGCACTCTCACGGTCGCATTTTTGCCCCGATCGCTTTCAAACTGCGGTCAAAAATTGCTTGGGTGTAAACTTAGTTTAAGTTCGTGAACGGTTGGAATCCGGCCTAAGGGGACGGTAGGGCCTCACTTTTTGTGAAATCAGTTTTTCCTCAAAATTTCACGTTCCATGAAAGATATTCGAACCGTTCTAATTTTATCCCATAGTATACATGAATACCAACAACTTTTAAATATAAACCTATAAGATTAAAACTTTAACTAAAAGTGGAGGGGGGAAAAACCAAAATTTTTCGGGAAAAAAATCATAACTTCTAACCGGTGAACATTCTTGCAGTCGGAAACATTTTTAATCGATAGGCCATTTTTAAGTCTAATACAAATGTCTGAAAAGTTTTTCGCTAAAAGTTACCGTTTTCGAAAAAAAAAAATTAAACATGTTAAAAATGCGCTCGGCGTGGGAGTTCGTAGTTCTCTATTTAAAATAATATTAATTGCTTCACGAAATCTACCTGTGCGTTCCCCCTGCGGGAACGGATTTTTTAAACTAATTCTACCATCCTATTCTACTTAATATTCATCATCAACCTATATTAGTCCACTGCCGGACATAGGTCTCCCCCAATGAGCGCCATAGCGCCCTATCTTCAGCTTGCCGCATCCAGCATCTGCCCGCAGTCTTTCGCAGATCGTCATCGCACCTGGCCGGAGGGCGTCCTACACTGCGTTTGCCGAGTCGCGGTCTCCACTCAAGAACACGTTTACCCCAGCGGTTGTCGGTTCTTCGCGAGATATGGCCGGCCCACTGCCACTTCAGCTTGCTAATTCTTTGAGCTATGTCGATAACCTTGGTTCTCTGTCGGATGTATTCGTTACGAATCCTATCCTTCAGAGGTCCGTGCATAGCTCTTTCCATAGCTCGCTGAGCGGCTTTGAACTGGTGGACCAGCCCTACCGTAGTGTCCACGTCTCAGCTCTGTAGGTCATTACGGGTAGGACGCACTGATTGAAAACTTTCGTTTTCAAACACTGCGGTATGGATGACGAGAAGACCCGACGTAGTTTCCCAAACGCTGCTCAGCCTAGCTAGATCCTACTGGAACAAAATCAACAGGCCTACGTTGAAACTTACATCCGCAATTGCGGACGAAATTTCGGGCAATCGGTACCATAAAACGCAGTTATCCCGCAATCGGGCCCGAAGACGGCACATGACATTCATTCGGTCTGAAACGACCTTGAACCGTAGTTCATTCGGTCTGAAACGACCTTGAACCGAAATTTTGACAGCCCGCCAAAAAAAATATTAAAATGGAAACACAATACTATAAGACTTATTTCAAAAGGTTTCATAATCCAATGTAAAGGAATGTATTTTTTAAAATGTTGGTTTATAAAAGTTTATTTTTTAATAGAAATATACTGTAAACGGAAACCTCCATCAGTCCCAAATATACTTTATGGTCCCGACCGAAAGAACGAATTTCGAAGTAACTTCACTTCATCCTTACTAATATATAAATGTGAAAGTAACTCTGTCTGTCTGTCTGTCTGTCGGTCTGTTACGCTTTCACACCTAAACCACTGAACCGATTATGCTGAAATTTGGTACAGGGGTAGATTAGACCTTGGGAAAGGACATAGGCTATGTTTTGTCGCGATAACCGACATCTACGCGGGCGGAGCCGCGGGCAAAAGCTAGTAGTACATAAATGACACTTCTTTCATTGGTATTTCGTGTGGGCCCGCAATTGCGGATGTACAGTTCATGGTAGACCTACAGAAAACTCCGCGGGCGTAGCCGCAGGCAACAGCTAGTAGGTATAACCTATTTGAAGTTATATTAAATTTCTTTTGGTGCGTAAAGAGCTGATTAGAGTGTATTTTGTACGTGGAATGGAAGTTGCGCGCGAATCTCTTTAACAAACAATCAAGTCAGTAATTTAAATTTCGAACTTCTTGTTCTATTATTTGATTACTTCAAGATTCTGAACAAATGGCCGATTTTAATTGAAAACTTCGACCCACAGAGAAAATAGGTATTAGGTATATTTTTTATATGTTTTATTCCTAACTGGCTGCCCGGGGAAACTTCGTTGTGCCTTAGAATCAAGTTATGTTCGTTACCTTATCAGCTGAATTTATTGAATTTTTTGATTCGTGAATGATTCGTTTCATTGAAGCGTGAATGTCTCCTATATGCCAGTATCCCGAGGGGGCCATTTCAAAGCCGTAGATGTACCAGGGTCAGCCGGGGTGCGAGGGAATTGCCTTACATCTCTGCATTAAAAGGCGCGGCGTGCGGTTTTGGTTGGTACGAGTCCGACATAACTACCCTCACTGGCCGGCGATAGTAACACAAAAAGGCACACTATAGGCGGAATTGTCTACGGTCATCAGAAACACGAATTTCTTTTATATATATATTATATAAGTAGATTCAATCACTATTTTTTAAGGATTTTTTGGCGCGTTATTTCCATAATGAATTTTACGTATAGGTAGGTATAGCTAGACTGACTGTACAGAACAAAAAAGTTATCGATTTAAGACGATTACTTGACCAGCAACAATACGCTACGTTTGGTTGTTGTCATACAGATGACATTACATTAAAACAAGGAATTCAGTGCAGGGTGCGACTGAAATAAATTGAGCTGAGCGAGCAGGACTCTTACTTGAAAATAAGACATCCGACTACGGTCGCGTGCTTAGCTAAGGCCGCGCGCTCGTGAAACTGTTTGTACCATTGAGGAATAATCACCGATTCCTCAATGGTACATCGGACATGAACCTCAGTGTCCACACTATCACCGTGGTAAATTTGGTCAAGATCGCGCTAGTGGTTACGGAGGAATTCAGGCACCAACAAACGGCTATGCCGCGTATAAGAGCTTCGCTCGGTCAGCTCAATAAATAAGCGCGCCTCTCTAATTACATTAAAAGGTCCGTTAGGAGCCTGTTCCAAATTCAAAATTCAAAATTCATTCCCGCCTCACCTAGGAACCGCGACACAATTTTTGTTCTAAAAAGTTTGTTTAGTATACATCGAACTTATTGTATAATACAGGTAATAATGGTTTTGGACGCCACTCATGCCGCCTCCACCTCCCCGACAACACCGCACGTCACTGTCAAAGTTTGTAAGTAATTCTAGAACGTATGACATGACAACTTTTGACACGAAACACAAACACTGCGTCCAAAATGGCGGACGTGTTATTAATTTCAATGTGTATCTGGTCTAAACGTAATTAAACTATACAGTGGTAGCTAGTTTTACTATAATAGGTAGTTTTGGGGCCCAAGTGTTGGCAACACAACATTTATTTTGATTATTTTAGATTTATGTCAACAACCGCGGTAGCCTAGTGGTATGGGTAAAGGACTGCTGAGACCAGGTCTCGGGTTCGATCCCAGGTTTTACCATGGCACACACCAATGACTTAACGATGCTTTTCGAAGTTATGTGTGTATTTATCGCAGGTTTATAAGTGCCCGGTTAATGGCAATAGGCTCGCCACCTATTACATTGGGACCTAAACATAAACTGGCGAAATGTGGGTGCTAGCACCTCTGCCTACCCCTTCGGGGATAATATAGGCGTGAGTTTATGTTTATGTTTATGTCATTACTGTCACTGTCAACTGACAGCTGTATCAAGATCTCAATAAAAACAGTCACCACGAAGATCCTTATGCTCTATGGGCAACCTTACACAGACACCGGCTGTAGACCCGAGACGGCGTGCGGTTTTAGTCGGTTCAAGCCCGACATAACCGCCCCCGCTGGCACGCGGGGGGGTATCCGAAGGGATTTCCGCACGATAAAAAAAAAAAAAAAAAAAAGTTATACAGCCTTAGGCCAACACGTTATAACCCGTTTTGAGTTATTGGCGGAAACTTCGGAATCGCCATAAAAAAAAAAAAAAAAAAACAGTCACGTATTTCTGCATCCAGTCTGCACTTTCATTTTAAAATTGTTTATTTAGCTATTCAAGTGCAAACCCAACACCAAGCGAACATCACTTGCAAGCCGATACAGCTGCTGATTGACGGACGAAACTCTGGAGGGGTCTTTCCAATCGTGGTTGGTTAGCAGTCAGACGGCAGTCACTCCCATAAAAGCTGAATAAGCCAAATTTAAAGGATGAGGAGGAAAAAGACCCTTTTTTTTTTTTCGTGCGGAAAACCCTTCGGATAACTGACTAAAACCGCACGCCGTCTCGGGTCTTCAGACGCCGGGGTGTAAGGTTACCCATAGAGCATATCCCTCGCACCCAGACTGACCCTGGGCCATCTCACCACTAATAGCATCGCTTATCCTGTCTCCTAAGACCCTGGGCTCCGAAATGAAAGCACGGAACCGGGTATAACTGTAAGAAGATGACGATGAAGGTATTTTACTAGTTATTTGCTTCACAACAAGACTTCATGATAATATGAGATCATTCTGCGTAAATAGTAACTCCAACAGATCAAGATAGTTCGGGAAGTTTGAGTTTTTTTTTTTTTTTTTTATTACCATTCACAATATACAATTTGCGTACATAGAAAGCAAACCATAAGATACTTGAGCTTGTCTGGAGTGCTGTACCTTTCCTATTTGTTTATAACAATACTATAGTGAAATATAAATAGGAGATATTCTGCTTTTTTTTTTTTTTTTTTACGTGCTGAAATACCTTCGGATACCCCCCCCGGGGCCAGCGGGGGTGGTTATGTCGTGTCTCGACTAAAACCGCACGGCGTCCTCCCCAAGTGTCCGTTGCCGGGCACCCCGGGTAAGCCCTCGAAAGGATAACCCCAGGGTTGCCGGCGGACTTTGGCCGCCACCGCGGCCTCGCCTGGTGGGGTCGGGTTTTATCCCGCTTCGGTGAGTTGGCAGGCGTGTGTAGGGCACACACGACACGCCTCCGCCACGGCCTGCTTCTGTAAGGACGGCGAGTCGGCCAACTGCCGTCCTCAGGCCCCGATCATGGAGGTCGGTAGTCCCGGGCGTAGAACATAAAATACTATAAAACAAGAATGTGAGCGAACATTTAGTTAGACAATACAATACTGATTATAGGAAATAAGTAATAATAATAATAAGCAGTTGTGAATCTTTATCGGTTATTTCACCGATAAAGATTCACAACTACCCACAGATTTAGGCACTTAGGCACTATTTAGATAACTTACACTTCAAACTATGAGGCAACCACTATCTTTAGTCTCCCCGTGACTATGGCAGCTGAAAAAGAACCGTCGGGATCATGCAGTGCAAATATAAAATAACATTATCAAAATAGTTGCGTCGGTAGCTTACTGGTTAAGTTAACCGTTAAAAAAAGTTAAAGTTAAGTTAGCAGTCGGCCTTATGATCGAGATGTCCCAGGTTCGAATCCTGGCCATTACACTACTGACGTGTACACACTCCTAACACAAGCAATTAGCTTAGCTGGAGGGGTCAGGGGGAATATTAGTAATTTCGGAATATTACTAATACTAGTATACCTACTTTAAAAAAAATAAAAAAACTATTTTGTACAGTTAGCATAGTACAAATAAAGCTATAATAGAAGTCCACCTTCTTAGCACCAGATCCAACTGCTAGTGACAGTTACACTACCGGTGAAAAAAATAGTAATACTGCAGTATCGGTTAGTACAGTTGATATAAATCACTCCCGTATATTAAAACTATTTAAATCAATGGACATTACTAAATCAGCTGGGCCTGATCAAATACCACCGTTATTTATAATCAACTGTGCCGACAGTCTTGCCGAACCTATGTGTATACTATTTAGGCGTTCTCTCTCCGAAGGCATAGTTCCGCAGATTTGGAAGTCTGCATTTGTAACCCCGGTAATACTAAATCAATTATTATTAAATCTGTTTTTGGTATTGGTTTTGTTTATTTACCTAACTGCATAACTAACGGTTCTTTTTATATCTATCTATTTTATTCTTTTGCACATATTTTTATTAGCTACATACACTGGTTAAATATAAGCACAAAAATAATGTAAACAGTTGCAAACGCGTTAGAAATATTAGTTGGCTGAGTTGACCACCTCTAAATTTGGACGTAGTGAACTCACCCATACAGTGGGCGTATAACCCACCAAGGAATTCAAAAATTGACAACTCAACTTTAGCTGAGATTTTTATAGGGTGAATCGTCACCTAAGCCATTAAGTTGGCTAACCAATAAATCGCGATATAATTCCTTATAAATAGTTTTACTCAAATGTGTAATATTGGGTTTTTCCGTCCCACTAAGACTAAAACGATTTCGAAATTTCTTAAGTAATTCCATTAAACTTCCAAAATTATCATATTTACTTCCTTTTTTGCCCCGTATCGTCTTGTCTTGTCCTCTGAATACTGATATATACATACATATACGCACGCCTTTTTCTCTCCGGGGTAGGCAGAGACAACAAGGCCATCTCGTAACCGGAGATGGCCCAGGGTCAGTCGGGGTGCGAGGGATATGCTCTATGGGCAACCTTACACCTTGTAGACCCGAGACGGCGTGCGGTTTTAGTCGGTTCGAGCCCGACATAACCGCCCCCACTGGCCGGCGGGGGGGGGGGGTATCCGAAGGGATTTCCGCACGGAAAAAAAAGGCAGAGACAACAAACCGCCATCTACTTCTGTCTTTACATACTTCACGAGCTTCCTCTACTGTCATTAAACATTTCATCTAAGCCCAACTAATACACGGCAAAGCGTTGTAACCTTAACAGTTTACCAGAAGTAATTAATTATAAAGCACTATTAAAAGAAAATTTAAACCACTTAAGTTGAAACCCACCTGAATAATTAAACTATTCCCATTCTCGATGGTTAAACATCAAAAATAGACCGAAAATACCCCGAAAATCTTATTAACTGTTCATTGTTTAACCCTGTAGCGACACGGTGGGGTGTTAACCCTTGAGATTTAATTAGGTGTGTTGTGAGAATGTATAAGGGCGGGGTCCTGCCGGACCGAGCCACAATTACTGTATTAATCGCATTGTTTGCCCAAACTTTCCGCGAGCGGTGTGGGGTTGTTGGTTAATAATGGGTGAAAGGATCATTTTTATGTAAATAAAGTATGATTTTTGTCAAATCAACTTTTTTGTATAGAGGTTGGGAGGAATAGTTTAATGACACTTATGGCTGTCTAATGGCAACAATTTTTTTTTTTGAGCTGTGTGAGACGAAGTCGAGCGAAAGCTCCTCATACCAGACTTCAGGATTTTCTTTGTCACAGGTCTCCTCCTAAACTACTAATCCAATCAGAACCAAATTTGGCATGATTAAAGGGGTCAATTAGAGGAAGGTTTATGGATATATTTTGAAAAAATTAATGCTACCACAGAGGAATGATCACCGTTAAAAAAATTCCAGATGGAATTACATAATAACCGCTCGAGACACTGTGACCAAACTTTACACGCTCAGGAAGCATGTCCAGAGTTGTGACTTTCAAAAAGAATTTTCAAAATCGGACTTGCCACGGAGGAATGATCACTGTTCAAAATTTTCAAAATCTGATTCACGATGTCTCACTAAGCTCAACATTGCAAGCAGAGATTCGCCTTGCAGACCTAGTTTATATTTAGGACACGTCAATTTGACGTCACCTCAGAAGAGGATTGTCTTCGCAGCACCGCGTGACACCCACCCACGTGATATTATAAACATAACATAACATAACTTCACGCCTGTATCCCCGAAGGGGTAGGCAGAGGTGTATTACACACGTGGGTTTCGCCAGTTATGTCAAGGTCCCAAGGTCCCAGGTAATAGGGGGCGAGCCTATTGCCATCTACCGGACACATTATTAAGCGAGCGATAATTAACATTTAGCGATAGTTAGCGATAATCCTACTAATATTATATATGTGAAAATTTGTGAAGAAATTTCAAGATATTTTACTAAAGCACACGCACAAATACTGTTGTGTATTTCGAACTTTCGAACTAACAAATCCGCATCAAAGTTGTTTCATTTTAACCAGTCGTTTTTGCGTCGGGGGTTAAAAGGAGATAATTTTCACTTCATGTTGTATATTAACGTCATAAAAAGTAGCCGCGGTAGCCTAGTGGTATGGGTAATGGACTGCTGAGACGAGGTCTCGGGTTCGATCCCAGGTTTTACCATGGCACACACCAATGACTTTTCGATGCTTTTCGAAGTTATGTGTGTATTTATCGCAGGTTTATAAGTGCCCGGTTAAAGGCAATAGGCTCGCCACCTATTACATTGGAACCTAAACATAAACTGGCGAAATGTGGGTGCTAGCACCTCTGCCTACCCCTTCGGGGATATAGGCGTGAGTTTATGTTATGTTATAAAAAGTCCAGCAATTCTTACAAATTACACAAATAATATAATAAACTTTTGACCCATGTTATGTTTGGAACAAAAAACTACTGAACGTCTAAAAGCAAGCCAATAACAGCTAAATTAAATATTGGTAATATGAGTGTCTAGAGGTCAGCTAGGTCAATGTGTGTATGTTCGGCACATTTGCTAGCCATGTTTTTATACCGTACTAGCTGACCCGTAGACAGTATCCAGTCTTAACTATGAATATTAAAACGAATGACAGGTATGTCAAACGCCCGCGAAGGAGATGGCGGAGCGCGCCCAGGAGAGGTTCAGAACCCTCCCGGCCCGCCGAGCCCGCAACATGCTCGCCTCGCGTCGCAGGCGACTCAGGCGCCGGAGGTCGCTTAACGACCTCCGTCCTCCATGAGCGCAGGCCTGGGGGTGGCAGGTGAGGCCGCCTGTCACCCCAGCAGAAGCAGGCCGGGACGGTGGGGCGACTAGCGCCCCTCCCCAAAACCGGGGCAAGACGGGGACACCGTGGTTCCCAAAGCCGAGGGGGCCATCTCGAAACCGGAGATGGCCCAGAGTCAGTCGGGGTGCGAGGGATATGCTCTATGGGCAACCTTACACCCCGGCGTCTGTAGACCCGAGACGGCGTGCGGCTTTAGTCGGTTCAAGCCCGACTTAACCGCCCACGCTGGCCGGCGGGGGGGTATCCGAAGGGATTTCCGCACGAAAAAAAAGGTATATCAAACGCAATAAGGTTTCATTGTAAAGGTTACTATGGTTGTTAAGTTTTTCAAATTAGTTTAGTTTCCACGCAACTTTTTCATAACTTTTTATTTCATAAGAACCTTCTCCTGATAACAACAAACACAACAAAAAAAGGATTAACGAAATCGGTCCAGTAGTTACAAACATACGTACACATTGTAACGTTGTGAATTCTAGGTTTTTTTAGGTAGATTTCGATGAAATCGATCTACCTATTGGTTTCTTTACTACTGTCGAATTTAAAAAAAAAACTTCATAGGAGGTCTAGTTATGACCCCCTGAGTCCGAAATGACCACTGGTCAAATAGTTTATATACCATAACCATACATATATGTATATATATATATATATATATGTATGTATGGTTTCACTTCCCAAAATTTGCGGCACTCTCACGGTCGCATTTTTGCCCCGATCGCTTTCAAACTGCGGTCAAAAATTGCTTGTGTGTAAACTTAGTTTAAGTTCGTGAACGGGTGGAATCCGGCCTAAGGGGACTTAAGGGCCTCATTTTTTGTGAAATCAGTTTTTCCTCAAAATTTCACGTTCCATGAAAGATACTCGAACCGTTCTAATTTTATCCCATAGTATACATGAATACCAACAACTTTTAATTATAAAACTAGAAGATTAAAACTTTAACTAAAAGTGGAGGGGGAAAAACCAAAATTTTTCGGGAAAAAAATCATAACTTCAGTCTAACCGGTGAACATTTTTGGTGTCGGAAACATTTTTAATCGATAGGCCATTTTTAAGTCTAAAATAAATGTCTGAAAAGTTTTTCGCTAAAAGTTACCGTTTTCGAGAAAAAAAAATTAAACATGTTAATAAAATAATATTAATTGCTTCACGAAATCTACCTGTGCGTTCCCCCTGCGGGAACGGATTTTTTTTGAATTATATCAATAACCTTAATTACTAATATTCCCCCTAACCCCTCCAGCTAAGCTTAATTGCTTGTGTTAGGAGCGGATTCACGTCGGTAGTGTAATGGCTAGAATTCGAACCCGGGACCTCTCGATCGTAGGGTCAACTCCTTAACCACTAAGCTACCGACGCTTAATAACGGTAAAATTTGGTATATATATGTTTATATCTAATGAAATCTTTGTACTCAGTTTTGGAGCTCTTCCAAACGTCCGATTTATTTGAAATTGTGCATACTTATCAAGGACCGGTGACAATACAATAATAAGGAAAAAAAAAACAAAAAATAATAATATTAATAATGGTTTAAAAAAACTAAATTCACATTTATTATACAACTACATACATATTATACATAGAAACACTCAGACCACTGCAAACAAATATATGCATACAAATATATGCACTGAGTGGGAATCGAACTCGTGACCTCCGACCAGGGACTTAAAAACACATTCATATAGGTTACATAATTATATCAGTTACACTATGAAAAGGTTACAGAATGAAAGTGTAACACTTATAAATGTGGTATTGAATCTGTTAATCGTTACCCCTTTCAATTGTGTAACAGTTATATATATCTAACAGATATTAATCTGTTAACAGTGTTAATAAGTGTTACATTTATAAATGGGTTTCTTCTGAAACAGTTTAAAAAAACAGTGTTAAAACACTTTATTATGGTTACAGTTTGGGTCTCTACCTCCGACGTAGCAGTGCGAAAGCTCTACCGCCACGCGACAGAAGTCGTCAATAAACTGTGTGATTTGAAATGTGAACTTATTTATACATTTGATAGGAATGCCTTCGGACAACTAGACGTAAAGCTGATACGCTATGCTGAGTAGGTACCTACAAAGGGGGTGTGTGTTGGGTAACCTCCTCGCGTGTCGTTCCGATTCCGATCCCGCTGCAGTCCGGCGGGAACGGAATCGGAGCGGCCGGTACACCCTGGGCGGCGGTCAATGGCTTCCCCTTCATGGGGTTGGCATTGATCGTCGGCTAATATCCAACGTGGCGGGAACACATCGCTCTCCGTACTCCTCTGCTTTCAGAGGAGACAGGACGAGCGATGGTGTTAGTGGCTGAGGCCACCATAGGATCCTGTGGAATCCAGGGGCGGGTTGGCCCACTGCTAACGCAGGGGCCGACGGGCACTTGTGCCGCCGCCGGTGAGAGAGGACTAGCCATCCTCTCGCGTTCCGTAATCGGTGGGTGATCAGCAACGACCTAACTGGTGGCTCCAGAAGGGTACGCTGTGATCTTGCTGACCGGAGGGCTTGCCTTTATTGGCCGGCCCACGACAAGGAAAAGTCTATAACACCCGACAGCAAAGTCGTAAAAACCTATGGATACCAGCCGACCTTCATAGTATATAGGCTTATCCAGGTGCAGGGGGCACCGCCTGGATGGACCACCTTTCCCCCATACTCGTGGGATAAGCTATGGACACAAACATAAATATCACAAAATATAAAATATAATTGGAAGGGGGCTGGGAGGTGGCTGGAGCCAGTAAGAAGAGGCGGAAGGCCGCCAAGAAGGCCGCCAAAAAGACCAGGAGGGCCGCGGCCGCCGCGAAGGCAGCACCGGGGAAGCTCCGTGCCCCTCGAACAACGGCCGTCGTCGTCACTTTGACGGCGGAGGCAGCGTCGAGAGGCATGGGGTATGCCGAGGTGTTGGCCAGGGTAAAGGCCAACGTGGACCTCAAGGCCCTCGAGATCCCGGGCGGCCGGTGCAAGAGCACACGGACGGGAGCCCGGCTTCTTGAGGTCCCCGGCGCCGCCAGTGGCCCCAAAGCCGACGCCCTAGCGGCTCGGCTTAGGGAGTCATTGGATGCAGCCGACGTCCGGGTGTCCAGGCCCATTAAATGCGCAGAAGTGCGCATCACGGGCCTGGACGACTCCGTCACGGCTGAGGAGCTTAGGCTCGCCGTGGCGGAGGCCGGGGACTGCTCCCCGGACACAGTGAAGGCCGGAGCTATACGCTTCGGCCGCGGTGGACAGGGGGCAGCAGTTGTCGGCTGCCCTATCGCGGCGGCCCAAAAGGTCGCAGACGGGCGGAGCCTCCTGGTGGGAGGCTTCCTGAGGGCGCAGGCACGGCTCCTGCAGGCCCGACCGGCCAGGTGCTTCAGGTGCCTGTCGGTGGGCCATGTGGGGGTGCACTGCACGGCGGAGGTAACGGCGGGTGACCGCTGCTTCCGCTGTGGCCAGCCCGGTCATAAGGCCGGCACGTGTAGCGCCCCGTTGCACTGTTTTAGATGTGCAGCGGGGGGCAAGCCGGCTGACCATAGGGTTGGCAGCAAGGCCTGCGCCGGAGGGGAGCCGAAGCCGGGAGGCCGGCCTTCCGCCCCTAGTTCGCAGCGGGATGCGGAGATGGGGGTTCCATAATGGATCCTCAACTCCGCATCCTGCAGGTGAACGTTGGCCACGGTGCCCATGCTCAGGACCTTCTGCGCCAGAGCATGGCACAGTGGGCCATAAATGTCGCCGCTGTCGCCGACCCATACACCCACCGGTTCCTCGGGCCTGCCTGGGAAACCGCGCTGGATGGGTCGGCGGCACTGGTGCACAACCCTGCCGCCGGCAGCCCCCCTCTTGCCGTCGTTGCAAGGGGACCCGGCTGCGTGGCGGCGGCGGTTGGGGATATAGCGGTCGTGGCCGCTTATATCACGCCGAACCGAGACCAAGCTGCATATGAGCAGTGGCTCCGTCAGCTGGCCGTCGTCGTCAATGCCTGCCAGCCCCGTCCGGTCCTTGTGCTCGGGGACTTCAACGCCTGGTCGTATGCCTGGGGTTCCCGACACGAAAGGGGCGCGACGGGGCATAGAGGCAGGGCACTGGTGGACTGGGCCGCACGACTCGGCCTAGTCCTCCTAAATCGGGGAGCCGTGGACACGTTCGTGACCTCGAGGGGTAGCTCCATCGTGGACCTATCGTTCGCGAGCCCCTCGTTGGCGCGACGTGTTCAGGGCTGGCGCGTCGTTTTGGGGGAGGACACAAGTTCGGATCACCGATACATTCGGTTTGACGTGTCCCCCCCTGCGAGCGACGCGCCGGCTGCACCGGCTCCACCCGAGCCACGTTGGGCGCTTAAGCGACTTGATCGGGAGCTCCTCCTGGAAGCCGCCATCGTACAGGCCTGGGCCCCTGCGCCGGACAGGCCTGTCAGCATAGACGATGAGGCGGAGTGGTTCCGGGAGGCCATGACCCGTGTCTGTGACGCGGCGATGCCTAGGGCTCCGCCCTATAATCCGAGGGGTCAGGTCTACTGGTGGTCGTCGGAGATCGCGCAGCTCAGACGGGGCTGCGTGATCACGCACCGCCGGTGGGCCCGATTCCGTAGGAGGCGTCGCCGCCCCGCAGATGCGGAGGCCCGAGAGGCGGAGTTGTACGAGGGATACAGGGAGGCCAGACGAGCCCTCCGAGCGGAGATAAGGCGTTCCAAACGGGACGCCTTCCGCGAGCTGCTGGAGACGCTGGAGCGGGACTCTCGGCGGGGGCGGCCCTACCGGATGGTGAGGGGCAAGCTGCGCCCCAAGGCTCCGCCGTTAACCCGGTGTCTCCAGCCGGATCTGCTCGGAGGAGTTGTTGGCTCCCTGTTCCCAGCGCGGGCGGTGGAACATGTTCCACCGCAGATGACTCCGCCTCGGTTGCGCATGGCGCCCGACGTGGAAGACGACGACGTGCCCGAGGTCACTTGGGTAGAACTAGAGCTGGCGGTGAGAAGGCTAAGAGCCAAACACACCGCCCCGGGACCCGACGGCATTCCAGGCCGAGCGTGGGTCCTAGCTCTAGTCGACGACGCTCTCGAGCCCCGACTGAGAGGGCTTCTCAGCGCATGTTTGGAGCGGGGCCAGTTTCCGAAATTGTGGAAGACGGGGAAACTGGTCCTCATCCGAAAGGAGGGGCGCCCGGCGGACTCGCCGTCCGCCTACCGGCCCATAGTGTTGCTCGACGAGGTGTGCAAGCTCTTTGAAAGAGTAATTGCGAAGCGCCTCGTCGAGCACCTCTCAAGAGTGGGGCCGGACCTGGCGGATGGCCAATATGGCTTCCGCCAGAGGCGCTCCACCGTGGATGCCATCATGCGCGTGAGGGCTCTGGCGGAGGATGCAGTAGCCCGGGGTGAGGTGATGTTGGCGGTGTCCCTGGACATCGCCAACGCGTTCAACACCTTGCCCTGGAGTTGCATTAGGGAGGCGCTCGTGTATCACGAAGTGCCTCTCTACCTCCGCCGCATAGTCGGGGCGTATTTGACGGAGAGAGCCGTCATCTACCCAACAGTGACCGGTCTCGGTCGGCGTGAAATGTCGTGCGGTGTTCCACAGGGATCGGTCCTGGGGCCGCTCCTGTGGAACATCGGATACGACTGGGTGCTTCGCGGTGAGCTCGTAGGCGGTGCCGCCGTCACGTGCTACGCGGACGACACGCTCGTGACGGCGTGCGGGGCGACGTACCGCGAAGCGACCCGAAAGGCCACGACCGCGGTTGCCCAAGTCGTTAGGCGGATCCGGCGGCTGGGTCTCGAGGTGGCCCTGCATAAAACCGAGGCCCTGTTCTTCCATGGGCCTCGGAGCAAGCCACCCGCGGGATCCAGTCTCATCGTGGGAGGAAATCGCATCGGCATCAAGCCCCAAATGAAATATTTGGGGCTCGTGCTCGACGGCCGATGGGACTTCGGAGAGCACATCCGAAGTCTGGCCCCCAAATTGAAGGGCACAGCTCTTGCTCTGGCTCGGCTGTTGCCCAACATGAGGGGGCCCGATGACTCCTGCAGGAGACTCTACGCGGGGATCGTGCGGTCCATGGCCCTGTATGGGTGCCCAATATGGGCGGAGGCCCTGAGGCCAGAACTGTGCAGATGCTGCGCGCTCCGCAGCGAGTTCTGGCCATCAGGGTCATCCGAGGGTACCGCACGATCTCCTTCGAGGCGGCGAGTCTCCTTGCCGGAACTCCGCCATGGGACCTGGAAGCGAGAGCCCTTTCGCAACTGTACCAGTGGCGAAAGGAGGCGCGGGAGCAGGGATGGAACCCCGAGCCTCGAGAAATCGAGGCCGTGCAGTCCCAGCTCCGCCAGGCCATCGTGGTGGAGTGGAAGGAACGACTTGGGCAACCAAGCGCAGGGCACGCCGCAATAGCGGCGGTAAGGCCCATCATGGAGGATTGGCTGGAGAGGCGACACGGAAGCCTCTCCTACCGACTGACGCAGGTGATCTCAGGGAAGGGGTGCTTCGGGGACCACCTGCATCGGATCAGGAAGGAGCCAACGCCTGAGTGTCATCACTGCGACGCGAGCGAGGACTCAGGGCTGCACACGCTGGCGGACTGCCCGGCGTAGGAGGCGCCGAGGCGTGACCTCGTGGCAGCCATCGGGGTGGGAGTCCTCTCGCTCGGCAGCATGATTGCGGGAATGGCGCGGAGCGCGCCCGGGAGAGACTTAGAACTCTCCCGGTCCGCCGAGCCCGCAACTTGCTCGCCGCGCGTCGCAGGCAACTCAGGCGCCGTAGGTCGCTTAACGACCTCCGTCCTCCATGAGCGCAGGCCTGGGGGTGGCGGGTGAGGCCACCTGTCACCCCAGCAGAAGCAGGCCGGGACGGTGGGGCGACTAGCGCCCCTCCCCCAAACCGGGGCAAGACGGGGACACCGTGGTTCCCAAACCCGAGGGGGCCATCTCGAAACCGGAGATGGCCCAGGGTCAGTCGGGGTGCGAGGGATATGCTCTATGGGCAACCTTACACCCCGGCGTCTGTAGACCCGAGACGGCGTGCGGTTTTAGTCGGTTCAAGCCCGACATAACCGCCCCCGCTGGCACGCGGGGGGGTATCCGAAGGGATTTCCGCACGATAAAAAAAAAAAAAAAAAAAAAAAGGTACCTACAAAGTGCCGAAGCCATACAGGAGAGTCAAGTGCCCGGGTCAACCGCGACGTGTAATTAGTTTGATCTTCACAACATACCACCGTAAATTTTAGCCTAATATCCTACTTATATTACAAAAAATGTTTTCTATCTACGGACTATACTCTGTCCAACCATTTATTTAACTTTTGACAGCGGTTTCAGAACGTAACTGTTGCATCAATTGTAAAAGTAAAACTTGAAAAACTTGAAATATATAAACTGCCCAATCATACTCGTAAACACTAAAATGCCTGAAACTTTTCGGTTAAATTAAAATATATGATAATTCTCTCGCTCAGTAACAGCAGATACATTTTACCGCATCTAGAGTTGGGATCGAATGTTTTCACTTCAAATTATTGAATCGCAAGTAATCGGTTACACTTAGTTACATTTACGTCGACTATTATAGTCTTGCGTTTGAGGTTATGGATTAATGTATCTACTTTTAATTAAATGTTGAAGGTATGTTGTGTAGTGATTAAACGTAGTCCCTATATTATGTAAACACAATCAAAATAGGTACTTCAATATTGTTGTGTTAATGTGGTCCATGATAATTAAGTAATAGTATTATTATAATAGATTCGATTTTCAAAACTTTTCTAATGTTGGCAGTATGTACGTGATTATAACTTTTTTTTCAGAATTAAAAAATTAAAATTATGTTTGCTAAATAATTAGCGGGAAAACGGGATTCAATATAAATGTGTTAATTGTGGTTAAAAATGGTTTCGGAAAGTGTTTCCAGTGACATGGATATTAATTTAACTCCTGATGAGATTAAAAACCGGCAAAAGCGGTTGTTAATAATCTATTTCCAATTTTTCCAATTTTATTTTAAATTTTAACTGATTATCAATATACCTGTTTTATTAAATGTGTGTGTAGTATTTAATTTACTCACATAGTCGAAATGAAAAGTAGAGTGTTTAACTCGGGTGAATGTGACCCATTTCACCCTCGAACTGTTGGCGCTCTCACTCACTACGTTCAAGCGCCAGAAATATCTCGGGTAAAATGGCTGACTTTCTACCCTTGTGTAACAATCTACTATTGTGCAGTACAGTCAGACTATAAGCAGCACGTATAGAAGTCATTGTGTAAAAACTTATAAAATGTGTGCTAAAAAGTACTCGTACAAATTTACGTTTACGAAGATACTACACACAATGTGTTTGTTAGATAAAATGATACTATAGTGGCAAAAAGCCGGCATTTTAGAGCCGAAGAGCCGATAAAGAATTTCGTTTGAAATATCTGAAGGTAGGCTTTCAATGAGATGGGTCAGATAATACTTTCTTGAAGAAAAACTTTATCTTCAACACATATTTTAGGGTCCAGATCTAAATTCACCTTTTACCTTTTGTTGAATTTCAATGAAATAACATTTAGGTAGACAGCCGTCTGAAGCGTTCGAGGAATTCAATTCCGAGTTGCCAGGTATTTTTGAAATTCTCCATTACTTATTTTTATTTCTTCTCTTTTACTTCTCATTGATTATGCAAATTACTTTATTTTTATATGCTCACGTTTATCGTCTATATATCCCTGAATATATATATAGCATGTTGTAAAGTTACACATTGAAATAAGATTATTTATAACGGATTATATCATGATTAACTTGATGTTATTTTATTATCTACACTGCTCGCGACATTTCGGTTCCCTCAACCGCTATGATCACGGGGAGACTAAAGATGGTGGTTGTCTCATAGTTTGAAGTAGAAATCATTTCAAAGTACCTTTTTTTTCGTGCGGAAATCCCTTCGTATACCCCCCCGCCGGCCAGCGGGGGTGGTTATGTCGGGCTTGAACCGCCTAAAACCGCACGCCGTCTCGGGTATTCAGACGCCGGGGTGTAAGGTTGCCCATAGAGCATATCCCTCGCACCCCGACATTTCAAAGTTCCTACCACAACTAATGTACGTTGAGTTGTTGGTGATACTATTTACGCAGAATGAGCTCATAGATTCGTGAAGTCTTTTATTTTTAATTTCCGTAAGAACCTTCTCCAAAGAAATGGCAAACTTAAACAAAATAATTAAATCGGTAAAGTAGTTCT
This sequence comes from Cybosia mesomella, assembly GCA_946251805.1. Taxonomy (NCBI): domain Eukaryota; kingdom Metazoa; phylum Arthropoda; class Insecta; order Lepidoptera; family Erebidae; genus Cybosia; species Cybosia mesomella. Next base: position 2,265,497 of record OX276403.1, on the reverse strand, counting down.
CAGGTTATGGCATGGTCAAGGGAAACTGTTCACCAGATACGTGTTTTTAAACTAGGTAGGTAATTGTTGTAGATTTTTTAACTAAATAAAGGTGCATAGGCTTTGATGAGGATGAAGGAAGCTCGTGGAGATACAGAGATCGTAAGGATACAGAAGCTGTTGTCTGCCTACGAGAGTTTATAAAAAACAATGTTAAATTGAAAAGAAAAAACTTGTCAAATACCAGAATGAATAGTTTTTGGATCTATGTGTGTCTGTTTTACCCGGAATCTAGGGTAAAATGTATTGCCAGTACAATAAAATGTGGATAGTAGTGGATATTGCGGCGGCTTGGCGTTTAATCTTGCGACGCAAATTCATATTATGTGGCTGCCTCTTTTCTCTGTGGTCTGTACATTTCTTTTCCACCCCACAAAATAGTACGTGTGTTATTGCTTGTGAACGTATTGTTGTGTGAAATTGTAGAAGGCATGATATAACCATTGAGTTCTATTTATATTAGTCAAGCTGATTAAAGCTAAAAATATGTCACGGTTCCGGGTTGAGGCGAAAATGAATTTTGACACGGATTGTGTTTAAACGCCCACCAGAAAAGCTCCTATTTAACTATCAATAAATTAGAAATACTTGCCAAAATTGATAAATATAAATGCTCACCAAAATGTGTTACAGGCTTTTGCTTTGCAGGACTTCTATTACTGGGTGGTTATAAAAAAATAACCATGAAGGTGAAGGTGGGACTCCGCAACGCTTAACTATCTAACCTAATCTATTCAAGCAAAATGTTTTTTTTTTTTTTTTTATATTTAGGACACGTCAATTTGACTTCACCTCGCCTGACGGTAAGCTGAAGGTAAAGTCTTAGGAAAGAGGGTCACCATTACATACACGTACCATGTTAACAATGGTGGCACTCAGCTTGACGGCCTCATCAGAAGAAGATTGTCGTCGCAGCACCGTGTGACACCCACCGGTCCCACTATTGCTGCGACCACAATCTCCCTGCCCGGCTATGCACTTGCTGACCCATGAACGCAATCAAACCGAAATTGGATTACTATGGAGGGTTTTTCGCAAACGTGCACGGTGGTACCTACTCGGCCGAATTTTGTGACAAATTTGTGTCATCAAATTTCTACCACCAGTAAAAGTTTGGTGAGCATTGATCCATTTTGGTGGACGTTTAAATTGATACCTTTTAACACCTATCTGTTAGTATAGCGCGCCTTTTTGTAATGTCATCTGTATGACAGCTACGAAAAGTTGCTCATTGTTGTTGGACAATTAGTGGTCTTTCGCGATACCAATTTTTTTGTTCTGTATAGCCCGCCTACTGGTATACATGAAAGTCATTGCTTGTGAAGGGTATCAGTTGGTATCGGGTATAAGTTGATATCGATTTCTAAGCTTTGTTTACATATTAATTACAGGTGAACTTAAAAGTTTCATAAAGCTGTATAAAGTTATCACAAAATCATTCACAAAACCCTAAAATTATTCGAAATCGTCGTTAAAAACATTCTTGAAGTTATCAAACACTAAAAATATCATCGTAAAGTGACACTTTATTACGTTATACATGCAAAATATGGCGGCGGCCGTGACGACGGCATAATGGCGCGCAATTTTTATTCTAACACTAAAATCGTTTACGTTGTTTTTATTGCCAGGAACGGATTACGGTTGATGTGGGGTTATCTCCGTACCTTTTATGAGTTCTACGTTTTCTTTTCATGAAGTGAAAGCACAAGAAAAGGGTTAATCTACGGTATAAAGACAATTCCTTGTTATTTATAAGACTACAATTTGGGTTAGAGATGAGAAGATGGCCGTACGAAACAAAACATGAGGTCACTTTTTGTTAATTCATGTAATTTTGAGTTTGGTAGCTATCTGTGAAGACGTTACATGCAGAGCCATGGTAAATGTATATATATATATATATATATATATATATATATATATATATATATATACACGGGAGCTTAAAATGTATTATGACTTGAAATGTTACTCTCGATTTCGTCTTTACCCTGTGATATCTAGCAAGACAAAAGAATTAATTTCGGTCCCGATTTTTTGCCGTAAAGTCTTTCAGAGTTCTTCAAAAACTTTACCTATCACTTCAGTTATTTATTTTCAGTATAACCTGGGCAAGTCCAGCTTAAAATATTTGTGTTGCCCTGTAACATTTTGTGTTGCCGCGTTAAAACTAAAAATATTTGCTGCAAGTAAAATATTCTATTGAAATCTGTTTGCTATTTTAAAGCTACTGCAATTCTACTGCACGACTTAATTTTCTTTGAAAAATCTACTGTTGCAGTAATCAATCTACCGTAAACGGTCACACTGAACTGGACTCAGAAGGTAGATACCTATAATGAGTTAATGCATTTTGTCACCTATCTTTATAAGCATAGTGCGCCTTTTCGCAATGTCTCCTATATGACAGCTATAAAAGGTGGGGCAATGTTGCTGGTCCGGTCATTTAAGATTTTTGGTGCATTTAAGACCACCGTCTTAAATCGATACCCAATATTTTGTTCTGGACAGCCGGTGTAGTACATATATGTATTGGAAGTTTGTTTTTAATTAAATACTTAGCTTGTTGACATGGTTTTCTATTTATCTATCTTTATCACTCCGGATCCGTACCATATAAGGTAGAGTGCATGTGTGTGCGTCCAGCAGAAGCAGTTTGGTGTAGGGGGGCCCGTCGCTAATCGGGGCAAGATGGGCACACCGTGGTTCCCAAACCCGAGGCCGAGGCCATCTCGAAACTGAAGACGGCCCTGGGTCAGTCCGAGTGCGAGGTAAATGCCCCTTACACCACGGCGTCTGAAGATTCGAGACGGCGTGCGGTTTTAGTCGGTTCAAGCCCGACATAACCTCTGCGGCTGGGACGGTATGTGAGGGGATTTACGCAAAAAAAAAGGTAGTGTGCGTGTTAGGGCCTAATTTGAGGGCGTTTACTGCTTTTCAATCACTATGTGGTGAGTATTTTAATTATGACCATAGAGTAATAAATGTCAATATGTAAAGTTCGTAAAACTATACAGCAAATCGACGCGTACGCTTGCGATGACGTCACGTTTGTACCGAGATGGTATATTAGTGCCGGTTGACCTTAACCCACGCACTGTGACTCAGCGCGCGTAAATAATTTGTTGTTTTGTTGTCTATGTCTGTATAAGCATCTGTGAGTTTAGGATATAGCTGTTTGAGGCCATTCATGGGGAGTTCGGAAATTACCCAGATTCTGATTGGACAGGTCGGTGTAGAATTGTTGAGTCGTTTCCTAGTAAGAAAGAAGTAAAAAAAAACACAATTTTTTAAGGGAGTGCATTGAAAAAATTGTAACCTCGTTCCAGCCGTTCCTGAGATTACCTAGTTCAAACAGACAACATTTTTTTTCATTGGTTTTATTGTTAAGTACCGTGTATACATTCATATGTGTTCATTGAAAAGCTGTTATTTTACGTTAAAATAAATAAATAAAAACAAATATTCTAGGACATTTACAAAATCTCGCAACGGCTGCGCCGATTTTGACGGGACTTTCACTGGTAGATAGTTAATATTATAAGGCGTAGTTGTTGTTTTTTCTTATGGCTTCTTTTTAGAATACAAATATAGTTTTAATGTTGCGTATTTAAGTATTTGAGTAGCGTTTTAGTTATATAAGCGTGGCAAACAGTTGTTTGCCTTTATCGCGCTGTGTATGCTATATTTGGATTACTGTCTAGACTTTTAAAAAGTAACTGTTTTCAAATGTTTCCTGTCATACAATGGCACTTATCTGTAAGCGTACCTTTTTTTTTCGTGCGGAAATTCCTTCGGATACCCCCCCGCCGGCCAGCGGGGGCGGTTATGTCGGGCTTGAACCGACTAAAACCGCACGCCGTCTCGGGTCTTCAGACGCCGGGGTGTAAGGTTGCCCATAGAGCATATCCCTCGCACCCCGACTGACCCTGGGCCATCTCCGGTTTCGAGATGGCCCCCTCGGGGCTGTAAGCATACCTTCCAGAAATAAATAAAAAGTAATACCTACAGGCTACTTTTATGTAAGAAAAAGATATTGGGTTCCGCGCAAAAAAAATTAAACCCAGTTAAAAGTCCATGCGGGCGAAGTTGCGGGCTCAGCAAATACATTCCAATATCTACTTAACACAATATCTACCTCACATTTTTAGGGTTCCGTTGCCAAATGGCAAAAAACGGAACCCTTATAGATTCGTCATGTCTGTCTGTCTGTCCGTCCGTCCGTATGTCACAGCCACTTTTTTGCGAAACAATAAGAACTATGCTGTTGAAACTTGGTAAGTAGATGTATTCTGTGAACCGCATTAAGATTTTCACACAAAAATTGAAAAAAAAAACAATAAATTTTGGGGGCTCCTGGAACTCAACATTTTTTTTTAATCAAACCCATTCTTGTGGGATATCTATGGAACCTATCCATAGATATCCCACAAGAATGGGTTTGAAGACCTCTTCAAAATGATATTCAGGTTTCTAATATCATTTTTCTCTAAACTGAATAGTTTGCGTGAGAGACACTTCCAAAGTGGTAAAATGAGAGTCCCCCCCCCCCCCCCCCTGTAACTTCTAAAATAAGAGAATGATAAAACTAAAAAAAATATATGATGTATATTACCATGTAAACTTCCACCGAAAATTGGTTTGAACGAGATCTAGTAAGTAGTTTTTTTTAATACGTCATATATCGTAAACCGCGATTTACCTTTTATTCAATCAACTCAAATATAAAATTTAAAAAAAAGCATTATTATGTTACTTGCTGCTACGGAACCCTTCATGGGCGAATCCGACTCGCACTTCGCCGCTTTTTTTATACTGTTGACTGATGGTACTTGGTGGAACTTGCAGCACATATGAAATTAAATCACTTGTACTGTACTGATCCACACGAAATCGTACTGTACTAATCCACACAAAATCGATCAGGTTGAATAAATAAATATTGTGGAACAGTACAAGTGATTTAATTCAATAAATCTATCTCCAACTACAGCTTGCAAATAACATTGTGTGTATTTAGACGAAACAGACGGCCGATCGCCAAGTGCTTATCTTGAATAGGAACTAAGAAGTAATACTAAATTAGGTCGCTGCTATCGCTACAGCGCGCGTTTGGAACGTGTACAACTTCAAAGAGATACCGCTGTTTATCAGGAATATTGAAAGTAACTCATTTATTTACAAAACAGCTTACGTCTGCAACATGCTCGCCGCGCGTCGTAGGCGACTCAGGCGCCGGAGGTCGCTCAACGACCTCCGTCCTTCATGAGCGCAGGCCTGGGGGTGGCAGGTGAGGCCGCCTGTCACCGCAGCAGAAGCAGGCCGGGACAGTGGGGTGAATAGCGCCCCTCCGCCAAACCGGGGCAAAACGGGGACACCGTGGTTCCCAAACCCGAGGGGGCCATCTCGAAGCCGGAGATGGCCCAAGGTCAGTCGAGGTGCGAGAGATATGCTCTATGGGCAACCTTACACCCCGGCGTCTGTGGACCCGAGACGGCGTGCGGTTTTAGTCGGTTCAAACCCGACATAACCGCCCCCACTGGCCGGCGGGGGGATATCCGAAGGGATTTCCGCACGAAAAAAGAAAAAAAGCCATCTTGATGTATTGTAAATTTGTCCCTACAAGTTTTTTTTTTGCGTTTCTTCTTCCTACAGTACCGGGCCCTTTAAGCGGGGCGTGGAAAAGCAATTGATGATGCCGTCAAGCTGACTACCATCATCGTAGCAGTATCTGTATTTGTGTCCTTAATTCCTGACACTTACCCTTTAGTCGTATTGACGTGCCTTGCAGACAAAAAAGAAAACAGTTTTGTAGCGTTTGCCTAATATGTACAGTGTAGTATGTATCCTTTTTTTTTCTTTTTGTTTTTTCGTGCGGAAATCCCTTCGGATACCTCCCCGCCGGCCAGCGGGGGCGGTTATGTCGGGCTTGAATCGACTAAAACCGCACGCCGTCTCGGGTCTTCAGACGCCGGGGTGTAAGGTTGCCCAAAGAGTATATCCCTCGCACCCCGAAGTGTAGTATGTACCCACACAAGGATAAATGCTCACCAAAATAACTTTTAGACTAAGACTTAGACTAAGTATCAAGTCAAATATATTTGCTTAGTAAAATATATTAAATAAAAACAAAATTGTATAAACTAAAATATTTACATCCTAAAAAAAGCGACCAAGTGCGAGTTGGACTCGCCCATGAAGGGTTCCGTAGCAACAAGTAACATAATAATGTTTTTTTTAATTTTTATATTTGAGTTGATTGAATGAAAGGTAAATTGCGGTAGATCTCGTTCAAACTAAATATCGGTGGAAGTTTACATGGTAATGTACATCATATATTCTTTTTAGTTTTATCATTCTCTTATTTTAGAAGTTACAGGAGGACACACACATTTTACCACTTTGGAAGTGTCTCTCTCGCAAACTATTCAGTTTAGAAATAAATGATATTAGAAATCTGTATATCATTTTTGAAGACCTTTTTGAATGCCAATTCTTCGCGCAAATAACAAGCCAGTTTTTTGGTCACGTGAAGCGTTGACCTGTCGCTTTGCGATTTCTTTATAAAAAACCTAGTGTTTCGACCCCAAACGGCTGAAAATATACGCCGTTTGAGCGTCCCCGCAGATGCCGCAGCTGCACAAGCGCAGCCCTACTTACTTGGAAGATGAGAAGGCGCGAGGGTGTCGACACAAGTAGCGTCCCACACCAAAGACCTACCAACTTCCAAGGTACCAAAGACATACCGTCTGGTCTCTTGCCATTGCCGTCCACCAAACAGCAGGTTCAAGCATTGAACGTAGTTGAAACAACCATATAATAATTATACCAATAAACGGTACAAATGCTACCGTCTCGAACCACACGGTTCGATACTTCTTTTTTGTCGTACGATGAAGCACTGGAATGCTTTACCCACACTCGTGTTTCCTCATCTCACAATCCCGGGTTCTTTGATAAAAAGCATCTGTTGAGGCGGTCAAGGCAGGGTCACCATATTAGGATCCACAACATCTGGAATGGAGGCCCGTATCTTTTGGACTTCAACAACAGTAATTATCTTGAAAAAAAAAACATCGCGAAGTTCAGAGCGGTGATTAAGTTAAGTTAACAAGAGCTATCAGTGTTTAATATGGATAAGAGATAAACTAATTTAAATATGCTATCAAAGGTTATCCTTAATATTAATTTAGTCCCTAGACTCGTTAAGATGTCTTTGTCCTCTCAGAGGTTAAGCGCCGCTAAACTTCTTAAGATCGTTCAACCTTTCCAGAAAGTTCCGATTTCAAAGGTCACTTGAACGTACAGGAATCAAAGGAAAAAACGAAATTGAACAGTTTGTTATTCAGTCCAAGTTATGTAAGTGGGCAAGAAATGCTATTGTGGACGGTAGGGACGAATAGTTCAAATTCTGACGAACTACTTAGCAAGTTTTGTTTGTAACTGGCGAGGATATTATACTGTTGAGGTGGTTAGCGATTAAGCTTGAAGGCAGAAGTTTGTATGGATAGGTGCATTGTCTGATTAACTTTGATTTATTAGTATTCTGCTTTCATTAAGCCTTTTAAACAGTTTTATTCACAGAATCTAAATTATTGATGTCTTTTAAATCATGGTGGAAGTATTGAAGCTAGTGTACACATTATATATCTAGACGTATATATTACACTAATATTATAAATGTGTTTGCCCGGTAGATGGCAATAGGCTCGCCCCCTATTACATTGGGACCTTAACATAACTGGCGAATCGTGGGTGAGTAATAAACCTCTGCCTACCCCTTCGGGAATACAGGCGTGAAGTTATGTTATGTTATGATAAATGTGAAAGTTTCTGAAGATGTTCGGATGTTAGTTACTCAATCACGCTCAAACGGCTGAACGGATCTGACTGAAATTTTGGTATAGGGAAGATTTATGGTCTGGAATAACACATAGGCTTACTTTTATTTCTGGAATAGGTTCCCATGGGTTGCGTGAAAGGGATTAGAATTACATGCGGGCGGAGCCCCGGACAAAATGACAACGATGTTTTGTGCGATTGTGGGCCTGTGGCACACACGTGATAAATAACTGCGGGGACCACCTTTTTGAGCTGAGTGAGACGAAGTCGAGCGAAAGCTCCTCATACCAGACTTCAGGATTTTCTTTGTCACAGGTCTCCTCCTAAACTACTAATTCAATCAGAACCAAATTTGGCATGATTAAAGAGGTCAATCAGAGGAAGGTTTATGGATATATTGTGACTTTCAAAAAGAATTTTCAAAATCCGACTTGCCACGGAGGAATGATCAAAATTTTCAAAATCTGATTCCGCAATAGCGGTCAAATCTATTGGACAAGTTTTGGCGCCAAAACAGTCGTCCAAAACTCCTGATAAATAAATCGCTCTTAATAATTCAAATCACGATGTCTCACTCAGCTCAACATTGCAAGCAGCGATTCGCCTTGCAGACCTAGTTTAATTGTTTTTCACTGTCCTTTTCATATACAGACATTTGTAGAATATATAGGTAATTATAGTGAAAACCATATCGAAATATGAATCTTTATAAGAATTAAGCTGATAAACTGACATATGTATAAATGTTACTTTATTTTAGCTTCTCCTATACTATGGCGAGATTACACCGGGATGGAATTACAGTGACCCTTTGTGAGATCTTTGCGACACAGGCATAATATTCCCAGCGGGATCTCTGTTAAATACTTGGCATATTGTACTCCTTAACTAAACTAAGGCGGGAAATATACAGAAATGGCAGGAGGCATAAGGCGAGCTTAAGGCGTGGCACAGACGCCTGGGCTTCAAAATATTTTCATTCAAAATGTACGAAAGTTACGCTTCGTAAATTACACAGAAAAGTCGTGGTGGAGGCATGCCAAGACTTCCGCGTGCGAGCAGGTGAGACCGTAGTAGACGTAAAAGTACAAGAGGCGTACTAGAGGCAACCTAGAGGTACGTAAGAGACATGCTATGCCTACAAAGTTAGCCTGTATAAAGGCGCATCGTACCGTCTCCTCGCTTCAAGCCTCAAGCTCGCCTTCTCTGTATAATTCACGCCTAAGAACATAGTGAACAGATGTCTCATGTCGAAATGGCCCAATTTAGCAGCCCTTTCAGTTAAAAGTTGGAATGGTAAAGGGTATTGAATGTCACGAACCGCTTTGCAGACAATATTCGCATAACTAGATTAAGTGTTGCTGCGTGAGAAACTTCTGAACTTTTGGAGAATAATAAAGTCATAGGTCTGAGCCGCGCCTTTTTGGAGGGTTGAGTTGGGAAATCTAGGAATTGAGTGCTTTTACATAGGACTCGTCAAAATGACTTTACCTCGCTAGATGATAACATAACTTCACGCCTGTATCCCCGAAGGAGTAGGCAGAGGTGTATTACACACCCACGATTCGCCAGTTATGTTTAGGTCCCAATGTAACAGGGGGCGAGCCTATTGCCATTTACCGGGCATATTAATACGCGAGCGATAATCAATATTTTTAATACACACATAACTACGAAAAGTCAGAGGTGTGTGCCCGGGGCGACTGGGGATCGAACTCGAGACCTCGTTCGGCAGTCCGTTACGTACACCACCGGGCTATCACCACTAGGTGATAAGAAGTTGTAAATGCAGCCTGAGAATGAATTATGTTCAACGAACTATTTTGAATATCTTTGGCACAAAACATCAATTTATTGCTGCAAATACAAAAATACCGCAAGACAGTGACTCGTAGAATCTCTTGATTGTATAGTAATATTGGGACTGTACCTTTTTTTTTTCGTGCGATATTCCCTTCGGATACCCCCCCGCCGGCCAGCGGGGGTGGTTATGTCGGGACTAAAACCGTTCGCCGTCTCGGGTCTACAGACGTCGGGGTGTAAGGTTGCCCATAGAGCATATCCCTCGCACCCCGACTGATCTCATCCATCTCCGGTTTCAAGACGGCCCCCACGGATTTGGGAACCACGGTGTCCCCGTCTTGCCCCAGTTTGGGGGAGGGACACTAGTCGCCCCACCGTCCCGGCCTGCTTCTGCTGGGGTGACAGGCGGCCTCACCTTCCACCCCCAGGCCTGTGCCTAGGTCGTTAAGCGACCTCCGGCGCCTGAGTCGCCTGCCAGGCGCGGCGAGCATTTTACGGGCTCGGCGGGCCGGGAGAGTTCTAAATCTCTCCCGAGCGTGCTCCGCCGTCTCCTTCGCGAGCATTACATGCTTGCAGAATGAGGTGGCGGCGGCCCACGCGCTCGCACTCCGCACCATTGCCGCAATTTGTAACTGTACCTATGTAAGTGAAACCCTCGAGAAAGCAACTTACGCCGGTGTGGCAGCCGCAGGCCAAACCAAGGCGAAGATCTCGGAACCACCGGTGCTACACTCCGTAGTTGTCTCCTCGAGGGATGAATTTGACACAGGCGAGATAATTTTGGAGAAGGTCCGGCGCGCGATTGACGCCAAAGAAGGGTGGGTGCAGGTGGAGCGCGTGCGGAAGGCTAAAGACAGGAGGATAATTATGGGATGCAGGACAAAGTAAGAGAGGGAAAAGGTAAAAAACAGACTAGAAGAGGTAGGAGAGCGCCTCATCGTCGAGGAGGTCAAAAATAAGGACCCGCTGCTGATCCTGAGGGATGTCCTAAACATCAACAGCGATGATGATGTTTTGATGGCCCTCAGGAACCAGAACCCGGGAATTTTTGGCGGCCTCGACGATGAGGAGCACAGACTCCGCATAAAATATAAAAAGAAGGCTCGTAACCCCCAATGCTCCCATATTATCCTCAGCGTCGCCCCCAAAATCTGGGCCCGGGCTATTGAGGGGAGGAAACTCCACATTGACCTCCAGCGGGTCACCGTGGAGGATCAATCGCCGCTTGTCCAGTGCACGCGCTGCCTTGGCTACGGGCACAGTAAAAAATTCTGCAAGGAGGCGGAGGACCTGTGCAGCCACTGCGGAGAAGCGCACACAGGGATGGCTGCCAGGCCTATAAAACATCTGAGCCCGCAAACTGCGTAAACTGTGCCTGGGCAGGGATAACGCCTGTTCACCACCACGCCTTCAGCAGCGACTGTCCTGTCAGGAGGAAGTGGGACGCGATGGCTCGAGCTGCCGTAGCGTATAGCTGAGGCGGCTCTAGACGTCGCGCCGGCTCTAGGAGGAGACATCTAACTGTCGCTCAATAATTACACCGGTAATGTTTCTAATAATATTTTTATTAATTAAATATATTTGTACATTAACACCAGGCACCCAAGAGCAAAGCAGGAACTCCTAAAATACAACATCTAAATAAATAAAACAAGCAATAACGATAAACTCCAACTGTGCTCCCTTCAACAATTATAATAAAATGACAAAAACATCGCTTACCAGGCAAACCGCAAGACACCAAAACACATGATACATACACACAACACACCACAAACAAGTACACTTCAGTAACACACAATCATTCATACCGCGATTAACACACATGTTAAAACAATTTAACACGCAGGGCATTCTGTGGCTTATTATATGAAATAAGCCGCAAAATAAACCGTTGGCAAACAAAACACACAAACAGTAACACACAAAACGATTAAGTATTCCCCAGATCAATTAGAATTTTGAGATATCCCCCACATTCGAAACAACGTAAAATAATTAAAACCTTTATTAGTAAATAGACTGTAAAAAATTCAATTGTATAATATTAAACATAACATAACATAAACTCACGCCAATATCCCCGAAGGGGTAGGCAGAGGTGCTAGCACCTACATTTCGCCAGTTTATGTTTAGGTCCCAATGTAATAGGTGGCGAGCCTATTGCCATTAACCGGGCACTTATAAGCCTGCGATAAATACACACATAACTTCGAAAAGCATCGAAAAGTCATTGGTGTGTGCCATGATAAAACCTGGGATCGAACCCGAGACCTCGTCTCAGCAGTCCATTACCCATACCACTAGGCTACCGCGGCTAATATTAGCACTTCTCTTTTAACTAGAACAAATAACTTAGCATTCTTCCAAATTAATAGCAATTCTGTAAAGCCGATTAGGCTCTAAATTTTAGTAATAAATATATAAACAGTTGATTCTCGCTCCATTTAACCATAATCAAACCGGTAAAATATAGCAACAGTAGAAAGGACCCGGCCATCCTAAGGCTGGGGTAAACCGGGGAAGTTTCGCCAAGAAGAAAATTCTGGTGAGACTTCCATTTCAAAAAAAAAAAAACTGTACCTATGTCATAAAGTTGGTGCTTTTGGGAAACCGCCAAAGCCAAGGGGCCCAAGTCAGCCTCATGTGCAAGCCGGCACACCTGCTGTGACGGACGAAGATCTGACGCAGGCTTTCCTCTTGGAGTTGGGAGGTCTGACGGCACTCGCTTCCATAAAGGCTGTATAAGTTCAACCAATGGGAGGGGAAGGTTTAAGCAGACCTCGGGGTCTGAGGCGAAGGTCTCGGATGCAACCGGGCATAACTGTAAGATGATGATAATGGTATATCATGAAACGCGAAAGTGTAAACAGTTTCAAAATTAGTGAATATATTTTTTGTGTGTGTGATTTTTTTTGTACAATAATGTTAACGGGAATTTACGCGATCATTTATATGCCTTTGTTGAGCGAAGCTCGTCAGAGCTTTGCTCTCTTTTAGACGACTCATGTATTTCGTTAGACCATCTTCTCCTCCCAAACGGCTGAACCGATTCTAATGAAATTTCACACAAGCAAAGATGTTCCTGATGGGAAGGACATAGCCTATGTAATTAAAAATGCATGTGTTCATTTTTAATTATGTGACCACACAGGACGAATAATCACCGAACAAAATTTTCAAAATCTGATTTCTCAATGATCAATAAAGCCTCATTCACGCGATTGGTATTAAATTAAGTAATTTGTTCATATACACAAGACAAAAAAAGAAAAACGAAAATCGGACAAGCCATTAAGGAATTATCACCGTTAGAAAAAGTCCTGGTGAAATTGCTTCGCTCAATTGTTGCAACAGCAGAATGAATTGCAGACCTTTTTTTTTTTTTTACGTGCGGAAATCCCTTCGGATACCCCCCGCCGGCCGGCGGTTAAGTCGTGTATCGACTAAAACCGCACGGTGTCCTCCACAAGTGTCCGTTGCCTGGAACCCCGGGTAAGCTCTCGAAAGAATAACCCCAGGGTTGCCGGCGGACTTTGGCCGCCACCGCGGCCTCGCCTGGTGGGATCGGGTTTTATCCCGCTTCGGTGAGTTGCCAGGCGTGTGTAGGGCGCCCACACGACGCGCCTCCGCCACGGCCTGTTTCTGTAAGGACGGCGAGTCGGCCAACTGCCGTCCTCAGGCACCGATCATGGAGGTCGGTAGTCCCGGGCGTAGATGAGTCTGCGGCCTAGTATATGTTTATTAATATAATCTTAATCATATTTATATAAATAATCTTTATTTATATATCCTGTATATACCTTTGGATTGCCTGACGTTTCAACGTTTCGACGAAGCTTAAAAGTTAGTAATTTGTTTGTGTTATATTCTCCGCGCAATCCATTTTACAATAAATACTTAACATCTGGCTCATAAGTACGTGCCAGAGATAAAAGAAATGGGGTAGAGGGATGTTATTGTAACTAATTTATTGTTCAGTCTATAAAACATTTCTTAAGTATTAGGTCAGACGGAAGAATGATGAAGGATTATATTACAATATCTTCTCATCAATCATCTTCATCAAAACAGCTTAACGTAAATTCGGAGATCGTTTTTTTTTTAAAGTGTGGAAACCCCTACGGGCTTCATCCCATCGGTGCCAACGATGGGATGGGCGTGTCGGAATCGGACCGACTAAGACCACACGGTGTCCTCCCCAAGTGTCCTTTGCCGGGTACCCCGGGTAAGCCCTCGAAAGGATAACCCCAGGGTTAACGGCGGACTTTGGCCGAAATCGCGGCCTCGCCCATGGGATCGGGTTTTATCCCGCGACGGTGAGTTGGCAGGCGTGTGTAGGACACACGACATGCCTCCGCATCAAAAAGTTTAACGTAAACTCGGAGGTCTGGACAAGAAGAGACGGTTTTTCACTACGAAGTAGCGCCTCCCTCCACTAGGATCCACCGTTTAGATCCACATGTGGATCATTGGAAACTTTTATATCCGCTCCGATCCACATACCTATGGATCTTTGGATACTTTTCACTATTTAACTACAAAGCCATCAAAAAGCTACTAGCTGGTTCCGGCGCTTCGCCGGCCGCTGCCGCGGCACGCTGGCTCCGCTCGCTCGGCTCGCGCTCTGTTGAGCTCACAGTTCTAACCTAACCTAACCCAGAAGCGCCAGAACTCGATAGCAAGCTAGTAGCTTTTTAGTGGCTTTGTAGTTAAATAGTGAAAAGTATCCAAAAATCCATATGTGAATCGGAGCGGATATAAAAGTTTCCAATGATCCACATGTGGATCTAGACTGTGGATCCTAGTGGAGGGAGGTGAAGTCGCGAAGTTTCATTCTTCTGGGTATATGAGGTATCACATACATCTCTAGAGTCTAAACCAAGTTCACCTGTTAGCCAGTTATCATCATAAATTTCTTTTTACCGCCCCGCCGGCCAACTATGAAGGTTATGTCGGACGAACCGACTGAAGCCGTTTTGGGTCTTCAGATGGCCTTGGTATAAGGTGGCCCTAAGGCATTTCCCTCGCACCTCGACTGACCCAGGGCCATCTTCGGTTTCGAGATGGTCCCCTTGGGTTTGGGAATCACGGTGCCCCCGTCTTGCCGCCGGAAAAAGGGGGGGGGGGGAGGAGGCGCGTCAGGCCCCTGCCTGCATTGGCTAGGGTGACAAGCGGCTCCACCAGTCACCCCCAGGCCAGTCCTCATCATCCTCATAGCAATTTCCCAGGTATTGTAAGTTTGGGGTGTGTGTTGGGTAAAGGGGTGTGTGTTGGGTAAAGGGGTGTGTGTTGGGTAAAGGGGTGTGTGTTGGGTAACCTCCTCGAGTGTCGCTCCGATTCCGATCCCGCTGCAGTCCGGGGGGAACGGAATCGGAGCGGCCGGTACACCCTGGGCGGCGGTCAATGGCTTCCCCTTCACCCCTTCATAGGGTTGGCATTGATCGTCGGCCAATACCCAACGTGGCGGGAACACATCGCTCTCCGTACTCCTCTGCTTTCAGAGGAGACAGGATGAGCGATGCTGTTAGTGGTGAGATGGCCCAGGGTCAGCCGGGGTGCGAGGGATATGCTCTATGGGTAACCTTACACCCCGGCGTCTGAAGACCCGAGACGGCGTGCGGTTTTAGTCGGTGCAAGCCCGACATAACCGCCCCCGCTGACCGGCGGGGGGGGTATCCGAAGGGATTTCCGCACGATAAAAAAAAAAAAAAAAAAAAAGGTATTGTAAGTTTGCACTTCGGAGCCAAAGGGTCCGCTTATTGTTTTTGATTTGTTATATCGGCTTTTCTGGGAGGGACTGCCGTCTGACGTCCCAACGCTGAGCGGAAAGCCGTCCGTTGTTTAGCAGGCACCGGCTTGCAGGCGATAATCTCAGGAACTGTACCGAATTCGGACCAGACGCCCGATTCAGTAACGCCACGTTTTCAAAACGCGTGTTTTCTATTTGATTAGTAAGAAAAACTGTAAAATATATTATAGTTTTCAGTATGATATGTCAAAACAAAACTTACCTTCACTTTAGTGAGGTTATTAAACAATTAGAACCAGTCACAGTTGATTTCGTTTTCGATTAGATTTTGATATTTTATCGTTCGTTAGTTTTGAAATCATACGTTTAAAAAAACGTAAGTACCGAATTGACAAAATTGTGTTGGGTGGCTCTTTATCGAGGTAGGTTATGACCCGAGACGGCGTGCGGTTTTAGTCGGTTCAAGCCCGACATAACCGCGCATAAGCGGGGGGGGGGGGATATCCGAAGGGATTTCCGCGCGAAAAAAAAGGGTATATCATTACGTTTCTACCCAGGAGAGCGGAGCATTAATCATAAATGTCAACAAATCGGACAAATTTCCACTCACAATTGTAAAACTAATTATTTATGTTTGAGATAAATGGATGCCACGGGCAAAGCCGCGAGGCATAGCTATTAATATTATAAAGCTGAAGAGTGTGTTTGTTTGGTTGAACGCCGTAATCTCAGGAACTACTGGTTCGAATTGAAAAAATATTATTGTCTTGGATACCCTATTTATCGAGGAAGGCTATATACTGTATTGTTAGAGATTAGAAGAAATTTAACATAAAACAAGTTGAATTCCTGAGACGAGCTCAGCCGAATACAAGGGATTTTCGATTTTGCATTTTTTTTTTTTTGCGATTTTTTGCGATTTTTTTTTATCTTGCAATGGTTCACCCCAGCACGAATCTATTACCGAAAACAGCAACTCGATAGCTCATCTCCTTCATACCCAAAACCGTGACAGAAAATTGGCAACGACGACGACGTCGACGACGACGTCGACGGCGACGTCGACGACAACTCCATAGCAATAGGGCTTTTCTAAAGAAAATCCCTAAAAATAGTGGGTACACACACGTGTTCGTAATTTCTCATCTGTTTAACACAAGAAACATAATCATAACTCCAATCAATTACACAGGTAAATTAACAGTAAATTAACAGTAAATTAACAGTAAATTAACAGTAAATTAACAGTAAATTAACAAAGTCTCACGATACAGATTGCACCGAGCGCCAATGAAGATCCACACGACGCGACGTCTGACAAGCAAATGCGCGAGTGTCCATTTTTTATTTTTTATTTAAAACTTTATGCACATGGGTATGTAAAAAAGGCGGTCTTAATGCCAAAGGCATTATCTACCAGTCTACCTTGGGGTGACGCAGAGATAAATTGAAGTAGGTGCTCGTATGGTTTTGATGTAACATTATTATTATGAGCTGGTACAATAAATAACTATATTATGCATAATATACAACAACACACACATTTAAATATATATACATTGAATATAATATAATATAATATTGTAAATATAATATTGTAGTTATAATGTTTTATCTACCCTAAGTTATTATAACGCTAGCGTACTTTATATTTGATCGTAGCACGGTTAGTGGTTGACTTGACTTCGAGAGGAAGCGCATTCCAGAGAAGAATAGCCTGCACAAGAAAAGACGAATGAACTAGAGTAGAACTATGAGTGGGACAGAGGAGAAGAAGATTGTTAGCTGAGCGTAGATTTTAGTCGTGATTAGAGCTCAGTAACTGTATCTGAGATGTTAGGTAAGTAGGGACGTTGGGAGAATTTAAGAATGTAAAAATCAGCGTCACTGCTCGCAAACTGCGTCGCTTTCGTATAGGCAACCAACCCAGCTCCGAGCGATGAGCTGAGACGTGATCGTATTTTCTAAGGTTGAAAATGAATCGAATGCAATTGTTGAGGAGTCGGTCAAGTTTATTGAGCAGATCTGCATTCAGATCGATATAGCATAGCACCATAGTCCACGACTGGAAAGATTAGAATCTGCACAAGAATTGCCTTGGTTTTCGCTGGAAGGAAGTTTTTGAGGCGATACAGATTCCGTAGCATTCCTGTTACCCTCTGGCAGACATTAGAAACCTGAGCCTGCCAGTTGAACGTAGCGTCGAGATGTAAGCCCAGGTTTTTAACACTCAGAGTGACGGTAATCGTTTTTCCGTTGAAAGTTATTGTTGGCAGAGTTGTTTTGTCTAACCTGCTCATCATACGACTACTGCCAATTAAAATACCCTGACATTTATCTGGATTTACAGACAGTCCGAACTTGTTACACCAGCTGCCTATTGAGCTCAAATCAGTGTTGACCCTGTCAATAGCCTCCGAAAGATTATCCACACTAGCTTGGCTGTACAACTGCAGGTCATTGGCATACAAATGATACGCACACTGAAGTTCAGAGGTAATCAAGTTGATAAATAAGGAGAATAAAAGAGGAGAAAGAATACCGCCTTGTGGGACCCCAGAGTCGAGATTGCACCAGCTCGATGAAATCTCATCCACGCGAACTGACTGCTGGCGTCCACGAAGATATGAAGAGAACCATTCCAGCTCGTCGGGTGAGATCTTAAGATGCGCAAGTATTGCTAACAGGATGTCGTGATTCACGCAATTGAATGCGTTGGAAAAATCCGCTAACACTAGCACTGTGATATCTATCCTTATCTACATCCATATCGCGCGCGTTTATATAGCCTTTCAAGGAATCAGGATCCAACAGTATATCATCACGCTACTATCCAGGGGAGCGGAGCAGTAATCATATATGTCAACAAATCGGGAAAATTTCCATACATTTTTGTAAAACAAATAAATTATACGCATGTCGACATGGGTCAAATAGGTCACGGGGGCTCGAAGTATGGCTCGGGTGAAGTCGCGGGGGCTACTACTAGTGTATTTATAAAAGGAAATGTTTCATATAAGTGTGTTTATCCATATTCCAGAACCCATTGGTAACTATGCTTAGTTTGGGTCTAGATGGCGTACGAAGTGTCGTCAGTCCAGAGAATCGAACTCACTACTGTAGGGGCGCGATTAGTTTTAGTATATAATTTGTCAAGGTATTGTTAAATATAAAATTAGTATAATAAATATTTGTTGGAGGTGTCTTCGGATTTGTCAGAATTCCATGCGGGGAAACCCCGAGCAACAGTTAGTAAATAATATATTAACAGGATCGTAATATATATTGCGAAGATCGTGATATATATTGAGAAGACCGCGATACATATTAACCGCCTAATGACGCCCATGATTCACAGTAAATATTACAAATATTAAAATTAAATTATCCCTCGGTTGCGTTTACAAAATCTGTCCATACCATTTCATATACACACAATGCAGGTCAACGAACCGCTACCTGTCGCATAAAACCATATCTATACCTCTCTAACATACCCGTTTCAATATCTCCTATCTCCCTTTTCCGGGCATAGAGTGTGTAACTGACAGGCATTGTTAGGAGTTCTTAATCGTTGTTTTCCAACAAGATACTTAGTTACTCGCTTAGTTGGCGGTTTATTCTGGCTGTGTGCGAAAATTGACGCTGTGTCAATATAAAAGCCCGTGATGTGATAGTTAGATTGTGTTTATTATAAGTTATTGTTACGGATGTATGGTTTATTAAGTTTCGTGACATGAATATATTAATATGGCGTTGGTAGATTTCATCTTAACTAATAAATCATCATCATCATCATCATCATCAACCTATTCTAGTCCAGTGCTGGACATAGGTCTCCCCTAATGAACGCCATAACTAATAAATAAAGCTGACGAATTTGTTTGTTTAAAGTCCATGTGCAATTTGAAAGTTTTTTTATTTGATTGAGAACTGAGAACATGGCAAGAACTGGGCTTTTGCCATGGGACGATAGGACCTTTAATACAACAAGCTCAACTTTCCTGTCTTGTGACCTAGCGGTAGTGCAATCGACTGCTACGACAGTGGCGCGGGTTCGATTCCCGCTCAGTGTAAATATTTTTATGCATGAATATGTCTATTTGCATTGGTCTGGGTGTTTCTATGTATATACGTATGCATTTACAAAAAATAAGTATATAAGTATTCATGCATTCTAGAACCCATAACACAAGCTAGTAAAGCTATGTTGACTTTGGGTCTAGATAGCGATGTGTAAAATGTCCTAGAATATTGATTTATACGCAAACCTTAATAATATCTAAAGTAACATTTTAACTAAAGTGACATGTCAATCGCAACCAACCTCCAATTACCCTTTTTTTTTGTGCGTAAATCCCTTCGGATACCCCCCGCCGGCCAGCGGGGGCGGTTATGTCGGGCTTGAACCGACTAAAACCGCACGCCGTCTCGGGTCTACAGATGCCAGGGTGTAAGGTTACCCATAGAGCATATCCCTCGCACTCCGACTGACCCTGGGCCATTCGCAGTGTCCCCTCTGATAAGAGCAGAGGGGTACCTGGAGCGACCACCCCTCCCGCGGGCCTTGCAGGCCAGCCATACCCCGACCCCCTCGTGCAATGGGGTCAGCTGGCCCTAAAAAGGGCCGGTTGATCAAACTCTTGGCCGTTGACGTTGACGCCAGCTACTCCAGAGGAGCAATCAATGATGCGTCATCGCCCACGTTGCCCAGGGTGCTCCAAACTAGGAGGTGATCCAACCAGTCGCACTCCAACCTCCAATTACCCTAAAACTAAACGCTATTATGCCCTTTGCAACACTGAACAACCAATAACGAAATTACTTTTAAATTAAGTGTACGCTAGTTCTATTGAGCAGTTTATCTATCCTTTAGAAACCCTTATCGTAACTTAATCATCTCGCGGGTGGTGTAACCGCCATTACTCAGACGAAAGGGTCAAAGCGACATCTGTCGTAACTCTCATGATGGCATTCAACAGAGCCTTCTGTTGTCGGCAGATTGTGTGATGAATGACACATTAGGAAACCGAATCTGAAATACCTGTTTTCAAGGGATTCGATTTTTTTTTTCTTATATATTTAGGACACGTCTATTTGACTTCACCTCGCCTGATGGTAAGCTGAAGGTAAAGTCTCAGGCATGAGGGTCACCATTACATACACGTACTATGTTAACAATGGTGGCACTCAGCTTGACGGCCTCATTAGAAGAGGATTGTCGTCGCAGAACCGCGTGACACCCACCGGTCCCGCAAGTGCTGCGACCACAATCCCCCTGCCCGGTTATGCACTTGCTGACCCCTGAATGCAATCAAACCGAAATTGGATTACTATGGAGGGTTTTTCGCAATCGTGCACGGTGGTACACTCCCGGCCGAATTTTGTGACAAATTTGTGTTATCAAATTTCTACACCAGATTTAGGGTTTTACCGTCCTACGATGGGTTTTTGTTATCTATCCCGGCTTCCCACAACAACTAATAGAACATGTTTGATTACAAGACTCGAGAAAAGAAAAAAAAAATCCTAATGAGTCTGAGTCTCTAATAGAAAATAAGCGTAGGTGATAATTGCTGAAAGCTCCCCACACTTTTTGTTGTATTTTCATCTCTAAACTATCATTTATTTAAAACTAGCTGACCCGGCAGACTTCGTACTGCCTCAATCGATAACAACTTCCATATTTATTCACCTTTTAAACCTTCTCTGGACCTCCACAAATAATTCAAGACCAAAATTAGCCAAATCGGTCCAGCCGTTCTCGAGTTTTAGCGAGACTAACGAACAGCATTTCATTTTTATATATAAAAAAGATTATCATATTATTATTGTTACCGGAATTTGATAAGTGTGAAAAATTACAAATCAATCCGACGTTTTGAAGCGCTCAAAAATTGAGTTCAAGGATTTTGTAACATACAAACATACATACGAAAATTGTATAACTCAATTGACACTAATAATTTTTCTAAAACATATGTAGCCAAAGTTATGCCTTGTAACATCAGCATCTTGAAATAAAGGTTGGTAAACCGATGGCCTTGCATGAATATATAAAACAAAGTCGGGTTATTGATGACCGGGATCAACTCAAGAACGGGTGGACCGATTTACATGATCTTTATTTGTTATATTTGTCTCCCCCTATACTGTGCCTTTATGTTTTTTTTTGCGGAAATTGCCACATTTACCCCCCTGCCGGTCAGCGAGGTGGTTATGTCGGACTCGACCCGACCAAAACTTCACGCCCGTCACGGGTCTTTAATGCCGGGGTGCAAGGAGATATTCACGAAATAAATACTGTTGATAAGGTACCTTATCAACTTAACTCTAAAGCAGAACGAAGTTTGCCGGGTCAGCTAGTAAATAAATAAATATAAATATTCTACGACATTCTACACAACGCTATCTAGACCCAAAGTAAGCATAGCTTAACTAGCTTGTGTTATGGGTTACAGAATGCATACTTAGAAACATTTTCTTACTAATACAAATAGTATGCCTATTTCTATTAGTAAGAAAATGTTTCATGCATACAAATATTTGCACCATGCGGAAATCGAACCCGCGACCTCTGACGTAGCACTCGAACTTTCTACCGCTACACAACATTGAAACATTGATGACGAACACAGAGGTCGTCATCAATGTTCCAATTTATAGTAAAGCAAGGTCATGAAATAGTCACTGCCTACACCAGAGAGCGAACGCGTCCGTAAATACAATGCTAGAATGTCAAAATTGCGCTAAATAAAAAGAGTTTTTCCAGCTAAATGTCCAATATGTCGTCGCTTAATCTCTCTCATTGCCATCCCTTAATGTAAGGACAGCATCCCTTCATGTCAGAGTTTTTATTCAAACAAATGAAATTCTGTGAATTTTGTGGTTGAGGTAACTGCACCAAATGATACATTCTGAATGCAAATGTTAAAAATGTTGCAGAAAATAATCCAATCACACAGAAATATATATAATCGTATACCCACGTAAATATATACAATAATATATATATATATATATATATATATATATATATAAACTTATAAGCCAGGTTCGACCTCGCAGGACATATACATGTATTGATAAAAGGGCCGGTCAAAAGCACTCGAAACCGGCGGGCTTGCATGAAAAGTTTAATGACAGTGAAGGAAGCTCGTGAAGTATGTAAGGACAGAAGCAGATGGCGGGCTGTTGTCTCTACCTACCACGGAGGGAAAAAGGCGAGAGTATATGTATATATGTATAATATTATACAGCTGAAGAGTTTGTATATTTGCTTGGTTGAACGCACTAATCTCAGGAACTACTGGTTTGAATTGAAAAATTACTTTTGTGTTGGATAGCCTTTTTATCAGGGAAGGTTATAGGCTATATATCATATACCTATGTATGTCATTCCCATAAAAGCCAAATCAAAAGAAGGAGGATTAAACGAACCCCGGCCTTCAACCCCCAAGAGCCTTCAAGAGGAAAACGTGCGCTACAGTCTCGTCCGTCAATCACTAGGTGCACCGACTTGGCCGCTTAACGACCTCCGTCCTCCATGAGCGCAGGCCTGGGGTTGGCAGGTGAAGCAGGCCGGGACACCGTGGTTCTCAAACCCGAGGGGGCCATCTCGAAACCGGAAATGGCCCAGGGTCAGTTGGGGTGCGAGGGATATGCTCTATGGGCAACCTTACACCCCGGCGTCTTTACACCCGAGACGGCGTCCGGTTTTACTCGGTTCAAGCCCGACATAACCGCCTCCGCTGGCCGACGGGGGGGTATCTGAGGGGATTTCCGCACGAAAAAAAGAAAGGTGGCACCGACTTGCAGGTGAATATGGTTTGGGCAATGAAGATTTTGCTGTGGCCCCATACATCCGATTCTGTTTAGGGTGAGCTACACTACATGACACACGTGACTTCTTCGGTGGTGGCAAAAAAATTACAAGTTTTCATATTATTTGATGCACACACACATACGAGGCATCTAGCTTTTTCTAAAGCGGCGATACTTAACTGACCTATTTATATAAACCTTCGAATTCCGTAAAGGTTGACCTTAATTTCAAAAAAAGCGTAATCTCCACTTTATTTAGTGGGTAAAAAAGAGCGCGTACACAAAATGTCATCGCAAAAATGGCAGCCATTTTCATTCATATTTCGCCGCGTTCCAACGATTACGGTTTGTGAGGCAACGGTCGGATTCTTTTTTCGCGGCAATTTGGGCGGTATTTCTACTGGACTTTTTGCGGCCAGTTTTAATCGGTGTTGCCATTTTAGAGAACTTGCCGTCGAGAACGTATCATTTGTCTGTTCTTTTTATGATTTGAATGTCTAGATTTTTTTGTAGGTATCTTTAATCTTGGTTGTCGTAATGTTTTATTTCTTATTTTTTTCAGATGCAGATAATACACAATATGGTACGATGACGTGACGATGCTGCTGCAGCAGGGGTCGTCGTCGCCTGGTCCCAGCGGCACAGCCAGTCCTAAGCTAGCTCCCAGTCCTAGACCTAATCCAAGTCCTAGTTTTGGAACTAGACTGACTGGTAGTCCAAATTTAAGCGATGGTGCATCCAGTTCGCATAGTCCCAAGTTGGGCGCCAATAGTCCAAAGTTGGGGGCAAGTCCGAAGTATGGGAGTCCGCGGCTTGGGACTGGTAGTCCAAAACCGGGTCGAGCTGCGTTGGAAGAAGAGGCTGTGCTGGAGAGGATTCAAGCAGAATTGAAGGAGGGCTGGACAGTGCATACGGGGAGAGATGGCAGACTGTATTATTGCAAGTAAGTCATTTAATTCAAAATAATCTAAATATATTAAAAAAGGGTTAAAAAATTGGGTCTCCTCTGCATGATGCCTAGGAGGCAGGCAGCATTCTCGCGCTTAATTGTAATGGAAAGCCTTTGCGAGAGAAAACTGCCTGCACGGGATCACCAGTTTCCTTCTTCAGACACTTCCACGATTGTAACGACAATTATCGTATACGTCTGTGAATGATGAGTTTATTAGGCAAATATATAAATTTACAAGAGAAACAAACTTAGCTTTAAGGTCGTTTTAGCTTCAGATAACGGAATATAAAATCAAACCTCGTTAATATAAATAAAGTAAATAAATATGCTACGACCTTCCACACAGTAGTAGTACTACTTTCTAGACCCAAAGTAAGCATAGGTTAATTAGCTTATGGGTTCTAGAATGCTGATAAACATACTTATGTACTTTTTTTTGTAAATACATACATTTTATACATAGAAACACCCAGACCAATGCAAATAGACATATTCATGCATACAAATACAAATGTTTGCACTGAGCGGGAATCGACCGCGATGATATGAAATCCGCGCCCCCTGCCCGAGCAGTCGAATACATTACCGCTACGCCACAGAGACTGTAAAAAGTAGTTAGTAGTAGGTTATAATTCTCAACTCTTGGATACAGTAGTTGCATTAGAACAGGACATACAATAACGATAGAAGTTCTACCACTGCAACTTGGAAGTTGGCAACTCATGCAATTTAAGTTACTTTTATTTTAAACTTACGCTAAGAAAAGGAAATCCCAGTAGGTCCAACTACTCTCATTGTCTGAAGATACTGGAATACTACTAGACAAGTCATTTAGAACAAATATTGTGTCACCGTTCCTCGGCGAGGTATCTTTTTTTTTGAAGTGTAACTTCTTTAGAATCGTTGTGATTTCAAACTCGATGAAACGGAAAAATAAGTCCATAGTTTTTTTTAATCAAGGACTTTTCAGAAGTTTCACTTCTACCGTGTGTGACTTGCACACACACACACACTATAAAAGGGTAAAAAGGGGAATTGTGTAAAGGGTAAAAAGGGGAAATGTGGAAAGCGTAAAAACGGGAAATATAGAAAGGGTAAAACGGGGACAAGTGGCAAGGGTAAAAAAGGAAAATGTGACAAGGGTAAAAGGGAGAAATGAGGCAGGGTTAAAAAACGGGAAATGTAAAAATTGCGAAGTTGGAAAATAAGGGTAAATGTGGCAAGGGTAAAAAGGGGAAAAGAGGCAAGGTTAATTTTTTAGAGTTCCGTACTAAAAGTGTTAAATTAAAAATCTTTGTATTTTTCGTGATCCCCTTCGGATATCCCCCTCCCCCCGGCGCCGGTCAGCGGGAGCGGTTATGTCGGGCTTGAACCGACTAAAATCGCATGCCCGTCTTGCCCCGGTTGGGGGAGGGGTGCTAGCCGCCCCGCCGTCCCATCCTGCTTCTGCTGGGGTGACAGGCGGCCTCACCTGCCACCCCCAGGCCTGCGCTCATGGAGTACGGAGGTCGTTAAGCGAGGACTAACATTTTAATCACGGATTCGGAACGAGAAACTAAATAAATGAGATAATTAATTTTGACAACTATCTGTGTAGGCCTTGTGCGTTTTTTTTATTTAAAAAGAATATAAGTAACCGAAATTACTAATATTCCCCCTAACCCCTCCAGCTAAGCTTAATTGCTTGTGTCAGGAGTGGGTTCACGTCGGTAGTGTAATGGCCAGGATTCGAACCCGGGACCTCTCGGTCGTAGGGTCGACTCCTTAACCACTAAGCTACCGACGCTTTGTCATCTGTATGACAGCTACTCGTAGACAAAGTCACGCATTGTTGCGGGTCAAGTAGTGGTCTTAAATCGATACCAAATTTTTATGTTCCTGTAGGGAACAAAAAAATTTGGTCTGCCGTTTGCCAGTACGTTGAAGTCATTGACTTGAACTAATATTAATTGTTTGTTAGACTCAGAAAGAGCTAGACTTAAACTGTATAGTAATGGACTCTCAATGTTTCTAGTTTCTGTGCAAGTAATTTATTCTTAACTAAGGGAAGGCAACGAAGTTTGAATGAATTAAATAGTTACAAAGTAACAGGAATCTTAAATATGCATCAGACGTACAGTCAACGACAGAAGTCGCTTAACAAATTCTAATCTATTGATCACCGTAGCTGTTAACCCTTTCATAAACCAATGAATAAAACATGAATAATACTAGGTCTTCAAGGCGAATCGCTGCTTGCAATGTTGAGCTGAGTGAGACATCGTGAATCAGATTTTGAAAATTTTAAACAGTGATCATTCCTCCGTGGCAAGTCCGATTTTGAAAATTCTTCTTGAAAGTCACAACTCTGGACATGCTTTCTGAGCGTGTAAAGTTTGGTCACAGTGTCTCGAGTGGTTATTATGTAATTCCATCTGGAATTTTTTTAACGGTGATCATTCCTCTGTGGTAGCATTATTTTTTTCAAAATATATCCATAAACCTTCCTCTAATTGACCTCTTTAATCATGCCAAATTTGGTTCTGATTTTATCAGTAGTTTAGGAGGAGACCTGTGACAAAGAAAATCCTGAAGTCTGGTATGAGGAGCTTTCGGTCGACTTCGTCTCACTCAGCTCAATTAACTTTGTCCTCTGGGGATGATAAATCTACTTAAATATCCTCTATTATTATCTCGGTAGACGTAGTGTAGGACGCCCACCGGCCAGGTGGGATGACGAACTGCGAAAGACTGCGGGCAGATACTGGATGCAGCAAGCTGAAGACTGAAGACAGACGGACTATGTCCAGCAGTGGACTAGCATAGGTTGATGATGATGATGATGATGATTGGTTCAATTAACCCCATGTAAAAAAGGGTTGTAGGTATATACTGAAATGACATTATTGAGCTGAGTGAGACGAAGTCGAGCGAAAGCTCCTCATACCAGACTTCAGGATTTTCTTTCTCACAGGTCTCCTCCTAAACTACTAATCCAATCAGAACCAAATTTGGCATGATTAAAGAGGTCAATCAGAGGAAGGTTTACGGATATATTTTGAAAAAATTAATGCTACCACAGAGGAATGATCACCGTTAAAAAAAATCTAGACGGAATAACATAATAACCGCTCGAGACACTGTGACCAAACTTTACACGCTCAGAAAGCATGTCCAGAGTTGTGACTTTCAAAAAGAATTTTCAAAATCGGACTTGCCACGGAGGAATGATCACTGTTCAACATTTTCAAAATCTGATTCACGATGTCTCACTCAGTTCAACATTGCAAGCAGCGATTCGCCTTGCAGACCTAGTTATATTGTCGTACGGTATATATTCGATAGGATTTATGGGACTGTACAAAATCTTCAGGGCAAAAACTTACCTCACCTGCTGATTGACGGAGGACGAGGCGCTTGCGCAGATTTTCTCTCAGGATTAGAGTTAACAGGATATTTACCTTTTTTTTTTTGAGTGTCTGATATTTCCGCACTGTTGCCATATGTATGTATGGAATTCAACTCTGACTACCCCCATCACTTAGCTACTGAGTTAAAATACCTATAGTACCTCTCAGGGTTCAGGTGCCAGTAGCTCCTAAAAGCCAAGATAGCCCAAATGTGGAAAGGAGGAGGAGAGTTGGAGACTGAACCTCGGGCTTCAAAATGCAGGTTTAGATGCTGCAGTTTGCCAGATTCGGCACTCATAGGAAAGAGTCTATTTATTTGATAGCTCCCTGTTGGAAGGATTTCTGCCATTTTCTAAACTACCTTAAAATGTGCAGTTTATAGCGTGATTTAACGCGTCCTCACGTTATGTATGGTCAATGTGAATAACGTCACGTATACGGTTTGAAAAGAATTTCCTCCCACGGTCTCAGAAATTGTCGCCCTAGAACGTATAGTCGCGAGAATTTCAACCATCCAGGAGAGGTTCTTAAGGGAGATAACTCAGTTAGTAAAGTACCTTTAGCGCGGGTTCAAATCCCGTTCTAATGTTGCTTTTTCTAATTTAAATTTACCTATAAGAATAGGCATTTTGACTATATTTAAAATATTGTACGAATTGTTGTCATTCTAATAAAATGTACAGTAAAAAACATATTTTATTAATTTTCAATATAACATAAGTTTCTTTTTTGTTAAAAAATCAAGATTAAAATCTCACTTTTTTGAGATTTGATCACGTGCTTATAAACGCTCTGTGAGTCGCACATAAGTAAACAGTTTTTCAATACAGGCTGTCTGCATTTCCCAGTGTTAATCGACTGGTTCAATTATTAATTACTAATAATGTATCACTTTTATCTTATACATCTCAAAATAAACCATTATTTTTGCAACTAATTTCAATAATTATTCAAACGTGCTTTAAGTCGCTTACTGTTTACTTTGGTGTGACGTCACATGTCACAGGATCCGTAATGGCGCGTACTTTTTTTAAATCAAACTTTAATATCGATTTTTATCGTAAATAAAACAGTTCTCAAAAAATATTGATGCCATCTGCATTTTTATGTTGTAATACATAATACAGAACTATTTTTAGCAGTAGTCAAATACCCTATTCCATGTATACTACAATTCCATGGGACAAATTTACACTGGAACTAGTTATAATATATCACTAAGGCGGGAATTTTATTAATTTTGAATTTGGTACGGGACGCAGAAACAAGATAAACGAAATAATGAATTTTGATACCTATCTATGAAACTAAGCGCGCCTTTTTGTAATGTCATCTATTTGACAACAACAAAAAGTTGCGCATTTTTGTCATCTGTTTGACAACAACAAAAAGTTGCGCATTTTTGTCATCTTTTTGACAACAACAAAAAGTTGCGCATTTTTGGTGGTCCATTACTGTTTTGTTACAACCAAATGTTTTGTTCCGTACAGCAAGTCTAGTAGTATATTATAGGAGTCATTGTTATTGAAGTCATATCAAAATAGGTTTTTTTCAAAATCAAGCCACCCAAATCGAATTATGGAGTAGGAGACCGGACCTGGGGACAAAGAGTGCAAGCAACCGGGGTTGGAGCTTAGATGAAGAAAAAAAGTATGAATTTCTATAATATCCTAATAACTCTCAAATCATATATATCTCATCTACGAGTATCTATCTACCGGATGTTACGGAAACGTAGAAAGGCGATAGTACTAAAGATAAAAATAATTTTTTGGCGATTTTTCTTTGCCATTGACTTGAATTATTTTTTTTATAGTTTTTGAAGATATTAAAATAGAAATACTTGGGTTATGTTAAATTAACGATTCTGAACACAAAAATACTTATTTTGGGATTCATGTCTGTTTTGTTCGCGATGGATCCAAAATTTACATAACTGATTTTGATGCATTTTTTTTCTATTAGAAAGGTTGTAGTCAGACTTAAAATCTGTTGTACGTTTGATTGCAAATGGTTAAGTAGAACAGGAGGTATGACCAAAAAACGATAACCGACATCCGCGCGGGCGGAGCCGCGGGCATCAGCTCGTTTTAATATAATAACATTGTACTCATAGCTATAAACTCAATAAAGTTTCAGATTAGTAGGTAGAATACATTGGACACGTATTTAATCGCGAGAGGCAAAGCGCATCACTACAATGGAACAAACTACGTTTCTGGCTCGGGACACGCTTCTGACGTCAATATTTTCCCGCCATTGTCATTCAGGGTTGCCCGTGCTTAAAAATAATTGAAATTTCATATAAAAGGTGTAAGAAGGTCCTTGTAAAATGTTTTTTAAGCTTTACTTCGCCTTTTGCAATTCCTTTATTTAATAATGTTTATTTAGTTCACTGAATTTTCTCGAGCGAAAGTATTTTCGTTTTCTACAAACAACGCTATATTAAAATGGTTGTTTGTTATACAAAGTTGTGTAATGTTTATAATTAATATAATAAGCGTCGGTAGCTTAGTGGTTAAGGAGTCGACCCTACGATCGCGAGGTCCCGGGATCGAATCCTGGCCATTACGCTACCGACGTGAACCCACTCCTAACACAAGCAATTTAGCTTAGCTGGAGGGGTTAACGGGAATATTAGTAATTTCGGTTACTAATATTCTTTATATAAAAAAAAAAAAATTGTAATCTGATCACAGTAAATTGAGTGTTTTAATATACTCGTACTAATGTTACCATTAATATACAATTTCTATAAATTGTTCAGTCTCGTGACGCGACTGCCATTTCATCTCCACAACCCACTGGTGGATATCGAAGTTCTGTAGTTAGAGCCAGTCCATCTACTCGTAACGAATGCTACAGATGTTCGTATAGCACAAGGGTTTTTCATACATATCCACCATTAATGCCCACCCAATCTAATTTGAATAGAAAACCGTAAAATTCTTCTACAGTTACGAGTTCTTGAGATAGCTATTTCATTCAATTGAGCTGTAAATATACATGTCAACCTTTTCTTAAATAAACAAACACAATGCCTTGTTACTGCTGAGGTTCGCCTCATTCCGTCTCACTGCGTCTAAAGGGCTCCATAAATCGAACGATCTGTCGTAACGATTCGTCGGTTCAGACTGATCGAAACGACAGAGCTGAAGTATCGCAAGAAAAAGCCAGACTATCTTGAATATATTATATATATACAACCGATAAATTGTCTGTGTATAGTTTGTGATCGACGATTCGATTTTTATGTAGCCTTTTAAGAAGCTCATATTTCATTTTAATTATTAATTATTGGAATTTCTGACTGTCATAATCATACCACGTCTTTGTCGTTCCGTTTCATTTCAACAATCTATCGTCACGATATCCTTTCAGATTCTAAAGATTTAGATCGGAAAAAGAGAACATCTAGGACGGGACTTGAACCCGCGACCAATCCCTTACAGGGGGAATGCTCTGACCAACTGAGCCACCTAGACACGTCCCAGATATTCGAAATTCTTCGATATATCATATACGTCGTACGTTGGAGCCATCTACCGTAATTCTTGCGTCCCGTCCTAGATGTTCTCTTTTTCCGATCTAAATCTTTAGAAAAAAGTAAGCATACAAAATGCTTAAAATTTATTTGAATCCTTTCAGATTGATTGTGACGACGCGTGACGAATCGTTCCATATATGGGGCTCTTTAAGAAATGCGGTTCTCGAGAATTTTGGCAAGTTTGAAATTAACTGATATAGTATGCGAGGCTGTATTTGTTTTAAATTCGAATTACAAATTCAATTAACAACAGGAGAGTTGTAAGTAGATTATTATGTTTACGAAAATGAGTTGGGTTTTGACTGTAATTTTAATTTAAGGCGTTTGTTTATTGAAGTGAACACTTCCTTAGGGGCGTTGTTGAAGTGAAAACTTCTGCACGCTTGGCATTTTTGAGATATGAAAAAACAATTGATTTCGCGACACTGTTACCGTTGCGTTACCGTGACCGACATTCTTTTTAAAGAGGTATCTTGAGGGCTTTTGAGTTTTTCGTGTATACACTCGTAGAAATTTTTACTTCAGTCGGAACTGTTTTTATTTTTATATATCCATGGGTATAAGCCGCCACCGACTTCACAATAGCCCCGACTAGCTCGATCCTCTCAAGATAGACTCAGAGACTGCTTATTTCATTGGTTGGTTAATAAGTGCCTCCAACATAAAAAATATTTAAGTTTCTGAACTTCGGCGATTACCTATGTTGAGCTACAAAATATTCAAGGCACGTGTAATTAAAAATAAAATAAGTTCCTTTTTTAAACTATAAGTGATTACGTTCAGCCCTATTAGCAAACCGTGATGGCGGACGCGCGTCACTCGTTCCCGCCTTCATTAGACGGATTGAATTGAGACAATGTACGTGATATCCGCTTGTAAATTATACGCATACATCCGCCATAGCTTAATAATATACTTTTGATTATTGTTTTCCTGTTCAAAACAATGGTTGTGTTATAATGTTGTTAATTGCTGTTGCAATCAGATGGCTGTTACAATTTGTTATGTCAAAGCGCTGGTCATTTGCGCGGGAAGGTTACCTTTTTTTTGTTACTCTTTCACAAGGCAAGGACATCTAAAATCCCAACGTTCGTTTCGAAATTAAATTCTAGAAGAGTAACGTAATTTTCGAAAGAAGAAGAAAGGTTTGGCTTGTGTAAGTTTTCTTGTAAGTGAAGCCCAACTAATTATTATTATGTCATTCAATGAAATTTTGAAGCAATTAGTATGCTAACTTTTCGTATAGATTTAGATCGGAAAAAGAGAACATCTGGGACGGGATTTGAACTCGCGACAAGTTCCTTACAGGGGGAATACTCTGACCAAGCGACGCTGGAGTAATCAAAAAACAATGTTTAAAAATGATTGTAACTTCATTGATTGTTTCCGTAGTTCGCAAGAATTACGGTAGGTGGTTCCAGCGTCGACGTCGCGGAGAGTTTCGAATATCTGGGACGTGCCTAGGTAGCTCAGTTGATCAGAGTATTCCCCCTGTAAGGGACTGGTCGCGTGTTCAAAACCCGTCTTAGATGTTCTCTTTTTCCGATCGAGATCTATTGTTTAATTCATTTTGATGCGATTGATGACTTTAGAAACTGAGTTATAATGTTCAGAGTTCTAAACATGACGCGCTTAAAACAATGCGCGCTTAAAATTCTAGCTATGGTGTCTTGTTTTTAGCAATATTGATACACATTTGTTGTTACCCTAAAAACTTGTCATTAGTCTGTAAGTCTTCTCCAAGAATAAATAAATGATGAAATAAATATATTCAGTTCAATTCAGCAGTGCTGAGGGAGAGAGATGGAGACACCGTGTATGGCGCCATCTCTGTCCCTCAGCTCCGCTGCCCAAACTGTAGTAGTTTATGCAACTGTCATAATTATAAGAAGGGGTATTAAAACACGAGAGTCTGTTTATCGATAGCGATAATAGGTTGACTCGAGTGTTTTAATACCTAAGTTATATGCAGTTTCATCCACTACTTTATCTTCACTCATAGGAAAAATTGAAATTAAACAAAGTAGGTAGGTTACAAGGGCGCCTTTTTATACACAGTTCGAACTGCGCATGCGCGCGCCTTATTTTTCATATTCAGCCTAAAACCTTAGACTAGTTTAATGAATAAAAAAAGATAGCGATACTATAATGAGTTTTATCTACACCCATGCTTTAAATCCTCTATAAAAGATTCTGAAACAGTTAGCTTATTGCCAACATTAATACATCCAATGTCATAATAACCATAATATCATCCGAACGGGTGTTATAATGTTGTATGAAATTTCATAATAACACTCCTTTCTTTTTTTTAAATCTCTTCCGCGCAAAGGGTTACTCATCAGACAGCCAAATTCTTACCGCTCGATGCGTGAAATCTGTATGAGTTTCAAAAAAAGAACTGTCATTCACGCGCGTTGCATTGCACTACCACAGCGGCGGCGCGCCGTAAAAAAATAATTAAAGCTTATTCGTTCGAATTCGAATTCCCGCTATTTTTCTTCGCTATTATTTTTGCAAATTGTTTTGTTTACTTACGAAAATGAGCGATTCAAGTTTTGATAACACACCTCCAGACATTTCGAATGCAGCAAAGGACATTTCTAACAAATTACTACCGGAAAAATCTAGAAAACAGTATGAAAAGGCGTACCAAGTTTTCATGAATTGGAAAATATCAAAGGGCAGTACATCATTCTCTGAAGATGTATTATTAGTTTATCATGGGTGTAGATAAAGTCTTGTATGCAACTGTATAATTAGGTATTAAAACACTCATGTGATACTATTATCACACTCAGCTTCGCTTCGTGTGATAAACCCACATTCATGTTTTAATACCCCTCATTATACCACAGTTGCATAAATAACTATTATCATACAGTTGGCGGTACTATAATAAGTTTTATTTTTAATTTTATGTATATGCGTTTATAAAGTGGGTATGTATACAATCGTCTTTGAATTCGTAATTCGAATTTTTCGACTAGAGTGTAGATAAAATTCTTTTTAAGCGCGTCGTGGTGAGCGCGCGCGCGTGCTCGACACGACGCATTCGGGAAGCGGGCTCATGTCGACTACTGAATTTAGATCAGACATGGCGTTATCTCATATTATGTCCTAGAATACATTCAAGAACATCTCGTTTAGTCTTCTAGTCTACCAAATAAGATATTATATTATCAATTTCCGTGCAATTGTTCCCCATTTCCCATAAATTCGGTAGACGGTGACAGAAAGCCTTTGCCACACTCACGTCAAAGAAATGCGAATATCTGTACAATTATATGAATACCAAAGGAACATACAAGGGACAAATTTAATATCATCAAAATTCTTTTGAAGTCCAACGCTTATGTGTTCTGTGCGGGGATCGGAGTATTTAGTAAAAATGCTGGAAAATTCGATAAAAATGGAAACGATGTAATGTTTGTTTGTACAAGTTAACTGTTCTTTTGAAGTTACTTGAAGCTTTCCACAAATTCATTTATCCACCCATCGAACCAAACTTTCGTATTATCATAGAAGTATCAGCTAACTGCAAAATCATACTGAAATACATTGTTCCTACACGTATAGTGTAGTGTATAGTAACTGCATCTTACTTAATATTAATGGCCTCTGTAGCGTAGCGGTAGTGCATTCGACTGCTACGACAGGGGGCGCGGGTTTCATTCCCGCTCATTGCAAATATTTGTATGAATTAATATGTCTATTTGTATTGGTCTGGGTGTTCCTATGTATAATTAGTATTTATTTACAAAAACAAGTATATAAGTATGTTTATCCGTATTCTAGAACCCGTAACACAAGCTAGTTGAACTAAGCTTACTATGGGTCTAGAGAAAGCTGTGTAGTGTCGTATAATATTTATTTAATATAAAGATTTAAATCGGAAAAAGAGAACATCTAAGAACGGGAGTTGAACCCGCGCGGAGAATTTCGAATATCTGGGACGTGTCTAGATAGCTCAGCTGGTCAGAGCATTCCCCCTGTAAGGGACTGGTCGCGGGTTCAAGTCCCGTTCTAGATGTTCTCTTTTTCCGATCTAAATCTTTAGAAAAAGTAAGCATACAAAATGCTTAAAATTTTTATTTAATTTATTTAATATATTTATATTTTAATACAATTTGGAAACAAAATCAATATACTTAATTACTGGCGATTAGTAAAGAGTGGCCGTGAGTTTTTATTACAAGGTTCTTTTCATCTCACAAGATGGCCCTATGGCCCTGGGCCAGCCGGGTGGCGAGCGGTTTTAGTCGGTTTGAATCCGACGTAATCCGGTATCAGGCGGGATTTCCGCATGAAAAAAAAAGTATGTATCTCACAGGCTTTATCTTGCGAATCTGGCAGTAAATGTAGAAGCAATAATCTTGACGTTCAAAGTGTTACTTTTTGACCTACATGAATAAAGATATTTTGATTTGATTTGAGTAATAGAACTCGTCCAAAATACCACAGTCCTTGAAGGCCAAGGTCTTTAATCAGTGCGTGTTACCAGTGATGACCTACGGTGCCGAGACGTGGTCTCTCACTATGGGCCTATCCCTAGACGAACTAGAGTTACCAACATAGCAGAGCGAGTCAGCAAGCTGAAGTGGCATTGGGCAGGGCACATAGCTCGGAGAAAAGATGGCCGATGGGGAAGAAAGGTTCTTGAGTGGAGACCACGTGACGGCAAGCGTAGCGTAGGAAGGTCTCCCGCAAGGTGGACAGACATCCTGGTAAAGAGCGCAGGGACTCGGTGGATGCAGGCTGCTACAGACCGGTCAAAATGGAAGTCAATGGGGGAGGCCTATGATCAGTAGTGGACTTCCTACGTCTGATATGATGATGAATAGAACTTACAAGATTACGCACAAGAACGCGTTCATAATTCAAACTTAAGTACCTTTTTTTTGTTTTCCGTGCGGAAATCCCTTCGGATACCCCCCCGCCGGCCAGCGGGGGCGGTTATGTCGGGCTTGAACCGACTAAAACCGCACGCCGTCTCGGGTCTTCTACTAAAGAAGTGTAGGTATTAAATGAAACTAGAAAACATTTAAAAAATATGCTGACTGCCAATTCAGTTTCAGTAATGTCAGTATAACTGTGTAAGTCGTATGAACAACAGCTTCTTAATCTTCTAGTCTCCTAATATAAAAGATACCGACAAAAATGAGTGGGCCTTTATGGTACGGTCGTCTCCGGGATCAAAAACCTACTGATATTCGCTTAGTGATGAGGGGAATACTTAAGGGTCGTACGAGCTAGTAATATAGCCCAGTATCGTGAGGATAAACATTATGTTTACCGTTAACTAAACCAACAAAATGGAGGGTAAATGAATATCTATTACTTCGAGGCGGGAAACAGCGAGATGGGCAGCAATTAATTCAATGTCGTCTCGTGTTCTATAAGACAGCTTTACGAGCGAATGAGCTAGACATTGCAGCGCTTTTTTTGATAAGGACCGCTCATTACTTGAAATTTGATTTGGCTCACGAGGTTGTCGACATTTGGAGTGTGGATTCAATTATTGTTCCGATAGTTGTATCGGTTCACGGACTGATTGCCAGGAGCCTCGATCAACATCTCAAGAGGCTCGCGTTCAGTTGGGTCAAGGGCTTGATGCAGAAG
This sequence comes from Cybosia mesomella, assembly GCA_946251805.1. Lineage (NCBI taxonomy): Eukaryota > Metazoa > Arthropoda > Insecta > Lepidoptera > Erebidae > Cybosia > Cybosia mesomella. The sequence continues at coordinate 2,228,724 of OX276403.1, read as the reverse complement.
GTAGTGCTCCTCGACACGGCACGTATTATGAAAAGATTCCTCTCTCTGGAGTCCTAACCACCGGTAGCTTGGTCCCTGTACCCGATGCTGGTGGGCCACTATTTTTTATATTTTTAAATATATTTGTTTTTTAATTTATATAGAATGTATTTAAAACTATAATTTATATGTATATAAAGTTTAATAAAGTAAATAATAATAATAGGCAGATGGGTTAAGGGCCTGATGCAGGAGGCAGTCCTCCTTGACACGGCACGCATTGTGAGGTTTCTATCTCTGGAGCCCTGCCCACCGGTAGCTTGATCCCTGTACCTGATACGGTTGGACTGATATTTTTTATTAAGTGTGTTTGAAAATATAATTTATAAGTTGTAAAATGAATAAAGACAATAATAATACTATTCTACGACATTCTACACAGCGCTTTCTAGACCCAAAGTAAGCATTGCTTAACTAGCTCGTGTTTCGGGTTCCAGAATGCGGATAAACATACTTTATACATTTTTTTATTAATACATACATATTATACATAGAACCACCCAGACCAATGCAAATAGACATATTCATGCATACAAATATTTGCACTGATCGGGAATCGAACCCGCACCCCCTGTCGTAGCAGTCGAATGCACTACCGTTACGCCACAGACACAAACTATATGATAAGGAACTGAGAAATGCAAGATATGGAATAATGGTATATGTCGCCACACAAAGAGCTTCGGGGTTAAACCAAACTCTCCTGCAAGTCTGTACATCTGGTAATTGATGGACGAAGCTCTTGATGGACCTGGATGATGTTCCCGGTTGTATGCAAATCTTCCACCCAGGGCCCGCTTATTTATTTAATTAGGAAACAAACAGTCATACACTTATAAAGTTAAATAACATGAGGTACTTATTGACTGCCCATCATGGAGGATTGGCTGGAGAGGTGACACGGAAGCCTCTCCTACCGACTGACGCAGGTGATCTCCGGGAAGGGGTGCTTCGGGGACCACCTGCATCGGATCAGGAAGGAGCCAACGCCTGAGTGTCATCACTGCGACGCGAGCGAGGACTCAGGGCTGCACACGTTGGCGGACTGCCCGGCGTGGGAGGCGCCGAGGCGTGACCTCGTGGCAGCCATCGGGGTGGGAGTCCTCTCGCTCGGCAGCATGATTGCAGCAATGGTGCGGAGCGCGAGCGCGTGGGCCGCCGCTGCCTCCTTCTGCGAGCATGTAATGCTCGCGAAGGAGGTGGCGGAGCGCGCCCGGGAGAGACTTAGAACTCTCCCGGTCCGCCGAGCCCGCAACTTGCTCGCCGCGCGTCGCAGGTAACTCAGGCGCCGGAGGTCGCTTAACGACCTCCGTCCTCCATGAGCGCAGGCCTGGGGGTGGCGGGTGAGGCCACCTGTCACCCCAGCAGAAGCAGGCCGGGACGGTGGGGCGACTAGCGCCCCTCCCCCAAACCGGGGCAAGACGGGGACACCGTGGTTCCCAAACCCGAGGGGGCCATCTCGAAACCGGAGATGGCCCAGGGTCAGTCGGGGTGCGAGGGATATGCTCTATGGGCAACCTTACACCCCGGCGTCTGTAGACCCGAGACGGCGTGCGGTTTTAGTCGGTTCAAGCCCGACATAACCGCCCCGTTGGCACGCGGGGGGGTATCCGAAGGGATTTCCGCACGATAAAAAAAAAAAAAAAAAAAAAGGTACTTATTGACTTAGGCGCCGGAGGTCGCTTAACGATCTCCGTCCTCCATGAGCGCAGGCCTGGGGATGGCCGGCTGTCACCCCAGCAGAAGCAGGCCGGGACGGCGGGGCGACAAGCGCCCCTCCCCCAATCCGGGGCAAGACGGGGACACCGTGGTTCCTAAACCCGAGGGGGTCATCTCGAAACCGGAGATGACCCAGGGTCAGTCAGGGTGCGAGGGAAATGCTTTATGGGCAACCTTACACCTCGGCGTCTGAAGACCCGATACGGCGTGCATCACCGGTTCAAGCCCGATATACCCTCTGGCCGGTGGGGTGGTTATCCGAGGGGATCTCCGCACGAAAAAAAAGGTACCTATTGACTAGAGTTCCATAAAATATTACGATAACAATAACATAAAGATATCGCTACAACTTGCATGCTGCACAAACTAAACACAAACAAAAAGGAAAATAGACCAAATTTTTAAAATCTCACTTTCCATGATATACAGTAATTTAAGGGGAATTAACGCGATCATGTATAGGTATATACATACCGGGGTGGCAGGTGAGACCGTCTGTCGCCCCAGCAGAAGCAGGCCGGGACGGTGGGGCGACTAGCGCCCCTCCCCCAAACCGGGGCAAGACGGGGACGCCGTGGTTTCCAAACCCGAGGGGGCCATCTCGAAACCGGAGATGGCCCAGGGTCAGTGGGGGTGCGAGGGATATGCTCTATGGGTAACCTTACCCCCCGGCGTCTGAAGACCCGAGACGGCGTGCGGTTTTAGTCGGTTCAAGCCCGACATAACCTCCCCCGCTGACCGGATTTCCGCACGAGAAAAAAAAAAAGGTGTATACTTACTTTTGGATTGCCTGACGTTTCGACCAGGTTACATTGACTGGATGCGCAAGGCGTAGGATCGGGTGCTATGGCGTAAAATGGGAGAGGCCTATGTCCAGCAGTGGACTGCAATAGGCTAATTGATTGATTGATTGACACTGGCCGTGGTCACAGGCTGACTGGCGCAGTGTAACCTGGTCGAAACGTCAGGCAATTCAAAGGTATATATGTATATACCTATACATGATCGCGTTAATTCCCGTTAAATTATTGTATAGGAAAAAAGAAGACAAACTATTTGACTTTGATAAAAATATTGCTCGTAATTCTGTGTTATAAACATTTAGACTACTGCTGAACATGTCCAAGTGATTGCATTCCCTATTATAGTCATTAACACTGCGTCTAAAATAGTTATTTCTTGTATAAATAGTTTTATAGAAAGGAACAGAGAATAATTTATGTAAGCGGGAGTTAGGCCTGGGTATCCTTAATGATATTCTTTCTAAAATGTAAGTAGAATCTTCGAGGCTATTTATAATTTAAAATAGATAAACTTGACCAAAAATTCTCGTCGATCTTAAAGCGTGGTTAATAAGTAGCGTTTTGAAGAATCTTCGTTATGTCCTTCCCTTCTTTTAGTTTGGATTACACGCTTTAATGGGAGCAATTGCCATCCAATTTCGAGAAGAAAACCTGCACAGAATCTCATCATACAATTAGCAGGTGTACCGGTTTGATGGTGAAGTTGGGTTGGCCCTTGAACCTTAGATTGCTGGAATTATCGTCCACATAACGTCTTAGGACCACACAGCGTTCATTTTATCTCACTTAGTCGTTTTTTTTTGGTTGTCACCATAACTCTTATATTGTAACATTTGGTATCAGATGCCCTCTCGCCAACTTGTCAGCCTCCTCGTTACCTCTAAGACCAATGTGTGATGGAACTCTTCGTGTACCTTGGTTTGGAGACATATGGTTGAGTAGGAAACAACTCGTTGCAGCATTTCGGCATTTCACAGGCCATTAAAGAAGTTCACCTTCCTAATGAGACATACAGTCTCCCCAAACTGTGATGTATGTGGCGTAGTAGAGGATGTGCACCACCTATTAATGGACTGTGTACGCTTTGAAACAGCCCGAGAGTCTCTGATTGGGACCTATAACCTGAACAGACTACATATAGGTATGCTCCATGATATACTGGCAACACCTCGATGCGAAGCAGCTACAAGTCTGTTTGTTTTTTTTTTTGTTTTACATACGGAAATCCCTTCGGATACCCCCCCGCTCGCCAGCGGGGGTGGTTATGTCGTGTCTCGACTAAAACCGCACGGTGTCCTCCCCAAATGTCCGTTGCCGGGCACCCCGGGTAAGCCCTCGAAAGGATAACCCCAGGGTTGCCGGCGGACTTTGGCCGCCATCCCCATCAGGGCTAGTTAAATTTTTCTTCTATTTGTTACATACTGTGTAAGCATGTCTACTGTTTTAAGCTACGATGGGATTGACATATTCGTAACGGATAACAATTCCTAAAATAAACAGAAAAAAAAACCATTACTTAGGTAGACTAGATTGACGTCTCACGATAAAGAATTGGAATGCTCTACCCTGACACGTCTTTCCTTCTTCCGTCAAGGTAGGGACCATCATTTTAGAATCGTCAGCATCTGGAATGGTGGCCCGTATCTTCTGGACTTCTACCTTCTAGACTTCTGGACCCTAGCTTCTCACCATCCAGCGGGTGCAGTCAATTGGCGGACTGAATGTAAAAATAAAATATATTCCCATCTCTTTTTCTATCGTAAGTTAGACAAAGACGGGGATACAAATTAGTCCTTTCAACTCATTCCTTCGACACCATTATAACCAATATGATATAATGTATTTACTCTGTTTTAGATGGATTTCGCTCGTAAACGGAAGCGCTTTACTAAGATTAATTCAAATTTGCCTCAATTGTTTCATACTTTCACACATAGGAGCTAAATTAAGGGCGTTATGAGATGGAGGGGACGAAGAAGGGGGGGAGGGAGGGAGTAGGGGGTTTGTTTATGTTGTGTTAATTGAATGTTTCATTACAGCTATTTGGAAATAATTACTTTAGTAAGTTTGTTAGTGCAAACTTTGATTACGCGAGTAATCTTGTTTTATTCAGCTATTAATTATGTAGGTACAAGAGAAGCGATTAAAACCTGAATTCGTGGCGGTTTCGTTTGCTCGAAACCTTTGATCTTTCCTTTGTATTTGATTATAAATGCTACTCCATTTACATTTACAACTTCACCTGTAGATCCGTCGTGGGAAAAGTTTAAAGTTTCCTCCGTACGCGTAGGGCATCACTAGAAACGAACTGCTCGTAGGTTCAAGTCCTGTCCTGGATGTTGACTTTATCCAATTCAAATTTATAGGAAGCTAGCTGATGCCACGGGAATCTACTTCAGGTATATTAAAATTGCTTATGTGTTATTCCAGATCTATCCCTGTAACAAATTTCAGCCAAATCCGTTCAGCGGTTAGAGCGTTATTCCAAAGTTCATTAATTTGTTTGCACATTGTTTAGTAACAGTCTTGCCCCGGTTTGGGGCAGGGGCGCTAGTCGCCCCGCCGTCCCGGCCTGCTTCTGCTGGGGTGACAGGCGGCCTCACCTGCCATCCCCAGGCCTGCGCTCATGGAGGACTGGGCTAAGTGGCCTGCGACGTGCGGCGAGCCTGTTGCGGGCTCGGCGGGCCGACAAAGTTCTAAATCTCTCCCGGGCGCGCTCCGCCATCTCCTTCGCACAGAAGGAGGCGGCGGATTTGACTTGACAGTAACAGTCAAGTACTCTATTTCCTCTATCAATTTCACCGTCAATGGCACAACTGGCAACAGTTCTAGTAACCATCAAACAAATGCAGTAACGGATATGACTTACCTCTTATGTTCCACTAATATGGGGCCACACACAATGCCCACAAATGTTACAACATCTTTTCATTTTACTATTATCGTGGATGACCCACATCTGTCATGGTTTGTGTCCATTGTCTCACGAGATTACATAGTTGATTTTTACGCTCCTAAATTTAACATAATGGCTTTTATTTATTTATGTTCACGTGAATATGACTTCACACCGCCTAATGGTAAGCTAAAGGTGGTCCTCAGCTTGACGGCCTCATCAGTACATCTACAAATAAACTATTCAATTTACACTTCCAACCAGCTTCGTACAGGAAAATTCAAAAAAAAATCATGTGGTCCGATTGCAGCGCCACCAATAATGCCACCAATATTATATCTGTGAAAGTTTGTAAAGCAGTTAGTTTCTAAATCATGGTCAAACTGTTGAACGGATCGGCCTAAAAGGGTGGGTTTGCTACAGGGATAGAAATAGTAATATGCCTAATAGGGATGAAACTTAAGAAACCATCGGAGCTCTATAAACACCTTAGAGTTACCGAAGCCCACATCTTAGGTAAATCCCAAGATGACACAGTCAGGGCACTCCCGAAAGATAATAACGCGTCCGAGCTTGAATCTAGACTCCTATTCTATAAACGATTTATGATAGGAGCCCAGTCGAACAGAGTGGGGTTGGGAGTACGAGAGCCAGAAAGGGACCAGGATATACTTAAGTCCTTTCTAAAACAAGACGAAAATGATATATATCGAGTGCACGCGATGAATTTGGAAATCCAAAATGAATGGTTGACAATGGGAGAGTTCTGCATACCGATGGCCTTAAAGTGGCGCACCTTGATCTATGACTGGTCGCCGGCCCTGTTAAAATTCTATCTTAACGCCTTTCAGATGACCCTCCCAGCCCAGAGTAATCTGGTAAGGTAGGGGAAGGCCACAGAAAAACAATTTTATACTTGTGGTGAGGCAATAGGGACGGCTAGACACATATTAGTAGAATGTAGGGTGCTTCTCGATAGAGGCCAATAGGTACTCACGCCGCCACGATAAGGTGCTTATCACGTGAAGCAATGAGTCTGGCAGTAACTAAAGCCCAAAAAGGATTGACTAACAACAGACGTCATATCAACTTTGTGTCTGAAAATTCATCCATAAACATCCAGGAACAAACCTTATTCAATCTTAGATACTGCCCCAGATTGGACTCTCCTAAACGACACGGATGAAAAGCACTATAACATTCCGGAGGATATTGGGGTTTCGTCATCTAGACCTGACATATTCCTTTATTCTAAGAGGTTAAAACATGTGGTTCTTGTCGAACTTACTGTACCGTGGGAAACAAAAATACCGAAGGACCACACAATAAAGAAAAATAAATACTTTGATCTCACAAACGAATTAATCAAAAACGGTTACGTGGTTAATTTGTATGCAGTGGAAGTGGGAGCGAGAGGTATACCAGCAAAATCTCTCTATAACCTACTAAAAGATCTAGCCCTATCGAGAGCTACAATAAGCTCATTACTAGGACGAATGTCTAAAGCGGCACTAGTAGGTTCATATCAAATTTGGTTAGGCAGGGAGGGGAACTTGGGTAGTGAAGGTGAGTGTTGATGTACATCAACAAAAGGGGCCCCTTCTAAACCTAAACGTCCCGAGTTCCCAACTCAGCAACGCGATGGACCCGGCACGCGCACGGAGAATCCATGGATTGCTAAGAATATCGGTCTCTAGTCTGGAATAATCCATGGACTACTTTTTATCCCTGGGACATTACCACAACCTGTCAAAACCTGGCCGCTCAGTCGGGGAAGTGACATTTAGTTTGATATTTTTTATTTTTTTATAAAGAATATCTAACCTAATCCCAGTTAAGCTAAATTCCTTTTGTTAGGAGTGGGTTCACGTCGATAGTGTAATGGCCAGGATCCGAACCCGGGACCTCTCTATCATAGAGTGGACTCCTTAACCATTAAGCTACCAACGCTTAGCGTGTAACAAGGTGTATAGCCCCTGAAATAGGTTACCATGGTTTGCGAAAACGTGATCTTAAAAAATCGGTTGTCTGTAAAGTCGGTTTACTGCCAATAGTTGAACGTGACAACGTCATAAGAAAATACTGATGGAATGGTTGCATATTTCAAAAGAACATTTTAATTTTATTTGTTTAACCACTAAGATCGATTATAAGAATTCACTGCACTTCATACTTGACGAAAACATGTAAATGTATTATTGTATAGCAGCTGTCCACGCGGACGTATCGCTCACTCAAGTAGGAGAGAGACAGATGTCGAACGCTGTCGAACGCGGAGGCCGATTGTGCCTCTTTGTCGCTCGTTCCGTGCTCTCGCTTGCACTTCAAGCCTTAAATGGAACGCCTCATTTTTTCGTGCGTGCAGCCGGCTCCATCGAATTATAAGACGTTGTCGCGTCAAAAAAAGGACTCAAAACTGCCATTACTAATAAACACTGTAATTGGTACAATTGAAATACATTCGATACGTTATGAAACTCGTGGTGTAACGGACACGCACTTTTGCGGTAGCTTTTATCCTATCAAGCAGTTTTGATTTATTTGTCGATAGTCTATATAGGTATGAGTGTACTCTATGGGCTGCTGGTAACGTGAGAATTGCGTAAAATACACTCTCTAGCGATGGATATTTATAGAGAAGTGTCGGCATAGACGACTAGTAAGTGTACTCTGCAGAAAGAAATACATCCATAAATACAGTTAGTAGTTTTTGTTTATTGTTTAGGTACTAGATGTGCCCGCGACTTCGTCCGCGTGGATTTCGATTTTTTAGGTTTTGGTTATTTTGCCCGGAACGCAATTTTTTTTCTAAAATTATAGTACCTTATGTTACGCCTTGTAACATTACCTATCTGCCAGTGAAAGTCCCGTCAAAATCGGTCCAGCCATTTTAGAGATTAGTTGGAACAAATAGACAGACAGACAGACAGACAGACAAAAATGGTAAAAAAAATATTTTGGTGTATGTACCGTATATATATTCATATATGGTTATTTTAATATTACAAACAGACACTCCAATTTTATTTATATGGTATAGATTATCTACTAAAGTGGTATAAAAAGAGACCATGCAACGTCCCTAGTGGTCCAAGAGCCCGGAAACGCCAGTCAGTACAGTCACCCTCGGAAGCTGCTGAACTTTAACAAATTTACAAATGATTTTTACATTGAAATAAATCTATATATATAAAAAAAAGTCGTGTTAGTGATGACCGGGATAAACTCGAGAACGGATGGACCGATTTTCAACCGGGAGAGGTTTAGAACTCTCCCGGCCCGCCGAGCCCGCAACATTCTCGCCTCGCGTCGCAGGCGACTTCCGTCGCCTGAGTCGCCTGAGTCCATGAGCGCAGGGCGGGGGGGTGGCAGGTGAGGCCGCCTGTCACCCCAGCAGAAGCAGGCCGGGACGGTGGGGCGCCTAGTGACAGTCCCCCAAACCGGGGCAAGACGGGGACACCGTGGTTCCCAAACCCGAGGGGGCCATCTCGAAACCGGAGATGGTCCAGGGTCAGTCGGGGTTACACCCCGGCGTTTTAAGACCCGAGACGGCGTGCGGATTTAGTCGGTTCAAGCCCGACATAGCCGCCCCCGCTGGCCGGCGGGGGTATCCGAAGGGATTTCCGCACGAAAAAAAGGTACTGTGCTGAGTTTACACAGGGCGAATAGAATTCGTATAATTCTTCGAAACTACGTTATCTGCTGCCCACATAAAAGGGATCTGAGCGATATTTACTTGGATTAAATTATACATTTACTAGCTGTCCCGGCAAATTTCGTTCCGCCTTAGAAGCAAGTTATGCTGGTTACCTTATCAGCTGAATTTATTTCGTTAGTCTCTCCTTAGCCTCCGGCATAAAAGACCCGATTCGGCGTGCGGTTTTGGTCGGTTCGAGTCCTACATAACTATCCCCGCTGGCCTGCGGGGGTAACCGTGGTGATTTTCGTAAAACAAAAAACACAAAACGGCAAAAGGCGGAGACAAATCACAAAAATCAAAGATCACTACTGGCTCCGGAAATCCACTCATAGTGCATCCTGGGCAATGAAAATGGCTACGCCTTCCTTCCTTCCTTTTGGGGAAGCTTTAATTTAAAAGGTAATCACGGCCACAGCTGCAATCACGGGGCATGGCTCCTTCAATAAACACCTTTTTATTTTAGGAATCACCGACAGCCCTCTCTGCAGAGCCTGCATGAGAGAGGAAGAAACAGCGGCACACGTGCTCCTACACTGCCCTGCAACCGCCACATACAGGGTTAAGTACTTCGGAAACACAGGTACGCTCCGGGAGATCGCCGGCAGCGTGAATAGCTTGCTATATAGCGTTCTTCAATGAGCTGGGGTGGATCGAATAAAATGCCCACCCTCACGCAAAAACCGCGCCTTGTCGTGGAGTTGCGGATACCAGCCCGTGATACCATACCATACCATACCAAGGTAATCACCGGCAATAGTGTCCACGACTAGGTCTGAAATTTTAACAACGTGTAGTTTCAGCCGGTCCGATTTCGACATTACATATAACGAGATGGCATCTGGAGGTTTTCACACGGCAAAACACTATGTTATTTTTTTCGGGCAGAAACGTCCCGATAACTCTTCGGCAATACAACACAGCTGTTATGTCGAAATCAAAGCGATTGAAACCTCACGGTCTCTCAGATATTGGACATATCCACCAGCTCCAAGTAGATCTTGGCAACCACTGCAGGCGAGAGCTACGACTGTTACGAAAACAATAGTTTACATAACATAACTTCAGGCCACACCCACGATTCGCCAGTTATGTTTAGGTCCCAATGTAATAGGGGGCGAGCCTATTGCCATCTACTGGGCACATTACTAAGCGAGCGATTATAAACATTTTTAATACACGCATAACTACGAAAACTCAGAGGTGCGCGCCCGGGGCGAATGGGGATCGAACTCGAGACCTCGTCTCGGCAGTCCGTTAAGTACACCACTGGGCTATCGCCGCTTTTTTAGTTTAAAGGGAGAATAATGATATATATTTCCAAGAGATTCCTAACAGCGCATTATGAATCCACGTACATAATTATTTCACCATACTCGCTGTCTTTGTCACAAAACTAACTAATTAACAGCTTTCTGTAGGAAAACTACACGATATTTTCATTTCTCTGTGACCACAATCTTGTTATTCTGTGAAGGAACACGCAATGCGTATACTTGTAATAATATTATTACAAGTTTGAGGCATTTGTGAGTGGGCAGTCGACCTCGTAGAAAAAACACTGATCAAATCAGTTATGTATTGAAAAAAGGGCAGGTCCTAGAAATGAGAAGTCTGAGAAGTATAGCGTTAGTGACATTGATGGACCGTGTGAGCAACAACGCGATAAGCGAACGTTGTAGTAGGGTAGAACATGTAGTGAGCAAGATAGAGAAAGGAATGTTTAGATGGTTCGGACACGTAGATATGATTCTACGACATTCTACACAGCACTTTCTAGACCCAAAGTAAGCATACTTTAACTAGCTTGTTTTATGAGTTCCAGAATGCAGATAAACATACTTATGTACTATTTTTTTGTTTGTAAATACATAGAAATGAAAAGAAAGGAAACACCCAGACCAATGCATATAGACATATTCATGCATGCAAATATTTGCATTGAGCGGGAATTGAATCCGCGCCGCCTGTCGTAGCAGTCGAATGCACTACCGCTACGCCACAGAGGCCGTCAAAAGCAGAGGCAGTGGACGTAAGAAGATTAAAGAAACAGATTTATGAGGTGGGACCGAATGGGCAACCCGGTAAAGGTGGATCCAGGCGTACGTATGTTTATCAGATCGAAGATGAGTGTGTATGTATGAAAACAATTACAAAAGTAGAAGAAGTGAAAGTCGGTTCCAGAATCGTAGCAAGTGGAAAGATGGTAGTCTACCCCAATGGAAAAGCACCGTAATTTCATGTATGTGTGAATTTTGTTACAGACTAAGCCGGACAAAAATGAATACATGGTTTTATAACCAGTCTAGCTGACCCCGCGACTTCAACCGAGACATAATTCGATCTTAACTCATACCGACATGCCTGCAATTTATTATTTTTACAATAATCTATGGAAATTTGCGCGACTTGTTAACATACATAATTACTGCTCCGCTCCCCTGGATAGTAGCGTGATGATATGTAGCTTATAGCCTTCCTTAAACCTTCCTAACACGAAAATACTTTCAATTCCAACCAGTGGTTCCTGAGATAAGTGTGTTCAATCAAACAAACAAACTCTTCAGCTTTATAATATTCGCCTCGCGTTCTAAATTTCATCACATTTCTATACCTCTTACTTAACTTCTGTGTTCATGACAGTAATTAAAAACAAATGCTCACATATTTTTTAAATTCCCTATCACCATATAACCACGTTCCACGGTTTACACGAGACTCCAATCCAGCCAGTTGTATGGTACCATAGATAACTGGGATTAAAGTATTGTCAGCACGTTCCGTCAAAGCCTCTGATGAATTATTCAGGCTTTGTTTGCTCCGTCCCTTGAATAGAGGCAGCGAGGCTGCTTTACCAACTTTTTACCGGTTAGGACTCATTTTCATAAATACGTATTGTTACCCTTAATTTGTGGAAAGTTTGTTGATAAAGTATTTTGTATGAACTGTGTTTTGATAGTTGGAAATACTTAACGTACTCTTCGAAAGGGTTATAAATTTAGAAAGAAAGAAAGAAAGAAACCCTTTTTTGGTGCAAGTAGATCACATTAAGTACTTATTACTAGTACATATTCAGTTGATATATACACAGTACATACAAATCTAACGACACCTCTCAAGCATCTCTAAACCCATCATTCCGTTCAGACCGCAGAGCGTGCCAAACAATTATACATACATACATAGGTAGCTTAGTGGTTAAGGAGCCGGCTTTACTATCTAGAGGTCGTAGGTTCGAATCCTGGCCATTACACAACCGACGTCGTGAACACTCCTAACACAAGCAGTTTAGCTTAGCTGGTGGGGTTAGGTTGAATACTATAATTTCGGTTAGTAATAACATAACATAACTTCACGTCTGTATCCCCGAAGGGGTAGGCAGAGGTTTATTGCACACTCACGATTCGCCAGTTATGTTTAGGTCCCAATGTAATAGGGGGCGAGCCTATTGCCATCTACCGGATACATTACTAAGCGAGCGATAATCAACATTTTTAATACACATATAACTCTAAAAAAACTTATTATCATCGTCCTTCGCCAATAAATTTCCTGCCCCCCCCCCTCTAATACTAATTCTACTGCTTGCTACTTATTCTACGATCATTTCGTGTCCAAAAGAAAAAAAATTGCTGAACTGAAATGCCTTCCAAGAATCAATTGGTCGCCTCATTTCGAACAAAAGCTTTAGAATAAATAACTGGAAATGGAAAACTCATTTCGTGTGAAAAAAGCCCGTAGGCGGCCCAATATCCTGTAACCATGCTACCCTCTTAAACTAGGATGTCCTTTAATGCCTCCTGAATGTTATAAACGTAGATGCACACTGTAGCGATGTTTAATAAGTCGTTTCGGTTCGGTCAGTACTATAAAACCGGGTTTTTAGAGCAATAGCGAATAATACTTCGTTATTGATTAAAGTCACTTGTACTGTATCACAATGTTTATTTATTAAACCATTCCGGTTTCGTCTCAAAGCGTTTTAGGGCGCTTCCGTATTTTTGAAATCAAACCATTCGCAACACAAACTAACACCATATTATTGACTAAAAGTTAAAAAAATTGATAACACGTTCCAATCTGGGAATTAGTCTTCGATTGTTTTTTTTTCATATCATAGAACTAAAAGAAAATAACAACTCTTTATAACCGATTCATGATAATGTATTATCATGGTTAGACTCACACATTCTTCGCCCAATTGTGATGATAAATTGATTACTTTTTTTTTGCATTGACCACAATTGCCGTTCTAGTCCATTTTGGTGGCCCAAGATGGATCAATTCCTTTGTAAGAAACATTTCTCCGAATTGAGGCTAAACCGAATTTGACCGATACCCGCACTAGAGTGTGGGTCGGACATAAAAGAAATACGTCCTATATAATACCCCAGAGGCCTCTTAATCTGGCTATCGCAATGTAATGTCCGAAAGAATATTGATTGGCCATTGAGGCGTTTAGTTGCTCCATGTCATCAATAGAAACGTTATAGCCTTATATGAGTTCATGGGTACGTTGCGATGTTTAAGTTGTTTTAGTAACTTGATGAGGTTGTTTTTGTAAAAACGTTTAGTTGTTACATACATATAGTCACGCCTCTTTCCCATTGAGTTAGGCAGAGACAACATCTTTCCACTTGCCACGATCCTGGCATACGCCTTGCGCTTCTTCCACTTTTATAATGGTTTTCATACATGCACGCCGGTTACGGGTACTTCTGACCTGGCCCTTCTTCAAAACGTCGTCGATCTGATAGGCATACGTACGGCTAGGTTTACCTTTACCGGGTTGCCCAGTAGACCTGGCCTCATAAATCTGTTTCGTTAATCTCCTTTCATCCATCCTCTCTACATGATCGAACCATCTAAGCATCCCTTTCTCTATCTTGGTCTCTGCATCTTCTGCCATACCACAACGTTCCCTTATCACGCTGTTGCTCACTCGGTCCATCAGCGTCACTCCAGCTATACTTCTCAGACTTCTCATTTCTAGGACCTGCCCTTTTTTCAATACATAACTGATTTGATCAGTTTTCTCATTTTAACAGCATTCAGCTTACTTTATTGTTCCTTCTGCCCACCTTCAACATAGTTGTTACATGTACGTAATATCGCATTGTTTCTTTATATTCATTCCGCCAATTGACTGCACCCCGCTGGATGGTGAGAAGCTATGTTGAAGTCCAGAAGATATAGGCCACCATCCCAGATTTCATTTTTTCGCCGTCGAAGCTGCGGGCAGAAGTTAGTAGTTTATAAATATTCCGATATATTACTGTAATTATAAAGATAAATATAAATATTCTACGACATTCTACACAGCACTATCTAGACCCAAAGTAAGTTTAGCTTAACTAGCTTCTAACTTGTATAATGGGTTCTAGAATGCGGATAAACATACGTAGATACATTTTTTTGGAAACACATACATATTATACATAGAAACACCCAGGCCAATACAAATAATCATACATACGAGTACAAATGTTTGCACTTAACGGGAATCGAACCTCTAACTTATCAGTCCAACGCTCTACCGCTACACCACAAAGGAGGTGGGGGTAAACATAATATTTAGATAGGTACATTTTTTGGAAATACATACATACATATGATACATCCCACTAATATTATAAACGCGAAAGTTTTTGAGGATGTATGGATGTTTGTTACTATTTCACGCAAAAACGGCTGAACGGATCTGGCTGAAATTTGGTACAGAAATAGATCATAGTCCGGAATAACACATAAGCTACTTTTATTCCGGGAATAGGATCCCATTGGTTGCGGGAACGGGATCAGAATTCATCAACAGCTAGTATTAAATAATTTATTTATTTATTTATTTATTTTCTTACAATTGCAAATACAGGTATATGGGATGTTAAGTTCATACGTTTAGGTACACTATATTTAGCCTTGCGGCGTGCAATATTATGTCAATAGAAGTTAATTAAGGAAATACAAATTTCAAATAATACAGTATTCAATGTGGGAGTCAATACAAGATCAATAGTACCTACATGTCAATAAACTAATTCTACTATACGTTTCATAACATGTCAGTATATTTGTCTACACCATATTTTTAAGGTTATTGTTTAGGTTTATTGTTAAGGTAACTTATTTTAAAGGAATACTTAATTATCGCTCGCTTAGTAATGTGCCCGGTAGATGGCAATAGGCTCGCCCCCTATTACATTGAGACCTAAACATAACTGGCGAATCGTGGCTGTGTAATACACCTCTGCCTACCCCTTCGGGGATACAGGCGTGAAGTTATGAATACTTATACTGAAGGGCTCCCATTACGGCTGTAATTAAACACATTTTCCAAGCAGCATAATGCCACAAGACTATCTTGTTATCGTTCAAGACAACAAAACTAACGTCCAACAACGCTCTCCCATCTTAACTAATATCTGCTCCTAATTCGTGGAAGCGCTATCGGGGAGATAAGAAATAATTGACGTTATCCGATGGGGTCGTACCATTCATTATCAGGAACCTGGTTTACGTGACTGATTGATGGACACACTAACTTGTTCAATTGGAAAGTTGATTAAATTGTGTGGGAATTGCTGAGGGGAGTTTGAGTAATTTTTAATTGGTTTAATACTTGGGCAGGTCGATGATTCGGGTCGCAATCTTAAAACATCTAAACCAACCTCACCTACGGGTTATCTGGTAATTGACGGGGAAATTCAGTTCTGGTTCAAGTTTTTTAATTAGTTACAGAATGTCGTTACAAGAATTGAAAAAGGTATGCTAAGGTGGTTTGGGCACTTGGAACGAATGAGTACTGAGCGAATGACACACGTATATAAGGCAGATGTAAGTAGGCAGGCAAGCCGGGGTCAACCTCGCAGGACATACACAAATCAAATTAATGAGATATTGAAAAAAGGGCAGGTCAAAAGCACTTTAAACCGGCGGGCTTGCATGAAAGGGTTAATGACAGTGAAGGAAGCTCGTGAAGTATGGAAGGCTCTGCCTACCCCTGCGGGAAAATGGCGTGAGTATATGTATGTACGTATATATGTTTCGCAATTTTCGAGGTTATAGGTAACCTCACTTGCTGGTATATCTGCTTATTGACGGATGAGACTCTGGCTTAGGACTTCGTATCGAG
The DNA here is from genome assembly GCA_946251805.1 of Cybosia mesomella. Lineage (NCBI taxonomy): Eukaryota > Metazoa > Arthropoda > Insecta > Lepidoptera > Erebidae > Cybosia > Cybosia mesomella. The sequence goes on along the minus strand of OX276403.1, from coordinate 2,212,438 downwards.
GTTGGGGGTGTCTTACCCTCAAAACGAAAAAACGGAACCCTTATTGGAGCCCTTTTTAATCCGTCTGTTCGTCTGTCGGTCAAGACCCCTTTCACATGAACGCGTGAGGGTATCAAGTTGAAATTCTTATCTAATACTGTCTGCAACCTCTGAAAGCTGTGGATATATTAAACTTCTATGTCGACGTTATCAAAATATGCGGTCATTTATTACACATTAAGTATTGTACGGAACCGTCAGCGTGCGAGCCCAACTCGCACTTATTTGTTTTTGTTTTCAAAGTCAAAGTTAAAATTCATTTATTATGTTTAGACCATTATAACGGCACTTACAAAACGTCTAAATGAATTAGACTAATGTTTAGCAAATGGACAACCACCGGTTCGAAACGCAGCCGTATTTTGAGAAGACTCCGGCATGAAACTCAGTGGACTGTTTCCTTTATCTAATTACAATATTTTTTAAAGAAAGAAAGAAACGAAAGAAATAAAGCTAGAAAAACATTTAATTCAGGACACGCACAATGAACATATTAGTATTAGAAATAAATATCTTACAATCTAAGAATATTTAAATGTATATATTTTTTTTTTATATAATATATATTTTTTTATAAAAAAAAATTCAATTCTTTGCGTTCGTAGTGTTTAACTTCATGTTTATTGTCTCATAGGCTCTTAGTATCCTAAAATATCTCCTTTGCTGGCTATACCAAAACTCAGATTACACAGATTACATAGAAAGTAAAATTTAATAAATTCGATCCCCAGTGGATCGGTTTTAAGGGATCGGACCGGAATAAAAGTCAGATGGATAACCTGTGAATCAATTTACAGATCGCACCTTCCGATCCTATAAATCGAATCAAAAATCGCACATCCCTAGCTAGCCGTATGGTCGTTCGAATAAAAGATAACATACCTTTTTTTATTTGTTTCGTGCGGAAATCTCTTCGGATACCCCCCCGCCGGTCAGCGGGGGCGGTTCGGTCATGCTTGAACCGACTAAAACAGCACGCCGTCTCAGATCTTCAGACGCCGGGGTGTAAGGTTGCCCATAGAGCATATCCCTAGCACCCCGACTGACCCTGGGCCATCTCCGGTTTTCGAGATGGCCCCCTCGGGTTTGGGAACCACGGTGTCCCCTTCTTGCCCCGGTTTGGGGGAGGTGATTCTGCTGGGGTGAAAGGCGTCCTCACCTGCCACCCCCAGGCCTGCGCTCATGGAGGACGGAGGTTGTTAAGCGACCTCCGGCGCCTGAGTCGCCTGCGACGCGCGGCGAGCATGTTGCGGGCTCGGCGAGCCGGGAGAGTTCTGAATCTATCTCGGGCGCGCTCCGCCATCTCCTTCGCGAGCATTACACGTTCGCAGAAGGTGGTGGTGGTGGCCCACGCACTCGCGCTCCGCACCATTGCCGCAATCATGCTGCCGAGCGAGAGGAGACCCACCCCGATGGCTGACACGAGGTCACGCCTCGGCGCCTCCCACACCGGGCAGTCCGCCAGCGTGTGCAGCCCCAAGCCCTAAAAGATAACATACCTACATAATAAGTGGTTGTATGGAGCTCCACCAAGCTCGGAGACGAGCCAACCTTACCTGCACCGTGGTTTGGGCTGTTGGGGGGTCACAAGGTGTTCGCTCTTATGAAAACCAAGAAAATCCAAATTAAGAGAGAGATGGAGATCGGATTCCGGGATTAGGGTGCACCCGGGACTAATGCACTGATGACGATGATGAATGACTTATTGTTGTAGTTACATTTATACATATTATCTACCTATACAAATTTAAAAAAATTAAGTGTCTGTTTGTCATGTTAAAATAACAGTTTTTGAATCAATGCATCTATGAATATTCGGTACTTATAACACAAAAACATTATTGTTTATATGTTATCTGTCTGTCTTCCAGTCTATTTCTGCAGGCCAATCGCCGGCAGAAATTTTAAAACATAACTTTTAAGCGCTACTTTTAATTTAGAACAACAATTAGGGTTCTGCACGGAAAGAATAAAATTGCGAACAAGATAAGTTACACGAGAACGAAGTCGCGAGTAACAGCTATTTGAACTAATCGCGTAAGTTACTCTTGGCGTAGACAGCTTAAGTCTTAGCGCGTGTGGATGTATCTGAGATGGCTGAGGGATTACTCGCGAAGCGACTTTATTATTGCGAGAAAGCCTTCATTATTGCTGGGGAACCCTCATTATTGAGGTCACAGATCAACTGCAGCGTCGGCGGCGGGAAATTGCGACAGTAACCACCTTCCTTATATATTTTTTTTTTTTCTGTAAAATCTTTTCAATGGATATATTTTATCACATTTGAATTGCGTGGCTCATTATTTTATCAGATTTGAATTGCGTGGCTCATTATTTTATCAGATTTGAATTGCGTGGCTCATTATTTTCGTTGGATGGTTTGATAATATCTATTTAAACGAACTCGTAGAATAAACCCAGTGGTCATATTCTATTTTATTGCCGGAGTTTTCTCAGGAGGGAGATGTGTTATTTGATTTCATAATACCTAAGTAGGTGACTAATTATATGACTACTTTATAATACATGGAATAAAAAATTTATTAATAGTATTTCAATGTAAATATATTTTGAAAATAAAACCCACAACGTACAGTCAGCAATTAAAGTTGGTGACTAGACGTTGTGAGTTGACAATCCTACCAGAAATGTGACATTCTATCATCGCACCGCTCGCCACAGACAGGGAATTCATCCTCACATCCGCGACCGGAAACGGTGCGTACAGTTAGGTATGAAAGGCACTTTATTCCGCGCACCCTCAGGCTGTGGAATGATCTCCCTGCTGTGGTTTTCCCAAGCGACTACAATATGGGGTTCTTCAAGAAGGGCATTAGAAAGTTTTACAGGGTCGGCAGCGCAAATGTGACGCCTCTGGTGTTGCACACGTCCATAGGCCGCGGTAACTGCTTCCCATCAGGTGGGCCGTGAGCTTGTCTGCCATCCGAGTGGTATAAAAAAAAGGTGTTTGTTTGGATGTTTGTTACTCCATGCTCGAAAAGCTGAACGTATTTGACTGAAATTTCGTACATTGGTACAATATTTATTTTATGGTCTGGAATAACACATAGGCTACTTTTTAGGGTTCCGTTGCCAAATGGCAAAAAACGGAACCCTTATAGATTCATCATGTCTGTCTGTCCGTCCGTCCGTATGTCAAGCCACATTTTGCCGAAACTATAAGAACCATGCTGTTGAAACTTGGTAAGTAGATGTATTCTGTGAACCGCAATTAGATTTTCACACAAAAATAGAAAAAAAAACAATAAGTTTTGGGGGTTCCGAATACTTAGAACTGAAACTCGAAAAACTTTTTTTAATCCAACCTATACGTGTGTGGGGTATGGATAGGTCTACAAAAATGATATTGAGCTTCTAATATCATTTTTTTCTAAACTGAAGAGTTTGCGCGAGAGACACTTCCAAAGTGGTAAAATGTCCCCCCCCCTGTAACTTCTAAAATAAGAGAATGATAAAACTAAAAAAATAAAAAAAAATATGATGTACATTACCATGTAAACTTCCATCGAAAATTGGTTTGAACGAGATCTAGAAAGTAGTTTTTTTAACACGTCATAAATCGTAAACCGCTATTTACCTTTCATTCATTCAACTCAAATGTAAAAATTTTACTTGCTACCACGGAACCCTTCATGGGCGAGTCCGACTCGCACTTGGCCGGTTTTTATGCCTGGAATAGGTTCCCACGGGTTGCGGGAACGGATTCAGGACTCCACGCGGCCCGAGCCGAAAGCTATAGTTACTTAAATATACATTCTTGTTCTCTTTTAACCAGGATCAAACAGATTTTTCTGTGGACATTTTAAATTCATGGAGCATTGTCGTTAAATTTTAAAATGGTTTATATTCACGAATTGTTGGATTTATACTGTTTCGTTTACTCGAAACCTTTGATCCTTCCTTTGTATTTGATTATAAATGCTATTTCATTTATATTTACAACTTCAGCTGCAGATCCGTCCTGGCATCACACGGGAAAATGTCATTCTTCTTCACTAGAAACAGACTGCTCGTAGGTAAAAGTCCTGTCCTGGATGTTGATTTTTTCTGATTTAAATTTATAGGAAGCTAGCTGATGCCACGGTTAGCTACTTCAGGTATAAAAATAGCTTCTGTGTTATTCCAGACTATAATCTATCCTTGTACCAAATTTCAGCCAGATCCGTTCAGCCATTAGATCGTGATTCCAAAGTTCATTAATTTGTTTGCACATTTTTTTAGTAACAGTTGATGCTAATAATAGAAAACCCGAGTATTTTTCGTGCGGAAATCCCTTGGATATCCCCGTCCCCCTCACTGGGCAGCGGGGGCGGTTATGTCGGGCTTGAACCGACTAAAACCGCACGCCGTCTCGGGTCTTCAGACGCCGGGGTGTAAGGTTGCCCATAAAGCATATCCCTCGCACTCCGACTGACCCTGGGCCATCTCCGGTTTCGAGATGGAAACCACGGGTCCCCGTCTTGCCCTGGTTTCGTGGAGGGGCGCTAATCGCTCCGCCCCTTCCCGGCCTGCTTCTGTTGGGGTGACAGGCGGCCTCACCTGCCACCCCCAGGCCTGCGCTTATGGAGGACGGAGGTCATTAAACGACCTCCGGCGCCTGCGTCGCCTGCGACGCGCGGCGAGCATGTTGCGGGGTCGGCGGGCCGGAAGAGTTCTAAATCTCTCCCGGGCGCGCCCCGAGGGTTCCGTACCCAATGGGTAAAAACGGGACTCTATTACTAACACTCCAGTCTGTCTGTCACCAGGCTGTAAATCATTAACCGATAGCTAGACAATTGTAATTTTCACGGATGATGTATTTCTATTGCCGCTATAACGACAATAGGCATTTTGACTATATTTAAAATATTGTACGAATTGTTGTCATCCTAATAAAATGTACCGTAAAAAACATATTTTATTAATTTTTAATATAAAATAAGTTTCTTTTTTGTTAAAAAATCAAGATTAAAATCTCACTTTTTGTGAGATTTGATCACGTGCTTATAAACGCTCTGTGACGTCACACGTAAGTAAACAGAGTTTTTCAATACAGGCTGTCTGCATTTCCTAGTGTTAATCGACTGGTTCAATTATTAATTACTAATAATGTTTCACTTTTATCTTATATATCTCAAAATAAACCATTATTTTTGCAACTAATTTCAATAATTATATAAGCGTGCTTTAAGTCGCTTACTGTTTACTTTGGTGTGACGTCACATGTCACGGAATCCGTTATGGCGCGTACTTTTTTTAAATCAAACTTTAATATCGATTTTTATCGTAAATAAAACAGTTCTCAAAAAAATATTGATGCAGTCTGCATTTTTATGTTGTAATACATAATACAGAACTATTTTTTAGCAGTAGTCAAATATTGTGTAGATAGTACGGAACCGCTCGTGCGCGAGTCCAACTCGCACTTGGTCAGTTTTTTAGTTCGTCGTTCCTCGTTTCAAAGGATTACTTGTACTGAAAGTGCGCAGGTGACAGCCTGACAGTATAGTGCGCCATGTCAACTCACCGCTTGCTACTAACAAACAAATTGGCTGAAATTGTTTGAGCTCTTGTCGCCCGTGGTAGGTTGATGGGTAGATGTCCGCTGGTTGTTTTGACGAGTAAAGAGGGTTAATCTTCTGAATACTGCGAAGTTGACATAACAAATATTTATATATTGTATTCATAAGGTTTTTTGCAATTACTTTTTGTAGAGGAACTTCTAAAATCGTTTGTAATATATCGGAGGCGTATGTAATATATCGGAGAATTTCGAACATCTGGGACGCGTCTAGGCAGCTCTATTGGTTAGAACATTCCTCCTGTAAGGAACTGGTTGCGAGTTTAAGTCCCGTCCTAGATGTTCTCTTTTTCCGATCTAAATCTATAAAAAAAAGTTAACATACTAATTGCTTAAAAATTTCATTAAATAATGTGGTGGAGTAATAAAAAAAAATGTTTAAAAATGATTGCAACATCATTCATTGTTTCCGTAGTTCGCAAGAATTAGGGTAGATGGCTGCAGCGTCGCTCCGAGACGTATATAATATATCGGAGAATTTCGAACATCCGTGGCGTGTCCATCCCCCCTGTAAGGGACTGGTCTCGGGTTCAAGTCCCGTCTTAGATGTTCTCTTTTTCTGATCTAAATCTATAGTCTGTATATATAATTAGGTTGTAAAAATTAATTATCACCTTAACCTTGTTCCCGGTTTCCCGGATCCACTTCCTTTGTATTCCTTTTGGTGTGGTTTATACGCCTTTTATGGGAGGGACTGTGGTCTGACCTTCCAACCCCGAGAGGGAAGCCTGCCTCGTCCATCAATCAGCAGGTGTACCGGCTTGCAGGTGAGGTTGACTTGGCTTCGGAGACCATGATGCTACCCATGGATTCTAAAAAACTTATTAAATCTAAAAAATGAATTGTGTGGTTTTGTGTGTTTTTTTTTGCTGGATGCGGCAAGCTGAAGACAGGGCGCTATGGCGCTCATTAGGGGAGATCTATGTCCAGCAGTGGACTAGAATAGGTTGATGATGATGATGATGATGATGATGAAACCACGGTAAAAGTGAAACGTTTTTTCACATTATAGACATTTAACTAAAAAATAACAACATTTACATTGAACACTGACAAACATTTACATCAAACACTGACAAAAACAAACAAAATACCGTGGAGCACTGGCACAAATGAGTAATAGTCTATACACTACACGGTCAGCTGCTGCGAACTAAATAGACGCCGCCATATTGGCCTTGGCTGCTATGACGAGCGCCTTTCACTTTATCCCTACTCCGCCGTCGACCGTCACGCGACATGCAACACACAGACTAAAAAGTTGGAGACGATGTAATAAAAGTTTGACTTTAAAATGAAATAATTGTTTGTAGAATATACTGCTTCCGGGCAGTTTGGCCGTGGTCCATATGAAACTTGTGTTTCTTCGTATGTGTTCTTGTATGAAATAATTATCTCTATTATATTTAGTTGAAACGTAACATGCATAACTCAACATGCCTTTATACATCTCAGTATATGAACTTGCGATATATACCCTTATCTCTACGAGAGTAGGCTTCAATAGAGGTAGCAGGTAGATATAGGCAGGGTGCAGGCACATTGAGTGGTTTGTATTCATTAGCTCGTGGTCGCCGGCCGATACTGAGTGTTGAAGTGGCGGTGGGCGAGACACACGGCTCAAAAGGAAAACTGATACTGAACTATACTACAAGTCAGAAATGACACGCCGTAAATTAAACGGTATAACCATTATTTTCGTTAATCACTATGTTATGTTACCTTTGATTATTCGACTACACAACCAAAGTTCGAATTTAGTAAGCAACATGTGTGTTGTACAACAATGTTTGAAATTTTTTTTTTGTGCGATGAATACTTTGCCTAATTTAGTACAATAAACATTCGAGCCCCAATTTGCTGGACAAGGTTTGTGAGCCCACAAATTTGAATTTAAATATATATTTAAAACGCCTCTTGAAATGCAAAAAATTAAATTGTGTGCTCTGACTTTTACTCTTTAACTCTAAAAAAAATGTAAGCATTTCATTGGACTATGTAGGAATTTCAATAATAAGTAGCACGCGTATCTCTTAGGCCTATGAATAAATGATTTCTTCCCTCGTTTATTTCTTTTCCCTCACTTGTACCACTCGAAACTGACAGTTTCGATAGGCCTGAGAATCATTTTCTGATATAATAACGGCATATTCGTGTAAACTCATTTCGTGTATTTTAGGATCGTCAGCACCTGGGATGGTGGCTCATATCTTCTGGACTTTACCCTAGCTTCTCACCATCCAGCGGGGTGCAGTCAATTGACGGAACATATATTAAAAAAAAACATCGAGTAGGATTTATTCGGAAGTTGGCGATCTTAATACTCTGTGTGTTATAGAGTCTGTGCACCTCCCACATCACCCACCCCCCTCTCCTAAGTTACCTGCTTCACGTTTGAAAAGAAATTTCTCACAGTAAATTTAAATGATTTGATAAAGTTATGCCGGCGTCCTCTTCACTTGAACTTTCGTATTAGCTTCGTCAAAGTATTGGCCTTTTTTATGTTTTTAATTGAATATAGGCTGAGTTTGCCTTGTTGGAGTTCCGTATGATTCTGTCACCCTAGCAGAAGCAGGCCGGGGTGACGGCGCGATTGCCCTTTTTCCGGGGGCAAGACGGGGACACCATGATTCTCTAACCCGAGGTAGCCATCTTGATACCGGAGATGGCCCTGGGTCAGTCGGGTTACGAGGGAAAAGCCTTATGGATCACCTTACCCCCGGCATCTGAAGACCCGAGACGGTGTGCGATTATAGTCGGTTTAAGCCCGATAGAGCCTGGCCGGTGATGAGCATCCGAGACGATTTCCGCACGAAAAACAAAGAGTCGTATGCCAAAGATCTTGGAGGAGAAAGAGTTGGAAAGTTGACCTCGGGCTCTAAATTCATCATCACCCTCATAGCGACTTCCTAGCGACCAAAGTTTGCATTTAATGCTATGTCGACTTTTCCAGCAGTGACTGGCGTCCGAGCTTCCAACGCTAAAAAGCCTGCGCCAGAGCATCGTCAGTTGTTTAGTATGTGGAGCGGCTAGCAGGCGAGGTTGCCTTGGGCTCTGAAGACACCCAAAACATTTTTGTTAATATCTCCAATGTACAGACACAACTAATTTACATTTTTACTGAGCGATCTTTTAGACGACTCATGTATTTCGTTAGATTATCTTCCCCTCCCAAACGGCTGAACCGATTCTAATGAAATTTCACACAAGCAAGGATGTTAATGATGGGAAGGACATAGGCTATGTAATTAAAAAATCATGTGTACCACGGAGGAATAGTCACCGAACAAAATTTTCAAAATCCGATTCCGCAATGAAATTGCTTCGCTCAGTTTTTGCAACAGCAGACCTAGTAGTACTTAGTATGTGGTTAGGTGCCATAATCTATTAGAGAAATGCCGACAGCAAATATGCTTGTGTTAGGCGTGAGTTATTCAGAAAAAGGCATAGGGAAAAACTAAACGTAAGTATAAACGCAATTTCGCTCTGCTTTAACTCGCCTCACGCTCGCCCATAGCTCGTCTCTTTTGTATAATTCACGCCTTAAAAGGATTTACTAATGTTTGCCAAAAAACGTTCCCCAAAGTGTCACATGCCAAAGTATGTTTCCCAAATTTTCATTTGGCAATACAACTTTTCGCAATTTTACAGTTAGCAATACTATTTTTGGCAATTTATTGTTTAACAAATAATTACACGGCAAAGTTTCATTTTACCAAGTATTAGGTAGTCAAACATGGTGTGGCATAATATACTTTTCCCTGGCATGGCTGGCAACATACATGGCAAAAAAATACACGACTTCATGGGTGTTTGTTTCACCTTGGACCAATAATTTACGAGGGGTATCCGAAGGGATTTCCACACGAAAAAAAAAAAAAAAAAGTAAGAACTTCTATAATAATTATATTCCTATTATACAAATCAATTCCGGCGCTTCGCCAGCCGCTGCCGCGGCACGTTCGCTCCGCTCGCTCGGCTCGCGCTCTGTTGGGGCCACAGTTCTAATCCAACCTAACCCACTTTTCTGGCAGGTCGGATCTAGCCTACGTAACTTACATGAAATTAATGTCTTTTACTTTATTTATACTTAATTATTAATGAGACATGCTTTTTGAACGAACTTACTTTTGGAATATAATTTTTTACAAAATAAAGCATTTGCTCAATGTATATTTGACTTAATAAAAATTGAGTTATTAAAAAGTTGCCAAATGAATATTTGACGAAGTGATTAAAATGCGAAATATAAATTTGCTAAAGATTCTTTTGGGAAATGAAACTATGCGATAAGTTTTTTGGGAAGTGAAATTTGACGAAACATATTTTGCCAAAAGCAGGATCCCCTTACAAGTGGATTCACTAAGTTTAAATTACTTAAAAGTCAGTTACAATTGTTAAATTGTAACCAGAATTATTTTTGTTTAAATTCTAACTTCTGAAACAAAACTTGATTAATAGCTGTTATTGAAGTCACAGACAAACAGTGGCCTGTTTATACAATTATGCTTTATAATAATCGAAAAATGAACGATCAAACCGAAATCTGATTATTAAAGCAGGTACCTTTGTTGTTCAAATATTCCTTTAAATTCTATGGCTTAATAAGTTTGAACTTGATTACGTTTACCCACAAATAATGGCGAAAACAAGCAATTTTAACTAGAAACCAAAGTTTTTGACAAATTAATTTATCTGCTCCTATTACCTAGCGTGATGGAGTCGTAAGGGATTTGATAATTTAAGAGACGGTGTAAGGCATAGCCTTGTAGCGTGCTTACGTCTTGAACCAGCACCCCTGCCATGATATGCTTATAAGCGATCTTATTTTGCGCCGCAATCCAAAGGGAGAGGGATGGAGCTACATTATTATATTAAATATTAAATATATTCTACGACATTCTACACAGCACTTTCTAGACCCAAAGTAAGCATACTTTAACTAGCTTGTGTTGTGAGTTCCAGAATGCGGATAAACATACTTATATTCTTTTTTTTTGTAAATACATACATATTATACATAGAAACACCCAGACCAATGCAAATAGACATATTCATGCATACATATATTGGCACTGAGCGAGAATCGAACCCGCGCCCCCTGTCGTAGCATTCGAATGCACTACCGCTACGCCACAGAGGCCGTCGTAAGAGTGTTTAGCTCCATCTCTCTCCCTATGGATCGCGGCCACGCTTAAGTTTAGCACATCGTAGTAGGCCCACCGAAGACGTTTTTCATCAGCGATAGTTAGATAACACTTTATTTTTACACCATTTACAACACATACACAAATAGCACATTATTTATTATTAATAAGGTTATAGCAATGTACAAAGGGTAGGTATCGTCATATACACAGAAAAGAGGATGTAAGAAATAATTTTTACTCAGTTCACCAAAGTTGACAACGTGTATGGCATGGCGATATGTGGTTTCAACTCAGAAACAACCATTTCATCATGACCCGGTGGAGATGATACTCCTGAAAATTTCGACACGCTAAAAAAGGCTAATTGCTATTTATTTTATTACATTACTAAAAAAATTGAACTAAGAAATCCGATAGCACTTTGGTTGTGTTTATCTTTGTGTGCCTAATTCGCTTTGAGCCTAAGTCGCGTTATACCTAGACCAAACGCTAGTTTGGTCAAACGCGAGTAAGACCGAAAACGAGTTAGGCAGAAGGCGAGTAAGACCGAAAACGAGTTAGGCAGAAGGCGAGTTAGACCGTATGCGAGTTTTATTTCCTGTTGCTCACACTCTTCTCACAATATAGCTTCTGGGTTAGGTTAGGTGAGAACTGTGACACCAACAGAGCGCGAGCCGAGCGACCGTAGCGAGCGTGCCGTGGCAGCGGCCGGGAACCACTAGTCCGGAAAGTTGGATTTCGATTGCGACATAGACGTATCGCTAAATGGGCAATATGAGAATTAGACCTATCGCGACATATACAAAACCGTACTTAGTTGAAACGCTTATTTTAAATGACATTTTGGCATAACGCGAAATTGACAGACTGCGTTTTAAGGTACTCAGCGACTAAAGGCTTTGGTCGACCCGGCAAACAAGCTCAATGGTTGTATTATGACTTACGTTAGTCTCAAAACGCTTCCTTTTATCGTTTGAACCATACCGCTTAACCAGCGTTTAAAGTTCCCTCTAACTAATTTACGTGACGACTTGACGAGATGGGATTAATTGAATCCCGTCACCGCAATACAGTTAGGGCAGGTTACGTGATGGCGCAGGTACCCAGGACTGGGGATTATGTATAATGGGTGGATCATTGTACGGGAATTTAACATTTAGATTAAGGAAGAAGGTTTTTAAAAACAGATATTGTAAGAAAATTTTATTTTCTTCTGACTACGATGCGTTTGAAACTGGGTTCATTTTCTGTATCAGTATTGGATATTTTGGTGAGACATTTTTCTAGAGCTTTGAATTTTTCTGGTGAGAAATTTTTCTGGTGAGAAATTTTTCTGGTCAGAAATGTTTCTGGTTAGAAATTTTTCTGGTGAGAAATTTTTCTGGTTAGAAATTTTTCGTAGCCGCATCGTATGTAGAAGTTGGTATTTAAATAAAACGTATTCTTAATATTGGTTGTTGAATGTCGAACATTTATTATTATTATTATCTCCAATGGGGACACTGGTGACCGGGCGGGTGATCAACCGTACCTTAGTGGGCCATTTCATCCATTTTCTCTGATCCTCCCTTTGGGAAGGATGTAGTTTCCGGCAATCACCTCGTCTACTGCTCAGGTAGAGAGGTCCCATCAATATCTTCGTGCCTCCAGCCAACCATAACATAACTTCACGCCTGTATCCCCAAGGGGTAGGCAGAGGTGTATTAAACACCCACGATTCGCCAGTTATGTTTAGGTCCGAATGTAATAGCGGGCGAGCCTATTGCCATCTACCGGGCACATTACTAAGCGAGCGATAATAAATATTTTTAATACATAACATAACATAACATAAACTCACGCCTATATCCCCGAAGGGGTAGGCAGAGGTGCTAGCACCCACATAACATTTTTGCAGTTATGTGTGTTAATACACACATAACTGCAAAAAGTCAGAGGTGTGTGCCCGGGGCGACTGGGGATCGAACTCGAGACCTCGTCTCGGCTGTCCGTTGCGTACACCACTGGGCTATCGCTGCTTTTTTGTTGCTAGCCAACCAGAATATTTTAAATAGGACAAGGTAGTAAATAATCTCCGTTGAAAACAAAAAGCCGACAACTTATAAACGTCATTTTTTCAAATCGGTCAAAACTTATGGTAAAATTAAGACAAGGTAAGGTTTATCCATCTCAAGGAAAACAACTGTTCTTTAAGCCGTATTATTCAACCCCAAACAGCGTTTTGAGTGAGGAGAATTAACTAAATCTCGGCGTTGCTCTCCAGTTAAAATATCTTACTTTAATAACGGATTTTCTGCGGTTCTGCTTACCCCTTAATCCAGATTGATGACATTATTTACTTACAGCTGTGTCGTGTAGAAACACCGAATAAAAATGTTAATTATGTACAGGTTCCTGTTTAATATCCGAGATTTGATAAAATTAATGTTTTTTTAGGATTTCTAAGAGTTTTTTTTCGGCTGTAATAAAGCATAAATAAAATAATAAAGGTTAAATATTGTGATCCTTTTTATGCCCAGTGGCGTATGTAACGGACTGCTGACACAAGGTCTCGAGTTCGATCCCCAGTCGCCCTGGGCACACACCTCTGACTTTTCGTAGTTATGTGTGCATTAATAAATGTTAATTATCGCTCGCTTCATAATGTGCCCGGTGGATGGCAATAGGCTCGCCCCCTATTACATTGGGACCTTAACATAACTGGCGAATCATGGGTGTGTAATACACCTCTGCCTCTGGTTTTAGAAAACACGTTTGCGAGTGGTTTCCAGTTCTATAGCGTGCGACAGCGAAAAGAAGTACGAAACCGCTTCGTCTTTTTTGTTTAAATAAATAAATAAATATTCTACGACTACGAGCGGGAATCGAACCCGCGCCTTCTGTCGTAGCAGTCGAATGCAATGCCGCTACGCCACAGAGGCCATAAATTGCTTGTATTAAGAGTGGGTTCACATCGGTAGTGTAATGGCCAGGATTAGGACCCGGGACCTCTCGATCATGAGATCGACTCCTTATCCATCAAGCTACCGCACTTCTTTCTTTCTCGCTGCCTATCCCTTCAGGACTATACAGGTGTAAGTATGCGTCGTGCGGTCCATGGCCCTGTACGGGTGCCCAATATGGGCGGAGGCCCTGAAGGCCGGAAGTGTGCGGATGCTGCGCGCTCCGCAGCGAGTGATGGCCATCAGGGTCATCCGCGGGTACCGCACGATCTCCTTCGATTTTTTAAGTTAGTTAGTTATATATATATACGTATATATATATATATATATATTTAGTTTGTACCTGTGAATGTATAATTAATTAAGTAGGTTCAAATAGTTTTTAAATATATTTGTTAATTGAAATATTATTAGCTAACTCCTTATGTTACTCAACTATTACCACCCTGTTTGTGAAAATATTCCAGTCCATCCTAAGGTTGCCTGGAAGAAATTGCATTTAGCGATAAGCCCGCCCTTTGTACATTACAATAACCTTATTAATAATAATTAGTGTGCTTCTTGTGTATGTAATGGTGTACAAATAAAGTGTTATCAATCTATCTAATTTGCAGAGTAGTTACAAAAAAGAAATATACAAAACGAACACTCATCTCAGTTGAATTCTCCCTGATTTATATAAGCATTATTTACTCTGGCAATACTGCTGTTGACACACGCATGTGAGTACTCAAACGTTCTACTTGTAATCAGCAAGTGTTGCCATAAATAAATATGTAAATTGCCTGTATAGGGGCGTGTTTGGCGTAGTTTCCACCGGATATTAACGGTTCACTGTGATTTCAAGTGATGTGTTTAAGGAAAAGATTTAATAACACGAGTGGATGAGGGAATTTAGATTGAAATGGGGTGCGTTGTATGGCTTTGGTTCTTGTTAAGCGCTTGTTGATATTAATAAGGAAATTAACTACGTAAAATAACGTGATTAAGTATAGTATTTCTATCTATGCTTCTATATCTGATACTACGAACCAATTTCGAAAATCTTTCTCCATTAGAATGCTATATTGTCCCTGAGGAACTTAGAATTTTTATCTTGATATTAAAACCGCGATATCTCACGAATGGTGTGTGGACCATTTTTGTAGAAAGTTGTATGATCTACAACTTTGTCTGACCTATTTTCACGATAAAACTTACCGTTTTCGAGAAAAATGGAAAAAACTTTAATTTTGTACGTTTGACCTTAATTTTTTTTTTTGCAGAAGTAGGATCTAAGGGAATTTTTGACATTTTATTTATAATGATGTACTTAACGTCTCTGCCAATTTTCAGCTCTAAGCGAATTATTCCTTAGTCAAATGTCTATTTTGACTGGACTAAAAATTTAAAATCGGTCTAGCAACAGAGGAATAATCACCGAAAAAACAATTCGATGGTATTCAATTGAAGAAAAATTGCGCGTGAATTGTAGGTAATCATGTAGTGCACTCTCAGCTCAACATTGCAACAGCAGAATGCATATATATGATGTATTGAAAAAGGTCAGGTCAAAAGAAGTTGAAACCGGCAGGCTAGCATGAAATGTTTAATGACAGTAGAGAAAACTCTTGAATTGTGTAGGGACAGATCACATTTTACATATAAAAATATAATAATATATATATATATATATATATATATATATAACAACATAACATACACACATTTACACTACACATACATTTATTTATTTTTATACCTGTATTATAATATCTATATAATAATTCAATTAATTTTTTAAGCATTTTGTATGCTTACTTTTTTCTAAAGATTTAGATCGGAATCTATATAATAATTTGATACTGTTGCGTTACTAACTCTGTTACACCAACTTTTTATTTCGTTGCCAACTAAAATTTATGATATTTCTTAGTCAAGTAATACTGTCTCAAACACTTAACACTAAAAATGCTTAACTAAAAACGATGATAGCAATGTATATTGTATACCGAACAACAATGTATACCGACAATGTTTGAACGTAATAGTCACCCACAGGACAGGCTTGCCTAGTGTGAGCCACCGGCAATGTATTATATCTTTTGTATTTTTTTGGTAATAAAATACTTATTACGATTATACGCGGGATAGCTGCTTACAAACTCGGATACTCCTTTGCAACCACAAATCTGATTTCAACCAAATTTGGCATGGTCATAACGACAATCTAGGGGCATGTTTTGAGACCATAAAATTAAAAATCGGACATACCATTGAGGAATTATCACCGAAAAACAAATTTACCATTGAAACTTCCATAAGTTTCAATGGTAAATTTGTAAAAGTTTGCGCATTTTGAAATAAAAAAATAAATGATCGCTCAGCTCAATTTTTTTGCGATCGGCTAACTGCATCGCAACCCTAGTTATCTCTTATACGCGGCATAGCCGTTTGTTGGTGGCTGAACTCCTCTGTAACCAGTGGCGCGATCTTGACCACATTTACCACGGTGATAGTGTGGACACTGAGGAGTGTTTTGAAGCGAGATGATTCATGTCCAATGTACCATTGAAGAATAATCACCGAAAAATAGTTTCACGAGCGCGCGGCCTTAGCTAAGCGCGCGGCCGTAGTAAGATGTCTTATTTTCAAGTAAGAGTCCTGCTCGCTCAGCTCAATTTATTTCAGTCGCACCCTACACTGAATTCCTAGTCATTATTAAAAAAGAAAGAAGAAAAAAAATACATGTAATAAATACGAACACTTAACAATTACTAAACACAAGAAACAAAACACATAACAGTTCAACAAATGAAAATTAATGGACGACAAGTAAGACAGGAAATTAAGGTACTGTGGAGACTTGGGGACTCTAGGAGATGTTTGAAGGGAAATTAAACTGAAATCATTGAAAGCTATACGAGTAGATTGAATCAAAAACCAAAGTCTTCCTATTCTGTACATATAATAAAATCGTAGCGAGGTGAAAACTACATTGAATTTGATTGATTTGTGTTCTAGGAGCTATAGCGGTGCCAAAAATGTGATTGTTAGATTTTTTAGGGATTTTCTTTAGAAAAGCCCTATTGCTATCGAGTTGTCGATGTCGTCGTTGCCAATTTTCTGTCACGGTTTTGGGTATGAAGGAGATGAGCTATCGAGTTGCTGTTTTCGGTAATAGATTCGTGCTGGGGTGAACCATTGCAAGATAAAGAAAAAATCACAAAAAATCGCAAGAAAAAAAAATCGCAAAATCGAAAATCCCTTGTATTCGGCTGAGCTCGTCTCAGGAATTCAACTTGTTGTCTGTTTAAGTCGGTTGTTTCAGTAGGTTCAAGCCCGACATAACCTCCCCCGCTGGCCGGCGGGGGCGGTTATGTCGGACTTGAACCGACTAAAACCGCACGCCGTCTCGGGTCTTAATACGCCGGGGTGTAAGTTTGCCCATAGAGCATATCCCTCGTACCCAGACTGACCCTGGGCCATCTCCGGTTTCGAGATGGCCCCCTCGGGTTTGGGAAACACGGTGTCCCCGTCCTGTCCCGGTTTGCGGGAGGGGCGCTAGTCACCCCACCGTCCCGGCCTGCTTCTGCTGGGGTGACAGGCGGCCTTACCTGCCACCCCCAGGCCTGCGCTCATGGAGGACGGCGCCTGAGTCGCTTGCGACGCGCGGCGAGCAAGTTGCGGGCTCGGCGGACTGGAAGAGTTCTAAATCTCTCCCGGGAGCGCTCCGCCATCTCCTACGCGAGCATTACATGCTGGCAGAAGGAGGTGGCGGCGGCCCACGCGCTCGCGCTCCGCACCATTGCCGCAATCATACTGCCGAGCGAGAGGACTCCCACCCCGATGGTTGCCACGAGGTCACGCCTCGGCGCCTCCCACGCCGGGCAGTCCGCCAGCGTGTGCAGCCCTGAGTCTTCGCTCGCGTCGCAGTGATGGCACTCAGGCGTTGGCTCCTTCCTGATCCGATGCAGGTGGTCCCCGAAGCACCCCTTCCCGGAGATCACCTGCGTCAGTCAGTACGAGAGGTTGCCGTGTCGCCTCTCCAGCCAATCCTCCATGATGGGCCTTACCGCCGCTATTGCGGCGTGCCCTGGCCGGCAGGGGTACCTATCCGAGGGGATTTCCGCACGAAAAAAAAAAGGTACTGAAAGCTAAAAACAAAAAGCGGCCAAGTGCGAGTCGGACTCGCCCATTAAGGGTTCCGTAGCAGCAAGTAACATAATAATGTTTTTTTTATAATTTTTATATTTGAGTTGATAGAATGAAAGGTAAATTGCGGTTTACGATTTATAACGTATTAAAAAAAACTACTTACTAGATCTCGTTGTAATGTACATCATTTTTTTTTTATTTTTTTAGTTTTATCATTCTCTTCTTTTAGAAGTTACAGGGGGGTTTTTTATCAGGGGGTTCATTTAGAAGTTACACACATTTTACCACTTCGGAAGTGTTTCTCGCGCAAACTATTCAGTTTAGAAAAAAATAAAATTAGAAACCTCAATATCATTTTTGAAGACCTATCCATAGAACCACACACGTATGGGTTTGATGAAAAAAAAAATTGAATTTCAGTTCTAAGTATAGGGAACCCCCAAAATGTATTGTTTTTTTTTCTAATTTTATGTGAAAATCTTCATGCGGTTCACAGAATACATCACATCTACTTACCAAGTTTCAACAGCATACTTAGTTCTTATAGTTTCGGAAAAACGTGGCTGTGACATACGGATGGACAGACAGACAGACATGACGAATCTATAAGGGTTCCGTTTTTTGCCATTTGGCAACGGAACCCTAAAAAAAAAGATTGCAGAAAGTACAAGTTACGAGAAACACTTAACGCTATCTCATGTATAGGTACCTAATAGTTTCAATGGCAAAATGCCGTTAGTCCAAAAACGTATCAAATACTTCGTAATTAGTTCGCTGGCGGTCTGCCAGCCGCCGTTGGCCAAAGCGGCATGTTGCGGCGTGGAACTGCTGCCAGCTACCGATGTTTGATCAAGTTGTGTAGCCTGGGCCCTATAGCTACAGCACTTTAATAGCTTTTACACACATATACACTTACGCCATTTCCCCTCCGGGCACGTAGAGACAACAGACAAGATTAAACTTTATCTTTCAGATTATAATAATAATCTTTATTTATCAGAATATGGTATTATAATAAAAGGGTAGATAGGGTTAGCATGTTGTCTGTCTGTTTCGGGGTAATCTCAGAAATGGCTAGGCCAATTTTATCGAAATTTTTACTGTAGATATCTGATGTTAATTCATAACTAAGGCTATTAGGGTGCCGTGTGATAAAATTAAAACCCAAATCAAAGTCCACGCGGATGAAGACGCGGGCACAGCTAGTCTACATATAGTATTATGTATTGTAAATTAGTTGTGTATTATATATAATATTGTAGATAATAAACAAGTTGAATTCCTGAGACGAGCTCAGCCGAATACAAGGGATTTTCGATTTTGTGTTTTTTTTTTTTTTTGCGATTTTTTCGATTTTTTTTATGTTGCAATGGTTCACACCAGCACGAATCTATTACCGAAAACAGCAACTCGATAGCTCATCTCCTTCATACCCAAAACCGTGACAGAAAATTGGCAACGACGACGACGACGTCGACGACAACTCCTTAGCAATAGGGCTTTTCTAAAGAAAATCCCTAAAAAAATACTTGGGTTATGTTAAATGAACGTTTCTGAACGTAAAAAAAATATTTTTATTTTGCATGTTTGTCTGGTTGTTCGCGATGGACATACAAACTACTGAACGGATTTTGATACGTTGTTTTTACTAGAAAGGGCTTGGTCATATTTAAAATTTGGCGTATGATTGCAATTGGTTAAGTAGAACAGGTGATATGACCAAAAACAATACCCGACCACAGTGTAACTTTTTTTTGTTTTTTTTTTTTTCGTGCGGAAATCCCTTCGGATACCCCCCCGCCGGCCAGCGGGGGCGGTTATGTCGGGCTTGAACCGACTAAAATCGCACACCGTCTCGGGTCTACAGACGCCGGGATGTAAGGTTGCCCATAGAGCATATCCCTCGCACCCCGACTGACCCTGGGCCATCTCCGTTTTCGAGATGGCCCCCTCGGGTTTGGGAACCACGGTGTCCCCGACTTGCCCCGGTTTGGGGGAGGGGCGCTAGTCACCCCACCGTCCCGGCCTGCTTCTGCTGGGGTGACAGGCGGCCTCACCTGCCACCCCCAGGCCTGCGCTCATGGTGGACGGAGGTCGTTAAGCAAAGAAGAAGAAATCGTACCTATGTCAGTTTGTTAACACACACAATCAGAGTAGGTACATAGGTTAAAAACATTATCCGTACCGTGCGGTAGGTTGTACTGTAATAAAGTATCTGTGGTTTGGCGCCCCGCCAGCACACACTGGACCTCTTTCCTTAAGCTGTTTTAAATCAACATCACCCATATATCATGCATGTATTTTGACTAAAGTTCAACTGAATTTTTCATTTCTAAGACTTTCTGCGCAAATAATAGTCCCATTTTTTCCTTGTTCGTTCAAAAGTTTTACTTAGTAACCTAAATTGTTTGTGGGAAAGAAACATCTGAAGAGTCTCGCTAGAATATTGCACTAATTCGTCAACTGACGAACGTGGAACTTGTGAGTGTGCGTGAAGAATGGTTTGTGAGATGTTTGTGGTGTAAGTGAAACATTGCCTGCAAGATTAACCCTGCTGATGGATGGACGAGGCTCTGGCTACCATAAAAAAACCAAGAAGAACCAAGCCAATTAAAGAAAAATTGAAAAATGAAGTTAGATTATAAATACTAGGTCTGCAATTCATTCTACTGTTGCAAAAATTGAGCGAAGCAATTTCACCAGGACTTTTTCTAACGATGATAATTCCTCAATGGCTAGTCCGATTTTGGTTTTTCTTTTTTGTCTTGTGTATATGAACAAAATACTTAATTTAATACCAATCGCGTGAATGAGGCTTTTTTGTTTAGTGAGAAATCAAATTTTGAAAATTTTGTTCTGTGATTATTCCTCCGTGGTACACATGAATTTTTGATTACATAGTCTATATCCTTCCCATCAGTAACATCTTTACTTGTGTGGAATTTCATTAGAATCAGTTAAGCCGTTTGGGAGGAGAAGATGGTCTAAGGAAATCCATGAGTCGTCTAAAAGAGTTAATAAATGTTTACACATAACAAAAGTATAAATTAAATCGTCTAACCTACATAATAATCCGCCAAATCCCGAGATTAATGTTACGATATCTTGTTCTGGTTCACGCCAGAATATTCTCTCTGAACTGAAATAGATGTTTTTGCGCAAAACAAACAGACCAACAAGTAAAGTGGGTAATTTACTGCGTTTAAATCATAACACATTGACTGGAGATATTAATTGGTAGCGCGACTTTGTAGCTTATTAAATGAAGTAGATATGGGTAATTCCCCCCCAAAAAGACATTCGGGGCTAAGTAAGAAAGAAGAAAAGAAAGACTCATTTTTACTGCAAATTCCACGAGACACAGTGACAGGTAAAACAGAAGGAGAGAGACATAAATATTATTTAAATAATAATAGCATATTACGAGGTTAGGTACAGATTAAAACAGACTCGAAAACAGTTGTCACAATGTAAAGAAGGCACGCGTCCCACGGTTGCAGTAACAGGAACACAGTTCAGCATCTGCCAGGACACAAGGACCTGACGCTGGTTTTCAACTGGGCCCTAATGCAACTCACGGATGCCATCAACCTATACGATACATCGAACGATTGCTACAAAAAAATAGCAAAGGAAAAAAGAAAAGCAAATCGTTACTGGTCCATCACACGAAGCAATAAATTATTAAGTCCACCTAGCCTGTAACCGCGACACCACCTGTTGATTGACTGACGAGACTCTGACGCAGGCCTTTCTCTCGGGACTGGGAGGAAGACCGGCAGTCGCTTCCATAAAAGCTGTATAAGCCAAATGAGAAGGAGGGGAGGAGTAAGTAGACTCCTGGTACTGCGATGACAGCCTCGGATGCAACCGGGTATATATACATGTTCATGCATATATAAATATTTACACTGAGCGGGGATCGAATAAGTGGCCTCTGACTAAGCAGTTGAAAGTCCCATGGGTCTTTTTTTATACCACTCAGGTGGCAGGCAAGCACACGGCCCACCTGATAAGAAGCGGTTACCGATGAGGTGAAGCCCGTAGGGGTTTCCAAACGCTAAAAAAAAAAGTCCAGTTATAAGTCCCGGTGGATATCCTCATTTCTAACTCACTAGAGAATGTATTCAAACTCTAAAGTAAAAATTATCCAAGTTACCGACCCCCCCTAGCTCTAAGACATAAAATAATAAACAAAAAAATTAAAAATGTAAAATTTGTCCTCTGAAGACAGCAAAAAATATTTATATTTAGGACACGTCAATTTGACTTCACCTCGCCTGATGATAAGCTGAAGGTAAAGTCTCAGGAAAGAGCGTCACTATTACAAACATGTACCATGTTAACAATGGTAGCACTCAGCTTGACGGCCTCATCAGAAGAGGATTGTCGTCGCAGCACCGTGTGACACCCACCGGTCCCACTAGTGCTGCGACCACAATCCCCCTGCCCGGCTATGCACTTGCTGACCCCTGAACGCAATCATTCCGAAATTGGATTACTATGGAGGGTTTTTCGCAATCGTGCACGGTGGTACACACCTGGCCAAATTTTTTGACAAATTTGTGTCATCAAATTTCTACCACCAGTAAAAATAATTTTACATTAATTTCATATTTATTTATTTCAATGTAAAGATGGCTCTTTATCATGGTCAGTTTCACCTTGCAAGAAGGAAACACATGTGCTTTTTTTTTTTTACGTGCGGAAATCCCTTCGGATACCCAAACCGCACGGTGTCCTCCCCAAGTGTAGTTGCCGGGCACCCCGGGTAAGCCCTCGAAAGGATAACCCCAGGGTTGCCGGTGGACTTTGGCTGTGCTGGTAAAGAATTCCTAGTTTTTATGGAGCAGCAGAGGTGGCGAACCACTTGGTTCTTGATGGAACTGTTTGCACCGTATGAGGGCGACACTTAAGCGTTGCACGTGTTCTGTTAAAGAAACGAGAGGGTGGAACTAATTGGAAGGGTTCAAACTTTGCTATCGAACGCTCTACCGCTCTATCATAGAGGTCATCTATCTATCTGTCAATACTATTATAAAATTGTATGTCTATATTAGAGATATAAAAAAAAAATACTTGGGTTATCTTCTTCTTCTTTTTCTTCTTATATATAAAAATGAATTGCTGTTCGTTAGTCTCGCTAAAAGTCAAGAACGGCTGGACCAATTTGGCTAATTTTGGTCTTGAATTATTTGTGGAGGTCCATAGAAGGTTTAAAATGTGAATAAATATGGAAGTTGTTATCGATTGAGGCAGTACGGAGTCTGGCGGGTCAGCTATTGTTATTGTTATGATTGTGAACACCATTTTTTTTTGGAATTCTTGTCTTTTTGTTCGCGATGGACGCAAAAACTACTGAACGGATATTGATGCTGTTTTTTCTGTTAGAAAGGTCTTGGGCAGACTTACAATCTGCCGTATGGTTGATTGCAATTGGTTTAGTAGAACCAGAGATATGACCAAAAAACTAGAACTAAAAAAACTAGTCTAGGCAGCTAGTAGGACTATGTGTATGTAGATAGCTATGATGGCTATGTACCGTTTATCTTCTAGGAGCACAATCTTTGAGATAATCACTCCCATTCGCCGCGGCGGTCAAATTCAGCGTCTGCACAAATTAATTTTGCCGCTCGGAAGCAACCCGAGTGTTAACAGCCACTGACAACAATGGCCGCTGAATTCTGAATTATCGATTTTATTTAACTACGTTTCGATCAAAGAATTAATTCCGTTTCGAAGAGGTTGAAAGGGATATGAATACATTATATACGAAAAATGGACAGCATAAGGGATCTAGGCATACTTTTAGATAAGAAACTCACTTTTCACATACATATATATAAAAATGTTCTGTCACTTTTATATAAACAATCAATGTTACATCTATAGATATATAATTTTTGTTTTAATGCATGCTGTATTCACCTTTAATTAGTTATGCAATTAGCTGTAAACCTCAAGAATGTGAAGTTATAATGAAACTGTATTATTGTACATAACTGTTGGTGAATCTAATAAATAAATAAATAAAATAAATAAATAAATAAAATGAGAAGTTGAAAATAGGCCAACATACTTTCTGAGTTTATACTAACTCTCTGTCCTCACTACCTCCAATATTGCAAGTAATGTATTCCTGTGATACCACACATAACTCTAAGGCTTTGTTCACACATAGCAAAGATAACGCTCGACACAAACCAGCGGATGTCTCGTGCGGAACTGTGGAGTGTGCGCGACTGTACACGCCTCCAGATAGCGGAGCGTTAGCAAATAAAGCGCAGGTGCGCCAAACATAAAATCGAACTGCAAACACGAATACGGAATGTGTAACTGTTTTATTGCGGTTTCTAAGGATATGTTATTATTTTTGTAGTGTTAGGGTTATAGGGTACAAGAATTCGATAGGAGTGGTGTGGCCTGAAAGAGAATATTGTTACTAGAATTGAAAAGGGTATGCTAAGGTGGTTTGGGCACTTGGAACTAATGAGTACTGAGCGAATGACATACCAAGTATATAAGGCAGATGTAAGTGGGCAGGCAAGCCGGGGTCGACCTCGCAGGACATATCATGATCAAATCAATGAGATACTGAAAAAAGGCCAGGTCAAAAGCACTCGAAACCGGCGGGCTTGCATGAAAGGTTTAATGACAGTGAAGGAAGCTCGTGAAGTATGTAAGGACAGAAGCAGATGGCGGGCTGTTGTGTCTGCCTACCCCGGAGGGAAAAATGCGTGAGTATATGTATGTATGTATGTATGAATTCAATAGGAGATTGGTGTGTCTTTTGGTTTTTTGTGTAACTTTTGTAAGAAAGAATTTACGTAAGATTTTTATTATAACAGCCACGTCAGTATGATTTCACCTGGCCTAATGGTAAGGCTAAAGTCTAATGGCTGAAATTTGGTACAATATATAGATTATAGTCTGAAATCACACAGGTTATTTTTATCCCTGGAATAGGTTGCCATGGGTTGCGTGAACAGGAATCGAATTCCACATCGAGCCGCGGGTAACAGCTAGCACAAAGTAAACTAAATATGAGACCGATATTCTTAGCAATCTTCTTCTTAGGTTAGAACTGTAACTAAAAAAAAAAAATTTCGTCAAACCCATACGTGGATAGGTCTTAAAAATAATATTGAGCAAGTTGCGGGCTCGGCAGGCCGGGAGAGTTCTAAATCTCTCCCGGGCGCGCTCCGCCATCTCCTTCGCGAGCATTACATGCTCGCAGAAGGAGGTGGCGGCGGCCCACGCGCTCGCGGGTATGTAAGTACCCAGCAATCGATGTGCATCCTATTGTTCCAAACAAATCTAGAACATTGCAGAAATAACTAAGTTCATATTAGTACCGCAACTTGTACGTTCAGTCCAGGAACTATTTCAATCAGGTATATTCGAGAAGTTCCTGTTTGTTTTTATCATAGTGTCTATGTACTACATAATACATTCAATCAGAATCAAAACTAAAGTTCGCTTCACATTAATGCATAGAAATTTTACTGGTGGTAGAAATTTGATGATACAAATTTGTCACAAAATTCGGCCGGGTGGGTACCACCGTGCACGATTGCGAAAAACCCTCCATAGTAATCCAATTTCGGTTTGATTGTGTTCAGGGGTCAGCATGTGCATAGCCGGGCAGGGGGATTGTGGTCGCAGCACTAGTGGGACCGGTGGGTGTCACGCGGTGCTGCGACGACAATCCTCTTCTGATGAGGCCGTCAAGCTGAGTGCCACCATTGTTAACATGGTACGTGTATGTAATGGTGACCCTCTTTCTTGAGACTTTGCCTTCAACTTACCATCAGGCGAGGTGAAGTCAAATTGACGTGTCCTAAATATAAAAAAAAAAATAGTTTGTCGTCTAGCGAAAAAGTTATGGAGCGAGCTATGCTTGGGGTTTCTTTGAAGGATAAAATTCGAAATGAAATCATCCAACAAAAAACTAAAGTCGCCAACATAGCTCGCTGAATAAGCAATCTGAAGTGGTAATGTGCTGGCCACATGTGCCAAAGGACCGATGGCCGATGGAGCAAACGAGTCCTAGAGTGGAGAACACGAACCGGTAAACGGAAGGTAGGACGTCCCCCAGCAAGATGGACGGACGACCTGAAAAAGGTAGCTGGGATAGACTGGATGCGCAAGGCGGAGGATCGGGAGCTATGGCGTACAATGGGAGAGGCCTATGTCCAGCAGTGGACTGCAATAGGCTAATTGAACTTGAACTGAAAAGATTCAAACATGTATTGCTAGATCGCTACTAAGGTCTCTTCTGTAGTCTTTTCATTAAGATGCGTTATAACACCATATGCGTGTTTGCCAACTCAGTGGTATAAAATATCTTTATCAGAAGGACCTTCCCCGCCCGTCGTCTGATACCGTTCTTGTTTCCCATAGGAACATATTTCAGGGATAAAAAGTTGCCTATATGTTATTCTAGGTGGAATACATATATAGTTTCGAATGCCGTCCTTGCGACGCACGCTGATGCGAATTATTTTTCCACTGCCTCACAGGTTCGAAAGCTCATGGACTCGAATGAAATAGTCGCGAAAGACGCTGTTTCGAAAAACATTTTCACTGCATCATACGCTCGAATATAGTCACGATATAAAAATCCAACTTTCCGGACTAGTCGTTCCGGCCGTTCTCTGTTCTCTCTCGTTCTCAGTTCTAACCTAACCTAACCCAGAAGCGCCGGGACCACTAGTCACTCTAATAGGCACTCTAATCGCAACAATGTTTTTCGAAACAGCGTCTTTCGCGACTATTTCATTCGAGTCCATGAGTTTTCGAACCTGTGAGGCAGTGGAAAAATAATTCGCAACAGCGTGTGTCGCCACAGCGGCGTTCGAAACTACATATACGACTACGATTCTAGGTTATTATTTATCCCTGTACCAAATTTCAGCCAGATCCGTTCAGCCGTAGAGCGTAATTAAGTAACAAACATCCAAACATCTTCACAAACTTTCACATTTATAATACTAGTAGGATTTACCGCCACAGTAGTCTTTCTCTTTTAAGAGACAAACATAACCTAGAAAGAAAACTAAGTAGGTACCAATTAGTAATCCAAAATAACTGAACAAAATTCGTAGACAGTTAACAAATCAAACAAATTCGATGTATCTAATACCGTTTAGCCCGGGCAGTCGCATACAACAGTGTGTACCGGCTATCAAATCCCGCATAAGCCGGCCGGCTGATCTAACGCTGATAGTCCGCTGTTATCGACTGTCCGTTCAATATGTCTGGAGCTGAATTCTAAATTTAAACTACGGTCGGAGAATGTTTGAAATAGGGTAGTATGTTGCCAAACCTTTTTGACGTTGGGTATAATTATTATTATTTTGAGTGTATGGGGGGGCCCCGGGCCCCGGGCCCCGGGCCCCGGGCTTTCTTGTTGAGATCTTCGGACCAAGTCAACATTATCTGTAAGCTGATATACCTAACGGCAAGTGCTTATACATAGGTTTTCCTTTTTAAGCACGAGTCGTATTACGAAATTGAATGTCAAACTACGTAAAAAAATATTTTTAATTTTTTTTGATACAATAAATTATTATTTTCTGTATTTCACTAAGTACCATGTAAATTCCATTTTTAATTACATTCAATAAAAAAAAAAACATTTTTTTTTGACAACATTATGGGAGGACTTTATGCGTGTATGTCATATGTATTCTGAAAGTAAGTATGCAAGGTTGTCTTTCATACAAATATGAGACACCTGTCTTATGTAAACATAGCCTATTACCGTTTTACTTTTTACTTACTTTTTACTTTTTGGTAAAAATTTAATTACCTATACATAATTAAATTTAAATTAGTTGCGTCTGTACTTTGGAGATATTAAAAATATACTTGGGTTATGTTAAATGAACGATTCTGAACACAAAAGTATTTTTTTTTTGAATTCTTGTCTGTTTGTTCGCGATGGACGCAAAAACTACTGAAAAGAAAGGTCTTGGTCAGACTTAAAATCTGCCGTATATTTTTTCACAGCTCCAAGGGACAGTAGACCTGAGTATTAAATATAAATTTCAGTTTGATACCTCCACGCGTTTCTGAGAAAAACGGTCTTGACAGACGGACGGACAACAAAGTGATCCTATTAGGGTTCCGTTTTTTCCTTTTGAGGTACGGAACCCTACCGAGGGGGCCATCTCGAAACCGGAGATGGCCCAGGGTCAGTCGGGGTGCGAGGGATATGCTCTATGGGCAACCTTACACCCCGGCGTCTGCAGACCCGAGACGGCGTGCGGTTTTAGTCGGTTCAAGCCCGACATAACCGCCCCCGCTGGCCGGCGGGGGGGTATCCGAAGGGATTTCCGCCCGATAAAAAAAAAAAAAAGGTACGGAACCCTAAAAACGATAACCGAACTCCTCGCGGACGGAGCCACGGTCATCAGCTAGTTCATTTTATTACTTGATTTGAACTGAGTACCTCAATAATGCTTAAACATTTCTAAATCAGAAATCTTTCTCATATAACTTTCTCATATAACCTCTTTGGGCTGCTATACAGCCCTTAAAACACTAAAAGGTTTAAAACAATGTAATTTACCCGACCCCGCTTTCCTAATTCTCAATGAAATTTAATTAAGGTCCCTGCTATATAATATTGTACGTCAGGTTGTCATTTTATTCCTTTCCCATTTCCGACCCCATTAATTTTTGGGTTGAAAACGTAAAACTATATTTTCTGGTTCGTTTGGTTATACCTGATAATCTGCTTAACGTCTACGGGGACTGTATATATACAAGCTGCGTTCCACGGTTTCACCCGTCTTTTAATTGATTAATCTTATACGTGGCTGAGCCGTTTGGTCGAGACTGTACTCCTCCGGAACCACAATACCGGTCTTGACCAATTTTGCCATGGTGATAGTGTAGACACCGCTGGGTATTTAGAGGGGGTCAACTGTTCAAATACAATGCCATTGAGGAATAATCATCGAAAAACAGTTTCACGAGCGCGCGGCCTTAGCTAAGCGCGCGACCGTTGTAAGATGTCTTATTTTCAAGAAAGAGTCCTGCTCGCTCAGCTCAATTTATTTCAGCACTGAATTCCTAGTTTAAAATAAATGGTTTTAGAAGCTCTTAAGGAAATCCCTTTTTTTTTTTTCGTGCGGAAATCCCTTCGGATACCCCCCCGCCGGCCAGCGGGGGCGGTTATGTCGGGCTTGCACCGACTAAAACCGCACGCCGTCTCGGGTCTTAAGACGCCGGGGTGTAAGGTTACCCATAGAGCATATCCCTCGCACCCCGACTGACCCTGGGCCATCTCCGGTTTCGAGATGGCCCCCTTACTTGCTCTCCACTGTGCCATCTGCTAATCAGAGGGACACGTGGAAAGCTTCCGAACAGCCCTCAACAGGGCCGTCCCCGCCTCGGTCGGAGTTGGCCGTAGGCGGCAGCGTCTCTCCCACCCTAGGAGAGAGGCGCTGCCGTCTCCGTTGCCCAGGGTGCACCGCGTGGAGGTCTCCAACCAAGCACCCCTCTCCAACCAAGCACCCCAGCTCTTAAGGAAATCCCTCAAGGTCTTTTTTCACATTCCACACAGCTCTCTTTAGACCCCAAGTAAACATAGCTTGCATATACCCATTATACCTTTGTATAACCCATTTATAGTATAATAAAATTATGAATAAGTTTTGTCTTAACATTGGAGATATGGAAAAAGAAAATTGGGTTATTTAAATTAATAATTCTGAACCCTTCTTTTCAGTTTGTCCGTTTGTCTGTTTCAGCAGTCGAATGCACTACCGCTACGCCACAGAGGGCGTCATAATCGGATGTGTAGATGGATGATAGCATGCTAGTATGACCTCCATTGAAACCTAAACTCCCGGGAGAAAGGAGTTCGTGACTCAGTAACACCATATTTGACAGGGGGCGCGGGTAAGATTCCCGCTCAGCGCAAATATTTGTATGCATGAATATGTCTATTTGCATTGGTCTGGGTGTTTCTATGTATAATATGTATGTATTTAGAAAAAAAAAGTGTATAAATATGTTTATCCACATTCTGGAACCCATAACTATAAAAGCTTTTTTTTTATTATTTTTAACATGTGGACTCCCCCACGGGCTTCACCGCATCGGTGCCGACGATGGGGTGGGCGTGTCGGAATCGGACTGACTAAAACCACACGGTGTCCTTCCCAAGTGTCCATTGCCGGGCACCTCGAAAGGATAACCCCAGGGTGCCCATAACACAAGCTAGTTAAACTATGCTTACTTTGGGTCTAGAAAGCGCTGTGTAGAATGTCGTAGGATATTTATTTATTTAATATACTGATTGTCTATACGCAGAAAAAATATATCGTGCCTGTAAGTTAACCACGCCCTTGTAGTAACTTTTTAAACTAGTAATGTACAACAGAAGTCACTGTGGATCGATACTTTGTAGGCGCGCTGCAACAAAGAGCCAATTTTGTTGGTAAAACACCCTTTGCCGGCGCTACCCGTCAATTCAGTGACGGGCTGGCGACCTCCTTGTGTGTTATCGATGTTTCATTAATATGGTTTTTTTTTGTAGGGCGCGTAAACTAAATTGGAGGTTTCAGGAATGAGGTTCTACAATGCTTAAATGGTGACCCTCAGTTTGAACTCATATTTTTTACGTACCAACTACAAAAAAGGAAATTCTCAATTCATCACAATGTATTTTATGTAGGTTTGTATGTTACTTACCATCCAGCGGTGTGAAGTCAATTGATAGGCTAAATATAAAAAAATGTTATGTTTGATACGGTACGGTAATTTGAAATATTTCACAGGCAATCCTATTGTCAACAGGTCAACAGGGAAATTAATGTTATCGGTTATAGTCGGTTCAAGCCCGACATAACCGCCTCCGCTGGCCGGCGGGGGGGTATCCGAAGGGATTTCCACACGATAAAAAAGAAAAAAAAAAAGGTGCCTACTTAGGTACACCTATGCCTATATGAGTATTTCTCCAAAAGTAACTATATATGTCAGTAATATTTGCTTTAAAAAAGCACCATTTAGTGAAGTAAAACGCTAATACTGACGACAAATGACCACCGGAACTTCTCAATACTAATAAATATATCTCGGGGTGCAAGACAATTTGGTGCCTACTTGAATAAAGTTCCTAAGACGAAATATAAAAAATAAGTAGAAGTTAAGATACTTTGTATTATGGATATCGATATAAAAAAATATCGATTATATTCCATCTCTAAATTACATGACGGATACTTATCGTAGAATTTGAAGCGCTTTGTCGAAATAGTTTTGTCTCCGGCTTGTTTTGACCAAAGGCATGTTGCGCATAGCTCTCGGCAGCACGCAGCGGTTAGTGGAATAAAGACGCCACCTAACTAGGACTATACACATAGATTTCTAGGAACCTAATACGGTTATTTACCTACCTATTGTTTTTATTTATTCAGCAAAGACACATTTTTACGTAATGTTATTTCGCCAAACTGCTAGGGCAGTTTGTAGGCACTACGCTCATATGCAGTATAGTCTAATAGTCCTTAAATGCTACCCATCCTCCTAATTTATTACATGATAAATGGTAGTTACTGGTAGGATACGGTATATTTATTGACAGTTAAGCGTTAATACATCCGTGATTTGATTTAACGTCGCAGGTTCACACGAAACAACTTATTTTTAATGAAATTTCTAAAAGTACTTTCTTAGTGGATGCTTGCAAACATAAAAAGCATTAACTGCCAACAGGAGAAAACTGATTCTCATACAAACATGAGATTAACGATGATTTGTACTGAAAAATTGACAATGGAGCAAATGAGAATGTTTCTAAGGGCCTTTGCACATGACGTTTTTTAACAAGCTGATGAGGCGCTTTTAACACGATTAGCGTGCTATTCTATCGCAATTCAATCGGCAAGGTGTGTCATATGCACCTCTTGTCTTTGCGTTTGCATCGCGTTTGTGCGCGCCTACCTCTACAGCCCACCGCTTCGCCTCCTTGAAGATCATTCTAATTGTGTTTGTATCGATTCAAACGCATAAGATAATCTGCTAATACGCTCTGATGACGCCCATAGGACTCACTCATCAAATACGCGCGGCGACAGTTAGTTTAAAAAACGTTGTGTGCAAAGGCCTTAAGTAAGACTTTTTTTTACAACTACCAGCAAGGGCCAAATCTGTGGAATCGTGCATTTTTTGACAGACTCAGCCAGCCGAGTTTGTGCTGAATTTTGGGGTAATAAGGTAAAATAAACATTTTTTGACGTATACCTAACTGGTGGATTAAGTACAAATTTACAGATTCGCCAGGCTCGAAACCGTGTATCAGCTATGCAGGACAGTTACCTCAGTTGGTAAATTATTCCCGCTAGAAAGGGAGGCTGCCACAGCTTTAAGTACCGTCCTCCTTAACATTTTCCAATTTAAATTCATCAGTAACTAAAACCGATAATAATACTCTACGACATTCTACACAGCAGTATCTAGACCCAAAGTAGGCATAGCTTAACTAGCTTGTGTTATCGGTTTTAGAATGCGGATAACATAACATTTCTTTTGTAAATTGATATTAATATATTATATCGCTTTTGAACAACAAGGCAGGTAGTGTTAAATCACTGTATTCCCACTTCGGACTCCATAAAACACACATGAAAGGTTGCAGAGCACCTGTTGCTTGGTCATAACATAAAAATTTCGCCGGTCTCTGTGGGTTGGTTACGTTTAGTAGTTGGTTGGTTTCTTGAAGTGCAGCAGTTCGGGTTTATTATAACCTAGTATCGGCTTGTGGTTAGAGTCTTGTAAGTCCTGATCCCGTGAGGATATCGGGATGAAAAGTTGCCAATATTATTGATGATAATACCTTTTTTTTTTTTTTTTTTTTTATCGTGCGGAAATCCCTTCGGATACCCCCCCGCCGGCCAGCGGGGGCGGTTATGTCGGGCTTGCACCGACTAAAACCGCACGCCGTCTCGGGTCTTCAGACGCCGGGGTGTAAGGTTACCCATAGAGCATATCCCTCGCACCCCGGCTGACCCTGGGCCATCTCACCACTAACAGCATCGCTCATCCTGTCTCCTCTGAAAGCAGAGGAGTACGGAGAGCGATGTGTTCCCGCCACGTTGGGTATTGGCCGACGATCAATGCCAACCCTATGAAGGGGTGAAGGGGAAGCCATTGACCGCCGCCCAGGGTGTACCGGCCGCTCCGATTCCGTTCCCCCCGGACTGCAGCGGGATCGGAATCGGAGCGACACTCGAGGAGGTTACCCAACACACACCCCTGATGATAATACCTGTGCCCGCGGTTTTTCTGGGGATTTGTGGGAGCATATTTATGTATTTTTGTGCTGAATTGTAGTATGCAGGTTTTTATACTACTCAGGTGGCAGATAAGCTCACGGCCCACCTGATGGGATGCGGTTACCGCGGCCTATGGACGTGTGCAACACTAGGGGCGTCACACTCGCGCTGCCGACCCTGTAAAAACCTTCTAATGAACTTCTTGTTATTGCAAACGGGGACAGGCGGTTGCTTACTGCCCGCCGTTTTAGTATACACAATACAGACAGTCTAATTTATCATCGCAAAATATTTGTAAGGTTTTAATTTTTTGCGCGGAATCCTAATGCTTATTCTAAAATTAAAGTAGTTTTGGCCTCATAATATTACCTATCTGCCAGTGATAGTTCTGTCAAAATCGGCCCAGTCGTAATTAGACGGAAAGACACAGAAATTGACACAGGTTGGGAGGTCTGAAGGCAGAGGTAGTAGGTGGCCTCCAAAGTACAGTAAAGTGGATACAACCAGGACCCGCTGTTCCGTCTTTTTCTTTACTGCACTCCAGCTGGGGTACGTGCAGTCTTGCCTTGCTGCAGGGCATTGGCCCTCTTCAAGAGAAATTCTTCACCCCCTCTTAATAGGGGGGGGACTGATCCCTTGCTGTTACATCGAATGGAACGGGGGTCGCTCATCTACACCCCGTTTGGCGGACGCCCCAGCCAGGTGAGATCACCGATTACCCGGTGAAGGGCCAGCTTAGGACGTCCAGCGATAGAAGCGGCGGCTTACATGCGTCCCCGGCTTCCATTTGGGTTTTTCTCCGAACTCCATCCGCGCTTCCACATAATGTAGATATCGCGGGGGGGGGGGGGCGCTGTGATGAAGACCTAATTATTATTTCATAACATTCTCTAACGGCTCAATATTCCAAACAGCCCTTTTGTGCCCTTTCATCGTCATTTCAAGGCTCCAACTCAAACATATTTCCTTTCATATCCTTCAGTGAAACGACTCCAATTGCCTCCCTAAAATTTGTATGAAATCTTTATGAGATATTAACTACTGAAGTATAGGGAGTCAATTAAAATTCCGTTGCCGTTACAGTCGGTATTTAAACTGAAATAATTCTGGCCCCGCACCCATCATAAAACCGAACTGTAGATACAAAACATTATGTTCCTGCTCTTTATCGGTGAAATACATTTGAAAGTACTAACCTTAGGTTTCGACTTTCGGGATCCATTATATATGTTTATATTTACGGAAATAACGCGATCACGGTTTAACTAGGTCTGCAAGGCGAATCGCTGCTTGCAATGTTGAGCTGAGTGAGACATCGTGATTTAATTATTAAGAGCGATTTATTTATCATTAAAATCATTCATTCATCATCACTTTCATCAATAATTTGTTCAACTGTGGTGGTGGGAATCAGATTTTGAAAATTTTGAACAGTGATCATTCCTCCGTGGCAAGTCCGATTTTGAAAATTTTTTTTGAAAGTCACAACTCTGGACATGCTTTCTGAGCGTGTAAAGTTTGGTCACAGTGTCTCGAGCGGTTATTATGTAATTCCATCTGGATTTTTTTTAACGGTGATCATTCCTCTGTGGTAGCATTAATTTTTTCAAAATATATCCATAAACCTTCCTCTGATTGACCTCTTTAATCATGCCAAATTTGGTTCTGATTGGATTAGTAGTTTAGGAGGAGACCTGTGACAAAGAAAATCCTGAAGTCTGAGTATGAGGAGCTTTCGCTCGACTTCGTCTCACTCAGCTCAACTATTGTTAGGGTTTAGTCACCAATGATTGGTATTTTAAATTTATGCTATTGGCAACACTAAATGTCAAATGTCAACGCCGCCATGACAATGACGGTTGTTGCTTGGCACCAGCATCGAGTTCGTACATAGTTTAAAGGATGTAGGAACAAAAAATATGCCTGACATAACCGCTCCCGCTGGCCGGCAGGGGGGTAACCGAGGGGATTTCCGCACGAAAAAAAGGTACTATACAACATTGTCCGTAAATCAGTAGATATATTGACTTGCAGATGAGTTTGGTTTGAGCCCTGGTCATTTTGGTGGGGCGCTAAAAATAGATATTACTCGCAGTTCGTTCTAACCTTGCACCACTCACAACTCATAAACTAGACTATTATGCCCTTATAAGGTAGGATTGTCCCAAAGCGGGAGCTTTCTCCAGCGGTAAAAGGTCCCAAAATATTTCTTAATGAATGAAATTCAGTGTTTAATGATGTGGTAAATTAAAGTTACTTGTATCCCGAAATGTGTGCGTGTTTTCGGGCAATTTATTTATTTTTAAGGCTTACCTCACACAGCGAAATTACATCGCGCCGTAATTTTTAGGGTTCCGTTGCCAAATGGCAAAAAACGGAACCCTTATAGATTCGTCATGTCTGTCTGTCTGTCCGTCCGTATGTCACAGCCACTTTTCTCCGAAACTATAAGAACTATACTGTTGAAACTTAGTAAGTCGATGTGTTCTGTGAACCGCATTAAGATTTTCACACAAAAATAGAAAAAAAACAATAATTTTTTGGGGTCCCCTTTCCTTCAACCTGAAACTCAAATTGTTTTTATTCATCAAACCCATACGTGTGTGGTATCTATGGATAGGTATTAAAAAATAATATTGAGGTTTCTAATATCATTTTTGTCTAAACAAATTAGTTTGCGCGAGAGACATTCCAAAGTGGTAAAATGTGTGTGTGTGTGTGTCCCCTGTAACTTCTAAATTAAGAGAATGATAAAACTAAAAAAATATATGATGTACCATGTAAACTTCCACCGAAAATTGGTTTGAACGAGATCTAGTAAGTAGTTTTTTTTAATATGTCATATATCGTAAACCACAATTTACATTTCATTCATTCAACACAAATATAAAATTTAAAAAAGAAACATTGTTATGTTACTTGCTGCTACGGAACCCGTTAATGGGCGAGTCCGACTCACACTTGGCCGCTTTTACTAGTAGTTTATAATCCACGTACTGAATTTAAATTTCGCGCAATTTTTGCCAGTATTTAGTATACACCATGATAGTGCACAAAACATTGCTTAACATTGTATAACGTGCCTCAGAGAGCACGTGAAGCCGATGGTACCGGTTGCCAAGACGGTTCTGGGTAGTTGGAGCCCTAAGAAGTCCGACAACCTAGTCTAACAGAACTCCGATATCATCAGTGACTTGGGGCAGTCAGATGGTATCCACATCACGAAAAATTTCGAAGTTAGGCTGTTTCGTATATAAACTGAGAACTGACTCAATTGAGTTAAGCGTCGGTAGCTTAGTAGTTAAGGAGTCGACCCTACGATCGAGAGGTCCCGGGTTCGAATCCTGGCCATTACACTACCGACGTGAACCCACTCCTAACACAAACAATTAAGCGTAGCTGGAGAGGTTAGGAGGAATATTAGTAATTTCGGTTACCTACTAATATGTTTTTTTAAAAAGAAAGAAAAAAAAGTTAGGAGAAACGCTTGAAGCATGATGAATAGTGCACAAAACATTCGCGCGAATTTAAATCGCATCGCGGGGTGTTGAATTATATGGCAAAGAAAATAATGGCGTAATTATTAATAAATAATAAATAAATGAATATTCTACGACATTCTACATAGCGCTTTTTAGTCCCAAAGTAAGCATAGTTTAACTAGCTTGTGTTATGGGTTCCAGAATGCGGATAAACATACTTTTATTTGTAAATACATACATATTATACATAGAAACACCCAGACCAACACAAATAGACATATTCATGCATACATATATTTGCACTGAGCGGGAATCGAACCCGCGCACCCTGTCGTAGCAGTCGGATGCACTACCGCTACGCCACAGAGGCCGTCATTATAACCGCGCGGTTTTTTTTTCGCAAGTGCGTGTTGCTCCATACAATTTTCATGTGTCGCTGAATCCTACGGGACTAATCGCGTGGTGAAATATTGTAGTGCGGGTTTGGCCTTATGTGTAATTTTACGTCTTTGTTTACTGAACGTTGTAAACGCTAGATTCTAATTTACCGCCACCAAGGACTTTTGGTACTGAAGTAATTATGTCAATTATTGGATGATTTGTATTCAACATAATTTCTTACTACGCTATGAAAGGCTTTTGAAAATTAATAGAAAAATTTCCAGATACATACTAATTTATGTTGTAACGATTAAATGTTTTATAGAAGGTTTTATGGGGGTTTTTGATGAAGTTGCATGAAGTTTAAGGGGCGACTTATGCACTGTAAGATTTAATAAAGTAATTGATGCTAACTACCGGCTAGGGCAAGCAGAGAGAAATAAAAGGTTGATTACAATATATTAAGAGATTATAATGGGTGTAAGAGAACGTTACATGAATTTATATTTGGTATTGCAGTAAATGAACCTCAGGGAATGGATTCGTCATAAATATTCTGCCGTGGCGTTGTTCGGTCCGTTGTGCAAAGATGGTAGTATGCACTTAGCTAGTGGACACGTGGCTAGTGGTGATGCCGGCGTGCCAGGGTCTCCGCTGGTGTGCCTCGCTACCGCCATTATGGTGCGAAGCCCGGTGCGAAGACCCTGGAATTAGAAAAAGTGCGGGTCAGTTTGTCACTAGATAATTACGTCCAAGTGACCCGCTAAAATAGCAGGTGAAGAGAATTTCCCAGCGGCAATGCAGCGTAGCTAGAAGCTATAACAAAAAGAATATAATAGGCAGCACAAGCTGGTGCCGCGACCTCTGACCGTAGGGGTCATCGGCCTCGTGGCACTAATTAGGTAGGCTGAAATAGCACACATAATAAAATAAAATATATTAAGCTATGCATTTTAGCAGGAAATATGCTGCACCGCTGGAAAGTCTTCACCTGTAGAAAGAAGTAGGAAATGTTGATCTCAAAACTTACCCGGAGCCGACAGCAGTTAGCCACGGGGTCAAAGTGACCTTCCTCGGCGAAGGTTGCCAAGGAAAGGAACGATTTAAGAGCCGTCAGTTCATAACTGGGCTAGTGTTGTCCAATCTCGCTCGCACAACCATAGATAATTAGTAATAAGTTATCGAAACATACTAAAATATCGATTAAATTATGGATATAATTTTAATTTGATTTGTAAAGAATCCACAACGTTACAATGAGATGCGGATAACGTAATGTCTAGACTATGCCTCAACATAGAACAGCGCTATATGATAAGAGTGTCTTCAGTATGGCTCCTCGTTTGTATAATAAATTACCAAAATATATTTTAGAAATTGCAAATCTAAATGTATTTAGAAAAAAAAATCGGTTGTCTGTAAAGTCAGTTTACTGACGATAGTTGGACGTGACAACGTCATAAGAAAATACTGATGGAATGGTTGCATTTTTCAAAAGAAAATTTTAATTTCATTTGTTTAACCACTAAGATCGGTTATAAGAATTCCCTGCACTTCATACTTGACGAAAACGTGTATTATTGTATAGCAGCTGTCCACGCGGACGCATCGCTCACTCAAGTAGGAGAGAGACAGATGTCGAACGCTGCCGAACGCGGAGGCCGATTGTGCCTCTTTGTCGCTCGTTCCGCGCTCTCGCTTGCACTTCAAGCCTGAGACAGATGTCGAACGCTGCTGAACGCGGAGGCCGATTGTGCCTCTTTGTCGCTCGTTCCGCGCTCTCGCTTGCACATGAAAAGCCTTGAATGGAACGCCTCATTTTTACGTGCGTGTAGCCGGCTCCATCGAATTATAAGACGTTATCACGTCAAAAATGTCTTTCACTTACTTGTAACAAAGGCATACTACACTATAGACGAATACCTTAAAAACAATTTGTAATTAATGCGACTATATACCTTTATTATTATTCTGCAATTATTCATTATTTAATTTAATTTTGACATATTTTTATTGAAATTCCCTTAAATTTCTTCTCCATATTTAATTAGTGGTGCTACTTGGTTGACTTTGATTTTATATTTTATTAAATCGAAAATTTGCATGCCTTGTGGGTGGAAAACGGAATGAATCTTTTTTAAAGCTATGTTATACCTAAATGTACCTGTGTTCGCAAATAAATGATGATTATGACTAGCAGTCACGAGGTTAACTTCACTGAATACCTATCTCAGATATTATTCTATCAATTACAGTGCAGTTTCTAACTGCATGGACTCTACTTTTGTGATCTTTCTGCTGTACCAAACTTTCGCTACTTACAATACATTAAGCTGGAGCCTAGCACGTTCCAATTACATAAGTATGAAAGCAGATTCGATTGTTAACAGTCCTTCATATATTTTTTTACATTTCTACTACTATTCTTCTAGTTTTATGATACATAGTCACACTATATACCCACAACAAACTCGAATGCATTAAAAAAAAGATATGAATGCAGTATGCACTCTTTTGGAAACCCAAAAAATCCTCCTTTCATCTCACCACTGAATGGTACTACAGTTTCAGCCTGTCCATTAATTTTCTTACACATCTTGGTCTTTGAAACACAATTCTGACATTATATCTTTCTTTTATTCACCATCTCGAATGCTCACTCCATTCATTTTTAGGGTTCCGTACCTCAAAAGGAAAAAATCGGAACCCTTATAGGATCACTTCGTTGTCCGTCCGTCCGTCCGTCCGTCTGTCAAGACCGTTTTTCTCAAGAACGCGTGGAGGTATCAACCTGAAATTTATATCTAATACTCAGGTTTACTGTCCCTTGGAGCTGTGAAAAAATCAAACTTCTAAGCCAAAGCAATCAAAAGATACAGCCATTTATGCCGCCAATTTCCGCAAATTTTCGAAACTCGTACGGGAATCCCGTGAACTTAGAATCTTGAAATTTGGTACGAAGTAACGTCTTATAGTACAGATAAAGGAAAAATTGCGAAAACCGTAAATTTTTAGTAACATCATATAATAAAAAATATTTTTGAAAATTTTAAAGTTACTACTTCTTTTCTCATGAACTCGTAGAGGTATTAAATTGAAATTCATATCAAATACTCAGGTCTACGAGTATAATACCTGTGAGCTGTAACAAAATCAAACTTTGTACGGAACCCTCGGTACGCGAGTCCGACTCGCACTTGGCCGGTTTTTTTATGTTGATAGCGTCTCTTAAATAATTCAGACTCGCAAGTCAGCAATATGTTATCCCAATTCGCCCCTATGAGTAAGATGTCGACGTGACGTGAGTTCGTCGCGACTTCTCCATATCAATTGCTCCTTCCCTCAAATACGTGGGACCCTTCTCCTGTACACTATAGAAAGAGGAGAAACTCCGGATATCAAAGACAGCCTCTGTGGCGTAGCGGTAGTGCATTCGACTGCTACAACAGGGGGCACGGGGTTCAATTCCCGCTCAATAGCGTATTGCATACAATACGCTATTGAGCGGGAATTGAATTATACTTCAGAATATCCTTAATAGGTTACTCACCGGCTAGACCAGGTGAGCAAAAGAATGAGTTCCTAATACCAGGGCGCCTTTCCACAGAGGTTCTTAGGTGGTGCACAGGTCAGCTGATCTCCAATGAAACTCAAGGATCAGTTGTACATACATATATTTATAAACAGAGAAATAGAAAAGTCACAGATAGATATACAGTAGATAGTTACACATAAAATAGGAATACAGATATATATAATTTAGGTTAAGAGGTCACAGCACACAGACAGACACACAGAATAAGTTACACAGCAATGCAGAATGCATACATGAGTATGTTTATTTGCAATGGTCTGGGTGTTTCTATGTATAATATGTATGTATTTACAAAAAAAAAGTAAATAAGTATATTTATCCGCTTTCTGGAACCCCATAATACAAGCCAGTTAAACTATGCTTACATTGGGTCTAGAAAGCGCTGTGTAGAATGTCGCAGAATATTTATTATTATTATTATATGTTGATTATATACCGCTACCCACTTGGTATACTCGTAAGGTATCATTTATATCCATTTCTCAAAGTTTTGATTTGTTTTTACGAAATGAAGAGTAAATTTACTAAGTGAAATAGGTATTTGATTGATTGGGGTGCTTGGTTGGGGACCTCCACGCGGTGCACCCTGGGCAACGGAGACGGCAGCGCCTCTCTCCTAGGGCGGGAGAGACGCTGCCGCCTACGGCCAACTCCGACCGAGGCGAGGACGGCCCTGTTGAGGGCTGTTCGGAAGCTTTCCACGTGTCCCTCTGATTAGCAGATGGCACAGTGGAGAGCAAGTAAGGGGCCATCTCGAAACCGGAGATGGCCCAGGGTCAGTCGGGGTGCGAGGGATATGCTCTATGGGTAACCTTACACCCCGGCGTCTTAAGATCCGAGACGGCGTGCGGTTTTAGTCGGTTCAAGCCCGACATAACCGCCCCCGCTGAAGACCCCCCGCTCTCCAGCGGGGGCGGTATCCGAAGGGATTTCCGCACGAAAAAAAAAAAGAAAAAAAAAAGGTATTTGATTGATTCAACATTGACTAATTGGCCATATAAATTATATTACAGTAAACGAAATGAAATATTTACTCCGTAATTGGGAGCAAAATTCTAACAGAAATATTACTTTATAAATGTTTTATTAAGAAGCTATCAAACGTTTATACAATTCAAATTTCCTTTAGATTTTAAAGATGAAAGTAATCGCGGTTTGATCTTAACAAGCGTGTAGGGTCCAGCCGAGACCTTCATGGTTCAACCTAACTTGCTATCCGGTACACCTAACGAGACCCTTGGGTTT
The DNA here is from genome assembly GCA_946251805.1 of Cybosia mesomella. Taxonomy (NCBI): domain Eukaryota; kingdom Metazoa; phylum Arthropoda; class Insecta; order Lepidoptera; family Erebidae; genus Cybosia; species Cybosia mesomella. Next base: position 2,170,596 of record OX276403.1, on the reverse strand, counting down.
TTTCTCGGAGTTCGGGCGCCAGACAGCAGTCGTGTCCGTCATAGCCAAGAGGAAGCCAAATCCAGATAAGCAATTTGGAGCCGCTCTGTGAAGATGATTCAGGTCTCACGGGAACAGGAAATATTTAGAAAAGCGGCCAAGTGCGAGTCGGACTCGCCCATGGAGGGTTCCGTAGCAGCAAGTAACATAATAATGTTTTTTTTTAAATATTTCATATTTGGGTTGATTGAATGAAAGGTAAATTGCGATTTACGATTTATGACGTAAAAAAAAACTACTTACTAGATCTCGTTCAAACAAATTTTCGGTGGAAGTTTTAATGGGAATGTACATCATATATATTTTTTAGTTTTATCACTCTCTTATTTTAGAAGTTACAGGGGGGGGGGGGGTTAAAATGTGTACCTACACATTTTATCACTTTGGAAGTGTCTCTCGCGCAAACTATTCGGTTTAGAAAAAAATTATATTAGAAACCTCAATATCATTTTTGAAGACCTATCCATAGATACCACTTTGGAAGTGTTTCTCGCGCAAACTATTCAGTTTACAAAAAGAATGATATTAGAAACCTCAATATCATTTTTGTAGACCTATCCATACCCTACACGTATGAGTTTGATAAAAAAAAAAATTCGAGTTTCAGTTCTTAGTAGTTCCCAAAATTAATTGTTTTTTCTATTTTTGTGTGAAAATCTAAATGCGGTTCACAGAATATATCTACTTACCAAGTTTCAACAGGATAGTTCTTATAGTTTCGGAAAAAAGTGGCTGTGACATCCGGACGGACAGGTAGATATACATGATGAATCTATAAGGGTTCCGTTTTTTGCCATTTGGCAACGGAACCCTAAAAAGTAGCTTATGTGTTATTCCAGACCATAAAATAAATATTGTACCAATGTACGAAATTTCAGTCAAATACGTTCAGCTTTTTGAGTATGGAGTAACAAACATCCAAACAAACATCTTTTTTTTTATACCACTCGGATGGCAGAAGCTCACGGCTCACCTGATGGGAAGCGGTTACCGCAGCCTATGCACGTGTGCAACACCAGGGGCGCCACACTCGCGCTGCCGACCCTGTAAAAAACCTTCTAATGCCTTCTTGAAGAACCCCATATTGTCGCTTGGGAAAACCACAGCAGGGAGATCATTCCACAGCCTGAGGGTGCGCGTAATAAGCTACTTAGTAGGTTAAGTACATTTCTAAACTGTGTATTAACCTTGTATTTCCTTTATTTACAGGTAAGTAAACTTCGAAATCCGTTGACAACGTGTTGGTGAGTTCTACCATTATAGTAGCAGAAAAGAACTAAGACGAGTACCTTTTTTTCTTTTTCGTGCGGAAATCCACTCGGATACCTCCCCGCCGGCCAGCGGGGATGGTTATGTCATGCGGTTATATTCGGTTCATGCCCGAGCTTGAACCGAATAAAACCGCACGCCGTCTCGGGTCTTCAGACGCCGGGGTGTAAGGGGCCCATAAGGCATTTCCCTCGCACCCCGAGCTAAGACGAATACCTAATAAATACCCTGTATCCCACGCCTGTATATTCCGATGTATATCCAGCAGTAGACTGAGGACTTATCCCACCCAAATTCCCACTCCGTAACTGCTATACACCAGGATCAACAGTAGTGACGATAACCAGTACTTAATGACACACCTGAAAATACACCTCTGCCCACCCCTTCGGGGATACAGGCGTTAAGTTATGTTATGAAGTTACGTTGAAACTATCTAAACTATCTCTCTACCGTGAATGCCCAAGATAATGCGAAGTGGAGAAGAAAAATCTGGTAAGCGGACTCTGGGCTCCGAGGTGTGTTACACCTCGGATTCAATCAGGAGGCAGGACGCCCTTGCAGTTGCGTAGAGATATTGCCTCCTTGGTAGTAAACTCGGTATGGTTGTTCGCTGCAAACTGAACAACAAAAATTACATCGAGGGCATTATCAAAACAGCCTCGCGCAAACTCGAAGTTCTGAACAAGGTAAGAATTATTATTATTATCATTTTATAAAGCCAATAATAATTTCCTATACTTTTTTTGTTTTTTTTTTTCGTGCGGAAATCCCTTGGGATACCCCTCCGCCGGCCAACGGAGGCGGTTATGTCAGGCTTGAACCGACTAAACCCGCACGCCGTCTCGGGTCTAAAGACCCGATGTGTAAGGTTGCCCATAGAGCATATCTCTCGCACCCCGACTAACCCTGGACCATCTCCGGTTTCGAGTTTGGGAACCCCGATGTCCCCGTCTTGCCCCGGTTTGGGGGAGGGGCGCTAGTCGCCCCACCGTCCCGGCCTGCTTCTGCTGGGGTGACAGGCGGCCTCACCTGCCACCCCCAGGCCTGCGCTCATGGATTGTTATTTTTTTTCAATGAAGTCACCACGACTGCTAAATGATTAATCTGTGGTAAACGGTGTTGGTGGTAAATTCACATACATACATACATAAACTCACGCCTATATCCCCGAAGGGGTAGGCAGAGGTGCTAGCACCCACGTTTCGCCAGTTTAGGTTTTATGTCCCAATGTAATAGGCGGCGAGCCTTTTGCCATTAACCGGGCACTTATAAACCTGCGATAAATACACACATAACTTCGAAAAGCATCGAAAAGTCATTGGTGTGCGCCATGGTAATACCTGGGATCGAACCCGAGACCTCGTCTCAGCAGTCCTTTACCCATACCAATAGGCTACCGCGGTTGGTGGTAAATTTAATTCTACCTATATCTAAGTTAAGCAACTCTACTGTAATTTATCACTGTTTGTTTACACAAATAAATGAAAAAAAAAAGGTGAGACGGCTTTTCACACCGAAGCAGCGGTGTGTTCTATACAAGAGAAAAATCCGTTCTGGCGTGGAATACTGCTCTCATCAATGGGATGACTTTGCTCAGTACTTCCTAGATGCTATTAACAGGCTTGTAACAGAGACGTGCGGTCCGCATTATTCGGAGTCCTGAGGTTACCAACGCCCTTGAGCACTTACAGTTGCGTAGAGATATTGCATCCTTGGCAGTATTTTTACCGCCATGGCGGCTCTTCCAATTAGTTCCACCCTCTCCTTTCCTATACAGGACAACACGTGCAAGGCTGAGGTATCACCCTCACACGGTGCAAACTATTCCATCAAGAACCAAGCGGTTCGGCACCTCTGTTCTTTGCCGCATCATCAAGATTTGGAATTCTTTAGCAGCACACGTGTTTCCTTCTTCCTACAGTCCCTGGTCCTTTAATCGGGGCGTGAAAAAGTATCTGATGAGGTCGTCAAGCTGAGAGCCACCATTGTAACATTATCCGTGTCTGTAATGATGACCCTCATTCCTGAGACTTTACCTTTAGCCTACCATCAGGCGAGGTAAAGTAATAATGACGGGACCAATACAAATAAAAAGACCATTAAAACTGAACTTACAAAACGACAGATAAAAAGTCAATAAACAGAACTAGACTGACTAACATAACTGAGAAGTCTCCGGCAAGAAACTCAGCGGACTTTTTTGTGAACATAACATAACTTCACGCCTGTATCCCCTAAGGAGTAGGCAGAGGTGTATTACACACCCACGATCCGCCAGTTATGTTAGGTCCCAATGTAATAGGGGCCGAGCCTATTGCCATCTACCGGGCACATTACTAAGCGAGCGATAATTAACATTTTTAATACACACATAACTACGAAAAGTCAGAGGTATGTGCCCGGGGCGACTGGGGATCGAAGTCGTGACCTCGTCTCGGCAGTCCGTTACGTACGCCACTGGGCTATCGCCGGTTTTTTGTAGTCTATTTACAAAATATGTTTGAGTAGCCTAGCAGAATCCAGTTAATCATTCTTTCCGTATCTCATTCGTTCACGCTCCTGTGATTTACAACAAGTTACCAAGCAGTATGAGAGAACATCCGTTAAAAATATTCAAAAAGAATTTAACCGCGATGTTACTAAACAAATGTTATTACTCGGTATCGGACTTTTTGGATGACAAGCTGATACCAACCTAGAATAATGTACCTTATTTTTGTGACACAAACTTAAATGCAAATAACCAAATAATTTATCTGTAATTCTGAACTGACATTTAACTATATTTTGACTGTACTTTGAACTTATAATCGGACTTTAATTGACTATGTATTGACTAAATTCTTTGTTTAAGTGCATGATTAACATGTTTTTAATATTTGTATGCCTAAATGGTAGAATGTATCAGGAACCTCATTGTTAAAATGTAACACCTCATGTAATACCCACATTCCATGCAAATAAATAAATATTATTATTATTATTTTGTTGTCATTCTTTTTAGGAACTCGGCTCCTGCCGGCGTTTTAGGAAGACACGCGCCTAAGCCAAGTGTTTACCCAATTGTGTGTTTTTTACAATAAGTTTGTGGGATCGCGTTGCTGAGTCTGTGTGGGTACGTGCGTGTTCGTTCTATTGTCGTTTTGTGAGAATTTCCTTACTATTCGGCAAGTGTTGAGTATGGCTGCTTTTTGAAGAATTTTATAAACTGAGAAGGGTAAATTTAAAGTCTTAATAGACTGGTGAAGCTGAGTAGGAATTACCCCAGTAGTTGAGAGGACTATCGGAATTATGGTAGCATTTTTTAATCGCCACATGCGGATAACTTCCATTTTGAGGTCTTCATACTTAGAAAGTTTTTCGGATATAGTACTTTGTAGGTTATGGGTGTTAGGTACAGCAATATCTATGAGTTGTGCAGTTTTGTTTATTTTGTCAATTAAAGTTATATCTGGTCGGTTAAAGTGAGTAGTTTTGTCGGTTAATATGGCACGGTCAAAATATATATATTATTATTATTCACCCGTTTGTATCCGTGACAATCTCAGGTCAAATCTATAAAGGTGGCGAACGATCCATTTGCCGGCACCGGACGGAGTGACATCCGTCTAGTTGTAACTGCAGTTATCTTGGATTGAAATCGGGTAGGGAAGCTGTGGAGAGGAGCCTGACATGATTGGAAAATAGATTACGACTGACGTGGATGTTGTGAACATGTGTTGTGCTTCGCAATCCTATAGAATTTATGTTTTAGGCAATGACTCCTAGTGGCTGTACAAAACAAAAAAAATGGTATCACGCATGACCATTAATGGTTGGTTGCTTACAAGAAGGCGCTATGTGTATACAGATAGTGTAAAACTGCACTGGAAGTCTGAAATACAGGATTACCTAGCTCAGGCACAAACTATGTAATATACTCAAATACTTATAAATAAATTAATAAATAATAGTTAAAAAAACTAAAAAACACGCTTTTTATAGAAAACCGAACTAAAAAAATAGAAAATACGTTTTAATAAATTTAAATCAAGAATAGTGTTAAAAATTTCAATAAATTTAAATTAATAATAGTGTAAATAAAAATAATGTATTTCATTTTAAAAAAGCGTGGGGTGCATGCAGACTTGAGCAGAGTAATTATAATTTTGATAATATTTTAAAAAGCACCCCACGTTTTTTTTAAATAAAATTATTTTTTTTCACACATCATTTATTTTATTAATTTATATTTATTGTAATATTAACACTATTCTTAATTTAAATTTATTAAAACTTATTTCCTATTTTTTTAGTTCGGTTTTCTAATAAAAGCGTGTATTTTAGTTTTTGTAAACTATTATTTATTTCCTACTTTCTAGTTTTGTTTATTTATAAAAACGTTTTTTTTTAGTATTTTTACTCTCTCTCTTTTGTACTCTCTTTTCTACAAATTTTGAACGAAATGTGGCCGTTTAAAGTGGGTCAAAATCGCGCCCAAAGGAGTCGGTTACAAACAAACATACAAACAAACATACATGTGAAGCTAATAAAAAAGCATATAATATTGTAGGACAAAGTACACAACGCCATCTAGACCCAAACTAAACAGAGCTTGTCATATGCGTTCTCTAGGATGCTGATAAACATACATAAATACGTTTTTGTACATATATACATAATATACATAGAAACACCCAGCCTAATGCAAATATACATATTTGCACAGAGCCGGAATCGAACCCGCGACCTTTGGCTTAGCAGTAGAATTCACTACCGCTACGCAATTATACGCGAATCGTGGGTGTGTAAAACACCTCTGCCTACCCCTTCGGGGATACAGGCGTGAAGTTATGTTATGTTACGCAATTATGCACTAATTATAAATTAATAAACAGTATAATAAACTCCCTTTGTAACTAATAATGTACTTTGATTAATGAAATATAAAAAAAATTCACTTCATTTTCATTTATTTACTTTCTTAACAATCCTTACATTGTGTAAGGATGTTTAAAATAAGTTAGACTATAGTAACATTTCAGTTACTATAGTCTAACTTATTCTAAACATCCGGAGTATGATAATTTTAATGAATTTTTTTTAAGTAACCATAATTAAGACACTAAACATAACACTTTTGCACACCAACATGGTAAAACATGGATTGGACAACCATAGTTCTAACACCCTACTATGTACCCATGTTTAGCAAAATAAATGATTGATTGTTTTTTTTTTTTTTTTTTTTTTAAATAAAATTCTACACAGCACTTTCTAGACCCAAAGCAAGCATAGTTTAACTAGCTTGTGTTATGGGTTCCGGAATGCGGATAAACATACTTAAATACTTTTTTTTTGTAAATACATACATATTATACATAGAAACACCCAGACCAATGCAAATAGACATATTCATGCATACAAATATTTGCACTGAGCGGGAATCGAACCCGCGCCCCCTGACGTAGCAGTCGAATGCACTACCGCTACGCCACAGAGGCCGTCAAGCCGATTGATTGATATATACATAGATAGCTATTAAAATTCATTAACTATTTATGTAGTTTCTTCGTCCCGTTACACATTCGAAATTCAAAATTCATTCCTGCCTCACCTAGGAACCGTGACACAATTTTGGTTTTAAACCACTTGTCTAGTAGTCCTTGTAGGGGCTCAAACAAATGAATCAAGGGCTGCGAGCCGATACACACCCGCCGATCTACGGCAAAGCTCAGGCGGCAGGATTTCCACTGAGGGTCGAGGTAAAAAAAACGCTTGGTAATAATTTAACATTTTCTTTTATTTATAACGATACAGTAACAATAACAAACTAATAATATATTAACAATATAACAGAGTGCAAATATGAACCACCGCGCTTCTTTCTTCGTAAATCAGTGGCGTAGAATGTGAGAGGATTTACTTAACACCATTTCTATTAGGTATAATACACCTCTGCCTACCCCTTCGGGGATACAGGCGTGAAGTGAAGTTATGTTATGTTATGTTATCATTCTAAATTTATTTATCAACACCGGTTCCCATTGGAACGCATAACATTTTTTGACATAATTTATTATGGCATATTTTCATTTCTCCTGAACATCAAAACGCATAATATCATTAGGCATAAATTTGTTCCACCATAACTACTGTACCTTTTTTTTTTTTTTTTTTTTTTTTTTTATCGTGCGGAAATCCCTTCGGATACCCCCCCGCGTGCCAGCGGGGGCGGTTATGTCGGGCTTGAACCGACTAAAACCGCACGCCGTCTCGGGTCTACAGACGCCGGGGTGTAAGGTTGCCCATAGAGCATATCCCTCGCACCCCGACTGACCCTGGGCCATCTCCGGTTTCGAGATGGCCCCCTCGGGTTTGGGAACCACGGTGTCCCCGTCTTGCCCCGGTTTGGGGGAGGGGCGCTAGTCGCCCCACCGTCCCGGCCTGCTTCTGCTGGGGTGACAGGTGGCCTCACCCGCCACCCCCAGGCCTGCGCTCATGGAGGACGGAGGTCGTTAAGCGACCTCCGGCGCCTGAATTGCCTGCGACGCGCGGCGAGCAAGTTGCGGGCTCGGCGGACCGGGAGAGTTCTAAGTCTCTCCCGGGCGCGCTCCGCCACCTCCTTCGCGAGCATTACATGCTCGCAGAAGGAGGCGGCGGCGGCCCACGCGCTCGCGCTCCGCACCATTGCCGCAATCATGCTGCCGAGCGAGAGGACTACTGTACCTAAGCATAACGATTTGAAAGCATAATATTATAAACGCATATTGCTATGTAGCTTATTGTCCATCGACATAAAAGTATTGAGGATTTAAAAAAATCTTTACCGGCTCTTATTTCTGTATTTTTAGGTACAAAAAGAAACTACAAATTGTAGTACCTAATCTATCCGAGTCGGCCTGCTTTGAGCCAGGGTGTTAATCCTAGTGCTGGTATATCAATTTTGCTCTTGTTTGGTTGCTGAGAGAGCTCAATGTGTAAGGAACGGTCACCCATCCTAAGACCGACCTGGGATATCCAAATAGGCACGGATTCATACACGTGAGGCACATGTACTTTCTTCAATAATGGTATGTTTTTTACTGTTTGTTTCGGATGAATTAACTGTCGTACGAAAATAATACAACAACAAAAACAAACAACACATATAAACATATTAGTTGCTTAGGGATCGTGGCCTTTTAATATTCATATGTGGTATGTGATTTAAAATAAGCTCAAACCAAATTAGTTTAAATGATACTTACGCCCAAAGAAACGATTTGCCATAAAATCGTTATGCCAAAGTATTATTATGCTTTTAAAGTTATGCAAAACGTGTTATGCCAAAGCATATTAGGATAAAAAAAGGTTATGCGTTCCAAGGGGATCCCATCAACACCGGTGTGGCAGTGTGAGTTTTTCACTTATTCGAATCCATTCAATTACGCACAAGAAAATTATAATTTGCATGGTATTGGATTAGCGCAACGTGCATGAAAATTTGGAAATTTTTGAGTACGAGTTGTAAACACACATATTTACTCGCTCGCAAGTAAATGGGTGAAGAAACTCACACTAAGAATTCTGCATAGTAGTTCCATCACTAAACTAAGGTTTATAGGTAAAGAAAGAGGGTTAACTTATCTATCCATACTATTATAAAAATGGTAAAATAGGTGAGTCTAAATATTGGTGATATTTGAAAAAAAAACTTGGGTTATGTTAAATGAACGATTCTGAACACAAAAATATTTATTTCTTGTCTTTTTTTCTATTTGCTCGCAATGGATGCAAAAAGTATTGACGGGTTTTTTTTATATTGGAAAGGACTTAAAATCGGCTGTATGTTTTATTCCGATTGGTTGATATGACCAAAAATCGACAACTGACCACCGCGCGGGCAATGCCGCGGGCATCAGCTAGTAGAATATGGGTCTAACTTATTTATACACAATACATTTTTTTGCTGTTGAATTACTTGTCGAAATGGGTTGCGGGCACGGGATCAGAATTATTTGTGGGCTGAGCCGCGACCAACAGCTTTCAGCCATTTTTTTTTAAACTTATTTGGACGCGTCGGACATTTAATTCACGACACCATTACCGTTACTGAAATATCTGTAAATATTTCCTAACGATAAAAAAAATGCACACGTAATTGTTCAAGTTTTCACTTCTGTTGGCACTCCCGGAGTGCTTTTTTTATCATAGCCTTACACTAAAGATACTATTTTGGTTCCTTCAACCACAAATAGATGATGTTTACAAGAGATACGTTGGTATATAAAACATTATATATCTCTCACATCAAACAACATACGAGTATAAATATTAATAATTTAAACAGCGAGCTGTTTGCACATAAATCGAGATTATTTATGGTATCTGTAATAACATCAATAGGTTATTCAGCGTTTTATAGGTTTTGTAAAATGTTTATCCTGTACGGTACGGTAAAATATTAGATTCTGTACGAAATTGGCACAAATATACCGGGTGTTAGGGAAACATTGCCGAAAACAAAGACAGGCGATGTAGTACTGATGATATAAAAATTGAGTGACTATTTTTGGAGCGGTGTAAAAAAATTTTTGAACTCTTTTTTTTTTTATTAACATTATTAACGCTCCATCGTGTTAGTACAGCTAAATGAAACGATAATTTCATAAAATAATGCATAACTTTACCCAAAAAAATGAATGCCGCAATGAATATCGGTATAACGTCGCTGGTCGTTAACTGACTCCAGGATCAATTTTTAGATTTCGGGCTTCAGTATCCGGGATCACGACTTCAGGATCCGGACTCCGGGATTTAGGCTCCGGGATTCACTTCAAACTTTGGTTAAAAGGTCAAGGTTACTGACCTTGAATATGATGCTTGGTGGGAGTACCAAAGTGGGGGACACCTTGGTACTCCCACATCCCACCGGACCCCGAAAGTTACATTTTTTGATGAAATGTTTCTAATTCCTAAGATTTTCAAATAGATTGTCATGCGACTGAACTAAGATTATATCGAAACTGGACTGTATTCTTTTACGAGAATTGGCCCTCAGTATTCCACGCGGGTGGAGTCACGGATATTAGCTAGTTTAATGAATATTGAGTGATTAATATAAGCTTTGGGACGAGATAAAAATTAATATAATAAAACCTAAAGTGTAATATTATCAGCACCGCTGCCCGCCGCAGATTTTAATTCAGTTTACTACGGCCGCTTGTAATTTTCCAAGGGTCTACAATAATAAAGGTTATTTTATTAATAACTCTTGTGGTTGTAAATTTGCGTTTGGGTTATTAAATTACGAATCAATAGAATGAGGTTATATCGTGGGGGTGGTTTTAATGGGGGTTATAATCGTAGCAAGTGGAATGTTGCTGTCCCTGCCTAGCCCAATGGCTAAAAAGCGTAACCATATATGGATATGTACCTATTTCTACATGGATCGTCACGTAAATAGAAAAAAAAAACTGGCCAAGTGCGAGTCGTATTCGCGCACGAAGGGTTACGTACGGTTATGTTTAAAAACGGTAAAAAAATCAAGTTCGTTGTATGGGAGCTCCCTTAAATATATTTTCCTGAAATTAACAATTATTTCTTAGTTATAATAAGTTCTTTTCTGTATATTTTTTTAACCTTTAGGGGTGAGATTTATCGCAACATCCTCCTTATATAAAAATGCGAAAGTTTGTTAGGATGTATGCATGTTAGTTACTCTGACGCGAAATCGGCTGAAAAGTATTTTTTTTTAAAGAATATTAGTAACCGAAATTACTAATATTCCTCCTAACCCCTCCAGCTAAGCTAAATTGCTTGTGTTAGGAGTGGGTTCACGTCGGTAGTGTAATGGCCAGGATTCGAACCCGGGACCTCTCGATCGTAAGGTCGACTCCTTAACCACTAAGCTACCGACGCTTTCTCGACTAGATTTGTCACAGAGATAGATTAAGAATAGTCAGGAATTACTAATAGGTCGTGAGAATAGGATCAGTATTCCACGCAAGCGATGCTTCGCTGCCCGACTAACTCGTCCAGTTGTGTAATGAACTCTAAGTGCACGAACCCGACTCGCACTTGACTAGTTTTATATTTAATATTGTCGGAAGTTTACGCGAATGTCACACATTGAAATAAAACTATTTTTAAAGGATTCTATCGCGATTTATTTGATGTTATTTTATATTTTACAATATTATATTATTATAATTTAATACAAACATCGGGATCAATGTAAAATATAAAATAACATCGAATAAATCGCGATAGTTTTATATTGACTATCGAATGACAAGGTTGAACGTTGACTGACGGAGGAGCGTGGAAATGTGCTCAAACTTATACTGTACCAGTTTGGTGCAATAATGGGACGAACGATTTGTGGTACCAAACTTTCTCTAAATCTGTGCAGACTGTACAAAACTATAGAGTAAGATCTCAGGCTCGCCTATTTTTTCGATCTATCTATTTTTTTTTAAAGATTATTAGTAACCGAAATTAATAATATATTCCCCCCTAACCCTTCCAACTAAGCTTAATTGCTTGTTAGGAGTGAGTTCACGTCGGTAGTGAAATGACCAGGATTCGAAACCGGGACCTCTCGATCGTAGGGTCGAATGTAATAAAAATGTATGGGACAATATAGTGTAGGTATTTTGCTTTACCTGCTAACTTGTTCCGGCGGCCATTTGTCAGAAATCAGGTTCTAAAGGTAGGTAAATAGTACGAATTTCACATGAATATCCAGTGCTAATTTTTACGTGTGTGTTAAAAAATATTGTTAAAAATGCATTATCAATATTGCCAGAAACCTGAAACCTTTAATAGAAACCTGGAAGTTCCTTTTTGGGAACTAATTTAATTTTGGGAAATTAAGTATTTTGTTGAAAATTAGATGTTACGTAATTCGTTTCTTATTAGCTGCACTATCGAATGGTGTAATAATACAGGATTTGTTTTTTTTTGTCACTATCGAAGAGTTTAATTTATGACGAGCCCGAATTTGATGAAAACTAAAACTGCATCATCTGGATTTTGGAAAATCAATATTTGTAGCCAGGAATCAAACCCGTTGATTTTGGAGAAATAAATGACATGGGAAAATGGAAATTTGAATTTGAATTAATGCCTATACAGATAGATATCAAAATTCATTAACTCATTTTTTTAGTTTCTGTGTCCCGTATCAAATTCGAAATTCAAAAAAATCATGCCCGCTTCGAAATTCAAAATAATCATGCTCGCCTCGAAATTAAAAAAAATCATGCCCGCCTCACCCAGGAACCGTGACATTTTTTGTTTTAAACAACTTGTTTGGTATACTTAGTAGTAATTTATGGAGATTCCTCTTTCTTGTGACCATGTGATGTGACGCGTATGCATGATCACTTCTTGATAATAGCTATTGATAAATATTAACATAACAATTGATTAATCTTAAGTTAACAAAATCAGAAACCCTATATGGTATCTTTTTTAAAACTGAAATGAGCGTCTGTGTAATCTTCTTCGGGATATAAAAGTAGGAATCTGAAACGAAAAGAAATAATAAATAAATAACAAAGTAATATCATTGAAATAAAACTATTATTAATGAATTCTATCGCGATTTATTTGATGTTATTTTAGCCAATAAGGGTGACACATTTTGCCACTTTGGAAGTGTCTCTCGCGCAAACTATTGAGTTTAGAAAAAAATGATATTAGAAACCTCAATATCATTTTTGAAGACCTATCCATAGATACCACACACGTCTGGGTTTGAAGAAAAAAAACATTTTAGAGTTTCAGTTCTAAGTATGGGAACCCCAAAATTTATTGTGTGTTTTCTATTTTTGTGTGAAAATCTTAATGCGATTCACAGAATACATCTACTTACCAAGTTTCAACAGCATAGTTCTTATAGTTTCGGAACAAAGTGACTTACGGACGGACAGATAGACAGACATGAAGAATCTATAAGGGTTCCGTTTTTTGCCATTTGGCAACGGAACCCTAAAAATGTGGAAATTAAAAGTTGAAAAAGTTATGAAAATAAATGAATAAATGTAAAAAGCATAGTTATGAACGGATGAAAGAAACAGTATGAAGCATGACAGATACAGTATGAAGCATGACAGATACAGTATGAAGCTTGAAAGTACGAGAAGTAGCAAAGCGTGTATTAGTATGAAAGGCATAAGTAGTAGACTCCGAAATGTAAATATCGGAGGACCTGAGCTAAAAAAAAAAAGATCACAACCGAGTTGGAAAACGGCTTAATGGCTTATGACTAGGATCGCAATGCATTCTGCTGTTGCAATGTTGAGCTGAGAGTGCACTACATGATTACCTACAATTCACGCGCAATTTTTTTTCCATTGAATTGTTTTTTCGGTGATTATTCCTCCGTTGCTAAACCGATTTTCAATTTACTTTCTCTGTCTTAAGCCAATAGTTAAGTTGCACATTTTGGCGACAAAATCGTGAACTCAACATTGATCATTTTGGAGAAATCAGATTTTGAAATTTTTGAAGTGTGATTATTCCTCCATGGTATGTTCGATTTTAAATTTCAATTTTTCTAAAAATCCTTCTATATATCCTTCCGGGTATCAAGTTGTATTCACATGCCAAGTTTGGTCAAAATTGATAGATTAGTTTAGGAGGAGTAGCGTCACAACCGAAATACACCGAATAGAGAGCTTTTCGCTCGACTTCGTCTCAATTATTTACACAAATATTAACTTAAAATCGTAATAGTGTACCTAAAGCTATCGCAGATCCCTTCGTAACCTTTTAAACTTGGCCATTGTTATGTAGATTGTATCTTTTGTTAGGTTCAAGTACGCCCTCAAATGCTTTTATAGCTGCCATCTCAGACAATTTATAGTCGATAATGCTAAAAGTATTAATGCAAAGTATAGCCGTAATAATTTTATAGCCTTTTGAGTGTTTAACCCGGCGACTTGACTAGCGCCCCCCCCCCCATTTCCGGGGTAAGATGTGGACACCGTGGTTCCCAAGCCCGAAACCGGAGATGGCCTAGGGTCAGTCGGGGTGCGAGGGATATGCTCTATGGGAAACCTTACATCCCGGCGTGGTTAGACCCGAGATGGCGTGCGGTTTTAGTCGGTTCAAGCCCGACATAAACGCCCCCACTGTCCGGCGGGGGGTTATCCGAAGGGATTTCCGCACGAAAAGATAAAATAAAAGATGTTGACTTGGGCCCTGGGCTCCATACAGCCAGTGTGTGGGTTAAGTATGTGGACAAAATACCTGTTCAATGGTACGTGGTCCATGACCGTTCTCATCTGGGTGGTGAACGGAAGGGCGAAGTTCTGTGCCGCGTCCACGTGCTGGACAACTTCGTATGCCCACTCCGACCACTCGTAGAGTTTTGCTGGGGAAACAAGATTTGTACGTGTTAGAACCATAAATAAATATTCTACGACATTCCAGCCACTTTACATGCTATACAGAGACCCAAGAAGTAAACATAGCTTATGTTATGGGTTCTAGAATGCGGATAAACATACTTAGTTTTTTTTTCTTGTAAATAAATACATATTATACATAGAAACACCCACCTATGCAAATAAGTATATTTATGCATACAAATATTAGCAGTCTTTTGACTGCTAATATTTGTATGCATCCAATTATCTATCTATGGTTTTCCATAGATAGATAATTGGATCCAGTTATGTAGAAAAGATCCATCTGGCGTTTTCATACTTTTCAGTAAATGCAGTTTGAAATTTGACAGAAAATTTTGATATGGTATTAAGTAGTAATCGGTTGCAAATTACTTGGGTAACAGAACATGATGTAATACTTCGTTTTGAATGTAAATAAATAATATACTTTCATTCAAATAAATTTTTAAGCATTTTGTATGCTTACTTTTTCCTAAAGATTTAGATCGGAAAGACGTATTAATGTATCGGAGAATTTCGAATATCTGGGACGTGTCTAGGTGGCTCAGTTGGTCAGAGCATTCCCCTGTAAGGGACTGGTCGCGGGTTCAAGTCCCGTCCTAGATGTTCTCTTTTCCGATCTAAATCTTTAATATACTTTCATATAAAGGATTTCGGTAATTACTGAAAATTAACCTGGGGATCTTTTTTGCAAAATATTAAAATATTTAATTGTTTTATTAGTGGTATCTTTTGCGCGACATAACCACCCCCGCTGGCCGGCAGGGGGTATCCGAAGGGAAAAAAAAAGTGGTATCTTTCTTCTAATTATGTTATAATTTCAATATAATCGTTTATTGGTATAAAATAATATTATTTTTTTATGCATTCGTATTGTTTTTGTCCAGCAGTGGACTAGAATAGGTTGATGATGATGATGAGGATGATGATTGTCATTAAAATCTTCGTCTTCTACATCAAAATCAGGCTGTACGGATAATCCGTCAATATCGTTTTCTTCTTTTTTTTCCACAGTCAGCTTTTCATAAAATAGTTGAGTATCGCGCGGAATTAAATGCATAAGACTTTTGAAGTCTTGTAATTATTTTTTTTTTTTTTTTTAAAGTATATTAGTAACCGAAATTACTAATATTCCCCCTAACCCCTCCAGCTAAGCTTAATTGCTTGTGTTAGGAGTGGGTTCACGTCAGTAGTAGTAGTAGTAGCTGGTACTGATTTGCCATTAAGCCAAAGCAATTCCATCAAATTCTTGGTAATTACTTTGCTATATCTACCACGTTGTGGTCTTTAAATATCCACCTCAGCATAATCACCCTCAAAACTATTCCTCATAAACAAAGAAAACATAGCCTCCTTTTATAAAATAATTTATTTTGTTTTGAGCCACGATTTCTTATCACCAGTGATGGATTTTTTTTCTATTGGTGATCATATTTTCTAATTCAGTTGAACTAAAAAAATTGTGTGCCATACTCTGCGCCTTGTCGGGGGGGCCTGAAACTTTTCACGCAAAAAGGAGTAATACTTCCATGGCAACCTTCCCTAGCGCGTACCCGCAATGTTTCATAGGCACCTTCATCACAGAACTCTCAATTAGGCGACGTCCAGGCACACATGGACGTCGCCTCTTCGCGAGTGGCTAGAACGGCGGGTGGAGGGCTAACCCCGTCCTTTCCGAGAGGAAAACCTGCGCCAGAGTCTCGCCCATCAATCAGCAGATGTACCAGCTTCCAGGTGAAGTCGACTTGGCTATCCGAGCACCAATCCTGGTTGCATCCAAAACTTGTATTTAGAGCCCAGGGTCTGCTATCCCACTTCTCGCTTTCATTTGAAGCGTCGGTAGCTTAGTGGTTAAGGAGTCGACCTTACGGTCCCGGGTTCGAATCCTGGACATTACACTACCGACGTGAACCCACTCCTAACACACGCAATTAAGCTTAGCTGGAGGGGTTAGGGGGTAGAGTCAAGCAACAGTCATTTTGGCCGTTGCATGAATGGGCCGACTCGACCGGGGAAGCACCACCCTCTCACAGAATATCGACGCCAAGTAACAGTATTTGAACTGTTGCGTTCCGTTTGGTGAGTGAGAGTGCCGGAGCCCAAACTCCTTTCCCATCCCCTTTCCTTTACAGGGTCGGCAGCGCGAGTGTGACTCCACTGGTGTTGCACACGTCCATAGGCCGCGGTAACCGCTTCCCATCCGGTGGGCCGTGTGCTTGTCTGCCACCTTAGTGGTATAACAAAAAAATTAGTAATTTCGATTACTAATATTTTTGTAAAAAAAAATGTCCTAGTTGACTTTTACGCTTTACTGCCGTCTGATCTCCCAACCCCGAGGGGAAAGTCTGCGTCAGAATCCCGTCCGTCAAACAACAGGTGTATCAGGTTGCAGGTGTGATAGGCTTCGATGATTTAAGTGGAGCCCCATACATCTAAGTACAGTACGCGGCGCTTGGATTGGCACATCGGGAAAAATTGACGACGACCTCTGTGGCGTAGCGGTAGTGTGTTCGACTGCTAAGCCAGAGGTCGCGGGTTCGATTCCCGCTCACTGCAAATATGTATATTTGCATTGGTCTGGGTGTTACTATGTATAATATGTATTTATTTACAGAAAAAAAAGTATTTAAGTATGTTTATCCGCATTCTACATTCCATATGATAAGCTCTGCTTAATTTGGGTCTAGATGGCGTTCTGTACTTGGTGCTACAATATTTATTAGAAAAAAAAAGAGTGATATTCCGACAAATATTGGTTTGCTTCGGTTCTCTGTCGCTCATCAGCCGGACAGCTTGTTTATAAGGTATCAAACTGTCAGTCTCATGTACGACAGAGATAACGCTCTATAAAACTAAAGTAAGTCGTCTCATCTTAGCCGACCTCTCTCTCTTCTTCCCGATATGCCAACCCAAGCGCCGGGACCTGTATATGTATTAACTATTAGGTCGTTACATATGAAATTGCCATTTTTCTTGAAGAAATTGGAGAAAACCCAATTTTCAGTACTAACATTTATGCATTTATTTTAGGAATGACAAATCCAAATTTTATGAATGAGACAACATTAAGCTAACAAACAGCAACTTTTATTACATTTTTGAAAAGTGACAGCTGTTAAGTAATACGAAATTTATCATCAAAATGGATAGCATTTAGGAAGTACTGTTTTTGAAGATCGAATTAATTTATCAATTTAATACAGAGTTGTAAAATCTTGAAATCAACTTTCAAACACAATATAAATAATGGAAATAGCTATTAAATTACAGGAATAACGAACTCATGAATTTGTAAGAAAATTTCGGCAATTTCATAGGTAAAGACCAATTATTTGCAATTATTCGTATCATTATTCTAAACCTCACATTCAACCTCGCTGGTCATGTCGAAGTGACTTAGGTCGGGGATGTCCAGAATGACGTCCAAGTCCTCGTCTTCCAGCTTCAGGTAGAGTTCTTTTTTCTTCTTCCTCAGTTTGAAGGGGAATGAGACTTCGACAGTTGCTGGAACATAAATATTTCATTAGATTGATCAATATAATCTTGGCGTTGTTTCCCGTTGCATCTCAGGCTGTACCTAATAATAAAAAAGCAGCTTAAGATACGCCCTTTAATATCAGTTATCTGTCGATGAAAATCTTGTTAAAATCACCCCAGCTGTTTCGTTGACTAGGTTTTTTTTTAGCGTGTGGAAACTCCCACGGGCTTCAGCCCATCGGTGCCGACGATAGGGTGGGGCGTGCACTAAAACCACACGGTGTCCTCCCCAATTATCCATTACCGGGCACCCCGGGTAAGCCCTTGAAAGGATAACTCCAGGGTTACCGGCGGACCTTGGCCGCCAGCGCAGCCTCGCCTGGTGGGGTTGGGTTTTATCCCGCGTCGGTGAGGAGGCAGGCGTGTGTAGGGCACATACGACACACCTCCGCCACGGCCTGCTTTTGTAAGGATGGCGAGTCGGCCAACTGCCGTCCTCAGGCCCCGATCATGGAGGTCGGTAGTCCCGGGCATAGATGAGACTACTAGCCTAGGTTTTAAAATATTCCCTAATTTTTCAGCTCCAGCTCAAAATTCGCTTTTCACTAAGCCGCTTTCTAATTTGAGGACCGCAGATTTACGATAGGGCATCACCGGTTTAAGGAATCTTAATTTAATATTCTGTAAGTTAATAAGTCTTACTGAATCAACGCCCAAGATTAAATTAAGATTTATAAAAGCTTAGTATGCGCTCTATGCTGACTCTACAACACCGACGATCGTGCTCTCTCCAGATAATTAATCGCAGGTCAATACTCTCCTCTCAACCGGTATCTATTGTTGCCTTTGTACTTCAAGCAGCGACTGTGAACCCTCTATGTATAGATTGCGTCTCGCAAGAGGGCAGATATGAATAGCTCTCAATGTTAAGGTCTGACAGTAGATACTTAAGAGACTTGTGGCTAAGCATGTTGTAAGATTAAGCAATACTTGCCAGGTCAATCTTAAGATGGTTGATTATTAATACATCGAGCTCCTTCGTGCCTTGTAGAGCACGTTAAGCCTCTGGTCTCGGGGGCCATACGAACATCTTACGTCTCTCTGTCTCTTAGCATTCGTTACGGATAGTTGGAGCCCTAAAACATCCGATAACATTGCCTAACGATAGAACACCCTCACACGGTGCAAACAATTCCATCAAGTACCAAACGATTCGGTACCTTTTTTTTTTTCGTGCGGAAATCCCTTCGGATACCCCCCTGCCGGCCAGCGGGGGCGGTTATGTCGAGCTTGCACCGACCAAAACCGCACGCCGTCTCGGGTCTTAAGATGCCGGGGTGTAAGGTTACTCATAGAGCATATCCCTCGCACCTCGACTGACCCCGGGCCATCTCCGGTTTTGAGATGGCCCCCTTACTTGCTCTCCACTGTGCCATCTGCTAATCAGAGGGACACGTGGAAAGCTTCCGAACAGCCCTCAACAGGGCCGTCCTCGCCTCGGTCGGAGTTGGCCGTAGGCGGCAGCGTCTCTCCAGCCCTAGGAGAGAGGCGCTGCTGTCTCCGTTGCCCAGGGTGCACCGCGTGGAGGTCCCCATCCAAGCACCGCAAACGATTCGGTACCTCCTTTCTTTGTTGCACCATTTATTTTGGATTTTTTTTACCAGCACACGTGTTTCCTTCTTCCCACAGTACAGTACTTTAAGCGGGTCGTGGTCGTGAAAAAGCATCTGATAAGGCCGTCAAGCTGAGAGCCACCATTGGAACATTATCGGTATCTGTAATGGTGACTCTCATTCCTGAGACTTTACCTTTGGCTTACCATCAGGCGAGGTGAAGTCATATTGACTTTTTTTTTTTTTTATATTTTGTTCCGTCAATTGACTGCACCCCGCTGGATGGTGAGAAGCTAGGGTGAAGTCCATAAGATATGGGACACCATCCCAGATGCTGACGATCCAAAAATGGTAGCCCCTACCTTGACGGCCTCAAAAGATGCTTTTTCACGCCCCGCTTGAAGAACCCGGGATTGTAAGAAGAAGGAAACACGCGTGCGGGCAGAGCATTCCAGCTCTTTATAGTGCGACAAAGAAAGGAAGCACCGAACCGCTGTGTTCGGGACTGTATGGTTTCCACCGTGTGCGGATAGCATCGCAGTCCAGCACGTGTTGTTCTGGATCGAAATGGAGAAGGTGGGATCAGTTGAAAGAGCTCCTCAGAACACTCGCCTTGACCATTATAGAAAAGAAAAAACTTTGATATCGCCAGTGGGTTCTTGAGGTTAGATGGCAATCGCCTCGACGGTTTTGTAGTTAAAATAAATGCCGACCCTAAATGATTCAGGAAAAGGTTTGAAGGATGAGTAGACACTTGAGGGGAATAGAGGAACTTAGCTCACCCTGCATCTCCAACACGAGGTAAGCAGATTTATTATGTGCCCCACTGGTAAAATCTAGCTTCTGTTTTTTAAAGAGTACCCTCTACTAACCAAAATGTTTAGTATTCCCGCTAAACAGCTAAGCTAAATTGCTTGTGTTAGGAGTGGGTTCACGTCGGTAGTGTAATAGCCAGGATTCGAACCTAGGACTTCTCGATTGTAAAACCGAATCCTTAACCACTAAGCTACCTACGCTTAATTTCTAGTCGATATTTAAAATCCAACTTACCGTTGCCACTAAATCTCATCAGAGCACCTGAAAATATGCAAGAATAACTTTAAAATAACTTTAATATTAACTTTAAAATAAATATCCAAGGACTTTTCTTAAGGGTTTACGCGAATTCTACACATATCGTTAGGTAAATAATTTAATCATTATAATATTGGAAATAAAAACGAAGAGACAGTACCTACTAATATGAGTAAAAAACATCATCATCATCAACCTATTTTAGTCCACTGCTGGACATAGGACTCCCCCAATGAACGCCATAGCGCCCTGTCTTCAGCTTGCCGCATCCAGCATCTGGCCGCAGTCTTTCGCAGATCGTCATCCCACCTGGCCGGAGGGCGTCCTACACTACGTTCGCCGAGTCGCGGTCTCCACTCAAGAACAGAATGATGCTCGGAGTTTCTCTGAAGGATAGGATTCGTAACGAATACATCCGACAGAGAACCAAGGTTATCGACATAGCTCAAAGAATTAGCAAGCTGAAGTGGCAGTGGGCCGGCCATATCTCGCGAAGAACCGACAAACGCTGGGGTAAACGTGTTCTTGAGTAAAAATAGAGGGGTCAAATTTTGTGAGTTTGTTAATATGTTTGGGGTAATCTTCGGAACTCCCGATGAACATACCTAGGCTATATGTTATGTCTACACCCTGGCGTCTGAAGACCCGAGACGGCGTTAGGTTTTAGTCGGTTCGAAACCGACATAACCGTTGGCCGGGGGGATTTCCGCACGAAAAAGAAGCCTGTATATTATGTAACACGTTGTGTAAATTATGATGGCTTTTTTTTTTAACCTGTGGAAACCCCCACGGGCTTCACCCCATCGGTGCCAACGATGGGGTGCGCATGTCGGAATCGGACCGACTAAAACCACACGGTGATCTCCCCAAGTGTCCATTGCCGGACACCCCGGGTAAGCCCTCGAAAGGATCCCCAGGGTTACCGGCGGACATTGGCCGCCACCGCGGCGTCTTTTATGATTATATGTATATTAGGTCGTTACATATGAAATTGCCGTTTTTCTTGAAGAAATTGGAGGAAACCCAATTTTCAGTACATTTTAGCATTTTTTTTAGGAATGACAAATCCAAATTAAAAATGTTTTTTTTTTGTGTATGAATGAGACAACATTAAGCAAACAAACAGCAACTTTTATTACATTTTTGAAAAGTGACAGCTGTTAAGTAATAGGAAATTTATCATCAAAATGGATAGCATTTAGGAATACTGTTTTTGAAGATCGAACTAATTTATCAAGAGGCCAATAAAAACAAAATTTAATACAGAGTTGTAAAATCTTGAAATCAACTTTCAAAAAAAATATAAATAATGGAAATAGCTATTAAATTACAGGAATAACGAACTCATGAATTTGTAAGAAAATTTCGGCAATTTCATAGGTAAAGACCTATTATTATGATGCCTTGAGTTAAAAAAAAAAAACTCATATAAGTAAATCGAATTGAAGCGAAGGCGGATTGCTAATAAGTAATAAAAAATTGAATAAGATACCTTTCATCGACTTTATCTTATCGAAACCTGAAAGGAAATTAAAATAAAATTATTAAGTGACTACTTTCTTACAAGTCGCTTTGAAGCTGAATTTGAATTAATTCTCTCCTGCAAACCCTTACACCTGCTGATTAAGGGACGAGGGTCTTGCGCAGGCGCACCTCTCGGGGTTAGGAGGTCAGACCGCAGTCGCTCAAAAAAAAACGTAAAAGCCAAACCAAGAAGAAGAGAAAAAGTAACTGACGAACCGAGGGCTTAGAGAGAACACGGTTACGATGTTGATGATGACGTGTAAAAAAAAACCTCTCCCGCAGGGGGAACGCACAAGTAGGTTTCGTGAAGCAATTAATATAATTTAAATAGAGAACTACGGACTTTAAACAGTTTAATTTTTTTTTTCTCGAAAACGGTAACTTTTAGCGAAAAACTTTTCAGACATTTATTTTAGACTTAAAAATGGCCTAACGATTACAAATGTTTCCAACAGCAAGAATGTTCACCGGTTAGAAGTTATGATTTTTTTCCCGAAAAATTTTGGTTTTTCCCCCTCCACTTTTAGTTAAAGTTTTAATCTTATAGATTTATAAGTAAAGTTGTTGGTATTCATGTATACTATGGGATAAAATTAGAACGGTTCGAATATCTTTCATGGACCGTGAAATTTTGAGGAAAAACTGATTTCACAAAAAGTGAGGCCCTACCGTCCCCTTAGGCCGGATTCCACCCGTTCACGAACTTAAACTAAGTTTACACCCAAGCAATTTTTGACCGCAGTTTGAAAGCGATCGGGGCAAAAATGCGACCGTGAGAGTGCCGCAAATTTTGGGAAGTGGAACCATACATACATATATATATATATATATATATAAACTTTTTGACCAGTGGTAATTTCGGACTCAGGGGGGGGGGGACTAGACCTACTATGAAGAAATTTTTTTAAAATTCGACAGTAGTCAAGAAACCAATAGGTAGATCGATTTCTACCTAAAAAACATTAAATAATAAAATGATGAAGTCACCTCGGTCAGGCCTGACGCATTGCTTGGTGATGGCATACTTGACTTGCTGGATCCTCAGAGGCAGTTCCAGTGTCATCGTGAGTTTGTTGGGGTTGTGTTCCATTCTAGAAATGTAATAAATTTTGAAGGAATAAAATTTAAATACATGTTATGTATGTATAAATTTTGAAGGTGTTTAGATAATTGGATGTTTGTTATTAAAAATCATGCGTAAACTGTTCTACAGATTTGGTTGAAAATTGTAAATATAATAATATAGGAGCCGGTGAATATCGAACTTCACCCATCTGATAACCGGGATATATTTTTTATCAAATATTATTCGTTTATTTGATGACTTGCGTATCGAAAAGTGTTAATGGGTATTTTTAATTAAATTAATTTTAATACGAGCCTACCGAGGCTCGCCTACTTTTTTTGTTCATGACTACCTGGCAAGCAAGTATAAACAGTTAAGTCGATATAGATAACGACACCAATCTAATAACAAATCGAAAGTGGTAGTGCATTCGACTGCTACGACAGGGGGCGCGGGTTCGATTCCCGCTCAGTGCAAATATTTGTATGCATGAATATGTCTATTTGCATTAGTCTGGGTGTTTCTATGTATAATATGTATGTATTTACAAACAAAAAAAAGTATATAAGTATGTTTATCCGCATTCTGGAACCCATAACACAAGCTACTTAAACTCCGCTTACTTTGGGTCTAGAAAGCGCTGTGTAGAATGACGTAGAATATTTATTTATTAATAAAAATAATCTATTTACAAATCTATCGATATTCTATGTTAAAAAATTACTAAAATGAATATAATTAAAAATAGCTATGAACACTTTTTAATAAGCAAGTCATCATAGGCATGTTAATAGATGAATAATATTAAAAAAGAATATATGCCACCTAGTTAACAGATGGGTAAAGATCGGTCTCCACCGGCTCTTAGACTATGAACATCTTTACCCAATGGCGGCGAGCTCGCTCTCCTCCAACCCTGACAACTTCACACAGGTGCTCTTACTGTACTCGAAGACGTAGTGCTTGTACAATGGGATCCCTAGTTTGTCATTACCCAGCAACGCATTATCTCGCAGGGCCTTGTACTGGCGCTTGAAGCACTCGAAGTCAGTCGTATGACATGATATTATGTAGCGATCTGTAAAACAAAAATAAAATGAAATAAAACTATTTTTGAGCTGAGCGTGCAAAGCTCTTATACCCCGCATAGCAGTTTGTTGGTGGCTGAACTCCTCCGTAACCACTCGCGCGATCTTGACCAAATTTACCACGGTGATACTGTGGACACTGAGGAGTGTTTTGAAGCGAGATGGTTCATGTCCGATGTACCATTGAGGAATAATCACCGATAAACAGTTTCACGAGCGCGTGACCGTAGTAAGATGTCTTATTTTCAAGTAAGAGTCCTGCTCGCTCAGCTCAATTTATTTCAGTCGCACCCTGCACTGAATTCCTAGTTAACGGATTCTATCGCGATTTATTTGATGTAATTTTATTATTTACATTGATCCCGACGTTTCGGTAGCTTTTGTCAGTCTCCCCGTGACCATTAGCTGCTGCGCTGTCTCCTTTCCATTGCTGCATCCGACTAAATTTAACTAAAAATCTCAACAATGTTCGAGAAAATTCCATTTATTTTCTCCCCGTATATCCAATGACGACTGTTGTACTATCTACTACACATTGAAGTGCGACTGTTTACCAGCGAGTTGATTCGGCTGTGCAAACACGCCTGGGGCCTCCAGACTGTTGCAACTTAGTCTACAGTAGTTCTAACAAGATACTGTTGATGTTCAATGCAATTTTGAAGCAATTAGTGTACTATCTTTTCTAACAGATACGTTTAGTTAATGGACTGGAGTAATCTGAAAACAACGACGGCCTCTGCAGGGTAGCGGTAGTGTATTCGACTGCTACGACAGGGGGCGCGGGTTCGATTCCCGCTCAGGGCAAATATTTGTATGCATGAATATGTCTATTTGCATTGGGCTGGGTGTTTCTATGTTTAATATGTATGTATTTACAAAAAAAGTATATAAGTAGGTTTATCCGCATTCTAGAACCCATAACACAAGCTAGTTAAACTATGCTTACTTTGGGTCTATAGAAAACGCTATGTAGAATGACGTAGAATATTTATTTATTTATAATGGTCGCCGGTAAATGTAAACTCTTCAGCTGTTTCTACAGAGGAGGAACTACGTAAACGGCCTATATGTGTATGTATTTGCAAGATAATTTTGATAAACATATAAGTTTCTAGCATCGCCACGCGGTTTCATTCGCGTAAGTCCTGAACCCGGGTAATCCGGGGATTCATATCCAAATCCCGGGGATAACATAGGTTTCTTTTAGCCCGAATATCGGGCTAAAAGAAACCTATGTTACTTAGGGATAATGTAGTGTTACGTGCGCGGGGTACAAATTAAATGCCGTTTACACAACAAAGAGGTTTATTCGCTCACCACAAACTAGACAACTAAATAACTAGCACACACAGTACTCTTCAACAGTTCCAGTCGCTCAGCAGTTCACAGTAGTCCACAATCGTTGCTTAAGTCGCAGGTATAACTCTCTTGGTTCACTTCGGTAAGATGTGTTCACTTTCGCTTTCGAAAATTAACTGATTCGTGTCGATAGCCGGGCGTCCTTTTATAGCTCTTAATAAGCGGGGTAGAATATACTAGAGCGTTCGAGAATAGTAGGTATTTACTGGGGCGTTCGAGAAAATAAGTACCTACACAGTCGTGCCGACGATAGAGGTGAATGCCCTTTTTATCGCGATTTGTAGGTAAAGTTGGTATAGGTAGACAAAAGGGCGTGTGATTTTGTATTGACTTTTCTGGATTTTTCTAAACGGATCGATAGAGTACTTCGACATTAACAATGCGTTTTAATTTCTAGAAGATTCGATCAGTAGTTTCCGAGATATCGACGATCGTTGTAACATTACCCCCCTCTTAATCATGCTCGTCCCGAGCATCATTTGTTCCATGATATCGCGTCAACCTATCCACATGGACTACCTTTGGTTTTCCCCTAAGGCCCTTCTTAATGCGGTAGGTGATGTCATTGATTCTTGTGACAACCGTATAGGGTCCTTCCCAGCGAGCTTGAAGTTTTGGAGATTTCCCTTTTCTGCGTAGCGGGTTGTGAAACCATACCAGTGTTCCTTCTTCAAAACCGTTGGTGTTTGCATTTCTATCGTACCGGGTTTTCATCCTTATACCTGTCTTCAAATTGTTTTCCCGTACCATTCTGTGCACCTCGTCCAGCCGGTTTTGAAGTTCACTCACGTAGTCCGTTACGGGCTTAGGACTTTCGGGTGGCGTGCCGGTTATTGCATCCACTGGTAGCCTTATCTCTCGACCAAAATTTACTTTAGCTGGAGTGTGTCCCGTACTGTCATGCACCGCAGATCGATAGGACATCAGGAACAGTGGGATGTACTGGTCCCAATCTTTTTGGTGTTCGTCGACAACTTTAGCCAAGTGATTTTCCAACGTCTGGTTAAACCTCTCGACCATTCCGTCTGACTGTGGGTGCGCTGGAGTCGTACGGGTCTTGTTTATACCGAGGAGTTTGCACATTTCTTGAAACAGAGCAGACTCGAAGTTCCGTCCTTGGTCGGAGTGGATCTCCATAGGTGCGCCATATCGACTGACCACTTCCTGAACTAGTTTCTTGGCTACAGTGACTGCTTCCTGGTTGGGTGTCGCAAATACTTCCGGCCACTTAGTGAAGTAGTCTTGCACTACTATGTTGTATTTGTTACCCTCATCAGTCGTTGGAAAAGGTCCAGCAACATCAATGGCGATACGTTCCCACGGTGCTCCAACGTTGTACAGCTTAAATTTTCCTTTGCTTCTTGTCGGCGGTCCTTTAACCGAAGCACATGCAGTGCGTTTACGGCACCAATCCTCGACATCTTCCCGACAACGAAGCCAGTAAAACCGCTGTCGCACTTTAACCAGGGTTTTCTTGACTCCGAGATGCCCGCCAGAAACACCATCGTGGATGTGCCGTAAGAGTGGGGCCACCTTGCTTCGTGGTACCACTACTTGCATGGTTACTTCCTTACCATCGTTAGACTCCCATTTCCTATACAGGACATCTTCTACCAGAACTAAGCTGTCCCACTGGGCCCAATAGCTTTTGGTAGTTGAACTGTAAGCAGATACATCGCTCCATCGGGGTTTGCTTCCAAGTTGTTTCCAGTGCAGTATAGGTTGTAGATCATCATCATCTTCTTGCGCCTTCTTCATACTGCTTCCACTCCATTCGTCGTCAAGTCCATTCACCTTTATGACTTTAATCTCTTCTCGGGCTTCGTTCCTCTGACAATGCTTGCAATCTTCGACACACGGCCTTCGTGACAAAGCATCAGCATTGCCGTGCCCTTTTCCACTTCGGTGTTCTATCACAAAGGGAAATTCCTGTAGTTGCTCGATCCATCTTGCTACTTGGCCTTCCGGATTCTTGAATTGCAGCAACCACTGTAGCGCAGCATGATCTGTCCTTAGTGTAAACTCTCGTCCTATAAGGTACTTATTAAAATGCTGTAAAGACTTCACCACAGCGAGAAGTTCACGACGAGTTACACAGTAATTCCTTTCCGGTTTAGATAGCGATTTACTGAAGTACGCTATTACAACATGGCGATCTCCCTGCACTTGTGACAACACTCCACCTATTCCGGTGTTACTGGCGTCCGTGTCCACAATGAATCTACCTTCCCTAGTAGGATAACCCAATATAGGGGATTCGCACAATCGTTGTTTAAGCCTACTAAAAGCTTGCTCGCAATCCAGGTCCCAAACGAAGTCTCGTTTATCTTCCGTCAGTCGGTGTAGTGGTTTAGCAATATCCGAGAAATGCTTAATGAAGCGTCTGTAATACGCGCATAGTCCCAGAAACGCGCGAACCTCCGTTTTGTTCTCTGGAACAGGCCATTCTTGAACGGCTTTTATCTTCTCGGGGTCGGTTTTGACACCTTCCGTTGAGATCACATGTCCAAGATAGCTGACCTCCTTTTTAAATAGAGCACACTTCTTTGGACTCAGTTTAAGGTTAGCCTCACGAATCCGAGTAAAAACTTTTTCCAGGTTCTTCAGGTTTTCTTTGAAGCTACGTCCCATAACTATAACATCGTCCAGGTAAACCAGACAGACGTCTCCAAGTAGACCCACCATTACTCTTTCCATGAGGCGTTCAAACGTGGCCGGTGCATTACATAAACCAAATGGCATGACATTAAAATGCCATAAACCGTTTCCAATTCCAGTACTAAAGGCTGTCTTCTCTTTATCGTCCGGACTGATCTCCACCTGCCAGTAGCCGCTTTTTAAATCGATGGTTGAAAACCATTTCATACCACTTAGCATGTCCAGGGTATCATCGATTCTAGGCAAAGGATAACTGTCTTTCTTTGTGATATTATTCAACATTCGGTAATCCACACAAAACCTTGTACTGCCATCCTTCTTTTTTACTAGTACCACAGGTGATGACCACGGACTCGTAGAAGGTTCAATCACCTTGTTATCGGCCATGTCTTTAATCATAACTGCTACCTCCTCTTCTCTTGCCCATGGTAAACGTCGAGGTCTTTGTTTTATAGGCCTGGAGTCACCTGTGTCAATCCGATGTTTCACGAGCCCAGTCCTTCCACAGTCATTTCCGGTTGCAAAGATGTCTCTGAATTGTAGCAAGAGGTCTCCGGCTTGACGCAATTCTGATGCCGATAAGTTTTCCTTTGAATTCTCGAGAAGTTGCTGGATGTGATCTTCGGAGATTTGTGTACCGCCTTGTTTAGTCGTAGTGTTGTTCAGCCGCCTCAGGTACTTTACTTCTTCACATTTTCCAACCACACTATTCTTCTTCAGGAGAACTATTTCGTCACTGAGGTTGAGGATTCTCACCCTAGCGATTCCGTTCGGCATCAGTAAGGTTCTCGCTGTTATTAAGTTTTCATGACTGCCGGTATCTTCCACAATAAGACATCTTCTTTGTTCAGTTTTCGCAGGAAACCTCACTCTGACTAATGTTTCCGATTTAGGAGCTAACGTCGTATCCGTTAAACAGTAAAGAGTGCACGGGTGCGATCCTTGTAAACAAACTTCCTGATCAGGAAATCTCAGCACTCCTCTAGGTATATCCAAGACACATCGGTGATTCCTCAAGAAATCCAGTCCCAAAATGCAATCATCAGTAATATTAGCAATTAATACTGACTGGTGGTATATTTGGTCGCCAATTCTTACCTCCACATCTGTTTCACCGAGGACGGTCACTGGCTGGCCAGTAGCTGTCTGAAGCTGGCACCTCGGAGATCGTTTTTCCCACCTTATGGTGCGTTTCAGCAATTCCGGCCTTACAACTGTACGTGAAGCTCCAGTATCCACTGTTAAACTGCAAGGTTGATTGTCTAAGATGGCCTCGATGATCAGATTATTTCCATTGACAACTTGAGTTATTGTGATGGTTGGGGCCTCATGTCGACCAGCCAGCGCCCGCCCCGCGGCCCTGGCGACATTTAGTTTAACGGAACATCTTGATCGACTTGGGTCCCGGAGTCCGTGACCCTCCTCCGTTTCCTCGAAGGACACTCTGACTGGATATGGCCCCTTCCTCTACAGGAATAACACGTTGGGACATACCGTGGCTTCCTCTCCTCCTCAACTACCTCCTTGATCTCCCTGACCTTACTTATCCCGGCATTCTGCCGTACGGTTTCCACCTCAAGGGCATAAGCCAGTGCTTCTTTTAAGGTCTGGTGGTGACGCAACTGTACACTAGTTTTCACTTCTGCGTCCCGTATACCGTTTAGGAAGGCCTCCAGTAGAGTGGTCTCGATCATCACGGGTGTCGATGAGTAGGCCCGACGAACGAGCCTTTCAACCTCTACAGCCCATTCCTGGAGGCTTTCACCAGCTTTTTGTTTCCTCTCGCGTAGCTGCGCTCGGTAGACATTCTCCAGGTGCTTGTCGCCGTAGCGTGTGTCTAATGCTTCCATCAGGGACTCCAGTGTCCTTCCTTCAGGTGGCAGGTTTTCCAGTATTACTAAGGCATCTCCTCGTAATGCAAGTGTCAAGGCCATAAAAGACTCCTCGTTGCTCCAGCCTTTAGTTTTTACCAATATCTCAAATTGATACTTGAAGGCTGTCCACGAGGAGGTTCCATCGAAGTGTGGTAGGTCGAACTTCGCTGATGATGGTGAGGTCGCGACAACAGGTCCGCAGGTTTTTAGCCTGACAATCTCTCTTTCGAGCTCTTGTAAGCGGCCGTCCATGGTCCCAGTCTTCAAAGCCACTTCCTTACTGAGCATTTGCAAGCAGTCGTCAATGGTCCCAGTCTTCGAAGCCACTTCCTTACTCAGCATTTGCAAGCCGTCTTCGAGGTTCTTCACTTTATCTCCCAGTGCATGGATGCCTGCATCGATTTTACCCATGACAGCTTTCTGGTTGGCCTGTATCATCTCTTGCATGGAGGCCTGCATCGTCTGTCGACTAGCATCTTGGTTGGCCTGCATTTCTTGCAAGGAGGCTTGCATCGTCTGTCGACTAGCATCTTGGTTGGCCTGCATTTCTTGCAAGGAGGCTTGCATCGTCTGTCGACTAGCCTCTTGGTTGGCCTGCATCATCTGCTGTATAGAAGCCAATAGCGTCATCATGTTGATATCGGACGAGGTTCCATCTGGTGCTGCCGTAGTTACCGCTGAGATAGTAGGATCGGCCTGACGCCCTTCCTCTTCAAGGCTCCGTTGACGTGCAGCATCCATTTCCACTTGACGTCTGGTCCGTGGAGTACGCCCTTCGTCTTCACGTGGTAATAACGGCATCGCACTTCTGACACCAGTTGTTACGTGCGCGGGGTACAAATTAAATGCCGTTTACACAACAAAGAGGTTTATTCGCTCACCACAAACTAGACAACTAAATAACTAGCACACACAGTACTCTTCAACAGTTCCAGTCGCTCAGCAGTTCACAGTAGTCCACAATCGTTGCTTAAGTCGCAGGTATAACTCTCTTGGTTCACTTCGGTAAGATGTGTTCACTTTCGCTTTCGAAAATTAACTGATTCGTGTCGATAGCCGGGCGTCCTTTTATAGCTCTTAATAAGCGGGGTAGAATATACTAGAGCGTTCGAGAATAGTAGGTATTTACTGGGGCGTTCGAGAAAATAAGTACCTACACAGTCGTGCCGACGATAGAGGTGAATGCCCTTTTTATCGCGATTTGTAGGTAAAGTTGGTATAGGTAGACAAAAGGGCGTGTGATTTTGTATTGACTTTTCTGGATTTTTCTAAACGGATCGATAGAGTACTTCGACATTAACAATGCGTTTTAATTTCTAGAAGATTCGATCAGTAGTTTCCGAGATATCGACGATCGTTGTAACAGTAGCATTATAATGGTGAAAGATTTTTTTAAATCGGTTCAGTAGTTTTAGAGTTTATCGATTAAAAACAAACAAAAAAAATATAGATTATTCTTATCAAATACGAGTATTATACTCTGAACAGCACTCCACAGTCTACATAATTTAAAATGTATCATTTGACAGCTGTCATTTAGTGTTGTCTGTCTACAAATCGATTGTGAGAATAACCGATTTCATATAAAGTTATGATAGATCGATTTATGATCTCTGGTTTAGCAGACTCCCTTGCTTAACTTACGATTTGTCATAGGAACCGATTAATCTTTACCACCGTAACCAATGAAATGTATTAACATTTCAAAATGAAAATGGTAGAACGTAACAGGCCGTGGCGGAGGTGTGTCGTTTAGGGACAATTTGTATGGTAGGTACCTGAAACCTTGAACGTACAAACCCCAAAATCTAATCAGTTCTTCCCATTAACCAAACAAGATGATTGGTGAAAGAATTTTTTAAATCGGATAAGTGGTTCTTGAGTTATTGCGTAAACAGACATCCAGACATCCAGACATCCAGACATCCAGACATCCAGCCTGCCAACTCACCGAAGCGGGATAAAACCCGACCCCACTAGGCGAGGCCGCGGTGGCGGCCTAATTCCGTCGGCAACCCTGGGGTTATCTTTTCGAGGGCTTACCCGGGGTGCCCGGCAACGGACACTTGGGGAGGACACCGTGCGGTTTAGTCGATACACGACATAACCATCCCCGCTGCCCGGCGGGGGGGTATCCGAAGGGATTTCCGCACGTAAAAAAAAAACATCTTTATACCTGACCATGTTTCGTGCAATAAATGAATTTACTTACTTACTTGAAAGTTTAATTGAAGTTAACCGTTTGACATTTTCTCTTATTACTTACAGTATTCATTATGGAAGTCAATGTAAGTTCTGAACTCCACTGGAAATACTTTTAAACGTTTTAAGAAACTTTTTATGAGACTTGTATGGAATTTGGTCGTGTCCTGTAGGTGAATTTATTTTTATTGCACTTTTAAAGTGGTGGAAACAAGCTAACGGATGACCTGATGATGAGTGATTCCTGGTCATATGTTACCGATTCTATGCCCCAAGGACTTTTGACCGCATCAGCTGATTGAGGGACGAGGTTCTGGTGCAGGTATTCCTCTCGGGGTTGGGAGGTCAGACGACAGTCGCTTCCGTAAAAACCTCAGATGCAACCGAAAACCACGCTAAGACGATATTAATAACTATAAACGTATTAAATAAATAAATTGAAACTAATTATGAAAGGAAAACATGCAAAATTTTATCCATCCACACGGGCGGAGCCGCAGGCAACAGCTAAGTGAAATATATAAGCTTTGCCTTACAGAAACAGGCCATGGTGGAGGCGTGTAGTGTGTGGCCATTCACCGACGCGGGATAAAACCCGACCCCACCAGGCGAGGCCGCGGTGGCGGCCAAAGTCCGCCGGTAACACTGGGGTTATCCTTTCGAGGGCTTACCCGAGGTGCCCGGCAATGGACACTTGGGGAGATCACCGTGTGGTTTAAGTCGGTCCGATTTCGACACGCCCACCCCATCGTCGGCACCGATGGGGTGAAGCCTGTGCGGGTTTCCACACATAAGAAAAAAAAAAGCCTTGGTTGCTATCACCGACATACACACGGGCGGAGACACAGGCAACAGCTAAGTAGTAAAATAGGCACAAATGTACAAAATAAATTCAACGACATTATAGCAATAGGTAGCTCTCATAAATGAATTTTTGTCACAGGTTGTCAAGCCACGAATATTTTTCCACAAATTTATTCTCGGGGGAAAGTTGCACGATTTGCCTTCGTGTAACGGTAGGTGATTGCCGTGTAGATTTACACATGACACATGAGATTTGCACACACGATGAAGGGGTATATTTTAGTTATCTAATTTCGTTTGGGAATCGAATCGAATTGATAGTGTACACGGGTTTATTTCAGCTATTACTCGATGTTAATAATTGTGCATTTTTTATATCGAGTTGATGAGTACCTGGTAGGTAGGTATCGTAGGTGACGATGTGGTCTACGATTTATCACATTTGCCTAGAAGGAACCTATTCACTCGAGACTTGAAGATTCCGAGGTTATAGCTTTCCGGAAACACAGACTCAGGCAGGCAATTCCACTCCTTAGCTGTACGCATAATAAATGTGTCACCGAAAGGTTTCGTGCGTATGAGTGGAATATCCACCATGTGGTGTGTCTTGTTTATTTAAATCATGAAGGTAACATTTTTAAACTTCTGGCAATAAAAAAAATTAGTCATGATCATTATTACAATTTCTTTTCACATAGGCTTTATCTATTGAATTGTGAATCTGGCTATAATGGTAAATACCGAAGTATTAATTATGACGCGTTCTACTTCTACGTAATACTTCTTTTTTTAATCGTCAGTAAGTACATTACTATTAAAAAGTTGTATCAGCTTACCCATAATATCAAGTATCCTATTTTTTTATTTCCCCCCGCCGCCGGTTAGCAGGGAAGGTTATGTCTGGCTTGAACCAATTAAAACCGCCCGCCGCCGTCTCGTTTCTTCAGACCCCAGTGTGTGTAAGGTGGCCCCATAAGGCATTTCCCTCGCACCCCGACTGACCCAGGGCCATCCCCAGTTTCGAGATGGCCCCCTCGGGTTGGGAACCACAGTGTCCCCATCTTGCCCCGGAAAGGGGAGAGGGGAAATCAAGTATCTACAAAAATTTTCTACTTAAGTAAACAAATAAATAAAATTGAAGTGTATGTGTGCGTAACGTGGTCAAAACTGTTCTAGTAGCGATACCGATGCCGAAAACGGGATTTTTAGAATTTTTTACTGTTTCGTCTGCAGGTTTTCAGCTGAAATTTTGCACGAACGTTCTTCTAGGGTATGGTCATAAACTACGGTATATATACTCACGCTATTATAGGTCGGATAGGAGCAGTAGTGGAATATCGATCTTAGTTATTTCTGATTATAATTTCATTTTTCATTATTAAAACGAAGATCTGCACGAAATTTTTAAAATTAAAACCCCAAAGTCGCGGGCAAAATTATAAAATTAAAAATGGGTACCTCTTGATTTTTATCAAAGCACACAATTTTAAACAATACCAACGACACAATAACTTTAAATGATTAAACAATAGAAGCAGTGATATAGTTAATTATGTCAATTAATTCGATTAAATTGTACGTCATGTCAATTAACTGTCAATATAGACGTTTGGATCGTCGTAGATAAATAATTTGCTGTAAATTTAACAAGTTTAATCAAATTATTGCGTAGCACACATTTCATATTAATAATTGAAAATTTATACTGTTGATGTATGTAATCACAATGCTAATAATAGTATATATATTGTTCATCGAAGGGAGAAAGGGACCGATTACTAAAAAGGGTGTAGTTTGAGGCCCGACGCGCAGCGAAGGGTCTCAATACACACGAGTTGGGAATCGCACTTTCGCTCGAGTGATATACAAGAACAAGAACTTGCAAGTACCAAAATTTACTGAAAATTTCAATTTTTCTTTATATTTTAGAATGTTTTCTTTATTTGTGCTGTAAGACATGCTTTTTGCCAAATTTCGTAATTCTAGGTCAACGGGAACTAACATATAGGTTTTCGACCCAAAACCTATAAGGTACTTCCGGCTCCCGAGGGGGCCATCTCGAAACCGGAGATAGCCCAGGGTCAGTCGGGGTGTGAGGGAAATACTTTATGGGCAACCTTACACCCCGGCGTCTGAAGGCCCGTGACGGCGTGCGGTTTTAGTCGGTTCAAGCCCAACATAACCGCCCCCGCTGGCCGGCGGGATTACCGCACCAAAAAAATAAAGGTACTTCCGGGTCACTTACCATTGTCAAATTTGTTTAAAAGCAAGATGAAGCACAAGTAAGGGGAAAATTCCGAATAATAAAAAAGTTGAAAATTAAGGTAAATTTTGGTACTTACAAGTTTTCGCAATAATCTAAATTTAAATTATTTAAATTTACCGAAGTTTGCTCTCCCGCTTAGCACGTTAACAGTGAATTTTCAAACATTTTGGCCTGCCGAATATTTCTACGGAAGTAATAACGTACATTCTGCCTTATTTTTGAAAGTACTAGGGTACTTTCTGAGTAGGTTTAGTATAAATATTTCCTTATATAAGAAATTATATTTATTAGCCGAACCAACCTCACCTTTAAGCCGTTACACCTGCTGATTGATGAGGTTCTGGTGCAGGGCTTCCTCTGGTGGTTGGGGGAGTCAGAAAGCAGTCACTACCCAATATAATGGATCAATCCACTTGGAACCATAGTCTAGATCCATTTTGGTTCCACTGAGACTTTTTATTCCCTTTAGAACCAAATATGGAGGTGCCGGTTCTACAGGGAACGATAAAAAGTAGCTGGATCCATTTTGGTTCCAATGAGACTTTTTATTCTCCTTAGAACCGGGGGTATCTATCACGCGATCAATCTATTCAAATCGTCAGTTTCCAAAGAAACATATGTGAACTTCTTCGTAAGTAAAGATAATGCAGGCGACCTTTAATTATATAAGATCACAGAAAGAATTAGATTATTGTTTGCCTTGAAATAAAACTATTTTTATCGGATTCTATCACGATTTATTTGATGTTATTTTTTATTTTACATTGATCCCGACGTTTTGGTCGCTTTTCAGCAGCCATGGTCATGGAGTCTTCCCATGACCATGGCTGCTGAAAAGCAACCTCAACATCAAATAAATCGCCATAGAATCCGTTAAAAAAAGGTTTCATTTCAATGTGTAACATTTGCGTAATGTTCCGACAATATTATTCTTTTCCTTCTATATCCTAGCGCTAATTCTGGTTATATTCAAAGCCCAAGGTCACCATGATTTGGTTTACTTTGACTTTTACGAGAGCAATTGCCGTCTGACCCTCTCAACTCTGAAAGAACCTCGGCAGTCAGCAGGTGTATCGGCTTACAGGTGAGGTTGGTTTGGGCAGCAGCAGCAGCAATTTACTCTCACACCTGATACAGTTATTCTGTTCGCTGAATACATAATTCAATATTAGGTCGTTACATATGAAATTGCCGTTTTTCTTGAAGAAATTGGAGAAAACCCAATTTTCAGTACTAACATTTTTGCATTTTTTTTAGGAATGACAAATCCAAATCATATGTTTTTTTTTTGTGTATGAATGAGACAGCATTAAGATAACAAACAGCAATTTTTATTACATTTTTGGAAAGTGACAGCTGTTAAGTAATACGTAATTTATCATCAAAATGGATAGCAATTAGGAAGTACTGTTTTTGAAGATCGAATTAATTTATCAAGCGGCCAATAAAAACAAAATTGAATACAGAGTTGTAAAATCTTGAAATCAACTTTCAAACAAAATATAAATAATGGAAATAGATATTAAATTACAGGAATAACTAACTCATGAATTTGTAAGAAAATTTCGGCAATTTCATAGGTAAAGACCTGTTATGTACACTATTATTGCACTCTAGATTTCCACGAACGTATTCTACTAATATACAATCATTGCAAAAGAAAATTGACGAAACAGATTTATAAAGCGAATTTGAATGGGCAATACGGTAAGGGTCGACCTAGGCGTACGTACGTCAATCAGATCAGGGACAATTTAAAGAAAGGCCATGTCAAGAGTGCTCGTAACTAGCGAGCATGTATGTAAACAATTATGAAAGTAGAATTAGCGAAAGATGTATACCAGAATCGTAGCAATTTAAACATGTGCTCTCTGTCTACCCTATTGGGAATGAGGCGTGACTGTATGTTTCTATGTATGTAATCATTGCAAAAGCATAAATCACATATCAACACTATCTAGGGATATTTTACATTAATGGATGTAATCAAAAAAATATCAATTCTAGAATTGCCACGTTTCAATCTTCTTTTGACGTGACGTCTTATAATTCTATAGAGCCGGCTGCACGCACGAAAAAATGAGGCGTTCCATTTAAGGCCTGAAGTGCAAGCGAGAGCGCGAAACGAGCGACAAAGAGGCACAATCGGCCTCCGCGTTCGGCAGCGTACGACATCTGTCTCAGGCTGGAAGTGCAAGCGAGAGCGCGGAATGAGCGACAAAGGCACAATCGGCCTCCGCGTTCGGCAGCGTTCGACATATAAAGTTAAAATTTTCTTTTGAAAAATGCAACCATTCCATCAGTATTTTCTTATGACGTTGTCACGTTCAACTATCGTCAGTAAACCGACTTTACAGACAAATGTTTTTCTTTTAAATTTAAATTTGATTTCAAAAATAAAAATGTGCACAATTTGTTACGTATTTAAAACATTTTTCTAGAATTCATATTTGTTTTAATTATGTACATCTATAAATGTAAAGTATCCCTAGATAGTGTTGATGTGGGAATGACACTGCTTAATACAGATGCTGACTATAATCTCAGTATTCTAAACGACCTAACCATTAATAACTACCTTCCTAACTACTAAATCGACGCAATTAACCCTGTATCCCTATGCTGATCTATCATAACGGCTGTCCATGAAACCCTTGTCCGCTAGCTAGTTTAATGGAGTCCTTGGACCTTGAAATATTATTTATTAAGCGTAGCGAGCCGAAGGCGAGCGAAGCGTCTTTGGTTTCAAAGTTGCATTTCAAACAAATGATACTCCTCCAAGACCGTTTGACCGATCTCGACCAAATTTGCCAAGGTGATCAAGTAGACATTACTGAGTGTCGTAAGGGGTCGAATGTCCAGATCGGTTTTACCATCGAGGAATAATCACCGAAAAACCAAATCAATGGAAAAAGTCGACCGGTCACGTTGACCTATTGTTGGATAGGCAAATCTCGCTACGCTTAAGTTTGGGTTGATTGCCAAGCTGGCAACCGTCCTAGTTATGCTTATGATGAGTCTGTTTATCACTAAACCACAATTTTTCACACAGAAATGTGTAGAACTAAGACTAGGCTCGTATGCAGCTCCATCATCTTGTACAGATAAATTCAATACACATTTTATGGAACTAGATACATTTTCTCTATATAACTCGCCCTTAATACAGAAAGTCTAGATTAATCTCTCGATGGGAAAGTCAATTTTTAAGCCACTAAACTGCTAACGTGAATAACACTTTATTATAACATAACTTCACGCCTGTATCCCCCAAGAGATAGGCAAGAAGTGTATTACACACCCACGATTCGCCAGTTATGTTTTAGGACCCAATGTACTAGGGGGCGAGCCTATTGCCATCTACCGGGCACATTACTAAGCGAGCGATAATCAACATTTTTTAATACACATAAAACTACAAAAAATCAGAGGTGTGTGCCCGGGGCGACAGGGAACGAACTCGAGACCTCGTCTCGGCAGTCCGTTACGTTCGCCACTGGGCTATCGCCGCTTTATCATTTTTAAGACTTTATCATGTAACTGTTTTTAGCCCCAATAAATAAATAAACAATCGAAATCTCAAGGGACACAAATAATAGTCCCTAATTCAGATCTCAGTATTCTAATAAATAATCTAACCATTTGGGCCAATAATCGACGTAATTAACGCAGCATCCATTTTGTGATCTATCATAACAACTGCCCATGAAATCCTTGCTAGCTGGCATAATGGAGGCCTTGGACCATGAAATATTATGTAGTGTGCTAATGTACATACGTAGGTGTATTTACGAGATTATGGCAAGAAAATAGAGTGCTGTATGTTTTTATTGCTGGATAACTTTCTCTATTATTACTGGGATAATTTCCTCTATGGTTTTATTGCGAATGTTAGAGTAATTAAGCAGAACTCTTTGGTTGTGCTTGTTATAGTCTTGATAATTGGTTACTAAGTGAGCTAGCTGAATATTCGTGTAACTATCCAGGAATAAAATAAATTATCCAGAGTAATAACTATTACTCTGGATAATTTCAAGTTATTACTCTGTTAGCAATGAGGACAACTTTTGAAGCATCGGTAGCTTAGTGGTTAAGGAGTCGACCCTACGATCGAGACGTCCCGGGTTCGAATCCTGGCCATTACACTACCGACGTGAACCCACTCCTAACACAAGCAATTTAGCTTAGCTGAAGGGGTTAGGGGGAATATTAGTAATTTCGGTTACTAATATAATTTTTAAACAAAAAAAAAATAGAACCCAAGACTCAAAAGTCGAGTACTTTAGTTAACCTAACCCCTTGGCTACTGAACTAATTTCTGTGTATTTGCCGAGGGCGGCAAAATGTAGGAACTGAAATTTTTGTATTGAACCCTGTTTATCTTCATCTGGACAAGATTCTGAATATACCCATTCAAACAAAATTCTGCATTTCCCCCTAAAATCGCACCTACTTTCGTAATCGGTGTCTCTTGCGGAGAATATTAACTAGAGGTACTTACGACGTGACGTCTGTAGACCCGAGACGGCGTGCGGTTTTGGTCGGTTCAAGCCCGACATAACCGCCCTCCCGCCCGCCCGATAACTTCGGGTATCCGAAGGGATTTCCGCACGGAAGAAAAGAAAAAAAAAGGTACTTACGACGTGGACTTGCCCCTTTCCGGGGCAAGATGGGGACACCGTGGTTTCCAAACCCGAGGGGGCCATCTAGAAACCGGAGGTGGCCCTGGGTCAGTCGGGGTGCGAGGGAAATGCCTTATGGGCGCCACCTCGCACCCCGGCGTCTGAAGACTCAAGAAGGCGTGTGGTTTTAGTCGGTTCAAGCCTGACATAACCACCCCCGCTGCTCGGCGGGAGGGTATCCGAGGGGTTTTCCGAAAGGAAAAAATAATAATTATGAAACGGTACTTACGACGACGTTCAAAACGTTTCACAGACAAGCAGTTGTCTGCATTCTTGATAGAATAACAAAAACAATTTTCCCCTGTAATTAACAACTAACTCACCGTGAAAAAAGCATGACGTTGCGAAAAGTTACCCTGAATAATACAAACATTATTTAGTCTCCCCGCCTCCCAAAAGGTGGTTAAATTTAGAGACCATCACAATGACACGCCGACGAATAACACCTATTTAAAAGGCAAAAAACAATCAGCCTGTATAAAGAATTCAACAGCAGCTAACAATAGGGTGTTCTGTTAAATAAAACAGTTCCGTATCTCATAAATATTAATTGTGGACTTTTTGATATCAGCGTGCTACTGACGGAATTGAAATGGTGTTGTTGGTTTATCATTTATTCCTGACTTTGAAAAGGTTTTGTCGTTATCGTATTTACGGACGTTTCTAGGTTCTTATTGGGTTCCATAACATTGGCGTCCTTGAAACATGCACACATTTTTAGCATAATTCTGGACACACCTTGCCTAGTCCTTCATCTGAATTCGTTCTCTGCTTGCAAGGAACTAACCAATACGTTTACCTACTGAATCTGCTGAACAAAATGTCGTTACGACTGTGATTAAACCCGTTTCCTTACCGTATAATGCCGTTATTTGCTTTTCAAACCGGTTTTGGCAAGATTTGTAAACACTGCTCAGGGTTATGAGAGTTTTTGGATCGTATAGAGGATGCAGCAGCTTGTTTATTTCTGTATTCCATACAGCTAGATATAAAGGTGCAAGAGACCTTTAATCTTCTTGACTTACGACACCATATCACATATCAAAAGTTCCAAGAGTTTCCTGCGCTCAATATTGGTCTAATAGCCCCGATGAGCCGTCGAGGCTTAAGATGAAAGGGTCCAGTTGATCTGAAGGGATATTTGGGTGTCCAGGGCTCTGCCAGCCTCTCCTCACTCCTCCTCTCCAGCCTCTGGCGTAGGCTTTTCTCTTGGGGTTAGGAGGTCATACGGCGGACCAACATATCAATCAAACCAACAAGTGACTCGTAGTGTGACTCGAGTGGCTCGAAATGCAACTGGGATATCGCTATGAGTATGAATGAAGTCTTTTTTAAAAGCGGAATTTGAAGCTAGTGCATGTACGATGGCAAAAATTAAACAAGAGGCCGATAATTAAATAAATGACGCCTCCTCTTCGGCATAAAAATGTAATTTTAGATTAAAATATAAACATAATTGTGTTATCAGTCACAGCGACCTCTTGTAGACAAACTTCATCGTTTTAAGACCCTAGACGGCGTGCGGTTTTAGTGGGTAACCTCCCCCGCTGGCCGGCGGGAGGGTATCCGACGGGAATTTCCGCACGAAAAAAAAAGGTGCGTCGTCCTATTCGACGATCGAGAGGTCCCGGGTTCGAATCCTGGCCATTACACTACCTACGTGAACCCAGTCCTAACACAAGCAATTTAGCTTAGGTGAAGGGGTTAGGGGGAATATTAGTAATTTCATAACATAAACACGCCTATATCCCCGAAGGGGTAGGCAGAGGTGCTAGCACCCACATTTCGCCAGTTTATGTTTAGGTCCCAATGTAATAGGTGGCGAGCCTATTGCCATTAACCGGGCACTTCTAAACCGCGATAAATACACACATAACTTCGAAAAGTATCGGAAAGTCATTGGTGTGTGCCATGGTAAAACCTGGGATCGAACCCGAGACCTCGTCTCAGCAGTCCAGTACCCATACCACTAGGCTACCGCGGTTTTTTCGGTAATTTATGTATGTAATTTCGGTTACAATATTCTTTTTAAACAAAAATAAAATAGAACCCAAGACTCAAAAGTCGAGTACTTCTGAGTCTTCAAACTTGCCTGAATTTTAGTTTGGGTTTAGAATACACATTTAATATAGAGTCAGATTGAACAAAAAGAACTCACCAAACTTATCCACGTATTCCCTGGCTGATAAATATCCAATATTGGCGAGAAGTACGAAGAATAATACGTACATGTCGGTGGCACACTACCGTAGTAATATCTTATGAGAGCATTGCGCACGCGATTATTATAAATGTTTATTAAAACAT
This sequence comes from Cybosia mesomella, assembly GCA_946251805.1. Lineage (NCBI taxonomy): Eukaryota > Metazoa > Arthropoda > Insecta > Lepidoptera > Erebidae > Cybosia > Cybosia mesomella. The sequence goes on along the minus strand of OX276403.1, from coordinate 2,127,909 downwards.
AGCGGCGGTCACCGTCAGTGTAGACTTGGGTAAATATTTAATTTGATTGTGCATCTCTTTAGTGTTGTAAGAACAATTATTGTTTATTGCCGTAGCGAAGAAAAGAAGCGGCGGTAGTTTAGTGGTTAAGGAGTCGGCGTTACGATTGAGAGGTCCTGGGTTCAAATCCTGGCCATTACATTATTTGATACAACAGATCTTACGTCTTTTTGGATACGTCTGTATATCCCTAACGCGTAGGCTTACACGTAAACCTAGCGCAGTGAAGCTTTTTAATAAGCTGCCTTTAGAAATAAGGAGCTGCCTGTATACACCCCAATTCCTGTCAACTTTGAAAGCATTTCTTTTTGATGGGTGTTTTTACTCAATAGAGGAGTTCATGGAATGAAATGTAATGACAGGTACAAACAAATATGACATTTTTTTTTTTATATATATCAATGACAATTTAAGGGACATCTGCTATTTTATTTTATTTTTTTGTATGTAAATTTTATTTTATTCTTTATAGATTTTGTTTTTCATGACATATAATTATGACAATTAATGTATTGTACTCATTTAGTCATTATTTTTATGAAAATTTACTCAATCAATCAATCAATCAATCATTTATTTTGCTAAACATGGGTACATAGTAGGGTGTTAGAACTATGGTTGTCCAATCCATGTTTTACCATGTTGGTGTGCAAAAGTGTTATGTTTAGTGTCTTAATTATGGTTACTTAAAAAAAATTCATTAAAATTATCATACTCCAGATGTTTAGAATAAGTTAGACTATAGTAACATTTCAACACAATGTAAGGATTGTTAAGAAAGTAAATAAATAAAAAAAATAAAAAAAAATACGCGTTTACAACTAAGTGGGTACAACACCCACATTTCGCCAACTATGTTTTTGGTCATCTATACTAATATACTAATGCCTACGGTTATACTAATTCTACTAACATTATAAACGCGAAAGTTTGTGAGTATGGATGTTTGTTACTCTTTCACGCAAAAACGGCTGAACGGATCTGGCTGAAATTTGGTAAAGGGATAGATTATAGTCTGGAATAACACATAGGCTACTTTTTATCTATGGAATAGGATCCCATTGAAAGCAGGTACGGGATCAGAATTTCAAGCGGGCGGCGCCGCGGGCAACAGCTAGTCTATACTATTATGTAGTGGTAAATTAGTCGTGTACCAATGTACAGATTGGAGATATTTAAAAAAAAATTTGGTTATAAGTTAAATGAACTATTCTGAATACTAAAATATATTTTTTCGAATTCTTGTCTGTTTGTTCGCTATGGACGCAAAAAGTACTCAACGGATTTTGATGCGGTTTTTTTATTAGAAAGGTCTTGGTCAGACTTAAAATCTGCCGTATGTTTGATTACAATTGATGAAGTAGAACCGAAGAAATGACCAAAAACCGTAACCGACCCTCGCGGGCATCAGCTCGTAATATCATAAAGAGGTAAAGTTTGTGAGTTTATGAGGTTGTAGGGGGTAATCGACTGAACCGCTTTTGAAAATCCTTTTACCAATAGAAAGCCACATTACTTGTGGGTGTCATAGGCTATATACGCTACTACCCAAGGAGCGGAGCAGTAATCATGAATCTCAACATGAAAACTAATAAATAATGGGCCATATATGGGTTAAATGGGTCAGTCAGGGATATGCTCTTTACGGAACCTTACACCCGCGTCTTTAGACCCGAGACGGCGTGCAGTTTTAGTCGGTTTAAGCCCGCCATAATCGCCCCCGCTGGCCGGCGGGGGGCTATCCGAGGGGATAAAGGGGATAAAGGGGATAAACGGTGCTAGTATCGAAATACGCCACGGGCGAAGTCTGGGAGGGCCAGCCAGTCCTTAAAATGAGTCGAACCCGTTAACGCCATCCGGATACGTTATCCAGATTCTATGCTACTTCTAAACAATTTATTCTGTGAAGAATTTTGCTTGTTTATTTTTTTAATAACTAGAATTTTCTTCAATTTCATTGGTATGGAATTTGATGTTAAATAATTCAAGGTAATTAAACCGAATTTAAAGCTTGATATATATATATTTTTTATATACCTTTATTTATCTTGACACGAGACAAAAATGTACATTCGTCCATATTTAGTCTTAAGAAATCACTATTTATAATATGACGTCTCGAAAATGCCGCAGTGGAGTTTGTTGCGCCGTTTCTTCTCCACTAGGGCCTAGGAAGCGGTGGTAAACTTAGTTTTAAGCAGATTTTGACGTCAAAAAGATGTAATTACGTTGCACTATTTTGAAAAATAAAGACTTTGACTTTGACTTTATACAGATAAGGCATAAGGCGTAAGGTATAAACAAATCACCATCTTACGCATGCACGCCATTTTACTCGGCAATCGCGTCGATGCGTACGATTTTGTTATTTAATTGGATGTAGTTTTAAACTTAATTAACTTAAATATATTATGGAAAATATAGATGTTTCAAATGATACATCCGATACAGAACCAAGTTTATCGACATAGCTCAAGGAATTAGCAAGCTGAAGTGGCAGTCGGCCATATATCTCGCGAAGAACCGACAACCGCTGGGGTAAACGTGTTCTTGAGTGGAGACCGCGACTCGGCAAACGTAGTGTAGGACTTCCTCCGGCCAGGTGGGATGATGATCTACGAAAGACTGCGGTCACATACTGGAAGCGGCAAGCCGAAGACAGGGCGTTATGGCGCTAATTAGGGGAGACCTATGTCCAGCAGTGGACTAATTAGAGGTTGATGATGATGATGATGATGAAATGATTTGCTTAAGCGTACTCAATTTCTTTTCAATTTAAAATTAGCGGCTCAATTGTGTACAGTATGTGGTCGCACCTGCTAGGCATTGACAATAGCCAGTGACACAATACTCGGTTTATTTATTCAATAGCACGAGTGGCGCCTTGCGTGAATTCTAAGATGAAGTCATTGTTGATAAGAATCAAAAGTGGGCCGTAGTAGTTATACGAATTCGGACAAACTATATGTAAATAATCCTACTAACTTAATTCCTATCCGACCAGACTCCTCCTAGAGACCGATATTCTTAGCAATCCATGGATTCTCCGTACGGGTGCCGGATCCATCGCGTTGCTGAGTTGGGAACTCGGGACAGTGCTTGGGACTTGCGACCCAAGTGTAGGTTTAGAATGGGCCCCTTTTATTGATGTACATCAACACTCACCTTCACTACCCAAGTTCCCCTCCCTGCCTAACTAAATTTGATGCGAACCTACTAGTGCTGCTTTAGACATTCGTCCTAGTAATGAGGAGGTCTGATGTAGCTCTCGATAGGCCTAGATCTTTAAGTAGGTTATAGAGAGATTTTGCTGGTATACCTCTCGCTCCCACTTCCACTGCATACAAATTAACCACGTAGCCGTTTTTGATTAATTTGTTTTTTATTAATTATAAATGTGAATGTTTGTGAAGATGTTTCGAAGTTTGAATGTTTGTTACTCAATCACGTTTAAACAGCTGAACGGATCTGGCTGAAATTTGGTATACGGATAAATTATAGTCCAGAATAATACATAGGCTATCACTTAACCCTGGAATAGGTTCCCATGGGTTGCGGGAACAGCATCGGAACTACACACGGGCGGTAGCTAGTAAAGATGTAAATTTTGAGCCATTGAGGGTATACAAACAATTTTTTTTTGTGAGACACAGGTCTGCAAGGCGAATCGCTGCTTGCAATGTTGAGCTGAGTGAGACATCGTGAATCAGATTTTGAAAATTTTGAACAGAGATCATTCCTCCGTGGCAAGTCCGATTTTGAAAATTCTTTTTGAAAGTCACAACTCTGGACATGCTTTCTGAGCGTGTAAAGTTTGGTCACAGTGTCTCGAGCGGTTATTATGTAATTCCATCTGGAATTTTTTTAACGGTGATCATTCCTCTGTGGTAGCATTAATTTTTTCAAAATATATCCATAAACCTTCCTCTGATTGACCTCTTTAATCATGCCAAATTTGGTTCTGATTGGATTAGTAGTTTAGGAGGAGACCTGTGACAAAGAAAATCCTGAAGTCTAGTATGAGTAGCTTTCGCTCGACTTCGTCTCACTCAGCTCAATTACTTTTGAGGAACATCTCTTCTCATGTATACTTATGGCACTAATAACTTCTTTATGTACTGTCTGTGCTGACTGATTGTACTTAACAATATAGAGTTTGATATTTACACAGCTTCACGTTCCAGGCCAGACCTGAGTATTCGATATTGATTTCAAGTAGATACTTCTATGCGCTCCTGTGAATAAGGTGTTGAAAAACAGACAGACGAACAACGAAGTTATCCTATAAGGATTCCATCTTTTCTTTTTAGGGTTACTAATATAGGGGTGCGACTGGTTGGATCACCTCCAAGTTTGGTGCACCCTGGGCAACGTGGCCGTTGACGCATCATTGATTGCTCCTCTGGAGTAGCTGGCGTCAACGGCCAAGAGCCTGACCAACCGGCCCTTTTCAGGGCCAGCTGACCCCATTGCACGAGGGGGTCGGGGTATGGCAGGCCTTCAAGACCCGCGGGGGGGCGTGGTCGCTCCAGGTACCCCTCTGCTATTATCAGAGGGGACACTGCGAATGGCCCAGGGTCAGTCGGAGTGCGAGGGATATGCTCTATGAGTAACCTTACACCCCGGCGTCTGTAGACCCGAGACGGCGTGCGGTTTTAGTCCGTTCAAGCCCGACATAACCGCCCCCGCTAGTCGGCGGGGGGGGGGGGGGGGTAACCGAAGGGATTTCCGCACAAGAAAAAAAAAAGATTACTAATATAGTTTTTTACATGAAATGCTTCATTACAGTTATCATTTGCAGTATTTTATACTTTCCGAGTATAACCTTGCAGTTGACTACTTCACTAGTAATAACTAGTAAGCACGAAATTGATAAGAGTGGAGTGCCTCCTGCTCCTGTAGGTGACAAAATGACCAGATTTATTTTTTAAATACGTTTTTACGATGGCAATATCTGCTGTCGCACACGTTTTGAGGATGTTCTTACCCTCATGTTGCGTCTCAGCGTACCTTTAACCACTCTGAACACGTTCAAACTTCTCACACCTAGATCCCCATGAACTTCCAGGTTACCACGCAAAACAACCTGTGACTACAGAAGCCCAAAAGCACTCATCAGATGGGTAACCGCAATTTACCTTTCATTCAATCAACTCTATAATATAAATATTTTACTTGCTGCTACGGAACCCTTCATGGGCGAGTCCGACTCGCATTTGGCCGGTTGTTTGACCATAAAAACAGCTGTGCTGGTAGCTTAGTGGGTAAGAATAATAGATACGGCATAATTTTTTAAATGCTAAGTATGGTTTATTAAATCTTCTTACACTGTGAACCAAGTAATTTAAGCATCAGCCTCATGATCAAGATGTCCCGAGTTCGAAACCGAAACCGAAAGTTGTTACACTACCGACGTGAATCGACTCCTAACATAAGCAATTTAGCTTAGCCAGAGGGGTTAGTAAGAATACTAATAATTTCGGTTTTTTTTTAAAGTGGCCAAGTGCGAGTCGGACTCGCCCATTTGAAGGGTTCCGTGGCAGCAAGTAACATAATAATGTTTTTTTTTTAATTTTTATCTTTGAGTTGATTGAATGAAAGGTAAACTGCGGTTTACGATTTATGACGTACTCGTATTAAAAAAAACGACTTACTAGATCTCATTCAAACAAATTTTTGGTGAAAGTTTACATGTTTACATCATATATTTTTTTAGTTTTATCATTCTCTTATTTTAGAAGTTACATGCGGGGGGTGGGGGGGGGAGCACATTTTAACACTTTGGAAGTGTCTCTCGCGCAAAGTATTCAATTTTAACAAAAAATATTAGAAACCTCAATATCATTTTTGAAGACCTATCCATAGATACAACACACGTATGGGTTTGATGAAAAAAAAAACTTCTAGTATGGGGAACCCCCACAATTTATTGTTTTTTTTCTATTTTTATTTTTGTGAAATTCTTAATGTGGTTCACAGAATACATCTACTTACCAAGTTTCAACAGCATAGTTTTTATAATTTCCCGTTTTTGCCATTTGGTAACGGAACCCTAAAAGGTACATTACTTATCTGTAGTTTTGTCGCCACCTGGGAGCGGCGGGGGCTCAGTTCGGTCGTGGATGTCGCATTCGCGACCCCTGCTCTCGCCCGCCGCGTCCAGGGTTGGCGCGTGGTGGAGGAGGAGGAGACGGATTCCGACCATAAGTATATTCGGTTCAACGTCTCCCCTCCAACTAACCTGCCGCCGACAATCGCGAATCCCCCGGATCCACGTTGGGCGCTCAGTCGCCTGGATCGGGAGGCTCTCCTGGAGGCATCAATAGTGCAGGCCTGGATTCCGTCACTGGCCAGGCCTGCCGATGTCGACGCAGAGGCGGAATGGTTCAGGAGAGCCATGTCGCATATCTGTGATGCGGCAATGCCTAGGGTTAAGCCCGGCCCGGCAAAGAAACAGGTGTACTGGTGGTCAGCGGAGCTCGCACAGCTGCGAGCAGCGTGCGTGACCGCTCGCCGCCAGTACACCAGGTTTCGCCGGAGGCGTCGCCGCCCAGACGATGCGGCAGCCCGAGAGGCGGAGCTGTATGAGGCGTACAAGGGGGCCAAGAAGACCCTCCAGGAAGCCATAAAGCAGGCCAAACGGCGGGCCCGCGAAGAGCTGCTGGAGTCTCTGGAGCAGAACCCATGGGGGCGTCCTTACCTTGCGGTCAGCGGCAAAATCCGCCCAAGGGCGCCACTGCTGACCCAGAGCCTCCAGCCGGAGCGGCTGGAGGGGATACTGGGCTCCTTGTTACCAGCGAGAGCGGAGGAGCATGTCCCTCCGCGTATTTAATATTTTTAATATTTAATATTTTACTACATTTTACACAGCGCTATCTAGACCCAAAGTAAGCATAGTTTAACTAGCTTGTGTTATGGGTTCCAGAATGCGGATAAACATACTTATATACATTTTTTTTACTAAATACATACATATTATACATAGGAACATCCAGACCAATGCAAATAGACATATTCATGCATACAAATATTTCCACTGAGCGGGAATCGAACCCGCGCCCCCAGTCATAGCAGTCGAATGCACTACCGCTACGCCACAGAGGCCGTATGGCTCCGCCTCAGGCGCCTGACGCTGATAATAGCGAGAGCGATGTGCCCGAAGTCAGGGAGAGTGAACTGGGGGTAGCAGTGCTCCGGCTTAAAGCCCGGAAATGCACTGCCCCCGGACCCGACGGCATTCCAGGCCGAGCATGGGTCCTGGCCCTGGAGGAACTAGGGCCTCGACTGGTGGCGCTCTTTAGCGCATGCCTCGAAAGGGGCCAGTTTCCAAAGGCTTGGAAGACGGGGAAACTGGTCCTTATCCGTAAGGCGGGGCGGCCGGCGGACCAGCCATCCGGTTACCGGCCGATCGTGTTGCTCGACGAGGTGTGCAAGCTCTTTGAGCGGATTATTGCAGAACGCCTCGTCGAGCATCTCACGAATGTGGGGCCAGATCTGGCGGACAACCAGTTTGGTTTCCGCCGGGGGCGCTCCACCGTGGAAGCGATCATGCGCGTTAGGCGCCTGGCGGAGGAAGTAGTCTCGCGGGGTGGGGTGGTGGTGGCGGTGTCTCTTGACATCGCCAACGCCTTCAACACCCTACCCTGGAGCTGCGTTAGGGAGGCGCTCGCGTATCACGGAGTGCCTCCTTACCTCCGCCGCATTGTCGAGGCATACCTATCCGAGAGGGCCATAGTTTACCCGAGCTGGCTAGGGCCAGGGCGGCGAGAAGTGTCGTGCGGTGTTCCGCAGGGGTCGGTCCTAGGGCCACTCCTGTGGAACATCGGATACGACTGGGTGCTGCGCGGTTCGTTGCTCGAGGGTATCAGCATAACGTGTTATGCTGACGACACCCTCGTTATGGCGCGGGGAGCAACGCACCGAAGCGCGGCACTAAAGGCCCGGCAGGGGTTGCTCAAGTCGTGGGTCGAATACGGCGGCTGGGGCTCGAGGTGGCTCTCCACAAATCCGAGGCTATGTGTTTCCACGGGCCTCGGAGGGGGCCACCTGCGGGAACCAGCATAACCGTAGGGGGCGTAAGTATCGGCATCGAGCCCACGATGAAGTACCTTGGGCTCGTACTCGATAGCCGATGGGACTTCGGACCTCATCTCCGAAGTCTGGTCCCGAAACTGAGGGGGGCTGCGGCCGCGCTATCGCGGCTGATGCCCAACGTCAAGGGACCCAACGCCCCCACTAGGAGACTGTACCTGGGGATCGTGCGAAGCATGGCCCTGTACGGGGCCCCAGTATGGGCGGAGACTCTGGCGGCCCGCAACGTGGCTGTATTAAACAGCCCGTTAAAATCGATGGCCGTCAGAGTCATCAGGGGGTATCGCACGATCGCCGTCGAGGCGGCATGTCTCCTAGCCGGGACCCCTCCATGGGACCTGGAAGCGAGAGCCCTTGCGCTGCTGTACCAGTGGCGCAAGGAGGCGCTGGAGCGGGGCCATAGGCCAGAGCCCCGAGAAATCAGGGCTCAGCGGTCCCTGCTCCGACAGGAACTCATGGAGACATGGAGGGTGCGACTTGAGCACCCAAGGTGGGGGGAATCCACCATTGCGGCGGTGAGACCGATCATGAAGGAGTGGTTGGAGAGGGACCATGGGGACCTCTCCTACCGGATGTGCCAGATGGTTACCGGACACGGGTGTTTCGGTAAGTATCTGTGGCGCATCCACCGGGAGACAACGCTGCAGTGCCAGCACTGCAAGGATCCTGGCGAAGACACGGCGCTCCACACGTTGGTGGAGTGCCCTGCGTGGGCGAGTCAACGCCGGGATCTCGTTGCGGTCCTGGGCGTGGACGTTCTCTCGTTGGAGACCATGGTGAGGGCCGTGGTCTCCGACGGGAGCAAGTGGCACGCCGCCGCCTCTTTCTGCGAGCAGGTAATGCGCGCGAAAGAGACGGCGGAGAGGGAGCGGGAGAGAACCCTGCCCCCCGAGTTTCGCAGTCTGCGGCGAGGACGCCACAGACTCATCTACGCCCGGGACTACCGACCTCCATGATCGGGGCCTGAGGACGGCAGTTGGCCGACTCGCCGTCCTTACAGAGGCAGGCCGTGGCGGAGGCGTGTCGTGTGTGCCCTACACATGCCTGCCAACTCACCGAAGCGGGATGAAACCCGACCCCACCAGGCGAGGCCACGGTGGCGGCCAAAGTCCGCCGGCAACCCTGGGGTTATCCTTTCGAGGGCTTACCCGGGGTGCCCGGCAACGGACACTTGGGGAGGACACCGTGCGTTTTTAGTCGAGACACGACATAACCACCCCCGCTGGCCGGCGGGGGGGTATCCGAAGGGATTTCCGCACGTTAAAAAAAAAAAAAAAAACTTATCTGTAGTTTACCTAGCAGCGAAATATTCGCGAAGTTTGAATAATTTTAAAGTGAAAAATTGCAGTGCTATGCTGCAATGCCATTCCTTGCCAACTTTGCCCGACTCACACCACACTCATACGCTCTGCAATATTTATTAGTCACACTTACCATCCCTGGTTTAGTACAGCTATATTTCAATTCAAATTTCCGCTAAGTTGTACGCGCCGCAAGTAATTCAGAACTAAAGAGACTTGTCTCAACTTCCTACAAGTCGGTTTGGGACGTAGGATGTTTATTTTGTTAAAGAGGCAAGCGATAATATCTCGTACGTTTAACATTGTTGGTGATATTAGGATTTAATTGAGCTGAGCGGGCGAAGCGAGCGAAGCTCTTATACGCGGCATAGCCGTTTGTTGGTGGCTGAATTCTTCCGTAACCACTCGCGCGATCTTTACCAAATCTACCACGGTGATAGTGTGGACACTTAGGAGTGTTTTGAAGCGAGATGGTGCATGTCCGATGTACCATTGAGGAATAATCACCGAAAAACAGTTTCACGAGCGCGCGGCCTTAGCTAAGCGCGCGACCGTAGTAAGATGTCTTATTTTTAAGTAACAGTCCTGCTCGCTCAGCTCAATTTAGATCAGTCGCACCGTGCACTGAATTCCTAGTTCATCTGGGAAGGACTACCTTAACAGAGACGAGGTATATGGGCCCTGTACCACACCTGCAAGCCGGTACTCCTAGTGATCAACGGACGAGGCTCTGGCACAGGCTTACGTCTACTTCCTTTCCAGGATTATGCAGTCACTTTTATGGTATCTTCATCATCATCAAGCTTTCAGCTCGAGCTCGGGGTCCGCTTACTCCGTCTCCTGTTGGTTTTACTTATATGGCTTCCATAGGAATAACTGCTGTCTGATCCGTCAACCTCGAGAGGATAGAGCATCAGAGCTTCATCTTTCAATCAGCAAATGTAGGGTAAATCCTTCTTGAAGGACCCCATATTGCAGTCGGTTGGGGAAACCACAGCAAGGAGATTATTCCACAGTTTATAAATCTTAAGGCTTCCACGGCCGGCGTTGCATGTAGAATATACTGCTTCCGGGCTGTTTGGCCGTGGTCCATTGGAAACTTGAATTCCAGACGTTTCGTCGATCACTGCGGTCGACATCTTCAGTGGTACAGCTCGGGACGCCATCGAGTGCGGCTAAGCAAGGGGGTGTGACCTCCCGATACACCCCCTTGCTTAGCCTCGACCAATCAGGATCGAGCGCATCGGTTGCGCAGCTCTCAACCAATCACGACCGATCACGTTGTTTCCCCCCTCCAACTGCGTCTATAAATACGCCAGTGACACGGGCCGCTACATCAGTCGCAGCGAGTTCGCCACCGAGGAACTCCGCACTCGACGGCGTCCCGAGCTGTACCACTGAAGATATTGACCGCAGTGATCGACGAAACGTCTGGAATTCAAGTTTCCAATGGACCACGGCCAAACAGCCCGGAAGCAGTATATTCTACATTCCACAGTTTGAGTGCAATGCAGTTTATTTAATACCTCACTGTGCGCACCCTTGCCGGTTGCAACGCGAGGCTGAATTCCCTGTCTGTGGCGAGCGGTGCGATAATAGAATGTGGCCGTGGGCATCATACCGAATACATGTGGTTCCTACCGTGAGACACTCATCTCTATTGAATACTATATTGCGCAAGCACACTGAACTATCGTTTGATGCTGAATTCACCACAAAAACACGTAGGTCAGACAGAGGCTGTCAAATGGAATTGGTTAGACTTGCAGTTCTCAAACACCAATATCATTTTATTGGCCCCCTTCTATACAATCTAGTTAACAAATTCCTAAATGTATATCCGCTTACATTGAGGGCATGCAGGCTGGTCACTGATAAATGACTGCATACTCTTAACTAAGAAGAACTGGAAATTGTGGCTTAACCATATTTATTTGAATAGGTCTTACTCTCCTCCTCCAAATTTCTTCACTACCCCACAAGTCACACAATCTCACAGACGATCTCACTCACATTAACATATCACATAACACACTTCATCACCTACACACCTGAAACACACATACACACACACACTAAAATAATATAGAATATTAAGTGTTTTGTTATATTTAAATATCTAATTAATTTTTACTTTTTTTTTTAATTATTTTTTCCCGCTGTCAACATTATGCTATAACTGCTTTGTTTATATTGGAACTCTGGTGCCCCAGACTGGCTTTAGTGTCAGCGACACAGTTCTCAACTAATGCAGACACTATCACACTATCTTTTATCATTTTTGTATATTTTTTAGTTACAATAAAATAAAAAAAAATTTGAAGTGAAACGTCTTTATCGACGTTGGAAAAAAAAATTCCGTCACAAATTACAGTTACGCGCTATCTTTAAAAAAAAAGTAGATTTATTCGACTGATAGTGATCAGCAAAATCAAAAGGTTTATTTTAATTCTAATTCCAATGAATTTCTAAAAAAAGTAAGTCTCTTTTTAATATCTTTATAATATCTATTTTTCTAACACGTGGGTGTGATTATGGTATTTATTTTTTTCAAGTTTTGATTGTAACTATCGGTCAATGTATATAATTCCATTAAAACTAGTTATTATTAACTAATACGACTGTTTTGTACTTTAATGAAATGCTGTAATAATCTTAGTAGTAATAAGGTAAAATGAAATAATTGTATTATTTGTATTCATGTCTATGGTAATAAAAGCCTTTTGTTAAACTTTATCTAATTTAACTTTAATTAACCAATTTCTGTAAAGTTGCATATAGTAGATCATTTTTCGAAAAATAAGGTCATAAAGAAGTTTCACTTCTTACCTGTGTACACTAGTACACGTACACATATTTTTTATATTATCTACATAGCGATTTCCTAGCAGCACAGAGTACATGCCAGTACCGTCCAAAGTTCGTACTTTGAAGCCCATGGTCCGCTTACTGTTTTTGATTGATATATTGGCTTTTCGGGAGCAACCGCCGTCTGGCATCTCAACCCTGACAGGGAAGCCTGCACCAGAGCCTCGTCCGTGGTTCAGCAGGTGCACCAACTTCCAAGTGAGGTTACCATGGGCTTCACAGATGTGACCGGAGGTGGCCCAGGGTCAGTCGGGGGAGTGCGAGGGATATGCTCTATGAGCAACCTTACACCCCGGCGTCTGAAGACCCGAGCCGGCGTGCGGTTTTAGTCGGTTCAAACCCGACATAACCGCCCCCGTTGGCCGGCAGGGGGAGTATACGAAGCACCGCATGAAAAAAAAGGTCCTGCTACACTTCTAACAATAAGACAAATCTACTTTTCTAATCTACGTTTGTTTACTGAACACGTGTTACATAAACGGAGTTTAAACCCTGATTATTCTCGAGTTGGCGTTTAACTGTTGAAGAGATTAGCAACTTGTTCACAGAGGGTGCGGGTGAGGGTAGTTTGGGAGGCGTCACGTGTGGCGCTCGCAGTACGCGAATTAACTTTTGAGGGAATGTCTTGCGGTCTGCGAATGAAAGTTGTCAAAGTTATGCGCATTGCTAAGGCGAAAATGCAAGGGTTAGCCTTCGTTTCTGCCTGTGATACAAGGCGACTCAGGGTCAATTCAGATCAGGCGGGAAAAAGGTCGAGGGCGGTATGATCTGAATTGACCCTTTTATTTCGTGCGATAATCCCCTGATAAACACAGGCCACCGGGGGTGTTTATGTCGGACAGGAACCAACTAAGCCTGCACGCCCTCTCGGGTCTTCAGATGCCTAGGTGAAACCTGCGAGTCGGTACACGTACTGATTAATGGAGGAGGCTCTGCGCGGCCTTTCCTCTCGAGGTTGGAGGGTCAAACGGCAGTCGCTCCAGTGAAAGACGCATCAGGAGGAGACATAGTAGGAGAGCGGACCTCGGGCTCCAAAGTGCAACCGGGATTAACGCTGAGATTATGATGAATCACTATATACTCGTATTATAAAACAAAGTTCTCCACCGCGTCTGTCTATTTGTTTGCGATAAACTCAAAAACTACTGCACCGATTTTCATGCTGTTTTCACCAATGGATAGAGTGGTTCTCGACGAAAGTTTTAGTATATAATTTGTCAACTTTTTGTAAACATTGGCTAAAATATAATGGTATTTGTTGGAGGTTCCGGAAAAAATAAGCCGTCTGGGAGCTTTCAAAGAAAAAGCGGCCTTAAACCCTTTGAGATATTACAAAATGATGCATGGTCAAATTGTGTATCTTATATAGGTTATAGTGGTTGCCGGAACGGGATCAGAATTGAAAATTGCGGGTGAAACCGCGGGCAACCGCTAGTATTTAAGATTTGTATTTATATTTTTTTTTTTATACCACTAAGGTGGCAGACAAGCACACGGCCCACCTGATGAGAAGCGGTTACCGCGGCCTATGGACGTGTGCAACACCAGTAGCGTCACACTCGCACTGCCGACCCTGTAAAGGATAGGATGGGAAAGGAGTTTGGGAGGGGATGGGGTAGGAGTTTAGGCTCCGGCACTCTCACTCACCAAACGGAACGCAACAGTTCAAATACTGTTACTTGGCGTCGATATTCTGTGAGAGGGTGGTGCTTCCCCGGTCGAGTCGGCCCATTCATGCAACGGCCAAAATGACTGTTGCTTGACTCTACCACTCTACATTATTATTATATACTTTATTAAACTTTTTATAGCTTTTGTTAAATTCCCGCGCCAATTATCTACCATCTTTGTATTAAAAAAAACCTTTTAGTACCCCAATGTCAACATTAAGGCCTGAGTTCAAACAAAAATCCATCAAGCATTGATTTATTATTTATGTATGCATAGAAAAATTCTAATATCCAACCGCGGTCGATCTGAGAAAATGATTAAAATGTACACTTGGCGAGGTTTCAATAGAATGCTCCTAGGGTTGTCCCATGTTCCACAGATACTTTCGCCTAGGGTGCGACTGGTTGGATCACCTCCAAGTTTGGTGCACCCTGGGCAACGTGGGCGATGACGCATCATTGATTGCTCCTCTGGAGTAGCTGGCGTCAACGTCAACGGCCAAGAGTCTGACCAACCGGCCCTTTTCAGGGCCAGCTGACCCCATTGCACGAGGGGGTCGGGGTATGGCGGGCCTGCAAGGCCCGCGGGGGGAGTGGTCGCTCCAGGTACCCCTCTACTCCTATCAGAGGGGACACTGCGAATGGCCCAGGGTAAGTCGGAGTGCGAGGGATATGCTCTATGGGTAACCTTACGCCCCGGCGTCTGTAGACCCGAGACGGCGTGCTGTTTTAGTCGGTTCAAGCCCGACATAACCGCCCCCGCTGGCTGGCGGGGGGTATCCGAGGGATTTCCGCACAAAAAGAAGAAAAAAAAGATACTTTCGCCTCTAAAACTACTTAAAACTTCAGGTATGCCAAAAACTCCTTACCAGCATCTGCAGCAGTGTTTCCTTATTCCTACAGTGCCGAGTTCTTAAAGCGGGGCGTGAAAAAGCATCAGATGAGGCCGTCAAGCTGAGATCCACCATTGTAAAATTATCGGTATCGGTAATGGTGACCCTCATTCCTGAGACTTTACCTTTAGTTTACCATCAGGCGAGGTCAAGTCATTTGACGTGACTTTTATAATTATAACAAATTTGAAAAAAAATACTTTTTAGCCTTTGGCGAGAAAATTAAAAACTGAAATGGAACTGTTTTAGGGTTCCGTTGCAAAATGGCAAAAAACGGAACCCTTATAGATTCGTCATGTCTGTCTGTCTGTCTGTGCATCCGTATGTCACAGCCACTTTTTTCCGAAACTATAAGAACGATGATGTTCTAACTTGGTAAGTAGGTGTGTTCTGTGAACCGCATTAAGATTTTCACACAAAAATAAAAAAAAAGCAATATATTGTGGGGGTTCTTCATACTTAGAACTTAAACTCATTTTTTTTTCATCAAATCCATACGTGTGGACCCCTCACGTATGGATTTGATGCACCGAACCGCTTGGTTCGCGATTGGTTTGTGGTGGATGTATGAGAATGACACCTAAGTCCTGCCCGTGTTGTTCGGGACAAGAAAGAAGAAAGAGGAATCTATTGGAATAAGTCATCGGAACATTCACACGGAACACGGTTTTCCGTGTTTCAATGAGCAGGTGTTGTTATTTCTCTCAACTTCTACTAATATTATGAGTGCGAAAGTTTGTGAAGATATTTAGATGTTTGTTACTTAATCCCGCTCAAACGGCTGAACAAATCTGGCTGAAATTTAGTACAGGGATAACAAATAAGCTACTTTTCATCCCTGTAATAGGTTCCCATGGGTTATGGAAACGGGATCAGAAGCCCACGCGGACGAAGCTGCGGATAAGAACTTGTTTTTAACATATTTTATAATAATATTGCTACCAGCCCTAACTATCTCGGCGTCGCCGTCGTGCCGAACGGCCCCGTTGATATCCACTGCTACAAATTTCGGTATCAATTCCTTTGTCAGAATAAATTACATCTGACATATAATATAATCGAAGCTTGGTCTTTGACGACGGTCTCCTAGCAGATCAGAGTACGTATGTGTTTACAAACCTTCATTTTATTTAGGGGTGTGTAATTATGTCCGGGGCGGTGGCGCTTTGCACGCCCCACCCTTTTTCCGGGGCCAAGACGGAGACACCGTGGTTCCCAAAGCCGAGGGGGCTATCTCAAAATCGGAAATGGCTCCGGGTCAACCAGTATGCGACCACGGTATTGTTACCTGAAACTGCGCGCGATTTTAGTCAGTTCTAGTCCCACATAACCGCCCTCGCTGGTCGGCAGGGGGGGATATCCAAGGACATTTCCGCATGTAAGAAAAATGGTGTGTAAGTATGTGGGCTCCACTAAGATCTTCAGGGTCTAAACTAACCTCACTTGCTAGCTGGTGCAACTGCTGACGGACAGACGAGGCTGGGAAGTCAGTCACGGGGATGGGAGACGACATTCAGTCTCATAAACGCCAAGATAAGCTAAATTAAGAGTAGGAAGTAGTGAAAGAGCGGACCCTGGCTCCGAGATGACGGTCTTGGATGCACTTGGGAGAACTGCTGTGTTGAAGACGAGTTGAAGAGAACCAAACTCTTGTTCTACTTATAATGGTTGTACGTTAGTTTCAGAAGTTCAAATCTCGTAAGCTCATTATTATCAAACACGCTACGAGCAATCGTTACGATGATGGTACTATACCATTTAGACTGAACCGATAAATAAAAATGGACGCGCCTGACGAAAAAGTCGTGGCAAAATCATAACACAGAGTAATTATTTAATCTATGTATTTAAATAAAAATACATCGCCGAAATGTGTGTACGCGCATTACTTCCGAAAGACTGCATCAAATGGATCATTCTAATATTTGTAAATAAATAAATATTCTACGACATTCTACACAGCGCTTTCTAGACCCAAAGTAAGCATAGTTTAACTAGCTTGTGTTATGGGTAACAGAATGCGGATAAACATACTTAAAAACTTTTTTTTTGTAAGTACATACATATTATACATAGAAACACCCAGACCAATGCAAATAGACATATTCATGCATATAAATATTTGCACTGAGCGGGAATCGAACCCGCGCCCCTGTCGTAGCAGTCGAATGCATAACCGCTACGCCACAGGACGTTATTGCCAGGACAAGGCTTCTATGAAAGAAAAAATAGGATAGTCCACGGGTAAGGTGCTATTATTCCAGCGGGGCGAATCCAGGGCCACAGCTAGCTTACAATATCCCACAAGATTAGGAGCTCAGACGGCAGAAAGCGAAAATGAGCCAATAAATGGAAGAGACACAGAACGGACTGCGGGTAGGTATCTTGGGACACGAAGATATAGATATCGTGATTTTGAGTAATCACTTCTATGCCTTTATAAAGTGTAAATTGGATATTTCTGTATGTTAGAGAGTAATCTTCTTCTTCTCCTTCTTCTTCTTCTTTCTTCTTCTCTTATATATAAAAATGAATTGCTGTTCGTTAGTCTCGCTAAAACTCGAGAACGGCTGGACCGATTTGGCTAATTTTGGTCTTGAATTATTTGTGGAGGTCCAGAGAAGGTTTAAAAGGTTTGTCATCGATTGAGGCAGTACGAAGTCTGCCGGGTCAGCTAGTTAAATAATAAAAAAAGCGGCCAAGTGCGAGTCGGACTCGCCCATTACTAGATCTCGTTCAAACCAATTTTCGTTGGAAGTTTACATGGTAATATACATCATATATTTTTTTTAGATTTATCATTCTCTTATTTTAGAAGTTACAGAGGGGGGAGGGGGCACATTTTACCACTTTGGAAATGTCTCTCGTGCAAACTATTCAGTTTAGAAAAAAATGATATTAGGAATCTCAACATTATTTTTGAAGACCTATCCATAGATACCTCACACAAAGACGAATCAAAAAAAGGGTTTTGCCATTTGGCAACGGGGCCCTAAAAAGGTTTATGTTAAATGAACGATTCTGAACACCAGAATATTTTTTTAGGAATTTTATCTGTTTGTTCGCGAGGGACGCAAAAACTAACGAACAGACTTTGGCGTATTTGTTTCTATTAGAAAGGTATTGGTCAGACTTAAAATCTGCCGTATGTTTGATCGCAATTGGTTAAGTAGAACCGGAGATATGAACAAAAAAAGGTAACCGATCAGTGCAATATAAATTTAATTTATTTGTTGAACATATAAATAACATAACATAACTTCACGCCTGTATACCGAAGGGGTAGGCAGAGGTGTATTACACACTGACGATTCGCCAGTTATGTTTAGTTCCCAATGTAATAGGGGGCGAGCCTATTGCCATCTACCGGGCACATTACTAAGCGAGCTATAATCAACATTTTTTAATACATACGAAACTAAAAAAAGTCAGAGGTGTGTGCCCGGGGCGACTGGGGATCGAACTCGAGACCTCGTCTCGGCAGTCTCTTACGTACACCACTGGACTATCGCCGCTTTATCATTTTTAGGGTTCCGTTGCCAAATGGCAAAAACGGAATCCTTATAGATTCGTCATGTCTGTCTGTCTGTCCGTCCGTCCGTATGCCACAGCCACTTTTTTCCGAAACTTTATTTATCTTATGAACTATGCTGTTGAAACTTGGTAAGTAGATGTATTTTGTGAACCGCATTAAGATTTTCACACACACATAACTACGAAAAGTTAGAGGTGTGTGCCCGGGCGACTGGGGATCGAACTCGAGATCTCGTCTCGGCAGTGCGTTACGTACACCACTGGGCTATCGCCAAATAAAACAAATAAATATTCGTTCATACCAGAGCAATCAAACTAAAATGTACCTTTAATAGAAAATAATCATTAGCCAGGCCTATATTTCTTCCGAAAATTACACAGCCTTTTTATGAAGACGCGTCCCGAAGGATTCTGCGGTCATTAAAATGGAATCTATCATCCTTGCTTCCCGAATAATGTAGTACGTAGGCAGCTAAATATTTACGAATAGGTTTTTTTTTTTACTTGTGTAGGTTTTTTTTTATACCGTACTGTAAAGGAAAGGGGATGAGAAATGAGTTTGGGAGGGGATGGGAAAGGAGTTTGGGCTCCGGCACTCTCAGTCACCAAACGGAACGCAACAGTTCAAATACTGTTACTTGGCGTCGATATTCTGTGAGAGGGTGGTGCTTCCCCGGTCGAGTAGGCCCATTCAGGCAACGGCCAAAATGACTGTTGCTTGACTCTACCACCTAAAGGTTCCCTCGGGCTCACCCCACCACCGGTGCCAACGATGGGATGGGTGTGTCAGAATCGGAATGACTAAAACCGTACGGTGTCCTCCCCAAGTGTTCATTGCCGGGCACCCCGGGTAAGCCCTCGAAAGGATGGGACGGGACGCCTCACCATAGATTCATAATATTGTTGCCCTTTACACACTTAACAGATGTCAGGTGATGATCTCATATAAAATCGTACATAATAAATTTTATATACTCTGTGGCTATGACAGCACCAAAAAGTGGCGCCTAAGGTGTGTACCTACAGTGGCGCGGGTGTCCAAAAATCTATACCAAATTTATTGTTCCGAACAGCCAGTCTTGTATACTAAAAATTCTTTGTATGGAACCCAATTTTTCGAGGGCTTACCCGCGGTGCCCGGCAATGGACACTTGGACAGGACACCGTGCGGTTTTAGTCGTTGCACGACATAACCGCCCCCGCTGGCCGGCGGGGGGGTATCCGAAGAGATTTCCGCACGTAAAAAAAAAAAAAAAAAAAAAAAAATGGAACCCAATTTTATTTTCTCAAATAGCAACTCGTTTCGAATTAGTATTTATTCCAAATTTATTCCAAAGATAAATGCGACCTCCCACACAGGTAAGCGTTGAAAAGCGTGGATGCTGGAACTGTAATGAAGTGTGGTAGGCGTTTTATATTTCACTGACATACCTTTTTAGGGTTCCCGTACCTCAAAAGGTAAAAAAGCGGCCAAGTACGAGTCGCACTCACCCATTAAGGGTTCCGTAGCAGCAAGTAACATAATAATGTTTTTATTTTAAATTAAATATTTGAGTTGATTGAATGAAAGGTAAATTGCGGTTTATGCCGTATTAAAAAAAAACTACTGACTAGATCTCATTCAAACCAATTTTCTTTGGCAGTTTACATGGTAATGTACACCATATATTTTTTTCAGCTTTATCATTCTCTTATTTTAGAAGTTACAAGGGGGGGGGGGCACATTTTACCACTTTGGAAGTGTCCTTCACGCAAACAATTCAGTTTGGAAAAAAATGACATTAGAAACCTCAGTATCATTTTTGAAGACCTATCCATAGATAGTTTCAGTTCTAAGTATGGGGACCCCAAAATTAATTGTTTTTTTTCTATTTTTGTATAAAAATCTTAATGCGGTTCACAGAATACATCTACTTATCAAGTTTCAACATCACAGTTCTAATAGTTTCGGAAAAAAGTGGCTGTGACATACGGACGGAGAGACAGACAGACATGACGAATTTATAAGGGTTCCGTTTTTTGCCATTTGACAACGGAACCCTAAAAAGGAACCCTTATAAAATCACTCTTGTCCGTCTGTCTGATTTCTGTTTCACCACCGATTTCCTCAGGAACGAGCTGACCTAGCACAAGTTGAAATTAATACCAGATACTGAAGCCTATAGTCCTTATTAAGTGCGTAAATCCGTTCGGATACCCCCCCGCCGGCCAGCGGGGGCGGTTATGTCGGGCTTGAACCGACTAAACCCGCACGCCGTCTCGGGTCTTCAGACGCCGGGGTGTAAGGTTGCCCATAGAGCATATCCCTCGCACCCCGACTGACCCTTTTTCTTTTTTTTTCCGTGCGGAAATCCCTTCGGATACCCCCCCGCCGGCCAGCGGGGGCGGTTATGTCGAGCTTGAACCGACTGAACCCGCACGCCGTCTCGGGTCTTCAGACGCCGGGGTGTAAGGTTGCCCATAGAGCATATCCCTCGCACCCCGACTGACCCTTTTTTTTTTCCGTGCGGAAATCCCTTCGGATACCCCCCTGCGTGCCAGCGGGGGCGGTTATGTCGGGCTTGAACCGACTAAAACCGCACGCCGTCTCGGGTCTACAGACGCCTGACCCTGGGCCATCTCCGGTTTCGAGATGCTCCCTCGAAAAGACCTAGCTTTTGGTCAAACTTTACAATTCTAGGTCAACCGGAAGGACCCTTTTTTTTTTTCGTGCGGAAATCCCTTCGGATACCCCCCCGCCCGCGGGCGGCCGCCGGCGGGCGGTTATGTCGGGCTTGCACCGACTAAAACCGCACGCCGTCTCGGGTCTTAAGACGCCGGGGTGTAAGGTTACCCATAGAGCATATCCCTCGCACCCCGACTGACCCTGGGCCATCTCCGGTTTCGAGATGGCCCCCTTACTTGCTCTCCACTGTGCCATCTGCTAATCAGAGGGACACGTGGAAAGCTTCCGAACAGCCCTCAACAGGGCCGTCCTCGCCTCAGTCGGAGTTGGCCGTAGGCGGCAGCGTCTCTCCCACCCTAGGAGAGAGGCGCTGCCGTCTCCGTTGCCCAGGGTGCACCGCGTGGAGGTCCCCAACCAAGCACCCCCACCGGAAGGACCCTATTGCTTTTAAATCGAAAACCTATAGTTAGTTCCCGTTGACCTATCATATCACGAACTTTGGCAAAGAGCACGTCTTACAGCACAAATAAAAGAAATATTTCAAAAAATAAAAAGTTGAAAATTGGAATTGTTCGTTCGTTTTTATAGATCCTTAGTGCGCGAGTCTGACTCGCACTTGGGCGGTTTTTCTGGTATAGGTATAGAGTTATACGCAGGCGACTCAGGCGCCGGAGGTCGCTTAACGACCTCCGTCCTCCATGAGCGCAGGCCTGGGTGTGACAGGTGAGGCCGCCTGTCACCCCAGCAGAAGCAGGCCGGGACGGTGGGGCGACTAGCGCCCCTCCCTCAAACCGGGGCAAGACGGGGACCGATTTGGCTAATTTTGGTCTTGAATTATTTGTGGAGGTCCAGAGAAGGTTTAAAAGGTTTGTCATCGATTGAGGCAGTACGAAGTCTGCCGGGTCAGCTAGTTAAATAATAAAAAAAGCGGCCAAGTGCGAGTCGGACTCGCCCATTACTAGATCTCGTTCAAACCAATTTTCGTTGGAAGTTTACATGGTAATATACATCATATATTTTTTTTAGATTTATCATTCTCTTATTTTAGAAGTTACAGAGGGGGGAGGGGGCACATTTTACCACTTTGGAAATGTCTCTCGTGCAAACTATTCAGTTTAGAAAAAAATGATATTAGGAATCTCAACATTATTTTTGAAGACCTATCCATAGATACCTCACACAAAGACGAATCAAAAAAAGGGTTTTGCCATTTGGCAACGGGGCCCTAAAAAGGTTTATGTTAAATGAACGATTCTGAACACCAGAATATTTTTTTAGGAATTTTATCTGTTTGTTCGCGAGGGACGCAAAAACTAACGAACAGACTTTGGCGTATTTGTTTCTATTAGAAAGGTATTGGTCAGACTTAAAATCTGCCGTATGTTTGATCGCAATTGGTTAAGTAGAACCGGAGATATGAACAAAAAAAGGTAACCGATCAGTGCAATATAAATTTAATTTATTTGTTGAACATATAAATAACATAACATAACTTCACGCCTGTATACCGAAGGGGTAGGCAGAGGTGTATTACACACTGACGATTCGCCAGTTATGTTTAGTTCCCAATGTAATAGGGGGCGAGCCTATTGCCATCTACCGGGCACATTACTAAGCGAGCTATAATCAACATTTTTTAATACATACGAAACTAAAAAAAGTCAGAGGTGTGTGCCCGGGGCGACTGGGGATCGAACTCGAGACCTCGTCTCGGCAGTCTCTTACGTACACCACTGGACTATCGCCGCTTTATCATTTTTAGGGTTCCGTTGCCAAATGGCAAAAACGGAATCCTTATAGATTCGTCATGTCTGTCTGTCTGTCCGTCCGTCCGTATGCCACAGCCACTTTTTTCCGAAACTTTATTTATCTTATGAACTATGCTGTTGAAACTTGGTAAGTAGATGTATTTTGTGAACCGCATTAAGATTTTCACACACACATAACTACGAAAAGTTAGAGGTGTGTGCCCGGGCGACTGGGGATCGAACTCGAGATCTCGTCTCGGCAGTGCGTTACGTACACCACTGGGCTATCGCCAAATAAAACAAATAAATATTCGTTCATACCAGAGCAATCAAACTAAAATGTACCTTTAATAGAAAATAATCATTAGCCAGGCCTATATTTCTTCCGAAAATTACACAGCCTTTTTATGAAGACGCGTCCCGAAGGATTCTGCGGTCATTAAAATGGAATCTATCATCCTTGCTTCCCGAATAATGTAGTACGTAGGCAGCTAAATATTTACGAATAGGTTTTTTTTTTTACTTGTGTAGGTTTTTTTTTATACCGTACTGTAAAGGAAAGGGGATGAGAAATGAGTTTGGGAGGGGATGGGAAAGGAGTTTGGGCTCCGGCACTCTCAGTCACCAAACGGAACGCAACAGTTCAAATACTGTTACTTGGCGTCGATATTCTGTGAGAGGGTGGTGCTTCCCCGGTCGAGTAGGCCCATTCAGGCAACGGCCAAAATGACTGTTGCTTGACTCTACCACCTAAAGGTTCCCTCGGGCTCACCCCACCACCGGTGCCAACGATGGGATGGGTGTGTCAGAATCGGAATGACTAAAACCGTACGGTGTCCTCCCCAAGTGTTCATTGCCGGGCACCCCGGGTAAGCCCTCGAAAGGATGGGACGGGACGCCTCACCATAGATTCATAATATTGTTGCCCTTTACACACTTAACAGATGTCAGGTGATGATCTCATATAAAATCGTACATAATAAATTTTATATACTCTGTGGCTATGACAGCACCAAAAAGTGGCGCCTAAGGTGTGTACCTACAGTGGCGCGGGTGTCCAAAAATCTATACCAAATTTATTGTTCCGAACAGCCAGTCTTGTATACTAAAAATTCTTTGTATGGAACCCAATTTTTCGAGGGCTTACCCGCGGTGCCCGGCAATGGACACTTGGACAGGACACCGTGCGGTTTTAGTCGTTGCACGACATAACCGCCCCCGCTGGCCGGCGGGGGGGTATCCGAAGAGATTTCCGCACGTAAAAAAAAAAAAAAAAAAAAAAAAATGGAACCCAATTTTATTTTCTCAAATAGCAACTCGTTTCGAATTAGTATTTATTCCAAATTTATTCCAAAGATAAATGCGACCTCCCACACAGGTAAGCGTTGAAAAGCGTGGATGCTGGAACTGTAATGAAGTGTGGTAGGCGTTTTATATTTCACTGACATACCTTTTTAGGGTTCCCGTACCTCAAAAGGTAAAAAAGCGGCCAAGTACGAGTCGCACTCACCCATTAAGGGTTCCGTAGCAGCAAGTAACATAATAATGTTTTTATTTTAAATTAAATATTTGAGTTGATTGAATGAAAGGTAAATTGCGGTTTATGCCGTATTAAAAAAAAACTACTGACTAGATCTCATTCAAACCAATTTTCTTTGGCAGTTTACATGGTAATGTACACCATATATTTTTTTCAGCTTTATCATTCTCTTATTTTAGAAGTTACAAGGGGGGGGGGGCAACCTAACCTATCGACGCCAAGTAACAGTAGCAAGAATTGTTCGTTCGTTTTTATAGATCCTTAGTGCGCGAGTCTGACTCGCACTTGGGCGGTTTTTCTGGTATAGGTATAGAGTTATACGCAGGCGACTCAGGCGCCGGAGGTCGCTTAACGACCTCCGTCCTCCATGAGCGCAGGCCTGGGTGTGACAGGTGAGGCCGCCTGTCACCCCAGCAGAAGCAGGCCGGGACGGTGGGGCGACTAGCGCCCCTCCCTCAAACCGGGGCAAGACGGGGACACCATGGTTCCCTATCCCGAGGGGGCCATCTCGAAACCGGAGATGGCCCAGGGTCAGTCGGGGTGCGAGGGATATGCTCTATGGGCAACCTTACACCCCGGCGTCTGTAGACCCGAGACGGCGTGCGGTTTTCGTCGGTTCAAGCCCGACATAATCGCCCCCGCTGGCCGGCGGGGGAGTATCCGAAGGGATTTCCGCACGATAAAAAAAAAATAAAAGGTACAGAGTTATACGTAAAGTGCTCGGCTTTTGACTACGCTGGTCGGGACGATGAGTGAGAGGTCGGCTAAGTTCGGTTTGTTTCGGTTTTGTAGAGCGTTCTCTCTGTTGTACATCGGACTGACAGTTTGAGGCCTTATAGTGAAAACCCCTTTGACTCTCGTATATAGTCAAAGGAAAACCGTTTGTGTTTAACATATACTAACTGATACCGGCGACTTCGCCCGCGCGGAGGTCGTTTATCAATTTTCGGTCATTTCTCCGCTTTTACTTAACGAATTGTAATCAAACATACGGCGGATTTTAAGTCTGACCGAGACCTTTCTAATAGAAAAATCTACATCAAAATTTGTTCAGTAGCTTTACGTTCATCGCGAACAACGAGACAAGAATTTCAAAAAACATATTGTTCAGAATCGTTCATTTGACATAACCTAAGTATTTTTTTTTTTCGAATATCCCCAATGTACAGACACAACTAATTTACAATTTTATAATAGTTGTATAGATAGATATGTATTCAAAATATACATTTGTTGAAATAAACTATTTTTAACGGATTCTATCGCGATTTATTTGGTATTATTTTTATTATTGAAACTGATCCCAAGAATTGCATGTAGAATATAGTGCTTCCGGGCTTTTCGGTCGTAGTTCATATGAAACTTGTGTTCGAGAAATTTATGTGTTGTGTGTGCTCAGTCGCAGAGAAGTCGCCGCCGAAGAGAGTACTACGCACTCGTCGCCGCCCGGACCCGTACCATTGAAGATGTCGACCTCAGTGATCGACGAAACGTTTGCAACACAAGTTTCATATGGACCACGGCCAAACAGCCCGGAAACAGTATATTCTACATGATCCAAAGAATGTTAAAGATTCCAGGTTCACAACGCGGCTCCGTCCTGAGAAGACTCCCGCAAGAAACTCGGTCGGATTTTTTGTGGTCTTTTTCTAATAGCTAATTAATTCGATACATATTCTTTTGTTGACTTTGTAAGCTTGTAATAAACTTATTCTATATAAACGTCGTGTCGTTTATTCGTGTGCGGCTCACACCCGCCAAGTTCGGACAGGTGACGATGACAACAAACATTATCCGTTGTCTAACTTCTCAATCTTCCCAAATACGTTACAAGTTCAACCGGGAAGTTGATTGAATTAATTTGGCTCACTGATAAAATATTGTTTTTTTTATACCACTAAGGTGGCAGACAAGCACACGGCCCACCTGATGGGAAGCGGTTACCGCGGCCTATGGACGTGTGCAACACCAGTGGCGTCACACTCGCGCTGCCGACCCTGTAAAGGAAAGGGGATGGGAAAGAAGTTTTGGAGGGGATGGCAAAGGAGTTTGGGAGGGGATGGGAAAGGAGTTTGGGAGGGGATGGGAAAGGAGTTTGGGAGGGGATGGGAAAGGAGTTTTGGCTCCGGCACTCTCACTCACCAAACGGAATGCAACAGTTAAAATACTGTTACTTGGCGTCGATATTCTGTGAGAGGGTGGTGTTTCCCCGGTCGAGTCGGCCCATTCATGCAACGGCCAAAATGACTGTTGCTTGACTCTACCACCTACATATTCATGCAACGGCCAAAATGACTGTTGCTTGACTCTACCACCTACATATTCATGCAACGGCCAAAATGACTGTTGCTTGACTCTACCATCTCCGGTTTCGAGATGGCCCCCTCGGGTTTGGGAAGCACGGTGTCCCCGTCTTGCCCCGGTTTGGGGGAGGGGCGCTAGTCGCCCCACGGTCCCGGCCTGCTTCTGCTGGGATGACAGGCGGCCTCACCTGCCACCCTCCACCTACATGTACCTTTTTTTTTTTTGTTGTGTGGAAATCCCTTCGGATACCTACAATAACCTACAACCTACCATATTTCTGCAAATAAACATTTCATTTTATAGTTCCGACTTAAAAGACAAGAAAGTCCCAATGATCTTTAGCCTGACGCGAGAATAGAACCCAGAACCTCGTGCACACAAGTATTGATTAAAATTTTATATTGAGAGCATATTTCACCAATAATATCTAGTAACCACGATCAAGTCGAAGTAAACTGCGTTATCGCGTTTCCTTCAATAGTTTTTTGTTTAATTCGACTGCAATTAGTTTTACTGGTGAAATTTAACTTAAGATGAAAGAGTATCATGTATAAAAGCCTTAATTTTTTTTCAATTCAATTTTTTTTTTCTAAAAACTGCACATTGTTCTTTTAAGGATATTGGTGGAATATGTAGTCGATTCCTTAGTTGATATCGATTCATAGTCTACTAATATTATCTGTATACTCCGAGTTTTGTCTCTATTTGCACCTTTAAATAAGTCGCATTCGTAAGTAACTGCAAAAGGTTCCTGAGAAATGTCGCGATAAATGTACGGAAGGGAGCCCGTGAGAGTGAAACTGTTAATTACAGAGTTTATTACAAACCCCGTCGGTAAAGGGAAGTTTCCAGCACCCACGCCGCGAAAGAATTAATTAAAAGAACTTAAATGTGTATTTCTCAATGGAGTTCAACGTAAATAAGTATAGTCTCTTAATTATTTACTGCCCGTTTTGTAGACATAAAATGCTGACAGAAGTGAAAACTTGAACAATAACGTGTGTATTCGTTTAATCGTCATCATTACCTCCCTTCCTCCCTCTCTCGCTCCATCTCTCTTACATTCATACATACATAAAATTACGCCTGTTTCCCATAGGGGTAGGCAGAGATCACGGATCTCCATTTGCTACGATCCTGACATACTACTCTCCCTTCATTCACTCTCAATACATTCTTCATGCATACTCGTCGGTTTAGGGTACTCCTGACCTGCCCCTTTTCTAAAACTTCCTCGATTTGGTCCAGGTATTAGTTTTTTTTTAATCTCATCAATATTCACCGAGCAGCCTGCATCACTGAGAAAGCGTCGCAGTTACGTAGGCTTCTCGGTGACGATTGGTTATCCTATAACGGGGTGCAGTCAATTTGACGGAATAAATATTCATTTGCAAATCTGATTTTGGTGAACTATAAATAAAACGTGGTATCGCGAAAGACCACATTCGAATCAACTTTTTGTAGCTATCATACAGATGATAGGTCTTTTACCTATGAAACTGCCGTTATTTTCTTACAAATGAATGAGCTCGTTATTCCTGTAATTTAATAGCTATTTCCTTTATTTATATTTTGTTTGAAAGTTGATTTCAAGATTTTACAACTCTGTATTAAATTTTGTTTTTATTGGCCGCTTGATAAATTAATTCGATCTTCAAAAACAGTACTTCCTAAAATAGCATTTAGGAAGTACTGTTTTTGAAGATCGAATTAATTTATCAAGCGGCCAATAAAAACAAAATTTTGATGATAAATTTCGTATTACTTAACAGCTGTCACTTTTCAAAAATGTAATAAACGTTGCTGTTTGTTAGCTTAATGTTGTCTCATTCATACACAATTTTTTTTTATAAAATTTGGATTTGTCATTTCTAAAAAAAAATGCAAAAATGTTAGTAGGTACTGAAAATTGGGTTTCCTCCAATTTCTTCAAGAAAAACGGCAATTGACCTAATATATTGGATAGGTTGGCATATTTTATTTTTTTTAACAACGTCATCTTGGTTGTACCTGGATGGATGGAGGGAGGGACAGAAGGAGGGACGGAAGGAGGGAGGGAGGGACGAAGGGAGAGACCGAGGGAATCACGGTGGAGAGAGGAACGGAAGGAGGGGGGATGGATGGGGGCTAGAAGGACAGAGGGGATGGGTATGTGAGGGACGGTGGAGGGAGGAGAGAGCGATGGAGGGAGGGACGGTGGGATGGAGTATGGGAGGGACGGAGGGAGAGACGGAGGGGTGATAACTATTAAAAAAATGCACATGTAATTGTTCAAGTTTTCACTTCTGTCGGCACTCCCGGAGTGCCACGGCCTTTTTTTTTAATGACTAGTATTTCCTTGCTAAATTGCTTGTATCAAGGGGCTTCGCGTCGGTAGAGTAATAACCATTACTCTACCGAAATGGCTAGGATTTGAACGCGTAACCTTTCAATCTTAAGGCCGACTTCGAAACCACTAAGCTACCGACGATACCTTATTCATTCATCATTATCATACTGAAGCTTCCACATACTGACATTACAATGTATCGTAGCAATTTCGTGCCCAGAATAATCTAAATTTGAGTAATGATTAATTATATTATTTAGTAATTAGAGATTTAGACATTTTTGTTGACATTTTATTAGTAAAATT
Organism: Cybosia mesomella; assembly: GCA_946251805.1. Lineage (NCBI taxonomy): Eukaryota > Metazoa > Arthropoda > Insecta > Lepidoptera > Erebidae > Cybosia > Cybosia mesomella. The sequence goes on along the minus strand of OX276403.1, from coordinate 2,098,621 downwards.
TTTAACGATTTAGATCTGAAAAAGAGAACATCTAGAACGGGACTTGAACCCGCGACCAGTCCCTTACAGGAGGAATGCTCTGACCAGCTGAGCTATCTAAAACATACCCTATCCCCCTATACCATGTCCCCTGGTCGCGGGTTCAGTCCCGTTCTAGATGTTCTCTTTTTCAGATCTAAATCTTTAAAAAAAATTCCGATCTAAATCTTTAGAAAAAGTAAGCATACAAAATGCTTAAAAATTTAATTGAATTAATTAGGCGGAGTCATCAAAAAACAATGTTTAAAAATGACTGTAAAGTTATTCATTGTTTCCGTAATTCACAAGAATTACGGTAGATGACTCCAGCGTCGCCTTGAGACGTATATAATATATTGGAGAATTTCGAATATCTGGGACGTGTCTAGATAGCTCAGCTGGTCAGAGCATTCCCCCTGTAAGGGGCTGATCGCGGGTTCAAGTCCCGTTCTAGATGTTCTCTTTTTCCGATCTAAATCTTTAACAAAGTAAGCATACAAAATGCTTAAAAATTTAATTGAAGTAAAATTTTTGTTAAATGTAATTATTTTAGACCTGATATTCGCTCACATATTCCATCTGAATATCTCGTTTTAGAAGCCGGCTTTCTGTAAGCACCTATTCATATTGTACCTCAGACCTGAAATGGTTGTAAACAATCTCATCACGGTCCTGTCAGAGCTCGGATACGCGTCGCGGCAAAATTACGACACACATATATTACTGTCGACGTACTCGTACTTAATCAATAAATCCTTGGAAATGGGGTAAACACGAGATGGTTCACGACTGGCTGTAGCTCTTACTGTCATAGTATTTCGGGCCAACACAAAAACTGAAGCTAGTTACCATGAAGTAAGTTCAGATTTCTTTCGATAGTGTTTATGCCAAACGAAGTATCATGTGGCCGTCTTTAAAACTCTGAACTTTAGACAGGATTAGTATAGTGTTCATGGTACCAATTAACTGAAGGTGTAGGGGTTTATGATGTCCAAGAAAAGAACAAAGTTTATTGAGATCATTCACAACTTTATCTAATTCAAAACAGCACAATTACAATAAAAACACACGGTCCGAGCACCATGACAAAATACATATTTCTCTTGTAAGCGGCCGCCATTGTCCCCTGCTGCCACAACAACAAAAACAAAACGCGCGAAAAAGGCGATCGCCAGCGCTAGCGCGTGGCCGTCCCAAGCGTTTTTGTAAGTTGGTAATACAATCGGTTGGCCAAACTTAAACCCTTCGAGTTACAGAATGTGTGGTGTAAAACTTCGGATGTACACTTCATGGTAGATCTAATGAGATCTTAGGGTATAAGAAGGCCCCAGCAAGATCTTTGAGCCCAAGCCGAATTAAGCTTCTAGCCGGTTCATCTCTCCCTTAAAAGCCGTATTAACCAAAACAGAAGGTGAAGGAGTACTTTTTTTTTTCCTACGGAAATCCCCGAGTATTGATTTGGTACTACAAGAAGAAGAGTGATAGTCCTGCTAAGTTAAGGTAAGACAGCAGTCGCTCACATAAAATCCAAGGTAAGTAAAATCGAAAACAGAAGAAAGGGTAAGTGGAATCCGCACTCCGAAGTTAAAGCCTTGAATGTAGCCGAAAACAACGCTAAGATGATAGAAAAAAAAAGCAATGGATAAAAATGGTTGTAACATCATTCATTGTTTCCGTAGTTCGCAAGAATTACGGTAGATTGCTCCAGCGTCGCACCGAGACGTATAAAATATATCGGCGAATCTTGAATATCTGGGACGTATCTAGGTAGCTCAGTTGGTCAGAGCATTCCCCCTGTTAGGGACTGGTCGCGGGTTCAAGTCCCGTCCTAGATGTTTTCATTTTCCGATCTATGAATTATCTATCTAGGAATGATGATGGTACTATCATCATTATATGTCAATAGTAGGTTTATTCCCAGTTTCCGCACTCAATTCGTCGATAACTGACTTCTATTATAGAACTATTACTAACAAACTTTCAACTCTGTTACAAACACAAACTCGGATAGATATGAGATGATATTTCCTGCTCACGTTGTCACTTAAAGTGACAGTAACAATCTGAATTAGTTACATCCACCGAACCTCTACTAAGACATAGACGGAGTTACTGGTGACAGTGAGACGGATGCGATTCAGATAGTATCTCAACTTGCATCTATTCTTTATTATTTTAAACCAACATGAAAAAGTGTTGAATTTTCAAACCGAAGCTATTTACTACGGAAGTTTACGCGAATATTAAGCGGCTACGAGGCTATGTAAATAAAAATAAAAAACACTCTAATTTTAATAGAGTAAATGGTTGTAATGTGCCACCAGCTTGGGATCCAGTCATTCACTTAATTAAACTCAAGAGATTACAAAATACATGAAGATTTTAGGATACAGATAGTGAACTGTTCGGGACCCTTGGGGCGGCCCTACCGGACGGTGAGGGGCAAGCTGCGCCCCAAGGCCCCGCCGTTAACCCGGTGTCTCCAGCCGGAGCTGCTCGGAGGAGTTGTTGGCTCCCTGTTCCCAGCGCGGGCGGTGGAACATGTTCCACCGCAGATGACTCCGCCTCGGTCGCCCATGGCGCCCGACGTGAATGACGACGACGTGCCCGAGGTCACTTGGGTAGAACTAGAGCTGGCGGTGAGAAGGCTAAGAGCCAAACGCACCGCTCCGGGACCCGACGGCATTCCAGGCCGAGCATGGGACCTAGCTCGACGAGTCGACGACGCTCTCGAGCCCCGACTGAGAGGGCTTCTCAGCGCATGCATGTTTGGAGCGGGGCCAGTTTCCGAAATTGTGGAAGACGGGGAAACTGGTCCTCATCCGAAAGGAGGGGCGCTCGGCGGACTCACCGTCCGCCTACCGGCCCATAGTGTTACTCGACGAGGTGTGCAAGTTCTTTGAAAGAGTAATTGCGAAGCGCCTCGTCGAGCACCTCTCAAGAGCGGGGCCGGACCTGGCGGATGGCCAATATGGCTTCCGCCAGAGGCGCTCCACCGTGGATGCCATCATGCGCGTGAGGTCTCTGGTGGAGGATGCAGTAGCCCGGGGTGAGGTGATGTTGGCGGTGTCCCTGGACATCGTCAACGCGTGAACACCTTGCCCTGGCGTTGCATTATGGAGGCGCTCGTGTATCACGAAGTGCCTCTCTAACTCCGCCGCATAGTCGTTTATTAATATTTTATTTGAAAGTTGATTTCAAGATTTTACAACTCTGTATTAAATTTTGTTTTTATGTGCGAATTTTTTTTTTTTTTTTTTAACGTGCGGAAATCCCTTCGTATACCCCCCCGCCGGCCTGCGGGGGTGGTTATGTCGTGTCTCAACTAAAACCGCACGGTGTCCTCCCCAAGTGTCCGTTGCCGATAAATTAATTCGATCTTCAAAAACAGTACTTTCTAAATGCTATCCATTTTGATGATAAATTTCGTATTACTTAACAGCTGTCACTTTTCAAAAATGTAAAAAAAGTTCCTGTTTGTTAGCTTAATATTCATTCACACACAAAAAAATAAAAATTTGGATTTGTCATTCCTAAAAAAATGCAAAAATGTAGTACTGAAAATTGGGTTTCCTCCAATTTCTTCAAGAAAAACGGCAATGTCATATGTAACGACCTAATATATCTAATAGTTTACATTACATAGCTAGTGCTTTTATTTAATCTCGCCCGTGAACTCGTAGCTGTAACAGTATTGTACTTTTTTTTTTTCTTTTTCGTGCGGAAATCCTATCGGATACCCCCCGCCAGCCAGCGGGGGCGGTTATGGCTTGAACCGACTAAACGCACGCACGCCGTCTCGGGTCTACAGACGCCGGGACATAAGGTTGCCCATAGAGCATATCCCTCGCACCCCGAATGACCCTGGGCCATCTCCGGTTTCGAGATGGCCCCCTCGGGCTTGGGAACCACGGTGTCCCCGTCTTGCCCCGGTTTGGGGGAGGGGCGCTAGTCGCCCCACCGTCCCGGCCTGCTTCTGCTGGGGTGACAGGCGGCCTCACCTGCCACCCCCAGGCCTGCGCTCATGGAGGACGGAATGTAATTTGGCGATTGCAAAAGAGTGTAGTTGTTTCACCTTACGACTACCTGTTGCGTTGCAAACAAGGTATAAAATATAAATGTAACTCTGAGCGCCATAAGTGTCACGTTATGACCCACGTGATTAAATAATGTCATTTAATTTCGCACAGTCGTTACCACGGACGAAAGCGGACAGCTTTTATTATTTATCACGTTTTTATTCGTTTTACTTGTTACTACCAATATGTATTACATAACATAAAAAAAAATCACGCCTGTATTACACACCCACGATTCGTCAGTTATGTTTAGGTCCCAATGTAATAGGGGGCGAGCCTATTGCCATCTACCGGGCACATTTCTAAGCGAGCGATAATTAACAATATTATAATCATCATTTTGGAGTTGGGCGTTCAAACGCCAGTCGCTCCTGTAAAAGCAAAGATAAACCCAATCAATGGTAAATGGCAGAAAAGCACACGGTCCCTGTTTGCATACGTTTACAACAAAGATATCTCCTTTCCTTCCCTTCCCTACTCTTTTGGACACACCACTGCCACTGTAGGACAACCTAAATATCCTCGGTAAGGATGTTCGCTGCAAACTGAACAACTACATCGAGAGCATATCCTGAACAAGGTGAGCTGGTTTTTCACGCCGAAGTAGCGGTGTCTTCTAAACAGACATAAATCCGTTCTGGCGTGGAATACTGCTCTCATCTCTGGGAAGACTCTACTCAGTAGTAGGTACTACACAGTACTGGTGGTAGAAATTTGATGACACAAATTTGTCACAAAATTCGCCCGGGTGGGTACTACCGTGCACGATTGCAAAAAACCCTCCATAGTAATCCAATTTCTGTTTGATTGCGTTCAGGGGTCAGCAAGTGCATAGCCGGGCAGGGGGATTGTGGTCGCAGCACTAGTGGGACCGGTGGGTGTCACGCGGTGCTGCGACAACAATCCTCTTCTGATGAGGCCGTCAAGCTGAGTGCCACCATTGTTAACATGGTACGTGTATGTAATGGTGACCCTCTTTCCTGAGACACCTTCAGCTTACCATCAGGCGAGGTGAAGTCAAAATGACGTGTCCTAAATATATATTTTAAAAAAACTTACTAGATGCTCTCAACAGGTTGCAGCGACGACGTTCGGTCTGCATTATTAGGAGTCCTGAGGTTACCAACGCCCTTGCAGTTGCGTACATATATTGCCTTCTTGGTAGTATTTTACCGCCATGGCGAGTGTTCCGATGAGCTCTTCCAATTAGTTCCACCCTCTCCTTTCCTATACAGGACAACACGTGCAAGACTGAGGTATCACCCTCACACGGTGCAAACAATTCCATCAAGAACCAAGTGGTTCGGTACCTCTGTTCTTTGCCGCATCATCAAGATTTGGAATTCTCTACCAGCACACGTGTTTCCTTCTTCCTACAGTCCTTGGTCCTTGAAGCGGGGCGTGAAAAAGCATCTGATGAGGCCGTCAAGCTGAGAGCCACCATTGTAACATGTGTCTGTAATGGTGACCCTCATTCCTGAGACTTTAGCTTACAATCAGGCGTGGTAAAGTCATATTGACGTGACCTATATAAAAAAACCAGCCAAGTGCGAGTTGGGCTCGCACACCGAGGGTTCCGTAAAATATTTTTTATTAAATGATGTAACTAAAAAATTACGGTTTTCGCAATTTTCCCTTTATCTGTACTATAAGAAGTTACTTCGTACCAAATTTCAAGATTCTAAGTTCACGGGAAGTACCCTGTAGGTTTTGATTCCCGTGCGAGTTTCGAAAATTTGCGACATAAAAGGCTCTATCTTTTGATTGCTTTGGCTTAGAAATTTGATTTTTTCACAGCTAAAACGGACAGTAGACCTGAATATTAGATATAAATTTCAGTTGGATACTTTCACGCGTTCCTGAGAAAAACGATCTTGACAGACGGACGGACGGACAACGAAGTTGTCCTAAAAGGGTTCCGTTTTTCCTTTTGAGGGTTCCGGAGGTCGCTTAACGACCTCCGTCCTCCATGAGCGCAGGCCTGGGGGTGGCAGGTGAGGCCGCCTGTCACCCCAGCAGAAGCAGGCCGGGACGGTGGGGCGACTAGCGCCCCTCCCCCAAACCGGGCCAAGACGGGGACACCGTGGTTCCCAAACCCGAGGGGGCCATCTCGTAACCGGTGATGGCCCAGGGTCAGTCGGGGTGCGAGGGATATGCTCTATGGGCAACCTTACACCCCGGCGTCTGTAGATCCGAGACGGCGTGCGGTTTTAGTCGGTTCAAGCCCGACATAACCGCCTCCGCTGGCTGGCGGGGGGGTATCCGAAGGGATTTCCGCACGAAAAAAAAAAAAAAACGGAACCCTAAAAAACCACTAAAAGTCAGCAAACAATATTTATGTAAATACATCTCAATTTCTATCAACACAAGCCTTTAATTTGCAATCAGGGAACTGGCCCGTCGTAGTATACTGAACATAAATAGACTCGCGAACTGTTGGAGACGGTAGATGGAAAAACTTCGTAAAACTTGCACTGCCTCGGTGCTCTATTATTATTATTTTTTTTCTCGTAGCCGCTATAAATATGGAAATTACATTCTCATGTCTTTTACTGCCTTTTAAACAGTAAATTGGTATTGAATATTGTTGTCTGAAAAGCCTATGGAATAGGTGGAGAGCCTATTCCTACCAAATAGGCTTATTTAACTTACTAACTACTGAGCACATGTGAAGTTGTTTAGGCTGACCGCTCATTAGAGACAAGACAAGATTGCTCTATATAAACAAATGAAATGCGCAAATTTCGAACGAAACAAAGCTGTCTAATTACCTACACGTCACTTCGAGACAACTGTCTTATACTGTCTTGTCACTTAACTGCGATCACGCTTAGTGTGTAAGCACCACATAGCCAGCTTCCCCGAGTGGTATGCGGAAGGTACATTTCTTTCTGCAAGATCAGAAAAGGGTTTGTAAAAACTGTCAACATTTATTAACCAGTGAATTTAACGATAACTCTTCTGCACTAACTTTTTGTCCAACCTAATCCTAAAGCCGGCTCTTCACATTGGGCTAAGGTGCTGAGCTCGTACATTGGGCAAACGTTCAGACAACGGCTTAGCGTATGTTGGTAGTTGGAGACAAACACTGACGGGCCAACCAAATATGGTTGGAGTTTTGTGAGCATATTGAAAGATTCTGCCGCACTTTTCAAACAGTGTACACACTGAACACGCAATATTAATGAATTAGTTTTCTTTTTAATATTTGATTTGTCGATTAACTGCACCCTGCTTGATAGTAAACTAATATATAGTTCAATAAGTAAAGTCCCTATCTTGACGGCATCGACTGATGCTTTTACACGCCCTGCTTAAAGAATCCGGAATTATAAGAAGAAAGGAACTTGTGCGTGTGTAAAACACTCCAATTCTTTAACACAACAAACAAAAAAGGTATCATATGGCGGTGAAACCTTAGTCCAGCACGTGTTATTCGGAATAGGAAGGAAGAGGATGGGACTATAATTTGAAGATCTATGCGGAACACTCTTGTTAGTAAGGTAAATAAGTCCATCTTAAACAAAGCGCTAATCTATATACCTTTTTTTTTTTTTTTTTTTTTTATCGTGCTGAACTATATACCTATAGAAAACAAAGTCGTGTTAATGATGACCGGAATAAACTCAAGAGTGGGTAGACCGAATTTCATGATCTTTGATTTTTTAGATTTGTCTTCGCCAATACAAATTCTTACAGTCTCTGATATATTATACGTCTTGGAGCTCAAGAATAACGATAGATGATTCTAGCGTCTGTGCCTTTTTTTGTTTTTTTTTTTTGCGGAACTCGCCATGGTTGCACTCCTTCCCCCTTAGCCGGCCACCGGAGGTGGTTATGTCGAACTCAAACCGAGCAGAACCTCACGCCGTCTCGAGTCTTTAATGCCGGAGTGTAAGAAGACATTCACGAAATAAATTCAGCTGATAAGATAACAAACACACAAGTGTAAAATAATAAATATACCATTATGTTTACTACAACGTTTGTAATGGGATATATTGGCTCAACATGGAAGCTGTATCTGCTGCAGTCGCGCCGAAGGAAACGTCGCTGACACGAGCTCTCCGGCCGCTCAACGCCATGTCACATAATGTTGACCTAATATTGTTACACTCTCAGTGAATTTACAGATACAACATTGTCTATTATACTCGTATTGCCTACTGTACTGTGTTAGATTGTACCTTGTAAAAATAGATGCGGAAATATATATACTAGGAATTCAGTGCAGGGTGCGACTAAAAAGACTCTTACTTGAAAATAAGACATCTTACTACGGTCGCGCGCTTAGCTAAGGCCGCGCGCTCGTGAAACTGTTTTTCGGTGATTATTCCTCAATGGTACATCGGACATGAACCATCTCACTTCAAAACACTCCTTAGTGTCCACACTATCACCGTGGTAAATTTGGTCAAGATCACGCGAGTGGTTTCGGAGTAGTTCAGCCACCAACAAACGGCTATGCCGCGTTTAAGATATAATAAGATAGATAGCTAATAAGATAGATAGATAATAAGATAGATAGATAATAAGATAGATAAATAATAAGATAATAAATATAATAGATAAACAAATAAATAAAGATACTGGCCCATTGACCTAAAGCGTACAGTTAGTAAATTTACTCCTTACGATAAACCTGTGAATTAACTCACGAACAAAATTTTAATTAAGGCCAGTCCACATGATTGGCAGTGGTATCCGTGCGTGCGTCATGGCCGTCAGGCTGAGGCGGGTCGCGCTGCGTCATGCTGCAATAAATAGTTCGAGCAAATCGTCCAGCCGTCTTTAGCAAACCATGTGTACGCTCAGGGTATGGGTGCGAAATTAGTTTTCGTTAGACAAATGGTGTATATATTTTAAGCGGTGTCACTATTTAATTCTGGCATAATTAAATAAACAAAATAAATCTTTACAGGGGAATACTCTGACCAAGTGAGCTACCTGAACACATCCTAGATATTCATAATTCTCTGATATATTATACGTCTTGGAGTGCGAGAATTAGCTTGGATGGCTCGCAAGATATATAATATATCGGAGAATTTAAAATATCTAGGATGTTGTCTCCCCGTGACCATGGCTGCTGAAAAGCAACCGAAACGTCGGGTTCAATGTAAATGATAAAATAACATCAAATAAATCGCGATAGAATCCGTTAAAAAATATTTTTATTACAATATCTAGGATGTGTCCAAGTAGCTCAGATGGCCTGAGTATTGTCCCTGTGAAGGACAGGTCGCAGGTTCTAGTGCCGTCCTTTTTTAGGGTTCCGTTGCCAAATGGCAAAAAACGGAACCCTTATAAATTCGTCATGTCTGTCTGTCTGTCCGTCCGTATGTCACAGCCACTTTGTTCCGAAACTATAAGAACTATGCTGTTGAAACTTGGTAAGTAGATGTATTCCGTGAACCGCATTAAGATTTTCACACAAAAATAGAAAAAAATAATAAATTTTGTGGGTCCACATACATAGAACTGAAACACAATTTTTTTTTTCATCCAACCCATACGTGTTTGGTATCTATAGATAGGTATTCTAAAATAAAAATAAACTGAATAGTTTGCGCGAGAGACACTTCCAAAGTGGTAAAATGTGTGTCCCTGTAACTTCTAAAATATGAGAACGATAAAACTAAAAAAAATATATGATGTACATTACCATATAAACTACCAACGAAAATTGGTTTGAACGAGATCTAGTAATTTGGTTCTTTTTTTAAATCGTCTTAAATCGTAAACCGCAATTTACCTTTCATTCAATCAACTAAAATATAAAAATTAAAAAAAAAACATTATTATGTTACTTGCTGCTAACCCTTAATGGGCGAGTCCGACTCGCACTTGGCCGCTTTTTTTTATTTATTCAGCAAAGAAACTTTTTTTACAATATGTTATGTTGCCAAACTGCTAGGGCAGTTTGTATGTGCTACGCTCATATGCAGAATAGTAATAAAATGCTACCCATCCACCTAATTTATTATATACTAGCTGTGCTCGCGACTTCGTGCGCGTGGATTAAGATTTTTAGGGTTTTAGGTTTTTTGCGCGGAACCCTAATTATTTTTTCTAAAATTAAAGTTTTTTAAGTCTTTCTGCCAGTAGAAGCCCCGTCAAAATCGGTCCAGCCATTTCAGAGATTATCCGGAACAAACAGACAGACAGACAGACGGATAGACAGACGGACAGACAGACAAAAATTGTAAAAAATGTTATTTTGGTGTATGTACCGTATATATTTTATAGTTATATTTTATATACGTTATTTATTCATATACATGTAGTAAAAAACGGTTATTTCAATATTACAAACAGACACTCCAATTTCATTTATATGTAAGATGTAAGATGTAAGATGTAAGATGTAAGATGCAAGATGCAAGATGCAAGATGCAAGATGCAAGATGCAAGATGCAAGATGCAAGATGTATAGATGTATAGACACTAATTGTTATTATTATGATAATTTTATTGCATGATGCAACGTTGATATTATTGCATCATGCAATAAACAAATCCGAGTTTTCTTTTAAGAGTAGCACAACCTTTATTTTTTTATCGCTTCTTAAAAACATGTAATGATGTTTGCTTTTACCGAACTAAATCTATTGGTAATCTGGAGTATCCGAGGGGATTTCCTCACGAAAAAAATAAAAAAGGCTAAATCCGGAGATAGCCCAGGGGATTTCCGCACGAAAAAAAAAAGGGTCAGTCGGAGTGCGAGGGAAATGCCCTATGGGCTTACACCCCGGCGTCTGAAGACCCGAGACGGCGTGCGGTTTTAGTCAGTTCAAGCCCCACATAATCGCCCCCGCTGGCCGGCGCGGGGGGAGGGAGCGTATCCGAGGGGACGTCCGCACATAAAAAAATAAAAAAGGTACTCATACTATCCGGAGATAGCCCAGGGTCAGTCGGAGTGCGAGGGGTGTAGAGTTGCCCTAGGGTATTTTATGGGCAACCTTACACCCCGGCGTCTGAAGACCCAAGACGGCGTACGGCTTTAGTCAGTGCAAGCCCGACATAATCGCCCCCGCTGGCCGTTTTTATCCGAGGGTATTACCAAAAATAGGTACCCGGCAGTCAGCGGGGGTGCGAGGGAATTGCCTTATTGGGCCAGAAGACCCAAGACGGCGTACGGAAAAACAAACAGAAAGATACCTGGCAGTCACGCTTAACGACCTCCGTCCTCCATGAGCGCAGGCCTGGGGGTGGCAGGTGAGGCCGCCTGTCACCCCAGCAGAAGCAGGCCGGGACGGCGGGGCGACTAGCGCCCCTCCCCCAAACCGGGGCAAGACGGGGACACCGTGGTTCCCAAACCCGAGGGAGCCATCTCGAAACCGGAGATGGCCCAGGGTCAGTCGGGGTGCGAGGGATATGCTCTATGGGCAACCTTACACCCCGGCGTCTGTAGACCCGAGATGGCGTGCGGTTTTAGTCGGTTCAAGCCCGACATAACCGCGACTGGGGATCGAACTCGAGACCTCGTCTCGGCAGTCCGTTACGTACACCACTGGGTTATCGCCGCTGAAGACTGATGCTAAAGATTTTAACTATACTATTATAACATTGTAAATTAGTTGTGTCTGTACATTGCAGATTTAAAAAAAATGGATTATGCTAAATGAACGATTCAGAATACAAAAATACATATTTTGGATTTCTTGTCTGTTTGTTTGCGATTGATGCAAAAAATACTGATCGGATTTTAATGCATTTGTTATTAGTAGAAATCTCTTGGTCAGACTTAAAATCTCCTGTATGTTTGATTGAAATTGGTTAAATAAAAACAGAGGCATCGCTGCTCGCCGCTGGCATCAGCTAGTATATTATAAGTACAAACAGTTTTATTTAGTCAATAAAGATATCAAACTGTCAGTCCCATGTCCGATTCCGAAGAGATCCGAGTCCGAAGAGGCTCTTTCAAACCAAAGTAAGCCGTCATTACCATTCAGTTATCCCGGTTCCGGGAACTTTTAATTTTCTCTTATTTTCAAGACAGTGATGTTCACTTAACTAATATAAAACAGAAACTTCGCTAATATTTTTTCACTGTTGATACTCGTACAGTTGTTTAGACAGTAATATCAATGAAGCAACAAGACAAGCTTCCTACAAAAGAAAACTTCACTCTAACTTTTGGAACAGCCTTTGTAAACTTCGCTCTGTAATTAAAAGGACCAAATTTATTCTTGAATCTTACCTCTTTCTTTTAAAGTATTTACGGCAGACATCTTTATGTGTTTAAATTCACGAATTAAAAAGCAATTAAAAGTTTTTGCTTGGTTTGTCCTGGTTGAGAATTGGCAGTCTCATATCGCCCTGAGTGTGTCTGACGGTGGCTGCAGTAAAGCATCCTGCGACCAAGCGATGTTCGTGTGTGGCTGGACTTCAACTAACTAGGACGGTTACCTTCGCAATCAACCCAAACTTAAGCGTAGCGAGATTTGCCTATCCAACAATAGGTCAACGTGACCGGTCGACTTTGGTTTTTCGGTGATTATTACTCGATGGTAAAACCGATCTGGACATTCAACCCCTTACGACACTCAGTAATGTCTACTTGATCACCGTGGCAAATTTGGTCGAGATCGGTCAAACGGTCTCGGAGGAGTATCATTTGTTTGAAATGCAACTTTGAAACCAAAGACTCTTCGCTCGCCTTCGGCTCGCTACGCTTAATTATCGGGGTTGGGAGGTCAGCCAAGATAAGCCAAGTCAAGAGTAGAAGAGAGGACTCCGGGCTCCGAAGTGCACGCTTTGAATAGAACAGGGGCTTATGCTGTGATGATGATGATTCTAAAAATACACCATCGTTAGTTAACCCTATGTAATGAAGAGTTCTTCCATCCTTCATTCTCAAGTTCCTTAAGATAAATAAATAAATTCGTTCTACATAGCGCTATCTAGACCCTATGTAAGCTTAACTATGCTTGTGTTATGGGTTCTAAAATGCGGCTAAACATACTTAGATACGTTTTTGATAAATACATACATATTATATATATATATATATAGATTTACCCAGACCAATGCAAAGCGGAACCGCGGGTATCTGCTAGTATCACAGAAAACTATCGCTATAGTGTCGGCATTGAACGAATCGTTCAGATCAGACATAGAAATTCCAGACTGTAAAACTATCTGAATGATTGAAGTTTAGCTGACTTTCAAACTTTTGCAGGAGTCGTCTGGTAATTATAGTCTTGCATGTGTGTATGTATGATTGAAGCAAATAGTATGGTAACTTTTCCTATAAACATAATTGGCAAAAGTCAACTTCCAAGACGGGACTTCATGAAAACGAAGCGATAACACTTCTATACTTAATATTTTTAGTTCTGTGCTTAGAATTGTAAAACAAAAATGTAAACGGGTGAAGTGGAAAAAACATAACGAACCGCGCTCTACTGTCGAGGCAATTAATTATTATCTTCCCTTCCCAACAATTTATTTCACTTAGAAACAATTGCGCAGCTTTTTCTAAGATATTAGTGTTTCTTTTTACATCAGTATTTCTTCGACAGCCACGTTGGAGGTCGTAGAATTTTTTACCAGGTGGTAGAAATTTGATGACACAAATTTGTCCCAAAATTCGGCCGGGTGGGTACCACCGTGTACGATTGCGAAAAACCCTCCATAGTAATCTAATTTCGGTTTGATTGCGTTCAGGGGTCAGCAAGTGCATAGCCGGGCAGGGGGATTGTGGTCGCAGCACTAGTGGGACCGGTGGGTGTCACGCGGTGCTGCAACGACAATCCTCTTCTAATGAGGCCGTCAAGCTGAGTGCCACCATTGTTAACATGGTACGTGTATGTAATGGTGACCCTCTTTTCTGAGGCTTTACCTTCAGCTTACCAACAGGCGAGGTGAAGTCAAATTGACGTGTCCTAAACATAAAACAAAAAAAAAAAGATTCGATTACCGCTCAGTGCAAATTTTTGGATGCATATGTTTGCAGTGTTTATCCACCTTCCATCTATGCTTACTTTGGGTTTAGATAGTGCTGTGTTTTTTTTTATTAACGCGTTTAAGCCCCCACGTGTTTCACCAGTGCTAACGATGGGGTGGGCGTGTCGGATTCGGACCGACTAAAACCACACGGTGTCCTCACCAAGTGTCCATTGCCGGGCACCCCGGGTAAGCCCTCGAAAGGTTAACCCCAGGGTTACTGGCGGACTTTGGCCGCCACCGCGGCCTCGCCTGGTGGGGTCGGGTTTTATCCCGCGTCGATGTGGTGGCAGTGAGGTGAGATAGTGCTGTGTAGAATATCTTAGAAATACGATTATATTAATAATGTTATTCGTTTGGCCGATTTCAACATAAAAATCGGCTATCATAAAATTAACTTCCAAGGAACTAAAAACTAAATAAATTACAAAACTAATAAAATTCTTGCGAAAAACTGCAGTGTCCCATTTAACAAATTGTGATGGCGTGCTGTAATCCTATAAGTGTCGATGGTGGTAGGTGAAAGGGGTAGGTGATTCTTGGTATGTCGCATTGCGCTATGGGTGCAATCACGAAACAATTGCTGAGTCTACTTATAGTCCATTGAAATGTTACATTTTTTAGGCCTTACCTTGCATTTTTTAGAAGACGCAATTTTATTTTTTTGATGTGTAGTGGGGGTCAGTGTAAAGCTAAAACCAAGTTTGTGGGGTCGCCACCCTTGTCCCACGGCCGCCATCTTGAAAATAGGGGTTGAAATGGTTTTTATAATATATCTCTTAAACTATTTATCTGATAAAAAAAAGTAATTCACATTTTTTGTTGCAAATAATAAATAATAAATAAATAAATATTCTACGACATTCTACACAGCGCTTTCTAGACCTCTTCTAGATCTTTAACTAGCTTGTGTTATGGATTCCGGAATGCGGATAAACATACTTATATACTTTTTGTTTTGTAAATACATACATATTATACATAGAAACACCCAGACCAATGCAAATAGACATATTCGTGCATACAAAAAGCTGAGCCGCAGCGAGTTCATCGAAAAGACTGAGGACGGAGTAGTTCAAATTTAGAAAATCATCGTGGTTTATGCCTATTGGGGATACCACGTAAAAAAAAACGCGCCTCCAGACTCTACCTCGTGGGTGGTGGGGAAAAGAGTCAATAATTAATTATTAATAATATTGCAAAATTATTAATTAAAAAAGTTATAATAACAAAATAAAAAAAAACAAAAGTTACTGGACCAAAGTTGTAGAGTAGAGAAAGTTTGTAAAAATGTTAACAATTTTTTTTTATCAGATAAATAGTTTAAGACATATATCGTAAAAACCATTTCAACCCCTATTTTCAAGATGGCGGATGTGGGACAAGAGTGGCGACCCCACAAACTTGGTTTTAGCTTTACACTGACACCCCCTACACATCAGAAAAATAAAATTGCGTCCTCTAAAAAACGCAACCCCAAATGTAACTATTCAATGGACTATTAATTATGCGATCGATGTATTCATTTATTTCTAAATACATAGTTCCCAAAATGGAAGATTGTACAGAATTGAAATTTTGATTATGATCCTTACATTTTATATACTTTATTAACAAAGAATGGACCATTATATAAGATAAGTAATAAATAACATAACATAACTTCACGCCTGTATCCCCGAAGGGGTAGGCAGAGGTGTATTACACACCCACGATTCGCCAGTTATGTTAAAGTCCCAATGTAATAGGGGGCGAGCCTATTGCCATCTACCGGGCACATTGTTAATACACAAATAAATAACAATAAATAAAATTACCTGTCCTGACTGTCTTACCGCTCGACCTACCAATTTGAAATTTCGGCAGTAGATCTAACCTTAAAACTCGCAATTCTTGAATATATATTTATATCTGAAACGATTCCAACGATTTTCATAAAATTTAGTATACAGAGGGTTTGGGGGTCAATAAATCGATCTAGCTAGGTTTCTTTTTTAAGCATCCACTAAGGAAGGATTTTTAGAAATTATACCCCTAAGGTGGCAAAACAGGCGATATACAGATAGGTGTCAACATTCATTTACGATTTATGATGTATCTAGTTTAGACAAAATCTATCGAAATGTAAAATTCATGCCCGGGGTGAGCCGTGACACAATTTTTGTTAATATACTAGTATCATTTGTCCTATGGGACCTATGGGACCCCGAGAAATCAGGGCTCAGCGGTCCCTGCTCCGCGAGGAACTCATGGAGACATGGCCCTCCATGCGACTTGAGCATCCAAGGTGGGGGAATCCACCATTGCGGCGGTGATACCGATCATGAAGGAGTAGTTGGAGAGGGACCATGGGGACCTCTCCTACCGGATGTGCCAGATATTTACCGTACACGGGTGTTTCGGGAAGTATCTATGGGAGACTATCCACCGGGAGACAACGCCGCAGTGCCAGCACTGCGAGGATCCTGGCGAAGACACGGCGCTCCACACTTTGGTGGAGTGCTCTGCGTGGGTGAGTCAACGCCGGGTTCTCGTTGCGGTCCTGGGCGTGGACGTTCTCTCGTTGGAGACCATGGTGAGGGCCGTGGTCTCTGACGGGAGCAAGTGGCACGCCGCCGCCTCTTTCTGCGAGCAGGTAATGTGCGCGAAAGAGACGGCGGAGAGGGAGCGGGAGAGAACGCTGCCCCTCGAGTTTCGCAGTCTGCGGCGAGGACGCCGCAGACTCATTTACGCCCGGGACTACCGACCTCCATGATTGGGGCCTGAGGACGGCAGTTGGCCGACTCGCCGTCCTTACAGAAGCAGGCCGTGGCGGAGGCGTGTCGTGTGTGCCCTACACATGCCTGCCAACTCACCGAAGCGGGATAAAACCCGACCCCACCAGGCGAGGCCGCGGTGGCGGCCAAAGTCCGCCGGCAACCCTGGGGTTATCCTTTCGAGGGCTTACCCGGGGTGCCCGGCAACGGACACTTGGGGAGGACACCGTGCGGTTTTAGTCGATACACGACATAACCGCCCCCGCTGGCCGGCGGGGGGGTATCCGAAGGGATTTCCGCACGTAAAAAAAAAATGGGACTTATGGGACATACTCATCTCACCTGTTTAACCATGGGACTAGGTCATTGGACTAGTGGGTTAGACCCTTCGAAATAGCTTGTCTAGTATGTATACATAACAGTCAATGCGATGAAATGAAATTATTATTCATGTGAAAAAGATAATAATTTTATGTATTAGTGGTTAGAACTCCGAAACCCCTCGGCAGCGTGCAAGAGTTTTGAAATAAATAGTAAGTAGGTATATTCTATATAAGTAATGGCTCTAGGTAAAACATCTTCAACCATTCTTTTTCATCTAAAAAAGCTTCGCAAGTTTCTTACAATCTTTTCAGCTAAACATAAGGAGAGATTCCCCAATGAATTTGAGAATCTTCAGTAAATTCCTAATCCTATCCTGTTCGCGGGACTATCAAATTGATCGCTCTCCCTTGAGCCACTTAAATATTGAGACATATATTATAAGAAAACTTCGAAAGTCATAGACCAACCAAAAGCGAACAGTACTTCTGTTGTAATATTGTTTTTATTATATTATTTTTTATTATCAGAATTCTGTCATACTGCATTCTAGTATTCTATTAATTGAGATGGACTCCATGGTTAGCCTGTAGACACAACTCGCTATAATTACTTAATTAGGAGTTACAATAAGTCGAGAATTTCATTCTCAGAATCCCTATTTAATAATAATAAATAAATATTCTACGACATTCTACACAGCGCTTTCTAGATCCAAAGTAAGCATAGTTTAACTAGCTTGTGTTATGGGGTTCCAGAATGCGAATAATACACAGAAACACCCAGACCAATGCAAATAAACTTATTCATGCATACAAATATTTGTACTGAGCGGGAATCGAACCTGCGCCCCCTCTCGTAGCAGTCGAACGCACTACCGCTACGCCAAAGAGGCCGTCATGTCATATATTTTAGTCGGTCCAAGCCCGACATAACCGGCCCCGCTGGCCGGCGGGGGGTTATCCGCACGAAAAAAAAGAAAAAAAGGTGGTGTTGACGAAGTAGTAGTTTAAAACTATTGATTGAGCTACAGTCTCTGATATCAGCAGGAAGCTAGTTCCACAGTCTCACTGCGTGAACAGAAAAGGAAAACGACCAGAAGTTAGTTTTATGGGAAGGGAATTCGAGTATATTTATATATATTGTTAATATCACTCGCTTAATAATGTCCCCGCTAGATGGCAATACGCTCACCCCTTATTACATTGGGAACGGGCAAATCGTGGGTGCGTAATACACCTATGCCTACACCTTCGGGGATACAGGCGTGAAGTTATGTTACGTTATGAAATTCGACCTAAACCCGTTAGTCGTTAATGCCATAAGTATCGTATGTGCAGTAGCCCTTACTGAAAGGGTACATATAAACGGGTCTGAAATGTTTGCTTTCAGCTAAGATATTAATGAAAGGATATTATTATACTCGTATAATGCTGACCGTACTTCACGTGAATGACTGGGCCGAAGCTATAGGTAGGTACCTACTATTGTCCTTCTGCCATCTATGAAACAAGTTATACAATTATGTTTAAAGGAATTTACACGATCATGGTATGTCTAAGTATAGGACTCGTGACTGTAGAAAGATTAAGCAATCCTGGCCAGGCCAGTCTTAGTATGGGTGAACATTCTAAACAAAGTGAGACCTCCATGCCTCGGAGAGCACTTTAAACCGTCGGTTCCGGTTGCCACATGAAACTCTGTGGTATTCGTTAAGGGTAGTTTGAGGTTATCCTTTCGAGGGCTTACCCCTGTGGTTATCCTCTCGAGGGCTTACCCGAGGTGCCCGACAATGGACACTTGGGGAGGACACCGTGTGGTTTTAGTCAGTCCGATTCCGACACGCCCACCACATTGTCGGCACCGATGGGGTGAAGCCCGAGCGGGTTTCTACACGTAAAAAAAGGGTAGTTGGAGCGCTAAAAAGTTCGACAACTGATCTAACTCCAGAATCTCGAAATTTCCAGTTGGTTGTGGAGGCAATATGGTAGTCGCTTCACTGAAAATATCGAGTTAGACTGAAATTCGACCCAAACTCAGTTGAGCCAATGTTCAAAAGCACACAAAAGCCGAAAGGCATTTCTTCTATGCAAGTAAGAACTTCGGCGGGCTAACCTTAACCAGAAGTGACTAAAAAATAAATTGTGAAAGTTTAAAAGTTAATATTACGTACAAATTTAGTGTTTATTGACCCAAGCCAAGCGTTTTACCTTCCCAACGAGCTCGTTCAGTATATGCTATGCCATCGCGCCCGAACTGAATTAGGTGACACTTGTCGTGGAGTTTACGAGGTCAGACAGGACATCAATATTCTACTTACAGCGGGTTTACATATTGTAACACTTAGTACTATTCTTAATTATCTAGTTAGTACTATTCTAAATTATCAATAATTTCTGTGTAGTTATGTTTGTAGAACAGCTGTTTGAAACGAAAATTGTGTCATGGTTCCTGAATGAGGCGGGAATGAATTTTGAATGAGAATATGGAACGGAACACAGGAACTAGATAAATGAGTAATGAATCTGACTCCCATCTGTATAAGCATACCCGGCCTTTTTGTAAATATTAGGTCGTTACATATGAAATTGCCGTTTTTCTTGAAGAAATTGGAGGAAACCCAATTTTCAGTACTAACATTTTTGCATTTTTTTAGGAATGTCAAATCCAAATTTTATGATTTTTTTTGGGTATGAATGAGACAACATTAAGCTAACAAACAGCAACATTTATTACATTTTTGAAAAGTGACAGCTGTTAAGTAATACGAAATTTATCATCAAAATGGATAGCATTTAGGAAGTACTGTTTTTGCAGATCGAATTTATTTATCAAGCGGCCAATAAAAATTGTAAAATCCTGAAATCAACTTTCAAACAAAATATAAATAATGGAAATAGCTATAAAATTACAGGAATAACGAACTCGTGAATTTGTAAGAAAATTTCGGTAATTTCATAGGTCAAAGACCTATCATCTGTATGATAGCTACAAAAAGTTGATTCGAATGTGGTCTTTCACGATACCACGTTTTATTTATAGTTCACCAAAATGAGATTTGCAAATGAATATTTATTCCGTCAAATTGACTGCACCCCGCCTGATGGTAAGCTGAGGTGAAGTCCAAAAAGTAGTGGCCACCATTCCTAGACGGCCTCGACAGCTGTTTTTTCACACCCCGCTTAAAGAAGCCAGGATTGTACGAAGACGGGAAGACGTGTATGGGTAAAGCGTTCCAGTTTTTTATGGTCCGACAAAAGAGTCAACAAACCGCTTGGTACGCGATAGTATCGATTGCACTGTATGAGGATGACACCTAAGTCCTGCACGTGTTGTTCGGGACAAGAAGGGAGAAGGAGGAATCAATTGGAATAGCTCATCGGAACATTCACCATGGTATATCCGATAGAATAGAAAAGAAATCAAACATTGTCAATTTCAATTTACCGCCACCATTTAACAATTCTTTTCTCAAAATTAAAAGTTTGCTCCCTTATCAAACTCACGATTATCCCAATCAGAGATAGTCTCACTCGAAAATCTCTTTTACTTTAAAACTGAAAATCTTCAGAGTGTCCAATTATCCCCCTGGAGTACTCTTTAATCGTCTAGATCTATTGCGATCGTTCCAGAATGTCCATCCTATAAGTGTTTAACCTGTAGGAGTATTAAGAGATTTTGTTCGTGTCCGGCGTTTGATTGAAAATGTTTATCCCAATGATCAGTTCGTCTAGAATTCTAAATGAAATTGTACTGAAAGCGAAATGAAACATAGTTCTCGATACAAAGACTACCTTCGAGTTGAGATTGGCAATCAACCGTTTTTAACCCGCGTTTTACACTGTTTTTTTTAAATTTCAGTAATTCGGGCAGACTTTTATACAGGGTGGAAATGTTAAGTGTGGTCAGACGATTAAGTATTTCATCAAATTTATAAGTGTTGCAGAACTTTATACTTACTGATACGAAATCTGCATCGCTTGACGCATAATAAGATTATATCATTTAGAGGATTTTGTTGTAGAATATGTCATAATATGAATTTTTAATTCCTCAGTACTCATTCGTTCTACGCGCTCAAACCACCTTAAAATCGAAATATCTCGGCCCTCGTGACACAGGTTTCACCTAGTACGAGTGCCAAAGCACTTCCTCAATAATATAAATTCTAGGGCAACTAATATAATTGTACCATTTTAGAAGGAGAATTTTGTACCACTTTCATAGGCATAATTGAATTTATTATTAGTATTTATTATTATCTATTTAAATATCTATTTTATTAAATGTGTACTATAATATAAATTAGTTGTGTCTGTCCATTAGAGATATTTAAAAAACATATTTGTGGTATGTTAAACGAACTATTTTGAATACTAAAATATTTTTTTCAGAACTCTTGTTTGTTTGTGATGCACGCAAAAACTACTAAACGGATTTTGATGCGATTTTTTTATTAGAAAGGTCTTGATCAGACTTAAAATCTACCGTGTGTTTAATTGCTAATTGTTAAGTAGAACCGGAGATATGACCAAAAATCGATAACTATTCTCTGCGCGGGCGGCGACGCGATATTAATTTTTAGACCTATTTTTTATAGCTACCGAATCATGAATTGAGGTTCGGATAATTGTCTCTAACTAGCGATACATGCATTAAAATGTTTTTTTTTTCTTTCTTTTACAGGTAAGTACCTGATAAAGCGACCACCGGCTCTCTAAATCAGCTCAACCACCTCAGGGACTTAAAACAAGCGAGGTAGGGTACATTTACATTGCTTTTTTCTACGTTATTGATTGTGAACGGAAATAAATGTATCGGAACTGCGGTATTATGCCACTGTCGGGAATTTTGTGCTATAGCCTCTGTTTTTATTTTTAGGGATTTTCTTTAGAAAAGCCCTATTGCTATCGAGTTGTCGTCGTCGACGTCGTCGTTGCCAATTTTCTGTCACGGTTTTGGGTATGAAGGAGATGAGCTATCGATTTGCTGTTTCGGTAATAGATTCGTGCTGGGGTGAACCATTGCAAGATAAAAAAAAGAAAAAAAAAAAAGAAAATCCCTTGTATTCGGCTGAGCTCGTGTCAGGAATTCAACTTGTTTTTATTTAATTCTTTATTGTACACACATAAAATAGTACAGTAACAGGCATAATTATATTTAGATGTACAAAGGCGAGCTTAACTCAGTATTGAGTTTTCTCCCAGCAAACCTTTGGGGGATAAAGGAGAAACAGCAACAAAAGGGTAGTAAGTTGATCCCGAGGCGGCCATCTCGAAACCGGAGATGGCCCAGGGTCAGTCGGGGTGCTAGGGATATGCTCTATGGGTAACCTTACACCCCGGCGTGTTAAGACCCGTGACGGCGTGCGGTATTATTCGGTTCAAGCCTGTAGATTTTTTCATCATTGCAATTCATCAATCATCATCCGTACACCAGTCCCGGTTGCATCCATAGCACTTTGGAGCCTGAGGTCCGGCCTCCTATTCCTCCTTTCCATGATTTGGTTTATCTGACCTTTACGAGAGCGACTGTTTATATTTGTTTAAACACAGTGATTATCCGCTCATCCGCCAATGTGGCCGTCACCCAGGGTTTACCCTTCAGTCGCAGAGAGGGAAAGGGTGATTATATATTTGTCTGGACTTCATCCAGAAAATAAACTAGTATATTTTAGCGGAATAATCTATTTAGGCGTATAATACGACACATTGGCGTAAACACGTGGCTTCCCCAAACCTCATGGAAGGTACATACATTTCCCACAAAATAAAAAACAAGTTGAATTCCTGAGACGAGCTCAGCGTAATACAAGGGATTTTCGATTTTGCGTTTTTTTTTTGCGATTTTTTCTTTATCTTGCAATGGTTCACCCCAGCACGAATCTATTACCGAAAATAGCAACTCGATAGCTCATCTCCTTCATACCCATAACCGTGACAGAAAATTGGCAACGACGACGTCGACGACGTCGACGACGACAACTCGATAGCAATAGGGTTTTTCTAAAGAAAATCCCTAAAAACTCACAATAAATTACGCACAAAGTTTTTAAGTACTACAGATTATGTTAATTTCAAAATGAAATTCCGTTTAATTTATACAATATCGATACCTTTAATTGAATGATGGTATTTATCACGTTCGTTACAAACCACTTAATTAGTCGATGGCTTGTCTAGTGTCAGTTAATCAGTGACGTCGGTAATTGTGTTGGAACAGACATGCGCGGTGGGTGCAAATGTAACTGTGACTTAATATAACATAACTTCACGCCTGTGTCCCCGAAGGGGTAGGCAGAGGTGTATTACACACCCACGATTCGCCAGTTATGTTAAGGTCCCAATGTAATATGGGGCGGGCCTATTGCCATCTACCGGGTAAATTATTAAGTGAGCGATAATTAACATTTGTTAATGTACACATAACTACGGAAAGTCAGAGGTGTGTGCCCGGGGCGACTGGGGATCGAAGATCGAGACCTCGCCTCAGCAGTCCGTTACGCACGCCACTGGGCTATCGCCGCTTAGACTGAATAGTTGTATATATGATGTATGTTAATGATTTACTGCTAGTGTTATGTAGTAACGTGGTTAATATCACTAATATTATTTTACAACGGGTACTTGGTAATTATATTTTGCTCCCGCTCCGGCTCGTATCTGGTGCAAAGGTTAGCCATCGCTATTCAACAGGGCAATGCAGCCAACGTTATGGGCACCTTTGCACCGGGGCGGATTAATTTAATTATTTTTATTGTGAATTCCTATAAATTAAAAAAAAAATTACCTTGCCGCTTTTCCCCTTTTTACCGTTGCCACATTTACCCTTTTTACCCTTTCCACCTTCCCCCTTTTTCACATTTCCCGTTTTTTAACCCTGCCTCATTTCTCCTTTTTACCCTTGTCACATTTTCCTTTTTTTACCCTTGCCACTTTTCCCCTTTTAACCCTTTCTATATTTCCCGTTTTTGCGCTTTCCACATTGCCCCTTTTTACCCTTTTTCACATTTCCCGTTTTTACACTTGCCACATTTCCCCTTTTTACCCTTTACACAATTCCCCTTTTTACCCTTTTATAGTGTGTGTGTGTGCAAGTCACACACGGTAGAAGTGAAACTTCTGAAAAGTCCGTGATAAAAAAAAACTATGGACTTATTTTTTCGTTTCATCGAGTTTGAAATCACAACGATTCTAAAGAAGTTACACTTCAAAAAAATCGGGGATACAGGCGTGAAGTTATGTTGTGTTCAGTCACTCAGTTACATTTGCACCCACCATGTCTGTTCCAACACAATTAATGAAAAATATATGAAAAAAGCAAATTCTGCAGCTACTTTTTTATAATGTCAAAGTAGGTACTGTGACGTCTGGGGTCTGGCGTCACAATTCCTCGTGTTAACGAAATGATAAACACAAGTATTTATATTTATAATGGTATTTATTTTTCACATAAAACTTCCTATATCGAGTTTTAGGGGATTTTACACGAGTTTATTTATACTTTAAGCGAACTGTAGAGGGTCGCGGATTCTGCTCAAGGATTGAGCCTACAATCACTTTACTTGGAACTCTCTTCGTACGGCGGGTCGAGGCCGGAGCCCCCGGTCACCCGCTGTCAGCAACTTGTCCGCCAAGGCAATTGTTTTTCTTCCCTATTCTACTTTTTATATTTTAAAACAATTCATTTTTAATCTCTGACACATGATGGCCAGGAAACTATCTGTAGTGCTCGAACGAGGTCGGGCGCTACAGTACACACCCCTCTTGAAGCAGTTACCGTGGTTTATGAACACTTGTAATATTAGAGTTGCCTCCCGGATGTATACAGAATGGGGAGTGAGTTAAGACTGCCGGCAGTATCACCATTTTATATCAAACTAGCTGCCCGCGGCTCCGCCCGCGCGGAGGTTGGGTATGATTTTGTGGTCATATCACCGGTTCTACAAAGAATTAACAATTTGCGCGAGGATGCGTCGAAAGATCAGAAGTGGTGCAGTGGTGGTGCACGCGACAGCTGTGTGGCGAGACATGGTGGATACTGGCTGGCCGACTTGTGTACGCGAATACAACTAAACCTCTACGCGTACCCAAAATATCTAGGATACGCGTACATTGAAATGCTTAGTCTGTACAAGGCTTTAGAGCTCCCTTTTTGAAACACAGACTCAGGTAAGTCATTCCACTCAAATCACTCGAAAACACACATCATATCGTGAAATCTCGTATGAGGGTAGAGAGTATTCCCGCAACATACGCCTGTGTAAATCAATTATTCTGATCAACCGAAGCAGTTTATGCAAATCGCGCGCGATTTATGCGAATACTGCCAGCACTGGCGATGACATTTGCTGTATATATACACACACATATATATATATATATATATATATATATATATATATGTGTGTCTGTTGTTAGCATGGACTATTCTCTTATACATTATATTATATTTCGGGGATGTATTAACATCAAAATTTCGTACTGACCCGGGAATGAGAGAAAACATTTAAGACGTCTGCTGCATATTTTACCGGCCAATAAAATATTATGCAGCTGTGGTAAACTGAACTGAACTGTCAACTGTCAAGCTGAACCGGTCTTTTTACCACAGACACAACAAAGCCGAAAATGACTATAAAATAGTTTTTAGGCGGCGGCGGCAGGGAACGTCTTAGGTTATGTATATTTCGATGATTGCCGTATAAATAAAAACATCATTTTTCTACTGTTTATCGACTTTTGTCTCTCTCTTGTTAACCTGTTTTATGTAATTAATACATTTTATACATATTATTAAATGTTTGTCATTCAATAAAGATCCAACGGTTGAAATGATCTGGCTGAAATTCTGTGCAGGGTTTACAATTTAAATTTTATGTTCTGGAATAATACTTTTTTTCCCTGGTTTAAGTTCTCCTTACTAACCTAACCTAACCTAACGCTTCTGAACAATAATATATTTTTTTATTTATATTTAATAGTACAATTTATGAATACAGGAAATATAAATATCAAAGTGATTAACAATTAATGTTTACTTTTGGTTTTCAGTTAAATAGTCGATTATTAACCAAGGGGATAAAGCAGTGTCTTCTGTCGCGGGTGATGATTTAAATCGCGAGCGTAACGAAGGGCGAGCGTAGCGAGGGTGTTAAAAACTTCGCTTCGCTCGTGATTTAAGACGAGTCCTGAGTGTAGCGAGGGATTTAAGTTCACCCAAGACTAAGACAGCTTTATCACCGAGGAAAATACTCTACTTTTCGTACCATTTGCGAAAAAAATAACACAAAGCATTTATGAGATAAGCATTTATTAAAAATAATGACAATTAAAAGTAAAAGTTAACATTCGAAACATTGGCCCAATTATTGATAGAGAGAGTTACATTCTTGTTTGGTACATTTATTGTTGATGAGATAATTTTTTAAAAGGCAGCATTCCATTTGCAAACAGCCTTTGCCCGCGAACGCCGCATATGATTCGAAGCGTGCAAATCATAGATTATTATATATATGGTGCAAATGGTGTTTTATATACAAACTCAATGGTGTAAACACAGATGTAGTTCAGTATAAATTTCGGTAAGTATTCCAAATTTAAATCACATTCTCCCCCTAGAGATGAATGAAATTCAGTACAATTTTCTTTCCCTGTGTTCGCTTTTTGTGGCATAGAATGTCACTTTTTTGAGCAAATGGTACGAAAAGTGTTTTATTAGTTTTTTAAACTATACTTTTTCTATTACGATAATTGACCTTCTGTACTCAATTTGAAGCTAATAACACCACAGTTCAATAACATATTTACCGCCGAGATTTTTCTATACCAGTCTATATTTAATTATGTGTGTGTATCGGGCCCTCATTAAGTCCTACCTCACCAGTAATTAGAGCGGCAACTTAATTACGGAATCTCGGGCCTGTACCGCCCTACGAACCAGGGAGATAGTGCGGGGAATGTTGTATTTGTTCATTTAGTTTTAATCGATAGTCATTTTGCTTAAAAAGTGTCGGTACCATATTTTTTTTTATAATTTTTCCGTCAATTGACTGCACCCCGCTGGATGGTGAGAAGCTTGGGTGAAGTCCAGAAGATATGGGCCACCATCCCAGATGCTGACGATCCTAAAATTGTAGCCCCTACCTTTTCACGCCCCGCTTGAAGAACCCGGGATTGTAAGAAGAAGGAAACACGTGCGCGGGCAGAGCATTCCAGCTCTTTATCGTGCGACAAAGAATGGAAGCACCGGGAAAAGTCATTGATTGAAAAATCATGTCGAGGAGCTCGTGGTTAAGTGTAAACCGAGTACACCGATATTGCCAAGGGTTGTGGAGATCAAACGACAGTCGCTTTAGCCGTTTTGCAGTTAGAATGAGAATGAAAAGACAGTAAAAGAGGAATAAAATTTAAATGTTGTGCAAAAACGGCTATAAATTTATTACTAATCTAGGTCATTAATTTATTCTAAGACAGCCTTACTAAATGGACTTGTTGATAAAGTGTTGTCTTAAGCAAAACGTATTAATTATAATTAGTATTTATTCTGCTAAGATGATAATTACATAATTATAATAGCCGTTAATTGCGTAACGGTTAGAATATGAGACTAGCGATCAATAGGTAATGGGTTCGAACGACCTTACGTCCGTGAGATGCTAGACGCTTTACCTCCATTTCTATATTTTGGTCTTCTGCTCCCGCACTAGGACCAGAGTTGCTAGGCTCAAAAACCTCCCCGTAGTGCAACGAAGTCGTAGAAGAGCGAATGTATGGCAGGTCTCTCTGCCTATCCCATTGTGGAAGAGGTGCAAGAGGAATGAAATTAGCAACGACTTTTTCCATATTTTAGGGTTCTACCGGAGCTGGAGTAGCAACACCCATGTTTAGAGTTACTCGGTTTCTCCACGTGTCTATCTGATCAGTAGACCGCATTGTTGACCGGGCAAAACGCCTCTCTCGCCAACAAGTCTGTTGTAGGAGACCTAGTTTTAGCCGGTTCGTCTCCGAAAGAATCACTTTGTCCCACTGCGAGTTCTACACGAAAAAAAAGAATCGACTCCATAAATTGATTAGTAAAAATACCACGTCCCCTCACTAGAGTAGACTGGTTCAAATATGTGTTAGACAGGTACAAACGTTTATTTGCGGTACAACGACAACCCACATTCGCTACTTTTCTCTCACTTTCCTTGAAATATGTAGCTGAATATGTCTATTTTTAATACCACCAAATGGAAAATTACGTCAAGTTTTCTCCTCACCCTTACCGCAATACCTCAAAACAAAATTATTCGACCAGAGCATCCTGCTACTCATTACGGAACCGTAACGTGGAAACTGACAGTAGGGCTAGTCGACAAATTAAAAGTCACACAGCGAGCTGTGGAGCAAGCTATGCTTGGAGTTTCTTTGAAGGATAAAATTCGCAATGAGGTTATCTGATGCAGAACTAAAGTTACCGACATAGCACGCAGAATACGCAAGCTTAAGAGTTCTAGAGTGGAAACCGTGAGTCGGTAAACGAAAGGTAGAACGTCCCCAGATGGCCTCAAAAGGGTAGCTGAGATAGACTGGATACAGAAAGCGGAGGATCGGTCATGTCCAGTAGTGGACTGAATACCACCAATACCTCACTTTAGCGTTATCAACACAGATATCTAATTCAAGAGATGTGTCATCCGCGCAAATGTTTTAGTCTCAATGTCACACACTCAATTTCATTCAAACTGTTTAATGATCTACCTACTGTGGTTTTTTCCAAGCAACTACAATATGTGGTTCTTAAAAAAGGGCATTAGGTTTTTACAGGTTCGGCAGCGCGAGTGCGAGTGAGGTATTGCACACGCCGCGGTAACCGCATCCCATGAGGTGGGCAATTGCCGGCCACTTAAGTAATATTTTTTTTTAGGGTTCCGTTGCCAAATGGCAAAAACGAAACCCTTATAGATTCGTCATGTCTGTCTGTCTGTCCGTCCGTATGTCACAGCCTCTTTTCTCCGAAACTATAAGAACTATGCTGTTGAAACTTGGTAAGTAGATGTATTCTGTAACCGCATGAAGATTTTCACAAAAATATAAAAAAAAAACAATAAATTTTGGGGATTCACTTAGAAGTGAAACTAAAAAAAATTTTTTCGTCAAACCTATACGTGTGGGGGGGTATCAATGGATAGGTCTTCAAAAATGATATTGAGGTTTCTAATATAATTTTTTTCTAAACTGAATAGTTTGCACGAGTGACACTTCCAAAGTGGTAAAATGTGCCCGCCCCCCCTGTAACTTCTAAAATAAGAGAGTGATAAAACTAAAAAAAATATATGATAATTGGTTTGAACCAGATCTAGTGAGTAGTTTTTTTTAATATGTCTTAAATCGTAAACTGCAATTTACCTTTCATTTAAACAACTGAAATATAAAAATTAAAAAAAACATTATTATGTTACTTGCTGCTACGGAACCCTTAATGGGCGAGTCCGACTCGCACTTGGCCGCTTTTTTATTATGAGGACGAAGCCATGTCCAACAGTTAGATAAATATAAATGCTTCAAAGTTGGCTTTAAACGCCAAATGACGTTTATTGGACGGAGATTCATGTATGTCTTTGGCGTGAAAATGTCTAATCACTCTTGTGTACAGTGAGTGACGGCTGAACTTTCTTTTGTGATACCCTTTCAATCAAACCTAATGCTTCTGTTACGAACAAGTTCACGTCCACAATGATCTTGATTAAATTTACTACCTCTCGATTCAAATCCGAAACCTTTGCCACTGCACTATTGTCGATATTGTTGAGATTGAAATAAATAGTATTGAAATAAAATTGCTCATGGGTTAGTATATAAAAATAGCACCAACTAAATCGCAAAATAGGTCTATTTCAATGTGTAATATTCGCGTAAACTGCCGACAATAAAGGAAGAAAGAAAAAGAAAGAAATTGAAATAAAACTATTTTTAACGGATTCTATCGCGATTTATTTTGATGTTATTTTAATATGTTATGCAGCCATGATCACGGGGAGACTAAGTCTTCCTAGTCTCCCCGTGACCATGGCTGCTGAAAAGCAACCGAAACGTAGGGATCAATGTGAAATATAAAATAACATCAAAATAAATCGCGATAGAATCCGTTAAAAATAATTCAATTCAATTTTTTAATATGGCAACTGAAGTCGACGTATGTGTCGACAATTCTGCCAATGTCAGACGTGCAGTGGAGTTTTTGTGGCCTGCTTATAAATTTTGATGGACTGAATGTGAGCATTGCAGAGTGACCATAAAATACTGAAACACAAAATATTGAAACACATATATATACATATAGACACACATAAATGGTTAGAACATGTCCAAATACCACAACAAAGTTAAGACGAATAGAGGTTGTCATAATCTGATGGCGTTGCACCGAATAAAGGCAATCAACAGCCTGAAAAGTTCTGGAGAGAACTGGGTCAACAGAGAAGCAAAATTCATAGGAGTGGGTATATTAAGATCAATTAAGCAAGTGTATAAGTCAGGATCCAAATTATTTATGGGACAGTTGAAAAAAATATGGTCTAAGGAGCCCTCATCCAGGCCACACTCACACAGGGAGGAATCTCGTACGCGTATTTTTTGCAAGAACACTGGGGAGCAGCAAAAGCCCACCCGAAGTCTACAGACTAAGGATATAACACTCTTGGGAACTTTTTTGTATCTATAGAACCAAGGCTTTGGAGTTATGTCTGGTTGAACCGCATAGTAAAATTTACCTTTGATCTTGCTGCTATTGGACCAATCGGCTTGCCATGATCTCTCAAGGTGGACTTGGGGTAGACTTAGGAGATCATATCCTTGGTGAGTGAGGTGCTTAAGATCTGACGATGGAGCACTGATGGCATTTTTGGCTAGAGCATCTGCACACTCATTACCTCTAATACCACTGTGGCTTGGTATCCAGACCAACTGAACTGTCTTTCGCCTATTAAAACATGTGAACAGAGAGTTTTTAATTTCCAATAAGAGGGAGCCATGTAATCTGTTGCGGAAAGGGTTTTGCTGGAGAGCCTTGAGGCAACTTAAAGAGTCAGTGAATATTACACTATGTGAAATATTATGAGCTTCTATAAACAGACATGCTTCTAGTACTGCAACACACTCTCCCGTGAACACTGAGGATTCCCTGGGACACCTAAACTTTAAGACTATATTGAAGTTTTGATAATAAACTGCCGCTCCAGTATAGCTATCGTTTGACAGTTTTGAGGCATCAGTGTAAAATCTGCGATGCCCACTCCAACGTTCTGAAATTAGTGCATTAAAAGCTCAATCTGCTGAAGGTGAGCTTTTGGTTATACCAGTGTCAAGGCATATATCTGGTGTGAAGCACAAAACTTCAAATTTAAAATTAAAGAGGGGAAGTCTGTCAAATTGAACTACCGGATATTCTAGATTTTGGACCGACCTGAAGGTTTGGAGTATTAGAGGAATTTCTTTACAGTTCCAGTAGTTAGAGGTATTACATACATGGCTTAAAATGCTTAATTTTTGTAGTAGGATGTGTGACTTTTTGTTGATAGTGCGGTATATGAAGCGAGAAGCCAGATATTGTCGTCTTAGGGCCAAAGGTGGGTCTGCACATTCGACTTGCAAAGCATTGACCGGGGTGGACTTCATGCAGCCAGAGATGACCCGAAGGCAGTTAGCCTGGAACCTGTCCAGTCTCGCCAGTGCACCTTTGTTGCATGGGACTAGTAGGAATAAGCCATAATCCATGATGCTGCGAATGAGAGCATTGTACACCAGCTTCATTGTGTATGGATGTGCTCCCCACCAGACTCCAGCAAGGGCTTTTAGGATGGGAAAGGTACGTTCACACTTTTTAACTAAATAGTTAAGGTGACAAAGGCCGGTCAGTTTTGAGTCCAAGCAGACACCTAGGAATCTAGTATTACTGACGACTGGGATGGCAAGATCCTGAATACGTACTTGGACATTAGGTATAACTCTTTTGCGTGAGAATATAACCACTGAGCTCTTAGATGGCGCCAAGCTTAGACCATGATCCTGTAGCCACTGGTTCAGGGAATTCAAGGAGATGGAGATTGATGTCGCGGCATCTTCGATGGAATCATTCGTGACATATAGGGCCAAGTCATCAGCATATTGCAAGATCTGGCAATTGATGTTTAAGGATGAGCTAATGTCAGCAGAATATATGTTGTACAGCAGGGGGCTAAGCACGGACCCTTGAGGAAGCCCTCTCCATACCCTTCGCTGACCAAACTCCTCCCCCTGAACCCTCAGGACCAGTAAGCGATGCATAAAGATTTGGCATATGCATTGAACCATCCTCGCCGGTGTACTCAGCTGTAGCAATTTATGCCTGAGAATAGGGAGAATGACACTGTCATATGCTGAGGATATGTCCAGAAATGACGCCACGACAGATTGGTTCCGGGACAGGGCAATCCGGATATCAGTTACCAGTACCGCAACACT
Source organism: Cybosia mesomella (assembly GCA_946251805.1). NCBI lineage: Eukaryota > Metazoa > Arthropoda > Insecta > Lepidoptera > Erebidae > Cybosia > Cybosia mesomella. The sequence goes on along the minus strand of OX276403.1, from coordinate 2,066,011 downwards.
ATCCATTGTACTGAGACCCTTCCTAAACCCAAACTGTGAGTTCGGTAGGAGGTCTCTAGACTCAACGATCCATTCCAGTCGGTTTTTTATAAGATGTTCCAAAATTTTTGTCCTGGACATAGTTAAGTACCATGTCCAGCTCCTCGCTAGAGAATGGTATGTCATATGGGTCATCTGATAGAACCACCTGTGATAGTTGGCTTTCCGCTATGGAAGGAACATAGGGAGGAGCTATCTTGGCGAAAAACAGCTCAGCAGTCTCACTAGATATAGGAGAAGACAGAGCAGGAGTACAACCAGAACGAAAGCTATTTATCTTCCTCCACACAACCGAAGACGGGGTGGAGGGAGACAGGGAAGAGCAGAATGTTTTCCATCCAGTGCGTTTCTTTCGTCGGAGCAGTCTCCTCGATTTTGCAAAAATATGTTTGTAATTTAATAAATTTTCTATGGTCATATCAGCATTGTATCTCTTCTCCGCCTCCCTCCTATCTCTGATACTTCTAGTGCATTCTTGGTCCCACCACGGAGGTGAAGGGAAGCTCAAAGGTGAAGGGTTTTACCCCTAGCACTATTTTTAATGGGGAAGGACAATTCTGCACACTCGTTAATAGTGCTTGTAAGACTATCCACCCAGCTCTCGGCATTGCAGTGACTAAAATAGTCTGAATTTTGTGTGTTATTGTTTGGAAGGTATTGAATTTTATCTTCCAACAGAGCTGAATATTTTGGCCAATCTGGGTTGGTCAAGTTAAATTTTAATAGAGGAGGAGGGCTTCTTACCAAATAAGTTCTATCTGTTAGTGTAGTGCAAATTGGATAGTGATCACTGCCGTGCGCCAAAGCTGTGCAGTGCCATTGAGCAGATGCAGCAATATCAAGGGTGCAGAATGTCAGATCAACGCAGCTTTTACGTTGACCAGGCACAGGTTTTCGGGTAGGGCAACCATTGTTTAAAATGAACAAATTGAGATCGTCTAGCATTGCTACCAAGCCTACCCCAGCTGCATCACAAAGATCTGACCCCCACCTAAAGTGATGGGAGTTGAAATCTCCCATTACAAGGAAGGGGCTCTCAAAGTTCTCAAAAAAGTTCCTGAGTACTGGTAGGAGGTTTGGATGCGGGCGAGCAATATAAATAGAAACTATAGTAAGGTATTCTACCTTTATGGCTACTATGCTAATATCCCGCACAGGTGCAACCACTGGCAGGGGCGAGCTGTGGTCGCTAAACGTCTCCCCAAAGTGCAAAAACTGTACCAGGGTTAAAATGGCTCGCATATACCACAACGCCTTCAGCGACGAGTGTCCCGTCCGCAAACGCTGGGGTCGATAGCCCGATCCACAGTAGCATATTGCTAAGGTGGTGACGGGGGACTCAGCATACCGCGTGTTCCAGGCAAACCTTATGAAGAAAAAGCTGGCGACACAAGAGCTCATGATTGAGGCAACCAAGCGAAAGGTCGCTGCTGCACTCATACACGAACCCTACGTTGGGGCGGCTCGAAGTATGCGGAATTATACCGGAGTAAGGGTCTTCCAAAATAATGCACAGGGGGAAGGCATCGTCAAGGCGGCAATAGCCGTCTTTGACAGCAACATTGATGTTGTCCAATACCCCCACCTCACCACGAACAACATCGTAGTGGTGGGGCTCGCAACAAGTGCATGGAAGATCTCACTGGTTTCCTTTTACTTCGAGCCGGACCAACCCATGGGTTCATACATTCGCCAACTGAGAGCTATTGTCGCGAACCCCGAGATGGGTAAACTCATCATAGGGGGAGACGGTAATGCCTGGAACACGTGGTGGGGTAGCGTATTGGTGGACTCCCGAGGAGAGGAGCTTCTGGCAGTGATCGACGAGCTGGGCCTCCAGGTACTTAACGTAGGTAACACCCCGACATTTGATACCATCAGAGGCGGCCAGCGATTCCACAGCCATGTGGATATAACTGTATGTACGGAAAGTGCGCTAAACCTGGTGGAGAACTGGGCAGTTGAGGAGGGCCTCACGAGCTCGGACCACAATGGAATCACCTTTGGGATTAGGCTACAAAAATCTAAAGGCATCGATATCCTACGAACCACGAGACTGTACAACACCAGAAAGGCCAACTGGGACCGGTTCCGAACGGAGTTCACACAGCTGAGAAGTCAGGGAAACCTGTCAGCTTCAGAGGTGAACAAAGTTGGGAGCCGGTCCGAGTTGGACAACATGGTAGATAAGTACTCCGATATAATTACCAAAGCCTGTACAGTCTCTATGCCGAAAACGATCCAAAACCCAAGGTTAAGGATTCCATGGTGGTCCGAGGAAATTGCCCAGTTAAGAAGGGAGGTAGTCACCAGGAGGCGCCGTATCAAGAGCGCCGCACCGATACGCCGCGAGAAAGTCGTGGGTGATTACCTACTGGCTAAGGAAAAGTACGAGACGGAGGCCAAGAAGGCTCAGATCGCTAGCTGGAAGCGGTTTTGCTGCAAGCAGGACCGTGAGGGGATGTGGGAGGGTATCTACAGAGTGATTGGAAGAACCGCCAAGAGAGCCGAGGACGTACCTCTGGAACTGAATGGCGCGGCCTTGAACGCGGAGCAGTCCGTGAAGCTCCTAGCCGAGGTGTTTTTCCCGGAAGACTTGGAGGAGGAGGATACGCATGAGCAGGCCTGCTTGAGGGAAAGGGCAAGGAGAGTGATCGAGGAGCCCTGCGGAGAACCGCTGGACCCCCCGTTTACCCTCTTTGAACTTGAAATGGCGGCCAAATCCTTCAACTCCAAGAAGGCACCGGGGGCGGATGGCTTCACGGCCGACATCTGCAGCCGCGCCATCAGCAACGATCCCGAGCTGTACCTCAGTCTAGCAAACAAATGCTTAATGCTTCACCACTTTCCGAAGACCTGGAAAGAGGCAACCGTCATCGCGCTTCGCAAGCCAGGAAAAGAAAGCTATTGTCTTCCCAAATCATATAGGCCCATAGGACTGCTCCCAGTCTTGGGCAAGATATTTGAGAAGATGCTCATGGCAAGATTGCGACACCATCTCCACCCAAATATCAGCGCCCACCAATACGGGTTCATGCCACAAAGGAACTGTGAGGACGCTCTCTGTACCCTGGTCCAGCACATTAGATCTAAGCTTGATGACAAGCAGATCGTTGTGTTGGTCTCCTTGGATATAGAGGGCGCCTTCGACAGCGCCTGGTGGCCGGCGATTAAAGTCCGACTCGTGGAGGAGGGGTGTCCGGAGGGCCTTAGAAGGCTGATAAATAGCTACCTGGAAGATAGACGGGTCCGGGTGAAGTATGCTGGGAGGGAATACAGCAAAAGCACAAGAAAGGGTTGCGTCCAGGGCTCTATTGGTGGTCCAATCCTCTGGAACCTGCTGCTAAACCCGCTGCTAAAAAGCCTGGAGGGAATGGGCGAGTACGTACAGGCCTTCGCAGACGACGTCGTCCTGGTCTTCCACGGTAACACAGCTGCTACAATAGAAAGACGTGCCAATGCCGCTCTCGACCATGTTCAGACGTGGGGTGACAAAAACAAACTCAAGTTCGCGCCCCATAAGACCAACGCAATGGTCCTGACGAGGAAACTGAAGTATGACACACCACGTCTGAGCATGGGCGGGATAGACATTGGCACGTCTAACGAGGTCAAAATTCTTGGCCTCACTATTGATAGCAAGCTAACTTTTAACACGCACGTAGATAACGTTTGCAAAAAAGTTACCAACATCTACAAGCAGTTGACCAGGGCGGCGAAGGCCAGTTGGGGTCTCCATCCAGAAATCGTTCACACTATCTACACAGCGACAGTCGAGCCTATAGTGCTGTATGCAGCCGCCGCGTGGGCGGGGGCGCTTGGGAAACTGGGAGTCCAAAAGAGGCTAAATTTTATCCAGAGAGGTTTCGCCCAAAAAATTTGCAAAGGTTATCGCACGGTCTCCCTCCACTCAGCTTTGCTACTGGCTGGGATACTCCCTCTTGACCTCCGTGTCCGTGAAGCAGCTTTGCTGTACGGGGCCAGGAGGGGGGATCCACAGCCAGGCCTTGGGGGGAGGGAGGTCGAGCGACCGGCCTCAGCTCTGGAGAACCCTCACCCTGCGGAGCATATACGCCTGGAGTTCCTACACCTGGAGACTAGTGAGCAATTATGCGAGACAACGAACACTGCAATGCAGATATACACCGATGGCAGCAAGATTGAGGGCAAGGTTGGAGCCGCATTATCCATGTGGACTAATGGGGCCGAAACCAAAACCCTCAAACTTGGCCAGCCATCATACTGCACGGTCTACCAGGCGGAACTCTTGGCGATATGTGAAGCAACGAGGGTGATCCTAAAACATAGGGCTACCTCATTTGGACTCTACAGTGACTCAACCGCAGCACTCCAGACGGTCGCGAATCCCACTTGCCTTCATCCCCTCGCCATGCAGAGTAGGAAAAACCTAAAAACATGTTTCCAGCAGAACAAAATTGTCAAGCTGTTCTGGATTAAGGCGCATGCGGGGATGGAGGGGAATGAGAGGGCCGACCAACTGGCGAAAGAGGCAGCCTTGGGACTGAGGCGGGCTCCGGACTACGACCTTTGTCCGGTTTCCTTCGTCAAGCGAACCATCCGTAAGGACTCCCTTGGCGAATGGAACCGGAGGTATGTGTCTGGCGAGACCGCTTCAGTGACAAGGCTCTTCTTCCCGAGCGCGGTGGATGCATACGGCATTATAAGAAAGTTCGAACCAACTAAATACACCACGCAGTTGCTGACGGGGCACGGTGGGTTCTCCGCGTACCTGACAAGGTTCAAGTGCAAGGAGAATCCATCGTGCACCTGCGATCCGGATAAAAATGAGGATGTTCCCCACCTTATTGCCGAATGCCCGGTCTTCGCAAGACAGCGGTATGACCTGGAACAAAAACTGCAATTTAACATCACAAGAGACAACTTGAGTCATATATTAATTGGTACAGATAGGCAAATGTTTCTAGATTATTGTGTTAGAATTATAAAAGCAGTCAACAATAGAAACAAAGTATAATAGGACATTAATAAAAGGTTTTTATTTATTCAAATTTATCGCAGGTTTATAAGTGCCCGGTTAATGGCAATAGGCTCGCCACCTATTACATTGGGACCTAAACATAAACTGGCGAAATGTGGGTGCTAGCACCTCTGCCTACCCCTTCAGGGATATAGGCGTGAGTTTATGTTATGTTATTAATAAAAGGAATAACATGAGGTTATTCCCTACATTAAAACTAAATAGCAATTAAAATAAGTAAATAGACGCAATAATAAAAATGTTGAAAGAACTTAGTACATATTGTAACTGGCTCAGAAGACGAGATTATAGTAAATATACGTAATAGAAAGTATGATTGATAGTTATATGGTTATATGGGAAACAAAACATATTAGAAATAAGAACCCACTACCCCAGACAAAATAGTAAATACTCCTTCAAAATATAGAATAAGGTTAAAACAAATAGGAATATAAGAAAATATATATATTATATATATATATATACAAACAAATGTTATACCTAAGTAAAAATTGACAGAGTCAAAATATTACACGTGTAAAAGTAGACGATAAATAGTAAATAACCTTTAAAATATAGAAATAAGATTAACACAAATAAGAATATGAAAATATATATATAAATTGTTATGAAATGAATAAGACTGAGAAAGTCTCTGAAATTTTAAAATCGGAGGTGCCAGTAAAAAAAAAAAAAAAAAAAAAAAAAAACCACTGGCAGGGACCTAAAGGGAATTTTGTTGTTTACAAGGAGTGCTTCTTATGAGTCACGCTCCTCACGTTCCATTGAAGAAACAATTGGTTTGGGGCCATTTTTAATGTTAGCTAAAAGAGCTATGAGTTTTTCGGCAACGTTGGACGGTAGGTTAGAGCTATTGGGAGATATTAATGTAGTCAAAAGTTGTAGTAATATATCAACGATGGAAGAGGTGTTGTCAGGGAGGTGGGTAGGGGAGTTAACCATAGCGCAGCCATTCGGCTGTGAAGATTGAGGGGAGCCAATAATTTGTTGGTGGGAAACTTTATCGTACCAGGGGGAGGATGCAGAATGAGATTTTGGTTTAAGGAATACCGTTTTACGGTATGATGTTGAAGAAGCTCCTTTAGCTGCCTCAGCATAGCTTCGAGAGACCTGAGGAACCGTTTTGCTAGCTTCAGTGTACGATATTACTCTTTCGGCCATCGCCGTCTTAATGGCCCTCTGTCTACCATACTCCGGGCACACCTTACTATTAGCAAAGTGGTTTCCCGAGCATAATACACAGAAAGCATCTTGTTCTGATATAGAGCACCCATTACCGGGGTGATCATGACCACATTTAAGGCAGCGAGGCTTGGACCTGCAGATACCCTCTACATGACCAAACCTGCAGCACTTACGGCATTGAATGGTGGGGTAAATATATTGTTCTACAGGTAAGGACGTATAGCAGCAATATACCCTATTTGGGAGAGTTTGTCCATCAAAAGTTAGGATGCAAGTTTCAGTGGGCTTCCATTCTTGGATTCCATCTCTCACTACTTTGCGATTAATTCTTCTAACCTTGAGGACTCGGCCGCAGCCTGGGGGAACAGTTATATAAGATTTAGCTTCATCTTCTGTCATGTCAACGGGTACCCCACTAACTACTCCCATACGTGTGACGTTGAAAGAAGGAATAGAAGCAGTATAACTATTTTTAACTAGAGTGGGATTGGCTATGAAAGCATTGGCATCCTGGTGGGAAGCAAACTCAACTGATATGCGGTTCCTCCCAACCCTTTTAACGCCAGCCTTAGAGACGTTACAGATATTATTTTTAAGAAGGAATAGACCAAAAGTGACAGGGTGGAGAGTTGCTCCAGAGGAGGGTTGAGGTTCAACACGGGAAACGTGGACTATATAAGGAGCTTTGTCGTTTGCGTTATATTTTTCACGAGCAATCTGACTTTTAGGCTGCTTTGGGGGTAGATTAGGGACGGGGGTGGTTTCTACCTCCCCTGGCCGTTTGCGAGATGTTAAGGCTGGGGTTTCTGCAATGCTACAGGCTACTGTAGCAAACTGAGTCAGTGTATCAGCATTAGGCATAGTCTCATTTATAAAGAAAGGAGAGGTAGAAAACGAAGGGGTGGGAGGGCATTGCAGATCAGGAGTAGAAAAAGTGGGTGTGCAAGGGCGTTGGATATCAGGAGGGTCCGGCGGTTTTTGTTTATCCATTGTTATAATTCATAGGTTATAAACAATAGGGATTAATTAAAGTACGGCACAATACCTGATACCAGTTAGTTAGGACGACACACACAGTAAATATAGTATCCAGTCACAGTAGAATGTCACTATTGTCACAAAAAACACAAAATCACCAAAATATTCTAGACACACGTGACGCTCAATCACACGCTGTGGCGAGAATCCCCCGTTAAAAATAGTTTTATTTCAATGTGTGACATTCGCGTAAACTTCCGAAAATATCATAAAGAAAAAGTATATATATAACATTACATGACATCTGAAAATACTTAAAATAAAATATTTGGAGCACATTAGTAAAATCATACTCAGATGGCACTTGCTTGAGTCAAAGTCAAAGTAAGAAATCATTTATTCTGTATAAGAACATTACAAAAAAAAACACTTGCAAAACATCAAAATTAAAAAATCTTGTCTTTAATGTTAAACCCGGCCCTGTCCTGAGAGGACTATTGGAGGAGTTGTCTATTTACAAACACGTTTCATCATCATCATCATATCAGCCGTAGGAAGTCCACTGCTGAACATAGGCCTCCCCCATTGACTTCCATTTTGACCGGTCTATAGCGGCCTGCATTCACCGAGTCCCTGCGCTCTTTACCAGGTCGTCTGTCCACCTGAATCTAATTACAATATTTGAACCACCAAGATGGACCTGCTGATTGATGGACGAGGCTCAGGCGCCATCGATTTATAGTCCATGGTAGGTACTAGTTCTCCTCCTCTCAAAATGGTACTCAAACGGTACAATCCCAAAGTAAGCTTAATTATAAAAAAACTAAAATAATTGCCGCAAAAATAAGTTCAACAATCTCCTCCAACTTTTAGTGGAGCGTTTCAATTCCATACTTTTCCAGAAAGTTAGTAAATTACTTCAAGTTGCTTGTAAGCTAAGCTTTTTACCTTGCCAGGAGTTGTCGGAGTAACTTTATAGCGCTTTATAAAATCTCTCCTCGTACGCTCAAAGCGAAATATCCGGCGGGAATTGGTTACGAGCCGGTTAAATGCAGTTCTAACTGGAAACGACGGTGGTTAGAATTCAATTTTTGAATTTCCGACACGTTTAGAGATGTATTTATGGAATTTTGTAACGGTGTTTGGCTATTTCTGTGTGATGATTTTATTAGTTTTACCTGCAAACAATATACTCATCAGGGTCACAAGGTTAGTGCATCCAAAGCTTGCACTTTGGAGGCCGGGCTTTCCTACTTTTTCCATAGCAGCGACGGCCGCCTGACTTCCCATCCCGAGAATAAACCTACACATGCCTGCCAACTCACCGACGCGGGATCAAACCCGACCCCAAAGGTGAGGCCGCGACGGTGGCCAAAGTCCGTCGGGCACCCTGGGGTTATCCTTTCGAGGACGTATCCGGGGTGCCTGGCAACGGGCACTTGGGTAGGACACCGTATGGGTTAAGTCGGTTCGATTCCGACAAATCCATCTCATTGCTGTCACCGGTGGGGTAAAGCCCGTGGGAGATTCTACACGTAAAAAAAAAGTGAAAAATAAAGTACATAACATAACATAACTTCACGCCTGTATCCCCGAAGGGGTAGGCAGAGGTGTATTACACACCCACAATTCGCCAGTTATGTTAAGGTCCCAATGTAATAGGGGGCGAGCCTATTGCCATCTACCGGGCACATTATTAAGCGAGCGATAATTAACATTTATTAATGCACACATACTACGAAAAGTCAGAGGTGTGTGCCCGGGGCGACAGGGGATCGAACTCGAGACCTCGTCTCCGCAGTCCGTTACTCACGCCACTGGGCTATAAAATAAATTATGATTAATTAATTTAAACACAAAAACAAAAAAAATAATTAAAATAAATTATGATTAATGAAATACAAAAATTAAAGCTATTTCATTATCATCTTAAATTAAATTGTATTACTTACCAATATTACTATTCAGAAAATGTTAACAAAAAAAACCCTCTAAAATAACAATTACTATGTTGCAAATATAAATAAAAAAGTGCGGCCAAGTGCAAGTTGGACTCCCGCACGAAAGGTTCCGTACCATTTTCTATAAAAACGGCAAAAAATACACGTAACCTTAAATATTTGTTATATTTTAATTTAATAAATTTATTTTTAAACTGAATATATAACTAAATATTCTGTGAATATTTTAAGCGTCTGCCTGTTGCCGTTGTCAATATTTAGCAAAAATATCACGTTTATTGTATAGGCGCCCATTAAATATCTATTTTATTCTGTTTTTTTTTATTATTATAACTGCACCAGAAATACACCATCTGTGAAAATGTCAACTGCCTAACTATCACGGTTCATGAGATTCAGCGGAGCCTTAGTAATAGGGTCTCGTTTTACAAAAAAACACGCTAAAACGGTTACCGTGTTTTTTTGGGTACGGAACCCTAAAAATAGTGCACCACTGGTATTGGGTACAGGGACCAAGCGAACGGTGGTCAGGACTCCAGAGATAGAAACCTCCTCACAATGTGTACCGTGTCGAGGAGGAATGCCTTCGCATCAGGCCCTCACCCATCTGCCCAACATGGGCCTCAGATATTAATAATATAAAATTCATCCTAAATACACTTTTGATAAATGTGAAATCAAATTGGTCTCGTACGACGCCCTGAGTTTCTAATTAGTAATAAAATAGTCTGTACTAATATTATAATTATAATATGATATTTGACGGCCTCTGTGGCGTAGCGGCATTCGAATGCTACGTAAGGGGGCGCGGGTTCGATTCCCGCTCAGTGCAAATATTTGTATGCATGAATATGTCTATTTACATTGGTCTGGGTGTTTCTATGTATAATAAGTATGTATTTACAAAAAAAAAGTATAAAGGTATGTTTATCCGGATTCTGGAACCCATAACACATGCTAGTTAAACGATGCTTACTTTGGGTCTAGAAAATGCTGTGTAGAATGTCGTAGAATAAAGCTGAAGAGTTTGTTTGTTTAATTTAACGCGCTAATTTCAGGGACTACTGAATCGAAATCATTTTTTTTGTGTTCGATAGCCTATTTATCGAGGAAGTCTATAGGCAATATATCATTACGCTACTATCTAGGGGACCGGAGCAGTAATCATATATGTCAACAAATCGGGCAAATTTCCACACATTATTGTAAAACTTATAAATTGCAGGCATGTATTTATTTATTTATTTATTTATTTATTTGGGAAAATAAACAGTCACACAAATGATTACAAACCATAACTTAAGATAAAGAAATACCTTTGTGAGACCAACAACATTTTCCACATAATATTTTAACACAAAATATTTTAAAACTATCATGCGTTGTTCCTACTCAGCTTGAAGTTTATACAATTTAACTTATAAATCTAAATACTTAAATTATCCAAACTTTGCGCTACATATTTTTTAAATTTGCCCGTAGATATTGCAAACAAATCTATATCTTGAAAATATTTATTGTAATTCTTAGTTAGCCGACGCAGTGGCGCTCTCAAACCTGCGTTAGTACGAGAAGTAGAAACAGCAAATGTGAGTTGCGTGCGCACCTCTCGTCGTGTTGATGTTCTAGGTACTACGTAGCATAGCTTATTGCGAATATCAATGCAGTCATATACATTGCCACATAGATCGAACAGAAACACCGTCTCCAACAAGATACGTCTTCTTTTCAGTTTTTGTAAATTATACCTATTCAGTAAGATGTCAGTCGCTGCAAAACTACGAAAACAACGATAATGCATGGCTCTTAAAAATTTGCTTTGAACCCTCTCAATATATTCAGAATATTTGTTATAAAAAGGATTCCACACAGGTACTGCATATTCTAGCTGTGACCTAACTAAACTTTTGTACAGATACAAGTAAGTAGAAGGGCGCACAAATTCTTTAGCTGTTCTCATTATGAAACCATACATCCGATAGGCGTTATTTACGATTTTACTAATATGTTCATCAAAATGTAGTTTATCATCGAGAAGAATCCCCAGATCACGAACTAATGATACTCTAGATAGGGTTGTGCCATTTAACGTGTATGGGTGTTTCATTACGTTTTTGTTTTTTGTAAAGCTTATACAACAGCATTTGGATATACTAAGTTGCAGTTTGTTAGCTTTGCAGTATACATCGAAGCGATCCAAATTCTGCTTGAAGCAAAAAACAATCCAATTCGCTTTTTATTGGTCTGTAAATTTTGAGATCATCAGCAAAGAGTAGTAATTTACAGTTATGGAAACATGTATGAATGTCGTTTATAAATATGATGAACAATAGGGGGCCCAGGATCGATCCCTGGGGCACGCCAGAAGTCACACAAACAACAGATGACTGGAATCCATTAATTACTACTCTCTGGGTTCTGTTGGTAACATATGAAGAAAACCATCGCAGGAGATCGCCACGTATGCCATTGTAGGCTATCTTGTTCAGTAACAGCTGGTGGTCAACCTTGTCGAATGCCTTTCGAAAGTCCGTATATACAGTATCAACTTGGACTCGAGAGTCCATGTTGTTGAATAAATAATCCACAAAGGCAACCAGATTTGTAGTGGTTGATCTTCTCTTCACAAATCCATGTTGCTGTTGAATTATGTTGTTTTGAAGCACAGGATATACTTTATTGTGGACTAGTCTTTCCAAAAGCTTCGACAAAACTGACAATATTGATATTGGGCGATAGTTTTCAACGTCCTGCTTAGGACCCGATTTGTAGACGGGTGTTATATTAGCGCGCTTCCATTCGTCAGGAAAGACCCCTTGTGATAGTGATAGATTGCACAACATTCTTATAGGAATACACAGATTTTCCGCCGTATTTTTAAAAAATATTACCGGGAGACCATCAGGCCCTGGCCCTTTAGAGGCATCTAGAGATTTCAGTGCTTCTAACACATCACCATCACTAAACCGAATCTTATTAAATATTGAACAACGTTCGGAACAATCCTGGTTCGAAATTGGATCATTATTAATAGTAGAAGGTTCGTAGACTGATTTAAAAAATTCTGAAAAATAGTTACAGATCTCAGTAGGGTCATTGGTATGTCGGTCAATATATTTCATATCGGAGGGGATACCGGCAGAAGACTTTTGTTTAGAGACATACGACCAAAAATATTTAAGATTGCTGCGTATACCCTCCTCAACAGAGTTCATATAGTTAGTATAACAATTTTTACACTCGGCATGAAATCTGGACCTAAACAACGAAAATTGTTCATAGTCAGATATATTTTGATACTTTTTCCATCTGATCCATGCTGAGGATTTATCTCTGTATATACGTATTAGGGCGGGCGAGAACCAATGAGGGAATTTTGAAGACCTGCCATTAACCAGGGGTACGTGCGTTTTTATTATACTAAAAACAATGTTATAGAAAGTGTTCAAGGACTCATTAACGCATTGATCTATCCTAATCTCGTTACTCCAGTCTATAGTGCTCAGTTCACCATTAATGCAACTGTAGTCAGCCTTAAAGTAGTTATACTTTTTAATAAATTTCCGCTCCATGGGAGTGTGACACAAGTCAATAGTAAGTAGTACACAAAATATCGGATGTTTTTTATCAGATGGTAGCAAATCATTATTCGGCACGAACACCGAACAGTCTCTGTCACTGATAACTAGATCCAACAAATTCCCATAAGCATTCTTTAGCGTGTTGTACTGACAAGCACTAGAATAAGACAAAAACATATTGAGGCATTGACAAATAGAAGAGTTACCACTGCATAACAGTCCCAATAGTGATGTATCATTATTAAAGGGTGACCAACAAATATCAGGTAGATTATAATCACCCACCACATAGAAATTTTCAACGTGAGTGTCCTCTAGGAGAGATTGCAACATTTCAAAGTGTTGAACATAAACATATTCAGGCGTATTGGGTGGTATATAGGCTGCACTAATGATGATTTGTTTAGGTCTGGATGAACTGGGTGTTTGCAGAACGACGCACTCCATCTTAGAATCAAGGGTTGATTGTGGTACAATTCTTACTGAACGCAAACCTTTTAGTACCGCCACAAGAACACCGCCACCATCTTTTTTATTAGTAGCTATTCGATCACGGTCACATCGATAAACTATGTAACGGGAATCGATAAACTCATTATCAAATATTTCTGGCGTCAACCAAGTCTCGGTAAGTACAATTATGTCATAGATATTAGACAGAATATTCATATATAGTATATTCAGTTTAGTGCGGGTCCCCCCTACAATTCTGATAGTATATTAATAAATTACTAGACATTTAAACCCAATAACAACAAAACAATAAAACATTACACCAGAACTACCTACTTTACTCAATATGTATATCATCGGTAGACAGTATCTCTGCTCGACCAACTGCAACTTATTGGCAACAACAGATGATAAGTTGTCAGAACTCCGTAAAACGCAAATTACATTAAAAATCCAGGTGAGGTTTACAGTAAATATACCAGTGACATAATTTACTAAACAAAATAATATCCTCAAGTCGCTCACTTTTACACATCTATCGTCTAAGTTCAAAATAAACATAATTTTTTGAGGGCTCTTTCTTATTTCATTTATATACTGTACAAAGAAAAGCTTAAAAAATATATATCTCGAAAACAGAGAAAAAGTGTGGTAGTATTTAAGTGAGTTATATGTCTTAAAATTAAACAAAAATAAACTTATGGTGTAGCAATACAACATGCAAAAATAACACAAGCTTGGCAACATTAACTTCAGGAGGAAAATAATACAAAATAGACGAGTATAATAATATTTAGATAAGTTAAATATTTCAAAACTGAAGAAATATATGGTTATATACCTACAAAACATGCAATAATGAAACAAACTGAAAAGTAAATGAAATAGTAAACTTATTATTATTTGAGTATACTTCAATATATTCACTTTAAAAAAATAACTAAATAAACGAACTAATTTATGACATTTAACCCTAAGTGTTAGACTGCATTCGAGGTTTAATTTTAGCGAGATCTTGCTGACATCTAATAGCGATAGACTTACTTCCTTCATTTTCGCGGATAAGGATTGTTCCATTTTTAACCCATAAAAATTTGAAGTTATGCTTCTTCGCTGCTTCACGACACTCGCGAAATAATTCCTTACTTTTTAAAGTGAGATGCTCATGCATGAAAACGGGTAGTGAAGTACCCGATATGCCCAATTGTTCGGTAGTGAGACCCTTATTTAAGCGATAGGCGCTCAGAATATTGTCTCTTAATATACGTGAAGTCAGTTTGATAATGATATTCTTTGACTTATTGCTATCCCGGTGTGCATGTGGAACCGGATGAATAGATATTATATCATTACGTTTTACAGTGCACTTTATAACGGAACCAATGTTCTCCATAATTGTCACCAAGTTTTCGTTGCGCCTTTCCGGGATATTGCATAGCTCAATGTTACAGTTTCTTGCACTCTGTTCCAGGTAGTCTATCTTAGCTACGAGTTCCGGCATAGTACGATTCGTGTGAACATTCGCTTGAATCTGCTTGTCTAAATCTTCTACCTTTTTCGCGAGTTCTGACTGGTCATCAGAAGTGAATTGTATTGACGCCTTAAGGCAGTCAACTTCTTGCGTAATATTATCGTATTTGGCTCCTAAATCAGACACTCGCTTTTTAATGAAGGTTTGCTCAGAACGAATAGACTGTATGTCCTGTTTAATTTCCGTCGTGGTCTGAGTGAGTTTGGATAAGTCATCTTTTATTGTAGTGACACTCTCTGTTATTTTAGACAAAGTATTTTCTAAATCACAACGCCAATCGTTAAGAGCACTTTTGAACTCACTTGACAATGTATTAATCGCCTGCGACCATTCCGATTCCGGTTGCTTACGTTTATTACGAACTGCGATATTTTTCTCAGGTTTAGTTCCCGAACACAGATTTATATCTGTGTCAGAGTGACATATATTATCGGCTGAGGAGAACATTATTTTACGATCGCAGCTTATCAAATCAACTAACAAACAGAAAAAGTGCAGGTCAGGCAAGTGGGATTTGATCTTGCGCCACTCGGTGCGGCCTCGAAGACAAAAAGCGTACAGGCAGCGCGTTCGGCCAATCGTCCTTGTCAGAATTTGTCGAAATTATTGACCAGTATCAGCAATTCATTCGATTGAAAGTTTAAGCTAATAATATTGCAATATGGTTCTTAATGAGGACTTGTATCGTTACAAAGTCAATTTGTTTACCCACTTTTAACACTTTTTCACAAAAAAAGTTTGAACATTAGAACTGAATTTGCTTTAAAAAGTCGTAATAAATAGTCTTAAATTAATCACACTTTACGTAAACACGTAGCACTAAAGTTAGTTTATACTATACTAGTGACATATCATTAATTTGCGGATGTTTAAACACTTTTTTGAATATTATAAGTAAGACTGAGTTATATACACTGTGCATAGAACAAGATCCGCACGACGAATATTTGACGGTCTCTGTGGCGTAGCGGCATTCGAATGCTACGTAAGGGGGCGCGGGTTCGATTCCCGCTCAGTGCAAATATTTGTATGCATGAATATGTCTATTTACATTGGTCTGGGTGTTTCTATGTATAATAAGTATGTATTTACAAAAAAAAAGTATAAAGGTATGTTTATCCGGATTCTGGAAGCCATAACACATGCTAGTTAAACTATGCTTACTTTGGGTCTAGAAAATGCTGTGTAGAATGTCGTAGAATAAAGCTGAAGAGTTTGTTTGTTTAATTTAACGCGTTAATTTCAGGGACTACTGAATCGAAATGATTTTTTTTGTGTTCGATAGCCTATTTATCGAGGAAGTCTATAGGCAATATATCATCACGCTACTATCTAGGGGACCGGAGCAGTAATCATATATGTCAACAAATCGGGCAAATTTCCACACATTATTGTAAAACTTATAAATTGCAGGCATGTAGGTATGGGTTAAATACCATTTGGATCAAAGTGTGTAACGGGTGAAGCCGCGGGGGACCGCTGGTTAGTAATAAACTATTCGTGATCCAGTAAGCACTCTGTTTATATTGCTAAACAAACAAACACAAACAAGTAATGATACAAAATCAACAGCCGCGTTGTGCGGGCCTCGCGTGTTTGCTCGCTCTTGACATTTAATATCCGCTCGAAATGCTACCTTGTGCGCATGTAGTGTTGTTGCATACTGAACAGGCAACACGCCGAAGTTTAAATCAGTTTACTTGAATTCTTTACTTCGAAAAGTATCACTTTGAAACTAACTTTTAAATATTTTAAAGGATACTATCGTGATTTAGGTATTCTGAAAGACCTCCCGAGGGGGCCATCTCGAAACCGGAGCTGGCCCAGGGTCAGTCGGGGTACGAGAGATATGCTTTATGGGCAACCTTACACACCGGCGTCTTAAGACCCGAGACGGCGTGCGGTTTTAGTCGATTCAAGCCCGACATAACCTTATTGTTTAGTTTTAATCGTTAAGTATTAATGTTTTGATGTTGGTACCGCGTATTGATAGGACCAACATCAATCATATTTTTTCTTTACGTACCCGCGCATTATTGTACGTGAACTATGACGCCAGTACTTGGCGAGTTGAGCGCGGAGTTGAGCGCGATGTCGCTTTGTGAGGGTCCGAGCTCGTTCGCTCGTTGGTGGACCCTTTGCTCGTGTGTTTTTAGTAGGGTCAAGCTCGTTGGCTCGTTGGTGGACCCTGGGCTCACGCTTTTTTGGGTTGGCGGTGCCACGCGCATTGTTGTGAATTTATTTGTTGAATGTTGATTAATTGGTGAAAAATAAAAATAAAGTGAATACGCCCATCGCGTTCGTTGGACTTGGAACCTTGCTCCGGTTGAAAACACATTCTATGGGAAGTAAATCTCACATTTTACTTTATTGCATAATTAATTTATTGTATATTCAATTACACGTACATTCATGTCACATATAGTTAGATACACGATAAATAGGCACACTTTCCAATCTTTGCTACTTTCCCGGCTGAATCCCGGCCAATTGAAGGTCAGTGACCCATTTATTAATATATTTTGTGTATTTTTGATGATAATTAACGGATTGGTATAATTTTGGTTTGCCATTTGAAACTTAATACTCGGTTCAAGTCCGCCATTTTGAGTGTTAATTTATCGGTATTATTTTGCCTTTTGGTGCAATTGAATTTGACTATTTTCACCTTAAAACTTGGAATTGTTAATAATAATAATAATAAAGGAAATAAAGGAAATAATAATAATTATTATTCAGACCCGCCGGGAGGTCGGAATAGATATGTATTTGTGTTTACTTGCTATAAAATTGAAAGTAATGTGATTTGATTTGTTTGTATCCGAGCGTTTAAAATAGCTAATTTTATAGTTCAATATTTCTCTGGATCTCCGGGTAATTTTTTGGTTTTGGTTCTTATAAAGACCTTTCTAATATAAACACCGCATCAAAATCCGTTCAGTAGTTTTTGTGTCCATCGCGAACAAACAGATAAACAGACAAACAGATAAGGATTCCAAAAAAAAATGTTGTGTTCAAAATCATTCCTTTAACGCAAGTATTTTTTAAATATTTCCAACGTACAGATAACAAATTTACATTAATATAATTAAGTATAGATATTGATAGATAGCATAGATAGACACACATTTCGCCAACTATTTACAGTACCACATAACAAAGAGCTGCTGCTGAGAATTTCTTGACAGAAAATGTACAACCCAGGAATGAATCTGGTACCTCCATCTCAACTGGAGCTAAAGGGTGTGATGTAGTATGTGTAAGCCAATGCTGAAAATTAACTCTGAAGAGCTCTTAAAAGCTTTGTAATGAACATAACAAATATTTACAACTAACTATTGCTCACGACTCCACCCGAGTCAAATCTGATCCTATTCCTGCAACCATGCCTCCACCCATGTCAACCATTTTCATGAATAAAAAGTATTATTCCAGATTATAATCTATTCCGAATCTGTACGTAATTTCAGCCTGATTCGTTCAGCCTATTGAACGTGATTAAGTAATATCCAACCATATTCACAAACTTTCAAATTTATAATAACAGTTAGGATTTGTGTGATAGAATGTCAGCTCCATTGTTTTTTTTTAATTTTGGTGTTCTGTGTTATGTGAATATTCTGACTATTTCTCTGTGTAGTGTGTTGTATGCTCATGATATTTATACAAGCACCATCGAGTCGTTTGACAATCTCTCTGAATATGTCGAATTATTGTCGATCTATTTTTATATATTTATATTATTATCTATTATATTTATCTATTATCTGTCTAAAATGTGTACTTAAGTCAAATAAACATTTATTTTTTTTATTTTTTTTATTTAGCATTCTTATAATCCTTATACATATTTTATTTAGATAGGTACAACGATAAAAGCATACCATTTTCGCTTTTTCTACTTTCATAAATGCTCACCGATTGTGGACACCCATGACCTGGCATTTATAATGTCCTCGGTCTGATTGACATAGCTACGCCCAGGTCGCACTTATCGCGTTGCCCATCCACCTTTGCTTCAAAAATCTATCATACTTGGAAATAATAACTCATTTACGCAAATGCAACTCATGTTTTACAAATATTCGAAATACAAAAGAAAAACAACTTTTATTAGTTGCGCTCGCAGAACGTACGATAATCGAATTAATTATGAAAAAAGGGCATGTCAAAAGCACTGGCAGGCTTGCATGAAAGGTTTAATAACAAGCATTGCATGAAAGGTGTAAGGACAGAAGCAGATGGCGGGCTGTTATCTCTGCCTACCCCAGAGGGAAAAAGGCGTGAGTATATGTATATAAGGCATGTTTGGAAGTACTTATTTTTGAGCTAAAGATGTCACAAAGACTGCTATGACATTTGATAACGGGACAAAGATGGAGTAACATGTAGTGTTCAACTACCGTCAGTTTTGGAGGTCAGGGTGGTTATGTCGGACTTGAACTGACTAAAACTGGCGTACGGTTTTAATCGGTTCTAGTCCGACATACCACCCCGTTGGCCGGCGGGGTAGTATCCGAAGGATTTTCCGGACGGAAAATAAAGGTCTTTTCAGTTTGATTGATTGAAGAACTCGGGCGGACTGAACATTGTACATGTCAGGGCAAGTTTGAACAATAAACAGCTCGGCTACTTGGTATAGTAATGTATGCCTAAATTTTGTTGATTTTTAGGTATTTTTTATAAAGAGTACTAAACCCCTCCAGCTAAGCTAAATTAAGTGTGTTAGGAATGGTTTTTTTTAGTAGTGTAAAAGCCAGGATTCAAACTCGGGACCTCTCGATCATAAGGCCGACTCTTAACCACTAACCTACCGAAGTAATTTTTTTTTTCTTATATTCAGTCCGTCAATTATATGTACCCCACTGGATGGTGAGAAGTTATAGTGAAATCCAAAAGATACGGTCCACCATCCCAGATGCTGACGATCCAAAAATGGCGGCCCCTAGTTGACGGGCTCAACAGATGTTTTTTCAAGCACCGCTTGAATTTTATTTTATTTATGGTTAGTGTTTGAGTCATCTAAATTCTATGTTAATTCATGAACAGATAGTTTAAAACACGTCGTATCGTTATTTACAAGCTGACTGGAGAATGTTCCTCTATCGCAGTCTTTTGGCAAGTGTATGCTGATAGGTTATAGTTGAATAACAAAAATCTAATAAATTACCATTTTAATCACCCACACAGACACAGTCAAAAAGGTTATGCATTTTATGGTCTTTCGAGCCGGATATGAAAAAGGTTATGCTTTTTTGGTCTTCCGACCCAACAGTACGAATGGATGCTAAACTCGTTCACTTTCAAAGCAAATCTTCCAGTCTCAAATATAAAGCCTCATATTTAAACGAAGACTAAACAATATTAAATATTTTTGCATTTTAAAACGTTTATGTTATGCGGCTCATTCGCGTGCGTCGCAAGCCCAGCTCTGTGGATTGTTTGGCCGCCATTTTTATTAAAATTCTTTCGTTCAGACGGACTCGTTTACGTACCCAGCCAGCCTGTCTTTTGTCATTTTACTTGTAACTATGGATAAATATGTACGTATAACAATAACCATATTGAGTGTATTGGATAACACCCAAAACCTTGACGGACAAGCCAACCTCACCTGCGAGCAGGTGGGCCTGCTTGGAGTTCGAAAGTCAGACGATGGTAACTCCCATAAAGGCCGTATAGGGCTTTTATTGGCTAGGGTACAGCCGTAAAGCCTAATAGACACTCTTCAAAATTAAATTACCTACGACTTTAATAATTAGTTGAAAAGGTTCCAGATCTGAACTGAATAAGAAAACTGTATAAGAAAATGTACTTTATAATATTAACTACATCAAAAAAGGTCTTCAGTCTAAATCACTCTCAATATTCCTCATCAAATTGTATTACTACCAAAATAAAGTAACATTCCCCTAACTTTGAACTCCAATAAAACTGATAGATCCAAATTGGCCGCCATCTTGTTAAATGTCGGCGTCTCGCGGTCTCACACAATTGATAGCGATGTAATATACCAATATTTATACCGGCGGACTTATTGAATTGGGATATCAAAATCTACTGGCGAATTTTTGTGTTATGATATCAAACTTATTTCGTCGAATTCTATCGTGATTTTATGTGTTATCTAATATGTAATCTCGGAAACGACTTCAACGATTTTAATGAAATTTAGTATGCAGGTTTAGTTCATCGGGACCTATACATAACTAGCGAATCGTGGGTGTGTAATACACCTCTGCCTATCCCTTCGGGGATACAGGCGTGAAGTTATGTTAAAAAAAAGGGGTTTTACAAATAACTGTCAACTTACTGTAGCCAGGGACTCCTCCATTCCGCCTAACTCCTAAATCTTAACATTTAGAAACATTAGTTAGCTAAAAACATGAGCATGTAAAACATGCCTTCATTTGCGTCGACATGTTTAAAAATAAACATAAACCAAAAAATACTCCGCAAAAGACTATAAACGACAAAAGTAAATTACAGTGAGGCCTCTCGGAGTTGAAAAAATTCATTCAGACGCTTTCACGGGTAACCCAGTTCTAGAGAAGTGCATACACTCATATGCGGCGTGTAGGATTGCCAACTGAAAAATGAGGCATCTCTCTTTTTTTTTTACACCACTAAGGTTGCAGACAAGCACACGGCCCACCTGATGGGAAGCGGTTACCGCAGCCTATGGACGTGTGCAACACCAGTGGTGTCCCCCTCGCGCTGCCAACTCTGTAAAGGGGAGGGGATGGGAAAGGAGTTTGGGAGGGGATGGGAAAGGAGTTTGGGCTCCGGCACTCTCACTCACCAAACGGAACGCAACAGTTCAAATACAGTTACTTGGCGTCGATATTCTGTGAGAGGGTGGTGCTTCCCCGGTCGAGTCGGCCCATTCATGCAACGGCCAAAATGACTGTTGCTTGACTCTACCACCTACCATCTTTTCTACTAATATTATTAATGTGAATGTATGGATCACGCAAACGGCTGAAGGATCTGGATGAAATTTGGCACAGGGATAGATTACAGTCTGGAATTACATAGCTTACTTTTATCTTGGGAAAAGGTTCACATGGGAAGCGGAATGGAAACAGAACTCCACGCGGGTGTAGACACGGCTAACAGCTAATCATCATCATCATCATCGTCATCATCATCATCATCATCATCATCATCATCATCAACCTATTCTAGTCCACTGCTGGACATAGGTCTCCCCCAATGAGCGCCATAGCGCCCTGTCTTCAGCTTGCCGCATCCAGCATCTGCCCGCAGTCTTTCGCAGATCGTCATCCCACCTGGCCGGAGGGCGTCCTACACTACGTCTAACAGCTAATACTAATATAAAATTGTAAATTAGTTATCTGTACATTGGAGATTTGGAGAGAACTAAGGTTATTCCAAAAATAACAATTCTGAACCTTAAAACCTTTTTAATAGGAATAAATCCTAATTCTGAATATTTGGGTCTATCGCGATAAAACATACAAGAATTCCAAAAAAAGATTTTTGTGTTCAGAATCGTTTATGTAACATAAGCTACGTTTATTTTAAATATCTCGAATGAACAGACACGACTACTTTACAATTTTATAATAGTATTGATACCATGATGTCGTTAATACCCGTTAACATTAGAGTATCATAAAAAAAATGGAAATTGTGAAGGTGGGCAGCCCTGCGGTGCTCGGTTCCCCGCTCTCTCGGCAGTCGAGTCTCGCCAAAGGTTTATTTACATTTGGTCTCGTTAGCTCCGGTTTTCTCGAACTTTCCGTGCGAGCGTCAAAGCGGAAATGAAAGCGGATTTGGAATCGTTTGACAAAGGTGTCCGCATCGTGAAACATGTCAGGCGTGTGTTGTTAGACTGACAAAAAATACTTTGGTATCCTATTATATAGCTGGCGGTAGCTTAGTGGTTAAGGAGTCAACCTTACGAACGAGAGGTCCCGGATTCGAATCCTGGCTATTACACTACCGACGTGAACCCACTCCTAACACAAGCAATTTAGCTTAGCTGGAGGGGTTAGGGGGGATATTAGTAATTTTGGTTACTTATATTCTTTATAAAAAAAAAAACAAATATGAAAGTTTGTGAAGATGTTTGGGTGTTTGTTACTCAATCACGCTCTAACGGTTGAACGGGTATGGCTGAAATTTGCCACAGGGATAGATACTTTTTATTCCTGTAATAGGTTCCTATGGGAAGCAGAAATGGGAACAGACTTCCGCGCTGTAGAATAGAGCCGTAGAGTGTTTACATATTTCGAACGAAATTCAAAACGAATTGATGGGATTTAGATCGGAAAAAGAGAACATCTAGAACGGGACTTGAACCTGTGACCAGTCCCTTACAGGGGGAATGCTCTGACCAGCTGAGCTATCTCGTCCCAGATATTCGAAATTCTCCGATATATTATATACGTCTTAAGGTCGTCACCAGCCATCTACCGTGATTCTTGCGAACTACGGAAACAATGAATAACTTTACAGTCATTTTTAAACATTGTTTGTTTCATGTTCTCTTTTTCCGATCTAAATCTTTAGAAAAAGTAAGCATACAACATGCTTAAAAATTTAATTGAATGAATTGATGGGATTTTTCACAAATAACTGAAAAGGAGTGTAACATTTTATTTATGTATTTAAATCATAATACATATATACCACTATTACTTGCACACATGTCAGGTCTCGTCGATCCTCGCTATTGCAGGTGGAGCTCTTGATTCGGGTCAGGCCAGAACCAAATAGCGGACTGTTATCTCTCTCTGCCTACCCTACAGAGAGAAAGGCGTGAGTATATTATCTTTACTCGTATGAAAGGTTTAATGACAGTAGAGAAAACTCGTGAGGTGTGTAAGGACAAAAGTTTAATTGATTGTTTTCTCTGTCTACCCCAGAGGGAGAGGCACTTATGATGTCCGTATGTTCTGACAAATAAATGCACGAAATTCCTATTCTCTTTCCCTCCGCTGATAGCTCAGAGTACTATATCTAGTATCACAAGGGTTAATAAGTCACGGTAACCGCTTACCCTAGTAGTATAACGAAAATCAAACATTATATTAATAATTAAGCGTAGCGAGCCGAAGGCGAGCGAAGCGTCTTTGGTTTCAAAGTTGCATTTCAAACAAATGATACTCCTCCGAGACCGTTTGACCGATCTCGACCAAATTTGCCACGGTGATCAAGTAGACATTACTGAGTGTCGTAAGGGGTCGAATGTCCAGATCGGTCTTACCATCGAGGAATAATCACCGAAAAACAAAATCAATGGAAAAAGTCGACCGGTCACGTTGACCTATTGTTGGATAGGCAAATCTCACTACTCTTATGTTTGGGTTGATTGCGAAGCTGATAACCGTCCTAGTTATTTCCATACATGTGATAATCCAACAGTGTCCTACATCAACAAATAAATTACTGTCTACGAGAATGTTCGTAGCACATTGCTACGGTATTCGTAGCACGTCTACGAAGTTAACGTAGCGAGTTAGTGATCGGATCGTAGGCAGAGGTGAAACATGATTAATGGGATTGTTTTAGTGTTTTCTTGTTAACACACGTTTCCACTTACTGAATAAGCAGATAAACATGTTGTAGGTTTGGGGATTGCTAAATGGAAAAGTTAGTCATCGATATACTAATTAAACTTTAACAACTAACTATGCTAACTAGGACATAGATCTTGGTTTTAACGTTTTTAACGCGGAACCGTAATACCTTTCTTATAACATAAGCTATCTGCAATAAAAATATCGTCTAAATCGGTCCAGCCCCTTCGGAGATTACCCAGAATAAACAGACAAAGACAGACAACATTTTTAGGGTTCTGTTGCCAAATGGCAAAAAACTAATGTTTATCCACATTCTGGAACCCATACCACAAGCTAGTTAAACTATGCTTACAATGGGTCTAGAAAGCGCTGTGTAGAATGTCATAGAATATTTATAAAATATTAAACTAAAATATATTTCCAATATACACAAAGAAACTTACTAAATAAAATCAATTGGATACAATGTGAAAACCGTATTCTCTTATTGTATCATGGGATATCAATTCTTTCCACATTTTATATTAAATTCCGATCATTGGATACAGAGCGATATATAAAAGCAATGATAAAAATACTCGCCAGTACGTAGGAATCCAAAAACGCGGGTTTTTAGACTTTACGATTAATCGGACAGACTCCGTGACTACAGAGCGTTCGTACCATTTCAATTTCACCTGTAAGCCGCAGCCTGAACCTGCTGATTGACGGATTAGACTCTGGCGCAGGCTTTAGTCTCGTGGTTGCGAGGTCAGACGGCATTCGCTCTAAAACCCTTATAAACCAAAACAGGAGGGGAAGTAGGGGGGTACCAGGTACCCGGGTTTTGATTTGATACTTCAGGATGAAGAGTAATATCCCCACTAAGTTTTAATTGCTTCGGTTTTGTAAAGCATTCTGCGCTGTATACATTTTTTAAAAGACTTTGTCATGTCCATTGCCTACGACTTTAAGATTTACATGGGGTAATCAGATAAAATAAACTATTTTACTGACGTATACCTTATTGGTGGATCAGGAATAGATTATCTGATTCATCAGGCACGATGCTGAGTTTTTCATTTTGACAGTTGATGCATTTGTATTGTAAACATCCAAAGCATGCATTAATAGTTATATATTAAGTGATAAATTTTCACCCCTGAGTGGGTAAAATATGAAATTTTACCGTGTGAAGCCGTGACGACGTTGTTTTGAGTAATACTTTGGTACAAAATGGTTAGGTATAGTTAAAAAATCGCTTGTTACCATAATCTAAATCTTTAAAAGGAACCAAACCAAAGACGATCTATGTGGGTTCGCCGTAAAGCGTTCGATAGTAGTCAGAAGTCTCCATGGGTTCCATACCCTGTGAATGCTAAGGAAATATATATATATATGAATGTTTTAACAAAAAAATGTATCTAAGTACGTTTATTGACATTCTAGGAGCCATAATACGAGCTAATGAAGCTATGCTTGTTTTGGGTCTAGATAGCGCTGCAATTTGCAGCAATTTATATATTTAAAGTGATCCAGTTATCGCTCATCGTTTGAAGTCGGCCTTCTGTTTCATTTTGACAATTCATTTTATTCCTATTTATTTTTTTGCCTATTTTATTTAACAACTATTACCAGAATATCGTATACACTAAAAGCGCGGGCAGTCGGACCTTTAATAAACACGGGTCGTAGGCATGTATTGAATGTTTTACTAGCATTATGGCCTGGTGAAATATGAGTGATTGTTACATACGAGCAGCTGTTCCTGGGTTCGCACGGGCTATATTCATTAGAAACATCCTATTGCAGTGCCATTTCATCATCAGCATCCAGCATGAATCCTGGTGATATTCTAAGCTTGCACTTTGGAGCCCAGGGTCTGCTCTTAAACTCTTTCATTATAGGTTCATCCGTTGTATTGGTTTGCTGGTGGAATTGGCTTGCGTCCTAATATCTTGGGATGCTCCAAACATCTAAGTCTGTTTGGTATTCTAAACCCGTTCTTGCAATCGCTTTCAGGTTAATTCGATCATATTCTGGCTTAGTCATGTTCTTGTTTATATTTATTACTTCTCTATGATAAATTCTTATGAACACTTGTTATGGACTACATTAACTTGTGAAGTTGCCCGCTAGATGTCACTGTTTCATTCTGAAACGCGGTTTCGTTTTGTGTATAAAAACCTATAAAGGTGCGTGTTTATAGTCCTTCGAAGCATTTTGTCGGTCTGTCTTTATATAATGTTACAGTCCTAATAAATTACAATACTTAGATCATTCGTCAATTGTTTACCCGGGGTGCCCGGCAACGGACACTTGGGGAGGACACCGTGCGGTTTTAGTCGAGACACGACATAACCACCCCCGCTGGCCGGCGGGGGGTATCCGAAGGGATTTCCGCACGTAAAAAAAAAAGAAAAAAAAGGCGTCAATTGTTTTTATGGAGAAACTTCTATATCGAAGAAGATACACGTTATCGCCTCTAGTGCAAACGGTGCGTAGCGACGTAAAAAACGCTTTAAAAAAAACGACACCTCCAACAAATATCATTATATTTTCGCGAATGTAAACAAAAACCTGATAAGTAATATACTAAAACCTTTCTCAAAAACTACCTATCCATTAGTGACAGCATGAAATTCGGTGCAGTAATTTTTCAGACAGTCGCGCCATAGGACTTTGTTTTATAATATGTAGTGATAGTAATATGTTATGATATTCTGCAAATTAATGAATAAATCATCCCGTCACAGATTCTCTTTACTAAAGAGGTAAAGCTGATTGCCAGTTCTAAACATGAATATTAATGAAATCCGAATCACCTTTCGAATTTCCTTCTCATTGAAAACGGAATACTTAATATGATTAATGTTGTTTGACGCAAGTGCATTTACGTTCCCGAGAACTTCACAATTAATTAATATCAAACGGAAAAACCACGTTGAGTGCTGCCCATTAAAATTTCATTATCAAGTAATGTTTTACAGTAAACGTGAGGAACTCGTGACTAGGGTTAACCAATACCAGCCAAGTCATTTTTAGGATAAGTAATACTTCTTAAAACAGCGAGACCCATCCGTGCTTTAAGAGAACGTTAACCCCCGATCCTGGTTGCTATACTAAAAAAAAAAAATTAAATTAAATTATTGGGATGCTTGAATATTTCGATGGCTTCTCGACATAGATATAATCGACTATGTCGAGAAGCCATCGAAATATTCAAGCATCCCAATAATTTTAATAGAAAAAACGAAGGTATTCGTCTCCAAAAAGATTGGTATCCAGCACTGAGAGCCGCGCGTCATCACAATTCAAACATGACGAAGCCGCCACCATCCCCGGTATCCCCCTTGCTTAGCCTCGACCAACCAGTATCGAGCGCATCGGTTGCGCAGCTCTCAACCAATCAGGAGCGATCACTTGGATGCACTTGCCCCCTCCCATTGCGCCTATAAATACGCCAGTGACTCGGGCCTTTACATCAGTCGCACCGAGTTCGCCACCGAAGAAGGTTCTCCGCACTCGACGGCGTCCCGACGTGTCCCACTGAAGATGTCGACCGCAGTGATCGACGAAACGTCTGGAATACAAGTTTCCGATGGACCACGGCCAAACAGCCCGGAAGCAGTATATTCTACATGCATCGCCGGCCGTGAAAGCCTTAAGATTTATATTATATCTGTGGCATTAGTTACGGGTTCCTGGAGCCTGAAAAATTTAACAACTGGTCTAACTAAAGAAAATTTTATATAACCATTGGGTTATGGAAGTCAGAGGGCAGTCGCTACAGAGAAAATATCGAAGTTCCGCCGTTCAAATCACACCACCCTTGATTATCAGTGCTACTATTTTCACGTACTCAAAAGTACCTCTGCTTCTTCAACTGAGAGGCAATTCCGTTTGGATCCAAAGCTTTTTAGCCCGGGTCTACTCACCTACTGCTCTTTTTCATAATTTTGTTTAATTTGGCTTTTACGGACAAGCCAACCTTAAAGGAACTCCTGCGCCAGAGACTCGTCTCAATCAGCAGTTGTATCGGGTGTTAGGTGAGGTCGATTAGGGTCCGAAGATCATGTGGGACCCCAAATACACTCATAGACAGATAACTGAAATAAAAACTTAATAAACTCCGGAGACGTTAACTAAGTATGCCACAGCCTCTGTAGCGCGCCTGGGTAATTCAATAACTGAGAGGACAGCTGTCGGGTACCGCCTAAGTAATACTGTTACATTTCTACGTAACTCAATAGTATTAACTTCACTGACTTATCCACAAAGGTACTAGCCTCACATAGTGATAAAAATAATGAAAAGACAGAAAAAATTACACACTTCTTACTTTTCGTAGTTATGTGTGCATTAATAACTGTTAATTGTCGCTCGCTTAATAATGTGCCCGGTAGATGGCAATAGGCTCGCCCCCTATTACATTCGGACCTTAACATAACTGGCGAATCGCGGGTGTGTAATACACCTCTGCCTACCCCATCGGGGATACAGACGTGAAGAAAAAATACATTTATAGACAGAATGTAAATAGACAAAAAAAAAGTACGCTAGGTTTCTTGCCGGAGTCTTCTGTTGTGTGCCGTGTTGTGAACTGGTGGTCCATTAGTTAAACATTACTCTTGTTTTTTTTACGTTGGGTATTGCCCTTTTAATGGCCACATAGTATACTTTCATCCCTGGAAAAGGTGCCCATTGGGTTGCGTGAAAGGGATAAAAATTCCACGCTCTGTTAGTTTTTTTTTTTATATTTAGGACACGTCAATTTGACTTCACCTCGCCCGATGGTAAGCTGAAGGTACAGTCTCAGGAAAGAGGGTCACCATTACATACACGTACCATGTTAACAATGGTGGCACTCAGCTTGACGGCCTCATCAGAAGAGGATTGTAAATTAAGTGCTCTATAAGTAAATTAATATTACCACATGGCTTAAAAGCTTACACCGCACACTCCCAGGTGTCTGTAATCATTAATTTAAAATCATCTTTAATATAACAGATTTAATAATGATGGAGTGGGATAAGCTGGAAGCCGCACACTCGTGACGTCACACTTTTAACGTGATTCATTTTGCAAATGACGTCACTTTTACGATGACATCGCGTAATTAATTTTGTTAATATTCATATTGATGCATATGTATACTAGCTTCTGCTCTTGGTTTCGTTTATGTAGACATGAGAGTTTTTTCAGTCTTTAGGGCCTATACTTTTAAAATTCACGAATAGGGAGGTCTCCTAAATGGGTTTAAGGGAGGATAGTCAACCTCAGGATAGCTAATCTATGCTAATAATAAAGCTGAAGAATTGGAATTTTGGCACCAACGCGGGTAAAAGACACATCGAGGCAATGTTTCATTTTCTAAAATTTGTGTATGTTAGAATTTTTTTCTGTAGAAATGGTGGAATTTAAGGCATAACGTATTTTCTAGGTTGTTTCTAAAACTCCGCAGAAGCCTCTTTTAAAGTCTCCCCTACTTTATTAGGGCAGGACTTTGACTTGACTGAGACTATGAAGGACTTACTTGACTTTTTATTGTGACTAAATGACGAAAATACTGCATAATATTGAACATTTAATTCATATTTATGCAAATTACTTGACTACTTGTCTGTATTGAAATAAAACTATTTTTAACGGATTCTATCGCGTTTTATTTGATGTTATTTTATATTTTACATTGAACCCGACGTTTCGGTTGCTTTTCAGCAGCCATGGTCACGGGTAGACTAAAGATGGTTGTTGTCTTGAAGTTTGAAGTGAAAGTTATCTCAAAGTACCCGAACTATGTTGAATTGTTGGTGTTACTATTTACGCAGAATGAGCTCACAGTGTCATGACTCATTCTGCGTAAATAGCCAACACCAACAACAAAATAGTAACTCCAACAATTCAACATAGTTCGGGTACTTTGAGATAACTTTCACTTCAAACTTCAAGACAACAACCATCTTTAGTCTCCCCGTGACCATGGCTGCTGAAAAGCAACCGAAACGTCGGGTTCAATGTAAAATATAAAATAACATCAAATAAACCGCGATAGAATCCGTTAAAAATAGTTTTATTTCAATGTGTAACATTCGCGTAAACTTCCGACAATACTTGTCTGTAGCCAAATGCGACGTGTAGAAGCCAAAAAAATGCTGAATTGTTTGTTTATTTGAACGCGCTAATCTCTGGAACTACCCGTAAAATCTTTAAATTCTTTTTATATTCGATAGGGCTATCATATATATATATGTATAAAGACACATTGAAGCTTGTTTCATTTTCTAAAATTTATGTAATTTAGAATTTTTATGATGTTTAAAAATGGTGGATTTTTAGGCATAACGTCTTCGACAACGTGCAGAACTGTAGGAAATTGGCATATTTACCGTGAATGGTCATTAACCGTGTTGTTTCCAAAACTCTGCAGAAGCCTGCCCTACTTTACTAGGGCAGGGCTTTGACTTGACTAGGACTATGAGATTGAACACTTGATTTTTGGTCTGTGGCCAAACGCGATGTATGGAAGCCAAAAAAAATCTGAATTGTTTGTATATTTGAACGCGCTAATCTCTGGAACTACCCGTACGGTTTTAAAATTCCTTTTGCATGCGATAGCCCTCATACACCGGGAAGGTTATAAGCTATTTAACATCACGCTATAAACCTTAGGAGCAGAGCAATATGACTGGGAAACCTAATTGCCACCTGGATAGAGCCAATTACGGCGGGTAAAAACGTGGAGCACAACTAATATTACATACGTGGGTTGGGGCAATGTTTGAATCATCAGTAGCTTAGAGGCTATAAGGAGTCATCTTTACGATCGAGAGATCCCGGAGTTGAATCCTGGTCGTTACACTACTGACGTGAACCCACTTCTAACACAAGCAATGTAGTTTAGCTGGCACGGTCAACGGGAATACGAGTAATTTCAATTATTAGTACTCTTTAAACAAAATAAACATCACGCTACAACACTTAAGGGCCGAGCAATAAGATCGGTAAGCTGAACCGCCTGAAAAGAGCCGATTGACGGCCTCTGTGGCGTCGCGGTAGTGCATTCGACTGCTACGATAGGGGGCGCGGGTTCACCTCCTTCTGCGAGCATGTAATGCTCGCGAAGGAGATGGCAGAGCGCGCCTTGGAGAGATTTAGAACTCTCCCGGCCCGCCGAGCCCTCACCATGCTTGCCGCGCGTCGCAGGCGACTCAGGCGCCGGAGGTCGCTTCACGACCTCCGTCCTCCATGGGCGCAGGCCTGGGGGTGGCAGGTGAGGCCGCCTGTCACCCCAGCAGAAGCAGGCCGGGACGGTGGGGCGACTAGCGCCCCTACCCCAAACCGGGGCAAGACGGGGACACCGTAGTTCCCAAACCCGAGGGGGCCATTTCGAAACCGGAGATGGCCCAGGGTCAGTCGGGGTGCGAGGGATATGCTCTATGGGCAAACCTTACACCCCGGAGTCTTAAAAAAAAAAGGGGGGGCGCGGGTTTTGATTCCCGCGCGTTGTGCAAATATTTGTCTGCATGAATATGTCTATTTGCATTGGTCTGGGTGTTTCTATTTATAATATGTATGTCTTTATATATAAGTATGTTCATCCACATTCTGGAACCCATAATACAAGCTAGTTACCATTATGCTTACTTTGGGTCAAGAAAGGGCCCGTCGTGGATTAAGGCGAATTAAACCGTGGGGCACGACTAGTATTATATACGGCAGATAAATTAAGCAGTCTTAACGAGGTTGCCCTTCAAACTTCAACCAGATAAAAATATAACCGCGAAATACAAAAATTAGCAGCCCGTCATTTTTCATTGTGGAAAATATAATCACATTTTATACCCGGGTATAAATAATAGAGATATTATCGTGTTACGGACATAAGCTGGGATTATCCGGACCATTCTCGCTGTACAATAGCTCTGATTATTATAAGGTAAGATGTTTCTTTAGTGGAAGCATTTTTTTTCGGAGTAGTATAGAAAATTGTAAGTCTTGAGGCGGATATAAGGCTTTTAGCCCGCTGTCTCACTACTATTACAAACGTGAAAGTTTAGATGGATGTTTGTTACTCAAGCATGCTAAAACGGCTGAACTGATTATATTAAAGATTATAGTGTCCTCCGGGCCACAATAGAAGGATTAATAGACTTAAAAAACTCTGACTTGACGTCGTAGAAGATGACGTGCGTGCTACTGGTTTCAATACCGTGGATGCCCAAGGCCGTGCGAAGTGGAGGAGTCAAAGCAGGTAAGAGGAAATTTACTGAACGGATTTTGATACGGTTTTTAGGGTTCCGTACCTCAAAAGTGTTAAAAGGAACCCTTATAAGATCACTCTCTTGTCCGTCTGTCCATGTGTCACCACCGATTTTCTCAGGAACGGGTGGACCTAGCATGTTGAAATTTATACCAGATACTGAGGCCTATAGTCCCTATTAGGTGTATAAAAATCAAGGCCCTGAGTGGACACGATAAAAAGATATGGGCATATTTAAATTTTCGCGAAAACTTATGAGTACCAATAATTTACCTTAATTATCAACTTTTTATTTTTTGGTATTTTATTTTTATTTTGTTTTATTTTACAGTTTTAGGAAAACTTACAGCTAACAAATGACAATAAAAAGATAAACAACATAATGAAGGCCAATTATGAGTTTTCACAAATAATTTCCCTTTACTTGTGCTGTAAAACCTGCTTTTAACCAAAATTGGCGACTCGAGGTCAACCGGCAGTACCTTATACGTTTTGGGTAGAAAACCTATATGGCAGTTCCTGTTGACCGGGAGTCTCAAAATTTCGCAAAAAGCAAGGCCTTAGAGAACAAAGGAACAATTCCAAAAAATAAAACGTTGAAAATTGGAACCGTCGGTTTACGACATAACCACCCCCGCTGGCCAGCGGGGGGGTATCCGAAGGGATTTCGACACGTAAAAAAAATGAAACGGAAAACATCGCGCGCAAGTCGCGAAAACCGATATTTATGCGCGCGGAGTCGCGGGCATCAGCTGGTATCGTATATAAGTACTCTAGGCCCTTCAAGATATACCTTTCTGGATGCTCAAGTTCGTCTTGTAGTTCTATATAGGTAGGCAGTAGACTTACATAGGCAGTACTTAGCGAATTCATTACGTTCGTAATTAAATGTTCACTGATGAGAGACTTCACTTTAAAGATTAATGAGATGCTGCAGTCAAAAAAGTTTTCATCATATCAGCCGTAGGCAGTCCACTGCTAAACATTTCCCTACTCCCTTGATTTCCATTTTGACCGTCCTGTAGCGGCCTGCATCCACCGGGTCCCTGCGCTCTTTATCAGGTCGTCTGTCCACCTTACAGGCCTTCCTACGCTGCGCTTGCCGTCACGTGGTCTCCACTCAAGAACCTTTCTGCCCCATCGGCCATCGGTTCTCCGAGCTATGTACTGCCCACTGCCACTTCAGCTAGCTGACTCGCTCTGCTATGTTGGTAACTCTAGTTCGTCTAAAGTATTACATAATCAAATTTGATATTGAGTAGAAGAATGCTATGTCGTGATCATGGACTGGCCACGTCTGCCGAACCTTAGAAAATACCGTAAGGTGAAACCAGCCAGGTTGAATAAATTAATATTAAGGAAACGTACAAGTGATTTATTTTTTATTTTTTTATATTTAAGACACGTCAATTTGACTTCACCTCGCCTGATGGTAAGCTGAAGGTAAAGTCTCAAGAAAGAGGGTCACCATTACATACTCGTATCATGTTAACAATGGTGGCACTCAGCTTGACGGCCTCATCAAAAGAGGATAGTCGTCGCAGCACCGCGTGACACCCACCAGTCCCACTAGTGCTGCGACCACAATCCCCCTGCCCGGCTATGCACTTGCTGACCCCTGAACGCAATCAAACCTAAATTGGATAACTATGGAGGGTTTTCGCAATCGTGCACGGTGGTACCTACCCGGCCGAATTTTGTGACAAATTTGTGTCATCAAATTTCTACCACCAGTAATTCAATATGTGTAGCAAGCCATCAGTCAGCAGTATTAAGAGTCTGCCGAAGGAGTGATGGCTGTTGGCGCAAAGGAGTATAAGAGTGGAGATCGCGAATCTGTAAAGGGAAAAGGAGATGTCTCCTAGCAAGATGGACTGATGATGCACACAACCCAATGCTATTCCACCGATGAGACTTTATCTGATCAGAAACACGATTTCCCGCAATGAGAGCATAGGTCCCGCTGATATGTAGATGATCTACAAGCGGCGCTGATTTTTAATGGAACACCTATTATGGGTAGCAGCGAAGAGTACTTGAGTTTTTCAAATAAAAGAAGATTTTTCCAGTATTCTTGCATTTATTTCTTCTAATAGAGAGCTCTTCTCGCTCTGAGTTCTAGTTGCTGACTGAGGTATCGAATTAAAATGATATCGGCTTCTATAGTCTTAATTAATTTTGCCTAAATTTTTGATTGGCTGGTCGAGTTATTATAATTATGTCCTTAATATCTACTTACAATGTTTATATTCACTTAATTATGTATGGAATAGATTATACAAATAGGTTTATAAGAAATAACACACAATTTACACTTATAAATCAGCTGTACAATGACGATTCGTTCGTCGCAAACTTATTTCTATGATAACAATTATTGTTTTCGCAAATTATATTTTTATACATTATTATTAAATACATAAATTTTCGACATTCTACACAGCGCTTTCTGGACCCAAAGTAAGTATAGCTAACTAACTAGCTTGTGTTATGGGTTCTAGAATGCGGATAAACATACTTATATACTTTTTTTGTAAATTCATACATATTATATGCGAACACCCAGACCAATGCAAATAGACATTTTCATACTTACAAATATTTACACTGAGCGGGAATCGTACCCGCGCACCATGTTGTAGCAGTCGAATGCACTATCGCTACGCCACTTATTTACTGAACAAATCAACCTTATATGCTAAGAGTGTTCTGTACAGATGACCTGAAAAAGGTAGCTGAGATAAACTGTATACGGAAGGCGGGGGATTGGGGGACTACCGACCTCCATGATCGGGGCCTGAGGACGGCAGTTGGCCGACTCGCCGTCCTTACAGAAGCAGGCCGTGGCGGAGGCGTGTCGTGTGTGCCCTACACACGCCTGCCAACTCACCGAAGCGGGATAAAACCTGACCTCACCAGGCGAGGCCGCGGTGGCGGCCAAAGTCCGCCGGCAACCCTGGGGTTATCCTTTCGAGGGCTTACCCGGGGTGCCCGGCAACGGACACTTGGGGAGGACACCGTGCGGTTTTAGTCGAGACACGACATAACCACCCCCGCTGGCCAGCGGGGGGGTATCCGAAGGGATTTCCGCACGTAAAAAAAAAAAAGGCGGGGGATTGGGTGCTTTGGCACACATTGAGAGAGGCCTATGTCCACCAAGGCTGGACTTTTCACTCTACATTACCTTACCATACTATACACATATCATACTTTACCAAACTATAACTTACCCGACCATACCGTAACTTACCATACCTAGATATACCATACCTTACTTTACCAAACATTACCAATACTTATCATATCTTACCTTACCATACCATACCATACGGTACCGTAGCGTACTACAATGGTAAAGTAAGTAACGATATACGATACGATAATATAAGATACGATACGATAAGTAAAAAAGTAACGATAAAATATGAAACGTTAACACTCCATATTGTAACTACCATTCAGCGGTAGTTTAAACTTAACTTTAATTAGGTGATTCGTCACCGTATCGTGCCCGTTCCGGTACATTGAACATGTCGGCGGTGCCGGTTCCGACGGCCTATTTACGATCACCATTAAGATAATGAAATCTAATATAGTATAGTTTACTATTCTGTAGATTTTGTTCTATCGACTATTACTTTTATATTATTTTTTAAATTATTGAATTAGAGAATATCTGAGTCATATCTCCCGTTCCACTTAACCAGTGGCTATGAAACACATAGCAGATTTTAAGTCTGACCACGATCTTGCTAAGCTGCATCAAAATCCATTCGGTAGTTTTTACGCCTATTGCGAACAAATGGACAAACAGACAAAAATATAAAAAAAAATTATGTTCAGAAGTTTTTTTAAAAATCTCCAGATATAGCAAATGTACAATTTTATTATAGTATTAGCTGAGCCCGCGACTTCATCCGGGTTCCGTGACTTCATAGCCAATATCACACCTTATAATATTACCTATTGGCCTATTATTTCGTTTAGGTGCCCCGTGTGTTTCTCCGCATCGATGTCGCTGTGGAGAAACCGTCGGCAGGTTCGGACACCATGGCTTATATCATATATTATGTACGCCAGCCTCAATGAGATAATCCGACGTGCTCTTGTCACTGCCGGTGTGCCAGCTGTACTTGAACCAAATGTTTTGGCACGCGACGATGGCAATAGACCGGACGGTATGTCATTAATGCCATGGAAAATGGGTAGGACTCTGGTTTGGGACGCAACATGCGTCGACACCATTGCTCCTACCCATATAGCCAGCACGGCTGGCTGTGCCGGTGCTGTTGCTGCTTCTGCGGAGACTCTCAAACGGCGCAAATACTCAAAATTAATTGGAGATTATGAATTTGTGCCGTTTGGAGTCGAAACGTTAGGGGCATGGGGTCCGAGTGCTCGCAGTCTCTTCAGGGAAATTGCAACACGTATGATCGACGCTTCTCGTGACCAGAAGGCTGGCTTCTTTTTAGCACAGAGAATAAGTATTGCCATACAACGTGGCAATGCTGCCAGTCTTCTGGGCACGTTACCACAGGAGGCATGCGATGCGGAGGAATTCCACGATGCATTTTAGGTTTAAGTTTCTTTTAGTTATTTATTTCATTTTAGTTTTATTTAGTTTAGTTAGATATAAAATTTGTAACCACATTTGTACATTTACTTATTGTAATTTAAAATAAATTTAACTTTTGCCAGAGAGGGTCCGGTCAAAATCGGCCTAACCGTTCCTGAGATTACCTAATTCAAACAGACAGAAAAACAGACATAATAATTTTGAAAATCGCTTCTTTTTTAATATGTACCTTACATACACTCATAAGTATGTATTTAAAACTTATATTTTAATATTACAAACAGACACTTCAATTTTGTTTATTTGTATAGATTCAGATACCAAAAAATCAAAGCAAAAATTATGAGGTCCTGAGGAGCCCGTACGGCTTTGTGATATTACGTTCTAAGAGCTAAAAAGGGTATACCTCTTTGCAAAAATCTTGACCAAACGTCAAAAAGTTCACCAATCATAAAACCAACAAAACGACTGATCTACCAATGACATGAGCTCTTTTAGCCCGAGATTAATTACAAATATGTATGATTGCTTGCTTAAAATTAAAGTAGCCTACGTTACGCCTGGGGATCGTGCGAAGCATGGCCCTATACTGGGCCCCCGTATGGGCGGAAACTCTGGCGGCCCGCAACGTGGCTGTTCTAAACAGCCCGTTAAAGGCGATGGCCGTCAGAGTCATCAGGGGGTATCGCACGATCTCCGTCGAGGCGGCATGTCTCCTAGCCGGGACCCCTCCATGGGACCTGGAAGCGAGAGCCCTTGCACTGCTGTACCAGTGGCGTGAGGAGGCGCTGGAGCGGGGTCATAGACCGGAGCCCCGAGAAATCAGGGCTCAGCGGTCCCTGCTCCGCCAGGAACTCATGGAGACATGGAGGGTGCGACTTGAGCACCCAAGGTGGGGGGAATCCACCATTGCGGCGGTGAGACCGATCATGAAGGAGTGGTTGGAGAGGGACCATGGGGACCTCTCCTACCGGATGTGCCAGATGGTTACCGGACACGGGTGTTTCGGTAAGTATCTGTGGCGCATCCACCGGGAGACAACGCCGCAGTGCCAGCACTGCGAGGATCCTGGCGAAGACACGGCGCTCCACACGTTGGTAGAGTGCCCTGCGTGGGCGAGTCAACGCCGGGATCTCGTTGCGGTCCTGGGCGTGGACGTTCTCTCGTTGGAGACCATGGTGAGGGCTGTGGTCTCCGACGGGAGCAAGTGGCACGCCGCCGCCTCTTTCTGCGAGCAGGTAATGCACGCGAAAGAGACGGCGGAGAGGGAGCGGGAGAGAACCCTGCCCCCCGAGTTTCGCAGTCCGCGGCGAGGACGCCGCAGACTCATCTACGCCCGGGACTACCGACCTCCATGATCGGGGCCTGAGGACGGCAGTTGGCCGACTCGCCGTCCTTACAGAAGCAGGCCCTGGCGGAGGCGTGTCGTGTGTGCCCTACACACGCCTGCCAACTCACCGAAGCGGGATAAAACCCGACCCCACCAGGCGAGGCTGCGGTGGCGGCCAAAGTCCGCCGGCAACCCTGGGGTTATCCTTTCGAGGGCTTACCCGGGGTGCCCGGCAACGGACACTTGGGGAGGACACCGTGCGGTTTTAGTCGAGACACGACATAACCACCCCCGCTGGCCAGCGGGGGGGTATCAGAAGGGATTTCCGCACGTAAAAAATTAAAAAATAAAATAAAAAAGCCTACGTTACGCCTTGTAACATTATCTATCTACCAGTGAAAGTCCCATCAAAATCGGCCCAGTCGTTCCAGAGATTACCTAAGTCAAACAGACAGAAAGACAGACACAAAGACAAGCAAAAGTTTTAATAATTGTATTTTTGCTGTAGGTACCGTGTATTCGGGGGTGTGTGTTGGGTAACCTCCTCGAGTGTCGCTCCGATTCCGATCCCGCTGCAGTCCGGGGGGAACGGAATCGGAGCGGCCGGTACACCCTGGGCGGCAGTCAATGGCTTCCCCTTCACCCCTTCATAGGGTTGGCATTGATCGTCGGCCAATACCCAACGTGGCGGGAACACATCGCTCTCCGTACTCCTCTGCTTTCAGAGGAGACAGGATGAGCGATGCTGTTAGTGGTGAGATGGCCCAGGGTCAGCCGGGGTGCGAGGGATATGCTCTATGGGTAACCTTACACCCCGGCGTCTGAAGACCCGAGACGGCGTGCGGTTTTAGTCGGTGCAAGCCCGACATAACCGCCCCCGCTGGCCGGCGGGGGGGTATCCGAAGGGATTTCCGCACGATAAAAAAAAAAAAAAGGTACCGTGTATTCGGGGTGCTTGGTTGGGGACCTCCACGCGGTGCACCCTGGGCAACAGAGACAGCAGCGCCTCTCTCCTAGGGCGGGAGAGACGCTGCCGCCTACGGCCAACTCCGACCGAGGCGAGGACGGCCCTGTTGAGGGCTGTTCGGAAGCTTTCCACGTGTCCATCTGATTAGCAGATGGCGCAGTGGAGAGCAAGTAAGGGGGCCATCTCAAAACCGGAGATGGCCCGGGGTCAGTCGGGGTGCGAGGGATATGCTCTATGGGTAACCTTACACCCCGGCGTCTTAAGACCCGTGACGGCGTGCGGTTTTAGTCGGTTCAAGCTCGACATAACCGCCCCCGCTGGCCGGCGGGGGGGTATACGAAGGGATTTCCGCACGAAAAAAAAAAAAGGTACCGTGTATTCATTGATATGCAATCATTGAAAAATTGTTATTTTAATATTACAAACAGACACTTAAATTTTATTTATTTGTATAGATAAACATAATTATGAAACAAAACTTTAACTAACTGTAACAAAATATAATTATGAGACAAAACTTGCTTACCCTTCAAAAACTACCAATGTCACCCAACAATAAACTATAAAGTACCAACCCTAATTTCGGCCGGGCATCGCGTTATCCCTAAAACTTACAATCCACATTTGACAATGAGATAAGGTATTTAGGGACGTGAGTTTGGGCCATATCACCCGGGATAGTTGGTCCCCTAATATTTATATTTGTGAGGAGGGATGTGAGGGCGAAACTGCTGAAGTTGTTTTGAAGATTAGGGTTGCTACAGGGTACGAACGTGAAACTGAATGTTTTATTAAGATAATAATAAAATATATCTTCATATAAAAATAGATAAAATTGAAAGGTCTTCTTGCCATGTTAAAATAAAAACTTTTTAGTAAATGCATATGGAAGTTACATCTCACAGAATATCGACGCCAAGTAACAGTATTTGAACTGTTGCGTTCCGTTTGGTGAGTGACAGTGCCGGAGCCCAAACTCCTTTCCCATCCCCTCCCAAATTCCTTTCCCATTCCCTCCCAAACTCCTTTCCCATCCCCTCCCAAACTCCTTTCCCATCCCCTCCCAAACTCCTTTCCCATCCCCTTTCCTTTACAGGGTCGGCAGCGCGAGTGTGACGCCACTGGTATTGCACACGTCCATAGGCCTCGGTAACCGCTTCCCATCAGGTGGGCCGTGTGCTTGTCTGCCACCTTAGTGGTATACAAAAAAAATAAAAACTTTTTTTTTAAACTTTCTGTCTATATAACTTGGTTGATCTATTAAAGAGCTGAACCAATTTTAATGGGATTTTCACTGACTGATGTTATATAAACATTGAAATAGGTTGATTTAGCCAGGACGACCGCTATTGCTAACATAGAAATGAATACGCCAGATGCATTCCAGTATACGCAACGAACATAATCAATATGTTTTGAGCCGTTTGGGGTTGAGACGTTGGGGTCATGGGGTCCAAGTGCCCGTTTTGTCTACAAAAATTTGACAAAGCGGCTGATCGAGGCTACACGTGAGCAGAAGGCTGGACTTTATCTTGCACAAAGAATTAGCATTGCCATTCAACGAGGCAATGCTGCCAGTATTCTGGGAACATTACCAGTCGGTGATGATGCGGAGCAATTCTCTGACATAACATAAACTCATAAACTCACGCCTATATCCCCGAAGGGGTAGGCAGAGGTGCTAGCACCCACATTTCACCAGTTTATGTTTAGGTCCCAATGTAATAGGTGGCGAGCCTATTGCCATTACCCGGGCACTTATAAACCTGCGATAAATACACACATAACTTCGAAAAGCATCGAAAAATCATTGGTGTGTGCCATGGTAATACCTGGGATCGAACCCGAGACCTCGTCGCAGCAGTCCTTTACCCATACCACTAGGCTACCGCGGTCATTCTATGACGCATGTATGTAAATATTTTTCTATCTTTTAGGTTTAGTTTTCTTTACATTTATTTATAATTAGTTGTACATATTGATTTTAAATTATTGTTGTAAATATTTTGTGAATGAAAAACATTAATTGCAATCTCTGATGGATGAATGTTTGAAATATTCCATAGCGTCTTTATTTCCACGAATGTATCGCCTGTGGGTTGCAGGAATGGGATCACTTTTTTGCGGGCGGATACGGGCAACAGCTAGTATAAAATAAATTAAATATCAATTGCGAAGGCGGTACTCCTCCAGTCGAGCCCGCCTATCCGTCTAGAGAAAAAAATTCTTCTACCAGCCACCGTGAATCACGTAGTCACGTTCCATATCATCGTGTACAGCATTTGGCAAAGCAGTTTATCGCCACAATCAGCACCTAACTACGTATTCGGTCACATAGCGTCCGGTCAATTCACGCGCGGGGTGACCATGCATTATAGATTTGGAGGACAGTACGCACATTGCCAATCCTTATAACTATTTTAGATTTGTCTTCGCCTATACTGTGCTATTTTGTAGTTTTTTTTTGCGGAAATCACGACGGTATCCCCCCCCCCCCCACCCGCCGGCCAGCGAGCAGATTCGAACCGACCAAAACCTCACGCCGTTTCGGGTCTTTAATGCCAGGGTGCTGGTACTGGTGGTAGAAATTTGATGACACAAATTTATCACAAAATTGCGAAAATTGCACGATTGCGAAAAACCCTCCATAGTAATCCAATTTCGGTTTGATTGCATTCAGGGGTCAGCAAGTGCATAGCCGGGCAGGGGGATTGTGGTCGCAGCACTAGTGGGACCGGTGGGTGTAACGCGGTGCTGCGACGACAATCCTCTTCTGATGAGGCCGTCAAGCTGAGTGCCACCATTGTTAACATGGTACATGTATGTAATGGTGACCCTCTTTCCTGAGACTTTACCTTCAGCTTACCATCAGGCGAGGTGAAATGAAATTGACGTGTCCTAAACATAAAAAAGGGTGCAAAATAAATTCAGCTAATAAGGTAACCAACATAACTTGATTCTAGGGAAGAACGAAGTTTGCTGGGTCAGCTAGTGGTATATAGTTGTAAAACTTCAGTAAAACCAAACAAGTTTTTCCCCACGTTTGTTGAAGTAAAAATTGTCAAAAATACACTTTTAAGAGCAAATTTTATGGTTAAGATATGTAAGAAAATGTTTTTCCTGTTATTCTGTGTGTTGCTTTCATAAAAAAACAATACCACAACAGACAATTATTCTAGTATAACACAGCATAACGAAAAGAAAAACATTCCCTTATATTTTTGGATAGAGGACTGAATTAGTCTGTGAAGACCTTTGATCGACTTATATAATTTGTATGTTGAGACTATATTTAAAAATAATATTAGAAAAAAACAAATTTGCATTTTAGATTGTATTTTGGAGTTCGAAGACGACCTCTCTGGCGTAGAGGTAGAGCATTCGACTGCT
Organism: Cybosia mesomella; assembly: GCA_946251805.1. Classification (NCBI taxonomy): domain Eukaryota; kingdom Metazoa; phylum Arthropoda; class Insecta; order Lepidoptera; family Erebidae; genus Cybosia; species Cybosia mesomella. The sequence goes on along the minus strand of OX276403.1, from coordinate 2,023,204 downwards.
AAGTTAGAGGGCGCGTTCGATTCCCGCTCAGTGCAAATATTTGTGTGTATGAATACGAATATTTGCATTAGTCTGGGTGTTTCTATGTACAATATATGTGTATTTACAATAAAAAATAGGTACCTAAGTATGTAGATCCGCATTCTAGAACCCTTTTTTTTATTTTATTTTTCGTGCGGAAATCCCTTCGGATACCTCCCCGCCGACCAGCGGGGGCGGTTATGTCGGGCTTGAACCAACTAAAACAGCACGCCATCTCGGGTCTTAAACGCCAGGGTTTCGAGATGGCCCCCTCGGATTTGGGAACCACGGTGTCCCCGTCTTGCCCCGCTTTGGGGGAGGGGCGCTATTCGCCCCACCGTCCCGGCCTGCTTCTGCTGGGGTGACAGGTGGTCTCACCTGCCACCCCCAGGCCTGCGCTCATGGAGGACGGAGGTCGTTAAGCGTCCTCCGGCGCCTGAGTCGCCTGCGACGCGCGGCGAGCAAGTTGTGGGCTCGGCAGGCCGGGAGAGTTCTAAATCTCTCCCGGGCGCGCTCCGCCATCTCCTTCGCGAGCATTACATGCTCGCAGAAGGAGGTGGCGGTGGCCCACGCGCTCGCGCTCTGACATAACACAAGCTAGTTAAGCCATGCTGTCTCGATAGCGCTGTGTAGAATGTCGTAGAACATTTATTTATAAAAAAAAAAGATGCCCGCTACTATTTTGATCGGTATTATCAGCTTTTCAACAACAACTGTCGTCTGACCTTACAACCTTGAGACGAAAGTCAATGCCAGAGTCTCGTCTGGTGTTTAGCCAGTGCTATGACAAGCAGGTGAGGTTAGCTGGGGTCTCAAAGATGTTGGTATGTTATAGCCAAGTATGTTACGACTGTTTGGATTGCCTCACTCACCAGGATGTTCAGGATGTTATGGTGTTTTTGCTATTTTATTATTTTTGATTGTTTTTCTCTTATTTCTACATTGCTGTATTAGGTTTTGTAACGTGTAATGTCTATGTATATGTATATAAGTAAATAGATCTTGTTATTTCGACGTTCTGCTTGTGACGTGATCGACTGAAGTACAAATTGAGTAAGAAGACGTTATATAAATCAATATCATTGATCCTGGTTGCATTCAAGACTTTTAACTTTCACTTTCACTTCTTTCCCCCCTTTTGGCTAGGGTTATACGGCTTTAATGCGACCTTTTATGCCGTGTGACTTCATAACCTCGAGAGGAAAACCTGCGCCAAAGCATCAACCGTCAAATCAACAGGTGTACTGGCAATTTTTTTTTTTATAACTATCCCGCTTTCAATGCGGGGCCTGTTTTTACTCATATAAGGAAAAACGTCCTAATTCTAATTCCTAGTCTTTCCTATTTCATTCTGGCCTCTTTGTCATACAAGTTTTCGCATTTATTCCTCTCGCACTTTTATACAACCTTTCATTCTCTGTCGGGAGTGAGGGATAGTGTACTGGCTGTGTACTGGCTTTTAGGTGAGTTTGACTTGATCCCCAAGGTCTTGGCGTGGCTTCGAACACGGTATATGGCGGTTGACGGCCTCTGTGGCGTAGCAGTAGTGCATTCGACTACTACGACAGGGGGTGCAGGTTCGATTCCCGCTCAGTACAATATTTTTTTTTAAATATATTTAGGACACGTCAATTTGACTTCACCTCGCCTCATGGTAAGCTGAAGGTAAAGTCTCAGGAAAGAGGGTCACCATTATATACACGTACTATGTTAACAATAGTGGCACTTGACGGCCTCATCAGAAGAGGATTGTTGTCGCAGCACCGCGTGACACCCACCGGTCCCACCAGTGCTGCGACCACAATCCCCCTGACCGACTTTGTATGCATGATCTATTTACATTGGTCTGAGTGTTTCGATGTATGTATGTATTTACAAAAAAAAAAGGTTTATAAGTATGTTTATCCGCATTCTAGAACCCATAACAAGCTAGTTAAACTACACTTACTTTGAGTCTAGAGAGCGCGGTGTAGAATTTCGTAGAATATTTATTATTTATTTATAAAACAAGGGGAAAAGCCTTGCAGCTATCACTTATGTGCCATAATGCTACTGAAATGTTCAAGATAATTCGCAACGCGATTGGCAACAGAAATTTACTTTTAGGCTTGTTCTTTGTTAAAAATGATTATCAATCAGGTAACTTTTTTATGTGCCCTGATTGACCACAATATGTGAGAGGGAGACAGAGGATAGGGAAGAGAGTAGTGGTAAAGGAGTCGGCTTTACGATCGAGAGGTCCCGGGTCCGAATCCTAGTCATCACACTATCGACATGAACCCACTCCTAACACAAGCAATTAAGCTTAGCTGGAGGGGTTACTGTGAATAGTAATTTCGGTTACTTGAACAAAAAAGATAAAAGTTTGATGATACTAGTTTCCATACTAACTAGGCTTAAACGCACTTATTATATTTTTTGGCCCAAAAACTCTTGCTGCTTTTAATGTAGGCGACTGACAAGTTTCATTTCGTAAAAAAAATATCAAAAACATAGACCACGCTTGTGTACTTGATTTGAAGAGTGAAAAAAAAATTGTGTCATGGTGATTTCAGAATTTAATTTAGGCTCAAGTTGTTTCATAATTAAGACAAGTACCGTCGACATACAGATTTCCAATTTAATTCGATCTTTTTCTGAGAGGTTATATCTATTTTAATATGTTATATGTTCACACCAGTTTATACTTGAAAGAGAGGAGGCAGAGATATTTTACATGAATATTTTTACAACTATATTCTTAGTCTGCAGGGCAGAATATAAAACCACGGGATAAAACCCGACCCCATAGGACGGGCCGCGATGGCGGTAACAATCCGCCGGTAACCTTGGGGTTATCCTTTCGAGGGCTTACTCTGGGTGCCTGGCAATGAACACTTGGGGAGGACACCGTGTGGTTTTAGTCGGTCAGATTCCGGCACGCCCATCCCATGGGTTGAAACCCGTGGGGGCTTCCACACGTTAAAAAAAACAGGGTTCCATGCTACGTACAGTAATGGCACATGGACGAGGTTCTGGAGGCAGGCTTTCCTTTCAGGGTTCACGCGCTCTCATAAAAGCCAAGAAACAAGTCAAAAATAATAAGCAGAGGGCTCCCAAGTGTAAAGATAATGATGACATTAAGTAGTTTTACATCTAATAACCCATAAACAATTTTATTTAACCTGTCCCAAAAGACTCAACTACAAGTTTGTAATGGTCACCCTACACTGTCGCGTCGTACCTGCAATTTGTCCGGTCCCCCAGGCCCAATTCCGGCGCGGAACGGTTAATAACCGTTTACCACAACCGTCCGCTGCTAACGGCCTTTTAGATTACTATGTTTTGTTTATTTTTACTTACGAAGTGTTAGAACCAAAGACTTTAGATCTAGGAATTCAGTGCAGAGTGCGACTGAAATAAATTGAGCTGAGCGAGCAGGACTCTTACTTGAAAAATAAGGCATTTTACTACGGTCGCGCGCATAGCTAAGGCCGCGCGCTCCTGAAACTGTTTTTCGATGATTATTCCTCAATGGTACATTGTATTTGAACAGTTGAACTCTAAACACTCAGCGGTGTCTACACTATCCCCATGGCAAATTTGGTCAAGATCGGTATTGTGGTTCCGGAGGAGTACAGTCTCGACCAAACGGCTTAGCCACGTATAAGAGCTTCGCTTCGCTCAGCTCAAATTAGTATGTAGCTTTTGGCCATTTAATGACATCATAATCTTAGCGTTGTTTCTAGTATCTCCTAGCATCTGAGGCTTTCTGCTCAGAGTACAGTTCCGTTTACTTCTTCTTCTGCTATCGTTATAGCTAATATGGTGTTTGTGGGACCGACTGTATACTATGTCACTATGTTCCCCTGGGGTTATCCTTTCGAGGGCTTACCCGGGATGCCCGGCAACGGACACTTGGGGAGGACACCATGCGGTTTTAGTCGAGACACGACATAACCACCACCGCTGGCCGGCGGGGGGGTATCCGAAGGGATTTCCGCACGTTAATAAAAAAAAAACAAAAAAAAAATGGTCACTATGTCCCTTTTACTTTTTTAAAAACTTTTTTATTGTTTTTTTTATACTTTTTAACCTCCGACGCAAAAAGAGGGGTGTTATAAGTTTGACGTCTATGTCTGTGTGTGTGTGTCTGTCTGTAGCATCGTAGCTCTCAATAGGAGGCAAAACGCTGCGGAGGAATTCCATGATGCATGTAACGTTTTTTTGGTGGACTGAGGACGAAGCCCAGTAAGTGTCACTGTCTGTGTCTGGGTAGACGGGACACCAAATTTACCTCCTACGACCCGGGACTCTTCATGCCATTTAAATTTCTTGGGAGAAAGATAGACAATAAAGGACGCACGCCATCCTTAGATGAAGTTGTCGATATGTTTATAAATTACCTACATAAGATAGATCAGCTACCACTGAACACAATCAAAAAAGCTTGGATATATGACAACTACTTAACATCACGTCTGACTTGACCTTTTCTGGTACCTATATGATTTCTTCAAAACCTTACTAGCGAAAATAGATGCAACTGTCATAAAATCACTAAAATCATGGCTTGGACTAGCGCATTCTGCTGATCCCTCTGCTCTATTTAGGGATCAAAATAATAATGGGATGAAATTAAAGAAACCATCGGAGCTCTATAAACACTTTAGAGTTACCAAAGCCCACATCTTAGGAAAATCCCAAGATGACACAGTCAGGACACTCACGATGAGATAATAACGCGTCCGAGCTTGAATCTAGAGTCATATTCCATAAATGATTTATGATAAGGGACCAGTCAAATAGAGTGGGGTTGGGAGTAAGACAGCCAGAAAGGGACCAGGATATACTTACGTCCTTTCTAAAACAAGACGAAAATGAAAAATATCCAGTGCACGCGATGAATTTGGAAATGCAAAATGAATGGTTGACAATGGGAGAGTTCTGCATACCGATGGCCTTAAAGTGGCGCACCTTGATTTACGAGTGCCGGCCCTGTTAAAATTATCTGTACCTGTTAATATCTTAACGACTTTCAGATGACCCTCCCAGACCAGAGTAACCTAGTAACGTGGGGGAAGGCCACAGAAAAACAATGTTATACTTGTGGCGAGGCACGGCAATAGGAACGGCTAGTCACATATTAGTAGGATGTAGGGTGCTTCTCGATAGAGGCCAATACTCACGCCGCCACGATAAGGTGCTTATCATCATAAGTGAAGCAATGACCCTGGCAGTAGCTAGAGCCCAAAAAGGATTAACTACTAACAGACGTCATATCAACTTTGTGTCTGAAGGTTCATCCATAAAATCCAGAAAAAAACCTTATTCAATCCTAGATACTGCCCCAGATTGGACTCTCCTAATCGACACGTATGAAAAGCACTATAAAATTCCGGAGGATATTGGGGTTTCGTCATCTAGACCTGACATATTTCTTTACTCGAGAGCGATAAAATATGTGGTCCTCATGGAACTTACTGTACCGTGGGAAACAAATATACCGAAGTACCACACAATAAAGAAAAATAAATACTATGATCTCACAAACGAATTAACCAAAAACGGTTTCGTGGTTAATTTGTATGCAGTGGAAGTGGGAGCGAGAGGCATACCAGCAAAATCTCTCTATAACCTACTTAAAGATCTAGGCTTATCGAGAGCTACAATAAGCTCATTACTAGGACGAATGTCTAAAGCGGCACTAGTAGGTTCGCATCAAATTTGGTTAGGCAGGGAGGGGAACTTGGGTAGTGAAGGTGAGTGTCGATGTACATCAACAAAAGGGGCCCCTTCTAAACCTACACTTGGGTCGCAAGTCCCAAGCAATGTCCCGAGTTCCCAACTCAGCAACGCGATGGACCCGGCACCCGCACGGAGAATCCATGGATTGCTAAGAATATCGGTCTATGACTTATAGTTAATTGTAGCTACATAATTATTTTAATGTCATCATGTATATTGTATCTGGAACCTTAAATGGATGTAAATAAACTTGAACTAAAAATTAAGAAGGCTTAATTAAGTCTAAACATAAAAATTACATGCTATCGATCAAAAGTCACTGTGTCTTCACGGACCAGTTCAGTCCTCTGTCCCAAAAGACAAGGAACTATTTGTCTTTTCCGTGCGCTGTGCGATACTACAATAATTCTCTATTATCGAAATGTTTTTTATAAAAGCAACACACACGATAACGGAAAAAATATTTTCTTACATATCATAATCATAAAATTTCCTTCCAAATGTGTATTTTTTAGGTTTTTCTTCAACAAATGTGGGAAAAATTTTTTTGTTTTTACTGAAGAATTACGGCGCTGTTATAGAATTTGTTTGTGTAGAAATTATGTGGTTTTACACGAACGTTTTTAATTAAACTAAAGATGCTTTCTTTAAGAAAATATTTCCGCATTTTTTCAACCAATTGGTAACTGTTTCACTGAAGTTCTTGGGGATAGGCAGTTTATTTGATCATGTTTAGAATAAAGTACGAACTTAGGGAATCCTAGAGTTTGGTGTTTGAACTGTTTTATGTATTTTTAAAGGTCAAAAGTCAGAGGTGTGTGCCCGGGGCGACTGGGAATCGAACTCGAGACGTCGTCTTAGCAGTCCGTTACGTACACCTTTTTTTTTTTCGTGCGGAAATCCCTTCGGATACCCCCCCGCCGGCCAGCGGGGGCGGTTATGTCGGGCTTGCACCGACTAAAACCGCACGCCGTCTCGGGTCTTCAGACGCCGGGGTGTAAGGTTACCCATAGAGCATATCCCTCGCACCCCGACTGACCCTGGGCCATCTCACCACTAACAGCATCGCTCATCCTGTCTCCTCTGAAAGCAGAGGAGTACGGAGAGCGATGTGTTCCCGCCACGTTGGGTATTGGCCGACGATCAATGTCAACCCTATGAAGGGGTGAAGGGGAAGCCATTGACCGCCGCCCAGGGTGTACCGGCCGCTCCGATTCCGTTCCCCCCGGACTGCAGCGGGATCGGAATCGGAGCGACACTCGAGGAGGTTACCCAACACACACCCCCCGTTACGTACACCTAATGCACAAAATTATACATATTATATTAAATCGCGGCTACTTCAACAAATTAGTATTATTTCAGGTGTAATATACGCGTTAACTTCTGATAGAATATTTTTTCCAAGGTCTTACTCCACTTCAACACAAGTTTTTCTAAAAAAAAAATTATTTTTATTTTGCCGCTCCCTCCGAGGACATTCCTTCTTTGACACACTTATCATGAACACGGCGCCTCCCTCATATCACATGACAATGTTACAAACGAGATGTGACAGACGCAACGTATAACATAGAAAAACTGGTCAAGTGCGAGCAGGACTCGCACACAAATGGTTCTGTACAAGAAACCTACTTTTGTAAAAAATATCAGAGGCGCTAGAATAGTACGTACAAAAAAACCCAATAGTATGAATAGTATCCGTTAGTAAACTATCTTTGCATAGTTACACACTATTAAGAAAATATTGACTGCCTGGGGTTGACGGTTTGTTTTTAGGGTTCCGTTGCCAAATGGCAAAAAACGGAACCCTTATAGATTCGTCATGTCTGTCTGTCTGTCCGTCCGTATATCACAGCCGCTTTTTTCCGAAACTATAAGAATTATGCTGTTGAAACTTGGTAAGTGGATGTATTCTATGAACCGCATGAAGATTTTCATACAAAAATAGAAAAAAAAACAATAAATTTTGGGTGTCCCCATACTTAGAACTGAAACTCAAAAATTTTTTTTTCATCAAACCCATACTTGTGTGGTATCTATAGATAGGTCTTCAAAAATGATATTGAGGTTTCTAATAATTTTCTAAACTGAATAGTTTGCGCGAGAGACACTTCCAAAGTGGTAAAATGTGTCCCCCCCCCCCCTGTAACTTCTAAAATAAGAGAACGATAAAACTAAAAAAAATATATGATGTACATTACCATGTAAACTTCCAACGAAAATTGGTTTGAACGAGATCTAGTAAGTAGTTTTTTTTCAATACGTCATAAATCATAAACCGCAATTTACCTTTCATTCAATCAACTCAAATATAAAAATTAAAAAAAAAAACATAATTATGTAACTTGCTGCTACGGAACTGCTGCCCTTTATGGGCGAGTCCGACTCGCACTTCGCCACTTTTTTGTTTTTGTTTTTATTTTTTTTGTTTTGCTTTTTATTTTGATTCTATGATGTTTTTGTGTTTCTTTTCTTTTATTTTTGTATAAAGTAATAAGAACTTATATGTTTGTCGGATGTCCTCCACATAGGAGTTAGTTGAAAACCAGCGCCAGGCACTACGCTGAACTGGCTCCTTTTTAGGTGCAATGTGGAGTATATGTTTTTTACTCTAGTTATGTAAATTGTATTGCACCAAAATAAAGAGATTTTTCTTTCTTTTCTTTCTTTCTTTCTTTCATTGACCACTGTTCACACCTAATGTAACGTGAAGAGCAATCCACTCACAAAAGTAATTCACGTCACGATCTTTTCGTCCTTCAAAATTAAAATGTCATCGTTTTTTCAAAATCATCACTCATACCTCTGTAACCGTTGCAATTATACGTGTCATCAACCAGTCAAGGCATTTTAAATCTGAGCTTTCATCCTAACCGGGATTAAAATAATTCCAGTCCATAATTGAGCTGAGTGAGACGAAGTCGAGCGAAAGCTCCTCATACCAGACTTCAGGATTTTCTTTGTCACAGGTCTCCTCCTAAACTACTAATCCGATCAGAACCAAATTGTGCATGATTAAAGAGGTCATTCAGAGGAAGGTTTATGGATATATTTTGAAAAAATTAATGCTACCACAGAGGAATGATCACCGTTAAAAAAATTCCAGATGGAATTACATAATAACCGCTCGAGACACTGTGACCACACTTTACACGCTCAGAAAGCATGTCCAGAGTTGTGACTTTCAAAAAGAATTTTCAAAATCGGACTTGCCACGGAGGAATGATCACTGTTCAAAATTTTCAAAATCTGATTCCGCAATAGCGGTCAAATCTATAGGACAAGAATCACGATGTCTCACTCAGCTCAACATTGCAAGCAGCGATTCGCCTTGCAGACCTAGTTACCACTTTATTTACACTTTTGATGTTACTATAGAGCAAGTGTACAGTCAACGATAAAAATTAATAAACACTAAAATATTTAGCTATTGCTATTTAAGAGATACAAACCGCTAACAGACGAACATACAGCGTGGCAGGGTTTATTACCTTTCGGGCACGGAACCCTACAAATACCTGCAAAAATCTTGCTCAAAAAGAAATATTGTGTATATGATGTTCTTAGAAAATGTTCGCATCAACAAAATGCCTGTTAACCTTTCTAAGTAATGAATATGGTACAAAAAAAAAAGTACTACACCCACCCAGATGCTGCTCATAATTTATAAGAGAGATTTTACATTGCAGATCGCCGGGCGATAGTACGGCCGTAAGCACGTTAAAAACTTTTTTTTTAAAGAATATTAGTAACCGAAAGTAGTAATATCCCCCTAACTTCTCCAGCTAAGCTAAATTGCTTGTGTTAGGAGTGCGTACACGTCGGTAGTGTAATGGCCAGGAGTCGAACCCAGGACCTCTCGATCATAGGGTCGACTTGTTAACCACTAAGCTACCGACGCTTCTACCGACATATATTTTTTATTTTATTTAGGACACGTCAATTTGACTTCTCCTCGCCTGATGGTAAGCTGAAGGTAAAGTCTTAGGAAAGAGGGTCACCATTACATACATGTACCATGTTAACAATGGTGGCGCTCAGCTTGACGGCCTCATCAGAAGAGGATTGTCGTCGCAGCACCGCGTAACACCCACAATCCCCCTGCCCGGCTATGCACTTGCTGACCCCTGAACGCAATCAAACCGAAATTGAATTACTATGGAGGGTTTTTCGCAATCGTGCACGGTGGTATCCACCCGGTCGAATTTTGTGACGTGTCGTCAAATTTCTACCACCAGTAACATCATCATCATCATCCGAAACATCCTTGAGGCTTAAGCCAACTCACCTGGAAGTCGGTGCAGCTGCTGAACAATAGACGAGGGTCTGGGACAGCCTTTCCTCTCAGGGTTGGGAGGTCGTTTAGACGTAACTGGGATATCCGTGAGGATGATGAACATCATCATCAGAAAACGCCAATCACAGCTGCTGCATCCAAAGCTTGCATTTTTTTTATACCCCTCAGGTGGCAGACAAGCTCACGGCCCACCTTTCGTTTCCACTTGGAAACGTACATCGGAACCCATTCCTAACACAAGCAATTTAGTTTATCTGGAGGGATTTGCGGGAATCCTATTAATAGCCGCGATAGACTACTGGTATGGGTAATGGACTGCTGAGACGAGGTCTCGGGTTCGATCCCAGGTTTTACCATGGCACACACCAATGACTTTTCAATGCTTTTCGAAGTTATGTGTGTATTTATCGCAGGTTTATAAGTGCCCGGTTAATGGCAATAGGCTCGCCACCACTATTACTATTACATTGGTACCTAATCATAAACTGGCGAAATGTGGGTGCTAGCACCTCTGCCTACCCCTTCGGGGATATAGGCGTGAGTTTATGTTATGTTATGTTATGTTAGGCTCTTAATTACGGTTACTAGTACATACTCTTTACAAAATAAAAATCTTCATCGCACTAAAATGTGAAAGTTTGGATGTATGGATGTTTGTTACTCTTTCAAGCAAAAATGGCTGAACGGTTCTGGATGAAATTTGGCACAGGGATAGATTTTATCTCGGGAATAGGTTCCCAAGGGATGTTGGAACGGAAACAGAATTTCACGCGGGCGGAGCAGCGGGATATTGTTAACATCATATCGGTAACAAACTATTTTATCTTTATATACAAAAATTACATGTCACGTTGTTTGTCCGCGATGGACTCCTAAACTACTGAACCGATTTTAAATTTGATTTGCACACCGTGTGCAATTTGATCCAACTTGAAAGATAGGATAGCTTACATCTCAATGTATAGTTGCAATATTTAATTACAAATGTGTCAACAAATAGGGCAAATTTCCATATATTATTGCGAAACTAAGGTGCCCATGAGCGATTGAAGTATGTCAAGGGTGAAGCCGCGGGGGACGGCTAATATATATATTTATTAAACGCACATGAAAAAGTTTTTAATTTTATAAAAGGATTTAATTATATCGGATACAAAACTCTCTCGCATTGATAAACACATATGTATTTCCAAAAACCCATACATTTACCCACGCACATATATACACACATTCACACCCACTAACACACCCTCACACCCACCAACACAGCACCCTCACACCCACCAATACACCTTCAATCACGGACTACCACACACACACACTTCCTTGACTTAATTAATGGTCAGTATGATCCAAGATCAGCCAACACCTGTCATTGTTCCTAATATAAATGCCTGGATGAAAACTGTCTCTTAGATACAGGGCTTTCCTTCCGGGTGCGAGGGATATGCTCTATGGGCAACCTTACACCCCGGTGTCTGAAGACCCGAGACAGTGTGCGGTTTTAGTCGGTTCAAGCCCGACATAACCGCCCCCGCTGGCCGGCGGGGGGGTATCCGAAGGGATTTCCGCACGAAAAAGAAAAAAATAGAAAATAAAAAAAAAGTACAGGGCTTTCCTTAGTTTAAGAGGAGTTTCTAATGTATCAAGCAATGTCCTAAACGTTTTACACAATGCATGTAATGATGTACATGTATAAATTGTATAACTATGTAATCTTTTGAAATAAACTTTATTATTACAATTATTTCTTGTGAACAAGGATCTTTATAGAAAGTCACCTTGAGCAACGCGTTACAGTAGAGTATAGCAACTTTTCGGCGATGAGTGTAATTGTGGTTAGGGTGGGGTCGCTGTGTTAGTGGGTTGAAAACGATAAGAATACTAGAATGATGATCAGTCAAAAGACACATAGAGCATAATAACACATATAACTTACATATGCTGACACCTTTCAGGGAAGGGCGCTGACGAGGAGCTCGTGGCTAAGTGATAAAGTTGAGCAACACTGGTCAAGTCAGTCATAGGACTGACTTGACCAGTCTTCATGCCTCAGAGAGTACTCCAACCCGTCTTTCCCGGTTGACATTCGAAAATCTGTGGTATTCGTTATGGGCAGTTGGAGCTCTAAAAAGTCCGACTAGTGGTCTAACTACAGAACTTTGATATCGCCAGTGGGTTCTGGCAGTCAGGTGGAAGTCACTTGACACTTCACTGAAAATATCGAAGTTAGACTGAAAGCCAACCCCAACAGACTTGGAAAAAATCCGTTCCCGCAGGGGGAACGCACAGGTAGATTTCGTGAAGCAATTAATATTATTTTATATAGAGAACTACGGACTTTAAACAGTAATTTTTTTTTCTCGAAAACGGTAAATTTTAGCGAAAAACTTTTCAGACATTTATTTTAGACTTAAAAATTGCCTATCGATTAAAAATGTTTCCGACATCAAGAATGTTCACCGGTTAGAAGTTATGATTTTTTTCCCGAAAAATTTTGGTTTCCCCCCCCCCCCCCACTTTTAGTTAAAGTTTTAATCTTATAGGTTTATAATTAAAAGTTGTTGGTATTCATGTATACTATGGGATAAAATTAGAACGGTTCGAATATCTTTCATGGAACGTGAAATTTTGAGGAAAAACTAATTTCACAAAAAGTGAGGCCCTACCGTCCCCTTAGGCCGGATTCCACCTGTTCACGAACCTAAACTAAGTTTACACCCAAGCAATTTTTGACCGCAGTTTGAAAGCGATCGGGGCAAAAATGCGACCGTGAGAGTGCCGCAAATTTTGGGAAGTGGAACCATACATACATATACATATATATATATATATATACATAAACTTTTTGACCAGTGGTCATTTCGGACTCAGGGGGTCATAACTAGACCTCCTATGAAGAAATTTTATTAAAATTCGACAGTAGTCTAGAAACCAATAGGTAGATCGATTTCATCGAAATCTACCTAAAACGCTCGGAGGATGTTGATACCGAGCCCTTTCGACCGCCGGTGTAGGCAGTTAAAACAACCCACCCTCTGGTTCAAACTTCAGAGAAAAATCTTTTCCTCAAACATACATACACCACAATTTTATATTTGAACATGAGCGGATTTCCCGCTTCCCCTTGGCCCTACAGGTTAGGTACAAAAGACATTATATTTCGGCGTCCACATAAGTTTTATTGCGAGTAAACCGCGTTTCATATTTTGGCAACAAGTTTTTGATTGAAGGAATTTTTTATGTTGGCAGGAAAATTGTTACTTCTCACTTGAAGCTGAAGAGTTGGTTTGTTTCGTTAAACGTGCTAATCTCCGGAACTAGTGGTTTGAATTGGAAAATTATTTTTGTGTTGGAAAGCCCATTTATTGAGGAAGGTTTTAGGCTATTTATCACCGCGTTACTTCACAGGACAGCGAAGCAATAGTCATAAATGTCAAGAATTCCGGCAAATTTCCGTACATTATTATAGAACTAATAAATAACGATGCGATATAGATTTAGATAGGAAAAAGAGAACATCTAGGACTTGAACCCGCGACCAGTCCCTTACAGGGGGAACGCTATGCGGCGATAGCCTAGTGGTGTACGTAGCGGACTGCTGAGACGAGGTCTCGAGTTCGATCCCCAGTCGTCCCGGGCACACACCTCTGACTTTTCGTAGTTATGTGTCCATTAATAAATGTTAATTATCGCTCGCTTATTAATGTGCCCGGTAGATGGCAATAGGCTCGCCCCCTATTACATTGGGACCTTTAACATAACTGGTGAATCGTGGGTGTGTAATACACCTCTTCGGGGATACAGGCATGAAGTTATGTGTGTGTAAACGATGCGAAGGGGGCGAAGTATGTCACGGCCGAAGCCGCAGGGCACCGCTAGTTACTGTAACGGATACTAACCACGCCAATATCCCTGTTGCATCGAAATTTTACTCTTTGTACTCACAAAACCATTTATAGAAATTACGTGGCGTGGATTTTATCAAAGTCCGTATTCTATAATACTAAAAATACTAAAATTAAATACTAAATCGTGTTTTTTTAGGGATTTTCTTTAGAAAAGCCCTATTGCTATCGAGTTGTCGTCGTCGACGTCGTCGTTGCCAATTTTCTGTCACGATTTTAGGTATGAAGGAGATGAGCTATCGAGTTGCTGTTTTCGGTAATAGATTCGTGCTGGGGTGAACCATTGCAAGATAAAGAAAAATCGCAAAAATCGCAAAAAAAAAAACGCAAAATCGAAAATCCCTTGTATTCGGCTGAGCTCGTCTCAGGAATTCAACTTGTTTTTAACATCCTCCGTCTTCTTCTTCACGAATCAGTGGCCTGATTTTTAGGGTTTCGTTACCAAATGACACCCTTATAAATAAATAAATTGGGCCCTATTTGGGTCTGCGCGATGATTTGTACAGATAACTCAAATAAAACTTTTTTCTTTCTTCTTTCTTTCTTTCTTTCTTAAATATTGTACGACAAAGTACACAACGCCACCTAGACCCAAACTAAGCAGAGCTTCTAGAATGCGGATAAACATACTTAAATACTTTTTTTTTTGTAAATAAATACATATTATACATAGAAACATCCAGACCAATGCAAATATACATAGTTGCACTGAGCGGGAATCGAACCGCGACCTTTGGCTTAGTAGTCGAATGCACTACCGCTACGCCACTGAGGTAGTCAATTCACACAGATTCGTCATATTCCTTATACATTCGTCATTCGTCATCTGTCTGTCCGACAGACAGACATGACGAATCTATAAGGTCTCGATATTAATAACGGCATCAGGTAGACGATTGAAATATTCACGGAATATTTAGTTATAAATTCACTTCAAAAATAAATAATTAAATTAAAATAAAATAGATTCAGAGGGCTACAATTGTATAGATAATGGTACGGAATCCTTCGTGCGCAAGTCCAACTCGCACTTAGCCAAATGGCAAATACGTAACCCTTATAGATTCGTCATGTCTGTCTGTCTGTCCGTCCGCATGTCACAGCAATTTTTTTCCGAAACTATAAGAACTATGCTGTTGAAGTTGGGAAGTAGATGTATTCTGTGAACCGCATTAAGATTTTCACACAAAAATAGAAAAAACACAATAAAGGTGGGTACCCATACGTTTAGTAAGTAATTTTTTTTTTAATAAATCGTAAACCGCAATTTACATTCCATTCAATCAACTCAAATATAAATATTAAAAAAAAAACATTATTATGTTACTTGCTGCTAGGGAACCCTTCATGGACGAATCCAACTCGCACTTGACCGCGTTTTATTTTTATTTTTTTGGTCTATAACTTATACACAGCCACTGCGATTTCTGTTGCTCTAAACAGGTTCTCGATAGTACAGGTGGAGAAGAACACTGGGCAAGAGAGCAAATGCGACATGCACATTGCAGGGCAATGCGATTGCTCATAAAACATAACATAAACTCACGCCTATATCCCCGAAGGGGTAGGCAGAGGTGCTAGCACCCACATTTCGCCAGTTTATGTTTAGGTCCCAATGTAATAGGTGGCGAGCCTATTGCCATTAACCGGGCACTTAAACCTGCGATAAATACACACATAACTTCGAAAAGCATCGAAAATTTATTGGTGTGTGAAATGGTAAAACCTGGGATCGAACCCGAGACCTCGTCTCAGCAGTCCATTACCAATAGCACTAGGCTACCGCGGTTCCATATTACCATTTTGAGATAATTCCTTGCAGCTGCCAACTTTGGTCCGCAAGTGACTTAATGACTTCAAAGATGGCCACTGCAGATGACGTCCAGGCTTTCTTTTTGTCCGATGAAACAGAAAACATCCTCTTTATCAAATCATTTAGGAATTTGACTAAGTCTCTATTTTTATCTATCACATTTTTGTGACATATAGAAAGTGGCGATAGCCCAGTGGCGTACGTAACGGACTGCTGAGACGAGGTCTCGAGTTCGATCCCCAGACGCCCCGGGCACACACCTCTGACTTTTCGTAGTTATGTGTGCATTAATAAATGGTAATTATCGCTCGCTTAATAATTTGCCCGGTAGATGGCAATAGGCTCACCCCCTATTACATTGGGACCTTAACATAACTGGTGAATCGTCGGTGTGTAATACACCTCTGTCTACCCCTTCGGGGATACAGGCGTGAAGTTATGCAGAAGATGAAATTCATACGACACGATACGATTACAATAGACTGCCATGACTTTGGTTACAAACATAGTTTCATTGTATGTGAAACTAATAAAAGCAAGAATTACGGTAG
Organism: Cybosia mesomella; assembly: GCA_946251805.1. Lineage (NCBI taxonomy): Eukaryota > Metazoa > Arthropoda > Insecta > Lepidoptera > Erebidae > Cybosia > Cybosia mesomella. The sequence goes on along the minus strand of OX276403.1, from coordinate 2,006,884 downwards.
ATGGCTACAGCGTCGCCTTGAGACGTATATAATATATCGGAGAATTTTGAATATCTGGGACGTGTCTAGGTAGCTCAGTTGGTCAGAGCATTCCCCCTGTAAGGGACTGGTCGCGGGTTCAAGTCCCTTCCTAGATGTTCCCCGCCGGCCAGCGGGGGCGGTTATGTCGGGCTTGAACAGACTAAAACCGCACGCCGTCTCGGGTCTACAGACGCCGGGGTGTAAGGTTGCCCATAGAGCATATCCCTCGCACCCCGACTGACCCTGGGCCATCTCCAGTTTCGAGATGGCCCCCTCGGGTTTGGGAACCACGGTGTCCCCGTCGTGCCCCGGTTTGGGAGAGGGGCGCTAGTCGCCCCACCGTCCCGGCCTGCTTCTGCTGGGGTGACAGGCGGCCTCACTTGTCACCCCAAGGCCTTAATTTGGGATTTGCATACAGTCAGTCCCATCGTACCTTTTATATATACTTATCTATCAAACAAACAAACAAACCGTAACAAAACAAATTTCAATAAACTATTAGCAGCTGCAGAGTCAGGTGTACACAATATTCGTTGATAGAAACCTACATCATATAGATTTAAGTTTAGTTGCCTAAATAGCTCCTCCCAGGCAGTCTGATATCTTGGACATTGCGCTAATAAGTGTAGGACATCTTCCACAATGCCAGAAACCTCACAGATTGCTGAATCAGTAGTTCTCATCAAGAATCCAAAGTTATGAAGCGGCATGTCCATGTCCGGACTACAGTCTGCGGGCGATCACGAATGTCGTAGAATATTTATTATTATTATTATTATTTATTATCTTGAAAATGTAATAAACAAATTCAAAATTTGTCAGTAAACAAAAATCGAGCGAGAAAGATTGAGTTAAAGAGAAGGTTCATCACGAGTGAATATGACGCGCGTCAATATTTGACAGGCAATCTTTGAGAGCATTAGCTCGTAAAATACGGTGAAAAGGCGTGGTATGGCAAATATGAGACCGCATATTTAAATACGCGTATATTTGAAATGGTGTTTTTTTTTTGTTCTTTTTTTTTGGGGAAATAGAAAAGGCAGAGGTAATAAACTAAGCTAATATTACTAACTTGCTTAGTGGTTAAGGAGTCGACCCTGCAATCGAGAGGTCCCGGGTTCGAATCCTGGCTATTACACTACCGACGTGAACCCACTCCTAACACAAGCAATTTAGCTTAGCTGGAGGGGTTAGGGGGAATTTTAGTAATTTCGGTTACTTACATTCTTTAAAAAAAAGAAAAGAAAGAAAAGTAAAGAAAATAATGTCAATATCGTCCGACGAAATCTTTAATTAACCGACGTGATGAGAAATGTCGACAGCCTCTGTGGCATAGCGGTAGTGCATTCGACTGCTACGACATGGGGCGTGGGTTCGATTCCCGCTCAGTACAAATATTTGTATGCATGAATATGTCTATTTGCATTGGTTTGGGTGTATCTATGTATAATGTGTATGTATTCACAAAAACTTGTATATAAGCAGTAAGTAGTAAGACGTATGTAATATATCGGAGAATTTCGAATATCTGGGACGTGTCTAGATAGCTCAGCTGGTCAGAGCATTCCCCCTGTAAGGGACTGGTGGCGGGTTCAAGTCCCGTTCTAGATGTTCTCTTTTTCCGATCTAAATCTTTAGAAAAAAGTAATCATACAAAATGCTTAAAAATTTAATTGATGTATAAGTATGTTTATCCGCATTCTAGAACCCATAACACAAGCTAGTGTAGATATGTAGTCTAGAAAGCGCTGCGTAGAATGTCGTAGAATATTTATTTATTATTTATTTTTATTCGCTAAACCGCAGTCAAATTGAAACTAAGGGGTCTAGATAAAGTCACATTCTATTACGCCGGTGGAAAAGTCCGAAATGTATGGGGGTGACATTTGTTGTTACATTTGACAGGGCCGGCGCATAATATGACGAAGCGCAGCACAGCGCATTTTGTACTGCCAAAGCATAATTGACTTAGTATATATCAACATTAGATCGCATATTAATGAACACAGCAAACTGCAAGTCACTGTGATGCTCTAGGAGATTATTAGATATTAACATATTTTCGATCTTATTTAAACCTCAACAAAGTCAATAATGTTTTGGCAAGTACAAAATGGTTTACGTTGCGCTTCGCTATATGTGCGCTAGTCTTAACTTAGCTCTGTCCAGTGAGACTCCTATCTACACTCAAATATTCCTACCCTCATATCTAATTCAACATTCTTATTTCCAGTCACATCACGCGGACGGCTAGCTGGCTGCCTCCAGCGGAGTGTTGGACACCAGGCAAGGATGGCAGTGTAAGCAGCGAGCAGGATGAAGATGAGCTGCCTTACGGGTGGGAACAGGCGCTGGACTGTCATGGGAAGCCTTATTATATCAAGTGAGTTGGGTTTTTGTCTATGGGACACCGCACACACTCAATAATATTGACAATAAAATATATTCTGCCAATAAGATAGTGTGTTAGTGGTCTATTATTGAGTGATTTACACACAATTTTTTTGATATTTTGTACATTTTATTGTCATTATCTTCTTTTTTTTATATATAAAAATGAATTGCTGTTCGTTAGTCTCGCTAAAACTCGGGAACGGCTGGACCGATTTGGCTAATTTTGGTCTTGAATTATTTGTGTGGGTCCAGAGAAGGTTTAAAAGGTGAATAAATATGGAAGTTGTTAGCGATTGAGGCAGTACGAAGTCTGCCGGGTCAGCTAGTCTTCTTTATATATAAAAATGAATTGCTGTTCGTTAGTCTCGCTAAAACTCGGGAACGACTTAACCGATTTGGTTAATTTTGGTCTTGAATTATTTGTGGAGGTCCAGAGAAGGTTTAAAAGGTGAATAAATATGGAAGTTGTTATTGATTGAGGCAGTACGAAGTCTGCCGGGTCAGCTAGTTGTCAATATTATTGAGTATGTGCGGCTAGCCATAGGCTAATAAAGGGCACGCCGCAATGGCGGCGGTAAGGCCCATCATGGAGGATTGGCTAGAGAGGCGACACGGAAGCCTCTTCGTACCGACTGACGCAGGTGATCTCCGGGAAGGGGAGCTACGGGGACCACCTGCATCGGATCAGGAAGGAGCCAACGCCTGAGTGCCATCACTGCATCAGTGCTCTATGGGCAACCATACACCCCGGCGTCTGTAGACCAGAGACGGCGTGCGGTTTTAGTCGGTTCAAGCCCGACACAACCGCCCCCGCTGGCCGGCGGGGGGGTATCCGAAGAGATTTCCGCACGAAAAGAAAAAAAAAAGTTGTATTATTATTGTTATAAGTATATGTATGATAATCGTAGCTGCTATAGTTTATGAGATAAGACCAAACTAATACTGATTTGGGTTTTCTGTATGCGCGAACTCCGTCAAAGTACAAGTAGATAACTCTCGCTGAGACGATTAGAGGAGGAGAAAAGGAGTTACGGAAACACTATGAAAGTCTATACCAAATGAAAACAGGTATGTGCGCAACTCATCACGCCGAATGCCTCTTCTATTTGAAGCACAGCCACGAATGGAATATTGTAAACAAGAATGAAAGTCCATATCTCCATCACATTCACATTACGCGATATCTGAACGTCTCCGGAGGACGGACTCCGTGACAGATAGCCGACTCCATTGGCATGCGTCAAGTCCGTTCGAAGCCGTACGGCCGTCGTGGAATACGAACGGACTAACGAAGATTAGCGGTGCACAATATTTATTATACAGTGTCGCGGACGCTGTCGGCTTCCGTGGCTCGCGTACGACTTCGACAGACGCGGACGTCGCGGACGGCTCCCGCATGCCTATATACGCATCCATTCTGGTCCGGCTCTATGCAGCCGGTCGCTGTGAATTGTACCTTAGTGGTTTTTCTGGAGCTTACAGTTTGCATTTTATGTTTCAGCCACGTCAACAAAACTACGACTTACGTGGCACCCGAGGGCTGTTCATGTGAGTCTCCCCCAGCGCCGAGGGACGTGGTGCTGGAGAGACACCCTGAACTTGGATTTGGTTTCGTCGCGGGATCCGAAAGACCTGTGTTAGTGCGGTTCGTGACGGATAACTCGCCCAGTGTGGGAAAGGTGACGCTAATATTTTTACGAATTAAACTTGCAAGGTTTCTAATGACCCTGGTGGAGCGAGTGAGGAACAGCGTGATAAGCGAACGTTGTGGTATGGCAGAAGATGTAGTGACCAAGATAGAGAAAGGAATGCTTAGCTGGTTCGGTCATGTAGAGAGGATGGATGAAAGGAGATTAACGAAACAGATTTATGAGGCGCGGGCTACTGGGCAACCCGGCAAAGGTCGACCTAGGCGTACGTATGCTAATCAAATCGAGGACGTTTTGAAGAAGGGCCAGGTCAGAAGTACCCGTAACCGACGTGCATGTATGATAACAATTATGAAAGTGGAAGAAGCGAAAGGCGTATGCCAAGATCACAGCAAGTGGAAAGACGTTGTCTCTGCCTACCCCAATGGGAAAGAGGCGTGACTATATGTATATGTATGTATGTAAGTTTCTGTAAGTCTGGGTTGGTTTGGGTGTATGGGATCCCACTAAGATCATAAGCGAACCTCCACTGCTTGTGGTAACCTGCTGATTGACGAGGTTCTGGTGCAGGTTTTCCTCCTGGGGTTAAGGGGTCAGACGACAGTTGCTCCCGTAAAGAAGAGACCGATATTCTTTGCTATCCATGGATTCTCCGTGCGGGTGCCGGGTCCATCGCGTTGCTGAGTTGGGAACTCGGGACAGTGCTTGAGACTGGTGACCCAAGTGTAGGTTTAGAAGGGGCCCCTTTTGTTGATGTACATCAACACTCACCTTCACTACCCAAGTTCCCCTCCCTGCCTAACCAAATTTGATGCGAACCTACTATTGCCGCTTTAGACATTCGTCCTAGTAATGAGCTTATTGTAGCTCTCGATAGGCCTAGATCTTTAAGTAGGTTATAGAGAGATTTTGCTGGTATGCCTCTCGCTCCCACTTCCACTGCATACAAGCTAAACCAAATAAAAGACGGAGAAAGATTAGGAGGGGTATCTACATATATACACAGCACCTTAGGGCACAGCCTTGTGGAATCAGCATATATTGACGGAAACAACTACTTATGGATACGACTGGAAAACTACGCACTGGATATTGGATTGGTATACAATCCCGGCAACACAAATTTTAGAGACTTTCTAGAGGTTTACAATTCACAACTACAAAAAAGAAATAGAGCAATTGTCTTTGGAGACTTTAATATCGATCTGTTAACCAAAGATAAGAAATCCAAGCAATATCAAGAGCTTCTGAATGAGAATAAACATAAACTACTGAACAAAGTTAGTAAAAAGCACTGTACACGCCACTCGACCTCTCGGAAATCGATATTAGATCATGTCAGTACAAACCTATGTAAAAATAACTTTCACATTGTCATCATTGAATCTGGCATGTCTGATCATAAACAGATATATGTTGAAATGAAAACAATTAAACCGCCGAAAAAAACATATTTTCATTACGAAGCTATTAATTTCACTGAATTGTACAACTCATTGGAACAATCTGGATTAGATGAATATAACGACGACTATATCACTCTTGAAAATATTATAAAACAATATGTACACAACTATAAAATAACAAAGACCAAAATACTGAACGCACCTCGAGATGACTGGATAAATAAGGATATAATCGATGGCATCAACAGAAGAAATCATCTATGGGCGGAGTTTAAAACGAATCCAGATAACGAAGCTATAGAAAAAGAGTACACATCAACTAAGAACTACATTGCCAACCTAATTCAGGATACAAAAGACAGCTATTATTATAAGAAGTTTACACAATGCACTAGCAAACCGCGAAAAATGTGGAAGTTGATAAACAATTTAGCTAATAATAAAATTAAACAAAGTTGTGTGCCTTCGAAACTAATAATTCAAGATAAAGAAATAACTAATACAAAAGACATCTGTGAAGAATTCAATAGATATTTTTCTACGATAGGCCCTCTCTTGGCACTTGAAATAACACAAAATTGTGGAAATTGTACTCTCACAAACTTACCATCTAATTTACCGTCATCCAACTTATCAATACTCGAGCCATGTAGCACGGATGAAATTATTAAATTAATAAATAAACTCGATTCGAACTCCAGTGCAGGCTTAGATGGAATCAATACCAAAGTTATAAAGTGTATAAAAAATTTAATAGCTAGCAACTTATCTAAATGCTTTAACAAACTGCTGTCAACTGGTGAATTTCCGCAGACTCTTAAAATAGCAAAAGTTACCCCGATTTATAAATCAGGAATAAAATCTGACCCGGGAAACTATAGGCCAATTTCAGTGCTACCTGTACTTTCCAAAATATTAGAAAATATCTTACACAAACGATTAGATGATTACTTATATTCAATTAATTTTATTTTCGAGCGCCAGTACGGCTTTAGACGTAAAAGTAACACACTTTCGGCAACTATTGACTTAGTAACAAAAATAAAATCCAATATAGATAGTAAAAACATTGTTCTAGGCATATTTATTGGGGGTGTATGTTGGGTAACCTCCTCGAGTGTCATTCCGATTCCGATCCCGCTGGAGTCCGGGGGGAACGGAATCGGAGTGGCCGGTACACCCTGGGCGGCGGTCAATGGCTTCCCCATCATGGGGTTGGCATTGATCGTCGGCCAATACCCAACGTGGCGGGAACACATCGCTCACCGTACTCCTCTGCTTTCAGAGGAGACAGGATGAGCGATGCTGTTAGTGGTGGAGGCCACAGTAGGGTCCTGGGGGATCCAGGGGCGGGTTGGCCCACTGCTGACGCAGGGGCCGATGGGTACTTGTGCCGCCGCCGGTGAGAGAGGACTAGCCATCCTCTCGCGTTCCGTAATCAGCAGGTGATCAGCAACGACCTGACTGGTGGCTCCAGAAGGGTACGCTGTGAACTTGCTGACCGGAGGGCTTGCCTTTATTGGCCGGCCCACGACAAGGAAAAGTCTATAAGACCCGACAGCGAAGTCGTCAAAACCTATGGATACCAGCCGACCTCCATAGTATATAGGCTTATCCAGGTGCAGGGGGCTCCGCCTGGATGGACCATCTTTCCCCCATACTCGTGGGATATGTAATGAATACTATCAATTTAAACCAAAACAAACCGGACGATACAAACGAAAACCTTGGCGCGGACAATGGTATCCGAGATGAAGGAGTGCAGGTAGTTGGGGGTGAAGAGGAGGTGAGGCGGCGGCCTCACTCGCGGTCTGTTAAGGCCGTCTTCACTAGACCCGCTACTCCGCTACCGATAGGCGGGGAGACGGACGCGGAAATTGCGTCAGCGGCGTCAACGGCGGGTACTGACAATGAGTCAGTATCCGGCCGCATGGAGACGGAGGAGGGTCTCCGTCGGAAGCGGCCACGCTCGGGTGGACCGTCCCTTGACCGGAGCAGAAGCTCCGGGCAACGGACGATCTCCTCGAGCGAGGACGATCGGCCGGCCAAAATATTGGCCACCGCAGCGGCCAGAACGACGAAGCCGCCGATTCACGTCCCTCCACTACCCAGTGGCAGGGACCAAGGCGTCCCCGCGGCGAGGGAACTCCTCGCAGCACTTGCCCGCATAACGGACACCATAAAAGGGTCCAAAAATGTGTCGGGCAAGAAGAAGACGGTGGCGGAAAACGTCGCCGTCGCCAGGACAGCGCTGGAGGAGCTCCTTGGTAGGAGCGTCTCCGAGGAGGAGGTTAAGCTCAGGGCCCGGGTCACAAGCCTGGAAACTGAGCTGGCCAACTCCTTGGAGCAACAGCGGGTCCTCCGGGAGGAGGTCAGGCAACTGACCCAGATGGTCAGGGGACCCCCGGAGGCCCAGAAGGCCCCAAGAGCCCAGGAGGTGGCGGACCACCCGAGGGCTCTTGCGCCGCCAGAGGGGGCGCCTACGTCGGCGCCAAAACCGGCGCCAAAGCCGGCCACAAAGTCGGCAACCAAGCCGGCGCTGAAAACAGCGCCTAGGACGGCGCCCATTCCGCCGCCTGAGCCTGCGCCTAGTGTGGTGCAGCTCCTGGCGGCCATCGAGAGGCGGCTTGGCGTGTTAGAGGACCGGGCTTACCGTCCCCCACTGACACGGACTGCGTCTTTCGCGGCTGCTGTCAGTGGTAAGCCCGGCCCCGCCGCCCCAGTGGCCCCAACGCCACAAGGGAAGGGGAAGAAACGCGGCACCCCCGCCCCCGCCATAACCGCCGCTCCCGCTGCACCCGAGCGTTCCTTCAGAGGGGAGGAATGGGTGGTAGCGGGAGCCGCCAAAAAGGCGAAAAAAGCCGCCAAAAAGGCGGCTAAGAAGGCGGCAAAAGCCGCTGCGGCGAAGGCGCCGAAGAGGCTCCGCGCCCCACGCTCCACTGCCGTCGTCCTGACGGTGACGACGGAGGGTGTGGAGAAGGGCGTGGGGTACGCCCAGGTCCTGAGGCAGGTTAAAGCCTCAGTGGACCTCAAGGCCCTCGAGATTGAGGGGGGGCTCCGGTGCAAAACAACTCGCACCGGAGCTCGCCTTCTCGAGGTCTCCGGTGCCACCAGCGGCCCCAAAGCCGACGCCCTAGCGGCCAAGCTGAGGGAGTCGCTGGATACCGAAGCCGTCCGCGTCACCAGACCCAACAAATGCGCAGGTTTGCGCATTTCGGGTCTGGATGACGCGGCCACGACGGAGGAAGTCATCTCCGCCGTCGTGGAGGCGGGCGGCTGCCCCCGTGATCAGGTGAGAGCTGGAGAAATCCGCTTCAGCTCCACCGGTCACGGCACAGCAGTCGTCAACTGCCCCGTCGCAGCGGCGCAGAAAATTGCGGACGAACGGAGCCTCCTCGTTGGGGGCTTCCTAAAGGCGCGGGTGCAACTCCTGCAGCCCCGCGAGACCAGGTGCTTCAGGTGCCTGGCCGTGGGGCATGTGGGAGTGCAATGCACAGCGGGAGACACCGTGGGGGATCGGTGCTTCCGCTGCAGTCAGCCCGGGCACAAGGCCAGTGCTTGTGATGCTCCGCCGCGCTGCTACAAATGCGTAGCGGAGGGCAAAGCGGCGGAGCACCGGGCGGACAGCAGAACCTGCGCCGCCTCGAGGCCAAAGCCCCGTTCGTCCGCAACGGGTAGCGGGGGTGCCGCTCAAGAGCGGCCACATTCGCGGCGGGATGCGGAGATGGACGTCCATTAATGGACACACCAATCCGTATCCTGCAGGCGAACATAAACCACTGCACCGGTGCTCAGGATCTTCTGTACCAGAGCATCGTGGAGTGGTCTATTAATGTGGTCGTGGTCGCTGAGCCGTACTGGGTCCACCCCGGAAGCCCGGTGGACCTGGACGGCGTAGCGACCGTCTTCGGGGGGTCCGCCGCGGACACCTCGCGCCTTGCATTCATTGCAAGGTGCAGAGGCTGTGTCGCGGCGGACTATGAGGGCTTGGCTGTCGTGGCCGTCTACTTCTTGCCAAGCCTTGACCAGTACGAGCTTGAGCTAAGGCTCGCTGAACTGGACATTGTTCTCGCTGCGTGCTGTCCTCGTCCTGTCTTGGTCCTGGGAGACTTCAACTCCTGGTCTCAGGCCTGGGGCTCCCGGGAAACCAATGACAAGGGGCGAGTACTGGAGGACTGGGCCAACACCCGTGGTCTAGAGGTCCTCAACCGGGGGAATGTCGCCACCTGGGAGCGGCGGGGGCTCAGTTCGGTCGTGGATGTCGCGTTCGCGACCCCTGCTCTCGCCCGCCGCGTCCAGGGTTGGCGCGTGGTGGAGGAGGAGGAGACGGATTCCGACCATAAGTACATTCGGTTCAACGTCTCCCCTCCAACTAACCTGCCGCCGACAATCGCGAATCCCCCGGATCCACGTTGGGCGCTCAGACGCCTGGATCGGGAGGCTCTCCTGGAGGCATCCATAGTGCAGGCCTGGATTCCGTCACCGGCCAGGCCTGCCGATGTCGACGCAGAGACGGAATGGTTCAGGAGAGCCATGTCGCATATCTGCGATGCGGCGATGCCTAGGGTTAAGCCCGGCCCGGCCAAGAAACAGGTGTACTGGTGGTCAGCGGAGATCGCACAGCTGCGAGCAGCGTGCGTGACCGCTCGCCGCCAGTACACCAGGTTTCGCCGGAGGCGTCGCCGACCAGATGATGCGGCAGCCCGAGAGGCGGAGCTGTATGAGGCGTACAAGGGGGCCAAGAGGACCCTCCAGGAAGCCATAAAGCAGGCCAAACGGCGGGCCCGCGAAGAGCTGCTGGAGTCTCTGGAGCAGAACCCATGGGGGCGTCCTTACCTTGCGGTCAGGGGCAAAATCCGCCCAAGGGCGCCCCTACTGACCCAGAGCCTCCAGCCGGAGCGGCTGGAGGGGATACTGGGCTCCTTGTTCCCAGCGAGAGCGGAGGAGCATGTCCCTCCGCGTATGGCTCCGCCTCAGGCGCCTGACGCCCATAATAGCGAGAGCGATGTGCCCGAAGTCAGGGAGAGTGAACTGGGGGTAGCAGTGCTCCGGCTTAAAGCCCGGAAATGCACTGCCCCCGGACCCGACGGCATTCCAGGCCGAGCATGGGTCCTGGCCCTGGAGGAACTAGGGCCTCGACTGGTGGCGCTCTTTAGCGCATGCCTCGAAAGGGGCCAGTTTCCAAAGGCTTGGAAGACGGGGAAACTGGTCCTTATCCGGAAGGCGGGGCGGCCGGCGGACCAGCCATCCGGTTACCGGCCGATCGTGTTGCTCGACGAGGTGTGCAAGCTCTTTGAGCGGATTATTGCAGAGCGCCTCGTCGAGCATCTCACGAACGTGGGGCCAGATCTGGCGGACAACCAGTTCGGTTTCCGCCGGGGGCGCTCCACCGTGGAAGCGATCATGCGCGTTAGGCACCTGGCGGAGGAAGTAGTCTCGCGGGGTGGGGTGGTGGTGGCGGTGTCTCTCGACATCGCCAACGCCTTCAACACCCTACCCTGGAGCTGCGTTAGGGAGGCGCTCGCGTATCACGGAGTGCCTCCTTACCTCCGCCGCATTGTCGAGGCATACCTATCCGAGAGGGCCATAGTTTACCCGAGCTGGCTAGGGCCAGGGCGGCGAGAAGTGTCGTGCGGTGTTCCACAGGGGTCGGTCCTAGGGCCACTCCTGTGGAACATCGGATACGACTGGGTGCTTCGCGGTACGTTGCTCGAGGGTGTCAGCATAGTGTGCTATGCTGACGACACCCTCGTTATGGCGCGGGGAGCAACGTACCGAAGCGCGGCACTGAAGGCCACGGCAGGGGTTGCTCAAGTCGTGGGTCGAATACGGCGGCTGGGACTCGAGGTGGCTCTCCACAAATCCGAGGCTATGTGTTTTCACGGGCCTCGGAGGGGGCCACCTGCGGGAACCAGCATAACCGTAGGGGGCGTAAGCATCGGCATCGAGCCCACGATGAAGTACCTTGGGCTCGTACTCGATAGCCGATGGGACTTCGGACCTCATCTCCGAAGTCTGGTCCCGAAACTGAGGGGGGCTGCGGCCGCGCTATCGCGGCTGATGCCCAACGTTAAGGGACCCAACGCCCCCACTAGGAGACTGTACCTGGGGATCGTGCGAAGTATGGCCCTATACGGGGCCCCCGTATGGGCGGAGACTCTGGCGGCCCGCAACGTGGCTGTTCTTAACAGCCCGTTAAAGGCGATGGCCGTCAGAGTCATCAGGGGGTATCGCACGATCTCCGTCGAGGCGGCATGTCTCCTAGCTGGGACCCCTCCATGGGACCTGGAAGCGAGAGCCCTTGCGCTGCTGTACCAGTGGCGCAAGGAGGCGCTGGAGCGGGGCCATAGGCCGGAACCCCGAGAAATCAGGGCTCAGCGGTCCCTGCTCCGCCAGGAACTCATGGAGACATGGAGGGTGCGACTTGAGCACCCAAGGTGGGGGGAATCCACCATTGCGGCGGTGAGACCGATCATGAAGGAGTGGTTGGAGAGGGACCATGGGGACCTCTCCTACCGGATGTGCCAGATGGTTACCGGACACGGGTGTTTCGGTAAGTATCTGTGGCGCATCCACCGGGAGACAACGCCGCAGTGCCAGCACTGCGAGGATCCTGGCGAAGACACGGCGCTCCACACGTTGGTGGAGTGCCCTGCGTGGGCGAGTCAACGCCGGGATCTCGTTGCGGTCCTGGGCGTGGACGTTCTCTCGTTGGAGACCATGGTGAGGGCCGTGGTCTCCGACGGGAGCAAGTGGCACGCCGCCGCCTCTTTCTGCGAGCAGGTAATGCGTGCGAAAGAGACGGCGGAGAGGGAGCGGGAAAGAACCCTGCCCCCCGAGTTTCGCAGTCTGCGGCGAGGACGCCGCAGACTCATCTACGCCCAGGACTACCGACCTCCATGATCGGGGCCTGAGGACGGCAGTTGGCCGACTCGCCGTCCTTACAGAAGCAGGCCGTGGCGGAGGCGTGTCGTATGTGCCCTACACACGCCTGCCAACTCACCGAAGCGGGATAAAACCCGACCCCACCAGGCGAGGCCGCGAAGGCGGCCAAAGTCCGCCGGCAACCCTGGGGTTATCCTTTCGAGGGCTTACCCGGGCTGCCCGGCAACGGACACTTGGGGAGGACACCGTGCGGTTTTAGTCGAGACACGACATAACCACCCCCGCTGGCCAGCGGGGGGGTATCCGAAGGGATTTCCGCACGTAAAAAAAAAAAAAAAAAAAAGGCATATTTATTGATTTAAAGAAAGCTTTTGACACGGTTAGCCATAAACTACTAATAAACAAGCTGGAAAGTATAGGTATCACTGGCACGGCACTTGCGATGTTTCGCTCTTACTTAAAAAACAGATTTCAGATAGTCAGAGTTGGTGATGCTCAAAGTGAATCCTTACCTGTGACATGTGGTGTCCCACAAGGGTCAGTGCTAGGCCCCCTGCTCTTCCTTATTTACATAAATAGCGTCCGTGATATAGGTCTACATGGCCACATAACTCTATATGCTGATGACACATGTTTGTTCTACTTTGGATCGTCAATACAACAAATTATCTCTCAGGCTCAAGAAGATTTGAATACTCTATTCTCTTGGTTTCAAAGCAATCTTTTAACTATTAATATTTCTAAAACCTGTTACGTAATTTTCAAAGCAAAAAACAAAATAATCGCATCATATGAACCTCTAAAAATTAACGATGTAGCTATACAAAACAAATCATTTGAAAAATATCTCGGCCTTAGAATAGATAGTGGTCTGACGTGGAATATCCAAATCGAGCACATAAGAAAAAAATTATCTTCCCTAATAGGATCACTCCGGCACATTGCTCGATGTATCCCGCGTCGGATACGTTATACTATATACAACTCACTAATAAAACCGCACTTGCTCTATCTAATAGAAATTTGGGGCAGTGCTGCCAAAACAAAATTATCGGAGCTACAAATCGTACAAAATAAATTAATTAAAATATTATTTCATTATAACTACCTAACACCTACATCTAAAATTTACACCGATACCAAAATAATGAACATTAGGCAATTATATATTTATAATACGTGTATTCTCGTTAGAAAAATTTTGCATAACCTACTCCACACTAACCTAGCCTTTAAAACATTAAAGGAACTAACTAGCCGAAGTAGTCGCCGAACGAGTTTTATTGCGCTGCCGAAGATACGCACGAACTACGGCAAAAAAATGTTTACCTACGAAGGCGCACAACTTTATAACAAAATACCTTCATCTATAAAAAATATTACTTCTTTTCATACATTTAAAAATAGGTTGGCACAACACGTCATCGATACTTATTAACTCGTATTATCATTAATGCAAGTTAATATTTTTGTCATCAAAACGAACGAACTATTGCTAGTACATTGTGTATTAATATTATTGTTTCTCAATAAGTGACATGTAAGTCTTTGGAGAAATAAATTCATTAAACCTTAGAAAGAGAATGAAAGAGGATGCCACCGGGACTGCCAGTCATATGGTGATGAGAACGTCCATTTAGATAGATGCTATGTTAAAACATATAAAGTCCATTAGGTTATAATGCTTTAAGATATGATGTCCCAGTAAGATACATCATAGTGGCTTATCTTTCTGGTTTTTGTTACACTACTATAAATACAACACAACAAAAACAAATTACACACAACAAAATTTTTCAAATTTACAAAGAAACATACAATTTTCAAATTTTTTGTCTGTCTGTCTTACTGTCTGTTTGAAAGAAGTACCTAATCTCTGGAATGGCTGAGCTGATTTTGACGGGACTTTCACTGGTAGATAGGTAAAGTTACAAGACGTATAATTGGTTACTTTATTTTAGAAAAATATTTAGGGCACCGTGCAAAAGAACTAAAACCCTTAAAATTGACATCCACGCGGACTAAGTCGCGGGCACAGCTAGTAAAAAATATTATTTTTGTATGCAGGTGAGTTTGACTTGGGCTCGAAAGAGATTTGTGAGGCAACATATGTTTTTTTTATTTAGTACGTCAAAAGCTGCACCCCCCCTGGATGATAAAGTCCAGAATATACCGACCACCATCCCAGATGCTGACGATGCTAAAATGATACCTTGACAGCCTAACAGATACTTTTTCACGCCCATTTCAGGACATTCTATGTTACAACAATAATTTACCAGTACTTCCTTAACCATAAACAACATTGCAACTTAACATTCCAGCTGGAACCCGGCGACCAGATCTTGTGCGTCAACGGCGAAGACGTAAGCTTAGCAGCCAGAGAACACGTGATATCTGCAGTACGAGCATGTACCGAGAAGGTTACCTTAAGAGTCTGCCAGCCAGCCAGGAGTGGGAACCCTGCAAGAAGATCTGCCTTGCTCTCTGCAGCCAAGAGAGCGAGGTTAAGAGCCAGGCCACCGAGGGTCAGGTTCGCGGACTCTGTGCAGCTGAATGGAGCGCCTATGTATCCCGTAAGTAGATTTCAATTCAAAACTTAGAGGTTATCCAATGACGTAACCATCTAATTTGCATTTAAATTTGACGTAGTTCGGCTTTTAGTTTAGTTTAGTTTTTGCATCAGCAAGTACAACTTTCCAAGAAGCCGCCTTCAATGCCCCAAGTCTCCAAATGACCTAGTGTAATAAAACCAAAACCATTTTGTGAGTGGTAGAGTCAAGCAACAGTCATTTTGGCCGTTGCATGAATGGGCCGACTCGACCGGGGAAGCACCACCCTCTCACAGAATATCGACGCCAAGTAACAGTATTTGAACTGTTGCGTTCGGTTTGGTGAGTGAGAGTGCCGGAGCCCAAACTCCTTTCCCATCCCCTCCCATACTCCTTTCCCATCCCCTTTCCTTTACAGGGTCGGCAGCGCGAGTGTGACGCCACTGGTGTTGCACACGTCCATAGGCCGCGGTAACCGCTTCCCATCAGGTGGGCCGTGTGCTAGTCTGTCACCTTAGTGGTATAAAAAAAAAACCATTAGAAAGCTTGAATATATCTGATTCCCACTGAAGTTGGAGTCGTCTGTATAGTCAGTTCCTTCAGCATACAGACAACCGCACCCGGAATCTGCCATAACTTAAAAATAGAAATGCAGCATTGATATCAAAAAAGTACACAGTCTCCCCTGCTGGTACGCGGGTACCGAAGCTTAGAAATACTTACAACGTCACGAGTACAAGAAAAAGAGGAGGATATGAAAATAGGAAGGCCAGAGTCCTCTGACAAAGTCACAAATCGTACAAAATGCCTGCGTTTCTACTTATTAAGTAAGAGAATGGAACTTCCTCGATAGACTCAGTCTATTTGTGTAGAAAAAGTAGGACAAGCCTACAAAGCCTATGTATGGTAGGTGCTTACCATCAGACTACATACTGGTGTTAGAAATTTGATGACACAAATTTGTAACAAAATTCGGCCGGGTTGGTACCACCGTGCACGATTGTGAAAAACCCTCCATAGTAATCAAATTTCGGTTTAATTGCGTTCAGGGATCAGCAAGTGCATAGAAGGGCAGGGGGATTGTGGTCGGAGCACTAGTGGGACCGGTGGGTGTCACGTGGTGCTGCGACGACAATCCTCTTCTGATGAGGCCGTCAAGCTGAGTGCCACCATTGTTAACATGGTATGTGTATGTTCAGCTTACCATCAGGCGAGGTGAAGTCAAATTGACGTGTCCTAAATATGTAAAAAAAAAAAAGACTATCAAGAAAGGAGAAATTGTCAGAATTGTCAGAAAATAGCAAGAAAAAGAGTGGGCAATATATCTTGTTGCTTCCAAACCATCTCATTCCCCGTGTTTTTTTTCCAGCCTTCAGCATTTTCCCTCGGTGACCTCTGCTTGCCACCAATGGCCAACGTCCTCAAGGTCTTCTTAGAGAATGGTCAGACGAAATCCTTCAAGTACGACACCACCACCACGGTGGCTGACGTGGTCACCAGTTTGAAAGACAAGCTGTGCATAACGGCTGAGGAGCACTTCGGACTGGTCGTGGAGCATGTTAAGAGTTTGAGAAGGAATAAGTTGACGTTACTGGATCCAAAGGAGTCTTTGGCGAGGGTAAGGAAATTAATATCTTCATTCATTTAGTATTCATTCAAATTACAAGACAAAAATACAAGAGGTAGGACACGACGGTGTTCCCGTCCAACTGAGCAGTCCGACTGGGGAGACCTCCGCCCTACAGAATACCGCAGCCATAATAACCTCGTGTTGTATTCCCGTCGGTGAGTAGGGTAGCCAGAGCTCACTGGAGAGTTTTTGTGTCAGAGGGAAGACCAAAGGCTATTCCCGCTTTGTCTTCTATACTGACGGCACAGAAACTCTGTGTTTTCAGGGTCGGCAGCACGAGTGTGACTCCCCTGGTGTTGCACACGTCCATAGGCCACGGTAAGCACTTTCCATCAGGTGGTCCGTGTGATTGTCTGCCACCTCAGCAGTATAAATTCAAAATCAAAAGTTATTCATTCAAAATAACATTTATGAGCGTCAAATAATACATTACCTTTTTTACCTTACCTTGCGAATATGGCTGTAAGAAGTACCATTCGCCTGTGAGAATAGAACCTGACTTATTTCAGCGTTCAGGATTCTTCTATATCCCACTACTTTAATCCACTGTCAGCTTAGCTTGCTTCAGTTTTGTAGAACATTCTCTCTCACTAAGAGAGATGATGAATTTGATGGTCACCCTTGATGAATTTGGTTGCAAATTTTGTACCAGGAACCTATCATAATGTAGCTTTTACATTGTATTTCTGAAATAAGTTCCTATTCCCAGTATTCCATGCAAGTGGAGCCCCGGGCATATACATTGAGAGAGTCCTTACGGGACTAACGCCACCCACGCACGTACCCATTATTGGAACTACTGTACACCAGGATCAACAGTAATAAAAACTGTACGTGCAAAACGTCAATTTTGTCCCCAGATAGCAGCACGACCAGGTTCATACAAGATGCGGGTCCTATTCCGCGTGGTGTTCATGCCGCTGACGGCGAGCGCGCTGGCCACGCGCGACCTGGCGGCGCTGGAGTACCTGTGGCTGCAGTGCTGCAACGACGTCGCGCAGGAGCGCTTCGCGCCCGAGCTGGCGCCCGAAGCAGCGCTGCGCCTGGCTGCGCTACACGTCCACGCGCATGCTCTGGCGCATAACCTGTCGCCTGCGAAGCTCACTGTCAAGACTGTTGAGTAAGTTGATTACCAGGTTCAGACCCCACTGATATTTATAATAATACTTTTTTTTTTTTTTACGTGCGGAAATCCCTTCGGATACCCCCCCGCTGGCCAGCGGGGGTGGTTATGTCGTGTCTCGACTAAAACCGCACGGTGTCCTCCCCAAGTGTCCGTTGCCGGGCACCCCGGGTAAGCCCTCGAAAGGATAACCCCAGGGTTGCCGGCGGACTTTGGCCGCCACCGCGGCCTCGCCTGGTGGGGTCGAGTTTTATCCCGCTTCGGTGAGTTGGCAGGCGTGTGTAGGGCACACACGACACGCCTCCGCCACGGCCTGCTTCTGTAAGGACGGCGAGTCGGCCAACTGCCGTCCTCAGGCCCCGATCATGGAGATCGGTAGTCTCGGGCGTAGACGAGTCTGCGGCGTCCTCGCCGCAGACTGCGAAACTCGGGGGGCAGGGTTCTCTCCCGCTCCCTCTCCGCCGTCTCTTTCGCGCGCATTACCTGCTCGCAGAAAGAGGCGGCGGCGTGCCACTTGCTCCCGTCGGAGACCACGGCCCTCACCATGGTCTCCAACGAGAGAACGTCCACGCCCAGGACCGCAACGAGATCCCGGCGTTGACTCGCCCACGCAGGGCACTCCACCAACGTGTGGAGCGCCGTGTCTTCGCCAGGATCCTCGCAGTGCTGGCACTGCGGCGTTGTCTCCCGGTGGATGCGCCACAGATACTTACCGAAACACCCGGTAAGTATCTGTGGCGCATCCTGTCGCCTGCGAAGCTCACTGTCAAGACTGTTGAGTAAGTTGATTACCAGGTTCAGACCCCACTGATATTTATAATAATACTTATATAGAAATAAACCTTCTCTTATATTTCATATGAATCATTATCATCTGCGTGCTCTTGTCCCAATTATTTGCCATCGATGGACCATATTATTCTCGTCCATATTTTCCGATCAGGTCCTCAATAACATCGTTCCTTGCTATACCCTCTTTCACTCGATCTGTCTGACCGCCCAACTCTGAGATTAAAGCCTGAGATAAAATCAGCTGGTGTACCGACTTACAGAAACCTACAAAATTAAGAGAGAACCCTCCTCCGCCTGGGGCACTGTGACCCGACGGTTGGAACTCAGGATATAATACAAATATAGCCATGAACATTAAAATATAGTTATTCAGTAAACTAGTTCGGCTTGAATTCACTAGATGGTGCTGAGTATATGAGGTGTCACCACAGACGTCCTGTTAACTGATTGAACTACACTGAATTCACTGCAACTGAAATTGACGTACCTATGCTAGGAAGGCCGAGTCCTCTTAAGATCACCACTATATCGCCATCATACGATAATTTCCAGGAGAGAATTCGGCCTGGAGCGGTTTGTGCCGTCGGGGCTGCTGGACAGCATGAAGCGCAAGGAACTGCGGCGCCTCATTGCACACTTCCTCAAACTCAACTCGCAGATGACGGGCAGCCAGAGACAACTGACGCAGTTGCAGGTAAGCTGTAAACTGAATATATTATATGTTATTTAAAAAGCACTCGAAACCAGCGGGCGTAGTATGAATGGTTTATTAACAGTAGACGAAGATCGTGAAGTGTGTAAAGACAGAAGCAGATGGCGGGCTGTTGTATCTGTGTACCCCGCAGGAAGAAAGGCCAGTATGCCAGAATCGTAGCAAGTGAAAAGTATTTTTTTTATTTATTTATTCATCTTACATAGTTAAAAGTACCATTACAGGTTACCCAAACGCGATAGCTAGTACAATACTTAATATAACTTATTACATACAATGATGCCTTCGTGAGCTCACTCAGGGAAACCGAAATAATATCCATAATTTCTGCAATCCTGTTGAGGGCGCGAAGTGCGCTTGAACGGCGCCTCGGGCCGCAGCTTAGTGCGCGCGCGCAACATCGCCAACAGACAGGGGCGGCGCACACGCACCGGTCCGGCACACAGGGACAACACACCCAGTCTTGCTGGGTTATGTGACTTACCGCTCATTATCCCGAAAATGTATGTTATAAGCGCGAGTTCCCACCTAACTAAAAAGATGTCCTTACCTATCCCAACTGGAAAGAGATTTGTATTATGTAGGTACTATTAATCCTTCTTATAGTCTAATACTGAGTAAATATATCACAATAAATATGGTCGTGTCAATATTACGTATGGAAGAATTTAGGAAAGCTATAAGTCAGTGTTTCCAGCCTCTCTCAAATAGTATCAAAAGTATGAACAAACAATACTGTCTCCTAATTTCCAGGCGAAACTCCACTACCTAGATATAGTGGCAGGTCTTCCAAGTTACGGCGCCAAATGCTTCAGCAGTAGTCGACCAGAACGAGTGCTATTAGTGTCACCAAGGTTTGGCCTGAGCCAGATCGTTGGCAGAAGTAACTCTGTGGTAAGTCATTCTATTTTATACTGAAGTTTATAATTGGAATCTATGAGACATCCTCTATTCCTTACGCTAAGGGAATATCCGAGTCGTCCTCGATTATCCCAATGATATCATCCGTAATTACTTATTTGGATGCATTCTATTCGATAAGCAGAATGACAGATTCGATACGTGAAAAGCAAATTTCGAGCTAGAGCTGAAAAATGAAGGCAAATTTTACGAGTAGAACCTAGGCTAGTATTATCTATAAATCTACAATGATGTTGTCATTTTACATAGGATATTTCTGAACGCTTACTAGAACGAAATTGCTATATATTAATATTTCTTTAAAGTTAAGAAGTGAAAGTTCAACAGAAGTCACTTAACCACCTTTTAGCTTGACGGCAGCAGAATTGCGGGCCCGCACGAAACACGAACAAAAGGTGTTCCGCACGATAAAAAAAAAAAAAAAAAAGGTACCATCAAGTTACTTCGGGTTTCGTTTTTGGTATACTTTATGGTTGGGACCATAAAGTATGTTCGGTACTGAATCAAACATATCAAGAAGGTTTTCGTTTAAAATATATTTCTATTAAAAAAGAACCCTCCGACATTTTGAAATAAATTATATAGTATCGTGTTTTAATTTAACAAAAATTATGGCGGCCTGTTAAAATTTCGAATTCTGCGGCTATTGGTCGTTTAATGGTAGGGTTATCCGAATGAACTATCACGTGCCATCTTCGGGACAGGTTGCGGGATAAGGGCGTTTCATGGTATCGCTTGAACGAAATTTAGCTTAAGGCCTATTCAAACCTAAGCAATATTCGCTACCGTCTGCGGTGGAGAAAGACGAGTGGATAGGTTGTAGGTAATACTACTGCGGCAGCAAATATTTCGCTCTAGCCTCGGAACTTCATACTTCTTAATAAAGAAGCATCATACTAAACGTGCATAATATGGTTGTATTTTCGAGTATTTTGAGGAACCCTGCCTCTGATGTTGTATGGAATTTGTTTCAATTGTTCTCACACCAAAGACTCTGTTCTTCTTCTCTGGCGCAAGAGTAATAAGTCTTGTTAATAAGATATGCAGAGGCTAACATACTGCTGTGTAGTAAACAGAAAAAAATGTACCTCTAATCACAACGGCTGCGAAGGATTTGATTTTTAAATTTAAATTTATGAATCGGTAACTATTCATTAATTGAAAAGTCAGATTAAAACTAAACTTTGCCAAAAAGGCTTCAAGTTCAAGTATATTTAGACGACAAACAAGCTTGGATATGTAACTAGATTATGTAAATATGATACTGTCGGAAGTGTAACGAAGAGGAATAGGCCGAGATTGGGAGAAGATGTATATTTGGAATAATAGGCAGCGTCAATACAGTTGTTTATTCAGCGTCTTACAGCGAACTGAGCTCAAATGATTGTACATCGTGTTTTTATAACCGCGTACAATGATACCCACTCAAAAAAATATATGTCTCGATACATCGTTATTCAATTTAGCACTTAATCAATTATTAATGACTAATCAGAAATTAACTTTTAAAACAATAATCTGAAATCTATATAACTTAATTAAATACTAATTATAAGGAATGCAGAATTAGACTGACGGTGATGTCACTACTTCCCCTAGTCTCTTCACGTTTGTAACACTCGGCCATCCTGCATACGCCGTGTCTCACGGCGATCGTTCCGTCTCTGGCTCTGGTCGTCGTCATTTTTTTTTGGAACTGAAATAATAAAAATATCACGCAGTTTATGCCCTTATAAACTTAAAATCCTAAAATGTTCTTCGATACAAATTTTTTTGGACACTAGGCAGCCAAGTATATGCACACATATATGATATAGGTACTCCTTCAGCTTTATGTAGGTACCTAAGTATAATGATCTTTCTAGACTACGGATAGTCACCATATTACTGTTATACACAGATGTAAACCGTCATAGTTTAGTAGATACACTCAGTCGGGTAAACATATTTATGTGTTCATGTAGTTTGTTGTATCACACAGCTTTGTTGTATCTTTCTTTGTTATCTTTTGTTGTATCACAATACAATTTATATTTGTTTAATTTCTTATGTACCATAATATCATATGGTTATGTTTTGGGTTCACATAGATCTAGAATACCGTACCATACCGCTAAGTAAAATAGATAGATTATGTACAGCTAGAATACCTACATGTTAAATTGATATTCCTTTCAATATATATCACATAATTTAACGTCGTTTCACATAGATCTATACACAGTATCACACAGCTTTATAGTATAATTGATGTTATATTTATGTTTCTTGTCATGTATCACGTATATTTGTAAATACGTCTCACACAGATCTGGACTGCACCATCACACAGCCTTGTGGAATAGATGTATTATATGTCTTGTTATGTATCAAGGATACTTTTTAACGTTGTTGCAAATAGATCTAGACTACAGTATCACACAGCCTTACATAATTATATATATTTGTGTATTATTTAAACAGTTAATCCTGCTAACAGCCCCATCTATGTACATGTTTGAGTGTTGCAACTTCGTTAAAGGTCATAAATATTTATTTAAAACATGTGAAGACCACTATAAGTTCAATACACGTTATCCTGGTCGATACTTACTCGATTAATACCTTCGATAGAAACGGAGCAATATACGAGAAGCTGATATCCAATGACCATCAAATTTTTAATAAATTACCAAATTACATGAAAGATCTGCCTGTAAATATTTTCTGCAGAAACTTAGCTGGTTGAAAGACATGTGTTTCTACAGTGTCCAGGAACATCTAGAGATGTCATTATTATGATAGCAAATAATGCAAATAACTCAGACATGATGAACATACAGTTGATAATTAATAATAACATTGATATATTTATCGACATTTTCCTTTCATTTTGACATTTTTTATTTTGTTTGAAGAATTGTGTTAATTTGTTTATTCATTTTAAAAATGTAATATCTCTGCATGTAGTCTCACATGCCAGCAATGGCGAATATGAGGATACGATTTAATGTCATCTACCACCAATATGTAACCATATTCTTTGATTTTCATATTATTATTATTCTTGTAAATTTACTATTGAAATCTCTTACTTCGTTGACATTAAATTAGGACCTTTATCACACAGCCATCCTATTTATATAGCATCACACAGCTGTCTTTCATTTATATAGACTTGATCACACAGCTGTCCTTATTCATATAGACTTGATCACATAGCCGTCTTCATATATATGGACTTGATCACAAAGCCGTCCTCATTTATATGGACTTGATCACAAAGCCGTCCTTATTTATATAGACTCGATCACACAGCCCTCATTTAAATCGACTTGATCACACAGCCGTCCTATTTATATGGACTTGATCACACAGCCGTCCTATTTATATGGACTTGATCACACAGCCGTCCTATTTATATGGACTTGATCACACAGCCGTCCTATTTATATGGACTTGATCACACAGCCGTCCTATTTATATGGACTTGATCACACAGCCGTCCTATTTATATGGACTTGATCACACAGCCGTCCCCTTTTAGCTATCCACTACAGACTTTGTTTTTGTTATTCTAATCCGACTTCTAATGTCTAATGTATTTCGTACAATTTTATTATTCTGTTATTCTATCAATCTTAATTTGATTTTGATTTGAATGATTTTTCAAACTTAACATGCAACGTATGATCTACTTACATTGGTTAATAATGATCTATTCTATTACTTCTGCAAGACAATCAGTCAATGATGTGCATATTTGTAATTGGTGTAGCACATGCCATATTTCCATTGTAACTAGATAATGTTGGTGCTGACAATATTGGTGTTGACACTGTTGGTGTTTACGCTGTTAATATGCTTTAATACATGAATGAAATAAATAGACTTAGTCTCACAGCCATTTCATTATGATATAGGTTATGCAGTTGTCCTGACTGACCAATACTCATAGCACAGTTACTTGTTATCATTATGTCCTCTGTACATTAAACAATAATAAATATCAATTACTTATTGATTTCTTTCAATGTGAAGATCGTTTGTAGTTTTTTTTAGTATTCAGCAACTTCTGGGGGCGACTGCAGGTACCCAGTGAAGTTAAAGCTTTAAGATACATAAAATTTTAGAAGACTGGTTGCTTGAAATATGTTTTAATCCATTACGGACTTTTCATTCACCCGTTGTAATAGATCGATAGATAAATGATTGATAATTTAGGGTCCTCATTATCTATACTAATTTATAAAGCTGAAGAGTTTGTTTGTTTGTTTTGACGCGCGAATCTCGGGAACTACTGGTACGAATTGAGAAATTCTTACATTCTGTTTGGTTATAGGCTATATGTCATCGCGTTGCTACCTAGAAGAGCGGAACAGTAACATAAATGTGAACAAATCGGGCAAATCCATAGATTATTGTAGGTCTATTCCTAGTCATAAGACATTTAGTGGTCGTAATCACAATATTCTAATAACAAAAATTATTATTAATCATTCCTTTGACAGCTTATTCACATTTATTAAAGTGACCAGGACTACTTGATCGTAATATTTTTCACAAATTCTATTTGGAAAGTTTTAGAGTAGCACACCTTGCCATTCAATGCAATATTTACAATACTTGGATTAGTCATCCCTTGTTGTGTTCATCTTGCAAGTATGTAATGTTGAACTCAAATCTGCCAATCAATTTGAAAAACTGAACTCTTCACAACCGAGCATTTGCGAGTCTCGTAATTTCTACTACGTATTTCTAAAACTGAAAACATTTATGTCTAACGCGACACGTATTACACTCATCTATTTCACAAAAATCCATATTCGCAAATGTAGCAAATTTTTGTTTTCTTGTCAGGGTAGGTACTTTAACATTTAACTATCGGTATCTACCGTGTACTAATCCGTATTGCCTATGTTTATCACTCGTAGTTGGTACGATTTTTGTATTTAAACAGTTTGATGAATAAAATAATAAAGGATTGCTCTCGTAACTAGCAAAGTATTCAATGGTGTATAGTGTTCTGTGTAAATACAAGCATCGCAACAACAGCTCCTCATGTTAATAGTGACACTTTTACATCTACACTAATATTATTAAGAGAGAATATTTGTATTTTGAATGGTTGTATGTAACGAATAAACATAAAAACTATTGGACCGATTTCAAAAAATTTAGAAAAATTAGAGGTCCTTAGAAATCCCTACTAAAATCAACTCGAAGGTATAAAAATATTAGTCTAAAATCTTTCATCGCATGCGCTGCGGTAAGTATTGATGATAGAGCAATGTTCTACAATATTATAGAACATATCAATATTTACAAAAAACTTCGCGAGACCTTATGTCCAACTACTCGTATTGTAGTTATGTCAATATAACTACTTTTTTACATTTTTAAAGTTAATAGTTTTTAGTTTTTAGTTTTATTAAGTATACGACATAGTTCGTTGGTCGCGATCATCGACATCTACGCGGGCGGAACCGCGGGCAACGGCTAGTAGTCAGATGCAAACTTAGAACTTAACGCTTGAGAAGTTGGTACCTAAGTACCTGGATCACTTTTGGATGGATGGTTGTCAAATAACTATTTATATTGTTTAGATTAACATTCGTCGGTATGAAGTTTAAATCGTACTTTGCTTAGTGACAGTGTATGTAAACCTCGAAGCGTTTGACTAGTTTAAACTCGGAAGTGTGTTCAGAACAGAAGCAGATGATGGATCTGGATAATTTTCTATGCCCAACTCGGGTAATAAATATGTGAGAATAGGTTTTGTATGTATGTAGGTTAACTTACAGCCGTAATTTCTAAATCTCTAGTATAAACTAGGTAGACTTCTCGTATTCGTAATTATCAGCCAACACTCGATTATTAATCGAAACAAATTTTACAAACAATGCGGATAGAGTTTTTAGAATGCAAATAGTAGTGAACTATACATTCCGTACCAGTAGCGTGTGCTGGGGCCTCCGTGATTCGTGATGCAAAGAAATAGTATACTACGCAGCTCTGGAAGCGGGCTGCGAAGTACCGGCTGCATAGCATCAGGTGGCAGCGGCTGGGCCATCCCGCCAGTTGTAGCAGGTCCTCGGCGCGGGCGGCGCTTGCTGCTGTCCCGTACTGCCAGGTCGATTTTGCTCCCAATGTTTTTGATGTGTAAATGTATAAAGAGATTATTATTATTCTACCTTCATAGAATTTTCAAAAGATGATAAAATCCTTGGATTTTTTTTCGTTTTATCATTTTCTCGTAGGCGGTCAACAAATAAGTGGAACGGGGAAATGCTTTTGTTAACCTATCTTTCCAATTAGTTCACGAGGTGCCGTAATCATCCAGATCGTTATGTTATTCTCGTGCTACGCCACGAAGACGAATTTGTATGGAAAAAATATTGTCACACTAACTTCGTAGAGGCTCCTAGCTACTAGATTTTGTGTAACCAACCTTTTACATTTGTGCATATAAAAGCAGAAGTTCAGGATCAAACTTAGGGATGATTTCAGCGTCCAAATGTGTGCCCTCTTTTTCTTAGTTGAACTAAAATGGTGGTACTAAAGCGGTGGTAGGTACTCAGAGAAAAAAAAATTGCTTACATTTTCGTCTTCACTGGTCGTATTAGCTGAAGTCTCTTCTGGATATTCATTTCCTCGAACTGCTGGAGTATGGTGGCATTCTTATTTTGTTCTATCCCACTTCTGAAGTGTAACGAAGAGGAATAGGCCGAGATTGGGCGAAGATGTATATTTGGAATAATAGGCAGCGTCAATACAGTTGTTGTTTATTCAGCGTCTTACAGCGAACTGAGCTCAAATGATTGTACATCGTGTTTTTATAACCGCGTACAATGATACCCACTCAAAAAAATATATGTCTCGATACATCGTTATTCAATTTAGCACTTAATCAATTATTAATGACTAATCAGAAATTAACTTTTAAAACAATAATCTGAAATCTATATAACTTAATTAAATACTAATTATAAGGAATGCAGAATTAGACTGACGGTGATGTCACTACTTCCCCTAGTCTCTTCACGTTTGTAACAGAAGTTTACGCGAATGTCATACATTGAAATAAAAATATTTTTAACGGATTCTATCTCCATCTCCCCGTGACCATGGCTGCTGAAAAGTCATCATAAAATAACATCAAATAAATCGCGATAGAATCCGTTAAAAATAGTTTTATTTAAGTAAACATGTTTGTAAATAGACCAAAAAAACAGCCCGCTGAGTTTCTTACCGGAGTCATCTCAGGACAGGGCCGCGTTACGCACTGGTGGTATATTTTTTGACGTTTTGTAAGTGCCGTTATAGTGGTCTATACAGAATAAATTATTTTTAACTTTCGACTTTTTGACTTTTGCTAATACCGCTTAAGTTTGAATAGGTTTTTATTGTTGTCAATATTGGGCCTTTTTTCATGTTTAGTGTCGAATGTCAAAGATTTTAATCTTAACTTTAGTCGTTTTGTACAATACACATAAGAATGGTCTTTAATCATTATTTAAATCTGCTTCCAGCCGCAATCCATTGCGTCATTAGAAGAAGTGGAAGGTATCCGAGTGAAGCGCGATTGGTCTTCAGGAGGCGCAGACGTGGCTATCTTCCTTCAGCGCGATCGCGTCCTCGCTCTGCTCATGGACGAGAGGGATGCTGCGGAGATGCCTCTCACTATCGCTGGGTAAATAGACATTGCACAAGTTTACTAACACAGAGCCACGTATTTCAGTTCGCAGCTGCCTTCGCATGTTTAAGTATTTCTTGATCAAATTCATATGTTTTATCCACAACAAGCACAAATTTAATTGTCACACTCATACCACTAATATTATAAATGTGAAACTTTGGATGTTTGGATGTTTGTTACTCAATCACACACGCGAGCGAAGCCGCGGGCAATAGCTAGTGGATCTAAAAATGTACAAAGGAAATATTGTAGGGAATATGTTACAAATGTCACGGAAAATAAAATCAAAAGGAAGTACCCTTAAACTGAAAATAATAGTCGACAAACTCTCAAATATTATGACCAAGTCACACCAAACAGTGACATAATTGGTTATAATTCTCAACAGCAAAACAAACCTTTCACCCGTAATCCTGGGGTTATCCTTTCGAGGGCCCACCCGGGGTGCCTGGCCATGGACGCTTGGGAAGGACACCTTGTGATTTCAGTTTCTCCGATTCCGACATCCTTAGCTTATCGTTGGCACTGGGGTGTAGCCCATAGTACCCGGAAATGCCTAATGGGGCCACTTGACGGCCTCTGTGGCGTAGCGGTAGTGCATTCGACTGCTACGACAGGGGGGCGCCCCCCTTCGGGTTCGATTCCCGCTCAGTGCAAATATTTGTATGCATGAATATGTCTATTTGCATAGGTCTGGGTGTTTCTATGTATAATATGTATGTATTTACAAAAAAAAAGTATATAAATATGTTTATCCGCATTCTGGAACCCATAACACAAGCTAGTTAAACTATGCTTACTTTGGGTCTAGAAAGCGCTGTGTAGAATGTCGTAGAATATTTATTTATTTATTTACTTAACACCCCGGCGTCTGAAGACCCGAGACGGCGTGTGGTTTTAGTTGGTTCGAATCCGACAATACCCCCCTGCAGGTATTATTATCCGGGGGGAATTCCGCAAGAAAAAAGAAAAGCCCATGGGGGTTTCCTCACGTAAAAAAAGGAACACACCTGAAAATAAGTATCACTTAACAGCCAATCGCGTGGTGAAATATTTTGGATACGATAGCTGGGGGCACTCCTTCTTGATTTTATAATCCATTATAAAGATCCTTCGCTACTACTACATATTAAGTTTTTCTTTAATTGTTTTATTTTAAAACAGTTAAAAATTCAAATTTTATCCTCATAATATTTTTTATAGATATTATCGTCTGGCGACCGGGCAAGAGCTGAATGTCGAACAAGAAAGAGAACCGATTACGGAAGATATAGGTAAATAGCAATAATTTAGATTGTCTATGATGTGAATACTCTGTAAGCCCATATTCAGATGCCAAAAGAAGCTACCACATCTCAATTTAAATCAATACAATCGCTAAATCGCGCAATTTAGTTGCAGTGACTGATTTTTTTAGTGATTGTATGTAAAAAATCGCTAAAACTAAATAAAGTATCGATAAAATCTTAAATCACCAGTCACCGATGCTAACTATAGTTTTTTTTTAAAGATTACTAGTAACCGAAATTCCTAGAATTCCCATTACCCCTCCAGCTAAGGTAAATTGCTTGTGTTAGAACTGGATTCACATCGGCTTCGAACCTGGTCCCAGGTCGATTGTATGGTTGACCACTTATTATGATTATTCATACTAATACAATTCTCAAATATTATTTTCCAGCTCCGCCATACTTGTCTCAACACAACGTGGTGCCAGCTAAATGGAGCTACCTCTATTACGAAGATCCGAACAGCTTAACAAAGAAGCACTTTGCTATCTTCAGCATGCCCCCACCATATCATTCCACTCCTGATCAATCCAAACCTTTAGACACTAACATGAATGCTAGCATCACGAACAGAAATCATAGCAATAACACTAGCCCGTTAATAGGCTATGATACCAAATCAGGTTTACTAGGCCACGATGTTCATTTCGAAAAATGTAAAAGAAATGATGACTTCAGGCTGTTCGATCCAAACGATGCGTGCTACCTCGATGACGGCATGGGTTTCGACCTTCAAAGCGTTCTATCAATGGAACTCTTAGAGAATGCCACCAATAACCCAAAGCTAGTCGAGGCTAAAAACGAAGAAGTATTGCGAAGAGTAGCAGAAATGCAGAAACTAGTTGAGAATTCTGAACAATATTTGACTGAAAATTGTGATTACGATGCTTATCATGAACTACTAAGAGATGAGTTTGTTGGCAAAGAGACCAGTGTTGATAATGTAGAGAGTGATACAGAGTCTAATACTAGTAGAATGTCTTGTGTTGATGACGCGCCGGGTATTTTGAAACATAGCGATTCTTTGCTTCTATTGACTGAAACCATAAATCAAGGATTAAATGGTTTAAGTGCACCTGAGAATGAGAAAGACAATAATAGTTTAACAACTCGACAATCACAAGGATTGAGTGCGATACTTAATAATTGTGGACTGACTGATGCTTTGATAGCTTTGAACAATGATATATGTCATTCAGAAAGTGATAATGATTCGTTATATACACCAACAAATAGCCCTATAAGAAAACACCAAAACAAATCTACTAATAAAGCTATCAGAACTAGTTTTCTACACAGCCCTGATTCAACACAAGACAATAAAGAACCGAATCTTAAAGAATATTTAAAACAGCTAAGAGAGAAGAGTAGTAAAGAAGAAGCAAGAGCTACTGAATATCCTTATTTTTATCAAGACAGCGTAGTTGATAATGATGCCGAGCTTATAGATTTAACTTTGATACCTCCCCCACAAACGCCCGATGAATTAGACTGTGCTACGCAAGTGCCTCAAATTTTACCTATCGTGCCACCGTCGTTTGCCGACGACAAAGTTAATTCACAAGAAAATTTAGCTAATCCACCGAAAAAGACAGCCTTAGACGAATTCATAGCCAACGTTACAATACAGCCACCAACTGTAAGGGTCACACCTGCAATAGAATTAACACCAGAAGAAATTATGTCATATATTATACCACCGCCCCCAGCTTCCAACTCGTCAACTTTAGACAGAGAACAAGTTAGTTATGTAAATCATAGTCAGATACTCGAAGCAAGAAACGGTCAAACTAATGTAGAAGCCAAACCTGCGAACGGTGACGTTGTAAAAGGAAATTTAAGTGTAAGTGAAATAAGAAATCTTTTTGCAGCCAAAAGCTTAAGCGAAGCAAGAAATAGTCTTTTATTAAAAGATAAAGCAAAAGCAACTATAAAATCTGATTCACCCAAAGGTAAAAGAAAAAGCGTATCTAATGATAAACAGTTAAACGGCAACGCACATGTCATAGAATATCCAACAGTAGAAAGAAAAGGTATGTTTTCATGCTGCAGTAAAGATAAAAATAAGTCTGAAGAGAATTCGGATGAAGGTGAAAAACTAGAAACTCAAATACAAAACTCTGACTCTATACCGGACGTTTGTGAAATTAGGCCACCACCAAGGAGAAAAAGCAACGAATATAAAAAACCACCTGAAAGACCACCGAAAACAGCGCCGACTCCTGCGCCGAGACCTCGATCGAACTCGTTTACATGCGTAAACAACGAACTTACTGCTGTGGAAATCACAAACAATCATTTTAGTACTTTGAACAATCGAAAATTGAACTACAAAGTTGTTTGCGACATAAACGAACAGATGCAGAACCCTCCCCAATTACCTCCAAGATTAGAAAACAAAGTTCTTTCCCCACCTCCTCCATTATTGTTACCTCCCAAAAAACCACCGCTACCTCCCGTACCAAGCATCGAAGTATTAAGAATGAAGAACGCAAAACTGTCTCCGATCAGAAATCCAGAACAACGTTTAGCGAGTATTGGTTCTCCACATTTTCAAAGAAATCTGAACACGTATAGAAATCTTGAAATTGAAAACAGATTAACTGATGAAGAAACTCAAAATGTTAGGTCTTCTCTGAATTATAGTTCGATGACGCTACAGACTCGCCATGTCAGATCCAACTCGGAGACAAAAAATACGATTCTGAAGAACAATACAGCATTGTCATTATGTTCACCTCAAATGAATAGACGGTTCAGCAATCGCCCTGATCTTCTGAATGGAGCTCCAGGTGAAAGGGTGTTCAGCCCTCCATTATCAGAGCGACAGTCTTTTAGAAGAGACAGCGCGAGTCCAACACCAAAAGTCCAGAATCATGTTCGTTTTAAAGAAGATGTAGTGGATCCAGATATACCAACACCACCCTCGCCGCCAATAGTAAAATTTCCAGAATTCCAGGCCGGTAATAATGGGCATGTGTCTATTGAGAGTCTTCTGTGTAAGACGGAGGTGGCTGTGGAGGGTCTTCTGCAAAGGCTGCATCAGGTTGCACAGAAGTGTTCCCATCAGCACGCCCACGGAGGAGGAGAGGATATTGACGAAATTAAATTTCAGGTGAGTAATATTCTTTATTGATTTTACAATATTCTAAGTCGAGACTGAAGTGACCAAAAAGCAAATGCAGAGAGGTGTTGTTATTAGATTTCCCTATGAACACAATCGTGAAACTTTGCGGGGAGGTAAGGTGTGGTGAGGAGCGATTAAATCCTACCAATTTCTTTATTTTCCATCTATCGGTCAATATCAAAACTACATCATTCTAAGTTGATGTTACTGCATAGTGTAACTATCTCACAATTAAGCTGTGAGGTAAAAAAATAACAACAAAAATGTACATTAAAAGACATTGTTATTGATGTGAAAAATTACAGAAGGTTTATTTGTAGATAAGACCTAATGTTTCGAATTTCGGGGAAGGGGAAGTGACCCCATGCGGTACGCCCTTTATTTTTTATTTTTTTTATTTGGGTATTCAAATGGTATCCAAATTATTTTCAAAGAGAGAAGCAAAACACAGAACCAGTATATTGATATATGAATGATACCTGCCCCGCAGCGCGCGCGAAGCGAATTGACCTCATGCGCTGTGACACTGGTGGGTGCGTCACGCACGCTAGTGGGAGCCCTGGGTGCTGCGCAACACTCCGCTGCGCCCGGCCCTTCCGCCCCCGCCGCACTCGCTGACTGCCTCACGCCGCTCCGGAGACTGGCTGATTTAGCGCAGGTAAGACTCCGATAATTATTTTCACCTATCCAGCACGATTAGGATGATTTAAATTTCGAACATCACCTTTTGGAATCTGGCCTCTGAAAAAAAGTATGTTAAGAAACAACTATTTAAAAAATTGTCTTGTTTTACTTACGCATCATTTAATGGTAGAAGTAAAAAGTCGTATATTTTAAAACGAGAGTATTTTTTTATTTATCTCGCTGTGCTTGTTATCTATACAAGAATCACTTGCTGCGCTCGTGATTCAATTCTAGCCTACACCACCAGTTCCCAATTTAGGGTCAACTTTCGCTGCAAAAAAATGTTTAAAAAAAGTTAAAAGGGGGAGTAGGTCATAAAGTGCAAGCTTTGGATGCAACTGGGTTTGGCACTCGGAAAAAGAAAAATACTAAAACTAAACTGATCTTATTTTCCCGCTTTCAGGCCCTCGGCAGACACACATCAGCCCCTCTGCAAACCAGGAACTTAGTTCTCAGAGTACATGACGTAACAGCAGCTTTTAAAGAACTTGCTGGAGCAGATATGGCGCAGATAATTCACGACCACAACGCCAAGAAGTCACAGAACCAAGGCCAAGATGCCAGCTCTACTTTAGAAGGCCAACTCGCTTTGAGAGCAGAATGTTTGGCCAATGTCTTGGCCACTTTGTTAAGGAGTCTCAGAGTTTTTTCTCCATAGAATAAAGTTCTAATCCCCATGATAGGTAAAGACAAACTATGTCTTGAGGATTATGAAAGATGATCAGAATTTGATAAGTACGTAAATGAATTAGATAGGAATGATACTAATATTTAATATGATCAAACCTTGACCATATACGAACCTGAAGAAATCGATAAAAAAGAAATCAGTTTCTACTACAAGTTTAAAAATTAAGCAATTTCTACCATTTCTACCAAATTTTTTTCATTGAAATAACTAAAAGTAAGGCATTACAGTAATAGCCTTATTCTTATTGACCTCAGAAGCAGCTATGAGAATCTCGTAACGAAACTAAAGATCTGCAAATTTATTATATCTATAGATTTAATTTGTTAATGAAATTTCTGTTAATAAAATATAACCGTTACTAAAAGAGACCAAATAAATTTAGGTACATTTTTATATAAATCTGAAGATTTTTCGTAGTTGGCAACATTTGAACTTTTAGTTTGTAGCTTGTACATTTTAATATTAGTATTCATATTTGTTGTTAACATTTTTGTGCTATTTTAATTGTAATTGCGCTTGTTTTATCTTGATGAATAGTGAACGCGGTTGAGTAGGAATTGTTCGATGACTTTCACGGTCATGTTTTCGACCAATTTGTCATATTGCCTCTGGATAGAACTGCAACCTTGGCATGGCGGAAATGAGCAGTTTCTCGACTTTTTTTCGACCAATGAAATAGCATAACTATCTGTCAAGTAACCAAAAAGACTCATTTTATTGGTCAAAGAAACTACACACAAATTTGGAGTGCCGTGCTACGTGGGCTAGCAATATCAAAATGTAACTTTATCTAGTTTATAAATTCTACCATATCCATTGATCTATTTAATATGTAGGATATGGTAAAACATCTATGCTTCTTGTTAAAAACTTTAAAGAAACATAATCACTACACTTAATCATCAGTTTTTGTGGTTTCTATTGTCTATGACTCCGTAGAAAAAGTGTTACCATAGTTTAATTAATTTTACTATAATATACATATCTATTTATACACGAAAAATTGTATATTTTCTATCGTAAGACGTGTGATCGGATATAAGGTGCAAACTTCTTGTAATCACTTTGTGTCTAACATACCATATCTTAAACTTTAGATATCTGTATTAAGAAATAACAATGATTATCTCTTAAACTGTTATTCAGTACATATTTTCTCTTCGTTATTTTACACTTAAAGTATTAAAACATACTAAGTAATATTCCAATAAGTGTTGCATGAATTATAACTCGAATTTTGCATGAAGTTTGGTGTTGATAGCTGTTAATTTGTTTGATAATGTTGCCAGCAATCGTTTTTTGGTACACACGATTTGCTGATATTATAATATTGGTGCTATTTTGAGAAAAAAGTGTACGTTTTTTGGTATCGTGATCCTTTAAATTGTAATATTTTTTTGCGAGTACATACGTCATTATGTAATGCACCAGTGATTT
Source organism: Cybosia mesomella (assembly GCA_946251805.1). Classification (NCBI taxonomy): domain Eukaryota; kingdom Metazoa; phylum Arthropoda; class Insecta; order Lepidoptera; family Erebidae; genus Cybosia; species Cybosia mesomella. The sequence goes on along the minus strand of OX276403.1, from coordinate 1,971,893 downwards.
GAATTTTTTATGTAAATAAATAAGGTTGTTTTTACAACGCAGTAAACTAAACTAAGGCAAAATCTCATGATATTATTGTAAGGAATATCTCTCTTCCCTCGCCTGTGAAGTACAATTTTTAGTTTCCTCCGCTGGTATTCCAAAGCTTGTATAGGAACCAAAGACACAATTTTCATATATTTTTTTGTTATATCTTGATTTTGTTAATGAATGTCCATTCCTTCTTGCTTATTATAAATTACTTCATGTATAGGAAAGACTATAGTTCTGAAAGATTGTTAAATAGATTCATATATTCGTTGATATGACAGACAAATAAGTAATGCCATTACAAGGGATTTAAACAATGGAATAATAGAAGTATTGCGAATTTTAAAAAAAGTCTCTATTTTACACGGGCTAAGTACAGAATTTGTATGTAAAAGTTTTAATATGAATTTTCTTACGGAATTTGAAATCAAAATGTCTTTGTGTTTAAAATTAAATTATTTTCGTAACTATTATTAATTGGCAAGTTAAAATATTGGACTCCAAAACAACTATTAAATCAAATGAGAGCTATATCGAAGACAAATAGAATTACACCTAAAATAATAGTTCCTTATCAGCGTCAGTCTTCCAATCAATCAATTAGTTTATTGCAGTCCACTATTGGACATAGCCCTCTCCTAATATGCGCCACCCAACCCGTTTACCATATCCAGTCTATCCCAAATACCTTTTCAGGTCGTCAGTCTATCTGGCTGGGGGAGATACCATGTTTCAATTTCCGATTCATTTGCCTTCCAATAGTTATAATAACTTTTCAAACACTTTTGCTATGCAAAAATTTGAATTTATTTCGCAGATTATTTTATCAATAGGGAAAATCGCACCAAACAGATGACAGCTTCTGTCTCTCACTCACAATTAAACGCGTAACTCGTTTTATTATCTGCAAAATTAACCATAGCTAAATGGGTTATTTTTTTCGTCTTTTGTAAGTAATTTTTTTTTTGTTATAGTAGTATCTGTGTCATATCAACGAATTATTTATGTGTATAAAATGGTTGCAAGATAGTTTTATCAATATACAAGATAATATAACTCACCAATTTATTTATTGTTCCCAAGTAACAATGCAATGCATTTGATGTAATAAACTATATAAATATTATTTCTGCATTTTATTTCACCACCAACTTGAGTGACCAAGTACGTAAGCGACTTCATCACCATGGATATAAATCCCAGATTTCTAATCCACTTCTAAACCCTTTTAAACTTAACCTAATAGTTGAAATAATGTTATTTCATACAATCGGTACAGTCAGTGTCAAAAGTGGATGATGATTGCACAGATTTTAAAGAAAAAAGTCTGGAAGAAAATTATTAGATATTTAGTTAAGTACATAATGTACATATATTTGAATCAACAGTTATTACAAAAAGTAATTGACCAGCATTTTCATTAAATAATATATTAGATATCCGCTTGGATTTTAATTTTTAATGTTTAATTTTTTTGCACGGAAACCTAATTATTTTCCTAAAATAAAAGTAGCCTAAATACGCCTTATAATATTACCTACCATAGTGAAAGTCCTGTCAGAATCGTCCCAGCCTGCAGAGATTAGGTACCTACTTCAAACTGACAGACAGAAAAAAAATTGCTTTTTTGTTATAAGTATCGGAAATACACTCATATGCATTTATTTAAAACCTGTTATTTAATATTAGAAACAAATACTTCATTTTTATTTATTTGTAAGTATAGATTGGCACAATATCAAATTCAAAAAATTTGAAAATGATCTGGTCACAATCTGATCATGTACTTTTGACACCGATGCACGTCACGGCCATATCGCCAACAGTGCAAGATGCCGTTTTACCTTTTGAAATAGAACCCCATAAAATAAGGTTTTCACCTCAACACCACATATTGGCTAATAGATGGAGTTGTGAAGTAACATAACTCTATTCATGTACAACAGATGGCGCTACTATACCCACGCGCCTTGATAGCACATTATGGCGGATAAATTGTAAAACTCGAAAACTTTGTAAGTAAGTATTTCGAATAATATAGGATGTTGCGTATTTACCAGTAGACTGTAATTTAGGGCGCTGGATTTCAGTTGCGTCAAACTTAGGCCCAATAATTGAGCTGAGCGAAGCGAAGGTCTTATATGTGGGTAAGCCGTTTGGTCGAGACTGTACTCCTCCGGAACCACAATACCGATCTTGACCAAATTTGCCATGGTGATAGTGTAGACACCGCTGAGTGTTTAGAGGGGTTCAACTGTTCAAATACAATGTTCGGCCTTAGCTAAGCGCGCGACCGTAGTAAGATGTCTTATTTTCAAGTAAGAGCCCTGCTCGATCAGCTCAATTTATTTCAGTCGCACCCTGTACTGCATTCCTAGTATTTTTATGTCTTGAGGGGCTTTCGGGCTTGTAACCGTGTAGGATAACACATTGCAAGGTAAAGCAAAATCAACGGCAGTCTTAGGATGGGTGACCATTCTTCTGACACATTAAGACCCCTCCGTGCCTCGGAGAGCACGTTAAGCCGTCGGTCCCGGTTGCCATACAAACAGTGGCAGTCGTCACGGGTCGTTGGAGCCCTAAAAAGTCTGACAAATGATCTAACTACACAATTTCGATATCGCCAATTGATTGGTTTGTGGAGATCACGGAGTGTGGTCGCGGTGTGGAGTCGCTTCTAGACTTCTAGACTGAAAAGCCGACATCAACTGAGTTGGATAAAAACTTGAGAGGTGTCAAGGGACACCCGGATGGAACGAAGTTCCTTACAGACACGCACACACACACATATATTAATATGTAAAAATTGCGTGCATATGGTTATATGGCACTTCGATAGAAGTGTACAACATAGTACCTATGTTGGGCGATAGCCCAACATAGGTACTATGTTGGACGATACTACTTTCCGCCTTGCCACTTGCCTTCGCCTGGGAGCGCCGTGTGTTTCTCCCCATCGTTGCCACTGCGGTGAAGCTGTGGACAGCCTTTTGCACCATGGCCTTTCATGCGGCAGAAGCGCTGGGCGTATATCACGACACGCCTGCATCAACGACATTATCCGCCGTGCTCTTGCCACTGCTGGCGTGCCAGCCATTCGTGAAACTAATGGGCTGGCGCGTGAGGATGGCAGGAGACCGGATGGTATGTCGTTGCTGCCTTGGAAGATGGGTAGGCCTTTGGTGTGGGATGCAACATGCGTTGACACCCTTGCGCCTTCACATCTTTCAGGCACAGCAGGCTGTGCCGGCGCTGCTGCTGAATCTGCGGAGAACCTCAAACGGCGCAAATACTGTGATTATATTTGATTATATTTTTGAGCCGTTTGGGGTTGAAACGTTGGGGACATGGGGCCCAAGTGCCCGCTTTGTGTACAAAGATTTAACAAAGCGGCTGATCGACGCTACGCGTGACCAGAAGGCTGGTTATTATCTTGCACAGAGAATAAGCATTGCCATTCAACGTGGCAATGCTGCTAGCCTTCTGGGAACGTTACCGGTCGGTGACGATGTGGAGGAATTTCACGACGCATTATGCATGTAAATATTTTATTTATTTAATTTAGTTTATTTTAGTAATAATAGTGTGTAGTTTTAATTTAATTTAGTATTATTTTGAACTTGGACTATGTTAAATGGTCGATTCTCATTTACGAATTCAAAAATAAAGACTCCCTGTATATATATCACGTCGGGGTCACCACTTTTACGCCTCAAGGAAACACATTAAAAATATTAAATCAAATCGTAGTTTATTTTTACATAAGAGAAAATATTGATAATGACACCATACGTTTCCATAGTACCGCGACAACAATGCGTGGATCGGTGCGCAGAAGTTACAAAAGCTAAAAGTCTCGTTGCAATCTTAATTTTTTCCGTCTAGCCCCCTTTCCTAACGCGCGATAAGGAACTTCGTTTCAAAACCTCGGAGGAAGAAGATTTTCATGTCTTACAGAAACTGAAAATATTAAATCATTTTAAGGGTTCCAAGTACTCGTAACGAATGCTACAAAATGTTCTTACGGCAACTCGGAGTGTTCTCCGAGGCCCGGAGTGGTCTCAAGAATAGTGACCCATCCTAAAATTGACTTGGCGAGTGTTACTGAACTTTGCAATGTGCTAACTTACCCGTCACCAACGATTGCGAAAAACCCTCCATAGTAATCAAATTTCGGTTTGATTGCGTTCAGGGGTCAGCAAGTGCATAGCCGGGCAGGGGGATTGTGGTCGCAGCACTAGTGGGACCGGTGGGTGTAACGCGGTGCTGCGACGACAATCCTCTTCTGATGAGGCCGTCAAGCTGAGTGCCAAAATTTTTAACATGGTACGTGTATGTAATGGTGACCCTCTTTCCTGAGACTTTACCTTCAGCTTACCATCAGGCGAGGTGAAGTCAAATTGACGTGTCCTAAATATAAAAAAAAAAAACAGCTGAGCGAATTGGCTGAAATTGGATTATAGGAATAAAACATGGCTACGTCTTATCCAAGGAATAGGTTCCCAGGGTTGCGGGAACTGTATCAGTATTCTACGCGGGCGTAACTGCGTGCAACAGCTAGTAAAAAATAAACGACCTGGTGAAGCGGTAGTGCATTCGACTGCTACGACAGGCTGGCCAGCGGGGGGGTATCCGAAGGGATTTCCGCACGAAAAAAAAAAAAAAAAAAAAAGGGCGTGCGGGTTCGATTCCCGCTCAGTGCAAATATGTGTATGCATGAATATGTTTATTTGCACTGGTCTGGGTGTTTCTGTGTATAATATGTATGTATTTACAAAAAAAGTATACAAGTATGTTTATCCGCATTCTGTAACTCATAACACAAGGTAGTTATACTATGCTTACTTTTCGTCTAGAAAACGCTGTGTGGAATGTCGTATAACGTTTATTTTATTTTATTATATTTCTCCACGTAGGAAGAGCTGTGGGCAACAGCTAGTTAAATATCTATAACAATAGGTCTTTACCTATGAAATTGCCGAAATTTTCTTACAAATTCATGAGTTCGTTATTCCCGTAATTTAATAGCTATTTCCATTATTTATATTTTGTTTGAAAGTTGATTTCAAGATTTTACAACTATGTATTAAATTTTGTTTTTATTGGCCGCTTGATAAATTAATTCGATCTTCAAAAACAGTACTTCCTAAATGCTATCCATTTTGATGATAAATTTCGTATTACTTAGCAGCAGTCACTTTTCAAAAATTTAATAAAAGTTGCTGTTTGTTAGCTTAATGTTGTCTCATTCATACACATAAAAAAATCATAAAATTTGGATACGTCATTCCTAATAAAAATTCAAAAATGTTAGTACTGAAAATTGGGTTTCCTCCAATTTCATATGTATTCAAAAACGGCAATTTCATATGTAACGACCTAATATAAAATGAATCGCTGAATGTGTTGCTAAGCGCAAATCTCGAGAGCAGCTGAACCGATTTCGCTAATTCTTTTTTTATAATATTCCTTGAAGTACGAGGATGGTTCTTAAGGAGAGATTTTTTTTTAAATGCATGAAAAGAAAGTTTTTGAATAAATAGGAGCCACGGGGCGAAGTATGCCACGGGCGAATCCGCGGCGCACAGCTAGTATATATATATATATGCAAACTGTCAGTTACTACGCCATCATATATATGTGAGCTGAAGTATGGCGAGTGGAAGGCGTTTGTCACAGCAGTACTATACGATGCAAGTATTATTTTCACACGATTGCTTACAACCGGTTCTTGGGCATATGGACAAATAAATTAAGTAGAAATAAATGCTAGGCATTGACGGGTTCCGTAGCTATTAGTGACCTAAGGCATGATTCATAAAGAAGAGTCTAGAGATATAAGGCGATAAAGTTTGTATAGCCACTCAATCAATTCCACCGTCTCTCTTCCTAATCAGAACAACACGTGACTACGGTGTCACCTACAGGTGGAAAAACAATACCATCTCGAACCAACCAGTTTGATATTTCCTTCGCACTATAAAGAACTGTAAAGCTCTACTCGCACAAGTATTTCCTTCTTGGTTGGCTCTTTAAGCAGGGTATAAAAAAGTATCAGTCGACATTTTAGGATAGTCAGCATCTGGGGTAGTGGACCGTATTTTCTGGACTTCACCATAGCTTCTAACCATCCAGTGGAGTGCAGTCAATTGACTGACTCAAGAAAAATATAAAACTAGGTCTGTAAGGCGAATCGCTGCTTGCAATGTTGAGCTGAGTGAGACATTATGAATCAGATTTTGAAAATTTTGAACAGTGATCATTCCTCCGTGGCAAGTCCGATTTTGAAAATTCTTTTTGAAAGTCACAACTCTGGACATGCTTTCTGAGCGTGTAAAGTTTGGTCACAGTGTCTCGAGCGGTTATTATGTAATTCCATCTGGAATTTTTTTAACGGTGATCATTTCTCTGTGGTAGCATTAATTTTTTCAAAATATATCCATAAACCTTCCTCTGATTGACCTCTTTAATCATGCCAAATTTGGTTCTGATTGGATTAGTAGTTTAGGAGGAGACCTGTGACAAATAAAATCCTGAAGTCTGATATGAGGAGCTTTCGCTCGACTTCGTCTCACTCAGCTCAATAAAGGCATTTTAGCAATGATTCCAGTTGAATACAAGGTTTAAGGAGCCTGAGGAACGCCAACCTTCTTTTTGGCCAATTTTGGCTATACTGGTGTAACTGCTGTCTGACCTTCCAACCCCAAGAGGTTGTCACTGCGCTTAGCCTCGTCCGGTGAACGGCAAGTGTACCAACTAGCAGATTTAAAGACTTTCTAATAGCAGTAATTTGTGCGTCCATCGCTAACAAACAGATAAGAATTCCAAACAAAAAAATAAGTAGTTTATGTTCAGAATCGTTTAGTAAACATAACCCAGGTTTTTTTTAAATATCTCTAATGTACAGACACAACTAATTTACAATTTTATATTATATAGTATAGATATAACGAATGTACTTAACCGCAGTCAATAAACTGCGAATTCCAATCTACCAATTTCGTTTACATCGGAGAATACGCACTATCGCCATTACAAAGAAAGACTACTCGAAAGTATGTTAACCAGAAGAATTATGTTGCATTCAATTTACTTTTTATTTTGATGTTAACTACTCAATTAAATTATGTAAACACAAAATACATACGAGCGTAACTAGAATTATAACAAGACCGCGGATCTCCAATCAACTAGCCAATAGGTTTGAACGCAAAAAGAGCATGAATAGTCTAGCCCTTCGTAGCAGTTGTACACCAAAAGCTACGATTTGTAATAATAATAATATATCTCTTTATTGTATGTACACTAGAACAAGATTACAGAAACATAAAGTTGGTATACATAGCTATGCGGCATATACAATTGGCGGCCTTATCGCACAGGGCAATCTCTTACAGGCAACCATTGGATGGAGAGAATCAGTGAATAGAACTAGGGCAGTTTGCGGTGTACATATTAAATTAATTTACATTTTCCATTTATACTCTGATATATTATCTACATAAAATAAATACATATTATGCTTACTACACATATAATTTACAATGATACAATACCTACTATTAGGTACATAATCTATAGGTACATAACATAATAGAAACACAGTACAGACATGAATAAGGGGACAAGAAGACTAAGAGACATAAATAATGACTATTCCCGTAAATAGTAGGCGGTCACTAATTTTTTGAAGACGGGTAGAGATTGCGCGCTTCTTATCGTTACGGGTAAGGCATTCCACAACCGGACAGCTTTACTGCATAACATAACTTCACATCTGTATTCCCGAAGGTGTAGGCTGAGGTGTATTACACACACTTGATTCACCAGTTAAGGTCCCAATTTAGTAGGGGGCGAGCCTACCGGGCACATTTTTAAGCGAGCGATAATTAACATTTATTAATGCATAACTATGAAAAGTCAGAGGTGTGTGCCCGGGGCGACTGGAGATCGAACTCGAGACCTCGTGTCAGGAGTCCGTTACGTACGCCACCGGGCTATCACAGCTTTACTGGTAGCACTTTTAATGGTTACTAACATTTGTATGAGAGTTAACGGGATATTTATCAGCTTTTGTTTTGAGTGTGTGATATTTCGGCGCTGCTGCAAGTTGGCACGAAAGAAAATAAATCGATCTACCCTTTTTAGGGTTCCGTAGCCAAATGGTAAAAAAACGTAACCCTTATAGATTCGTCATGTCTGTCTGTCTGTCCGTCCGTATGTCACAGCCACTTTTTCTGAAACTATAAGAACTATGCCGTTGAAACTTGGTAAATAGATGTATTCTGTGACCTGCATTAAGATTTTCACACAAAAATAGAAGAAAAACCATACATTTTGGCGGCTCTCCATACTTACAACTAAAAGTCAGAAATTTTTATGTCAATGCCCATTTTTTCAACCCATACGTGTGTATGGGATAGGTCTTCAAAAATGACATTGAGGTTTCTAATATCATGTTTTTCTAAACTGAATAGTTTGCGCGTTTCTTTTCACGTCGGTAGCTTTATGGCCAAGATTCGAACCCGGTACCTCTCGATCGTAAGGCTAGTAAACATAAACCTATAGCTTCACGTAGCGAAAAATAGCGCGCAGCTTCAACTGTACAACTCACTCTAAGTGTCGGGTGCTACCAATATTTACAAATAAGGTTCGTTCCAACGTCCGTTTGTTCAACCCGTATTTATATCTTATTCCTCTTGTTGTTGCGGTGCTATGCCATAAATGCAAGGTATTGAAAGAAATATACGTCATTACATAACGTACTTGTTGGTTATAATAGATCTTTACTGAGAAAAGATTCTTATGAGCTTCGAGAAATGCTGTTAGGACTACACCTCGATGGGTTGTGTTTGAACATAATAATCGTTGCCTATAAGGCGTCAGATTTCATAGTTTTTTAATAGTAATTCCTCTAGCTCTGTATGGTTATAACTATATCTAATGAAACACAGTTACCAAGACAACACTTTAATATTCACACAGAACTTGTAGGTACAATCAACGTCTCCGGCGGCAGCACGACGGGGTTGCCACACCCGAGAGGGCCATCTCAAAGCCGTAAATGACCTAGAGTCAGACAGGGTGTGAGAGAATTACCTAAAGGTCTATCCACACACATATCAGGGCCGTGGACTGGCCATGTCCCGTCACGGGCTTAGAAAATTAGAATTGTTTACAAGTTATATGAACTCGTTCACATATGTCCTTGCCCTGGTCGGCGACAGAGCTTCAGTGCCTGAGCCACGGCCCCGACACGTCCCGGGCACGGCCCTGATGTGTGTAGATAGACCTTTAGTGGTAAGGTGACTCACCTTACCACCGGGCATATGAGATCCGAGACGGTGTGCGGTTTTAATCGGTTCGAGTCCTACATAACCACCCCGCCTGGCCGGCGCGGGGGACTGTACGAATTAAAAAAACGGCCAAGTGCGAGTCGGACTCGCCCATGAAGGGTTCCGTAGCAGCAAGTAATATAATAATGGGTTTTTTTAAATTTTATATTTGAGTTGATAGAATGAAAGGTAAATTGCATTTTACGATTTATGACGTATTAAAAAAAAATACTTACTAGATCTCGTTCAAACCAATTATCGGTGGTAGTTTACATGCTAATGTACATCATATATTTTTTTTAGTTTTATCATTCTCTTAATTTAGAAGTTGCAGGGGGGGGGGACACATTTTACAACTTTGGAATTGTCTTTCGCGCAAAGTATTCAGTTCAGAGAAAAATGATATTAGAAACCTTAATATCATTTTTGAAGACCTATCACACGTACGTGTTTGATGAAAAATAAATTTTGAGTTTCAGTTGTAAGTATGGCCCCCAAAATTGATTGCTTTTTTTCTATTTTTGTTTGAAAATATTAATGCGGTTCCCAGAATACATCTACTTACCAAGTTTCAACAGCATAGTTCTTATGTATGATTTTTTTTTTTTTTTTACGTGAGGAATGCTATTAGGCATGCTACCTCCGAAATGGGGGGTATCTGGAGGCCGTATGTGGGACTCACCTCTTCGGGGCATACCCACTAAACCTCACGATGTCCACTTCATCGCCTTCAGGTCAGATCACAGGATAGGCAGGCGTTTGCTCACTGCGATCCGGCCGGCGTTGCCCAACGAGCGGGCTCGACTCCCAGGGGTTGGGCCAATGCCCTTCCCCTGTAACGTCACATGTTAGCGCCCCCTGAACACTAGGGGCGCCACATCGCGGGGCCATTATTAGGTCGGTGGATCCCCCGATCCTCCTTCCAAGGCCAGGCGGCTGGCGTACTGCATACGCCGCCGCCCCGACGCCGTGGGCCGGCGAGGAGGAAGCGTCAAACCGCTACGCTCCCTCTCTCTGAGCGTCTCTCGTTTAGCCGTCATGACTGTCTCAGCGAATGAGACGACGGCGGCCCAGCCCTCTTCGCTGTCGACCATGGCGCGAACCACGGCCGGCAGCGAGAGGTCTTGTCCTATCTTACCTACTAGAGCCGAACGCTCCCCGCTTCAAGCCGTGCACACGACGCGCGTTAGCTCCGCCGTGTCCACAGCCCCACCGCTACAGTGGCGACACGTAGGCTCCGGCTCGATGCCGACCACCTCCCACAAGTACTTCCCGAAGCAACCGTGCCCCGTTAAGAGTTGTGTAAGGTGGAACGTTAGAGTCCCGTGCCGCCTTTCGACGTAGGGCCGCAGAATGGGTTGGATGGCCGAAACCAGTTCCTTCCCCACCGCGGACCCCTCTAGTCGGGCCGACCACCTGTCGAAGAGAACGTCGCGAGCTTGCGCTCTCCAGCTTCCGATCTCCTCCACGGTTGGCCAACCCCCGCCCCTTCGTACCAGAGTAGTTCGCCGGTAAACCTGCGACAGTACCCCAGCCTCGAGATCCCACGGTAGACTGGCTGCGATTGCGCAAGCCGCCTCGTACGACACCGTGCAGTACGCCCGAGCCACTCTTTGCGCTATGGCTCGCTGCGGGCGCCGCAGCAAGACCATATTCTGAGCGCTCAGAGCATCTGCCCATATCGGCGCACCGTACAGTGCTTTCGAACGCAACACTCCGTCGTACAGGCGACGGCACGCACTACCAGGTCCCCCTTTGTTTTTGTGTTTGACTACCCGGAGATTTGCACCGCGTAGGACCCAGTCGAATCCGATGTTCCACAGGAGAGGGCCGAGGACCGACCCCTGTGGAACACCGCATGACATCTCTCGCCGGACGAGCCGATCGCGCGACGGATACGTGATCGTGCGCCCGACGAAGTAGTAGTCCCCCACGCGTTCCCGCAAGTGCGAAATGGCATCTAGGGTTGACCTCCCGCGGCGAAAACTAAATTGACCGTCGTGCAAGTCTGGCCCCACCCCCTCCAGGTGCTTGACGAGACGAGCACTGATCACCCGCTCGAACAGCTTGCTCATCTCGTCAAGCAGTACTATCGGGCGGTAGGCCGACGGTGACTCTTTTGGGCGGCCGTTCTTACCGAGAAGAATGAGCCGATCTTCTAAGTACGCGGGAATCTCCCCCCCCGTCATGAGGGATCGCGTATCCTCCCCGATAATCGGCATCACCTCGGTGATCAGCCGTCCAGGTTCTTTCGGCGCCGTTCTTGTCCTACGAACGAGGGCTCTAGAGACCTGGTGAGTGGGGGCGCCCACGGTCGGAGCTTGTGGCTCATGACCTTGTATGGCCGCCCCCATGGATCTCTGTCGAGTGTCTCAAGCCACTCCCTCCAGGCCTCCTCCTTAGCCGACTTGATCGCTGCGCTGTAGACCGCACGGGCGGCCTGCCACGCAGCGCGAAGCTCCGCTTCCAAGACCAGGTCCCTAACCCGTCTTCCCCGGGCACGAGTGTACCGGCGTTGCGATGCCCAGCTCGCTTGCCGAAGCTCAGCGAGGTGCGGGCGCCACCAGTACACCTGTCTCCGAGGAGGAACCGGCCTTGCCCTACTCATAGCCGAGTCACAGACGCGGTCAGCGAATCCTGGAGCTGCTCCGATTTTGCGTCCACGTCCAGATGGGTAGTGCCGGCACCAGCCCACCGTTCCACGATGGCCGCCTCGATAGCCAGCTCCTGATCCAGCGTGGCTACTCGCCAGCGCGGATTTTCTCCGCTAAGGGGACGGTTACTTGACCATGCAGCCGTCGCGGGCGAGGAGGAAATGTCGAACCGAATATATCGGTGATCGGACAAGTTCTCCTCTCCCTCGAAGACTCTCCAGTTACGCGCCCTGCGTGCCAGCGCGGGGCTGGCGAACGTCAGGTCAATAATCGATGTACCTCCTTGGGGCCCTAAGAACGTGTTCACCGTCCCCCTGTTGAGGAGCACCACGCCAGTAGACACCGCCCACTCTTCCAACGCTTCTCCTCTATCGTCAGTGTCCGGTGATCCCCAAACACGCGAGTGTGCGTTGAAGTCTCCGGCAATCACGACATGAGCGGGGTGCACCCCTTCCACCATACCCCCGATTTCTAAGAGCAGTTGCTCGAAGTCGGCGAGGGTTTTGCTGGGAGGGCAGTACACCCCGATCACTGCGATGCCGCCTAAAGTGACCGTCACACATCCCCGGCCCCTCAAGACCTTCTCGAAGGGAGCGGAGCCGGGGACGTGCAGTTGCGTAACGATCGCAACTGAGCCGTCGAGGTCACTCGCCACGTCGTCACGGGGGCGAACGTAGTACGGATCGGAGATCACCGTAACCGACGCCTGCCACTGCGCCATACATTGGAACAAGTTGTCCTGAGCTCCGACGCAGTGGTTGATGTTCGCCTGCAGGAAGGAGATAGTCGCCATTTATGAGTGGGCCGTATCCATCGCCTCCTCGGTCTGCGAGAGATCGGCAGACTGCAAGGGCGCCACGGGGCTACCCTTCGCCGCCTGCTATCCCTGAGGTCGCTTGCCCCGCTTCTGGTCACCCGCTGCGCAATCTTTGCTGCCCAGCCGGTGACCAGACGCCTTGCCCCCTGCCGTGCCGTGGTTTCGGCAGTGCACGCTGCGGCCGTATGGCCGGGCTTACCGCAGTTGAAGCAAAGCCCGCTGCGGTCGATGCCCACAGTGCACTTCACTCCGATGTGGCCCGGTTCCAGACAGCGGAATCACCGCTGCTGTCTGGGCTCTAAGAGTGTTGGTCGGACGACCGACCACCCGACCAAGATTCGGCGACCATCGGTCACCCTTTGGGCTGCGGCGGTAGGGCACTTAACCCAGACCAACCCCAGCCTACCAGGTGGATGATTGATCTCGCCAACCTTTACGGCCTCTAGCTCAGCTGGTCAGAGCATTCCCCCTGTAAGGGACTGGTCGCGGGTTCAAGTCCCGTTCTAGATGTTCTCTTTTTCCGATCTAAATCTTTATTTAAAAACATTTTTATATTGGCATCAATAAAATTAATTGATGTACATTAATAAATAATCTAGGACATTTTATACAGCGTTATCTAGACCCAAAGTAAGCATAGCTTAACAAGTTTGTGTTATAGATTCTAGAATGCAGATAATTTTGTTTTTTTTTTGTACATAAAAAACACACAGAACAATATAAACCATACGCATACATATATTTTCACTGAGTGGAAATCGAAACCGCAACATCTGACTCATCAATTAAACCTTCTACCGCTACGCCACATAGGTTGTCTAGGGGGAGGATTTCGGAGAGTGTGCACTGGAATTACACAACTTGATACCTCCAAGCCTTTTCCACCAACGAACGACCAGACGCACAGCGCCACCTCTACATGGTGGATATTCCACTCATACGCACGAAACGTTTCGGCGACACATTTATTATGCGTACAGTTAAGGAGTGGAATTGCCTGCCTGAGTCTGTGTTTCCGGAAAGCTATAACCTTGGAATCTTCAAGTCTCGAGTGAATAGGTTCCTTCTAGGCAAACGTGATCCATCGTAGATCACATCGTCTCTTACGATCAGGTGAGATAGAGGTCAAACGTGAGCCATCATCCATAAAAAAAAATTAAAAAAAGGGGGTAATTTAGCTACAGAAGCAGGCCGTGGCGGAGGCGTGTCGTGAGTGCCCTACACACGCCTGCCAACTCACCGAAGCGGGACAAAACCCGACCCCACCAAAGCCAAAGTCCGCCGGCAACCCTGGGGTTATCTTTTCGAGGGCTTACCCGGGGTGCCCGGCAACGGACACTTGGGGAGGACACCGTGCGGTTTTAGTCGATACACGACATAACCACCCCCGCTGGCCAGCGGTGTGTATCCGAAGGGATTTCCGCACGTAAAAAAAAAGGGGGTAATTTAGCCATACAAAAAATATAGCACATAGCTAATTATTGTTGATATTGAATAAAAGTTCAGTGTGACATTTAAAAGTTTATTTTTTAGGGTTACCCAAATTGCAAAAAGGGACCCTATTACTAAGCCGCTCTCCGTCCGCTATCCATCCGTCCGTCTGTCTGATGAACCGTGATAGTTAGACGGTTGAAATTTTCACAGATGATATATTTCTGTTGCCGCTATAACTACAAATACTAAAAACAGAATAAAATACATATTTAAGGCGGGCTCCGATACAAGAAACGCGATTTTATGGCGTTTTTTGCTCCATATTAATAACGGCATCAGGTAGACGATTTTAAAATATTCACGGAATATTTAGTTACTAGCTGTTGCCGTTGCTGTTGCGCGTGGAAGTCACTTATTGCCTACAATTCCACTCCCACTCCCACTCGCACTCGCACTCGCACTCCCACTCCCACTCCCACTCCCACTCCCTGTCCCACTCCCACTCCCACTCAAAGACCTATAAACCTGTAGTACATCATATTGTTCTATCTTCAAATGGTTTACGCAGCGCACGCATAAAAAAAATTTCATTTCTCTATATTTTTTTACAATATTGCGATTTTCTTACGGATCTCTAATTTTTTTTAAATAAATTGTAGCTTATGTTGTAGCTTTCTATATGGGAAAGAATTATTGAAATCGGTCCAGAAGTTTCGGGGCCTATTCGTTACAAACAAACAAACAAAAAAACAAATCTTTCCTCTTTATAATATTAGTGTAGATATTTCACTTCAAAAATAACTAATTAAATTAAAATAAAATAGATTAAGGGGGCTCCAAGTGTATAGATAATGGTACGGAATCTTTCGTGCGCAAGTCCAACTCGCACTTGGCCGGTTTTTTAATAACTATAGGCCGTTTGTGTGGTGACCTTTGCCTACAAGAAGGGTGATGGGATAGAAAAACAGGGCAAATAACTGATGGTTCATCAATTACATTATGTTATTGTTTTTATTGTATACTCACGACTGTTATATTCCTCGGAGGGGTAGGCTGTGTATTCCACAACAACATTGCACCAGTTTACCTATTGCTATTATTTATCGGGTAGGTACAGTCAACATCAACAGGGGTGTGTGTTGGGTAATGGGGTGTGTGTTGAGTAACCTCCTCGAGTGTCGCTCCGATTCCGATCCCGCTGCAGTCCGGGGGGAACGGAATCGGAGCGGCCGGTACACCCTGGGCGGTGGTCAATGGCTTCCCCTACACCCCTTCATAGGGTTGGCATTGATCGTCGGCCAATACCCAACGTGGCGGGAACACATCGCTCTCCATACTCCTCTGCTTTCAGAGGAGACAGGATGAGCGATGCTGTTAGTGGTGAGATGGCCCAGGGTCAGCCGGGGTGCGAGGGATATGCTCTATGGGTAACCTTACACCCCGGCGTCTGAAGACCCGAGACGGCGTGCGGTTTTAGTCGGTGCCAGCCCGACATAACCGCCCCCGCTGGCCGGCGGGGGGGTATCCGAAGGGATTTCCGCACGATAAAAAAAAAAAAAAAGGTACAGTCAACATCAAAGAAGATAATATTTGCACAGATGTCAAAATTAAAAATTTGAATGAAAATTATCACTAAATATATATATATTTTTTTTTTATTCTTTTTTTTTGGAATTTTTATCCGTTACGGATATGTCAATCCCATCGTAGCTTAAAACAGTAAACATGCTTACACAGTATAACAAATAAATTTTTTTTTTATCCCTGATGGGGACCAAATAACCCAAACAAACTTCTAGCTGCTTCGCATCGAGGTGTTGCCAGTATATGGAGCATACCTATATGTAGTCTGTACAGGTCATAGGTCCCAATCAGAAACTTTCGGGCTGTTTCATAACATACACAGTCCATTAATAGGTGGTGCACATCCTCTACTACGCCGCATAAATCGCAGTTTGGGGAGTCTGCATGTCCCATTAGGAAGGCGAACTTCTTTAATGGCATGTGCCCAGACCTTAGCCGAAATGCTGTAACAAGTAGTTTCCTACTCAACCATATGTCTCCAAACCAAGGTACACGAGGAGGCTCACATTGTAATGTTTTGTACCAGATGCCCTTTTCTAGTGAGCGTTCATTGAAATACTCTTTCCAACGATTGAGGTAATAGTTCTTATATCTTGGTAGTAACTCTGTATAATGAGGCAAAATGGAGACTAGCTTTCCATTCACAGACGCTGTTCTCGCTAACTTGTCAGCCTCCTCGTTACCTCTAAGACCAATGTGTGATGGAACCCATTGCATCTTTAGTTCCGTGCCCTTCAAATAGCTTTCGTGTATTTCAGAGAGGATATCATAGGCTATGGGTGCACCTGTGCCACCAGAGGCGCACCGAGCTATTTGATGTAAAGCGCTTTGACTATCGGTGCAGATCAGGATTTTCACTAAATATTATAAAACAAAGTTCTCGGCCGCGTTTGTCTGTTCGCGATAAACTCAAAAACTACTCATCTATTTTCATGCTGTTTTTACCAATGGACAAAGTGATTCTCGAGGAAGGTTTAAGTATATTGTTTGTCAAGATTTTATATACATTGGCTAAATTATAATGAAATTTGTTGGTGGTGTCTGGAAAAGAATTACTGGTGGTAGAAATATGAGGAGAAAAATTTGTCACAAAATTCGCCCGGGTGGGTACCACCGTGCACGATTGCGAAAAACCCTCCATAGTAATCCAATTTCGGTTTGATTGCGTTCAGCGGTCAGCAAGTGCATAGCCGGGCAGGGGGATTGTGGTCGCAGACCTAGTGGGACCGGTGGGTGTCACGCGGTGCTGCGACGACAATCATCTTCTGATGAGGCCGTCAAGCTGAGTGCCACCATTGTTAACATGGTACGTGTATGTAATGGTGACCCTCTTTCCTGAGACTTTACCTTCAGCTTACCATCAGGCGAGGTGAAGTCAAATTGACGTGTCCTAAATATAAAAAAAAAAAAACAAAGAATAAGCCGTCTGGGAGCTTTCAACGAAAACGCTGCCTAAACTCTTTGAGATATAACAAAATTATGTGTGGTGGAATAATTATGTGTCTTATATAGTGCTTGTGGAACAGGATCCCATAGGCAGCGGAAACGGGATCAGAATACCACGCGGATGAAGCTTATTTACAAACAGCTAGTTAATTATAGAAACCGCGGTAGCCTAGTGGCATGGGTAATGGACTGCTGAGACGAGGCCTCGGGTTCGATCCCAGGTTTTACCATGGAAAACACCAATGACTTGTCGATGCTTTTCGAATTTATGTGTGTATATATCGCAGGTTTATAAGTGCCCGGTTAATGGCAATAGGCTCGCCACCTATTACATTGGGACCTAAACATAAACTGGCGAAATGTGGGTGCTAGCACCTCTGCCTACCCCTTCGGGGACATAGGCGTGAGTTTATGTATGTTTATGTTAGTTAATTATATTTTAATGAAAACAAAAACACGGCCTCTGTGGCTTAGCGGTAGTGCATTCGACTGCTACGTCAGGGGGCGCGGGTTCGATTCCCGCTCAGTGCAAATATTTGTATGCATGAATATGTCTATTTGCATTGGTCTGGGTGTTTCTATGTATAATATGTATGTATTTACAAAAAAAAAAGTATTTAAGTATGTTTATCCGCAGTCTGGAACCCATAACACAAGCTAGTTAAACTATGCTTACTTTGGGTCGAGAATGCGCTGTGTAACATGTCGTTGAATAGAATATTTGTCGTAGAATAGAATATTAAAATAAAAAAATATATAAAGCTAGGAACCATCCCGATTATATCTGCTTTCGAACAAAAAAATCCGCAGAAATTTCGGTTTAAAAGCTATAATGCAACAGACAGACACACACCCAGAAACGTCAAACTCATAGCACTCCGTCGTTTTTGCATCGCGGGTTAAAAAAATATCTGAGTATGTTTATCTGCATTCTAGAACCCATTATACAAGCTCAGTAACCCATACTTTGAGTCTAGATAGCGCTGTGTAAAATGTCTTAGAATATTCATACCTTTTTTTTTTTTTTTATCGTGCGGAAATCCCTTCGGATACCCCCCGCCGGCCAGCGGGGGCGGTTATGTCGGGCTTGAACCGACTAAAACCGCTCGCCGTCACGGGTCTGCAGACGCCGGGGTGTAAGGTTGCCCATAGAGCATATCCCTCGCACCCCGACTGACCCTGGGCCATCTCCGGTTTCGAGATGGCCCCCTCGGGTTTGGGAACCACGGTGGCCCCGTCTTGCCCCGGTTCGGGGGAGGGGCGCTAGTCACCCCACCGTCCCGGCCTGCTTCTGCTGGGGTGACAGGCGGCCTCACCTGCCACCCCCAGGCCTGCGCTCATGGAGAACGGAGGTCGTTGTATTGTCCTGTTTTGTAGTATTTCGCTGGTGTTTTTTTGTTTATTAATCGATTCTGCTCAGCTCGTAACTAAATGATCAGTATTAGGATGGGCGATCACTCTTAAATACAATGAGACCCCTCCGTGCCTCGAAGAGCAAATTAAGAAGTCGGTTCTAATTACTCAAGCTGCAGTGTCAAAAGGAGTGGACCGATTTTCATGATCTTAGATTTTTAGATTTGTAGACGAATCATATATATTCTGCAAAATCATATGCCATTTTGTGCATATGATTTTGCAGAAATCCCTACGCTTAACCCGCCAGTGGGGGTGGTTATGTTGGACTCGAACCGACCAAAACCACACGCCGTCTCGGGTCTCTAATGTGTAAGGTACCCAAAAAGCTAATTCCCTAGCACCCCGGTTTACCCAGGGCCATCTACGGCCTATCTATCTAGGGCCATCTCTGGACCCTTTGGGATACTGTGGAAATAATCACGAAATAAATTCAGCTGATATGGTAACCAACATAACATGATTCTAAGGCGGTCTGCTAGTATTCTATAAATGTTGAGTAACCTGAATAAAGTTGCTATTGATTACAATTTATTTATATATTTATTAATTAACACGTATGATCGACACATCTCAGAAGGCTGGCTTCTTTTTAGCACAGAGAATAAGTATTGCCATACAACGTGGCATTGCTGCCAGTCTTCTGGACACGTTACAACAGGAGGCATGCGATGCGGAGGAATTCCACGATGCAGTTTAGGTTTAAGTTTGTTTTAATTCTTTATTTTTTATTTTTTTATTTTTTAGTTAGATATAAAACTTGTAACCAAATAAAGATTAAACTTAATGATTAGTTCGCAAAAGTAATTAATACAATAGATATGTAATTTATTTATTTAAAATTAAAATGTGAAAATGACCAGATGTCTGTCAGCTGCCTTTTAGCTTGAGGACGGCATTGTGGCCATCATTACAGGTCAGTAGATGAACTATTTATACTCTGTGGTGTTTGTTTATGGAATCGTAGTGTTTTTTTTCACAAATGCAACGGAAATGGACAATAACATAATAGCCATAATTGTCAGTTAGTAGAATTGCTCAAGATGGCGGTCGTAATGCGATAGTTTTAACAGCTTATTTCTTGGTATTTTTGACGTGAATGCGAAACTTAATGTTTATTTTTTAATTTTATTGTATTTGTACCTTTTTTTTTCTTGTGCGGAAATCCCTTCGGATACCCCCCCGCTAGCCAGCGGGGGCGGTTATGTCGGGCTTGAACCGACTAAAACCGCACGCCGTCTCGGGTCTACAGACGCCGGGGTGTAAGGTTACCCATAGAGCATATCCCGCGCACTCCGACTGACCCGACTGGGCCATTTGCAGTGTCCCCTCTGATAAGAGCAGAGGGGTACCTGGAGCGACCACCCCGCCCCCGCGGACCTTGCAGGCCCGCCATAACCCGATCCCCTCGTGCAATGCGGTCAGCTGGCCCTGAAAAGGGCCGGTTGGTCAGACTCTTGGCCGTTGGCGTTGACGCCAGCTACTCCAGAGGAGCAATCAATGATGCGTCATCGCCCACGTTGCCCAGGGTGCACCAAACTTGGAGGTGATCCAACCAGTCGCACCCCATTGTATTTGTACCTAATCCGCAATAAAATCAATTTTCTTTCTTTCTTTCTTTTCTTTCTTTCTTTCTAACATAGCCAGGTGATATGGTTTTTTTTAGTTTTTTTTTAAATACTTGTATTTAACCGAACTTTCTTGTATCCCTTTTAGGTCCTCCAGATAACTAGAATTGCTTGTATTTAGAGTGCGTTCACGTCGGTGGTGTAATGGTACGGATTCGAATCCGGACCTCTCAAGCGTAAGGCCGACTCCTTAACCAATAAGCTACCGACGGTTGATAAAGGTTGGGTGCATGTGACCTCCACAAGATGTTGGGGTCCAAACCAACCTAACGTGTTATTCGGTGTACCCGCTGCTTAACGGATGGAACTCTGGTGCAAGCTTTCGTCTCAAGGTCAGGAGGCAGGCAGTAATTCCTACAAAAGCTGATCCAAGCCAAATCAAGAGAAATAGTAGGACGCTCGACTACCAAGTCAAGAGCCGCAGGTTTGATTCTCAGTTTTGGTCTGGGAGTTTTATTATTTAAAACTAGCTGACCGGTAAACTACGTTCCGCCTTAGATTCAAGTTATGTTGGCTACCTTATTAACTGAATTTATGTCACCTTGCGGCATTATAGACCCGAGACGGCGTGAGGTTTTAGTTGGTTCGAGTCCGACATAACCACCCCCGCTACCGACGGGTGTGTAATGTTTTGTATAAATGCTCTAATTTTACTTGAAATAACGTTCATATGATATAATTTTATATGCTATAATTTTTAATGTCAAGTAACCTAAATTCATATGACATAATGTTTTATATCATCTAATATTCCTATAATATAATAACGTTCATTTTATATAATGTTCAATACGTATAATATTCTTTTTATATAAAATTAATTAACCTAATGTTCTTTTGACCGCTCGACGGAGCCCCGCTTCACGGGGCTCCTACTTCTGGGTGGTTTATAAAAAAACCCACGATTAGTATATTTTATAGAATAGTCTTCTAACCTAACCCATCCAAGTCGGATTGCTCTGAGTTGGGATATTAACCACAATTGATTTGGACCTTACAATATTATGTATTATTTTCATTTTAATTTAAAATTATCAGATTTTCTAAATTATATTAAATGTTACTTAGAGATTATGAGCATTATAGTAAATGAATAATATTCTGAATTAATATTATGTCAAATGTGCATTAAAGGAAATGCTCATTATATCATAAGAAATTAGATAAAATGAAATGATATCAACAATTCATTATCTCAATTGATCGCTATAGTAAACAAAAGTATATTAACTGAAATAAGGTCAAGTGAACGTTAGATTTTTAGGGATTTTCTTTAGAAAAGCCCTATTGCTCTCGAGTTGTCGTCGACGTCGTCGTTGCCAATTTTCTGTCACGGTTTTGGGTATGAAGGAGATGAGCTATCGAGTTGCTGTTTCGGTAATAGATTCGTGCTGGGGTGAACCATAGCAAGATAAAGAAAAAAAATTTTTTTTTTTTTTGGATAGGTCTTCAAAAATTATATTGAGCTTACTAATATCGTTTTTTTATTTTCATCTATATATTTTTGGATAGGTCTTCAAAAATGATATTGAGCTTACTAATATCATTTTTTAGGGATTTTCTTTAGAAAAAGCCCTATTGCTATCGAGTTGTCGTCGACGTCGTCGTTGCCAATTTTCTGTCACGGTTTTGGGTATGAAGGAAATGAGCTATCGAGTTGCTGTTTTCGGTAATAGATTCGTTTCTTTATCTTGCAATGGTTCCCCCATTGCAAGATAAAGAAAAAAAAGAAAAAAAATGAGCTCGTCTCAGGAATTCAACTTGTTTGTTATTATATCAACCGTTACACACCCGCTACCGACGGGGGTGGGGTTACAAAAAGCCAAAGAGATACAGTATAGGCGGAGACCAATCTAAGAAATCAACGATCATGAAAATCGGTCCACCTGTTCTTGACTCTATCCTGTTCATCATTAACACGACTTTGTTTTATATATTACAGATGAACTTATAGCTATACTAGGACGGTTACCAGCTTCGCAATCAACCCAAACTTAAGCGTAGCGAGATTTGCCTATCCAACAATAGG
This sequence comes from Cybosia mesomella, assembly GCA_946251805.1. Classification (NCBI taxonomy): domain Eukaryota; kingdom Metazoa; phylum Arthropoda; class Insecta; order Lepidoptera; family Erebidae; genus Cybosia; species Cybosia mesomella. The sequence continues at coordinate 1,949,523 of OX276403.1, read as the reverse complement.
TCAACGTGACCGGTCGACTTTTTCCATTGATTTTGTTTTTCGGTGATTATTCCTCGATGGTAAGACCGATCTGGACATTCGACCCCTTACGACACTCAGTAATGTCTACTTGATCACCGTGGCAAATTTGGTCGAGATCGGTCAAACGGTCTCGGAGGAGTATCATTTGTTTGAAATGCAACTTTGAAACCAAAGACGCTTCGCTCGCCTTCGACTCGCTACGCTTAATTATTAAAAATAAGACTTGGAATTCTTTAGCAGCACACATGTTGTACAGTCCCAGGCTCTTTAAGTGATTTGATGAGACCGTCAAGCTGGTCAAGCCACCATTGTAGAATTATTAATGCTTTAATGATGACCCTCATTCCTGAGACTACCTTTAGCTTACCATCAGGCGAGGTGAAGTCGTATTGACGTGACCATTACATAAAAAGCTAGCGTCGCCACGCGGTTTCATCCGCGTAAGTCTTGATCCCGTGAGAATATCACAGATAATCATCGGATAACATAGCATTCTAATGGCGAAATAATTTTTGAAATCCGTAGTTTCAGAGTTAATCGATTTCCTCTTTATAATAACGAGTGTAGATAAAATACAGTGTATCCGTAGATATACAGGAATGAGGTATAAAAAAATCCGTTCCCGCAGGGGGAACGCACAGGTAGATTTCGTGAAGCAATTAATATTATTTTTTAACATGTTTAATTTTTTTTACTCGAAAACGATATCTAACTTTTAGCGAAAAACTTTTCAGACATTTATTTTAGACTTAAAAATGGCCTATCGATTAAAAATGTTTCCGACTGCAAGAATGTTCACCGGTTAGAAGTTATGATTTTTTTCCCGAAAAATATTGGTTTTTCCCCCCTCCACTTTTAGTTAAAGTTTTAATGTTATAGGTTTATAAATAAAAGTTGTTGGTATTCATGTATACTATGGGATAAAATTAGAACGGTCTTTCATGGAACGTGAAATTTTGAGGAAAAACTGATTTCACAAAAAGTGAGGCCCTACCGTCCCCTTAGGCCGGATTCTACCCGTTCACGAACTTAAACTTACGTAGTAACTATTTAGTAATCTGTGCTTAAACTAAGTTTACACCCAAGCAATTTTTGACCGCAGTTTGAAAGCGATCGGGGCAAAAATGCGACCGTGAGAGTGCCGCAAATTTTGGGAAGTGGAACCATACATACATATATATATATATATATAAACTTTTTGACCAGTGATCATTTCGGACTCAGGGGGTCATAACTAGACCTCCTATGAAGAATTTTTTTTAAAATGCGACAGTAGTCAAGAAACCAATAGGTAGATCGATTTCATCGAAATCTACCTAAAATAAAGTAGGTGCGAGTTTACAACAAAATAACCATATTGGTTTCTCAAACATAAGTTTTCTGTCCAAAATGTACCTACACTTGTAAAAAGGCATCTAGGCTCACCTAATCCAGTCCAAGCGGCATATCTGAACCTCATGACCGATGTCAATGAATCCCACTTATTTTATCGCTAACCTTCAAGTCCCTAGCAGCATTCCAACATTACCGTGCGTTAGCCCCAGGAAATTACATTAAAAACTATTGCAAAACCCGAGGGAACCACGTTTCGCTGGCTAACAGACTTCAATAGAAATCGCTAGTCTAGCACTAAAGTTTGTATCGACGCGTGAGTTTACGTTTCGTTTGTAGGGGTGTTTAGGAGGGATTTGAGAAGGAACGCAGTTTGGTGTCGAGCTTAGGAGTTGGTGAGTGCAATGCGCCGCTCATGCAGTTCCCGCTAACCGGTTTCTAATCGTTGTATTTTGCCGCCGCCGCCGATCGAGCTTGCTGTCTTGAAGAAAAAGTTAAAATAACTTCAATGAAAATGCTATACGTCACTTCTGATATATTATATCTTGCTTTTATCTTACTGTGTTAGGCAATTACGAATAGATAGGCATTTAAAAAAGCGACTTCGTTGAATCTAAATAATGATACTTACTAAAAGTATTTTTTTTTTAATATTTAGGACACGTCAATTTGACTTCACGTCGCCTGATGGTAAGCTGAAGGTAAAGTCTCAGGAAAGAGGGTCACCATTACATACACGTACCATGTTAACAATGGTGGCACTCAGCTTGACGGCCTCATAAAAAGAGGATTATCGTCGCAGCACCGCGTGACACCCACCGGTCCCACTAGTGCTGCGACCACAATCCCCCTGCCCGGCTATGCACTTGCTGACCCCTGAACGCAATCAAACCGAAATTGGATTACTATGGAGGGTTTTTTGCAATCGTGCACGGTGGTACCCACCCGGCCGAATTTCGTGACAAATTTGTGTCATCAAATTTCTACCACCATTGATTTTGAATTTGAATGAAATTTCATAATTTAGCTGTGCCCGCAGCTCCGCCCGCCTGGAATTCAGATCCCGTTCTCGCTTCCCATGGAACCCTATTCCACCATCACAACCTATATAAGATACACAATTCCACCATACATAATTTTGTTATATCTCAAAGGGTTTAGGTAGCGTTTTCGTTAAAAGCTCCCAGACGCTTTATTTTCTTAATCTATTACAGGGAGCAAAAGTAGCATATGCGTTATTCCAGATTATAATTTATCAATGTACCAAATTTCAGCCAGATCCGTTCAGCCATTAGACCGTGATTGCGTAACAAACATGTGGCAATACCACCTTTTTTTTTACGTGCGGAAATCCCTTCGGATACCCTCCCGCTGGCCAGCGGGGGTGGTTATGTCGTGTCTCGACTAAAACTGCACGGTGTCCTCCCCAAGTGTCCGTTGCCGGGCACCCCGGGTAAACCCTCGAAAGGATAACAACATGAACTACAACCGTCGACAATGTCACAACTGCCACGTGATACTTACGTCACAATCCTGCATCGCGAAAATGTAGTTCGCGCGCTGAGTAACAATATATGCAACATCCCAACGATAACCGTTGGGTCGCGGCACGCCAGGCGTGATCACCTTGCCTGGTCGGAATATTCTCCCTTTGTTGTAGGAACATCACACCCTGTTCCTCCACAAACATACAAAAATCTTCACAAACTTTCACATTTATAATATTAGTAGGATCTGTTTTACTCCTTAACAGTTGATTTTTTCTATTAAACTTATGTGCAACTACTCTTTTTTTTTTTTAGCGTGTGTAAACCCCCACGGGCTTCACCCCATCGGTGCCGACGATGCTGCGAGTACCCTTCAGATTTAACATTCAATCTTTAGGTAAGTACCTATATTCCCGAATATACCTATATCTCGAAACCGGAGACGGCCCAGGGTCAGTCGGAGTGCGAGGGATATGCTTTATGGGCAACCTTACACCCCGACAGCAATCGGGGTTCAAGCCCGACTAAAAAAAAGGTACTTTTTTCTTTTTTTTTTCGTGTGGAAATCCCCTCGGATACCCCCCCCGCCGGCCAGCGGGGGCGGTTATGTCGGGCTTGAACCGACTAAAAAAAAGGTACTTACTTTTTTCTTTTTTTTCGTGTGGAAATCCCCTCGGATACCCCCCGCCGGCCAGCGGGGGCGGTTATGTCGATATAAAAAAGTCCTTACCTGACTGACTGACTAATGATGAACCGCTGGGCTCATGATGGAACTTTAAATTCTGGCAGTTGATGGCTTTCATGATGCAAGGATCCACTAAGGAAGTATTTATGCAATTGTATACCAGCAATTGTAGCCTAGTGGTATGGGTAATGGACTGCTGAGACGAGGTCTCGGGTTCGATCCCAGGTTATACCATGGCACACACCACTGACTTTTCGATGCTTTTCGAATTTATGTGTGTGCCTGGTTAATGGCAATAGGCTCGCCACCTATTACATTGGGACCTAAACATAAACTGGCGAAATGTGGGTGCTAGCACCTCTTTTTTTTTTTTTTTTTTTTTTATTATAAATGAGAAATTGACTCTACCCGACTGAAACGCATTTGTCAGAAGTTTATGCGAATGTCACACATTGAAATAAAACTATTTCGCGATTTATTTCAGCAGTATGGTCACGGGGAGAAAAGCAACCGAAAGGTCTGGCTCAATGTTAATAATAGAATAACATCAAATAAATCGCGATAAAGTCCCTTAAAAAGAGTTTTATTTCAGTTAAACGAATTTGTTCAAATATGGCATACTAGCCTGAGGCTTTGGTCCCGAACCCGCTCCCGCAACCCACAGGAAACTATTCCCGGGATAAAAAGTAGCCTATGTGTTATTCCAGACCGTAATCCCTGTACGTACCAAATTTCAGCCAGATCCGTTCAGCCGTTTTTGCGTGAAAGAGTAACAAACATCCACACATCCTTACTCACAAACTTTCGCGTTACTACCACCACTGGTGGTCGTTGACTTTTGATTTTGGGAAATAGTCACGTACCTTTTTTTTTTTTTCGTGCGGAAATCCCTTCGGATACCCCCCCGCCGGCCAGCGGGGGCGGTTATGTCGGGCTTGAACCGACTAAAACCGTACGCCGTCTCGGGTCTTCAGACCCCGGGGTGTAAGGTTACCCATAGGGCATATCCCTCGCACCCCGACTGACCCTGGGCCATCTCACCACTAACAGCATCGCTCATCCTGTCTCCTCTGAAAGCAGAGGAGTACGGAGAGCGATGTGTTCCCGCCACGTTGGGTATTGGCCGACAATCAATGCCAACCCTATGAAGGGGAAGCCATTGACCGCCGCCCACGGTGTACCGGCCACTCCGATTCCGTTCCCCCCGGACTGCAGCGGGATCGGAATCGGAGCGACACTCGAGGAGGTTACCCAACACACCCCAATAGTCACGTACCGCATTAGACGGTTACCACATAGACGAAGCCGCGGGCAGCAACTAGTAATATTATAAATGCTGAAGTGAGTGTGTACATTGTTCTTCAAGATCCTCGGATCCCAAGCCAAGCTGACCTGCAAGCCGATACATTTGCAAGCCAGTACACCTGCTGATGGACGGACGAGGCTCTGGTGAAAGTTTTCCTCTTAATTCTTTATTGTACACAAAAAAAGAAAAAGATATAAATGTTTTACAATTAAAATAAATTATGTACAAAGGCGAGCTTAACTCTAAAAGAGTTCTCTACCAGCAAACCTTTGAGCAGTAGAGGTAGAAAAAAGAAAATAACAGAGGGAAGCAAAGTGTACAACTAAAAAAAGTATACATAAACGAAAGATGGCAAAAATAAATCAATAGACTTACATAAATTATACATTCAAAAGTAAATATAATATACTATATGTAAAATAAAATAACATACCTACATCCATACATTTATATTTTATACATAGTTATATATACATATATATAAATACGTTATATACATACATAATATACTTTAACATTGTGAGAGGAAATGTTCTTTAGTTCTTCTTTTGAAGATGTCCAGACTGCTACTGTCTCGAATATGGTGCGGTAGTGAGTTCCATAGTCGAACAGCTCGTACAGTGAATGACCCATCATAACAGCTGGAGCTGTGTGCAGGAGTATGAAGTAGAAGGGAGGAGGAAAGACGACAGGGTTTGCCCCGAGGTACGAGATACTCAAAACGTTCCCGCAGATAATTTGGAGAATAAGAGCTGTGAAGGATAGTATAGAGAAGAGATAAGATTTGAGTATTACGACGCTGCCGAATAGGGAGCCAGTTCAGTCTTTTCCGAAATTCAGAAACATGATCGAATTATCGTAGACCGAATACAGACCGAATCCCCAAATTCTGCAAGCGTTCAAGTTTGTTCAGGAGGTCCTCCGAAGCATCGAGAAAACAGACATCAGCATAGTCTAATAGTGGGAGAAGAAGACATTGTGCAAGAGTAGCTTTAGTTTGAAGAGGACGGAACTTCTGAAGACGTTTGATAGATTGAAACGAGTAGTATACCTTCCGGCTCACCTCTGCAATGTGAACATCCCAAGAGAGATTACAGTCGATGAACACGCCCAAGTTTTTAGCACTCTTCGAATAGTTGATGGCCACAGAGTCATAAAGTATTGGAGGTATGGAATTGTGATCGAGAAGGCCATGCATATATCTACCAACAATAATGATCGCTTGTGATTTATGTGGATTTACTAATAATCCAAAAGATTTGGCCCAAGAGTTAATGTTTGCTAGGTTGATGGTGGCCACGGCCCCCGGCAATTCATCGGCTCCAAAGTGTCGGTATAACTGCAAATCGTCTGCATAGAGATGATAGTGTAAAGTAAATACCTTAGTAATGGCATTTATAAAAACGGAAAAAAGAAGAGGAGAAAGAACGCCACCCTGAGGCACGCCCGCCCCCAAGTCGCACCAGTCCGAAGAGTCCTCATTGATACGAACAGATTGCGAGCGTCCCTGAAGATAAGACTTGAACCATGCAGTTGCAGAAGCAGAAACATTAAGACATGTTAAGATTCCCAGAAGGATGTCAAAATCAACAAAATTGAAGGCGCTGCTAAAGTCCAATAAGACCAAAACTGTGAGTTGCTTAGTTTCCATGGCCAGCCTTATGTCATCAGTTATTTTGACTAAAGCTGTTACAGTACTATGACCACGGCGAAAGCCAGATTAGAATGGACTTAGCAGGCTATTAGAGGAGAGGTATCTAGACAGTTGATCGTAGACAACACTTTCGAGAACCTTAGACATGATAGGACCGTGGGCTTCAAACTGGATGCAACCGGAATTGCCGCTCGGATGTAGAGAAAGAAGAGAAGAAAATCTGAAAAATAAGACTATAATCAGACCATTAAAAAAAAATCCAATAAAATAAATTTGGTAGTCAAGCAAGCTGATGTGGCAATTGGCTGGCCACATCTACCGAAGGATCGATGGCCGAGCGATGGAGCAAACGAGTCCTAGAGTGCAGACCGCGGATCGGCAAACGAAAGGTGTGACGTCACCCAGAGAAATGGACGGACGACCTGAAAATAGACCTCAGTATCTTCTATACACATATAAATAAAATTGGAGTGTCTGTTTGTAATATTGAAACAACCGTTTTTTACTACATTTATATGCATATTTATACAGCACATACACCAAAATAACATTGTTTACAATTTTTTCTGTATGTCTGTTTGTTCCGGCTAATCTCTGAAATGGCTGGACCGATTTTGACGGGACTTTCACTGGCAGATCTATACATATGTATAGTTATAATATGTATATTTGCATTGGTCTGGGTGTTTCTATGTATAATATGTATGTATTTACAAAAAAAAAGTATATAAGTATGTTTATCCGCATTCTATAACCCATAACAGAAGCTAGTTAAACTATGCTTACTTTGGGTCTAGAAAGCGCTGTGTAGAATGTCGTAGAATATTTATTTATTATTATATAAATAAAATTGGGTTGTCTGTTTGTAATATTGAAATAACCATTTTTACTACATTTATATGAATATTTATACGGCACATACACCAAAATAATTTTTTTTTCAATTTTTGTCTGTCTGTCTGTTTGTTCCGGCTAATCTCTGAAATGGCTGGACCGATTTTGACGGGACTTTTACTGGCAGATAGGTAATATAACAAGGAGTAACATAGGCTACTTTAATTTTAGGAAAAATAATTAGGGTTCCGCGCAAAAAAACTAAAACCCTAAAAATCTTAATCCACGCGGACGAAGTCCCGGGCAGAGCTAGTCTGGGATAAATTTAAACTTGCAACTTGCGTCACCCGTTCCTGAGAAAATCGGTGGTGACACACGGACCTTACACCCCGACGTCTGTAGACCCGAGACGGCGTGCGGTTTTAGTCGGGTCAAGCCCGACATAACCGCCCCCGCTGGCCGGCGGGGGGGTATCCGACGGGATTTCCGCACGGAAAAAAAAAAGGTACGGATAAGTGGTATAGGGATAGACTGGATGCGCAAGGCAGAGATTCTATTTCGCAGGATGCTATTGGGCACATTGGAAAAGGCCTATGTCCAGCAGTGGACTGCAACAAGCCAATTGAGATCTGCCACTCTGCGTCCGTCCACACTTCCACTTCAGCATCAATCAAGGAACAGATTGCTAAATAATATTTCAGCACTTCAATCCTATATTTAATCAGACACAATCAGCCTCAATATTAAAGAAAACAAAGCATTATATCGTCAAATGTAATTATAACTTAATCGTTACTCGTGCGCATGGTCAGCGCACACTTTCGCCTGCGCGCGCATTTCTCTCCAAGGACATTGGAACCAGTCTCAGCGTAGGTAGTGACGATAAATTTTGAACTAATTTTATAATAAACTAGTCGCTACCTGCGTCTTCAGTCGCTTTTTATTTGTATATAGAGCCTTTGTTATTGCAGTTTTATATATCGTAAACTTTTGCGTTTAAAAATCTGTTTAGTAGTTTTTGTGTAATGCTGTAAAAAGTACAAACAGATATTACCACCCACGCTCCTTATTCCATAAGTACTGGATACGAGGATCGCCAGCAGGGAGACGTGAAAACACAATGTGTGACTCTCCAGGAACGGATACTGGATTTAGTTCACAGGGGGAAAATATATAGAAATAGATTCAGGAAGCAGATCACATTTACAGAAACTTTTATCTATCTGTACAATAAAAACAAAATTATATTAACTAAAATATTTACACCCTAAAAAAGAGTAGTACTCAAAAGAATAATACTCACCGCGGTAGCCTAGTGGTATGGGTAAAGGACTGCTGAGACGAGGTCTCGGGTTCGATCCCAGGTATTACCATGGCATACACCAATGACTTTTCGATGCTTTTCGAAGTTATGTGTGTATTTATCGCAGGTTTATAAGTGCCCGATTAATGGCAATAGGCTCGCCACCTATTACATTGGGACCTAAACATAAACTAGGCGAAATGTGGGTGCTAGCACCTCTGCCTACCCCTTCGGGGATATAGGCGTGAGTTTATGTTATGTTATGTTATGTAAAAAAGAGTATGTACAAAGTAAAAAGTTTAGGTTTTAATGAATTCTTCCCCATCGATGTCGGACTCGCACACCGACGGTTCCGTAATGTTCTTTTTTATTACATGATGTAACTAAAAATTTACGGTTTTCGCAATTTTTCCTTTATCTGTACTATAAGACGTTACTTCGTACCAAATTTCAAGATTCTAAGTTCACGGGAAGTACCCTGTAGGTTTTGATTCCCGTACGAGTTTCGAAAATTTGCTGAAATTTGCGGCATAAACGGCTGTATCTTTTGATTGCTTTGGCTTAGAAGTTTGATTTTTTCAGACCTCCAAGGGATAGTAGATCTGACTATTAGATATAAATTTCAGTGTACCTTCACGCGTTCCTGAGAAAAACGGTCTTGACAGACGGACGGACGGACAACGAAGTGATCCTATAAGGGTTCCGTTTTTTACTTTTGAGGTACGGAACCCTAAAAACACTGTCCAAAAAACAAGCCAGCTTTTTGGTCAGGCGAAGCATCGACCAGTCGCTTAGCTTATTATATCTATACAGAATGTCGTTCCGGAGGGGTGGCAAATACCTTAGGGTCTATTAGGGCTCACCTAGATCTTCGGGGCCTAAGTCAATTTCACCTACAAGCTGGTACACCCGCAGATAGATTGACGGAGAATCTAGAGCAGGCGTTCCTCTCAGGTTCAGACGGCAGTTGTTTCGGTAAGACCCAAATAGACCGAAAAAGAGGAGCAGGTGAGTGGATCCTGGACTCTAAAGTAAACAGAACTACATGCAACAGGGATTAATAATAATAATAATAATAATAATTTATTAACCAAAAGAAATTCGACATAATAACACAATTTATGGTTGACAATGTTAAAATTAAGTTTTACAATTTGTGTCTGGTATTAGCATCTGCTGCTGAACTAGGCTTCTCACCTGTATTTCAGCTAACAGCGCCTCCACCCCGACTTCTGGGTATATTTAAGATACAAATTTTTGTGTATTGTGTAAAAACAAAAATTACAAATCTATAATTAAAAACAAATCAAAATAAAACAAAGTAAAATAAAGAACGCGTCCCTTTCCCTGTTTGTGTTATGTGTGAGTTGTGTGTATACCCTTATGGTATGTATGGGTGTGTGCATAATATGAATGTGTATGTTATGTGAGCATGTATAGGTGTAGTGTATAGATGTGTGCTTAATAGAGTGAGTGTGAGAGGAGAGTAACATAGTGTAAGCATGATACTTTTCTGTAACCTGCTTTGCTTGCTCAAAGTTGTTATGATAAATTATAACCAATACTTAGCTATATTTAATTACTCTTTAACGGTTATAACTATCTCAGTTTCATCATATGATAATTCGCTCAAATAGTTGGATACTGCTTTTTTTACTTGTAATTTAGTTAATGGATATATTTTGACAATTTTGTTAAGTTTGTTGTACGTGTAAGGACCTAGGAATGGAAAAAACCTGCGAATAAAAGATGTTTTAGGTTGTAATGTACGGTCACACACTGCAAAACATCTCCGCTGAGATGTTAATTCTTGTGTATAGTCTAGTAAAGAATGTTGTTTCAACGTTATACTTAATATAAATAACTGGCGCACAGTTAGGACATCACAATATTCGTACAAAAGTTTAGTAGGGTATCGAAACGGTTTGAAGGTACTGAGCTTAAGAATACTTCGCTGAGCAACCTCCAACTGAATGAGGGTTGTTTTTAGTGCTCCACCCCAAGATGCTATGCAGTATGTAATCACTGATTGACAGAGGGCATAGTAGACTTGCTTAAGAGTGTCAGGCAGTAGTACACATCTCAAAGTTTTAAAGATGAAGGTAAGTTTACGAATCCTCTTGCTCAGTGCTTCTATGTGAGCTTTGAAATTAAAATGTTGATCAATCGTAACTCCCTGGTATTTAATTGTTTGGGTACGGTGTAGTGTTTTGCATTTGGAGGTGCAAGGAGTATTAGGCAATGACGGAGACATACAGTGATGGACAATCAATTCATTATCCGTATGGACAGAGGCTCGAATGGAGAAGGCAATATATTTGGTTTTATCAGCATTTAGTGCCAGAAGGTTTTCTTGTAGCCAAAGTTTGACAGAGTTAAGACCATTTTGAGCATAGTAATAAACATCTTCCCAAGTTTTAGCTGTGAAGATAAGGGCAGTGTCATCCGCATACGAGATGACTTTACCCTCAGGTATATTTAGAGAGAGAAGGTCATTTACGTAAATGAGAAAGAGAGTCGGCCCTAGAATACTTCCTTGGGGGACACCATAACACACAGGAAGATCAGTACTTATGTACGAACCCACCCTTACATACTGTGTTCTATTTGATAAATAGTCAGTAAAAAGCTTCAATTGTATTCCTCTAACCCCAACTTCTTCCAGCTTATGCACCAGAGTGGGAACAGAGACAGTATCGAACGCTTTAGATAAGTCTAGGAAAATAGATAGACATTTTTTGCCCATGTCTAGATTAGATGTTATGAAATCTGTGAGAATACCAACCGCATCGTCAGTGCATTTTCCCTTGCGGAAGCCAAACTGATTGTTAGATAGAATGCCTTTGCTTTCTAAGTAATCAACTAACCTGTTATTCATAATTCTTTCTAATATCTTTGAAAGTGTTGGTAAAATTGATATAGGTCTAAAGTTCTCAACACTGTCTCTATCTCCACCTTTGTGAATCGGGCGAATTTGAGACCTTTTAAGTCCATTAGGGAAGACGCCATTTGTCAAACACATATTAAAAATGTGAGTCAGGTGAGGCACTAGAATAGCACTATTTTCTTTTAATAGCTCGGGTGAGATATTATCCCACCCCACAGAACAGTCATTTTTGAGTGCCATTATGAGACTTGCAACCTCTGCTTCATCAGTGTTTAGGAGTACGAAAGAGTCACCACCATTATTCAAAGGGCTTATTGTGCTAGAGGAAGATGTTTGACTTGAGGTTAGTGTCTCCGCAAGAGTTCTACCAACATTAGCAAAATAATTGTTGATTGCATTCACTGAGTCATGCGGAGAATACGTGAAGTTAAGTAGTTCTTTAGGGTAGGACACATCTTTGGTCGTATTTGTGATATCCTTGATTGTTTCCCACAACTTTTTGGTATTTTTGCCGGCTTTCTGAATACGATCCCTTTCATAGCTTCGCTTAAGTTTTTTAAGATTGAAACACAAAAATTCCTGTAACGGGTATAGGTTGTTTTGAGAACAGAATTTTCAGGACAAGATTTTGATTTTACGTGTAATTTATCTCTGTTTCGAAGGCAACGTAAGAGACCCTGCGTAATCCAGGGTTTAATTATCCTTTTCCGACGTGATAAAGGTACTGTTGTTGAGGATTTACTTATGGCTGATTTTAATTCAGTAACGATATAGGTCATTGCACAGTTGCTGTCGTTAGTCGCATATATTGGGTCAAAATCTATATTTGCCACGTAGTTGTTCAAGCATCCTTTGTTAATTTTGGTTCGGGTATTAAAAGCAAAATTACGTGTTTGTTTTTTCTTTATACATAGTATGATTGCTTTATGATCTGTCAGGGTTGATTGTGGTAATTGATTGGCGCACTGATGAAGAAGGAGTTTAGCAAAAAAATAATTTAAAGCAGAAAGCCCAACGAATATAGAAAGCCCCTCGCCGGCCAGCGACGATGGTTATGTCAGACTCGATCCGACTAAAACCACACGCTGTCTCACCATCTCACCACCCCACATTGGCCCCATTGTCCCGTAAGTAAGTACAGAAGCCCAAGTCAATAAGTCTGCAGGTCAGCCTCATTGAGCGAATGTAAACACAGGCAGGTAGACACTGCCATATCAACAGTCGATAACCGGCTTTTAATTTTTTCCCAAAGGACTACAATATGGAGTTCTTCAAGAACGATATTAGAAGATTTTTACATTGTCGGCCGAGCGAGTGTGACGCCCCTTTTTTTTTTTTTTTTTTTTTTTTCGTTCGGAAATCCCTTCGGATACCCCCCCCGCCGGCCCGCGGGGGCGGTTATGTCGGGGCTTGCACCGACTAAAACCGTACGCCATCTCTTCAGACGCCGGGGTGTAAGGTTAGAGCATATCCCTCGCACCCCGACTGACCCTGGGCCATCTCACCACTAACAGCATCGCTCATCCTGTCTCCTCTGAAAGCAGAGGAGTACGGAGGTTGCACACGTCCATAGACTGCGGTAACCGCTTCCCATCGAGTGAGCCGTGTGCTTGTTTGCCCCCTTATTCTATATATATATAAAACAAAGTCGTGTTAGTGATGACGAATTAGTGATGACGGAATAAACTCAAGAACAGGTGGACCGACACTCTTGTGGTTTTTTTTGATAACGGTAAACTGTAGCCCCCCCCCCCCCGCCCCCTAACCGGCCATCGGATTCAAAGCGACCAAAACCTCACGCCGTTTATTCATCTGATAAAGTAAACAACATATCTTGATTCTAAGGCGGCAGATACGAAGTTTGCTTGATCCTCCAGTGGTATAGTAAAAAATTGTCGCCAAAGATCGGCTTGCTTCGGATATTATTAAGTAATATGTGCGTTTAAAAAAAATTAAGGAAAAATTAAAATAGGTACAGACGAACACAGGGGTGTGTGTTGGGTAAGGGGTGTGTGTTGGGTAAGGGGTGTGTGTTGGGTAACCTCCTCGAGTGTCGCTCCGATTCCGATCCCGCTGCAGTCCGGGGGGAACGGAATCGGAGCGGCCGGTACACCCTGGGCGGTGGTCAATGGCTTCCCCTTCACCCCTTCATAGGGTTGGCATTGATCGTCGGCCAATACCCAACGTGGCGGGAACACATCGCTCTCCGTACTCCTCTGCTTTCAGAGGAGACAGGATGAGCGATGCTGTTAGTGGTGAGATGGCCCAGGGTCAGTCGGGGTGTGAGGGATATGCTCTATGGGTAACCTTACACCCCGGCGTCTGAAGACCCGAGACGGCGTGCGGTTTTAGTCGGTGCAAGCCCGACATAACCGCCCCCGCTGGCCGGCGGGGGGGTATCCGAAGGGATTTCCGCACGATAAAAAAAAAAAAAAAAAAAAGGTACAGACGAACACAGAAGTCATAGTTAGAATATAGAAGTCCTTTTTGAAGTCGGTTAAAAATAATAATCTATAGCTTCGGTTCTAACTTGGTTCCAACACTAACAATATGTCAAGCTGGCAACTTTACAAAATTGAAGTATGATCGTAGTCGGACTCTCAAGTTTCAAACTTTTGCCTGCCTGTTTGTTCCGGTTAATCTCCGAACAGGCTGGGACGTTACCATCGAATAGGATTTTCACTGGCATATAGCTGATATTATAAGGCGTAACTTAGGTAATACTATGTTAAAAAAAGCATAAGGGTTCTGCGAAAAAACAATAAAACCCATGAAATTGTCAACAAAATAAGTTTCACGTGGCTGAAGCAGGTTGCAGCTATTTCCTAGAAATCATGAATAGGAGAAAATGGGATGATTCTCACTAGTCCCATGAAACTACAGTGTTCCATTACCAAACTCAATGGAACTAAAGAGATTCCAATTAAAAATACATATCTCACGAGTCCTCCACCGCATTAATATAATGACTGATGTAGACGTCAAAATTTAAATATTAAGATACTTTTAAAGACTTTTTTTGTAAGATCAACTAGATATAAAACGTTCTTAATTTAAAAAAACGCAACTAATATCACGTTTAGTAACATCACTCTTTTTTATCAGAAACATTCGAATGTTTTTTTTTTAGACTGTAATATCACAGTTACCCAATAAGCCATAAAAATTCCTCAACTCCCCCTTGGGCAATGTGAAAATCATTACAAATCAAAACGCACAATAATCACGTCGCAGCAAACTACCTGACGTTGAGTCTGTCGCTAGCGCAAGAACTTGCAACCTCCGAGTACCAAACGCGACATCCTACAACCGTCCATCGTAAAAACCATACGTCTCACATAAAAAACTACCCTTTTTCCCTGATTTAAGGTATCTTTCAGCTAATCTTTGAAGTGTTGGTTGAATCATTTCGGAGGAAATGATTGTGTTCGTCAATAAATGTATGTAAAAACGTTTGCAGACGCGAACCACATTCTTGTGAAGAGAGGGTATACGATGTTAGGGACATCTAAATGGTTAGGTTGTTGAGCCAAGCCGCTTGTGTGGTATATGACGAGTTTATATCAATTCGGAGTGAATTATGACTTTGATGTTCACATTTCCACAAGATCCTTAAAGAATAAAATTGAGTTGTTTCCCATATAGTTAAAATAAATTGTTAAACTAAGCTTCTAAAATAAAGAATAGTGCGAGTAAAAGAGGTTAAAACATTACATTATTTACATCTTAAATTAGCGGTAATAGCCCAGTGGTGAACGTAACGGACTGCCGAGACGAGGTCTCGAATTCGATGCCCAGTTGCCCCGACACACACCTTTGACTTTTCGTAGTTATGTGTGTATTAAAATGTTGATTATCGCTCGCTTAATAATGTGCCCGGTAAATGGCAATAGGCTCGCCCCCTGTTACATAACACCTCTGCTTACCACTTCGGGGATAAATTCGTGAAGTTTTATGTTTATTAATTTTCTTGTTTGTTTTTTCATTAGCATCAGTAATGACTCATTTGACATTAGCACGATAGGCAGAGGTATATTTACCTCTTAGTATTAACGAACGAATGAACGAACATGAATTTCGGTGCTCAGCGCTCCAAGAAGATCTTCGGAGCCCGAATCAACGTCGCCTGCAAGCCGGTCCACCTGCTGATTCACGGTTGTCCGTGCTCTGGCGCAGGCTTTCCCTGTGGATACGTTTCTTTGGGGTTGCGAGGGCAGATGGCAATGACTGGACCCACAAGCTACAAGTGAACCTCGGGCTTCGATTTGAAGGCCTCAAATACTGGTCTGGCCTACTGATGGTAGAAATTTGATGACACAAATTTGTCACAAAATTCGGCCGGGTGGGTACCACCGTGCACGATTGCGAAAAACCCTCCATAGTAATCAAATTTCGGTTTGATTGCGTTCAGGGGTCAGCAAGTGCAGTGCATAGTCGGGCAGGGGGATTGTGGTCGCAGCACTAGTGGGACCGGTGGGTGTCACGCGGTGCTGCGACGACAATCCTCTTTTGATGAGGCCGTCAAGCTGAGTGCCACCATTGTTAACATGGTACGTGTTGTAATGGTGACCCTCTTTCCTGAGACTTTAACTTCAGCTTACCATCAGGCGAGGTGAAGTCAAATTGACGGGTCCTAAATATAAAAAAAAAAATACAATCAGGCCACAACGCTGTGATGATGATAATAAAGTTTAGTGCTGAACTTTGACCGGAACAGATCATAACAGATTTAACTATTATTCTCTCTTATAAGCGGCATAGCCGTTTGTTGGTGGCTGAACTCCTCCGTAAGCACTCGTGCGATCTTTACCCAATTTACCACGGTGATAGTGTGGTCACTGAGGAGTGATTTGAAGCGAGATGGTTCATGTCCGATGTAACATTGAGCAATAATCACCGAGAATCAGTTTCACGAGCGCGCGGCCTTAGCTAAGCGCGCGACCGTAGTAAGATGTCTTATTTTCAAGTAAGAGTCCTGCTCGCTCAGCTCAATTTATTTCAGTCGCACCCTGCACTGAATTCCTAGTATCTATTACAAGAGGCCGGTCCCAGTCCCGGCTTCGTGCAAGAAATTTAGAAAAAAGTGAAGGACTTTCAAACCCTAATTCACCCTTTTATAGGGGACATGATTGTATACATGTTCATTTATCTCTAACTAGAAGCAGGTAATATGAAAGTTCGTGCTTATTAATTTGAACACTCTTCCAACCAACCAAAACAACTGTTCATACCTTATATTGCAACCTTTACACACGCCTGCCAACTCACCGAAGCGGGATAAAACCCGACCCCACCAGGCGAGGCCGCGCTGGCGGCTAAGGTCCGCCGGTAACCCTGGGGTTATCCTTTCGAGGGCTTACCCAGGGTGCCCGGCAATGGACACTTAGGCAGGACACCGTGCTGTTTTAGTCGGTCCACGACATAACCGCCCCCGCTCGCCGGCGGGGGGGTATCCGAAGGGATTTCCGCACGTAAAAAAAAAAACAAGGGGTAGAATTTGCAAAGATCAATCGTTAGTGAATGCTTGCAAGTGAAAAGACATGTGAATATTACAGGTTTGTAAGCTCAGCGGTTTAGGCTATGCGTTGATGAATCAGTCAGTCAGTAAAAGAACAATAAAGCTCAAGAGCTTGTTTGTTTGAACGCGATAATCTCTGGAACTACAGGTGCGATATAAATAATTATTTTGGCATTTGGTAGCCTAGTTATTGGGAAAGGTTATAGGCTATATAACATCACGCTACGACCCTTAGGAGCCGAGCAATAGGAAAAATAGATGACAAAGATACAAGTGGGTGGTTATGCGACGTGGTGGAATAGAAAGTAGCATAGCGGGTGAAACCGTAGGGCACAACTAGTATGTAGGTAACAAATGAAAATATAATAGAAACTGCGAATAATACAATGTTACTGTTCACAAAACAGAACACAAAACACGCATTAGAATCCTTTGCTTTTAAACCAGTCAACCGCCATTATAATCGCACGCACATAAATGCAAGAACGACAAGTTTCTTACTTTTTAGTTGCCCAGCCTTACAGGCCCAATTTAACACAGCATCTAACGTATCGCTGAGGTCTTAGACCCTGTTACAAGACGAATGGGGCTCTACAGGACCTTATAAGGCGTATGTCAATTTATTGAACGCACCCGATAGCTAGTTCCCGCGCATTCGATTCCAAGATGGCGACCGCAGCCATCTTTTTACACTTTTTGTCATGTTTTAATAGATTTCTGTTTATTATTAGATGCTAGTGTTTATAGTGGAGTCTCCGTTTTATATTTTCTTTTGGTATTTATAAGGTGTTTACTCGAATGAGCGTTTTTTAAAATGTGTATGTTTTTTTTTAAAGTTTAAGGGCTATGACACCTGCCTGCACATTTGAATTCATACAATTCCTTCACACCGCGTACATTGAAAGTTCGATCCTATTACCGTCTTCTTGAATGTAATGGCGCCCTTTAATGAAATTCCCACTTTGTTCGGAGTTAAGCCTGACTTTATTTTTTATAAGATACTATATAGCCGATTCCACCCGCGTCGAAGTCGGTTATTTATTTGGTCATATGTCCGGTTCTTCTGCACCAATTGCAATTAACAATTTTTAACCTTTTTAAAAGCAAAAACCGCATCCAAATTCATTCAGTAGTTTTTGCGACCATTCGTGAACAAACACACAAACAGATAAACAGACAGACAAGAATTTAAAAAAAAAAATTTTGGTGTTCAGAATCGTAAATTTCACATAACCGACACCACCCATTTACAATTTTATAATAGTAATAGAATTGAGATATATTTATAATATTTTGAAAATTTAACCTGTCCTGTTATTATACAAAAAATGCTTTTTCCTCTTTTCCGTCCGATGCAGCTTCTATGGTGTAGCAATAGAGCGCTCTACTGCTAATTCAGAGGTCGCGGGTTCGATTCCCGCTCAGAGCAAATATTTGTTGTATGAATATGTGTATTTGCATTGGTCTGCGTGTTTATATGTTTGTAGGTATATGTTAACAAAAAAAAAAATATCGGAGTAGATTTATCCGCATTTTAAAACCCATAACACAAGCTTACTTCGGGTCTAGATAGCCAGAAGCAATACAAAAAATAGTGTAGTTATCGACGAAAATATTGAACAAACGTCAATAAGTTCGTGTATGTGCACTAACTGATCAACAAAAAAAACTGATAAAAGGACTGATGGTCCAGGAGGGCTGCTGATTAGTTTTAATAATCTGTGCCTTCGCTGTCGCGCCTCGCGTTTACCACCAAAGGGAACTAAACAATGCGTACTGCGCAATTAGAGGAGGTACATTGTCAAGATTATTGCCCATAACTATAATACGTATAACCTGATTACAGCATGCGTGAACAACACACATTTAATGGTAAGTTACTCTACCTGCGCCCGCGCACGGTAGTGTCGGATTGCGCCTGAGTTATCGAAGCTACAACAAATTATAACTAGTGTTCGCACATAAGCTCTGTGTTATAGTCTATTTCAGTTTATGATTGCCCTAGGGGTTATCTCGGAGATGCCTGGGTAAAAGAAGAAGGTATTTTCGTATTAAACCATCACAGAATGAAAAGTGATTGAATGGACAGAGCGAAAAGTGATTAAATTGAGATTGAATTATGAATGGACTGAAAATAGGTATTCTGCTCATCAAAAATACAATCCCGTATTTGCAAAGTTATATTCTAATCTGAGTTCAGTCACATGTTGATCGCCTAAAAATAAAAAACCAGACGTAAAATATGTATGTATGTAAAATAGACGTATAGGGAAAAAAACACGGCCATCTCGAAACCATAGATGGTCCAGGGTTAGTCGGGGTGCGAGGGATATGCTCTATGGCCAACCTTACACCCCGGCGTCTTAAGACCCGAGACGGCGTGCGGTTTTAGTCCGTTCAAGCCCGACATAACCGCCCCCGCTAGCCGGCGGGGGGGGGGGGGGGGTATCCGAAGGGATTTCCGCACGAAAAAAAAGGGAAAAACATGAATTAGGTTTCATTTGCATAACAATATCAATTATGATCTAGCAGAATACCGATTTGCACTTTTTCAACTTTCGATCACATTTCAATATAATCACACTACAGTCAGTGTTAGATGTTGAAAACATTGTTACGAGAATACTTTGTATGACTTTTGTGAGATCGAGATTAGATCGAAATGAATTTTTAAACCGTCGGTAGCTTAGTGGTTACGGAGTAGACCCAACGATCGAGAGCTCCCAGGTTCGAATCTTGGCCATTACACTACCGACGTGAATTCACTCCTAACACAAGCAATTTAGCTGTAGGGTTAGGGGGAATATTAGTAATTTCGGTTACTAATATTCTTTAAAAAAATAATTTTGTCCTTATTTTTATTACTTGAATTGACGTTCAGTTTTATTGGAAATATTTTTACTCATTACTCTAACTCTTCTAACATAATTATTTGATATTTATCTTCTATTCTTCTTCTTCTATTATCAAATATTTGTATGCACAAACACTACGGGTTTTGAGTCAAGGGAGGAATTGCACCCATAGCTCCTTTTTGAGCGAAGCTCGTCAGAGCTTTGCTCCCTTTTAGACGACGCGACGCATGTATTTCGTTAGACCTTCTTCTCCTCCCAAGCGGTAGAACCGATTCTAATGAAATTTCACAAAAGCAAAGATGGTATTGATGGAAAGGACATAGGCTAGGAAAATCAAAAATCAAAATACCACGGAGGAATAGTCACCGGAAAAGTAATTTAATATCTGATTTCTCAATGAACAAATAAAGCTGCCAAGTGCGAGTCGGACTCGCCCATGAAGGGTTCCGTAGCCGCAAGTAACATAATAATGTTTTTTTAAATTTTATATTTGAGTTGATTGAATGAAAGGTAAATTGCGTTTTACGATTTATGACGTATTAAAAAATAACTACTTACTAGATCTCGTTCAAACCAATTTTCGGTGGAAGTTTACATGGTAATGTACATCATATATTTTTATTAGTTTTATCATTCTCTTATTTTTGAAGTTACAGAGGGGGGCACATTTTACCACTTTGGAAGTGTCTCTCGCGCAAACTATTCAGTTTAGAGAAAAATGATATTAGAAACCTCAATATCATTTTTAAAGACCTATCCATAGACAAATGGGTATGATGAAAAAATAAATTGAGTTTCATTTCTAAATATGGGGAAACCCCCAAAATTAATTGTTTTTTTTCTATTTTTGTGTGAAAATCTTAATTCGGTTCACAGAATACATCTACTTACTAAGTTTCAACAGCATAGTTCTTATAGTTTCGGAAAAAAGTGGCTGTGACATACGGACGGACAGACAGACAGACATGACGAATCTATAAGGGTTCCGTTTTTTGCCATTTGGCAACGGTACCCTAAAAATCCTCCTTCACGCGATTGGTATGAAATTAAGTAATTTGTTCATATACACAAGACAAAAAAAGAAAAATGAAAATCGGAATAGGCATCGAGGAATTATCACCGTTAGAAAAAGTCCTGGTGAAATTGCTTCGCTCAATTTTTGCAACAGCAGAATGAATTGCAGACCTAGTATACATTCATCCGCTCTTGTATCCTTAGGGGATATGCAGGGATATATAAACAATCTGTTAGCAATCTGTAAGCACATAGCATGCATGTATTATTATTATAAGCATCTGACGTGTCTATAAATGACTATAAATATTAAGGAGGCTTCACCATTAAATAAGAAATCGCAGCGTTTTCTGGGTATACCATATTTATTTGAACAGGTCTTGCCTACGTATTATCATCATTTTTAGTTTTCCGTTGCCAAATGGCAAAAAACGGAACCCTTATAGATTCGTCATGTCTGTCTGTCTGTTCGTCCGTATGTCACAGCCACTTTTTTCCGAAACTATAAGAACTATGCTGTTGAAACTTAGTAAGTAGATGTATTCTGTGAACCGCATTAAGATTTTCACACAAAAATAGCAAAAAAAACAATAAATTTTGGCACACTTAGAACTGAAACTCAAAATTTTTTTTTCATCAAACCCATATGTGATCTATGGATAGGTCATGAAAAATGATATTGAGGTTTCTAAAATCATTTTTTTCTAAACTAAATAGTTTGCGCCAGAGACACTGACAAAGTGGTAAAATGTGTGCCCCCCCCCCCCTGTAACTTCTAAAATAAGAGAATCATAAAACTAAAAAATAATATATGATGTACATTACCATGTAAACTTCCACCGAAAATTGGTTTGAACGAGATCTAGTAAGTGGTTTTTTTTAATACGTCATAAATCGTAAACCACAATTTACCTTTCATTCAATCAACTCAAATATAAAATTAGAAAAAAAAACACATTATTATGTTACTTGCTGCTACGGAACCCTTAATGGGCGAGTCCGACTCCCACTCGGCCGTTTTTTTCATTAGTCCCGGTCGCATCCGAGGCTCCGGAGTCCGCCGTCCACCTTCTTGGTTTTAATCCTTGCCTTCCTTCCAGGTCTTGGCCATCCATGGTAGTGAGACCATTGGCACGCATGTCATGCTCTATGATGTCAAGCCAGTGCTTCTTGGGGCTATCCCTCCTACCGGGGCCCGGCGGAGGCGGCATGACAAAGCATTCAATCTAAAATCATATACAGGATGGAAACGTTAAGTGTGCTCAGACGATTATTTCGTCAATTTTAAAGATATTTTGAAGCTTTTAACTGATTTGAATGCATCGTTTAATATTCAAGTTTTGTTGCTCTCTGAGTGAATTTACAGACACAGTATTGTATATTATATGTTACAGATAGGGATAGATATACATGGCGTCCCACGGCAATGCCACATGGAGGGAAAGTACCTTAATTATTGTAGATGGGACATTTTACTGAAAGAAGACTTTATTTTAATTTTAAAAACTATTTGAACTGCATTCATACATTTTTAATAATTGCCTCATTGAACCGGGAATCAAACCCGGTTCACGAGAAAAAAATTCGGTCTGTAGTTTTATGATACCGATCGGAAGGCATCATCGTAAACATTATTTTTGGCTAAATAAATTAGGATCAGAAATAAAGGGGAGACCATGAATTTTAACATTTGATGTGGAATTTTGTTCAGAAAAATGAAAAGCTGACATTGCCGAAAGGACGTACAACTGACATTATCATAAGTACCTCTTTTTTTTATCGTGCGTAAATCCCTATAAATTTACCTACCCACTTGAGAAGTACGCACTTGAGTAATAACCAGGTCCTCTTAGTACATTTTTATGAAGGGCATTTGAATACGGAAAGGTATTTAGAAATACTTGAGATATTAAGAAATGAGATAAATAATCTTCCGGTCGCAGAACGACAAAACCTTACTTTTCAGCAAGATGGGGCTCCGGCTCATAATAGTCACAGAACAAGGGATTATCTCAATGAACACTTCCGTCCCTGGATCGGGACAAATGGACAAATAAGATGGCCGCCGAGATCCCCAGATTTAACCCCGTTAGATTTTTTTATGGGGTTATGTAAAAAAATTAGTTATAAGAACCAGCATGAAAGTGTCAACGAGCTACAAAGAGAAATTAGACGTATTATTCTAAATATCCACCACAACAACATAAAAAAATCGACAGGGAGAGAAATAATCCAAAGAGTGCGACTTTGTATTCAACAGGATGGGGCTCATTTCGAGAATTTGATACATTGATTAATTTTGTATTAAAAATTTTAAAATTCATGGTCTTCCCTTTATTTCTGATACTAATTTATTTAGAAAAAAATAACCCTTACGATGATGCCTTCCGATCGGTATCATAAAACTACAGACCGATTTTTTTTTCCGGACCGGGTTCGATTCCCGGTTCAGCGAGTCAATTATCAAAAATGTTTGAATGCAGTTCAAATGGTTTTTAAAATTAAAATAAAGTCTTCTTTCAGTAAAATGTCCCATCTTCAATAATTAAGGTACTTTCCCTCCATGTGGCATTGCCGTGGGACGCCCTGTATAGTATAAACCCAATTAGATTACCTACTCTGCTGTATTAGGGTGTACCTGTAAAGTAAAGATAGATGTAGAAGAGATAATATTAAAAAGTTTATTTTAAAATATCGTCGTGTGAAAACGATTTGTTCTTTTGCCATAGCCGCAAACTCAACAGGCCATAACTTGAATTTCTTTTTTTAACTTTTCAGTTCCAAGTTTTTTTCTTAACGTTTCTACTTATCAGATTCACTAGCTGTTGCTCGCGTGGAATTCCAGTCCCATTTCTGCTACCCATTCCTATTCTACCACCACAACCTATTTAAATACACAATTCTATCATACATAATTTTTCATATATCTCAACTCAAAGGTTTTAGGCAGCGTTTTCGTTGAAAGCTCCCAGACTTCTTAATTTTTTTCGACACCTGCAACAAATATCATGATAGTTTAGCCAATGTATACAAAAACTAGACAAATTGTATATTAAAACCTTCCTCGAGAACCACTCTATCCATTGGTGATAAAAACATGAAAATCGGTGCAGTTGTTTTTGACTTTATCGCGAATAGACAGAGAGACAGACGCGGCGGAGGACTTTTGTTTTATAATATGTAGTGATTTTATAGATTAAGCGATGCATATTTCATATCACTATATCAATGCAGTTCAATTAGTGGTTAACTTGCAGGGGTCTAACATCGACGTGCTCTAAGCAATGTAGTTTTGGGCAGCGATTCAGAGGGAAAGAGATAGAGCTATATACGGTGTATAGCGCCATCTCTCTCACTCGGGGCCGCTGAATTAAACTGCATTGCTTAACGCACGTCGCGGTAGACCCGCGGTCTAAAGTTTTGCGATATCTTACTATACACCCGGTGTATATATATGTATGTATATATATGTGTTCATATATCTATGTTACAAATATTACAAGAAAACCATTTCTTATATTGCGACCTCCAAACCACAACATATTACAAAACTGGTGCGTGCAAACCGCATTCGTTCACATTCAAATGCATGCCGTACTATTGTGAATGTCTCTTAACGTCGGGAACCTTAGAACCTGTTCAGTCCACTTATTATAAGCTATTAAATAAGGTCGTTTTTGCGCTATATTCTGCCACCAGATTGCGCTTGTAATTATAACATGCGTGAGAAAAACTTGGTAACTTACGTTAAACATACTTTAGTTTTTGGCAAGGGGTGTATCACTAAAACTTAACCTGTAAGTCTCAACAAACGAGTCTCTGATGGCGTAGACTTTCCTATTGGGTGGTGACATTCACTCCCGTAAAAGCCAAGTCAAGAAAAGGAGTGAACCTGGGGCTTCAAAGTGTAAGCTTTGGATGTTCAGAAATAGGAAACTTAAGTTTCATTTTTGGCAATTGCCGGCACGCGGTACTTCTGAAACTACTTCCGCTTGCTTGCCTGAAATTTATAGGTGCTAAGTGCAACCCTTAGGTTTAGAGGGCCTCCTTTAGCCCATGCTAACCTCACCTTCAAGTGGGTGCACCTACTAATCAATGGACGAGGAATCTCTGTCGTGAGCTTACCTATCAGGGTTGGGATGTCAGACGGCAGTCGCTTTCGGAAAAGTCAACAACACTTTCCTGTTGATGCCGTCATGGAATACCCTTGGAGTATTCCCTTTCCAAAAAGACAAGAATTATAAAAAAATCCATTCATAATTGGCGGTGTAATCGCGTAGCAAACACATAAAAAACATACAAATCGAGTTGAGGAGTAGTTCTGTGTTTCGTCCTATAGGGGTTCGTCCCAATAGGACGAATCACAGAAATTAAAAATAATTAAAGTTTTCCTTTTTCCTTCAGTGATTCGTCCCATTGATTTTTTTTTCTTCATTTTATACAAAATTTGTATGAAGTAACGTCAGCATGGAAAATGCTTAAAATAATATTGCAGAGAGATTAGTAGTATTTTATAGAAGACTAGCCTTCCGCCCGCGGCTCCGCCCGCGTGCATCTCGGTTAACGCGACCTTTGCTCATATCTTAGGTTCTACTCAACCGATTGCGATCAAACAAATGTAAGATTTTAAGTCCGAGTAAGCCCTTTCTAACAAAAAAAAACGCATCAAAATCCGTTCAGTAGTTTTTGATGTCGTTCCGCCGCTTCGCCGGCCGCTGCCGCGGCACGCTCGCTACGCTCGCTCGGCTCGCGCTCTGTTGGGGTCACAGTTCTAACCTAACCTAACCCAGAAGCTATATTGAATATACTGCACCAACTGGTTCTAAAACAAGCTAAACTTGTACTGTGGATATGACAACGGTTTGGGAGAATGTTAAAAATATCTGTCAAACTATTGTCAAACTATGACAAACAAACTATTGATAAACTATGTCATTTGTTATTTTAATAAAAGATGATTCTACAAATCTAGATTTCGTTTTACTTAATAACTTATTTTATTAAAGTAATCACCATTGTTTTGTTGACGATACTAAAAACTCAGATATCTTTAAAATTAAATCGATAGGACGAATCAACGAATGAAAATTATTATATTTTAGAATAGTATTGTTTCGTCCCATGGGCCGAAATTATCATAGGACGAAACAACGAACTACCGGAGTTGAGAACCTCCTCCTTTGAAATAATGATGTTATTTCAAATTTTAAATTGATCCCGACGTTTCGGTTGCTTCTCCCCGTGACCGTGGCTACTGAAAAGCAACCGAAACGTCGGGGTTACTGTAAAATATAAAATAACATCAAATAAATCGCGATAGAATCCGTTAAAAATAGTTTTATTTCAATGTGTGATATTCGCGTAAACTTCCGACAATCCTACCTCCTCCTTTTTGAAGACGGTACCAATGAAAAACAATAAGCGGACCCCGGGCTCCGAAAACAAACTTTAGACGGCACTGGGTAATCGCTGTGAGGATGTTTTCCGCTCCCTGTGTGTTTTCTACCGCCTTTATAATGGGGTGTGTTCAGAAGAATTGTATGATATGATGCCCACGGCCACATTCTATCATCGCACCGCTCGCCACAGACAGGGAATTCATCCTCACACGTTGCGACCGGAAACGGTGCATACAGTTAGGTATGAAAGGCACATTATTCCGCGCACCCTCAGGCTGTGGAATGATCTCCCTGCTGTGGTTTTCCCAAGCGACTACAATATGGGGTTCTTCAAATAGGACATTAGAAGGTTTTTACAGGGTCGGCAGCGCGAGTGTGGCGCTCCTGGTGTTGCACACGTCCATAGGCCACGGTAACCGCTTCCCATCAGGTGGACCATGAGCTTGCCTGCCACATGAGTGGCATAAAAAAAATTTTGGTTATGACTAAATGATACCCTTGCGAGATGTGTACCGCATACGGCTGTACATCGAGTTGGTTTAGTCTATGATACCGTACAGTACCCACCGGTACTGTACTCACAGATGGGTCGGGGTTCAAAGCGTCGATAGCTTAATGGTTAAGGAGTCGACCCTACGATCGAGAGGTCCCGGGTTCGAATCCTGGCTATTACACTACCGAGGCGAACCCACTACTAACACAGGCAATTAAGCTTAGCTGGGGAGGTAAGGGGGAATATTAGTAATTTCGGTTACTATTATTATTCGACGGCCTCTGTGGCGTAGCGGTAGTGCATGCGACTGCTACGCCAGGAGGCCCGGGTTCGATTCCTGCTCAGTGCAAATATTTGTATGCATGAATTTGTCTATTTTTTTTTTGTTATATTTAGGACACGTCACACGTCTATTTGCATTGGTCTGGGTGTTTCTATGTATAATATGAATGTATTTACAAAAAAGAAAAAGTATATAAGTATGTTTATCCGCATTCTGGAATCCATAACACAAGTTAGTTAAACTATGATTACTTTGGGTCTAGAAAGTGCTGTGTAGAATGACGTAGAATATTAACTTGTGTTATGGGTTCCAGAATGCGGATAAACATACTTATATTCTTTTTTTGTAAATACATACATATTATACATAGAAACACCCAGACCAATGCAAATAGACATATTCATGCATACAAATATTTGCACTGAGCAGGAATCGAACCCGCGCCCACTGTCGTAGCCGTCGAATGCACTACCGCTACGCCACAGAGGCCGTCTGATGAAAGTATTTTGCCTTAATTTCAGGCTTTTGTCCTTGGTTCGCAATATGTCATATTTGTTACTCAGCGGCTCATGACGGTCAGGGCTATAGCAGATACAACATCGTATGCGGAAGCGTGCGCTGGCCGGAACTCCCCCCTGGGGCTTAGAGGACGAGGTGTTCACCGGGGCTTGTCGGCTGACAGCTGTCAGGGAGCACTAAAATGGGTGCTGGTAGCCATTATCAATTATCAACCTAGTGTCTGTAGCCCAGTGGTTAACGATTGAGAGGTCCCGGGTACGAATCCTGACCATTACACTACCGACGTGAACCCACTCCGAACACAAGCAATATAACTTAGCTGAATAAGGGAAATATTAGTTATCTCCTTCAAAAATTACTGACATTTCAAACACCATCCAAATATTTAAGCAATTTTTTAGTATGCTAACCGTATATATTAGTCAAACCAAGCGAAGCATTGGCACTCGCGTCAAAGAACACATAGCTGATGTAAAACACCAACGCTCAAAAAAGTCTGCTGTATGTGAACACGTGCAACAGGGGACCAAACATTACATAAGATTTGATAAACCACAGATACTCGCCAAAGAAAATCGATTCCTACCTAGGATGCTCCGCGAAGCTATTGAAATTAAAAAAACCCTTCCCGCAGGGGCACCGCACAGGTAGATTTCGTGAAGCAATTAATATTATTTTATATAGAGAACTAAGGACTTTAAACAATATTTCGTGAAGTTAACATGTTTAATTTTTTTTTCTCGAAAACGGTAACTTTTAGCGAAAAACTTTTCAGACATTTATTTTAGACTTAAAAATGGCCTATCGATTAAAAATATTTCCGACTTCAAGAATGTTCACCGGTTAAAAGTTATGATTTTTTTCCCGAAAATTTTTAGTTTTTCCCCCCTCCACTTTTAGTTAAAGTTTTAATCTTATAGGTTTATAAAAGAAATAAAAAAAGTTAGTAAAAAGTTTATAAAAGTTGTTGGTATTCATGTATACTATGGGATAAAGTTAGAACGGTTCGAATATCTTTCATGGAACGTGAAATTTTGAGGAAAAACTGATTTCACAAAAAGTGAGGCCCTACCGTCCCCTTAGGCCGGATTCCACCCGTTCTCGAACTTAAGCTAAGTTTACACCCAAGCAATTTTTTTGAAAAGTTTGAAAGCGATCGGGGCAAAAATGCGACCGTGAGAGTGCCGCAAATTTTGGGAAGTGGAACCATACATATATATACATATATATATATATATATAAACTTTTTGACCAGTGGTCATTTCGGACTCAGGGGGTCATAACTAGGCCTCCTATGAAGAATTTTTTTTAAAATTCGACAGAAGTCAAAAAACCAATAGGTACATCGATTTCATCGAAATCTACCTAAAAATAAGGTACATTATGGTACAGTAAAACAGCTATATTAAAAGAGTTCATTAATTTCCTAAAAGGATTTTCTCCCAACGATCCCACTTTTTAATTTCATAAACGAGAGAATTTTGAGAGAAGAATTTTTTTTTTAATTCGACAGAAGTCAAAAAACCAATAGGTAGATCGATCTCATCGAAATCTACCTAAAAACATCCTAATTTTAATAGAGAAGATGGTTGTAATGTACCACCAGCTTGGGACCCAGTCATTCACTTAATTAATTCCAAGAAAAATCAAAATACCACAAGACTTCATGAAACTGTGAGCTCATTCTGCGTACAAACTACAAGACAGCAACCATCTTTAGTCTCCCCGTGACCATGGTTGCTGAAAAGCAACCGAAACGTCGGGATCGATGTAAAATATAAAACTAGGTCTGCAAGGCGAATCGCTGCTTGCAATGTTGAGCTGAGTGAGACATCGTGATTTGAATTATTAAGAGCGATTTATTTATCATTAAAATCATTCATTCATCATCACTTTCATCAATAATTTGTTCAACTGATTATTCCTCCGTGGCAAGTCCGGTATTGAATATCGTTTTTGATAGTTATTCGGGAGTTTTGGACGACTGTTTTGGCGCCAAAACTTGTCCAATAGATTTGACCGCTATTGCGTAATCAGATTTTGAAAATTTTGAACAGTGATCATTCCTCCGTGGCAAGTCCGATTTTGAAAATTCTTTTTGAAAGTCACAACTCTGGACATGCTTTCTGAGCGTGTAAAGTTTGGTCACAGTGTCTCGAGCGGTTATTATGTAATTCCATCTGGAATTTTTTTAACGGTGATCATTCCTCTGTGGTAGCATTAATTTATTCAAAATATATCCATAAACCTTCCTCTGATTGACCTCTTTAATCATGCCAAATTTGGTTCTGATTGGATTAGTAGTTTAGGAGGAGACATGTGACAAAGAAAATCCTAAAGTCGGGTATGAGGAGCTTTCGCTCGACTTCGTCTCACTCAGCTCAATAACATCAAATAAATCGCGATAGAATATGTTAAAAATAGTTTTATTTCAACGTATAAAATAGGTTTATTAATATTTTGACGGTGTCCGAATTATTGTCAGTGACAAAACAAAATAATAAAAATTGAAAAGTGTTGATACGGACAAGTAGACCAAAAGATTAGTGGCCGTAACGTCGGTTAGCCAATAAAATAGCCCAGTAGGGACGCCACAGCTGGCTCCATCTGCTGACCGACTGATTTCGGGACACGACAAATCAGTGTATTTTTATTGAACTTCAAAACGGTTCTATGGAAACTTGTATGAAAAAATAAATTTTAACAAAAAAAAACCGACTTCAGCAATCAAAAAGGCACTAAAGAGTGATAAATAATTGATTACAGATTTATTTCAAAAGACAAAAATGCACGTAACAATTCTATGTTGAAATCGTCAGGGTCCAAAAAAATACAAGAATTATAAAAATCCATTCATAATTGGCGGTGTAATCGCGTAACAAACATACAGGTCGATTTGAGAACCTCCTTTTTGAAGTCGGTTATTAAAGAAGTGTAACATCACACTTCATTCTTGTCAAATTATATACTAACTAGCTTTAGCCCGCGTGGAATTCTGATCCTGTTCCCGCTACCCATGGGAACCTATTACCGGGATAAAAAGTAGTCTATGTGTTATTCCGGACTATAGTGTATCCCAAATTTTGGCTAGATCCGTTCAGCCGTTTTTGCGTGAAAGAGTAACAAACATACCTTTTTTTTTTTTCGTGCCGCTATCCCCTCGGATACCCCCCCGCCGGCCAGCGGGGGCGGCTATATCCATACATACATACTCACAAACTTTCGCGTTTATAATATTAGTAGGATATTTCGGTGACCGAGCTTTGCTTGTAAATTATTTATTTAAATAGGTTTAGGGTGAGTGATACCGTTTATAATTCGAGTTGGGTGAATTTTCATCTTTTATTTTTAGGGATTTTCTTTAGCTTTTTATTCTGCTGAGCTCGTCACAGGAATTCAACTTGTTTAGATTTGTCTCCGCGTATACAGTGCCATTATGTTTTTTTTTTATGCGGCAATCCCCATGGTTACCCCACCACCCTGGCCACTGGGGGTAGTTATGTCAGATTGGAACCGACCAAAGCCGCACGCTGTCTCGAGTCTCTAATACTGGGGTGTAAGATGGCCTATGAGGTAATTCCCTCGCAACCTGGCTGTCCCTAGGCCACGGCTTCGAGATGGCCCCCTCGGGATACTGTGGAAATACTAGCAATTAGGATAATTAAGATTATGTGATATTTACGAAATAAATTCAGCTGATAAGTTAACCAACATAACTTGATTCTAAGACGGAACGAAGTTGGCCGGGTCCACTCCGCTACTGAATGTCGAAGTTTAAAATGTCGACGTATGTTAGTTCTAAAGTACAGGATCTCGATGTACGCCAGTTCGAAAGTTCACTGCAGCGAAGAATGCAAGGCCGACCCCGACTCAGAGTACCCCGACTCGGATAGGTTAGGTTAGAAGGCTAAGGCGGGAGCGAAGCGGAGCGGAGCTCCCGCCTTAGCCTTCGTGGTTATGTCTTTTTTAACCACCTAGAAAATAATTGTTGTGTGTCTCGTGATATTATTTTATCAAATTTTCATACGTCGACCTTGCATACTTCGCTGCAGTGAACTTTCGAACTGGCGTACATCGAGATCCTGTACTTTCAGAGTCAGCCGGGTCAGCTAGTTTAGACAAAAGCACTGTATGCAGTGTGCAAACTTCAATTTCAAGCCAAGACGAAAGCTCATACTCAATATATTTTTGAGCTGAGAGTGAGACGAAGTCGAGCGAAAGCTCCTTTCACTCCACTCGATGTATTTTTTTTTTTATATTTAGGACACGTCAATTTGACTTCACCTCGCCTGATGGTAAGCTGAAGGTAAAGTCTCAGGAAAGAGTGTCACCATTACATACACGTACCATGTTAACAATGGTGGCACTCAGCTTGACGGCCTCATCAGAAGAGGATTGTCGTCGCAGCACCGCGTGACACCCACCGGTCCCAGTAGTAGTGCTGCGACCACAATCCCCCTGCCCGGCTATGCACTTGCTGACCCCTAAACGCAATCCAACCGAAATTGGATTACTATGGAGGGTTTTTCGCAATCGTGCACGGTGGTACCCACCCGGCCGAATTTTGTGACAAATTTGTGTCGTCAAATTTCTACCACCAGTCAAAGTCAAAGTCAAAGTCTTTATTTTTCAAAATAGTGCAACGTAATTACATCTTTTTGACGTCAAAATCTGCTTAAAACTAAGTTTACCACCGCTTCCTAGGCCCTAGTGGAGAAGAAACGGCGCAACAAACTCCACTGCGGCATTTTCGAGACGTCATATTATAAATAGTGATTTCTTAAGACTAAATATGGACGAATGTACATTTTTGTCTCGTGTCAAGATAAATAAAGGTATATAAAAAAAACAAAAGTTAAAATAAAAATTTAACCTAAGTTAAACGTTAAAATAATTTAAAAAGTTAAAATATGTTAAAAAAAAGGTTGCCTACTACAATATTATGCTGTAGTTGTAGCATTAAGAGGGGCCTGCACCATGCTCAAGCCAGACATTTTTGTCTTTAAGGTAATCATCTGTCCTATAGTATGCTTTTTTACATAAGGTGGTCTTAACAAAGGTTTTAAATTTATTGTCAGGCATACCAAGGACCGATTCAGGTAATTTATTATAAAAGCGTATACCTTCCCCCCTAAAAGAATCACTAACTTTATTAATTTTTTTTTTATTAATTTATTAACAGTATTTATTGTATCTATGTATTTCGTTTGTATCCCTCTAGCGCCTAGACCCTTCGACCGATTTTAATGATTTTTAGCATAATCATAGATGATAGTGATGTGACGGACATAGGCTGTATAAATTTAAATTATGAAGTACCACGAAGCAATAATCAAAGAACAAAAGACTAAAAATCAGATTTCTCAAAATCCACTATTACTAAAATACGGTTATTTATTTTAAATTACAATAAGTAAATGTACAAATGTGGTTACAAATTTTATTTCTAACTAAACTAAATAAAACTAAAATAAAATAAATAATTAAAAGAAACTTAAACCTAAAATGCATCGTGAAATTCTTCCGCACCGCATGCCTCCTGTGGTAACGTGCCGAAGACTGGCAGCATTGCCACGTTGTATGGCAATACTTATTCTCTGTGCTAAAAAGAAGCCAGCCTTCTGGTCACGAGAAGCGTCGATCATAAAATCTAAGTTTTGGCGCCAAAACGTAGCCTATAACCATAAATACCGATTAAAAAAAGTAAATTGTAAATCGGACAAGGCACAGAGGAATAATCACCAAACAAAAAATTCTAAAGCTGATTTCTCAAAAACTACGATATTCTATGCTCCTTTCCAAATCACCCAGACATGGGCACTCTCAGCTCAACATTGCAAGAGCTACAGCTTTGCGGACCTAGTAATTACCATCATCATCATTACCGTTTGCATCCAAAGCTTGTATTATTTTTTTTTTTTAAAGAATATTAGCAACCGAAATTACTAATATTCCCCCTAACCCCTCCAGCTAAGCTAAATTGCTTGTGTTAGGAGTGGGTTCACGTCGCTAGTGTAATGGCCAGGATTCGAACCCGGGACCTCTCGATCGTAGGGTCGACTCCTTAACTGGGGTCCGCTATCCTTCTGTTCCTTTTGATTCGGTTCATCTTGGCTTTTGCGGGAGCTACTGCCATCTGACCCCTCCTGCCCCCTCCTCCTAACACCAACTGCGTCTTAAAGAAACAAGTACTAATAAAAACATAACATAACATAACTTCACGCCTGTATCCCTGAAGGAGTAGGCAGAGGTGTATTGCACACCCATGATTCGCCAGTTATGTTAAGGTCCCAATGTAATAGGGGGCGAGCCTATTGCCATCTACCGGGTACATTATTAAGCGAGCGATAATTAACATTTATTAATGCACACATAACTACGAAAAGTCAGAGGTGTGTGCCCGGGGCGACTGGGGATCGAACTCGAGACCTCGTCTCAGCAGTACGTTACGTCCGCCACTGGGCTATCGCCGCAAAAACACTAGCCGATTTTAATATCTAATCGCTTTAGGTACGTTACCTGGTCAGTTAGCTTTATGGAAAATCTGCGTCTACGTGGGGCCGAAGTAATACACTTTTGCCATACCCTTTTAGGGATACACGAGTACATAGATGCATAACCAGTGTCCAGCAGCCTCTAGTGAACCTGTCACCCGTCCGCATTATATCAGAAACTGGTTTGAGAGATTACTGCGTGAGCTTAGAGTTATCTATGCAATGATGTACCTGTGAGTGATAACTTCCACTTGTCCCGGCAGTTCTAGACCCGTGTCTTCATTGAGGCGAAACAGGTATAGTTTAGGTAGGTACTATGAGCCTTTTGATGAAGTAAGTTTTAACTATACAGGCCTATGAAGGCCTCCCGCAAGGTGGACAGACGACCTAGCAAAGAGCGCAGGGACTCGGTGGATGCAGGCCGCTACAGACCGGTCGAAATGGGAGTCGATGGGGGAGGTCTATGTTCAGCAGTGGACTTCCTACGGCTGATATGATGATGATGATAATACAGGGTAAAGTTACGTCCAAAGGACTCATAGACATCTAATTAAAAAAATACGATATTAGTGCCAAATATGAGTCCCAGTGACACATACTTGATTTCTCAAATCGTTTTACACTATTTTCATTGCATGCTTTTCATTTGTATGACAGATATTCTCGTGGTTAAATAGTAAATGCAAACAATGCCAGCAGTTAATTTTTTTTTTTTTTTGGGGGTGGTTATGTCGTTACTCGACTAAAACCACACGGTGTCCTCCCCAAGTGTCTGTTGCCGGGCACCCCGGGTAAGCCCTCGAAAGGATAACCCCAGGGTGCGAGCAGTTCATATGTTAACTTTTATCGAAATCGGTTGAGACGGCTTGAGAGTATTGTCTAGAAGAAACAGTACTGAATTTCATTAGTGAAACTGCGTTTAACTAAACTTGGTTCTTACGTTTTGCTTAGTGAAATTAAATAATATTATTAATATATAACTAAACTATAATTATAATATTTGTATAAAATACTTATATTTATTATAAAACGTGATAGACGAGTCCAGAATACAATATCCTGTATCAGGATGAGACCTGAATCGCGATATTAACTTTCTTGGATACCTGTCGCAGCTTCAGAAGTTGTTGACTTCTTATGTTTGTAACATTATTTATCTTTTACGTAGTTCCTAAGAATGCTGGTAAATGACAGATTACAAACCCATTTACAATTTCTTATCTATAGTACATTTAAAAACCACTGAGGATTATAAAAAATGTAACAGATGCTACATCAAGCGAAGTTGATAAAGACAAGATATATACAGTAAATATAATATGGTACATAATACAATCATCATTATGTAGCTAGTTAATTTATCTTATACAAGCTGTGCCCGCGACTTCGTCCGCGTGGCTTTTGGTTTTTAGGGTTTTGGTTCTTTTGCGTGGAACCCTAATTATTTTTCTAAAAATTAAAGAAACCCATGTTATGCCTTGCAACATTACCTATCTACCAGTGAAAATCCCGTCAAAATCGGCCAAGACGTTCCAGAGTAAATCAGATTTTGATTCACAATTTTGTGGGTTTTAATTATTTGCGCGGAACTCTTACCCATCTGCCAGTAAAAATCCCATCAAAATCGGCCTAGCCGTTCCAGAGATTAGCTCTTTCAAACAGACAGAAATACAGACAGACGGACAAAAATGTAAAAATATGTATTTTTGTTATAAGAATCGTGTTACATTCATATGCAATCATTAAAAATCTGTTATTTTAATATTACAAACAGACACTTTAATTTTATTTATTTGTATAGATTATTTATCGAAAGGTACCTGTGCAGATATGCTCTATGGGCAACCTTACACCCCGGCGTCTGCAGACCCGAGACGGCGTGCGGTTTTAGTCGGTTCAAGCCCGACATAACCGCCTCCGCTGGCCGGCGGGGGGGTATCCGAAGGGATTGCCGCATCATCATCATATCAGCCGTAGGAAGTCCACTGCTGAACATAGGCCTCCCCCATTGACTTCAATTTCGACCGATGGGTCAGAATGTTTCTTGAGTGGAGACCACGTGACGGCAAGCGCAGCGGAGGAAGGCCTCCCGCAAGGTGGACAGAAGACCTAGTAAAGAGCGCAGGGACTCGGTGGAAGTGGATTTATTTAAAGCAAATTATTATCGCTTTAAACAGATGGACCCACCAAGATCTTCGGGGGCCTAAACCAACCTCAGATCCAGTACACCTGGAATTCATTTTTAGTTTTAAATGGGTGTGGGATTCACGAAGCTCTTCAGAACCTAAAATAACCTCACTTGCATACAACTGCTGATTGACGGATGAGTCTCTGGTTCAGGCGTTCCTCTTTGGGCTACGAGGTCGGATATCAGTCGCTCCTTGGCTCCATACACCCCTTTTTACAGATTAACATAACATAACACAAAATAACATAACATAGCATTGCATAACATAACATAGCATAGCATAGCCAAATCATAGCATAGCATAGCATAGCATTACGTGTTGCTATAATTGTCGCTATGATTACAAATAATAAAATTAAAATATGTTAGGTATACAGACCCGAGACGGCGTGCGGTTTTAGTCGGTTCAAGCCCGACATAACCGCCCCCGCTGGCCGGCGGGGGGGTATCCGAGGGGATTTCCGCACGAAAAAAAAAAAATAAAGGTATATACTTAGTTGTTTCTATACTTGTTTCTATTACAAACATATTTAACAAGTACATCGTACTTATATCTCCTTTATGTGCGCGCCCGACTCGTTATTGCCCGGATTTTTATTCAAAACATTAACAATGATCTATTCCCCCTCTTTAATAGGTAGGTGTATACATTTGTGTGTTAATTTAATTACATTCTGACTATAACGTCAAGAGCGAGTGCAATGGAGTAAATTATTGCAGTTTATCACGAAATGTTACAATAATTACGATGGCAAAGTTTGCACGAATGGGGCAGAAGTTTAGCAGTCTACGGTAGCATGAGTCGTGAGTGCCGCCCTTACAGGGTCATTGAGTACTTTCCTTTGGTTAAAATAAATTATTTAACTGAGCATGTTTAATAAAGAATAATAAAAGAGCGGTAAAAATGGCTTATATCGGTTTAATATACAAAGATTCATAGTCGATTAGATACCACGTGTGCTTAATGCATATAAGTAATATGAAAATAGAATCTTTTAGTGATTGGGCTCACCGTAGACCGCACTGCCGATCCAGATTTAAAACCTATATAAACTTGATTTCTTTAGATTTATTATAACGCACTTACCGCCTGAAGCAAAGGACTACCTAGTTCAGGCGCACAGAACGTGTAATATATTTAAATACCTATATAAGACGCCTAAGTACACACATAAAAATAAGTATATAGTTTATAGATATATATAAATATATATCTAAGGCATATGCACTAATTATAACTTAACTAGGACGGTTACCAGCTTCGCAATCAACCCAAACTTAAGCGTAGCGAGATTTGCCTATCCAACAATAGGTCAACGTGACCGGTCGACTTTTTCCATTGATTTTGTTTTTCGGTGATTATTCCTCGATGGTAAGACCGATCTGGACATTCGACTCCTTACGACACTCAATAATGTCTACTTGATCACCGTGGCAAATTTGGTCGAGATCGCTCAAACGGTCTCGGAGGAGTATCATTTGTTTGAAATGCAACTTTGAATCCAAAGACGCTTCGCTCGCCTTCGGCTCGCTACGCTTAATAACGAATGATATATTTAGGAACTTTGTAAATTTTATTTTATAATGATTACTTGAATAAATTATTGTAATAGTATTATTATATATTTGGAAAACTAAGAAACTAACTAAATGAAAACCCTTTATACATAAATACAATCACGTCTCTTACCCATAGGGGTAGGCAGAAACAACCCCTTGCTACAATCCTGGCTTACATTTTAAGCTCTTTTACTTTCATAATTTGATTCACACATACACGCTGGTTGTGACCTGGCCTTCCCTAAAAGTAAAACGTTTCGATCTGGTCGACCAGGTCGACCTTTACAGGATCGTACGTTCACCCTTACCTGACAATAATAAACTCATTATAAGTGATTAAAAGTCCTAGGTCCATTGAGATCCCAGTTACACAGGTTTGACCGCATATCTATAAAACAGCCATAGTGGTACTGAACCATTTAATAATGATCATTAATTCCGAGAATGTTCTAGAAGGTATTACCTAGCTAATTTAATTAGCAGTAGGATCCGGGATGATATGGCGATGATATAAAACAGTTGAACGAGTGAGCAGAGGGGGCGAACCACGACGCGCTTAAAACAATTCAGTTCAATTCAACGGCACCGTGGGAGGGACATGGATCTATTCATCGTGTATAGCTACATCTCTCTCCCACAGCTCAGCTGCCCAATATTAAATTGTTTTGAGTCCACGTCATAATTTCTTAATAATCTGGGCCGCCAAAATTCAAAATTCCGAACGCTCATTTCGCCGATGATGAATTCAACGAATGGTTGTATAGTCGACTGTTAAAACTCCGAATGGTCATTTCGCCGATGATGAATTCAACGAATGGTTGTATAGTCTACTGTTAAAACTCCGAATGGTCATTTCGCCGATGATCAGTTTTACGAATGACTGTATGGTCGACTGTTAATGTATTATTGCATTATTGTTAATGTATGTATTTTTTTCATGTTATTTGTGTTATCTGGTCTTGTTGTGGTCACAGTTCTAACGTAACTTAACCTAACCTTCAAGTTTTAACAGTCGACCATACAATCATTCGTTAAACTGATCATAGGCGAAATGATCATTCGGAGTTTGAATTGTTTTAGGCCCG
Organism: Cybosia mesomella; assembly: GCA_946251805.1. Taxonomy (NCBI): domain Eukaryota; kingdom Metazoa; phylum Arthropoda; class Insecta; order Lepidoptera; family Erebidae; genus Cybosia; species Cybosia mesomella. Next base: position 1,910,606 of record OX276403.1, on the reverse strand, counting down.
TCGTGTTTGGCTCCCTGGTATATAATATATACCATGTATACAAAATGATTGCGGGAGGGACCACCGAATCCGCGGCAGCCTTCAGCCCGTTAGGCTACGTAGGTAACAAATGTCTTATCATGCCACCTTCACCGGGCACCGGTAGGAGATCCTAGAAGTACTCGCTTAGCGTCGTATAAGATGACCAGTTGTCAGACCTTTTAGGGCTCCAACTATCTTCTTTTTTTGTCGTGCGGAAATCCCTTAGGATACCCCCCCCCCCCCCGCCGGCCAGCGGGACGGTTACGTCGGGCCTGAACTGACTAAAACCGCACGCCGTCTCGGGTCTACAGACGCCGGGGTGTAAGGTTGCCCATAGAGCATATCCCTCGCACCCCGACTGACCCTGGGCCATCTCCGGATTCGAGATGGCCCCCTCGGGTTTGGGAACCACGGTGTCCCCGTTTTGCCCCGGTTTGGGGGAGGGGCGCTAGTCGCCCCACCGTCCCGGCCTGCTTCTGCTGGGGTGACAGGCGGCCTCACCTGCCACCCCCAGGCCTGCGCTCATGGAGGACGGAGGTCGTTAAGCGACCTGCGCCTGAGTCGCCTGCGACACGCGGCGAGCATGTTGCCGGCTCGGCGGGCTGGGAGATTTCTAAACCTCTCCCGGGCGCGCTCCGTCATCTCCTTCTCGAGCATTACATGCTCGCAGAAAGAGGAGGGCTCCAACTATCTACCCATAACGAGTGCCATTCACGTTAATATGGCAACCAAAGGATAAACGTGCTCTCCGGGGCATAAAGCAGTCTAAATGTATTAAGACTACTCATCCTAAAACTAACCTGTCTAATATTGTTTAATCTACAAAAATATACTGCACGTCTGTATAAAATTATAATCCAAACACAATGGCCTAAATACAACTCGTCTGGCATTCATTTTACTTTCCCTGCCTCCCCTCGGTGATGCGAGGCGTGACGGTTTTTATAACACACCATAACCTTACAGAAACAAGTGCTTATTCGACGGTGAAGGACGGAGTTACTGACTTGAATGGATGCACATGAGAGCTAAATATATTGTGAACGAGAATCTACTTCATATAATGAGCGAAAATGCAAACACATTGGCATATTATCAAGATCTTCGGTGCCCACACTAACCTCACTGGCTAGCCGGTACACCCGATTAACGGACGTGTCTATGGTACAGGTTTTACTCTCTGAAGTTGGGGGGTTAGAGGGCAATAGCTCTCGGAAAAGACAATTCCTTAATTGAAACCAAACTATTTTTAACGGATTCTATCGCGATTTATTTTGATGTTATTTTATATTTTGCATTGATCCCGACATTTCGGTTGCTTTTCAGTAGCCATGGTCACGGGTTTCAATGTGTGACATTCGCGTAAACTTCCGACAATATCATGTCAATTCCTTAACCTTGCAATGTGTTACCACTAAGCCACGAGCTCTTTGCCTTCGGACGTAAGTACTTGGGTATATGTATTATAATGGTATACCTAATTGGGGTAAATGAGTCTAAATTGTGGTCATTAAGATATTTTTTTAGTTGAGTGATAAGAATCAGCTTCTACAATTACTTTTAATACTTAATTTTTAGTGTCTGGCTTTCTTGAGTGTATAGAGATCCTAAAAAGATCCTCGGGGCTCAATTCAATCTCAATTGCAAGCCGGTACAGGCAGCTTTTCCTCTGTGGGTAAGCTAATTGGCAGCAGACAGGAACTACGACTCTACAGGGAAGAGAATTAAGTGGCCTGATGATGCTGGGTTGTACTGCTCATCTCTCTAGTAGCGGGCCAGATGAAGCAGTAGAGTCGGTTCTAAGCCATATCTGCTGAGAGATACCTCCTCTCCTGGTGATTGGTCCAGGAGACTCCACCTTGTTCACCTGGGTGATATCACCTAGGTCTCCCTTGGCCCTGGCTGCTAAAAAACAACTGGAACGTGCGTCGGGATCAGTGTTAATTATAAAATAACACTGAATAAATCGCCGTCAAAAATAGTTTGCTTTCAAAATGTTTCAAAAAAGTGAAATATAACGGAGAGTTTCGAATATCTAGGACGTGTCTAGGTTGCTCAGTTGGTCAGAGTATTCCCCCTGTAAGGGACTGGTCGCAGGTTCAGACGCCATCCTGGATTTTATCTTTTTTCGATAATAATCTATAGGTACACGAAGTTGAACTTAAACTCTCTTTATTTCACCTGGGAACCATTTGGCGATCTGTAATCGCGTGGCGGTAGAGCTTTTGACTGCTTAGTCTGAGGTTCGATTCACAGCATTTGTGCAAACCATTGGACTTGCATAATCACCTAGGTGACATAGTTCAGAGGTGGATAAACCAATAAAGCATGATTATGGTGTATAATACTTCAATTGGACAGCGTCCTTAACCAAATATCTCGGAACTTTCCACTTCCTGAAGCCTATCCATCAAGCTCCATGCTATAACTCAGCAAGGTTTGTATTACACCGGTTAGGCTAGCGTAATTATGATTTGTCATTTACATAGAAGTCTAGAACCAGCAACTTCGGACACTCACACTGGATACTTGGATGTGTATTACACCGCACTGCATTTTATAATGATTTTGCGAATTTGCGAATTTATTTATTTCTTTTCGCACGATAAAGTGTAATTCTATTCGCGATAACGTAATGTATGAGATTGACATGATCATAATCGTGTTTACAAAAATTTATTGAAATTTAAGGGACTCTATGTAATTCGAAATATATTATTTATTATATTACTATTGTGATTGTAGTGACACGTGATACATTAATAAGGAATAGAAACAGTTCAATTAAATTTTTAAGCATTTTGTAAACATTGGTTTTGGATGACTCCGCCTAATTAATTCAATTAAATTTTTAAGCATTTTGTATGCTTACTTTTTCTAAAGATTTAGATCGGAAAAAGAGAACATCTAGAACGGGACTTGAACCCGCGATCAGTCCCTTATAGGGGGAATGCTCTGACCAGCTGAGCTATCTAGACACGTCCCAGATATTTGCATCCTATAGTATATTTGCTCTGTGTTTTAATGAATCTTCATATAATCCCTGATTCATTAAGATGTGTGCGAAACAGCATCTGTGTAGGCCATCAAATAAAAGACTAACTAATATTTAAGAATTTGGAATTCGTAGACTTTACTTTGTGAACGTCACCGAAGCTTACAGCTTAAGCATAAAAAAGTAAATGTACAAAATAAATTTTACATGTGGCTATGCTTTTCCCAACATAAATGGCTCGGGAAGGTACCACCCTCTCACTTTATATCGACTTTAAGTAGAGGTATGCTACATTTCGCATGAGTTGCCAGAGTATTTTTTCCCCATTGTGCAAGTACAAGTGTTATCTTAGGTGTACGGTACACTTGCTGACGGATTGTGTCAAGTTCCGGAGCCAGAAGGCTTTGGTACAAGAACATACCATAAACGTACGTTTACGTTTCACATGATATATTTTCTAGTACTTTGGGGAACCAGACCTTTGATGTTGCAAGGGATTTGTTTGGGTTGTGTTCGCACCGATAACTCTGTCCTATTCCTTTATCATGAATAATAAATATAAATAATAATAGAATATAAAGTATAAATAGTGTAGTAAAAGTCTCTAAAGAAATAAAGATAAAAAAGTGTTATCAAATAATCTACTCCCTTATTCTACAACTAGGTGACATTATTGCCCACGTTCTGAACTTAACGCGTACGAAGACGCGTTAAGTTGGTCATAGATCAAGGTATGTTTATTTCTAAAGCCTCGCTACTAACACGTTAGTATTAAGTTATTTTATTTAACGGGCCGGATGAGGTTATGTAGTTCACTCGTTTTACATTGACAATTCGTTCGAAATAGACAGAGAAATATGTAACATCGAAATCAATTCTGCCCGATAACTTAATATAATAGCGTGATGATATTCATTATGAAATGTTTATGCGTCTCTAATCAATTTACCTTTAAGGTATAGCGTGATGGGTTAAAGTCCGGATATTGACCATGTCTGAGTTCTGCTGATCTACAAAATTTAGGAAAGATCTAAATTGTGATAATAAAGTTGTCATCATTAATAGTTAAGACCGATTTTGCTCTACTACCCCTATCATGCCTATAATAGCGTGATGATATATAGCTCAGTTTATGACCATGCCCGAACACTGAAGAATGCTAGAAGAACGTTCATGAAAATTTCAGCCAAATCTGTTCAGCGGTTTTCAAGTGAGGCTCGGACTTCGATAAATAAAAAGCACAGACAAACAGACAAAAAATCTAAACATCACATTTTCGGTATCGGTATCGCTACTAAAACACACATCAATTATTTTTTTGAAAAAATATTCAATGTCCAGTTTTCACCTCGTTACGATTTTATTACATAACATAATATAAAATAAACTCACGCCTATATCCCCGAAGGGGTAGGCAGAGATGCTAGCACCCACGTTTCGCCAGTTTATGTTTTTAGGTCCCAATGTAATAGGTGGCGAGCCTATTGCCATTAACCGGGCACTTATAAACCTGCGATAAATACACACATAACTTCGAAAAGCATCGAAAAGTCATTGGTGTGTGCCATGGTAATACCTGGGATCGAACCCGAGACCTCGTCTCAGCAGTCCTTTACCCATACCACTAGGCTACCGCGGCTATTTATTACGATTATTACGATTTTATTATTTGTAAAGATATCATCTGTTACACGATCCGTCCATCTTTCCTCGGTCGTCCACAATCTGACCAATAGTATTCATACACGTCACTCTTGTAGTCACCCGATTGGCATCCCTTTCCATAACACGCCCATGTCAAGATAAACGGTTTCCTTTCACCTTTTCTATGTCCGGAGCCTCTTTCATAATTCCCACACGGTTTTGTTTTTTTTTTAAATCGGACTTAGTTTATGTGTTGCGTTCATTCCGTTATACAAGTATTACATTATGTCTCTATTAAAATTCCAATTGGTTTTAAGGGTAATTTAAATTTAAATAACCTAAAAAAAAGTGCGGCGATAGCCCAGTGGCGTACGTAACGGACTGCCGAGACGAGGTCTCGAGTTCGATCCCCAGTCGAACCGGGCACACACCTCTGACTTTTCGTAGTTATGTGTGCATTAAAAAATGTTAATTATCGCTCGCATAATAAAATGTGCCAGGTAGATGGCAATAGGCTCGCCCTATTACATTGGGACCTAAACATAACTGGCGAATCGTGGGTGTATAATACACCTCTGCCTACCCCTTCGGGGATACAGGCGTGAAGTTATGTTATATGTTATGTTATAACCTAATTGCTCGCGTTTGAAGCATATTCTTTATAAATAACTAACAATTTCAAAGAACTGTAACTCCGGTAGAACGCGATATAGTACACGCCTATTGCCGCCTATTATATCATCCGCTTCGTGACTCACCCTGGAACTCTGCAGACAACACAATACTCATTACCTAAAAAGAATTTAATTGAAAACATGGCATTTATCATGAAAACAATACAAATTCCACTTTCTTTTATCTCAAAAGTATGCATCGGTGTAATGCGCGGCCGCAGCTGTGTGTGGTGTGTACTTAGGCCGCGCACACACGCGTACAGTTACGTGAGCGAACATAATAAAGGCGTACGCACACACCTGCGCTACGGGCAACGTCCCTAACTCGGCTATGTGTACTTCGGCGAGCGATGGTCGAGGTTTATTTATACTTTCTTAGGTTACGGGATACGAGGAGAAGGCGGTTCGTGACATTTCTTTACATTTGGTATATTGTTTTTATTACTACTAAGGTAGTAAACAAACTTACGGTCACCCACAGAAGTTTATGAACACTAACTTTACAAATGATTTTTCAATTTAAATAAAGCAGTAAATAAATAAATAAATATTTTACGACATTCTACACAGCGCTTTCTAGACCCAAAGTAAGCATAGTTTAACTACTAAGGTAGTAAACAAACTTACGGTCGCCCACATAAGTTTATGAACACTAACTTTACAAATGATTTTTCAATTTAAATAAAGCAGTAAATAAATAAATAAATATTTTACGACATTCTACACAGCGCTTTCTAGACCCAAAGTAAGCATAGTTTAACTAGCTTGTGTTATGGGTTCCAGAATGTGGATAAACATACTAATATACTACTTACATACTTATATACTAATAGACATATTCTTGCATACAAATATTTGCACTGAGCGGGAAATGAACCCTGTCGTAGCAATCGAATGCACTACCGCGACGCCACAGAGGCCGCAAATAATTGTTGTGCAATTATTTTTTTCAGAGGACAAATTTCACATTTTTTGGATTTAGTTTATTATTTTATGTAAAGTTTTAGGGCTAGAGTAGTTGTGCAGTCGCTATCGCTAATGACTTCACACAACTATCTGAAGTAAGAATATGAACATTTGCAACTAAAGAGGTTATCACTTGCACATTTTAAACTAGAAAAAGGGCGGTAAAAGTAAGAGAAAGTACAGAGTAGTAGAGAATACTAAAAGACACCGGACTTGAAAACCAACCACATGGAGCAGGGTAGCTAGCATGGCATATTTAATCAAAAGGAAGCACCCTGTAGCTATGTTATACAATGTAGCATAGCTACGAGTGCTACATAATTCGCATTTATAAAGTCTACATTATTGGTGACGCAAAACTCGATTGTCACCTAACTGAAATTTACTTTTAAATTAGTTCTAACCTTCTTCAAGAAAAATTACTTAAACATGCCAACAGACCGATATTCTTAGCAATACATGGATTCTCCGTGCGGGTGCCGGGTCCATCGCGTTGCTGAGTTGGGAACTCGGGACAGTGCTTGTGACTTGCGACCCCAGTGTAGGTTTAGAAGTGGCCCCATTTGTTGATGTACATACATCAACACTCACCTTCACTACCCAAGTTCCCCTCCCTGCCTAACCAAATTTGATGCGAACCTACTAGTGCCGCTTTAGACATTCGTCCTAGTAGTAATGAGCTTATTGTAGCTCTCGATAGGCTTAGATCTTTAAGTAGATTATAGAGAGATTTTGCTGGTTTGCCTCTCGCTCCCACTTCCACTGCATACAAATTAACCACATAACCGTTTTTAGTTAATTCGTTTGTGAGATCACAGTATTTATTTTTCTTTATTATGTGGTCCTTTGGTATATTTGTTTCACCTGTTTGTGGCCTTCCCCCACCTTACTAGGTTACCAGAGTAACCTAGTAAGGTGGGGGAAGGCCACAAACGCCTTTCAAATAACCCTCCCAGACCAGAGTCTGGGAGGGTTATTTGAAAGGCGTTAAGATAGAATTTTAACAGGGCCGGCGACCACTCGTAAATTAAGGTGCGCTACTTTAAGGCCCTCGGTATGCAGAACTCTCCCATTGTCAACCATTCATTTTGCATTTCCAAATTCATCGCGTGCACTCGATATTTATCATTTTCGTTTTGTTTTAGTAACGACCTAAGTATATCCTGGCGTTACATTTCTTTTCAAAAAAATTTACCAGTTATATCCCTTCATGTACCCCACCAACTATCTGCTGGGCGTATTGGGTTTTAACTCACTGGAGGTGAGAAGAGGCCTAGATCAGCTCACAGTTGCATTAAGGTCTCTTCGTGGACTCATCAACTGTCCCGATCTGCATAACCTGTTTGTTCCCAACAAATATTTAGCAAACCGCGAGAACCGTCGCCATAGACTTTTTGCTCGGCCTCCCTGCCGAACAGTCGCCAGAGCTGAGTCCCCAGTGTGTCGAACGCTGGATGGGCTTAACAATCTCCTGTCAGCTTATCCTGATTGCGATCTGTTTGCGGTTGAATGGGAGGATGTAATGCGTGTATGTCTTATATTTTCTGAGAGTAAGTATGCAAGGAAATCTTCCATACATATTTGAGACATCTGCTTTATACTACGTTATGTTGTGTTATGCTATATTAATTTTTAAGTTATTTAATGTAATTGGTCATGTACCGTTTTATTTAACTTTAAATAAATAAATAAATAAAAATCCTGGTCCGTTTCTGGCTGTCTTACTCCCAACCCCACTCTGTTCGACTGTGCCCCTATCATAAATCGTTTATGGAATATGAGTCTAGATTCCAGCTCGGACGCGTTATCATCTTTGCGGAGTGCCCTGACTGCGTCATCTTGGGATTTACCTAAGATGTGGGCTTTGGTAACTCTAAGGTGTTTATAGAGCTCCGATGGTTTCTTTAATTTCATCCCAGAATTATTTTGATCCCTAAATAGAACGGAGGGATCAGCAGAATGCGCTAGTCCAAGCCACGATTTTAGTGATTTTATGACAGTTGCATCTATTTTCGCTAGTAAGGTTTTGCCGAAATCATATACCAGAAAGGGCCAAGTCAGACGTGATGTTAAGTAGTTGTCATATATCCAAGCTTTTAAAATAAACATATCGAAAACTTAATCTAAGGATGGTGTGCGTCCTTTACAGTCTATCTTTCTCCCAAGAAATTTAAATGGCACCGATTCAGCGACTATGGAAACTGAAAATATTATCTTGGAATTTATTACACGACGTACCCTTTTTGGCACGTTGCGTCATGTCCGGAAGAAGAGTGAGAGCCTGATTAAGATCGACTTACTGCGGTTTTGTAGAGCATTCTCTCTGTCGTACAGCGCATGTCTACCATATCTATATATTTTTTTTAAATAGTTAAAAGTGAAACTGCGCTTTTAATCTATACTAATGTTATAGAGAGGCTGAATTTTATGAGTTCGCTTATATTATGTATGGGGTAATTTTATGAGTTTGCTTATATTATGTATGTAATTTTATGGGTTTGTTTATATTATGTATGGGGTATTTTTATGAGTTTATTTATATTATGTATGGGGTAATTTCATGAGTTTGTTTATATTATGTATGGGGTAATTTTATGAGTTTGCCTATATTATGTATGGGGTAATTTTATGAGTTTGTTTATATTATGTATGGGGTAATTTCATGAGTTTGTTTATATTATGTATGGGGTAATTTTATGAGTTTGCCTATATTATGTATGGGGTAATTTTATGAGTTTGTTTATATTATGTATGGGGTAATATTATGAGTTTGCTTTTATTATGTATGGAGTAATTTTATGGGTTTGTTTATATTATGTATGGGGTAATTTTATGACTGATTATATTATATATGGGGTAATTTTATGAATTTGTCTATATTATGTTTGGGGTAATTTTATGAGTTTGCTTATATTATATATGGGGTAATGTTATGAGTTTGCTTATATTATGTATGGGGTAATTTTATGACTTTGTTTATATTATATATGGAGTAATTTTATGAGTTTGTTTATATTGTTTGGGGTAATTTTATGAGTTTGTTTATATTATGTATAGGGTAATTTTCGGAACCATTACACCCATCGGAAAAAATCTATCAATGTTTAAAAGGTACATTAACCCATAAGCTATAGATTATGAGCGAAGCGAGACCGAGTTCTTAGACTATACTATTATCAAATTGTACATTATCTGTACATAAAAGACATTTAAACTTGGGTTATGTTAAATGAACAATTCTTAACACAAAAATATGTTTTTGGAACTCTTGTCTGTCTGTGTCTGTTTTTATAGTGACAGGTTTAAAATAAACTATAATTATAAAATTAGAAATGAGTGGGTCTATACATTAAAAATATTTAAAAAAACTTGGGTTATGTTAAATGAACGATTCTTAACCCAAAAATATGTTTTTATAACTCTTGTCTGTCTGTTTATCTGTTTATTCGGGATGGACGCAAAAACTACTGAACGGATTATGAAGCGTTTTTTTTTTATTAGAAAGCTGTCGTTGAGACTCAAAATCTACCGTATGTTTGATTACAATTGGTTTAGCAGAACTGGAGTTATGTCTAAAAACCATAACCAACTTTCATAAACTGGCGGGGTTCAGCTAGGATTTTATAAATACTAAACAATTTGAACTACTCAATAAGAGTATTAAACTGTAAGTCCAATGAACAATAGAGAGGACGTTCTACAAATCTGAAGGTAGTCTATCTTAGCCGGACTCTCACGCTTCGTCGCAATAACGGCGTGCTAATTAAAACCCGTGTTGGTACTTTACTATACAGTGTACATTTTTAAGTACCTTAACCTTTGTAGTTACAGCAAAACGTTCTTAGGAGACCTTCCCTAACTGTTTGAGCTATTTTGAACTGCATTCACAGATTTTGCGAAAATCTTACAGTTGAAAAAAAGGCCTAATTCCAAAAACATTTTTTTGTGCCAATCAATTCTTTTTCATGTGGGGATCAAAATACTCTATGACCATTTTAGCTTTGAGTACTAGGAAAGACAGAAATCGCCAAAATTACTTCCATTTTTACGAATACATAAGTTTATACTTTTTTGCACTGAACGAATGGCGGTTAATAACGTTCTGGGGTGAATATTACGTAAAATGGTCGTTAATGCATCCTTGAGCTCTTGAACACTGGTGTACGCCGTCTTAGACAACTCGTTTTTTTACGAAGCCCCATAAAAAAATCGAGTGGCGTTAGAACGGGGCTACGAGGTGGCCACTGTGTTGGACCATGTGTACCTATCCACTGTGTACCGAATAGGCGGCTCAAATTGGAACGTGAAAGGTGCCTGTTATGTGGCGGAGTACTATCTTGTTGAAAATGAACTTTTCGCAATTCCGCCATTCGTCCAACTCGTTTACGTAAGTTGATGTAAAATGACGTCAGTATACATGGCAGAATTCAGTTTCCCTTCATAAAATTCCACCATTGTGACTCGATTGGACATTATACCACACCAACAGTTGAATGAGAAACGAACCTGATTTTGACTTGCCGTAACTCTTAGTGGATTTTCTTTGGACCAATAGTGGTGATTTTTTCGGTTGTACATACCTACCGTTATTGGAAAAATTTGTTTCGTCAGACCACAGTATGTAATTCAAAAATTCATGATCTCGGCTTATTTTTCCTCTTAGCCATCTGCAAAAAGTAAGCCTTCGAACCGGTTCTTTCCCACCGTCCACCTTCCCACCTGGGTGTACGGTGGTATTTTTTTTTAACTACGGTTCACCTTTCCAGTATCTCATTAATAGATATTGGTGACGGTCCACCTCACAATATCATCACCCGGATGTAACACTTGAACTATGCTCCCATATCGATAGCACTTATAGCCGTTTTTTTTTTCATATCTTTGTTACAAGGGAGTGGGAAACACCTACTTCAAGAGCGACATGCCTGGACGATACCTCTGGATATGCTTTGACATAATTCAGAACCGCAATCTCCGTGTCTATGTCCGCACGAGGCTGCCGCTTAATTTTGAAAGAACTCTGCAATTCCATGTTTTTCAAAACATTTGTAATAACACGTTTCGATTATTGACAAAATAGGCTTCTATAAGTCAATTTTTTCACAATTAGAAGACATTTTAGCCAAAATTCATAATTAATAACTTTAAGAATTTTCTCAGTTGATACTAAGAATGACGCAAAGATATTCGAATCAAATTCAAAATTTGTGGGTAAAAATTATTTTTATTTACTTTGCGGTCAATCCTACCCACTTCCTGCCCATAACAATAAGTTTGACCATTGTAAATTTGATTATCTTGCCGAAATGTATGGGAAACATTTTTGGCGATTTCTGTCTTTCCTAGTTCTCAAAGCTAAAATGGTCTAATAGAGTATTTTGATCACCACATGAAATAGAATCGATTGGCACAAAAAAAATCGGACTATTTGCATTTTTTTTTGCTAACTGTAAGATTTTGCAAAATCTGTGAATGCAGTTCAAAATATCTCAAAAAGTTAGGGAAGGTCTCCTAAGAAGAATCCTTCCTAGGGCACACCAGATTCCCCGTACCACATGGCTGACGCAAGAGGGACACCGTGCGGTTTTAGTCGGTTCAAGTCCGACATACCCATCTCACCGTTAGCTCCGGTGGGGTGAAGCCCGTGGAGGTTATCGCACGTAAAAAAAAAGGTCTCCTAAGAACGTTTTGCTGTAACTACAACGGTTAAGGTACTTGCCCTTACTGCCCCGTTTCAAAAATACACCCTGTATATAGCAGCGCCTATTTTTCAAATAAGTACCTACCGATAAACTAGCTGATACCCGCGGCTCCGCCCGCGCGGAGGTTGGTTATCGTTTTTGGTCAAAGTCTGTCCAAGACCTTTCTAATAGAAAAAATCGTATCAAAATCCGTTCAGTAGTGTTTGCATTCACCGCAAACAAACAAACAGACAGACTAGAATTAAATTAAACTTTCAAGCATTTTGTATGCTTACTTTTTCTAAAGATTTAGATCGGTTTTCTAAAAATGTAGTTCGCAAGAATTACGGTAGATGGCTCCAGCGTCGTCTTAAGACGTATATAATATATCGGAGAATTTCGAATATCTGGGACATGTCTAGATAGCTCAGCTGGTCAAATATTTTTGTGTTCAGAATCGTTATTTTTTTTAATTTATGTCTTAAATGTATAGGCTCTCCACCTATTTACAATTTTATAATGGAAATAGATTGGTCGAGAGAACTAACTCCTAACAATTAGTTTTAATTGGAAACCAGTAACGTAAAATAGTAGCAACCTAAACAAAAAGTGACATTTCTTATAAGAATATTTTTTCGATTTCCATAAAAATCCAATACTATAAAACCTCTCAAAAAAAAAGTTCACTAGCCCCATTTTCTTTGACATTCACATCGGCATTAGGAGCCGGCGTCTGTGTCACGTCTCGAGACGCGCGTGTGTGCGTGAGCGACTCCGGCGCAGGTAACCGGGATCGTCTGCGGTGCGCCTGGATAGGCCGCGTACCTACATACTAAGACGTTATAAGTCTTAGAAGATTCTTACTAGCTTCCAATGATATTTAAGAAACGGTAAATACCAATTTTTGAACAAACTGTTATGATGTAAAAAAAAAACCTATAAATCGCTGAACGTTACCATTGTAAAATTAATTTAGTCTGCCAAATTTACTAGGTAATGTTAGCACTAGCAATGAATTACTTCAGCCATAACTAAACTCGTTGAAGAATTTTCAAACATATTACATAACTGTGTAGCAATGCATAGGTGGTCTTTGTGTAGATGCCATTAAAGTGCCTAGAACAAAAGGCAATAATTAAAAATAATACAGTGGTCTTCAAAACAACTTCCATTATCGCCACGAAGATCATTTATTAAAACAAAAAAAAAATTGCATCGCCAAAAATCTTACAAGAAATTAATTACAGAAAAAAAAGAAAGGGGTGTGCATGGCCAGTGCGCGCGCTGACGTAATTTCACTGACGGCGGGGCTGCGTCTGCGCAGTGGCGGCCGAGCCCTCGCGCGTCCCGGTCGCTCGCGCTTCACGTAGTAACAGATTAACCTAACACAATAAGAAATTATATCGATACACTGAAACGTCAAATTCAGCACCATCTGATAAATCTATTCAAGATTTAAAACTTGGATAATTTTTTTATTTCATGTGTATCGATATTTTCTTTACCGCACAATTCAGTGTTGCCTACAACACCCGCCGGTGCACGTGTGATGACGTCAGCAACGACCTACCCGGAGGGAGAATGTAAGTTATTTTTTATTTTCTAAAAGCCATCCTTATAAGTTTCCAGTTAGCCGATTTTTATTCACAATTTTAGAAAAAAAATTTGGTTCGTTTTGATGTTAATCTTTCTGAGTTGAAACTTTGCCTTTTATTACTCTCCATTAAAGCGATTATTGACTTCTCAATCGCATGGCACATCATAAAAAATTATTACCATGTACACACAGATGTTAAATAATTACTTGGCTCACTACAGTTATCTCATTGTTCATTTAATAGAATCAAACATCACATTTCTTAAATAATATAATATTATAGGGTTAAAAGCCATGGCATTAAAATAATGAGGTAGCAAAGAATGTCATGCCGATTTTCGGTTCAAGTCGAGCTACTCTAAGTTCTCCAACACGCTACGAACAACATAATTAAAAATCACTGTCTATAACTTTTATTACATATTTAATTTAAAAAAAACAGCATTTTTATCGACAAAGAAAACGGCCATTATCAATTCGACACAGTATTTTTTCAAATATAGAACATCAAAACTCCCCGTCACCAAATGTATTTTTAATCTGTAAGTTAAAGAAAAGAAACATTTTCCCGGCATTCCACGTTAGAAAATGGCGGCAAGTCTGCATCTCCACGTCATTGGTGACGCGCAGCCTAACCTAGGCCAACATAGGCGATAGGAAACACAGGTCAATACACCCGGTCAAGGCCCATGCACTTTCCCGGGACTAGAATTATTCTTGTTTGGTCTTATGTTGGAATTCTAATTAGACATGTACGTTAGACGGCGTCGTATTGTTTGCATTTTATTACATCGTATAACTGTTTTGGCTCAATAATGAAAGAAATTGTCTTCACATATTTGTCGTTTACTTGTTTCGAATCCAAAACGGCTTAATGTTCACACGGTTCTTCATTACGAATTCCATAATTCTTTACAAGTATTTTTTTTAATCACAGATTAATGATTATGTAGAGTTTATGTTACATAGAAGTTTTTAATTGAAATGGGTGACCACTTAATGGTTTTTTCATAGTATTTAATTATAATATATGACAACCGTTCTACAACAAATATGAAAAGGATTCTATAATTTTGTACACAGTTATATAAAGGTATAGGATTCTTGACAGCAGAGGTAATAATAATTTATATCCTTGTCATTTTTTTTCCTTTTTGTTGTAGTTTTTTTTTACTATGATCTGTTGCAGGGTGTATAGTAGTATTATATATATATAGCCATATGTATAATTTTTATTAAAATTTCATTATAGTCCCTTGTGGACGTCCCTGTTATACAAAGTCTGTTAAGTGTAATATATTACTTTATTCCAAAATAAACATTCATTTTATTTTTAAATCTAAGTAAATATTTAAAAACATCAAACTCTACCATCCAAATAGGTACCTCATTCTTAATTTAAAACAGAACATTTTAAAATGAAAACGCATGCCAGCCCTGCTGCGTTAAAAACGGTTTCTAAGTCGACTCCAGCGCACTCATAGTTGCATGTTAACCTAGGTCACTGGCACGAGCTTTCCCGATCATTGACGGAAACACCCGACGATGCCCGAACGCTGACGGCCGACGTCAAACTATAGACACGTATGATAGCATTCGTAGTACGGTGACTAACTCATTCATAACTGGCGTGTCGTGATATTTGATGTTTATTGAATGGAAAACAGATACCTATTTTCACGACTGCATATTCCTGAAGGGGTTTGCCGAAACGCATTATACGTCCACATTTTGTTAGCAATATTTTGCTGTTGCAATATTGATGAGATAATTGCCATTCCCGGTAACCTAGCACTCTGGTAAAGGAAAAAATTAGATGGGTACTTCTTTTAAACAAGACTTTTCTTGTTAAAAAACCAGCCAGTGTCACTCAGAATGAAACTGAGAACATTACACTCTTTTTTTGGGCACACGTGTAAAAAGGGAATCTAAAGGGATTACTTTAACGGGAGGAGTTATTTATTTTATTTATTTATTTCTGGAAGGTACGCTTACAGATTACTGCCATTGCATGACAGGAAACATTTGAAAACAGTAACTTATTAGACAGTAATTCAACTATAACATACACAGCGCAGCGTGATAATGGTAAAATACAAGACACATGGCAAATTACAACTGTTTTCCACGCTTATATAACTAAAACGCTACTCAAACATAAATATATGTGACATGAAAACTATATTCTTATCCACTAAATATATAATGTCATAAATGTGAAAGTTTGGATGGATAGATGGATGGATGGATATATGGATGGATGGATATATGGATGGATGTTTGTTACTCAAACATGCCAGAACGGCTGAATGGATCAGGCTGAAATTTGGTACAGGGATAAATTATAGTCTCAAATAGGATATAGGCTTTTAATCCCTGAAATAGGTTACCATGGGAAGCGGAAACGGGATCGAAATTCCACGCAAGCGGGGGAGTACGCATAAACATTTCATAATGAATATCATCACGCTATTATATTAAGGTATCGGGCAGAATTGATCTCGATGTTACATATTTGTCTTTCTATTTCAAACGAATTGTCAATGTAAAATTAGTGCACACATCACATCATCCGGCCCGTTAAATAAAATAACTTAATACTTACGTGTTAGTATCGACACTGCAAAAATAAAATAGCTTGATCTGTTTCGAACTTAACGCGTACGAAGTCGCGGACAAGAGCTAGTATTTTATAAACACAAACTGTTTTATCTACTCTGTAGATAAAGGTGTCAAATTGTCAGTTCGATATGCGACAAAGAGAACGTTCTACAGAACCGAAGCAAACCGATCTTAACCGAACTCATGCATACAAATATTGGCACTGAGCGGGAATCGAAACCTCAAACTCTGACTTATGTCGAACGTTCTACCGAGCGAAATATGGGTTTAATATATCTCTGCCTACCTACTACAGGCGTAAGTATAATCATGTAACATGAATCAGTTCTCATATCAAGTTTAATACTTAGTCAGGTACGTTACCTACAGGTCAACACCCTTCATGTCCCTTTAAGGACTTGATTTTAGAAGCATTATAGGAGTTCGCTTCTGGTGTAGTAAGATATATTACTAATATACTAATTACCATAATAATTTAAACTTCAAATCTAAACTAATATCTATGAACGGCGCAAATGCATCTATATGTATCTTTTTTTTTTTTTTCGTGCGGAAATCCCTTCGGATACCCCCCCGCCGGCCATTGGGGGCGGTTATGTCGGGCTTGCACTGACTAAAACCGCACGCCGTCTCGAGTCTTAAGACGCCGGGGTGTAAGGTTACCCATAGAGCATATCCCTCGCACCCCGACTGACCCTGGGCCATCTCCGGTTTCGAGATGGCCCCCTTACTTGCTCTCCACTGTGGCATCTGCTAATCAGAGGGACACGTGGAAAGCTTCCGAACAGCCCTCAACAGGGCCGTCCTCGCCTCGGTCGGAGTTGGCCATAGGCGGCGGCAACACCAGGGGTGTCACACTCGCGCTGCCGACCCTGTAAAAACCTTCTAATGCCCTTCTTGAAGAACGCGATATTGAAGTCGCTTGGGAAAACCACAGTAGGGAGACCAGTCCATAGCCTGAGGGTGCGCGGAATAAAGTGCCTTTCATAATAATTTTAATAATTTACGATACACATAACAATAAAGCATTTTTTAAATTGTTGTCTTTCAATTTGTTTGAATAAGATAATCTGTGGAACGGCTGGGCCGATTTTGACTTTCTCTGATAGATAGCTAATAGTACAAGGCTTGACATTCACTACTTCAGTTTTAGAAAAATAATTAGGGTTTCGCGCAAAAAAATTAAAACCCAGGTTTTTCGATATTCGATAGATATTTCGAATATCCTAGCTAGAGCATTTCCCCTGTAAGGGACTGATCGCGGGTTCAAGTCCCGTCCTAGATGTTCTCTTTTTCCGATCTAAATCTATAGATAAATCTTGAAAAGCCTGAACTATTCATAAATGATAGTTAAGAACCATCTCGATCAAATCAATTCTAGAACTGGAAAAATTCGCATCAAAGTCGCGAATAGACACAGAAATAATGTGTATTGTTTAAAACATGACTGCTTAGTCATAGGTCGCGAGTTCGATTCCCGGTCAGTGCAAATATTTGTGTGCATGAATATAAATATTTGCATTTGACTGGGTGTTTCTGTGTATAATACATGTATTTACAAAAAATAAAATATCTAAGTATGTATATCCGCATTCTAGAGCCCATATTACAAGGTAGTTAAGCTATGTTTACTTTGGGTCTAGGTAGCGCAGTGTAAAATGTTATAGAATATTTATTTATTTTATCTTAAAGCATTTTTTTTACTATTTTTTTTTATTCAGTCTTTCAATTGACTGCAATTCGTTACATTGTAAGAAGATAGGGTTGAATCTCCAAGGTACACGCCACCAAGGGCACGCCGCAATAGCGGCGGTAAGGCCCATCATGGAGGATTGGCTAGAGAAGCGACACGGAAGCCTCTCGTACCGACTGACGCAGGTGATCTCCGGTAAGGGGTGCTTCGGGGACCACCTGCATCGGATCAGGAAGGAGCCAACGCCTGAGTGTCATCACTGTGACGCGAGCGAGGACTCAGGGCTGCACACGCTGGCGGACTGCCCGGCGTGGGAGGTGCCGAGGCGTGACCTCGTGGCAGCCATCGGGGTGGGAGTCCTCTCGCTCGGCAGCATGATTGCGGCAATGGTGCGGAGCGCGAGCGCGTGGGCCGCCGCCGCCTCCTTCTGCGAGCATGTGATGCTCGCGAAGGAGATGGCGGAGCGCGCCCGGGAGAGGTTCAGAACCCTCCCGGCCCGCCGAGCCCGCAACACGCTCGCCTCGCGTCGCAGGCGACTCAGGCGCCGGAGGGCGCTTAACGACCTCCGTCCTCCATGAGCGCAGGCCTGGGGGTGGCAGGTGAGGCCGCCTGGCACCCCAGCAGAAGCAGGCCGGGACGGTGGGGCGACTAGCGCCCCTCCCCCAAACCGGGGCAAGACGGGGACACCGTGGTTCCCAAACCCGAGGGGGCCATCTCGAAACCGGAGATGGCCCAGGGTCAGTCGGGGTGCGAGGGATATGCTCTATGGGCAACCTTACACCCCGGCGTCTGCAGACCCAAGACGGCGTGCGGTTTTAGTCGGTTCGAGCCCGACATAACCGCCCCCGCTGGCCGGCGGGGGGTATCCGAGGGGATTTCCGCACGAAAAAAAAAAAAAAAAAAAAAAAAAGGTACACGCCACCATTCTTGAACCACCATTGCTTAAATGGTTGATCCTAATTTGACAGCCTCGACAAATATGTATTTTTTTCTGTTATAAATTGCTTACAAAAATAATATGTGCGACTCGCTGAGCGTTCAAAACGGTCACCAACTTTAGCAAGATATTCACACCAACCATATAAGGGGAAACATCACAAACAAGTGGAATTCCTCGATCATTACCGTACGCCGTCTAAGCGTCCCTAGGGTTATCCTGGCAATGGGCGCTTGGGGAAGGACACCGTGTGATTTTAGTCGGTTCGATTCCGACATACCCACCTCATTGCTGGCACCGGTGGGGTGAAGCCAGCGGAGGTTTCCTTCCAAGGGCGTACGCGGGGTGCCTGACAATGGGCGCTTGCGGAAGGACACCGTATGATTTTAGTCGGTTCGATTCCGACATACACACCTCATCGCTGGCACCGGTGGGGTGAAGTCAGCGGAGGTTCGGAAAAAAAAACGCCTTCAAGCGTGATTCGATGACAAATCCCATTTAATTTCTTCCCTGTGTAGTCTATGGTTGCTCAATCGCAAATGTGCAAATAGTGCAAATTTTAGTCAAAAATTATCATCTCAATCAAAGCTCTCAGCTCCTGAGTCCAGGGTCCACTTCTGTATCCTTCTTTTGATTGGTCTTATGCGCCTTTCATGATAGCGACTGCTGTCTAATCCCGAGACGAAAGCCTGTGCCAGAGCCTCGTCTTACAGGTGAGCTTGGCCTGACTCCGAAAGTCAAGATGATGACGGTTTACTGTTAAAACTAACGATTTCTACATATTTATATTAAAACAAATTGATTCAATAAAAATATTGTTTTTTTTTATGGATTATAGGTTCACATTTGACCTCTATCTCACCTGATCGTAAGTAACGATGTGGTCTACGATGGATCACGTTTGCCTAGAAGGAACCTATTCACTCGAGACTTGAAGATTCCGAGGTTATAGCTTTCTGGAAACACAGACTCAGGCAGGCTATTCCACTCCTTAGCTGTACGCATAATAAATGTGTCGCCGAAACGTTTCGTGCGTATGAGTGGAATATCCACCATGTAGAGGTGGCGCTGTGCGTCTGGTCGTTCGTTGGTGGAAAGGGCTTGGAGGTATCAAGATCAAGTTGTGCAATTCCAGCGCACACTCTCGGAAATGCATCCAATAAAAGACCGATAGGCCTGCAACTTTGCGTCGATGTTCAAGGCTCTGAAGTCTTTTCTCGACGAGTGCATCGTTATTAATGGGCCTCTTGGCCCGTCTCCCTGTTGTCTCTCTAGATATTAAAAATATTGTTATATCTAGATATTATTAAAACATATTTTTTTATAAAGCTGTCTTATGAAGGCCAGTAAAGGGTTATATTTGTCCATAAACTATACCAATTTGTCCCTCAGGCTGCGGGGTACGGGCGGAAGGGACCCTACCTGGTGAGGTCACTAGTGACCACCAGACAGGTTTTTGTGTCGACTTTAGGGATGGGACAGGTCTCGACAGTCAGCTGTTTTGCTGTCGATACTTTATATTTTCTGTGCCTGGTCTTTTACGTTTTAGTTTAAATTAAATTGTAAAATGCTTAAGTCTTTTAGAAATTACTAATTGATTTTTAGTTATTTTCTGGAAAAGGAAAATAAATCATCAGAAAATTAAAATGTCTATCACTAATGAAATTGTACTATGCCATTAAAACATCCTATCCTACTAATATTATAAATGAAAACGTTTGTGAGCATACTCTTTCATGCAGAAACGACTAAAAGAATCTAGATGAAATTTTGCAAAGACATACTTACATTAACATAGACTACTTTATGTTTAGGTCTTAGTACTGAGCCAACAGCTAGTCCTTACTAATATATAAATGTGAAAGTAACTCTGTCTGTCTGTCTGTTACGCTTTCACGCCTAAACCACTGAACCGATTTTGCTGAAATTTGGTACGGGGGTTGATTAGACATTGGGAAAGGACATAGGCTATGTTTTGTCGCGATAATCGACATCGACGCGGGCGGAGCCGCGGGCAAAAGCTAGTAAAACATATTTGCAGAAAATATGCAAGAGTATCGATATTATTTCCATTCTTATCGATACTTTCATTACCAATAAACATCACTAGCTTACATGTGCCGCCGTCCCACAGTTCAATGCCAAGGCCTCTCGCCACCCCATGCCCTATAAAATACAAACATTATGTCCTATATAGTGTAGCCCTTGAACGCTCTCCTAATTGAAAGGGCCTCGCGTAGTTTTGAATTCTAAATGCTTTTATAATGTTGTTGATAAGATGTTTTATATAAATGAATATTTAATTCATTCGTATTGATAAGTTCGTTAGGGTAACTTTAAATGAATCCTCGTCGCCATGGGTAAGGTTTTTGTCGTCTAGGGATATTTTTTGTGTTATGTGTACGGAATTTGTTCTTTGTTTTTTTAAGAATATTAGTAACCGAAATTACTAATACTCCCCCTAACCCCTCCAGCTAAGCTAAATTGCTTGTGTTAGGAGTGGGACCACGTCAGTAGTGTAATGGCCAGGATTCGAAACCGGGACCTCTCGATCGTAGGGTCGACTTCTTAACCACTAAGCTACCGACGCTTGCTTGCTTTTTGATTAGTGTGTCGTCTTTTCTGGAAGCGACTGCCGTCTTACTTCCAAACCCCCGAAAGAAAGCTTCCTCCATTCAAATCTTCGGAACCTCGGCCAACCGCAACTATGAAAGGTACACTTGCTGGTTGCCGGACGAGACTCTGATGCAGGCTTTAAACTCAGGATTAGGAGTTACACAGCAGTCGCTCCCGTAAAAGCCAAGATAAACCAAATCTTGATAATTATTAGTGGTGGGAGAACAGACCCCGGAGGAAATGACGCTTGAATGATGATGAATCCCACTATTCCACTTAATATCACAAAAGTTAAAGTTTGAATGAACGGATGTTTTTTTTTTTGCGTGTGGTAACCCCCACGGGCTTCACCCCATCGGAGCCGACGATGGGGTGGGCGTGTCGGAATGGGACCGACTGAAACCACACGGTGTCCTTCCCAAGTGTCCATTGGCGGGCACCTCGGGTAAGCCCTCGAAAGGATAACCCCAGGGTTACCGGCGGACTTTGGCCGCCACCGCGGCCTCGTCTATTGGGGTCGGGTTTTATCCCGCGTCGCATCGGTGATTTGGCAGGCGTGTGATGGATGGATGTATGGATGGATGTTTGTTAATCACGCTAGAACGGCTGAACGGATCTGGCTGAAATTTGGTACAGGGATAGATTAAAGTCTGGAATAGGACATAGGCTTATAGGCTTTTTTCCCTGTAATAGGTTCCATGAACCGGGAACGGTATCGAAATTCCACGCGGGCGGATCCGCAGGCAGCATCTAGTATTACATAATTCCACTACTGCTTAAGATCAGGTAGTCGTTCACTTTTATTAGTAGTTATAGAAAAAAAACCGGTAAAATTGTAGTTACCGTCGAAATGTCAGAATTCCCTGACAACTCGTAAACAGAGCGTTTGTTTCTTATTAATAGTAACACGTGGCGGATGCAGATGGCCGACTTGACTTTTTAGATGCCTATGCGCACATAGGTATTTAATTTCAGTTTTATGGTTACAAAAAAGTTGGATAGAATTACCTTTTTCGATATTTAAATATTATACGGATGACTTATGTGCCTATCCCCTGTGTGGTTCCTGCAATGGTGAAGTAATATAGGACTATCTCATTCCCAGTGGGTGTTTCACAAGGTCACTAAGTCGTAGAACTCATACAATGTAACCAATTTAAACTAGGAATTCAGTGCAGGGTGCGACTGAAATAAATTGAACTGAGCGAGCAGGACTCTTACTTGAAAAATAAGGCATCTTACTACGGTCGCGCGCATAGCTAAGGCCGCGCGCTCGAGAAACTGTTTTTCGATGATTATTCCTCAATGGTACATTGTATTTGAACAGTTGACCCCTCTAAACACTCAGCGGTGTCTACACTATCACCATGGCAAATTTGGTCAAGATCGGTATTGTGGTTCCGGAGGAGTACAGTCTCGACCAAACGGCTTAGCCACGTATAAGAGCTTCGCTTCGCTCAGCTCAATAAATTAAATATTGTAGGACAAAGTAAACAACGCCATCCAGATCCAAACTAACCAGAGCTTGTCATATAGGTTCTAGAATGCGGATAAACATACTTAAAAACTTTTTTTTTGTAAATAAATACACATTATACATAGAAACACCCAGACCAATTCAAATATACATATTTGCACTGAGTGGGAATCGAACCCGCGTCCTCTGGCTTAGCAGTCAAATGCACTAACGCTACGCCACAGGGATCAGCGATGTGGCACCTATTTTCTCTGCTACACCATAAAGCCTTGGAAATCTTTACCAGCACACGTGTGTCCTTATTCCTAGAATCCCTGGTCTTTAAGCGGGTCCTGAAAAAGCATCTGATGACCTGATGGCCATCATTGTAGCATTATTTGTACGACAGTAAACATACAGTCCAAGAAGTGCCAGAATGTGGGTAATACACACCCTTAAGTCTTACGTCTAAGAATATAGTTCGCGATATGTGGACGTCAATACGTCTCTGCTTGCCTCTTCAGAGATATAAAAGCGTACAGGGTGTATGGGACCCTATCAAGATCTTTGGGTCCCAAGCCAATAATTGTCACTTGCAAGTCAATAGACCTAATGATGGACTTTTTTTATGTTGGGCACGTCAATATGATGTCTCCTCGCTTGATGTTAAGCTAAAGGGGAATTCTCAGGAATGAGGGTCACCAGCAAAAATACAAATAATGCTACTATGGTGGTCCTCAGTTTGATGACCTCATCAGATGCTATAAATCATGCCCAGCTTAAAGGACCTGGTATTGTAAAAAGAAGGACACACGTATGTTGGTAAAGAACTCCAACTCTTGGTGATGCGGCAAAGAACAGAGGTGCAAAACCGCTTGGTCCTGGATGAGGGTGACACGTCAGCCTTGTACGTGTTGTTCTTGATAGGATAGGAGACGGGTGTACCAGGTAGGTACTCATACCTACTCGCCTAGTGATAGATAGATACTACCTGGACAAAGTTCTGTGTCGAGAACAATAAAATTCTTTGCACTATTGACAATGTCTAACATACGTTGAATTAGGGTTGTCGATATTTTTTAACCCGATTAAGTCACGGTACGTTTCAGAATGACAAAGAAAAATAATAGTAGATTAAATGAAATTGTACAGAATAGGGAATGACTACAACCCAAGTACTTGATCAATGTTTAAGACTACAATTTTTAAATCGTTAAAAATCTTACCTGCGTACATCTGCAGTATGTATCCAGTTAAACATACATTGGACAAATCTGCATTTCAATGCGCAACAACGATATTTGTATCATCGTGGTACGAGGAGGAAACACTAAAAACTACCTAAAACTCGACGACCCACTATATATCTATAGTAATTATTACAATACGGAAAAGTTTACTATGCACTTTAACTAGGCAATCTGCAAATTACCGCAAATGATCTGTTAAATTGTGAAATTTGACTTAAATTACCTCCACTTTAAACATCGTTAAATCGCTGAAGCCAGAAAGCGAAACATTTTATAGCAAGGTATAGTCTTTTTCTATCTTATTACTTAGAGATGTCGACGTTTAGAGATTAACAATTTAATCTGCATTCTTAAATGATTTGCGTACGGTTGACAACCCTGACTTCGCTTCATATACTCCAACCTTAAATTCAATACAGCATTTAATAAATGATCATTTAAACAAAGTTACCCAAGTAACCAACATTTTTAACCCTCAAGACCCGTTTAGTACTTTTTTTTCTGTATCGAATGATACCGGTTCTTGTAACAGCGCATCTCTATTGGGTTATAATAAGATAGCCCAGCCCTCACAGCGTCCTTTGTTACTTGAATACAATAAATAAAGGGCTCCAGATATGTTTTTATGTATAACATGCGTTCTCAACGGCTTAAGTTTTATGTTTGACTAGAACAGCTAAGTGTTTCGTCTTATAAGTACTCTTAAACTTGAAGAACATGCTTCCACGCTTGAAGAATTTGAAGAGTCATCTTCAGTCGTGATTTCCTCGATAGGCTACTGGAATAGAAAGAGGGATAGAGCTCTACATCGTATATAGTTCCAAACCTCGTTCTCCCCGAAATGAGAAATGAAAAAAAAATTATTACACACCCACGATTCTCCAGTTATGTTTAGGTTCCAATATAATAGGGGGCGAGCATATTGCCATTTATCGGGCACATTACTAAGCGAACGATAATTTTAATTTTTTTAATACACACATAACTTCGAAAAGTCAGAGGTGTGTGCCCGGGGCGACTGGGGATCGAACTCGAGACCTCCAAAGTACATGCTCTGGATGCAACCAGGAGTAACGCTGTTTGATGATGATGATGACGTCAATATTACTCCACCTCGCCTAATGATGATGAACTAGAGATGAAATCTCAGACACGTATTTTAATATAAATTATTTGAGAAAAAATATCGCTGAGTAATAAAAATATAGTAGGTACCATTATTCCCCCTGACCCCTCCATCTAAGCTAAAATGCTTGTGTTAGCAGTGGGCAAGGGTTCGAACCCGTGACCCCTCAATCGCAATTCCAACGCATTAGGGCTACTGCCACTACTTATACAGAATTTGTGTTTATTGTGTATATACCTACCTTTTTTTTCGTGCGGTAATCCCCTCTTATCCCCCCCCCCCCCGCCGCCGGTCAGTGGGGGTGGTTATGTCGGGCTTGAACCAACTAAAACCACACGCCATCTCGTATCTACAGACGTGCGTCGGGGTAGGTACTTTCCTCGCAACCCGACTGAACCAAGACCATCTCCGGTTTCGAGATGGCCCCCTCGGGATTGTGTTTATACCTAATAAAAATGAAATAAAATTAATATGTACTTTTTAGATCCTTGAAAATATTCTAACTGGATATTAAAATTATTATAAGATGGCGAGCACCACACAGGAGAACTGGTTACTTTTATAATAAACATCGCATTTATAGCGTACGGTTTTATCTTAACTAGCATGATTAAAATAGACTCAAAGAATGTACGAGTACATTGGACATAAAGAGGCGACTGTTTGGATTATTTTTAATAATGGAAACCTCAATAGTACTCCACCTCGCCTGATGGTAAGCTAAAGGTAAAGTCTCAGGAATGAGGGTCACCATCACAGACACCGATAATGTTACAACGGTAGCTTGACGGCCTCTTCAGATGCTTTTTTACATAACATAACTTCACGCCCGTATCCCCGAAGGGGTAGGCAGAGGTGTATTACACCCACGATTCGCCTGTTTTTGTTAAGGTCCCTATATAATAAGGGGCGAGCCAATTGCCATCTACCGGGCACATTATTAAGCGAGCGATAACTAACATTTATTAATGCACATATAACTACGAAAAGTCAGAGGTGTGTGCCCGGGGCGGGGCGGATCGAACTCGAGACCTCGTCTCAGCAGTCCGTTACGTACGCCACTGGGCTATACCGCTTTTTTACGCCCCGTTTACATACATACTTATAGTTATCAACATCACAGCATCAGTCCAGGTTGCATCCAAAGCATGTACTTGGAGCCCGGGGTCCGCCGGGGTCTTCTATTTGATTTGGCTTGTATTGGTTTTTATGGTAGCGACTGTCGCCTGACCACCAATTCTGAGAGGAAAACGTATACCAAAGCCTCGGCAGTCAATCAGTAGGTGTAATGGCAAGGGGGGTTGGTTTGACTCCCAAAGATATTTGCCCAATACTGTGCCAATGTGTGTGTGGATTTTCGCTAATTTTATGTTTTTTTTTTTTGTTAAATCTGTCGTCTATACTATTATAAAATTGTAATTCAATTAAATTAAGCATTTTTTATGCATACTTTTTATCGGAGAATTTGGAATATCTGGGACGTGTCTAGATAGCTCAGCTGGTCAGAGCATTCCCCCTGTAAGGGACTGATCGCGGGTTCAAGTCCCGTTCTAGATGTTCTCTTTTTCCGATCTAAATCTTTATAAAATTGTAAATTAGTTGTATCTGTACATTGGAGATATTAAAAAAAACACTTGGATTATGTTAAATGAACGATTCAGAACACATAACTCTGGAAATGAAAGTTATTGTCTGATTGATTGTATTCGTGCGAGCGGAGCCTGGGGCATCATCTAGTCTTATTATAAAAATCTAGTTCCCATATGCATCCATCCAGGTCCGTCAGTCCATTACCATCGAATAAGCACTTCTTTTTAGGTTTTTACGGAAGCAACTGTAGTCGAGCCCCCAACCCTGAGGCAGCTGATCATGTATAATCTAGGCATGGTCACAGATTCTCACCAGCCCAAGTCAACTCACCTGCAATCCGGTAGCCTGCGCTAGGGCGGAAAGAGATTGGCTCACGTATGAAAAGAAAAGAAATAAAACATTGATAAGAGACTACATAGGGATACATACTACAAAGGGAAAAAATCGTAACAAATGTTGCGTGTGCGCTTCAGTAGAAAGAAGAATAATGTCCACTTAACAACAATTCAGTTGAAAATGAATCGCTCTTCTATCAGATAGCAGACCCGTGGGCAATAGATAGATAGATAGATATGCTGCAATCAAAACCTTAAGGTAAACTTTTTTTCAAAATAACCCCTACAATATGTTAATTACTTCAAATAATCTATAAGTTAGTTTTTATCTAAAATATTAAATCGAAAATCTTTAAACGAACTTAGTGACTTAAAAATATTCCTTTTTTTAACCCTTGACTGCAGTAGTAGAAACTAAAAAACCAGTTCCAACATAAAAGTCGATAATAAAAATATAGGCACTCAATCGGCCATTGGGTCTCTATATCAGCGTATCTCAAACTTGGGTACGCTGGTTGATCGTAGAGGGTGTACAACACAAAGTATGTAATGTTAGCGATCATTCATTTATTTGTGTTTAGAAAGATAAGGAGAATATCCGAAGCTGTCACCTTAAGCGGTGAAATTCTTTTTGCTTAGCTTGAAAACGTAGTTTGGTTTTTTTTATTGTATTTATTTTTTTATAATATAGGTATCTCGTAATTATTTGTTTTCTATGCTGCACCATAAAATTAAAATTTATATTCTTCACCATACTTGTCTCCATCATCTTAGAATCCCACCCTTGAATTGGGCATAAAAAGCATTTATCGAGGCTCTCGAACTGAGGAAACCATTTTAGCATTGTTCACATTTATAATGGTGGCGTTCATTCTGAAGATTTCACTTACAGATTCTGGCCATGAAGTCAAATTGATGTGTCCGTTGTAAAGAAAAAACTATAGTCCATGTTTTTAAAAGGGTACGTCGTCGTCTTGAAAGTCTAATAGGGGTACCTGAAAAGATTGAGAAACCCTGGACTAAGGGGCCGGGCTTTTAGCGTCTCCGAGTTTAATTATATTTCGTGGACGTTTACCGGTTCAACACGCTTCATCGACTGCAGTGTTAGAATTTTGAATACAGTTGAATGGGAATTACTAATTGAGTTCCCAGCTGTCACTTTTATTTGAGAATTAAGTTGAAATGTGTAAATTTTAGTATTGCATGCTATACTTGGATGTTGTACTGTATTAGAGTATTACGTAAATTTTTATTCCAAATTGTACCATAGTATAGTATAGTGTTGAATCACTTTTAAACTTCTATCTGTTTCTCCGCTCATTTTTTTAAGCCACATAATGTATTTTGATAAGGTTTTACTTTTAACTGTAATTTAGATATTTTCCTACGAAAGGTATATATGTAACTGAAGAACGGGCAATCAAACTGCTTAAAAAGACGCTTTCAATAAAGGAGCCATAGAAGTCCTAATAATATTGCAAGCGTCTACTCAGCAGGGTATGATGACTGCATACCTGTCATATTGTTTGCCAAGACCATTATTTAAATCTTATGACATTTTTACTCTGATATTGTGTTCGCAAAGATGCTATCTACAAAAAATCTGATTCAAATTCCATTCCCCTTGGGAAACTCAACACAATAGTGAGAGCTGTTCCAACCGTATGCTAATATACTTCTAATTAACGAAGGTCTAGGGAAATAACACTAATAATCTATTGAATGAACTTTATCTAAAGGCGAATAAAGTTGCATATTGTTTGATATCATTTAGAAATATTATAAAAAGGCCGTGACACTCACGGCCTTTTTATAATATTTCTATGCCTTCTGGAAAACGGTTGTAATTTTTTTGTTAATTGTAATGATTTGACAATCACGTTCAAGGTGATAGATTTATGTATACTAGTAATCACTCATTTGTTGATGTTTCATAATCATTACGTAGGTAATAGTAGAAAAAACAATATTGTTACTGATAAATAGACATAATAGTAACCTGAAACAGTCTTTAACTAAATATCAGTCTTACATAAAACAAATCTCTTTGACTCTTTTGACAGTTCGGTTAGGGTACTGTCAAATGACGTCACATAACCTCTTTCGGCCGTCACTACTTAAGTCATCAAGAATGACGAAACATTGGTTGTAAAAATAATTAGTTTGACCCCTTTTACATGCACCGACGTGTTAGTTATCCACTGTCAACATGTTGCTTCTGGTGATAATGATGAGTGACATCGCTTCTGATGAGTGTGAATTCCCATTCACAATTTCAAACGGCCTAAAAATATCATATGATCCCTCATACGATATTTTTAGTCCGTTTAGGTTTTTTTGAAATATGACAGCATTAGAGGGTTGTTTTTTTTTTCTGGTTCTGTACTCTGTGGCGAAGCGGTAGAGCGTTCGACTGCTAAACCAGAGGTCACGGATTCGATACCCGCTCAGTACAAATATTTGTGTGCATGAATATGAATATTAAGTATGTATATCTGCATTCTAGAACCCATAACACAAGCTAGTTAAACTATGCTACTTTGGGTCGATAGCGCTGTATAGAATGTCGTAATATATTTATTTATTATTTATTTTGTACGGCGATAGCCCAGTGGTGTACGTAACGGACTGCCGAGACGAGGTCTCGAATTCGATCCCCAGTCGCCCCGGGCACACACCTCTGACTTTTCGTAGTTAAGTGTGTATTAAAAATGTTGATTATCGCTCGCTTAGTAATGTGCCCGGTAGATGGCAATAGGCTCGCCCCTATTACATTGGGATCCTAACATAACTGGCGAATCGTGGGTGTGCAATACACCTCTGCCTACCCCTTCGGGGATACAGGCGTGAAGTTATGTTATGTTATTTTGTATGAAATGCCTTCCTAATTGGTAGGACGAAAACGGCGAAGATTGAGCTGGTTTCCGCACGCAAAAAATATAGTATGATAACCATACCATGGCATCCTCAACAGATATCCTTCGTTAATCATATCCTACAATTTTTTTAATGTAAAATATTGTGGTCGAAAAGTTCTGCTACCTAGGGAGCACCATAACATCCAAGTGTGACCTTGATGCCGAGATTAATAGTAGGATCAGTGCTGCTGCTGCAGCATTTGGGAAACTGTGCATCAAGGTTTTCTGCTCGCACGACTTAAAGCTGGCCACCAAAATATCGGTCTACATGGCGATTGTACTGCCGAACCTCCTATATTCCTCTGAGACGTGGTGTGTGTATAGTCATCACATTCGCACGTTAGATCGATTCCACCTTAAGTGCCTTCGGAAAATCCTAAACATCAAGTGGTCTGACTGTGTGCGAAACACTGAAGTTCTGCGGCGAGCTAACGTAGGTGGCATCGAGGCCTACTTAATGCGTCGTCAGCTCCGATGGTGTGGGCACATATCACGAATGACGGAGGACAGAGTGGCAGCCTGCTGCCATTCCTTATAAATACGTGGACGGTGTGCTCTATGCCGCAATGTTCACGTAGGTTCACCGCTAAGATTGGCTATATTAGCCATCTTCGGGCGCACGAGCGCCGTACTTAATTAGGAGCACATAAAAGTGGTCGCCATGGCCGAAATCGGTCGGAGGTCATCATATTGTGAAGACGTTTGCAAGTTTGTTACTCAATCACTCTCTAACGGCGGTACGGATCTGGCTGAAATTTGGTACAGGGATAGATCATAGTTGGTAATAATACACTTTTTATACCTGGAATAGGTTCCCATAGGAAGCAGGAACGGGATCACAAATAATATATAATTGTAACTGACAACACTGGAGCCTTCGTATTTAGCCTAGAAATAGAAATATATATGCGGATTAGCGCTTTTTTATGGTAGGTATGAAGTTGTATGGTAGGTTAGGTAGGCTTGCTTTCGACCACTAACTCACCTGTTGGTAAGTGATGATGTGGTTGATGATGAAGCACTCTTTTTAATTTTTAATTTTTTTTATTTATTGGAACGTTCGACATATTAATTTATCAAGCGGCCAATAAAAACAACATTTAATACAGACTTGTGAAATCTTGAAATCAACTTTTAAACAAAATATAAATAATGGAAATAGCTTTAAATTACAGGAATAACGAACTCATGAATTTGTAAGTAAATTTCGGCAATTTCATAGGTAAAGACCTATTATGCAAGTGAATAGAAAGCATGCGAGTTTTATGTTTATAAGAAACAAGTATTTAAATATAAACTTATAAACACTAGCCTAGTATTAAGATGATTGAAATATGTGTAGTTGTAAATATCGTTCATGATTGCGTTAGCTTGGAGCCTCTCTTCTTCTCTGTCTCTTGATGTGTCTCATCATGGCTGGCAGAGCCGTCTGACCAGACCTTTCATTAAAACTTCCTAAATTTGATTGACAAACGCCTAGGTCATACCTTACCAGATTGCCCCATTCACTTTCATCTCATAAATCTGTTTCGTCGAAGTATCCAGCCTTTTTCTATCTTGGTCTCAAGATTTCTACCAATCATACTTGTTCATCACGATTAACCTTCAATAAACACCTTTTGTTAACTTATTTAATTACGTAACTCGGTTAGGACGCGATATTTCTTTTAAATTAATCATCTTTTCAAGTAAATAATACCTACATTTTTACTGATCTTGGCCGGCCGAACAACTTGTAAAACATTAGAGTCATCTCAAAAACTCTCGTTTAAACCAATAACAGCCTAAATTTTAAGGAGTTACACAAGAAACGAGTTTGCCCAAAACGGGTAGCCGACGGCAGGCATAGCATCGGTATTTGTGCCTCGGGATTCCATTTGACGAAGAGCAAACAAAGAGTTATCGGAAAGTGAGAAAAAAGATAGAAATAAATACAAAAGATGGCGCGGTGTAGAATAAGAATGGATCTGTAGTTTAAAATACGTCATTACGTATTCCCGCCATGTCGTTCAACAATAATAATAATTGCTGAGTATGGGGTTGAGGTAGGGTTGTGCTGTTTCTAGACGGAGGAAATTTTTCTAAGAAATATTTTGGATATTAAGATAGTGGATGAATATAAATGAGTTTGCCGTTAAATATTTATCACTTTGTGATGTAAAGCGTTTCAAATGTGACGTTAATGTCGGATATAATATTATAGTTTATTTTATTGTCTGTAAGCCGTCTGTAAAAGATTTTCAGAATCACGCTGTAAAATTGATTATGACGCTCATAAGTGTTACTTTGTGACCTAAATTCTATTTTGGATCTATATTTAAATAGTCTGGCTTTTTCTCGAAGGCATACGAATCAACAAATTCTTTTTTCTAATCTAGTCAAAAACAAAATTATTTATTTAGAGATTAAGAAATATGTCTGGTTGACTGCAATAAGCTAACTGTCTGTCACTGTTGCACAAAAAAACCGGCCAAGTGCGAGTCGGACTCGCCCATGAAGGATTCCGTAACAAAAAAATCCGTAATTTTTTTACATTTGAGTTGATTACGATTTTTACGTATTAAAAAAGCAACTTACTAGATCTCGTTCAAACTAATTTTCGGTGGAAGTTTGCATGATAATGTATATCATATAATTTTTTTTAGTTTTATCATGGTCTTATTTTAGAAGTTACAGGGGGGATTTTTTGAGTTTCACTTCGTGATAAGCAGTACTAAAAACGCTGTATGCCAAACAGTTTGTATTATTGTATAACGAACTAAATCATAAAATTATCACATAACGACACTAATATAAAATATATACAATAATATATTGATATGGCTATGTCAATAACTGGCGTAACAAGAGCCAACCCTGAATTATATGAAAAATAATATTTATAAAACTTAGTCAACTGCAGTAATGAGGATTTAAAATACCATGGTCGTACATTTATACTATCGTATCGCCACACAGTTAACAATAAAAAGCTTACATGCGAGCTTCACAAAAAGCGGACACCCCTAGCGATCCAGTTGAGCAAACGACGCGCGCCGTTGCGCCCGCGCCGCCCTCTCATTGGCCGATGCAACTCGCTGCGGCGGGCGTGCGAGCGAGACATCCGTATATTTTAGCCGTTGTGCGAGCGAGAGGCGAGAATGCAGTCGACGGATGCGAGGGTTAGCGATCGTTGACTCCTTTCAAGGCCATGCAAGTAACTTTTTTTGTAGTATGTCATCGTAACGACTGTAATAGTGAACTGGAGTGACCTTCAATACTTTCTTTTGAGGTCGTTTTGGGGACAGGGAGTCTGGGGCTAAATATAGCTTTCATCGTTATGGTGACAGGATGAATTAAATAATGAATTTGCGGAATTACATATGATTATATAGGAATTAACACAATCATTGTGTATGTATTTACAAAAAAATCTATGTTTATAAACATTCTAGAATCCATATTAGATGAAAGCCAGTTAAGCTATGCTTTGCTTACTTTTGGTTTAGACAGCGTTGTTTAAGAATGTTGTAAAATAAAATAATGTATGATTATTATAGCTAGGTAGATAACTTAACATAGAACACTTAACTGTCTTATTATTAAGAGTTACATGGTAGATACCTACTATAGATGCTGCATTTCGCTTGCACCGTAACCTCTTTGGTCAAATATACCTACCTATGTACTTAAAAATAAATAAAATTAATATTTAGGATTGACAAAATAAGTTTTGAGAAAACATTTCTTTTTTCTAATTTGGTGGATTGAGTTTCCTCAGTTAATTGAGTAATCTTTGGGTACGAAGCGCTTTTAATACGTATGAGGTAGCAAACAAATACATGTCTAACATATATTATTATGAACGCTTACAACTCTAGATTCTGTCATTCGCACTTTTTCACCTGCAGGAAGATAAGAGGTGGAAAAAAAAGAGAATGGGGTAGGTGTATCCATTAACTAGCGGCTCCATTAATGAAAATAATTATTATAACTCAATTGCAGCACCACCTACCGCGGCTAATTTTGGATCTTAACCAACCAGTGACCTACTCATCCAATTTCTTCACTTTAATATTGAAATTCTTGCTTCTCCATTCAAAGTTACTTCCCATAATAAAAATATAACCCCTAAAAAGTTATATAGTAAAGTAATATATTCTCGTGTTGTATCTTTACGTCAACGTATTTACGTTTAAAGAACAGATCAAAAAAAAAATACAAGTCGGGACGCATTAGGAGGTGAAAAGATACGAGTCGGGTCGCATTAGGGGGTGAAAAGATACAAGTCGGGTCGCATCAGGAGGTGAAAAGATACAAGTCGGGTCGCATCAGGAGGTGAAAAGATACAAGTCGGGTCGCATCAGGAGATGAAAAGATACAAGTCGGGTCACATCAGGAGGTGAAAAGATACAAGTCGGGTCGCATCAGGAGATGAAAAGATACAAGTCGAGTCGCATTAGGAGTTGAAAAAATTGACAGAGGAAAGAGTAGAGAAGCGATTACTCCATCGACAAGAGTAACAGATTAGGAGACAACCCCGCTGCAATACTGGATTTAGAAGTTTGAAGATTTAAACTCAATCTCCAGTATAACTGGTCACCTATGTATTTATGACATATGACAAATTGTCATCTGATCTGAGTCATAAGACCGCGACTTCGTCGGCGTGGCTTTTAAATTAGTATATGTTCTCCTTATAATATTAGCTTTCTGCCAGTGAAAGTGCCGTCAAAATCGGCCCAGCCGTTCCAGAGATTACCTTATTCAAACAGACAGAAAAAATTATTATTTGGTTGTATACATTCGTTGCATACATTGAAAAGATAGTATTTTAACGTTACAAAACAAACAGATACCTTAATTTTATTTTTTTGCATAGATAAAGATAAATATGGACACCGCGTGGCTATAACGGCGTGTTGAATTGAAGTCATCCTTGAAATTACACAATTATCCTTCAATGTTGCCAGACTTGTCAGCTAATATTTCAAGTTTACAACTCTTTAATTTATGGAAGGGGCCGCTCCAACTACATTGAATAATATTGCGATACCTAAACAGAAATGTCATACCTACATGTGGCTACAATGAGTAGGAATGAATACATTATATAGGTACAATCTATTGAAACTTATATTTTTTTTAAATTCAAATGCATTTAGGTCACAAAGTAATTTTTTCATGTAGGTCACAAAGTAACACGTCTAAACGTCATGATTGAAGCTTCTAAATATACGACAACATAAGTCGGTTGATACTAAAAAATTCGCAAACGAGGTTCACATTGAAATACATAAATTAATATCTAATGTATGAGTAATTTTGTAATCCTTGAAGGATAAGGTTTCATATTTTGTTTGATTATTTTCATAAAGATTTTGCCGTTAATGTGATCTGTAATTGAAATGTGAAAAACTACTTTTGTTGCTTAATATATATGTTAGAAGCATTCATCTTGATGTTCATAAGTGTTACTTTGTGACCTAAATAGATAGATAAGAATATTGGTATTCAATTGAAAGGGCTCCTTTAGTTCTACACAACGAATAACACCTCTAGTGTTACAAACGTTTATATTCCAAGATAACTACGAACCGGTAGTCTGCTTGTTTGTTTTGAAGTACAAAAAACATGACCCTAATATTATATCACGCTAACACACATTATCAAGATAACGTACCTAAAATGAGGTAGATATGCTATATTATTACTACCGCAATGTCAAAAGTGTACCGAATTATGTAACAGAAGGCATACTTTGTTCTCTTTCGCACTCACGGATTACTGTACTGCCTTTTTGTGTGACCTAACGTCCAATGTCGAAGGTTAAACTTCAGTACCGTGTTTTTTACCAAATATCTTTTGTTTATTAGTTATATATATTGTATATTGCTTCAATGTTCGATGTATTGGTTGCAGCTCCTTACTTCTGTATGATTCGTAGAACGTGACATGGTAATTTGCCACTCTTTTCCAATCGCCAAATTACCATGGCGTGGGTATTCATTACCGGGCTCCTTTCTCACGGCTCTACGGTAGAGCCGTCAGCAGTGCAAGGTAGAGTCTTCCTAACATTACGAGTCAGGCATTATGTTGTAAATCTATACTTTGACCATCATAAGTGACCTATTGATATCCAAATATATAATAATTACATTTCGTACATATTTCCATAAACGGTATATAAAATCAAGGAAAAGTGCACTTAAATCTCGTTATATAAAAAACTAGTGTCGCGTAACTCTCACATAATATGACCAGTCATCGTCACACAAAATAGTGACGTGATTGGGTGTCTCCTCAACAGAGAACAAGCCCAGAAGTATGTAAATTAAGATTATTAAGATTAGTAAATTAAGAGCTAAGAACCAATTCTGTTGTGAATTATGTTTTATATCTTCTCAGCATTGTGGCGATAAGCGATAGCTGGGGATTTTCTCTTGATTTTATATATCGTTGAAATAAAACTATTCTAAATTATATTAATTATGATTATTATATTTATGTTCACGGGGAGACTAAAGTGTCAAACTACAAGACAACAACCATCTTTAGTCTCCCCGTGACCATGGCTGCTGAAAAGCAACCGAAACGTCGGGATCAATGTGAAATATAAAATAACATCAAATAAATCGCAATAGAATCCGTTAAAAATAGTTTTATTTCAATGTGTGACATTCGTGTAAACTTCCGGCATTATCATTTATATATCGTGTATGGAACTATGTACGAAATGAAATTATTTAATATTTGGATCTCAATAAGTCACTTATAATGGTCAAAGTGTAGATTTACAAAATAATTCCTGGCTCATAGATTATTCTCAATAGAAAACCATTTTAACGTTATTGCCGTTAACATAATTTGTATATCATGGAACGCAAAAGCATAAACGTTAGTGTAAAGTTAACGTGTTTGTAACACGTCCACACGAAGCCGACCTACCCCAATTCCGGTCTACCAAAATAGATAAGTAACGTAAACATTACACATCGGCGACAGCAGATAGCGCGTCGGAGATAGGTCAATGGAAGCTTATCTGTTAAAGACTTTATTAAGATTGATTCATCACTTCGTTATGATATTATTTAGGTGATATTTTGATTGATAATACATTTCACTAGGTGTTATTACACAAATTATTCGTTTAGGTCACAAAGTAACACTTATGAACGTTATGTTTCATTAAAAAGTAACACTTATGAACATAATGGCAAAAACTTATATACTCCTATTTACATATACAGCCAGATTTTAAGGCAATAATTTACAGCCTGTGAGAAAAGAATCCGGCAAAAGAAAATCGGATGACACGATGGCATCTTTCCAATTAGACAACTCCTGATTCAGTGCTCTTATTTCAACAGGCAAATAGCTCTGATGATCAAAACTTCGTGTCCTACCGTTTGGATTATAATTTCGGGTTTTTCCGATTTCTATGAACCTATGACGTTGCACCTGCTGTGAACTATTTGACTGTTGGCATGAGACCAACATGCTCCTACATACTACTTGCAACCTTTTTTTCATGAGATACTCTACGAACTGCTTTTATTTAAAGTCGAAGCCGCATAGATCGTAACTCCAACTCTTCTTAACTTGGAGCCTCGTCGCTCAATCAGTAGATGTATCGGTTCCTAGGTAAAGTTAACTTGGAACCCATAACTTTAAGGTTCCTTTTAAAAAAGAATAGTTTGATGAATCGTATAAATTTTTGTTAAAAATATTTTTTCAAATATTCCTTTGTTTCTCTTTAACACCTACAACGTATCGGCCATTACAAATGCATTTCATTACATAGATATAATTATAATTATTTTAATATAATATTATCCTTCGTCGTCTCTATTATCAAACAACACGCTATCGGTATTCAATTGTATTAAACGACATTTTGAAACATACATTTCAATGTTTATTTTTAATAGTCATGTAATATTATAGAATACATTATTTTATCTGTGGTTATACCTACATTCCTGACTAATGTTGTCAGCTCTTGAATATCATTTACGATTAAGCACAGGTAGACAAAACATTTCGACTGTTTATATAGTATTAGGTATACGCCCTGTAATATTATTAACGCAAAATTAACGCAAAGCAGTTTGTTGAGAATTGACTTTTAAATCGGTTTCCCTTCATCTATAGATACTAGATTATGCAATTATTAATTAGCTGTGTCTGTATATTAGAGATATTTAAAAAAAATCCGTTCCCGCAGGGGGAACCCACAGGTAGATTTCGTGAAGCAATTCAAATTATTTTATACTTTTAAAAATTTTGGTTTTTCCCCCCTCCACTTTTAGTTAAAGTTTTAATCTTATAGGTTTATAGTTAAAAGTTGTTGGTATTCATGTACACTATGGGATAAAATTAGAACGGTTCGAATATCTTTCATGGAACGTGAAATTTTGAGGAAAAACTGATTTCACAAAAAGTGAGGCCCTACCGTCCCCTTAGGCCGGATTCCACTCGTTCACGAACTTAAACTATTTTTACACCCAAACAATTTTTGAACGCAGTTTGAAAGCTCATCGAAATCTACCTAATAGGTAGATCGATTTCAACGAAATCTACCTAAAAAATTGGATTATGTTAAATGAACGATTCTGAACACAAAAATATATCTTTTAAATTTTTGTCTGTTTGTTCATGGTGGACGCAAAAACTACTGAACTGATTTTGATGCGCTTTTTTATTAGAAAGTTCTTAGTCAGACTTAAAATCTGCCATATTTTTGATTGCAATTGGTTAAGTATAACAGGAGATATAACCATTTATATTTATATAGTAAATATTTTTCTGAAAAATATTTTGTTTAACTTAAATTATACACGCATAGTCAAAAGTTCATTTATTAATTTGAAACTTAAGTAAAAAGTGAGAGAGTAAAAGAAACAAAGCTATATGGATGGTAACAAGTGGAAACATCTCTGCCTAGCCCATTGGGAAAGAGACCAGATTGTATGTATGTAAAATATTGATAATAATATCACCAAACGAAATTAAATTCAAAGCTGAAAAATTAAATCACAGCAGATTATATTCAGACGGTAAAAATGTCCAACACAAAAAAGGACTTTATCGACATGAAATTAAGTGTCAATTAACTAAATTCTCAGTTCGGACGACCCTGTGGCTGCGCCCACACACAAATTATGTCGATGCACAGTGAGGAGTGAATTCCGTTGCGCCAGCAGTAGGTGCATTTTTATCACATTGACATTTAATATTGCTCCTTGTTGAACCTGGTTCGCGTGAGACCAAACTGCCTGCGTCATAGGTTGAAATTTGAGTCCCATAGGTCAGCTAAAAAGGTGATAAAATGACCCCCTAGCTATGTGGGACTCCTTTATTTACGGGAAATTCATTGCAATGCTCTCAGATTTTTTTTAACACGACTGCCTAAAAAATGTTTCTTTTGTTTTTAAGAATCTATGACTCCTTTTAGTTTGTGGGTAGTTTACGCGAATATTACACATTGAAATAAAACTATTTTGGACGGATTCTATCGTGATTTATTTGGTGTTTTGTTACAAATATTGATCCCAACGTTTCGGTTCTGCTTTATTCTTTTCTTATAGGTTTAACCTATTGCCTTGTGAATCTGGCTATTCATGTAGACACATTGATTTTGATGTTTGTGACCTAAAAATAAAGATATTTGATCGGCCATATTTCCCAGAGCAAGGCCTCTGTCCACATAATCAACGCGCAAGTTATAGCGCCGATGTTGCCAGCATGTATAGATCACTACAACCGCTTGCCATCAGACGGGGCTTGTACTAATTCCTATTTTATTAGTACCGAATATAATAGATCCGAATAAATAGACACTTCTGTACGACAGCCAAGTTTTTGATACTATCCTAAGATAACTAAATAAAATTAAACTTAAAATATTTTCATACTTATTCCAGTTGGTGACCATATGAAAAGCGAAGAAATGCAGAAGACTGAAGCAGACCAAGATTCGATGGGAAGACCAGGAGTAAAGGTTGTCCACTGGAAGAAAACTGGAGTCAGTTTGTAAAACACTTGCAATCCAATTGATTTAGGCTTAATTATGTAAATACCCACCCTTGGTAAACGTCGATAGCTTAGTGGTAAAGGAGTCGTGATTACGATCTAGAGGTTCCTGGTTCAAATCCTGGCCAATACCCTACCGAGACGTAAACCCACTCCTAACACAAGAAATTCATTGAAATAAAACCATTTTTAACGAATTCTATCGCGATTTATTTGGGCGATGGTCACGGGGAGACCTTTAAAATACATTTAAAGATACTTTGTCTTGACTGTTCTAGTACAAATTCATACGGAACGAGCTAGAGCTGAAACATGAGGGCATATTTTAAAACCTATTCTAGTATTTTCTATAAAAAATCTGCAATTACATTGTCATTTAACAGTGAATGGATATAATTTTGAGCATTTACTTACGAGAATAAAGTTACTATTGAAAACTATAAATATTTGTTGAAAGTTAAGATGTGAACATTAACCAGAAGTTAATCGCCTTTTAGCTTGAGGACGGCAGCATAGCAATTTATATTTTTTTATGTATTCCATAGACTTGTTATTAAAAAAGTAGACCCATAGTCATATAAAAATCTAAAGGTACTTTATGCTTTTCACCCAGCAATTTATCAAAACACTTAGCCAATCCACTGAAGCGCTATCTTCATTACCGAGCTATTGAAATTGAATTAGCTAATATAATACAAAGAGTGCATACAATTAGGGCCTTATTTTAAATCCTGTACATGCAGAATAGGCTCATGAATATAAACGAATGCAAGATGGCGGGCGGCTCGCGCGCTTTTTAGTTCCTTTTTCAAATTCAAATAGGCGGTCCTTGTCAAGGGGTGAACGGATCGTGTTCCACTTAGAAACACTGTGTCTAATTTGATCGCAGCTTTAAGACGAATGAGAAATGTTGTGCTAAGAATTTGACACTGTGGTCGTTTAAAAATATTCATAATTATTTACAAATATTATGTGGAGCAATGGCTTCTATTATATATACTACTAGACTGGCGGTACTGAATTAAAAAAATATATTGCGAAATACCCCTAATGGACCACCAACAATGCGCAACTTTTTGTTGCTTTCATACAAATCATCATCATCATCATTCACACTTTTGAGTCCGGGGTCCGCTTATTTTTTCTGATTGATTTGTTGACTTTTACGAGACCGACTGTCATGTGACCTCCTAACCCCCAGAGGAAAGCCTGGGACAGAGCCTCGTCCATTGTTAAGCAGGCGAGGTTGACTTGGGCTCCGAAGACTAAATAAATAAGTCTATTCTGTCATCATCATCATCATATCAGCCGTAGAAGTCCACTGCTGAACATAGGCCTCCCCCATTGATTTCCATTTGACCGGTCTGTAGCGGCCTGCATCCACCGAGTCCCTGCGCTCTTTACCAGGTCGTCTGTCCACCTTGCGGGAGGCCTCCACTCAAGGATCTTTTCATACGTGTCGATTAGGAGAGTCCAATCTGGGGCAGTATCTAAGATTGAATAAGGTTTGTTCCTGGATGTTATGGATGAACCTTCAGACACAAAGTTGATATGACGTCTGTTAGTAGTCAATCCTTTTTAGGCTCTAGCTACTGCCAGACTCATTGCTTCACGTATGATGATAAGCACCTTATCGTGGCGGCGTGAGTAATGGCCTCTATCAAGAAGCACCCTACATCCTACTAATACGAGTATATGTCTAGCCGTCCCTATTGCCT
Source organism: Cybosia mesomella (assembly GCA_946251805.1). Lineage (NCBI taxonomy): Eukaryota > Metazoa > Arthropoda > Insecta > Lepidoptera > Erebidae > Cybosia > Cybosia mesomella. Next base: position 1,868,753 of record OX276403.1, on the reverse strand, counting down.
CACCACAAGTATAACATTGTTTTTCTGTGGCCTTCCCCCACCTTACCAGTTTACTCTGGTCTGGGAGGGTCATCTGAAAGGCGTTAAGATAGAATTTTAACAGGGCCGGCGACCAGTCATAGATCAAGGTGCACCACTTTAAGGCCATCGGTATGCAGAACTCTCCCATTGTCAACCATTCATTTTGGATTTCCAAATTCATCGCATGCACTCGATATTTATCATTTTCGTCTTGTTTTAGAAAGGACTTAAGTATATCCTGGTCCCTTTCTGGCTCTCGTACTCCCAACCCCACTCTGTTCGACTGGGCCCCTATCATAAATCGTTTATGGAATAGGAGTCCAGATTCAAGCTCGGACGCGTTATTATCTTTCGGGAGTGCCCTGATTGTGCCATCTTGGGATTTACCTAAGATGTGGGCTTTGGTAACTCTAAGGTGTTTATAGAGCTCCGATGGTTTCTTAAGTTTCATCCCAAAATTATTTTGATCCCTAAATAGAGCAGAGGAATCAGCAGAGTGCGCTAGTCCAAGCCACGATTTTAGCGATTTTATGACAGTTGCATCTATTTTCGCCAGTAAGGTTTTACCGAATTCATACACCAGAAAAGGCCAAGTCAGACGTGATGTTAAGTAGTTGTCATATATCCAAGCTTTTTTGATATTGTTTAGTGGTACCTGATCTATCTTATTTAGATCATTTATAAACGTATCGACAACTTTTAAATGGCACCGATTCAGCGACTACGGAAACTGGTTTACCCCCAATGACGAGTCCCGGGTCGTAGGAGGTAAATTTGGTGTCCCGTCTACCCAGACACAGACAGTGACACTTACTGGGCTTCGTCCTCAGTCCATTTGTCCACGAACAGAACTCATCGACTTCCTTTAATAGTTCCTGACATTGTTTTGGATTACGCGTCAGTATTGCGAGATCGTCAGCAAAAGCTAAGATGGACTCTGAGTATATGTTATTTACTTTAAACCGATAACCCCATTTCTTTTCGTGACGTATTAACTTGGTAATTAAGATATTAATTACTATGTTAAATGCTATTGGTGACAAGCAGCATCCCTGAAACAGTCCCACATTATACCGTAATGGTCCTGTGTGTACTTCTTGGAAGCTGATAGCAAATTTTAGCTGCGAGTAATACGACTCGATTAACTCTATGACCACGGGTGGAAAGTTATACCATTGCAACGCGTATACCATAAGGTAATGTGGAATTGAGCCAAATGCATTTTCTAGGTCTATCCAACATACCGTTATCTGTCTTTCGTATTTTCTGGCATCTTTTAAGCTTTCCGCTAACAGACTATTGTGTTCCAAACAACCAGAAATGCCGGGTAAAAACCCTTTCTGGTGGTTAGGTCCGAAATACCTATTGTTAATCCTAAAATGACACATTTTTGTTTGTAGAATTGAGAAAAATATTTTTGAAATTGTGTTAGTGTTAGTGCTATCGGTCTAGTATCTTTAGGATGGGTCACTTCATGTTTTTTTGGAATGAAAACGAAAACCGCTTCGCCAAATGCGACTGGTATATTCTTTTCTGACCAGATTTTACTGAATATACGGTGGCACACACCAATGACTTTTCGATACTTTTCGAAGTTATGTGTGTATTTATCGCAGGTTTATAAGTGCCCGGTTAATGGCAATAGGCTCGCCACCTATTACATTGGGACCTAAACATAAACTGGCGAAATGTGGGTGCTAGCACCTCTGCCTACCCCTTCGGGGATATAGGCGTGAGTTTATGTTATGTTATTTGTTTAAAATTTAAATGTGAATGTTGACCAGATATCACAAGTCGCCTTTTAGCTTCAGAACGGCAGACTACAGTATACCTACATAGAATTTACTGATTGAAACAATAAGCTTCTCCGCTCACTAAACTCATGTTTCAACCATGCATTGTAAGAATAATATCGGCGCTTTTTTTTCCAGTTATCAAGAGTGATAGTCTGTGCCGCCAGGCATGTGTTGCCAGCTGAAAGAATTAACGTGTTCACAGAAACTGCACGCAAATGCGGGTTGTCGATCCTACTAATGGAAAAACGTATTTGTTTAACTTAATAGTTTTGTTTGAGAGGGGTACTTTGGTTATTTGCTTATTGATTTGGAAAGGATGGAGGTACGTACAGTAACCGGCTTTTAATATGCCACGTTCTGGAAGGGTGCTTTGGTCTTGTGAAGTGTTCTCTATGGCACACCGGACTGACATGACAGTTTGGTGCCTTTATAGAATAATTAAAACTGTTTGGATTTATAAAATATAGAAGCTATAACTTCGGTTTTAACTATTCTAAAAAAATAACAAGCTTTACATGCGCTGTGTGAACGCTCTACAGAATCTAGAACGCTCTACATAGCGCTGTGTAATATGTCTTAGAATATTGTGTTTTTTTACAGGTAACTAACTGTGTCTCACGTTCACTCGCTTTGCAAAAAATGCAAAAAGAATTTTGCAAATTGCACAGGTAGTTCTAGAGATTAACGCGTTCAAACAAACAAACTCTTTAGCTTTAAAATTGGAATAAAGGAGCTGACTTAGAACTTAGTTTTAATTTTTTTACGCGGAATACTTTTCTCAAATATTACGCCGTCAAAACAAACATCAGCTATTTGCAGTAAAAATCCTGTCAAAATCGGCCCAATTACTTCCTTGGCAGACAGACAGACAAAATATTTAAAAAATTGCTTTCTTGTTAACCTTACTTTTTTAACGTTCGGAAATCCCTACGAATACCTCCCTCCGCTGGCCAGCGGGGGTGGTTATGTAGGACTGGCACCGACTAAAACCGCACGCCGTCTTGGGTCTCTAACGCCGGGGTGTAGGGGCCTATAAGGTAATTCCCTCGCACGGCTGACCCTGCCCCCATCTACGGTTTTGAGATGGTCCCCTCGGGTGTGGGAATCACATTGTCCCCATCTTGGCCCGGAAAGGGGGGGGGGCATTTGTTACCATACCTACAATCATATGCATTTATTAAAAAGCTGTTATTTTAACGTTACACACAGGCACTTCAATTTTATTCATTATTCTTTTTTTTTTTGCCCAGGAACGAAGATACCAGTCTACACGCATTTCAAAAAGTCCATTAGCGTCAAGTACCTATCAAGGCTTCTGGTGAATTGAGTATTTGGTCAACTGCTCTGAAGGACTAGGGAAGCGAAAAAAATCTGGTTCATCACTCAAATCTGTTAGAAGATCGCCGGACGTAACTGGGCTTGGTAACTCCACCACCGTTGGCTGTGATCATGCGCCAACGGGGGCAGAGTTCCTACTCCTAGTTGCGAAGTTCTACGTGAAGAAGACAGAAGAATTGTTAAGAAAAGTTTTTTTTAAATTTGAAGTTTGTGTTTCTGGAAAGCTATAACATGAGAATCTTCAAGTCTCGAGTGAATAGGTTCCTTCTAGGCAAACGTGATTCATCGTAGACCACATGATCGCTTGACAGCAGGTGAGATAGTGGTCAAGCGTGAGTTTATCAATGATTAAAAAAAATTGGGTTATAGAAATCAGTGGTTACACACATATTAAATTAAATTAATAATTACAAAATAAAATTTTATTGAAAGCTCCCAGACGGCTGTGCCGACACCTTCAACAAATATTATTATATTTAAGCCAATGTATACAAAAAATTGACAAATGATATACTAAAAAATTCCTCGAGAATCACTCTAACCATCGGTGATAAGTGTGATAACTAACAGACGTGGCTGAGGACTTTATTTTATAATATGTAGTGATAAGTACCTACTTGTAACTGTTAAATAAATAACTGTCATAATGCATTATTTATTCATTACTCTCCAGATGATATTGTATGCACCACGATTCATTAACGAGAGAACTATTTATCATTGGGTACACACTACCTGCTCGCGAAGGAGATGGCGGAGCGCGCCCGGGAGAGATTTAGAACTCTCCCGGCCCGCCGAGCCCGCAACTTGCTCGCAGGCGACTCAGGCGCCGGAGGTCGCTTAACAACCTTCGTCCTCCATGAGTTCAGGACTGGGGGTGACAGGTGAGGCGGCCTGTCACCCCAGCAGAAGCAGGCCGGGACGGTGGGGCGACTAGCGCCCCTCCCCCAAACCGGGGTAAGACGGGGACACCGTGGTTCCCAAACCCGAGGGGGCCATCTCGAAACCGGAGATGGCCCAGGGTCAGTCGGGGTGCGAGGGATATGCTCTATGGGCAACCTTACACCCCGGCGTCTGTAGACCCGAGACGGCGTGCGGTTTTAGTCGGTTCAAGCCCGACATAACCGCCCCCTCTGGCACGCGGAGGGGTATCCGAAGGGATCTCCGCACGAAAAAAAAAAAAAAAAGGGTACACACTACCAGGGAAATGCCTTATGGGCCAAGAGAAATTTCTTATTTTATTTTTTATACCACTAAGGTGGCAGACAAGCACACGGCCCACCTGATGGAAAGCGGTTACACAAGCACAACACACAAGCGGATCCTGATGCAACACCAGTGGCGTCACACTCGCGCTGCCGACCCTGTAAAGGAAAGGGAATGGGAAAGGAGTTTGGGAGGCGATGGGAGAGGAGTTTGGGAGGGGATTGGAAAGGAGTTTAGGCTCCGGCACTCTCATTCACCAAACGGAACGCAACAGTTCAAATACTGTTACTTGGCGTCGATATTCTGTGAGAGGGTGCTGTGCTTCCCCGGTCGAGTCGGCCCATTCATGCAACGGCCAAAATGACTGTTGCTTGACTCTACCACACTTCTTATGGGCCACCTTACACCCCGGCGTCTGAAGACCCGAGACCGCGTGGGGTTTTAGTCGGTTCGAATCTGACATAACCACCTCCGCTGGCCGGCGGGGGGCAATCCGGGGGATTTCCGCACGAAAAAAAAACACCCTGCCAAAGAAATACCAGTGTTGCATGTTTATTTGTTAGTGCCACTGAACAGGGGATCAATTACTTTGAAAGAAGCCAAGGGACAGCTCTTCTGCTCTTCCTTTTTTTGATATGTTCTGACTTTTATGGGAGCGAGAGCCAACCGTCCTCCGAGCCCCGAGAGGAATGACTGTACAAGAGATTAGTCCGTCGATCACCAAGTGCACCTACCAGCTGGCAGGTGAGATCGACTTGCGCCCCGAAAACCTTTTTGTGGCCCCAAATAGACCCTAAGACATATCGGTATATCATTATACATAGTTAAGAGGCAGGTCATCTTCGAATGCTACGTCGTAGGTCGCGGGTTCGATTCCCGCTAAGTAAGTAGGTATTTACAAAGTAACATTTCGACCTATCCATCGAATACAGATACTTCTGCAAAATTACTAATTTACAGGACGGCGTTCTGAAGTGTGTTTTGCACAAACCTTGAAGTAATATTTCTTTATCTTCCAGAGAAATTATTATTTTACATGAATATTTAAAGCATTATTAAGTACCTATACTTAATAATGCTTTATAACTTCCTAAAGTTTACGCGAATGTCACACATTGAAATAAAACTATTTTTAACGGATTCTATCGCGATTTATTTGATGTTAATGGCTGCTGAAAAGCAAACGAAACGTCGGGATCAATGTAAAATAACATCAAATATATCGCCATAGAACCTGTTTTTTTTTTATTTTTTTTACGTGCGGAAATCCCTTCGGATACCCCCCCGCTGGCCAGCGGGGGTGGTTATGTCGTGTCTCGACTAAAACCGCACGGTGTCCTCCCCAAGTGTCCGTTGCCGGGCACCCCGGGTGAGCCCTCGAAAGGATAACCCCAGGGTTGCCGGCGGACTTTGGCCGCCACCGCGGCCTCGCCTGCTGGGGTCGGGTTTTATCCCGCTTCGGTGAGTTGGCAGGCGTGTGTAGGGCACACACGACACGCCTCCGCCACGGCCTGCTTCTGTAAGGACGGCGAGTCGGCCAACTGCCGTCCTCAGGCCCCGATCATGGAGGTCGGTAGTCCCGGGCGTAGATGAGTCTGCGGTGACCTCGCCGCAGACTGCGGATCTCGGGGGGCAGGGTTCTCTCCCGCTCCCTCTCCGCCGTCTCTTTCGCGCGCATTACCTGCTCGCAGAAAGAGGCGGCGGCGTGCCACTTGCTCCCGTCGGAGACCACAGCCCTCACCATGGTTTCCAACGAGAGAACGTCCACGCCCAGGACCGCAACGAGATCCCGGCGTTGACTCGCCCACGCAGGGCACTCCACGCACCAGCGCCGTGTCTTCGCCAGGATCCTCGCAGTGCTGGCACTGCGGCGTTGTCTCCCGGTGGATGCGCCACAGATACTTACCGAAACACCCGTGTCCGGTAACCATCTGGCACATCCGGTAGGAGAGGTCCCCATGGTCCCTCTCCAACCACTCCTTCATGATCGGTCTCACCGCCGCAATGGTGGATTCCCCCCACCTTGGGTGCTCAAGTCGCACCCTCCATGTCTCCATGAGTTCCTGGCGGATCAGGGACCGCTGAGCCCTGATTTCTCGGGGCTCCGGCTTATGGCCCCGCTCCAGCGCCTCCTTGCGCCACTGGTACAGCAGCGCAAGGGCTCTCGCTTCCAGGTCCCATGGAGGGGTCCCGGCTAGGAAACATGCTGCCTCGACGGAGATCATGCGATACCCCCTGATGAAAGCGATGGCCGTCAGAGGCCATCGCTTTTAACGGGCTGTTTAATACAGCCACATTGCGGGCCGCCTGAGTCTCCGCCCATACTGGGGCCCCGTACAGGGCCATGCTTCGCACGATCCCCAGGTACAGTCTCCTAGTGGGGGCGTTGGGTCCCTTAACGTTGGGCATCAGCCGCGATAGCGCGGCCGCAGCCCCCCTCAGTTTCGGGACCAGACTTCGGAGATGAGGTCCGAAGTCCCATCGGCTATCGAGTACGAGCCCAAGGTACTTCATCGTGGGCTCGATGCCGATGCTTACGCCCCCTACGGTTATGCTGGTTCCCGCGGGTGGCCCCCTCCGAGGCCCGTGAAAACACATAGCCTCGGATTTGTGGAGAGCCACCTCGAGTCCCAGCCGCCGTATTCGACCCACGACTTGAGCAACCCCTGCCGTGGCCTTCAGTGCCGCGCTTCGGTACGTTGCTCCCCGCGCCATAACGAGGGTGTCGTCAGCATAGCACACTATGCTGACCCCCTCGAGCAACGTACCGCTCAGCACTCAGTCGTATCCGATGTTCCACAGGAGTGGCCCTAGGACCGACCCCTGCGGAACACCGCACGACACTTCTCGCCGCCCTGGCCCTAGCCAGCTCGGGTAAACTATGGCCCTCTCGGATAGGTATGCCTCGACAATGCGGCGGAGGTAAGGAGGCACTCCGTGATACGCTTGCGCCTCCCTAACGCAGCTCCAGGGTAGGGTGTTGAAGGCGTTGGCGATGTCGAGAGACACCGCCACCACCACCCCACTCCGCGATAGAACCCGTTAAAAATAGTTTAATTTCAAAAAGTGACACGGTTCATAATTACTAGTAACTTTATTTTATGCATGGGGTCGACTTATGAACTTCCTGATGAATGCTTCTGCATTCAGTTGTTCTTTTCTCATGGACTAGGTATTTCTTTTTTTTTATACCACTAAGGTGGCAGACAAGCACGCGGCCCACCTGATGGGAAGCGGTTACCGTGACCTATGGACGTGTGCAACACCATGTGCGCTGCCGACCCTGTAAAGGAAAGCGGATGGGAAAGGAGTTTGGGAGGGGATGGGAAAGGAGTTTGGGCTCCGGCACTCTCACACACCAAACGGAACGCAATAGTTCAAATACTGTTACTTGGCGTCGATATTCTGTGAGAGGGTGGTGCTTCCCCGGTCGAGTCGGCCCATTCAAGCAACGGCCAAAATTACTATTGCTTGACTCTACCACTTGACTATACCTTCATATTACCTAGCGAATCTGGCTTGACGTTCATATAAGCGTTACGGTATGGTCTAATCTTTAGAGCAATATTTTATACTACTAAGGTAGCAATCCAGGTTGTAGCCCTGCCAAGATCTTCGGTGCCCAAGGCAAGTTCAGTTTCCAGTTGGTAGGTACACCTGTCGAAACACAGTGAGGGTCTGGCGCAGGCTTTTCTCTTTGGCTTGAGAGGATATAGATGGCAGATGCTATGAAGTAAGATAGCGAACCCCCTTTTCTCGTGCGGAAATCCCTTCGGACACCTCCCTGCCAGCCACCGGGGGTGGTTATGTCGGACTTGATCCGACTAAAACTGCACGCCGTATCGGGTCTTCAAACGCTAGGGTTTAAGGTGGCCCAAAAGGCTTTTATTTATTTATCATTTATTTCAAGCAAATACCCTCATAGAATATCATTATTACAGACATCAATATTTTCTTAAATTATTAACTATTGGAAGGTGTAGATTGCAGCAATGGTTCATGTACAAGCAATCCACCCTATCAGCAATCATTTTCAGGAGGGAGTTGGAACTCGCCCTGACCCTGCGCACGAGTGAGGCAGCGCGCTTCCGCATCGTAGTGTAGAAGCAATCTACTCGCGCCTGAGCAAACATGCCTGACGCGCTGCAGCGCCAGGGCAGTCCCATCAACCTCCTGAATGCGTTATTGTATTGGACCCGAAGGGCCCCGTACGGCTTGTGAGTGTAGTCAGCCCACAGACTGCACGTGTAAAAAGACATACAGTAGGCTCTGAAAAGAGTAACTTTTACTTGTGGTGAGCAACGTGCAAATCTGTGAGCTATCATATTAGCTCGGACGGACAGAGCCCTCCGTTCCCGATCGATATCAGCATTGTCTCTGAGGTCGGCGGCGACCAGGTGACCCAGGTATTTAAATTGATACACTCGCTCGAGTGCAACACCTCCGAGCCGCACGGGTGGCACACTATCCTGATACTGGGCTCCGCCGGCCCCAAAAACAATGTACTGACTTTTCTTAATATTATACATAAGCCCGTGATCTGCTGCATATGCTTCACACGTGGCTAGGAGCGATCTCAACCCACAGACTGAGGCACTCAGCAGGACCATGTCGTCTGCGTAGCTAAGATTATTGACGCATATTCCGTCAATATGACACCCGACACGCTGGCTGCTGAGCGCCTCAATCAGTGCATTAATATAAATGTTAAAGAGCGCTGGTGAGGTCAGCCCCCCCTGTCTCACTCCGCATTCTAGTTTGTATGGCTCCGATAAAGCTCCTGCCCATCTCACACCATTGACCTGGTTCCCATACCAAAAGCGAAATGTACTTTAGGAAACGCAGTTCTATAGGGATACCTAAGGTCTCCAGCTTCTTCCAAAGGACTTCGTAGGAGACCAGGTCAAAAGCTTTCGACAGGTCTAGGAAACACGCAAAGACAGGTGTCTTCCGACATGTATAATACCTGACAGTCTGCTTGAGACACAGGACAGCACTTTCTGTTGATAAGCCAGGTCTGAAACCAAATTGGTTGTCGTGTATGTTTATATATTTGTTCAACTGTATGTCAAGCAGCCCATCAAGCACTTTAGCAAACACCGTAGCCAACGATATTGGTCTGTAATTGTTTATATCGGACAGATCACCCGTCTTATTCTTTACAATAGGAACAACAAGTGTTTTTATCAGGTCAGGAGGAAGGTAAGAGTGACTGATGCACAGGTTAAACAGGAGAGCCACTCTGGGTAAATGAGGTCCAGCATTTAACAGATGCTCGATACTGAGTCCGTCGTGTCCGGGTGACTTACCACGAGATGAACCTCTTATTAGTTTGTCTATTTCATTGGCAGTAAATCGGGTATCCACTCTATCACGACCAGTACCCGCATCCGATATTAAACGGGGTCCTCCTAGCTGAGATTTCACAAAAAAGTGACTCCTAAAACGATCAGCTATTTGCTTCGCATCACTCACACCATCCACACTCACAGGCAAGCCAGGCCGCGGATTTAGCTTTCTCTCGCACCCCAGGAGAATCGCGAACCCAGGTTCCAAAGTATGCAACTAAGATAGGTGCTCGAAAAATAAGTAGTGACTCGTATTTTATCGATTTATTTCAATGTAAAGATTTTTTGTTAATTCGATAGTGTTCAGCAACTTCTGACGGCGACTGTACAAGAACAATATACTTACTTATACGATATCACTTTTGATAATGTAGTGTGCAAGGTCGCGCGTTACTCTTCAATATGGCGAGGACATCGAATGGCTGGTTCAAGCATCAGTCTCGTGAACGGGTAGGTACCATTTGTGATGACTGATTGAATGTGACGTCATTAGTATTAAAGTTAACGGAATCATTTCAATCCCAATACCATATGTTGTTTTGTGTCCGATATTTCGAAACTATTGCAAGCACCTTGATCACGGAGGAACTTGTGGAGGAACAGGGTATGATGTTCCTACAACACAAAGGGAGGATCCTCCGACAAGGCAAGGTGATCACGCCTGGCGGGCCGCGGCCCAACGATTGTCGTTGGGATGTTGTATATATGTTATACCAGCGCGAACTTCACTTTCGCGAGTCAGGATTGGTAGTGACGTAGTAGTATCGAAGTAGTTCAACTTGTTGTCGCTAGATGGCGGTGGGTATTTGTGGTATCGCCACAAACTTCAACTCAGTTCCTCCTGATTGACGGAAGGGTTCTGGTGCAGGCTTTATTCTTGGAGTTGGGATTTCTCCCATAAGGTGTAGCAGGAGAGCAAACCCGGTCTCCAAAGTCACTTTCTCTGTCCCTATATCCCTATGTATGCTTAAATCTTTAAAACTACGCAACGGATTTTGATGCGATTTTTTTTAATAGATAGTGATTGAAGAGGAAGGTTTATATGTATAATAACATCCATTGCACCCGTGCGAAGCCGGGGCAGGTCGCTAGTCTAAATATAAATAAATATAGTAGGACAAAGTACACAACACCATCTAGACCCAAACTAAGCAGAGCTTGTCATATGGGTTCTAGAATGCGGATAAACAAACTTAAAAACTTTCTTTTTTCGTAAATAAATACATATTTTACATAGAAACACCCAGACCTATGCAAATATACAAATTTACACAGAGCGGGAATTGAACCCGCGACCTCTGGCTTCGCTGTTCTACGCACTACTGCTACACCATAGGGGTCGTCTCCGGTTCTACTTAACCAGTTGCCATCAAACACACGGCAGATTAAGTCTGATCAAGACCTTTCTACTAAAAATAAACCGTTTCTAATTTATTTCAGTCGCACCCTGCACTGAATCTTCTTATCGAAATCCAGTGGTTCCGGCGCTGTTCTCTGTTGGGGTTACAGTTCTATCCTAACCTAACCCAGAAGCGCCGGAAACACTATTCCAGAAAGTTGGATTTCGATAACGTGACTATATTCGAGCGTATGAGGCAGTGAAAATGTTTTTCGAAACAGCGTCTTTCGCGACTATTTCATTCGAGTCCATGAGCATTCGAACCTGTGAGGCAGTGGAAAAATAATTGGCAGAATAAACGCACGCAATCAACTGTGAGTGATTCTGAACGTTTAATAACCTAACGAAATTGTAGGTAGAGTTTGTTTTTATTTTGACGATCAATTTAATTGACAGCGCAATTGGTTACTAACCGTAACATATATAACATAACATAAACTCACACCTATATCCCCGAAGGGGTAGGCAGAGGTGCTAGCACCCACGTTTCGCCAGTTTATGTTTTAGGTCCCAATGTAATAGGGGGCGAGCCTATTGCCATTAACCGGGCACTTACAAACCTGCGATAAATACACACATAACTTCAAAAAGCATCGAAGTCATTGGTGTGTGTCATGGTAATACCTGGGATCGAACCCGAGACCTCGTCTCAGCAGTCCTTTACCCATACCACTAGGCTACCGCGGTTATTAAATATCGGTTACTCGGTTACTAACCGATATTTACTATTAGGCTTATTCTCAGTTGAAATTTAAGGAGAATCACGTCACTGCCTGTGTGACCTCATTCATTATTATACACCGAGATTTTATAGTCGTTTTGGAACGAAATATTTTGGGCACAGTTTCGATAACATTTAAGCCTGGAAGTATTTATTTGAAAAACAATTTTTTTTTTAAGAAAACGTCAAAATTTATGTCGCTTGCACAAATCAAATAAGAACTCGTGGTAACTCCTTTCAATTTCACGTAATGCTTACTTAGTACGATTATTTTCATTCAACATTTCCGCATTCGGTATCCATCCAATCAGAAGAGAGAAGAGCCCACTTCTTAGCGCCCGCCAGTGGAAACATGTCAGGACTCGAACGGCGACGTACGCGCGTGTGCGGTTTGTGCCGGTAATTAACGATCAATTATTAGGGCCCGTCTGTTGAGGTCATCTAGTAGTAGTTCGTATCTAGTAATGTTATGTAAGTACAGTCATATCAGAATCATACGAGGATATGCCTCTATTAGTAGGTACCTTTTTTTTTTTTTTTTTTTTTTTATCGTGCGGAAATCCCTTCGGATACCCCCCCGCGTGTCAGCGGGGGCGGTTATGTCGGGCTTGAACCGACTAAAACCGCACGCCGTCTCGGGTCTACAGACGCCGGGGTGTAAGGTTGCCCATAGAGCATATCCCTCGCACCCCGACTGACCCTGGGCCATCTCCGGTTTCGAGATGGCCCCCTCGGGTAGGTACCTACGAGGTCGTCCATCCGGCTTATTATGCATACGCAGTGCGTGAATATCTAAATAATGAATTTGGTGCACGAAGGATACGCTGCGGTAGCCGTATGTCTTGGCCATAGACTTTTATTTGTGATAAAACGACTTGTTTATACTCGTGATGAGTTATGTAGTGGTGGTCACACGAATTCGAATTCGTGAAAATTGATAGAGGCAGACACATTATACGCTCACTGACGTATCGTTCTCTTGGGGAACAGTCCATGGGCCAATTGTTCTTTGGGTGCAAAGTTATTGGTCAAAACATTCTGTTGGTTAAGCATTCACTGACGTGGAGTAATAATGCTGGCGAAACGTTTGGATGAAAAGTCCATTGGACGAAAAGTTTATGGTTTTAAAGATAATGTTGACCAACGGTTCATGGACCAATCGACTGTTGGTAAACCGTTTCAGTCTCTCTATTTGTTCGCATAAAATTTACAATGGCATACTTTTTTCCTAATGATCGCTACTTTTAAATTTAATTTGGCATAAAGTTCTGGGCATTTTTTTTTTCCGATAACTACTCAGAGCCTAAGTGGTTTAGAAGCATATTATATTATGCTAAAGCGTACTTTAAACGTATAAAAATACGTTTAAAGTACGCTTTAGCATAATATATATCTACTATACTAAAACATAATAATCAGAACGTCTAGTTAATACACAAAGAAAATTCAACAACCGTTTACTATCTGAAAAAAATACTTGACAGAGCCCTGCGAATTTATAGGCGATCATAAAAAAACACATTAAAGCCGTTCAGTAGTTTTTGCGTCTATCGCGAACACAGACAAACGGACAAGAATTCCAAAAAAATATTTTCGTGTTAAGAATCGTTCATTTAAATAATATTATAATAGTAATAATAATAATAGAAATACTTTATGGGCTCTTATACGAAAAAGATTAATATGCCTGGTAAGCTTATACCACTCAAAATTTTCCACAAAAATATACCTTTTTTTTTTTTTTTTTTATCGTGCGGAAATCCCTTCGGATACCCCCCGCGTGCCAGCGGGGGCGGTTATGTCGGGCTTGAACCGACTAAAACCGCACGCCGTCTCGGGTCTACAGACGCCGGGGTGTAAGGTTGCCCATAGAGCATATCCCTCGCACCCCGACTGACCCTGGGCCATCTCCGGTTTCGAGATGGCCCCCTCGGGTTTGGGAACCACGGTGTCCCCGTCTTGCCCCGGTTTGGGGGAGGGGCGCTAGTCGCCCCACCGTCCCGGCCTGCTTCTGCTGGGGTGACAGGTGGCCTCACCCGCCACCCCCAGGCCTGCGCTCATGGAGGACGGAGGTCGTTAAGCGACCTCCGGCGCCTGAGTTGCCTGCGACGCGCGGCGAGCAAGTTGCGGGCTCGGCGGACCGGGAGAGTTCTAAGTCTTTCCCGGGCGCGCTCCGCCACCTCCTTCGCGAGCATTACATGCTCGCAGAAGGAGGCGGCGGCGGCCCACGCGCTCGCGCTCCGCACTATTGCCGCAATCATGCTGCCGAGCGAGAGGACTCCCACTCCGATGGCTGCCACGAGGTCACGCCTCGGCGCCTCCCACGCCGGGCAGTCTGCCAGCGTGTGCAGCCCTGAGTCCTCGCTCGCGTCGCAGTGATGACACTCAGGCGTTGGCTCCTTCCTGATCCGATGCAGGTGGTCCCCGAAGCACCCCTTCCCGGAGATCACCTGCGTCAGTCGGTAGGAGAGGCTTCCGTGTCGACTCTCCAGCCAATCCTCCATGATGGGCCTTACCGCCGCTATTGCGGCGTGCCCTCCACAAAAATATACCTAGTCTAAATAACAATAAGCTGAAAATTGAAAAAAAGAATTGAAAAGAATATTGTTCATCATCATCATCAACCTATTCTAGTCCACTGCTGGACATAGGTCTCCCCTAATGAGCGCCATAGCGCCCTGTCTTCAGCTTGCCGCATCCAGCATCTGCCCGCAGTCTTTCGCAGATCGTCATCCCACCTGGCCGGAGGGCGTCCTACACCACGTTTGCCGAGTCGCGGTCTCAAGAATAAAGTATTATTATGCCTTAAACGTTATGCCAAAGTATATTAAGACATAAAAATTATACGAATCAAGAGAATACCGACTCAAAGCTACTTGAATGTTGAGATAGGAGCGCTGAGTCGAGCTGAGTCGCACCAATTACACGTCGCAATGTGAGATCTGCCGAGTTATTCAGTACTATAAAATTCGATGTCGAGTCTCATTCAGACTGTTATTCGTCATCATGAAAATCTGAGCGCCAATCCCAGGTGTATTCAAAACTTGCACTTCGGAGTCAGAGGTACATTCATACCCCTCCTTTCCATGATTTGGATTATCTGGGCGTTTACGGGAATAACTGCCGTTTGACCGCCACCAACTACGAGAGGAAAGCCTGCGACAGCGCCTCGCCCATCAATCAGCAGAACTCCCGATCTTGGTGGCCCTATACATTCTACCCAAGCAATTATGAATTAAAATAAACTTTTTAAAACAAGCTTTCCGTATTCTCAGAAGACTTCTTCATTTTATACACATGAGGATACTTACATAAACGGCCATATTGCGACGTGCTATTTCCAACGAATTGCCAGCTGAATTGAGCCATAGCGCGCTGATAACCTCAATAACGAACACTTCGAACGTATTCAAAGTGAGCTCTTTCATCTGAGTGAGATACATACTACTACTGACCGTTATTCCTTCCAGTGAACGGCTGAAGTACACATGCTGCTCTAAGCATCAGCGAATAGAAATTTGGTGGCTTACTTCACTAGTCCATATCACCTACTTCCCTAGTGGAGTCCCCACTACCACTGCATCGCGTTTTAGCAAGTTTGCACATATCATCACAGTGTTACAGTCTAAATAATCTAAATGGTACCATTTGACAGCTATCGTTTAGGGTTGAATTTATGTTCAATCGATTTATCACCGCTGGTTTAGAAATACCCTTGTTAACTTACGATTTGTCATACGAACTGATAAATCTTTACCACCTGCTACTACTATGCGTTCTATTCCATTTTATGGAATAAAAATGGTTGAGCGTAACCTTTTTAGGGCATCTCGCAGAAATAAAGAATCCCGCCATTATATATTTTGGCATAATTTTAAATCGCATAAACCTAAAAAGCATAATATTATTTATTCGCATAACAGTTTGCAATATGTAAATATCAAAAGGTTTGACCGGATATAGTAGCTATTTTTGTTTACTACTTTGTTAATGACTGTTGATACCAGCATCAGGATTAACACCCTGAATCGGATCGATTAGGTTAGAAGGTAGCTTAGGAAACTAAAATAAAATAACCACCAACTTGTCAAGCCAAGAAATTTGACAAACGGTACGATTCGCGGTGCCCGGGCACCGGTCGGTCTCTTGTAGGTTGCGGGACCTTCGCTCCCACCTTAACCAGGAGGAGCCCAATAGGAGACCCGCGTAGCGGTGCTTCATCAAGTTTTTTTAACGTCCTATACATTTGTATGATACCTTCGCAAAAAAAAAAAAAAAAAAAATAGCATCTGCCACCATGTAAAACGCATATGTATTTATTTGGTTAGAGCAACACAAGGATGTGTTACTAATGACTGTTGATACCAGCATCAGAATTAAAACCCCGACTCGAGAGCAGTCCGACTCGGATAGATTAGGTTAGAAGATTAAGGCGGGAGCGAAGCGAAGCTCCCGCCTTGACCCTCGTGGTTTTTTTTTTGTAACCACAGAAATAGGAGCCCTGTGTAGCGGAGCACCGTCAAGTTCTTTTAAATGTCCTAAATAGTTTTATGTTGATGGACATTATGCTACAGTATCATTATGCGCTTATAAATATTATGATTTAATATCGTTATGCGATTATAATGTTATGCTTTAGCATATTATGCTTTTAAATAGTTATGCTAAACAAAATTATGCCTTTACAATTTATGCCGAATTATTGTTATGCGTTACGATCGTTGGGAGAAATGAAAGTATGCCATACTAAATTATGACATTAAATTTTACGCGTTACAATAGGGAACCTTTAAATTAATTTAAACCGAAATATTATGTCGCACTACATTCCTTCAACTTTTTTTATTGTTTAAGTTATAACTTCTAATTTAAGAATTGTTTTATATTTCGTTCAAATCGTGCAAGGCTAACGTTCTGTGTCTAGCATCTGTCAAAAGGTGCCTCTTAGATTATTTGGCCTGCAGTCCCGGTTGCATTCAAAGACTAGCACTTTGGAGCCCAGGGCCCGCTCTCCCACTTTTTTCTCGTTCCCAATCTCAAACCAGTTGTTCACCAGTCGCTTAACTAACTTTGTTTAGGACTCCATGCGTAGCATAGAACTATAACTAAGAAATTGTAATCCAATAGTTTAATTAGAATAACTAAAAAATTTAAAAACAAATCGTTTATTCACAAAAACCCCCGAATCGTTACAAAAATATACAAAATAGAACAGAAATCTTGGCACCATTCGTACTTGCACAGAAATTAAAAGGAATATAAGGGCTGGTACACTCCTGCGGAATAACTGCGAAGCGGCTTATGCGATCACACTTCGAATCTGACTATGAACTAACATACATTTATCATGAGAATAAATGTTTGAAGCATTTACTGTTCTTACTTTTTCTTATAAATTTAAATGGGAAAAAATCAACACTAAGGACAGGAGAAAAATTTAGGACGGGACTTGAAAAAATTTGGCACAGTAAATGCTACAAAATGTATTCTAGCTGTATGTTACTTTACAAAAATATGTTGACCCGAAAAATGAATAAATAATTAAAGTTTTGTCAGAATAAATAATAACATTAAAATGATTCCCTGTTTCCCTTCGTCGCGCCAAAACTTGAGAACGAATACCAATTTCATTCATCTTTTTTAAAATTTTCTAATACTTCGTGAAAGGTTCTTCGGAGAGAAAAATAACAAAATTGCTCAGAAAATTGGAAAATTTCCGAAAGCTTGAAAATTGAGAATATTCCACGCGGGTGAAACTGCAGGCTGTAAACAATAAAACAGGTTTCAAAAAAAATCTCACATTATTATAATGTGAGATTTTTTTTTCAATGAAAAGTTTAATAAGAATATTTAAGAATAATAGAAACAATTAATTATATTGAAACCTGTTCTATTGTTTACAAGCTGTTGCCTGCAGTTTCACCCGCGTGGAATATTCTCAATTTTCAAGCTTTAAATTAATGTTCACACATACGAGTCTACAGTTTTGAGATAAGCTGATGTTTAACATAAGCGTATCTGAAAACTGTAGACCTACCATGAAACGTACATCAGAAGTTTCGGGCCATCCCGGAATCGGACCCGAAGGCGGCACGAGATACTTTGTTCGGCTCAAACCCTGTCGAAAGAAATCTGAAGTAACTTCATAGTATTTAAATGCGTGATTCGTACGGACCCGAAGTTTCGCTTGTTGTGTTACATTTCCTGGTAGCCTTTCTGTATTACCATTAACTATAAAATAAATAAGTGAAATAAATATAATTTGCTTCGAATGTGATCGATTTTTTCGCTAGGCGATCACTCCGCAGGTGTGCACTGGCCCTAATGATAACTCCGGAGTTATAATATTTGTAATAATGTATATAATAGTATTTACAAATGACTCGTGTGATGATTACATGTCACTTAAGACCACGCTTCTATAACAGCTATAAATATTTTTCTTTTGTATACCAACCCATTTTTGTGTTACCTGCAACAAAAATTTTTATACCTGTCAAAAGTTGCGAAAAGGGTAAACCACCCTTTCATTGGCACTTCGTCAATTTGTTGGCACTTTTCAGTTTAAAGTGACCTTTTTTTTTAATGGATTCATTGAATCATTTCATTTTGAAAGGATTTTTTCGTTGTGTAATGTGTTACAAGCATGTTAATTTGACTATACCTCGCCTGATGATAAGCTAAAGAAAATAAGAGTCACCAAGTCGCAGTCAGCGCCGCTGGCGTAGCTGATGTTGAGCAGCATGGTTTCGAACGAGTCGTGACCCAGACCCAGCTGGTCGGTTACCTATGTGGGCCTGCAGGCGGGCGAGTGCAGGTCGCGGTCGGCGCCGCCGGCGAAGCTGATGTTGAGCAGCATGGCCTCGAACGGGTCGCTGCGCATGCGCTGCTGGTTGGCCGTGGCCGCTGAGCCGCTGTCGTGCACCACGCGGGACTCCTCCAGCCCGTTCTGGGGACAATACTGCCGAAGCTGCTGAAGATGCTCGACGAAGATCGTTTTGTAGTTCCTATTTACTCCTTATACCACACCAACACCAATAAGACCTTGATCAGAGCTACCGTCTTGTATGGATCGTCATGTTTGGCCTTAAAAGTGATGATGAAAGACACCTGCATGCAGCGGAGATGCGAATGTTAAGGTGGATGTGTGGTGTGATGAGAATGGACAGAATATGCGTAAGTCAGAAGTTTGAAAGTGCACCAATGAATGATATATTGTGAAGCGAGCGGCTGTCATGGCATGGACTACTGAGCAATTATAGAGAGGTGAAACTATTTTTAACGGATTCTATCGCGATTTATTTCATCCATGCAGCCAAGGTCACGAGGAGTGGCTGCTGTAAAGCAACCGAAACGTCGGGATCAATGTAAAATATAAAATAACATCAAATAAATCGCGATAGAATCCGTTAAAATAGTTTTATTTCAATATACCTAGAGAGGTGACGTAATTAAAATTCCCTATGAAAAACGCGTGACACTTTGCGCAGGTGAGGTGTGGTGAAGAGGGATTAGATCCCATCCACTTCTGTATTCGCCATCTACCGGTCAATAGTAAAATTACTTACTTCATTCTACGTCGATGTTGCTACGTACTTAGATGTCAGTAAATGTAACAGGGACACAGACACAATTTTTTTTTATAAAGATAATTAGTATCTAGCCGAAATTACTACATAACATAACATAACTTCACGCCTGTATCCCCGAAGGGGTAGGCAGAGGTGTATTACACACCCACGAATCGCCAGTTATGTTAAGGTCCCGATGTAATAGGGGGCGAGCCTAATGCCATCTACCGGGCACATTACTAATATTCCCCCTAACCCCTCCAGCTAAGCTAAATTGCTTGTGTTAGGAGTGGGTTCACATCGGTAGTGTTATGGCCAGGATTCGAACCCGGGACCACTAAGCTAACGACCGACGCTTCAAAAATATTGCCATGTAACATCTCGTAGCATTATTTTGGAAACACTGGAGGCTAAGAGAGCTGTGCACAGGACGAATGCCAACAGTACACAGAACAAGGCCACGCCTACTGCGATGACGTCAGGATGAGTTCAAGAGTAACAGCGCACAGTTACTTAGGCCCGCTACTCTTTGTATTTGCTCTGTCGCTTGGACATATTATGAGAAGAAATGAAAAAATGTGAAATTACGAATGCGAAGTTATACTTCAAAGTATTGTAGCAGATTAGGTAGATCCAAGAAATGATGGATGGATTGCGTGAAAGAGGACATGGCAAGGAAGGGACTGACTGAGGTGATGACATCTAACAGGAATGTATGGAGGAGAATATTGCGCCGAGATGATGACCCCCCCCCCACTCAGATCTTCGGAGCCCAAGTCAACCTCACCTGCTGATTAACGAACGAGGCTCTGGCGCCGGTATTCCTCTCGGGGGGGGGGGGTCCAACCAGATCTAAGGATGTGATGATGATGATGATTTCTTATACAGTACACGGTTTTTAATTCGACACGTCGTGAGGAAGTAGAAAGGCCGGCTAATAACGGCTTGCTTAGGTTCTGTAAAGCGTTCCCTCTAACGCACAGCGCGTCTACAACTAGATATCTTTTCATTTAGAGTAATTAAAACCGAAGTTATGTTCATATTTTATAAGCACAAACGGTTTTAACTACTCTATAAATGTATCAAGTACGATAAGGAGACCGTTCCACAGAACCGAAGCAACCTGACATTCGCACTCATCTTACCGACGCAGTATGCCAAGAGACCTTTTTTAAATCAATTTTTATACACTATTAGTATACTTCTTTTTTCTTTTTTTTTATATTTAGGACACGTCAATTTTACTTCACCTCGCCTGATGGTAAGCTGAAGGTAAAGTCACAGGAAAGAGGGTCACCATTACATACACGTACCATGTTAACAATGGTGGCACTCAGCTTGACGGCCTCATCAGAAGAGGATTGTCGTCGCAGCACCGCGTGACACCCACCGGTCCCACTAGTGCTGCGACCACAATCCCCCTGCCGGCTATGCACTTGCTGACCCCTAAACGCAATTAAACCGAAATTGGATTACTATATGGAGGGTTTTTCGCAATCGTGCACGGTGGTACCCGTATCAGGAGGGACTCGTAGCAATTCTAGCCAGGTTAGACATTGAGACCCCTCCGTGCCTCGGAGAGCACGTTATGCCGTCGGTCCCGGTTACCATGCTAACATGGTTTCTTACTAAATACCTTTTTTTTTTTTTTTCGTGCGGAAATCCCTTCGGATACCCCCCCGCCGGCCAGCGGGGACGGTTATGTCGGGCTTGAACCGACTAAAACCGCACGCCGTCTCGGGTCTGCAGACGCCGGGGTGTAAGGTTGCCCATAGAGCATATCCCTCGCACCCCGACTGACCCTGGGCCATCTCCGGTTTCGAGATGGCCCCCTCGGGTTTGGAAACCACGGTGTCCCCGTCTTGCCCCGGTTTGGGGGAGGGGCACTAGTCGCCCACCGTCCCGGCCTGCTTCTGCTGGGGTGACAGGCGGCCTGAAATACCTAGGGCAGTCGTTACGGGTAAAAATAGTTCTAAAAAGTCCGACAACTGCCATGCTATTCTGTAAGAACGTTTATGTATCTCGACAGCTGAATAAATAAATAATAAATATTCTAGGTCATATTACACAACGCCATCTAGATCCAAACTAAGCAGAGCTTGTGATGCGGGTTCTAGAATGCGGATAATCACACTTAGATACTTTTTTTGTAAACAAATACATATGATACATAGAAACACCCAGACCAATGCAAATATACATATTTGCAATGAGCGGGAATCGAACCCGCGACCTCTGACTTCGTTTAGTATCTGATATTACTTATATTAACTATGGTAAACTGTGTAACATTGTGTCTAAATAATAAATATTCTAGGACATATTACACAACGCCATCCAGACCCAAACTAAGCAGAGCTTGTGATGCGGGTTCTAGAATGCGGATAATCACACTTAGATACTTTTTTTGTAAACAAATACATATGATACATAGAAACACCTAGACCAATGCAAATATACATATTTGCAATGAGCGGGAATCGAACCCGCGACCTCTGACTTTGTTTTATATCTGATATTACTTATATTAACTATGGTAAACTGTGTAACATTGTGTCTATGTATAAGGTGTCATTGTATAATATGTATAAGGTGACATTATCTATGCTCTCTCTCTGTCATATTTGAAGTTTTTTGTCAAAGAAAAAAATTTTTTTTTTTGTTTTTTTTTAATATTTAGGACATGTCAATTTGACTTCACTTCGCCTGATGGTAAGCTGAAGGTAAAGTCTCAGGAAAGAGGGTCACCATTACATACACGTACCATATTAACAATGGCGGCGCTCAGCTTGACGGCCTCATCAGAAGAGGATTGTCGTCGCAGCACCGCGTGACACCCACCGGTCCCACTAGTGCTGCGACCACAATCCCCCTGAATATTTTTGTTTATTATTGGTTAAAAAGGGAAGGATGTTGTATATCTGATATTTCTTATATTAACTATGGTAAACTGTGTAACATTGTGTCTATGTATAAGTGTCTACATTATTTATGCTCTCTTTCTCTATGTCATGTTCATGTACTGTATATGCCGGGATCCATATTAAAGTTATTACAATTCTATCATCTTTTATTACGAACATAACATAACATAAACTCACGCCTATATCCCCGAAGGGGTAGGCAGAGGTGCTAGCACCCACATTTCGCCAGTTTATGTTTAGATCCCAATGTAATAGGTGGCGAGCCTATTGCCATTAACCGGGCACTTATAAGCCTGCGATAAATACACACATAACTTCGAAAAGCATCGAAAAGTCATTGGTGTGTGCCATAGTAAGACCTGGGATCGAACCCGAGACCTCGTCTCAGCAGTCCATTACCCATACCACTAGGCTACCGCGGCTTACGAACACTTAACTATATAACAGACTTAGCAGTCGACAATCTCACCTCCAAATCATTTGTCGAGATTTATAAACACTCTTACACAATACTATGGCTGGTCCAAGTACAGAATTTCGAAATATTTTTTTACACTTTCTATATTACTGTAGAAATTAAAATTGAGCGGATAGTTTCCCAAATGTTCATTTAGCAAACCAACTTTTCGCAATTTTACACTTAGCAACACTATTTTCGGCAATTTATTGTTTAACAAATAATTACATGGCAATATTTCATTTTACCAAGTATTATGTAGTCAAGTATGGTTTGGCATAAGATGCTCTTCCCAAAATATTGCGTATCATATGATTTACTTAAGAGTATAAATTCACTGCATTAAAAACTTGCCAAATGAATTTGCTTAGTGTATATTTGAGCAAGTAAATAAAAAATAAAACTTTAGCAAGTAAAAAGTTACCAAATTAATATTTAACCAAGTGATTAAAATGCGAAATATAAATTTGACGAAAATATTTTGCCAAACGGAAGGATATATACCAGGCCACTCAGAAAGTATTGCGAAAAAAGTTTTTATATATGAGAGACTGGTCAGTTATTATCTATTTCTAAAATATGATTATTTATGAGTAAAAATAAGTACGTTCCAATTTCAAAATTTCTCTCTGCATTTTTTGCAAGATAATTTCAATTATTGTGTCTCATTGAAAAATGGATCTGCGTCGGGAACATTTTCGCGCTATGATTTTCTACGATTTCAAGTGTCGCCTGAAACCAGACGAATCGTACGATAGACTTCAAATGGCATTCATGGATGAAGGCCCTTCCAAGGCGACCGTGTATCGTTGGTATAATGAATTCAAGCGCGGTCGACTGACTTTGGAGGATGAAGAAAGAAGTGGTCGCCCTTTGACGGCTGTTACGGAAGAAAACGTGCTAGCAGTGAAAAATTTAATCCAAGATAATAGACGAGTCACATATCAAGAGATTCAGCACATTCTTCAGATTGGATCGGGAAGCCTTCACGAGATTCTACACGTGTATCTTCGTGTGAGAAGGATAGTTTCACGCTGGGTGCCGCACAATCTCACCGATGCTCAGAAGCAGGCCCGGGTGGAATGGTGTCGTGATATGATAAACAAGTTTGAAGCAGGCGCGTCTCGGCGTGTTTATGACATCATTACAGGTGATGAGTCGTGGATTTATCAGTATGATCCAGAAACAAAACGCCAGTCGACGGTTTGGGTGTTTCAAAACGAATCAACACATACCAAAGTGAAGCGATCTAGAAGCGGAGGGAAGATTTTGATCGCGAGTTTTTTAATTTGTCTGGCTACTTGTTATCAATCCCTTTACGAAATCAAAGAAGCATCAACGCTGAATGGTACACTACCAAATGCTTGGCAGAAGTTTTCTGTGTAGTGAGCTACAAGCGACCAAACACAGGGCTTCGCGGGATACTACTCCACCATGACAACGCGCCCGCACACACCGCGCTTAAAACGAGGGACTTCCTGGACAGCACTCCGGTTAAACTCCTAGGTTACCCTCCTTACAGCCCTGACCTTGCACCGTGCGACTTCTTTTTATTCCCGAAAGTAAAAAATCAGCTCAAAGGGATACAATTTTCGTCGCCGGAAGATGATGCGCTGTCAACGTTTGAGCAGGCTGTTTTTTTTTTTTTTTTTTTTACGTATAAATATTGAATATTGTACGACATTCTACACAGCGCTTTCTAGACCCAAAGTAAGCATAGTTTAACTAGCTTGTGTTATGGGTTCCAGACTGCGGATAAACATACTTATATACTTTTTTTTGTTTTGTAAATACATACGTATTATACATAGAAACACCCAGACCAATGCAAATAGACATATTCATGCATACAAATATTTGCACTGAGCGGGAATCGAACCCGCGCCCCCTGTGTAGCAGTCGAATACACTACCGCTACGCCACAGAGGTTTTCTGCGGCGGATTGGAAAAAGTGTTTTGAAATCTGGTTCAAACGCATGAAACTTTGTATAGAGGCTGGTGGAGAGTACTTTGAAAAGATTTAATAAAAAAATATTTACCTACACTTTACACATTTTTTTATTTTCGCAAAACTTTCTGAGTGTCCCACGTATGTAGTATGATTTGTAGTTTAGATAGAATCTTATCATTTTGATTTATAATTTGTCAGATTACAAGGTACTCTTCGTCAAAATATTCCGGACTACAGGAGATACTCAATACTCAATACATTTATTGCGTTTCATAATGTGATACAGATGTCATGTTATTATTATTAAGTTACAATTATGGACCCTGTCGGGCACAGCACAATGTTTGGAGAGGGGGAGAATTTTCTGTTGTACACAGTTTCGTTTCTATAATTTAATTTTGGATATTATTATTATTTCTCTATTTGTTTTTATTAATTATTTGTAATTTCAGTAAAAGATCTTAGGCAGTACTCTATAATCCGACTAATCCGATAATCCGACACTGCCCTGCAAAACATTTGTCGGATTACCAGGAGTCCACTGTAATAGGTTTATGGGAAGAGCTTGGCGAGCGTTTAAACCATACCAATTTGTGAGTCATTTTAAACATTGTGGGGGAACGTCCTGTGTGGGAATAAAACGCCATCTATGAGATGAAATTCGTTTATTTTGTATCGCGTTTACCGGTTGCAAATATCACTTCTACCTGGCGAACTTTTTCTTCGGTGTCGTTTGTCGTTGTTCTTTTTCTGACGTCACAACGAATATTTACCAGAAACTCAAATCTCCTGTATAGGTCACTTTTTCAATACACATGTAGAGCAGTTACTCCGAGCTACACCTGGTGCGCCACATCCATAGCAAAGAAATTTAGGTGCTGGAGGTGACGGAGCCTGCATCGCCTTCAAAGATTTAGTAGGTTGTACTAAGACAGGCTTAGGTTCATCTTCCAGCTTTCTACGATCTTCTCTAAGTTGGCCATTGAAGTGACAGAATCCACATTTCTTTTTCTGGATCCCCTTCACTTTTGTTCTGTCATGACAAGGACCTGCATTCTGATCACAGTCTAACACTAACGAGGCACTCTATCACGTATAAAGCTTTTCAGCTGGCAGTAGATCATGTCTAACTGATGACATTTAGGTTGTCTAGGATCTGGAAGATGACCAAAAAGGAACCTCTTATGTGCTATGAAACTTTCAGCTGATGTTTGATCGTCCTGTTTCTCACCGACTATATCCTGATACAATAAGCAGGTTTTTTAATTCCAGGTTGTCACTTGTGTCTTAACACCTTGCCACCAAACTGCAGCTTCCTTTTTCAGCTGCAGTGGTACCCGCACTTCAGCATGTTTTTGATCTGCTTGAAAGCCATTGCAGCTGACAGGAAAAATCTCCTCGGAACTTACTGCGCAGTACATGTGGTGAAATTACTATGACTTTCTGGTGAAATTTTTGCAGGCAGGTTCTGGAATTGTTCATGGGTGAAGTCGCCCGACATCTTATCTGTAGTTGTTTCTTAATCCTATAGTAGCAGTTCTCGCAGCCGCAAACGTTACAATATTTGTTGCTTACATCTCAGATGAGGTATCATCGTCGTCGTCGTCGGCTACCAGAGTCGCCAGCCAGTGTAGAATTTCCCCGCGCGTGATGTAATCGTTGAAGACGTACTGCGTTTACGGAGATACACTTGAAATGACATCTGTATTCTGTTCCATTGACCTTAGCCAATAACGGCTAAGGTGACGCATGCAGACAAAAGGTTTCGGGGGACTCGGTTCGGGGGGACGACCGCTAGTTCATTCATGAATTCCAAGTAGTCGTTCCAAACAAGGAAGCAACTCTTAGCTTGTATACAAATTCAGCGACAACGACGCGTAGTCGTTATCTTCTGGATAATCTGAACACCGACTTTTACAAAATGAGGACACTTGAGGAGCGCCATCTATTGGTGCGTATTGGAACTCATTCACTATATTAAAGTGAAAAGTAATTACGTTACAACATTATTTTTGATAATTTATTAAGTTGTAAAAAATGGGATATCAAATACTTAATTAAACGGCGTTTATGAAGCACACCAAACGATTAGTTTGAAGGGTTTTATGATATAGTGTGGCTATGATATGTATGTATGACACTAGCAATAGAAATATATAGTGGCTAACCAGAGATCGGAATAGGTAGAGTATCCTAAAGTTCGAAGAAGTAAGTAACATAGAGTAATACCTCCTCTAAAATCCCGGAATCATACATAATTATGATAATTAAAACCCGGGAATGTAAAAAAAATTAACTGGACTTTAGAGTATAGGTACATATTGTTGATTTGAAGAATAAAATTCCAATTTTTAGGGTTCCATAGTAAAATTGTGTCAGGTTCAAATGTTTTAAATACTTAAATTAAAACTAAGTTGGAATTGTTTCCGTGGAAATTAAATACATTTTAACTAATATGCCTTAAATACAGTTTGTTGTACAATTTGTTTAATATTATTCAGGTATCGGCGGGTGCAACGATCTCTATTGTTACTAAATATTTTCTGTTACACAAATAAATGGGGTATAATTCACTATCTCTTTCACACATGTAGGAATTGCTGTCTATTTTCTCTTTTATTCAAGCAAGAATTGTGTGAAAGAGATAGCAACCATCGTTTTCTACTAAATTTACTGCAGTAATTTGCAGTTTCTTAAATCCCGGGATT
The DNA here is from genome assembly GCA_946251805.1 of Cybosia mesomella. NCBI lineage: Eukaryota > Metazoa > Arthropoda > Insecta > Lepidoptera > Erebidae > Cybosia > Cybosia mesomella. The sequence goes on along the minus strand of OX276403.1, from coordinate 1,841,313 downwards.
AAATCCCCATGTTTATGATTCCGGGATTTTAGATGTGGTAATCAACTCTATGTTACTTCCTTCCTCGAACTTTAGGTAAATATAGTCTACTTATTCCGATCTCTGCTAATAACACGTACCTCAGGGCGTGGACTCCAGAGTCTGACGACTGTCTCGATGCCGCTGGTGGCCAGCAGGAACATGGAGGGGTGCAGCTGTATGCAGTTCAGTATCGAGTCGTCTCCCCGCAAACATCTGATGATGTTACCGGATTTCCGACACCAGATGAACATACTGCCGTCGTCGGAACTGGAAATAAATACAAGAAATATAATTAACTAGCTGTGCAACGGGTTTAACTCGCCGTATAGGTACTGACAACCTTCGTCCTCCATGAGCGCAGGCCTGGGGGTGGCAGGTGAGGCCGCCTGTCACCCCAGCAGAAGCAGGCCGGGACGGTGGGGCGACTAGCGCCCCTCCCTCAAACCGGGGCAAGACGGGGACACCGTGGTTCCCATACCCGAGAGACCGAAACCGGAGATGGCCCAATGTCAGTCGGGGTGCGAGGGATATGCTCTATGGGCAACTTTACACCCCGGCGACTGTAGACCCGAGACGGCGTCCGGTTTTAATGGGTAAAAGCCTGACAACGCCGCCCCCGCTGGCCGGTGGGAGGGTATCCGAGGGGATGTCCACACGAAAAAAAAGGTACTGACAAACATCTTGAATAAATTTCGGCGTGGTGGGTGAAAGTACACGTATGTGGACTGCCGAGCCAAAAAAATAAGGACCAACCGAAAAAAATAAATAAAAGGATTGATCAATCATTGACGTGAGCCCTTTGGGCCCATGATTGGTTAAATCTACTTGCATGGCCCATAGAAACAAACGAACTATTCAGCTTTATTATCAGCATAGATTATATATAAAACGCGGCCTCTGTGGCGTAGCGGTAGTGCATTCAACTGCTATGACAGGGGGCACGGGTTCGATTCCCGCTAGTGTAAATATTTATATGCATGAATATGTCTATTCGCATTGTTATCTGGGTGTTTCTTATTCACAAAAAAATTGTCCGCATTCTGGAACCCAGAATACAAGTTTGTTAAACTATGCTTACTTTGTGTCTAGAAAGCACTGTGTAGAATGTCGTAGATTATTTATTTATTAAATAAAACCCTTTCCCCCTTTCGCTTTGAGTGTATCATTTCAATACGCATTCAATTTAAGTCAGTTTCAATATAATTGAGCGTCGGTAGCTTGGTCAAGTAGTCAACCTGAAGCTCGGGAGTTCCCGGATTCGGGTCCTGGCCATCCTCCTTAACCACTATGCTATTGACAGATAGGTCGTACTTGCGCTCGTAGCCAGAAGTACAGCAGTATTTTTTTTCTTTAAATTTTTTTTATTTTTTTAAATAGATTAAAAAGCCTACCCAGCTGCAATATAATTCGCTTCAGGGCCAAGGAAATTCGCTTCCTTAATATCAGTAGTGGTGTTGCAGTGTCCCAGGAAGCGCTGCGTGTAGTCGAGGGCCGAGGTTCGAAGCTGCCGCTCCAGTACGCTGGTGGGCTGGTTCTCTTCTGTGTCACCGGCTGCTGAAATCGGAGCAGAGAAACTGATAGATGTGGTAATCATTTGTGGAATCGAGAGAATTACCCACAGAGCTAATACAGAGAATACAATAGAATACTATAGGAATACAATATTATAGTAATGGAATAGAATCAGCATCGACCTATGCTAGTCCACTGCTGGACTTCTTCAGCTTGTCGCATCCAGCATCTGCCCGCAGTCTTAGAATAGTAGGTATTGTGATTATTTTCCTATCAAAGAACGCGTGACACTTTGCGGGGGTGAAGGTGTGGTGAAAAGGGGTAAGATTACACCCACTTCTTTAGTTATCTTCCGGGCATTAAGTGGAAGATCGATCCCTCGCATAGTGTGCTCGTTATGAATCTTTATATGCAATAACATGTGTTTGCGTTCCGTTGCAGAAGATCGGCGACGGCATTTCCGTCGAGTGTAGCGTAGCCTTGTGTTGATGTCAAAGTCAAAGACTATTTATTCTGTATAGACAATTAATACGGCACTTACAAAACGTCAAAAAAAATTAAACTTAATGTTTGGCAAATGGACCACCGGTTCAAGACGCGGCCCTGTCCTGAGAAGACTCCGGCAAGAAACTCAGCGGGCTGTTTTTTTTGGTCTATTTACAAATACGTTTACTTAATTTAATTACAATATTTCGTTTGAGTAGCATAGTGAGAGAGCAAACAGTTCCTATACAAGCTTGTTTGTCGTCTAAATAGTCTTGAATTTTATAATAGCCTATACCACATGTATCCAACGCCATCTAGCGACAGCAAGGCAACTACTTCGATACTACTACAAAACTACTAATCGTGCATCGCGAAAGTGAAGTTCACGCACTGAGTGGCTTATATACAACCTCGCAACGCGCGAGTGTGACGCCCCTGGTGTTGCGCACGTCCATAGGCCACGGTGACCGCTTCCCATCAGGTGGGCCGTGAGCTTGTCTGCCACCTGAGTGGTATAAGAAAAAAAAAAATTGTTGGTTTGTGGCCCACCAGGCGTGAACACCTTCCCTTGGGAGAATTCTTCCGTTGTGTTGGAGGAAGATCTCAACCCGTTCCTCCACTAGCCTATTGTGTGTTATCATCAAGGAACGCAACATCCGCTCCTGTCTGAATTCTTCAATGGCATCAAAATTAAAACTTCAAAAATCGTGTTACCTTCATCAGGCTGGGTCTCCATGCTGTCTAAAGCCAGATTAATGTCCTTTTGCAATAAGAACACCGCGTGACTGTTCGCGTGTCTCGGGAACTTGTCCTTGAAGTACAGCAGGCACTCGTGGGCCTCCCGCGCCTTCTTGAGGTCCATGAGGCCCTTGGCGAGGCGGAAGTGAGACTTCACGTGCGACGAGTCTAATTTTATTGCTTTGTAACAGTCTTTTATTGCGGCGTATGTGTCTCCTGACCTGGGGATGACATAATTATCACCAATTTTATTTGAGACTATATTTTTTTAAGAATATTAATTAAGTGGAATCTCTAGTATTTCTTTTAACCCCTCCAGTTAAGCTAAATGCCTGCGTTAGATGAGGGTTCACGTCGGTAGTGTAATGGCCAGGATTCGAGCCCGAGAGCTCTCGATCGTAAGGTCGACTCCTAACCACCAAGCTACTGACGCTATTCGACCACAAGCATTATCATCATCATCAGAATGTGAGCATTCGTTTTATTATAACGAATTCTATCTGACATTTAATGAAAAATTTAATACTTGGCACTTTTATTTAGTACTCATCGCCATCATCTTAGCATTATACCCGGATGCATCCGTGCATCCGCTTTCACTTAGGAGCCCCCCTTAATCCTTCTCCTCCTTATAATTAGCTTTCAAAAGCCATCTACTTTTAATGGTGCGACTGCCAACGCAAACATCTATAATCAATCTTTTTCATCTCTCCTGTTCGGGTGGAAAGTAGCTTATTTCGTTCCTAGGGCGGAAAGTATTTTTTTTTTAATTTAAGGGTTTGCCATGGAGTCTATGATAATTACGTCGTAATGCCTTGATATCATGGTCTTTTTTTTATATGGCCGCCTAGATACTCGATTACAATGTAACCAATAGTACGTGAAAAAAAACAATTTAAGTTTGCTAAATAATTAGCGGGAAAACGAGATATAAATAAGTACCTTGTGTTAGTTGTGGTTGAAAATGGTTTCGGAAAGTGATTCCAGTTACATGGATATTAATTTAACTCCCGATGAGATTGAAGAACAGGCAAAAGCTGTTGTTAATAATCCATTTTCAAATTGTTCTAATTTTACTTTAAATTTTAACTGATAATCAATATACCTGATTCATTAAATGTGTGTGTAATATTTTAATTTCCTCACATAGTCGAAATGAAAAGTAGAGTGTTTACCTCGGGTGAAAGTCAGCCTTTTCACCCTCAAACTATTGGCGCTCTCACTTCGTTCGAGCTCCAGAAATATCTCGGGTGAAATGGCTGACTTTCAACCCTTGTGTAATAATCTACTATTACTGTACAGGCGGTACGCTTGTGGAATGCAGTGCCTTTATCCATCAGGCGCGCCCAATCTCTGGCCACCTCTAAAAAGATGCTAAAAGACCTGACTTTTAGTTTCTTATAGTGTATCGTATATATCTGATGTATTGATGTATGTTTATGCGTGTATTTGTATACTCGTATACCCAACATTGATATTTATTTTATATGATGAACATTTTTTTTATTTATTTATACATAACATAACATAAACTTACGCCTATGTCCCGGAAGGCAGAGGTTCTAGCACCCATATTTCGCCAGTTAATGTTTACGTCCCAATGTAATAGGTGGCGAGCCTATTGCCATTAACCAGACACCTATAAACCTGCGATAAATAGAAACATAACTTCGAAAAGTCATTGGTGTGTGCCATGGTAAAACCTGGAATCGAACCCGAGACCTCGTCTCAGCAGTCCATTACCCATACCACTAGGCTACCGCGGTTTCTTTAATTATTTAATCTTTTATATTATTCCTTTCCTATTAACCACACCAATAACAACCCATAAATGTTCATATTCGTAATCATCCAAAGTTTGCCTGTAAGAAATTGCTTTTAGCGATAAGGCCGCCATTTGTACATATGTTGACTGAAGATCTTGGTGGGGTTGTAGCACAATGGTTTACTATAAAGAGTATATGTTAAGCGTCGGTAGCTTAGTGGTAAAGGAGTCGACCTTAAGATCGAGAGGTTCCGAGTTCGAATCCTGGCTTTTACACTATCGATGTGAACCAACGCAATATCTAGCTTATCTGGAGGGACTAATAGTAATTTTGGCAACTAGCGTTATTAAAAAACATGTATGTATCGCCGTACGCACCAGCCGCGCCGCATGAGTGCCGCCGCCCTGTTGGAGTACAGCATGGCGCAGTCGGGGCAGGCCGCGATGGCCTCGTTGTAGAACACCACTGCACTCGAATAGTTGCCTTTGTTCACGAGATCGTTGGCCTGAAACAACAAAACGATGTAAAAATTAACAATGGAAAAAAAACAAACATTACAACAAAAATTAATAGTGTAAATACTCGTAACTACTTTTAAAATATCGATAAGAGAGAGAAGAGAGAAGAGAAATCGATAAGGTGATATATCGATAAAGAAATTTATCGATTAAGAAACATATCAATAAGGGGACAGTATCTATTAGGGAATATAACAATACCTAAATCGATATATTAGGGAACATATCGATTTGGGAATATAGTATCATACATAAACATAACTTCACGCCTGTAACCCCGAAGGGGTAGGCAGAGGTATATTACACACCCCCGATTCGCCAGTTATGTTAAGGTCCCAATGTAATAGGGGGCAAGCCTATTGCCATCTACCGGGCACAATATCAAGCGAGCGATAATTAACATTTATTATTAATGCACACATAACTACGAAAAGTCAGAGGTGTGTGCCCGGGGCGACTGGGGATCGAACTCGAGACCTCGTCACAGCAGTCCGTTACGTACGCCACTGGGCTATCGTCGCTTAATAATATAAAGAATGCTTAATATAACAATTAGCGAATATGTCGATACGGGAAATATCGATAAAGGAAAATATCTCTTACCATCTCTTTAAGTTGTCTAACTCTATCAGGTAGTTGTGGCTGTGTCTCCACAGTCCCATTGGTCCCATTAGTGCCATTCTTGCTCTGCTGCTTACCCTCCCCCTCCCTATTGCCGTGATTATGTTGGATTATGAAGCTTTCAACTAAGACTGGCCTCCGAGCTTGGTTTATGTCAAATAAGTACACCTAAAAAATAAAAAATATATATGTTTACTTAATTTGATAAAATATACAAAATATTATTCTGGAAAGTATTATATAGCGCGCAAACCATAGCATAGCTTCTAATATGGGTTCTAGAATGCGGATAATACTCCCAGATCAATACAAATAGACATTCATACATAGGAATATTTGCACAGAGCAGGTATTGAAACCGCGACTTTTGTCGTAGCAGTCAAACGCTCTACCACCACACCACACGGGTCGTCAAATAACAACAAATTTGCGTAACAAATATAGGTCGCGTAATATATATCGCTATACTAGGTGATATTGTAACAAATGTTCCCATGATACCAGCACCATTTAGTTATATACCTGTTCAGATCCCAAATTAACTAATAGTTCATTGCCATCGTGACTAAACGCGACGTACGTTGTCGCCTTCTTAGGAAACGTGTGCTCATTGGGCTCCATTGATAAATGACCTGAAAATCAAATTGGAGAGAAATTATTTATAGGCATAAAAAGAACCTGGTTATACGAAATATACAAAACTTAGTAGGGATTTCACCGGTGAGCATTTCGCTCAATGTTGGACCTTTTTTTAACGGTTTAGTACAAACCACTTACACAAAATAAAATTTATTTATTGATTTATAAAATTTAGTATGATCTGTATTTTTTGCTGCGGGTGCTGGCTGAATAAGCCGAAAGCTAGCAGGAGTGTAAGTGTACGTGTAATTGTACGCCTAAGAGTACACGCAAGTGTACGTGTAGGGTGCGTGTACGCTTAAGTGTACGCGTAAGTGTACGGGTAAGTGTACACGCAAGTGTACGTGTAGGGTGCGTTTAAGTGTACGTGTACGCTCAAGTTTACGTTTAAGTTCACGTGTAAGTGTATATATAAGTGTACGTGTACATGTAAGTGTACGTGTACATGTAAGTGTACGTGTACATGTAAGTGTACGTGTACATGTTAGTGTACGTGTACATGTAAGTGTACGTGTACATGTAGGTGTACTTGTGAGTATACGTGTACCTGGCGCGAAGTAGTGCACGGCGGCGCGAGGGATGTTGTTGTCGGGGTCGCCGTGGCCGGCGCGCGAGCAGCGCAGGTTCTGGCGCTCCCACACCTGGCGCGTCGGGGGCCCGCTCGTCTGCTCGCCGTACTGAAAGTAATCATATATAGATAGATAAAATACTCTTTATTGTAGACCACATATTACTTTACAAAAGATCTTAAGTCTAAACATATAGGAGGTACAATGGGTACCTTTGGATGGATGGATTCATTAGTAGGAGTAAAATGGCAGTTGATGGCGTACTACGTCATAAATTATCATAATTCAATCAACATTAGTCATCATCATCATCTGTCTGCTGCAAAAGATTAAGAGGTAACAGGTCCAGGTAAAATGTATAAGTTTGTTTAGATGATGTTTAGATGATTTTAGATTGACATGATCATTTACATTCAAATTAAATTTATAAACGGGATATTTACCATGTTTATTATCTCGAGTACATTCGTGATCATGGCACTTGTAACAGTGCCGAAATATCGGATTCTCGAAAAAGATAATAAACATGGTAAATATCCCGTTTATAAATTTAATTTGAATGATGTTTAGATGTTTGTAACTCAATCACGCTCAAATGGCTGAACGGATCTGACTGAAATTTGGCACAGGGACTGATTATAGTCTGAAAGAACACATCGAATAGGTTTCTATGAGTAGCATGCGATCAAAATTCCACGCAGGCGAAGCTGCAGCTAGTACCAAAATAATTTCCTTCACCTGTAATTTCGCCAGTTTTATCATCCTAGTGTCATAGAGCCTGACATAAAAGTCGTTGGCACCAACAGCTAGCTGATAAGGGCGGCGAGGGTTGACAGCCACGCATTTGGCTTCAGCGTACCGCCCTAAATGGTTCAACAAGTTCACCAGCACGTTAGGAGTGTCGGGACTACAGCTATGCGAGCTTCGAAGGTCGTGTTGGCTGTGGAAGAAAATAAAATGTATCAAATTACCCATACTGTATTTTTCTGGCGGTACTAAACCTTTTTAAGGAAGACAGTGGCCCGATTCAGTGCCGCCTTGTTTTCGAACACGTGATTTCAATTCAATTTAAAAAAAAGTGGAAATATCTTTGGTCGCCATCATCTCAGCGTTGTGTCCCGATTGCATCCGAGGTCTACACCTCGGAGCCCGGGGTCCGCTTTCCTGCCTTTTCTCTCCACTTCGCACGATCTTGGGCATCTATGGTAGTGAGACCGTTGGCACGCATGTTATCCCTTACGACGTAAAACCAGCACTTCTGGGGTGTCCGCCTCCTACCGGGGCCCGGCGGAAGTGCCATGGCCAGACATTTGTTACCAGTAGAAATATCTTTGGTATGCCGTGTAATACGACAAAAAAAATACCTACCTAAGTTTTTGAAAGGTTTATTATTATTCCTTCAGATTTGTTTTCAATTACATTTTGAAATTTTAATTTCATTCGTTTTATAATCACACGTTTTAAAAAAATAAGTTGGATTAATCGGGCCCCAGGATGGTTTCACAGCGGCAGCAACTGCAAATTGTCTAGCATTTGCAATGCAATTGTCTGGCTTGCAACCATGGTTTTATCCATTATGCGAATTTTGTTGACTCTATTCCCGCGTAGTCAATTCAACACCAGCCCCGGCAAATTGTTCCCCGTGGGTGTCCTTTTAAGAAATAGGTGATGAGCCTATTGCTATTATAGGAGGAATAGGGTGTTATATTTCTCCGACAGAAAAGGAGGATGGAGGCGCTAGGTTACCCTGCCTAGCGGACCACAACCCAATGGGTGATATTGGGATGTTTTATAGATTAGTGTGAAAAATATTCAATTCGTGATGCAGGATCAGTAGTTGTCGGCTGTTAGTGGTCAGTTGGTATCACGTCATTACTTTCCTTAAAGACCGAAGGTCGACTGCCATCATGTGTTAATTTTAATTTGCTATTTGTGGGGCAGTCGACGCCAGGATGGAGCAATTGCTGCAGGCTACCGTATCCCTGCTGAAGCCAAGGATGCTGTATGCATACAGCAATGATGGAGTGACTGCTATAATGATGTCGAAGCTGCTGATCTGCTCTGTTAAGAATACTTCTAGTCACATCATCGGGGTGACCACTGTTGAGGAACAGGGTATGATGTTCTTGGGTGAGGTGAGGATCATCCGATCAGGTTTCGTCATCACATATCTAAATCACGTCCGTACACCTGGCACTTATTTCCTTACAATGTTGTTACTGAGAATGTTTTGCGTGACCTGGAAATCGAATCGAAGACCCAATGCAAAGCACCTACTGCGCATATGGGACTGGCGCAGTAGGTGCACCATTACGATAGTCAATATATTATGAGAACGGATTGCACGATGGAGTAGATGATATGTAGGTTGGTGCAACGACTTATACTTACAGAATGAGTCCATCCTCTCCAGCAGACCATATGAGGTTTGGGTTGTCGGGTGCGGTGGCTAGCCTTTTGACCCGGCCACAGTGACACGAGCACTCCAGAAGCGGAACGGTGCCGCCGCGGACATTTCGCGCGCGTATCGTACCATCTGCTGCGCATGTTGCTATCACATCCGGGGAAAGGAACTGTGGACATTATGATTATAAAGTTACCATTTTAATAAATAAAAATGTGGGCTAGGTCAATTCGTCACTTATATGCTGTCAGCCAATCGATATTGCTACCAATAAATGCGAGTCTATTGCTATCAATTCAGCGCTTGTTCCCTGACTCCCTGATGCTACAGAAAATGTGCTAACAGAAAAATAACACTGTCTAACCCTAATACACAGCCGCCGCCGCACTTATAACCCCTACGCCACGCGCCACCGTGGTAAAAGGCCTAAGACCTAAGGCTCAAAAGTTCAAAAACATCAACATCCAGCTGGAGGTCAGGATCCGCTTTCCTATATTTAGTGCTATGCTTCTTTCGGTCTTCAGCATCCCCAAGAGTGAGATTCATTGGCACATCATCAATAACAACGTCAAACCAACATTTCTTGGATGATCTTGAGTAGGGCTCACCGAGGCCTGGCGGTGGAAGCAGCATGGCCAGATCGATGGTCTCTCCGCAAAAATTGGACAAAACCAGCGAAGGTGACTCTCCCACATTTTATCTACGATGTCACGGACATGTGGCTGCCACGGATCCAGTAGTTTACCATGCGATCTATACATGTGACTCACTTCCTGACCCGCAGCTCCTGCTTGTGTCGCTCTAATAACAGCCACGCTTCGGAGCCGTGTAGGAGGATAGGCTTAATTATGCTTTTTATACCTGCCCCTATAACCTAACCGGCATTTTGGGGTCACAAATAACACCAGTCACCTCACGCTAGTCAACCCACGCGGCAACAATGCATGCCTTGCTAGAACTACCGTAGGTAACGAATGTCTGGCCTTGCCGTCTCCACTGTGCCCTCGGTAGGATGAAGTCCTGGTTTGACGTCTTAGAAGAAGACATGCGTGCCAATGGTCTCGCCAGGGATACCAAAGACCCTGCGAAGTGGAGAAGTAAAAGCCGAAAACCTGACCCTGGGCTCCAAGTAGAGAACCTCGCGTGCAACCGCGACTTAATGCTAGGATGATGATGATGTGGTCTCTTAAGGATATATATTTTAACACTTAAGTGAATAAGCCATTAAAATGAATACATGCCTACACAATGTGTCAGCTGGGTTATCTGTCATCTGCTATGTAAATAAATAGTCTTCAACAACATCAATAACACAATGATGATATATACGTTTAGAATATCCAATCAGGCATCTATTTCGGTCTTGGTGTGAAGTTGGAGAAAACCAAATTAAGTTCAAGAAACATGTCACACTGAGACCGATTGACGTCGATGGGTCGACACTCGAAATTATTCAGAAATATGGTCAACTCTACCTAGAAAATTTTAAATTTCTTTCTGCCTTATAATGAAAATTTGGCTTTCGGTCCACCACCACCCAGTTCACAATTTACTCCACAATAGAGTGAAAACCCATCTTTATAGACCTAACTAACGCATTCGATACGATGCACATTTCTGCTCTCTTTCTTAAAATAGAAAAGGTTGCTGTCAGGGGTCCTCCACTAGAACTGATAAGCTGAAGCTGCCTTATCTCCTTCTCTCTTAATTTACGATCTCAGTCGAGAGTTCTCATTAAACTAATAGCTCACTCGTGTCAATCAAAACCTCCAATACCTTGCAAATGCCTGGCTGTAACTCCTGTTAATAATGTCAAATATCTTAGCATTAGTTTTGATAAGCACCTAATATTTAGACGAAAATTGACATCTCAGTCTCATCCGTTAGTTAATATACATTTTCTAAACCTTACAATACATTACTAACCCAACTATCATAACAAAAGTACCCTGCATAGTGAAAAAAAACTTAGCAATCGATCCTAATATTATAAATTTCAATGTGTTTCTTGGTTTCTTTTCCTTTGTCGCAGCTGGGGCGCAATGCAATGACGTGTTTTGCAGCATTAAAGGTCAAGGCACACTGACGCAGAGTCGATGCAAAGCATCTATTTCTAAATATACTATGTAATTATTTCAGATTGATGCTTCGATGCACTTCGACTTGCCAGTGTCCAAAGTCAAAGTTCCAAAAGTGAGATTTTCCTTTAGATTTTTGAACGTGAATGTCCTTAGTTTGCCGCTATCCCGAAAAATATTCATGTTTCTGGAATAATACACAAAACCTCGGCGAACAAAACCGGTTGGGGTGCCTAAGGCCAGGCAGGGTCTCAGGGATATCCTATCTAGGGCATACCTAGCTAGAAAGACGGTTTCAGTCGGTTCGATTACGACATATACACCTCATTTACGTGCGCACGTACATAAAAAATAGGCGCTAAAACCGAAGTTAGGTGACGGCAATTTCTCATAGATTCAGTTTAAATATATAAAGTAAATTGTTTTTATCGCAGTATGTATGATTAACTATCTAATGGACAGTTAGCGCAGTGCTGACAATACAGTGATAAGGATACAAAGTAGCCCTCAATATAATATGTGTCACGTCATCATTTTTAGTTCCTCTCAGAATAAATAATCCTGACTAACTGGTGATGAACGAACGAGGTCTGATGCAGGCTTTTATTTCGGGGTTGGGAGGTCAGACGACAGTCGCTCCCATAAATGCTGATAGAGTGAAGACATCACTGAGCAAGTCAGCTGCGATATATATTTTTATATGGGTCACGGCGCCGCGATTAGTAGGCTACCGTGAATGTATGGAGTCATCCGCATCCGCGGCAGCCTTCAAGTTCGGGACATCGCCGACAAAATGAGGGCGGGATGCCATCGCTGGAGCGGCCGCGTTATGCGGAGACCGCCTGACTATGTGGGTAACAAATGTCTGGTCATTCCGCCTCCGCCGGGACCCGGTTAGCGGGATAGAACCAAGAAGCGCTGGCACTATCGCACTACCATGGATGCGAAGTGGAGGAAAAAAAGACGGAAGGCGGACCCCGGGGCGACCACTTCGGACGGAGGTCAACGCGGTTATGATGATGAAGGGTCACATCAATATGACTTCATCTCGCCTAATAGTGAGATAAAGAAGGGACAGTTCCAAGTCTTTATGGTGCAGTAAATAAAAGAGGTGCCGAACTGCTTGGTCCTACATAGAATTGTTTGCACCATATGAGGATGACACGTAGCCAGTTCTGTACATATAAACATAGGGGGTTGATAAAGATTGTTATGTAAAGAACATAATATATTTTAGTGTTTGTTAGTACTACAAGAATATGACCTTGAGTAACCTTTACAGAAATCTGGGTCGACATAGAACGTCAGTAACAAAAATAAATTTTATTTCATATGATACTATGTTTTCTGCTAAAGTTTTATGACATACATATACACAAGGCTTTCTCCCTCCAGGATAGTTAGAAACAGCAGTCTGCCATCAACTTGTCCTTAAAACTTCACTTCATGGGGTTCCTCTACTGATATTAAACCTTTCATGCAGGTTGGGTTCAAATATTTCTAACATACAGTTTTCCCAATACATCAACAATTTTTTTCTTTTTTTTTTATGGATGATAGGGTCACGTTTGACTTCTATCTCATCTGATCGTAAGTGACGATGTGGTCTACGATGGATCACGTTTGCCTAGAAGGAACCTATTCACTCGAGACTTGAAGATTCCGAGGTTATAGCTTTCCGGAAACACAGACTCAGGCAGGCAATTCCACTCCTTAGCTGTACGCATAATAAATGTGTCGCTGAAACGTTTCGTGCGTATGAGTGGAATATCCACCATGAAGCGGTGGCGCGTCGCTGTGCGTCTGGTCGTTCGTTGGTGGAAAGGGCTTGGAGGTATCAAGTTGTGCATTTCCAACGCACACTCTCCGAAATGCATCCGGTAAAAAACGGAAAGGGCTTGGAGGTATCAAGTTGTGCATTTCCAGCGCACACTCTCCGAAATGCATCAGGTAAAAAACCGATAGGCAACTTTGCGTCGATGTTCAAGGCTCTGAAGCCTTTTCTCGACGAGTGCATCGTTATTGATGAGCCTCTTGGCCCGTCTCTCTTTTGTCTCAAGCGCTTCCAGGTGGTATTTAGCTGAGCCATCACACAGGTACGAGCAGTACTCCATACAGGATCGAACCTGCGCTTGGTACAAGTTGAGCAACTGTTCCGGTGTGAAGTACTGTCGCACCTTCGACAGAATACCCAGCTTTTTAGCAGCCACTTGAGCTTTAGCCTCAATGTAAGACCCAAAATTAAGGGTGGACGTCAGGATAACGCCAAGAAGCTCGAGGCTGACGGTTATCGGCACGCATGCATTTCGGAATGTGGGGTTTGGCTGAAATTTACTTCGCTTGGCAGAGAAGAGACACGCCTGAGTCTTGGTAGCGTTGAACTTGACCAAGTTAGCATCACCCCAATCGGAGACCGCCTTCAAGGAGAAATTCAAATGCTCAACCATTGCCTCTCGGAGAGATCGGATCTGTCCCACGCTGGCTCGGGGGTTGGACTCGTAACTCTCGACTACTGTGCTGTCGTCTGCGTACCCAAAAGTACCGGGCTTGAGCAGGTCGTTAATGTGCAGCAAGAATAATGTAGCCGAGAGTACCGACCCCTGAGGGACAGCGTTGATCGCTAATCGGTCAGATGTGCAGCCGTCAACGACCACCCGGATAGACCGATTCCTCAGGAAGTCAGTGATCCAGACACATAAGTATATCTAATATTATCTGTGTATGCCCTGTAAGGCTGACTCCAACTCGCCTGCATAGCTACCTGTACCTTCTTCTTCTCTCATGTTGATGATATATCATATTTCGTTTCCCCAGTGTCCCGCTACATTCATTGCATTCTCAAAGGTCTGATGTATGTACAATTAAACCTAGTTATTTTTTCATGTCGTGTTATAATATAAAGTAATAACTCTTTAAGGTAATTCATTTAAATCTTAGTTACACAATTTGTATAAAAACCTAAGTATTGATTGATTGATTACATTTTATAGACTTTTTATTAAGTTTGTTAACGTTATGTTTAATATTACTATGATTAAGAACTTGGAAAAATGGTTAAATATATAGGCTCTTTCCCTAACTCACAAAATGTTACAAATAAATTACATTAATATTTATGAATCATTGTTTTAAGTTACAATGTATGACTTTCATTAAAACCAATGATACATATCATTTTAATGATTCATCTAACACTATTTATTGTTTAATTGATTGAAGTATTATTATGCATAGATATCATTGAAGTTTGAAAACACACAAGACATAATAGCACAGTTAGGCAATTTTAAATTACTCACCTTAACAGAGAAAATGTTTCCTGTGTGTCCTGTGGCTATGTTCAAGAGTTCTTTATATCGAAAAGGATCCCATAAAATAACATGCAGATCGTCTGAAGCCGATGCCAAAATCCTAGAAACACATTCGTTATTTTGACACTAAAATGTCTCATGGAAAATGTACAAAAAAGCAATGTATTATACATACGATCCGTCACTGTTCCATTCGAGGCAGTTGACGCAACCCATATGCCCATGGAGCTCCTTCTCAAGGCCCAATCTGTCAATCATGGGCCTCGTCACCATGAGTCGACTCTGAAACTTTCTGTCGATGTCCCCGCGCTCCCTGGCCGCTGCCAGGCCTAAGGTGCCACTTGCCCATGCGGGCTCTTCTCTTCTGCCCATTCTACAGACTATCTACTCAATATGCCTGATCCACCATCACAATCAGACGATTCATCAAACTAACTGCGGCTCGTATCTATTAATAGGGTTCAACATCTTACTGCACATTACTATAAAGTGCACGCGGATCTTATAACGAAAATAATTAATTGTTCAATAGAAATTACACAATGAACAAACAAATATAATCAACAAAAAGCTTTATTTTCTGAAGAAGTTATTTCTTACGAAAATAAAAGTAGAGCTGTCAAACAGCTGTCACCGAGTTGCCAGCATTTTGTTTAACTATGTTGAGTTAAGAGTTGGATAATAGTGAGGTAATATTGTGCACTTTACTGGAAACGAAAATAAACGAAACTATAAGTGAATAAGGTCAGGTTCATTAAGGAAGGTTCTTCACCCTCACCTTTGCATATTGACTTCTCAAATTATATTATTGACCACCATTTTTACTTGACACAATAAAACTTTAAGACCCATCTGTTATACGAGGAAGTCGCGGTGAAGGAAAGATGGCGCTCTTATTTCCACGAGCTGCTGAACAAGCAGTATAAGAAGGTGCAACCACCGCATCTCCTTCCAAATCATTAGTGCACCGATAACGTCTGGAGAGGCCAATGGAGGTTGAGTATCATCACTCCAATCTTCAAAGGTAAGGGTTCAGTGCAAGAGTGTGGCAATTACTGCGCGGTATAAAGATAATTTTCCATACCATGAAGCTCTGCGGGAGGCTAATTGAATTCCAGATTAGACAGGAGTGTACACTCTTGGAGATTTGGTATTGGTAAATATGGGTTACAGGACGAAGAATACGCCTCGGCATTGACTATTTCTGGACATGTAGTGGGCCTTCGACTATGTTCCTCGCGCGATGATCTAGTGGGCAATGCGATCCAAAGGAATATTTTATTGACATCTTCCGAGACATGTACCATAATTCCGATTCTGTGATTCGAACCACTGATCGCAACACGAAACCCTTTCCCATCACAGTCGGGGTAAACATATCTGTTCCTGTTCAACGTCGTATTAGACGTGTTGTCAGACAGCACCAGAAATTCACATGAGCAACCCCCATGGTTGCTTGTGTATGCTAATGATATCGCGCGGGTGCGGATAGAGACAGATTAGTGCA
Organism: Cybosia mesomella; assembly: GCA_946251805.1. Taxonomy (NCBI): domain Eukaryota; kingdom Metazoa; phylum Arthropoda; class Insecta; order Lepidoptera; family Erebidae; genus Cybosia; species Cybosia mesomella. The sequence continues at coordinate 1,825,143 of OX276403.1, read as the reverse complement.
ATGCGTGAAGACATTGAAGGAGGTGCTTGGGAAAGAGGGTTTGAAATCAAATGTGGCGAAGACGAACTACATGGTGTTGAAATCCTACACCCATCCGCATAAGCGATGACTTGGTCGAGCGCACGGACTAGGTTAAGTACCTGAGACCTGTGCTTCACATGTGTGATGTGTGACATCCATACATGGGTTACAAATGTAAGGGAAAGACCCAAGAAGTGCTGGTTTGTTATAGTGAGGGACTTGCGTGCCAATCGTCTCTACCATGGATGCCGAAGGTCGTGCGCAGTGAAGAAAGAAAATGACAATAAAGAGTGAAATTTCTCTCAATTTATAAATCAATTAAACAAGTCTCGCCCTTATTATGACCACAAGACCTTAACTCCGACTAAACTTTAAAAAATTGACGTTTAATATCGCAGGGAGCGGTTTACCGCTTTTTAGCTGTGCAAAGCATAGAAAAAAAATGTCTTGTTTACTTTGCGGGACTAACATAGCTTTCTTCGGTAGCTTCTACATTAAAAAGGTAGTAACAGTCCAATATTTAATGGCGGTTAAGTGATCTTAACGTTAAGCATTGATATATAACTGCCTTTTACTTATCAGTGTGTAGGGTATTGCATTGCAACAAAACCAAGTTAAATAATCGCTAAAGTTCTTTAACCGTTTTTTAGTCTATTTCGAAATGATGACCTTTAAACTTGGCATTGACTTTCTAGTCTAGCATTGCTATTTAGCCGCCCCTAATAAGTAACCTACTGGACTGTTATTTTTTTTGAAATCAGTTGCATATATCGATTGTCATACATCATTTTACTCGTACGGCTGAGCCCTACACGAATCGACTATTGTTGTGACGATTTTCCTTGAAAAATCAAAAATTTTCATTGTTTTCTATTTTATATTGACATTTAGCAGTAATCTGCATTTTTTGTGTGCCCCTATAGGTACCTGGAATTCTAACACCACAACAGTGTTCACAAGAACGCCCCGCGTCGTTTGATACCGCACACGCGTATACAGGACCAACATTTTGGCAGTTTTCGGGGCATTTACCCTTGATTTTTATTAATTTGGCTAATTTGACTTTTGTTGTGCATTATTCGAAATTTACGCAAGGTGCCCGTGTCTTGTGATACCTGTGGGAGCTGGTACGACTCAGCCCCTCGGGGCTGTCACCATCTGACTATAGATTTCCCGGGTTTGCTCGCATTTTCACGCGGATTACCGATTTTTTGGTTTTTCTTGAATTATTCAAAACAAGCGGGCGCCCCGCGCCGAACGCCACCGACCCCGTTGAGCTGGGACGTATAGTCGCGACGTTAGCTTCAGTTAAAGTCGATTTGTTTACTTCAAAATTTAGTTTTCCTCAATTTTCTCAAATTTTCAGTATCAAGGTCCATAGTTTTCATAACATCATTGTAAGCGCGCTGACAACGCGCGTCTTTAGACACCTCAACCGTCTCTCTGGGACCTATAGTTTGTCAGCTATCGCGAAATTTTGTAAAAAATTCGACCGCCCGCCCACCCACGGATAACTGTTTGAGCAGGTAGATTCCGGTGGGGCGGAGATTTCGGAAAGGCGAAGGGTTGCAATCCGAAATTCGGAATTTTGATAACATTTTATTTTTACATTTTTGGGTTGTGGCTCATTGTTTGTATTTAGGCTGTCGTTTTACTTATAATTTAGATTATTTTATTATTAATTAGTTCATTTTGTTTTTCCTATTGGAATTATTTAGATTAATTAATTTAGAAAAAAAATAATTTAGATAAATTATTATAGACCGCCTAATTTAAATAATTTAAATAATAAAAAAAAAAAATGAATTGTAGCATTTGCTGCAAAAAAATTGTTGCAGGAGACCTGCTTAAATGTAATGGATGCAAGTTAGGATACCATTATGGATGTGTGAATATTACTCCGAAGGCTTCCAAGGACGAGCAGACACAAATGAAACGCAATTTTAAGTGTGATTCTTGTATCAACATAACCCAGCGTATTCGGATAACAGACGATACTCCTGTACGGAGCCTTCGCGGGGGGCTCGCAGACAGCCTAATGGATAGGAGTAGGAGTCCATCATTTGAAGAAAATACTATGTCTCTAACAGCTGCTGATACAAATAATTTGGTAGGTGTCGTAGAAAAAGTCAATAGAATTATAATGGAAAAATTGAGTGCTTTTGAGACCAAAATTATAGCAGAAATTAAGGATACTGTAAAAATTCTGGCATTAGAAAACAGTAAATTAACGCAAGAACTAAAGGAAATGAATAAAAAATGCATTTCATATGAGCAAGAAATAAAATCATTAAGGCAGGTAAATAAAGAAAAAATAATTTACAATAGTGTTACTAACTTGGATACCAATACCTACTCTGGCACCTATCAACAAAGAACTGCACCTATTTCAATACCCACGACCAGTACTAGGGCCTCAGCGGTGGCCGGCAGCAGTGTTGGCCACCAGCGCGAGAGCCCCGCGCCGAGCACACAAGCAGCGCAACCACAGCTGCTAGCGCAACCCTCAAGCAGCTACGCCTCTGTGGCCAGTAAACCAGCTGAAACCACTATTATTGACAAGACATGGATAGAAGTTAAAAAGAACAAGAGGGTTAACCCAGTTAGGAAAGGGGGTAATGTGTCATCTGATTTGTTAAGAGCAGTGGAACGTAAAAAAATTCTACACGTATGGAGACTAGAGAAAAGCACAACAGAAGATATGTTGAAGACATATATACAAAATGTTTTGCAAAATGACACGGAAATAATGATTGAAAAATTAAAACCCAAAACTGAACGGGATTACTCATCATTTAAGATAGGAGTGACGGAAGCTAACTACGAGAAGTTGTGCGATCCAGAGGTGTGGCCACTGAATGTGGAATTCAGTGAGTGGATTTTTTTTCGTCGAACAATTAAACCAATCCAACTACAAACCCAATAAGCACATTAATATACTGTATCAAAACGTAAGTGGACTAAGAACAAAAATGGCACGATTCTTATCATTCATGGAATCGTCAGAGGCTGATTTATTTGCCATCACAGAAACGAGCTTGAATGAATCAATTCATAACGCAGAATTTGTGCTCCCCGGGTACCAAATATTGCGTTGCGATAGAGCGGACGGGCGGAAGCAGGGCGGCGTGTTTCTCATGGCTACACAGCGGTACGAATTGCGTCGAGTGCCAGTTCCCGACGGTTTGAACATAGACATTCACAGGTTTGAACTTATTTGTGCCACAGTTTACATACAGAACCGTTTTTTACTAACATGTTGTGCAGTATATATTCCGCCGGGTACAGAGGACAGTGAATATATGATAATGTTTAATTTACTAGAAAAATTATGTCTAAAATATAAAAATAATCTGGTTATAATAGGAGATTTTAATCTTTATTCATGTAGTGTAAATGTCTGTAATTATTACGAATATTTTGTGGCTTTCTGTGAATTCATTCAGTACAACACGGTACCCAACTGTAACGGTAGGCAGCTTGACCTCGTTCTGACCGCGCGAGACGGGGTGCGCGTGAGCGAGGCGGATGAGGGCCTGCAGCCCGTAGACCGCCACCACCCACCGCTGGCCGTGCGCGTTGAGCTTGCCCCGGCGCCGCCGCCGCCCCCTGCCCCCGCCCCTGCCACACAGCGCTCACAAGGCTCGATACCATGTAAACAATGGAATTTTAATAAAGCCGACTTTGGTCATCTGTATTTTTTGCTTGCAACTATGGATTGGGATGAATTGTACAGTTTGAGCGATCCGGAACTCATATTGAATCTTTTTTATGATAAAATTTATGCAGCTTTCGACCTTTGTGTCCCTCGAAGGCAAATCAGTTCATATAATAGGCGTAGGTACACATATCCGTTATGGTACACACCTGAAATTATTAGAGAGATAAGGCTGAAGCACACACTACACAAGAAATATAAATCCAGTAATTCTCGTGATGACTACGAGGCGTTTAGTGGGGCCAGGGCGAGGGTGAAGGCAGGGACTGCGCGGGCGCACGATCGGTACTGCGAACGCGTTCAAGCCCATCTAGCTAGTGACCCACGAGCGTTTTGGGACTACGTGAGGTCTAGTAAAGGGAACTCGAGTAAACATAGACTTATAAAAGACGGCCGCACTTTATCAGACTGCGAATGCGCCAATGAGTTTGCTCGGTTCTTTCACTCAATATATAATTCGGAGGCCGCGGAGCTGAGCGTGGACGCGGCGAGCGCGGCGCCGGCGCCGGCGCCCGGCGCGCGGGTGTCGCTCACTCGCATGCGCGAGCGCGAGGTGCTGGCTGCGCTGGCCCGCCTGCCGTCCAAGCGGTCCGCGGGCCCGGACGGTATACCTGCATTTGTTTTTAGGGATGCTCGTGTTGTGTTAGTTGAACCCTTACTACATTTGTACAACACCTGTATCGACAGTTCAACGTTTCCGGAGTGCTGGAGGGTCACTCGTGTCGTGCCTGTACCGAAGGGTAGGGGGGGCTCCGATCCCAGTAATTACAGGCCCGTTGCTATTCTTAGTACTCCAGCCAAAGTATTCGAAGCTTCCATCCATAGTGCTATCTACAAACAGGTGAGTGCGCAGTTATCGGATGCACAGCATGGCTTCCGATCTGGACGAGGAACTACAGGCAATCTTCTTCATCATATGACGTGTCTGGCGCCTGCGGTGGACGCCGGACTGCAGGTGGATGTAGCCTACTTCGATTTCAGGAAAGCCTTCGATATGGTCGATAACGATGTCCTTTTAGCGCGTCTGGCTGCGGTGGGCTGCACACCGCATGCGCTGGCGTTCTTCGCGAGCTATCTGCGGGACAGACGTCAATACGTAGACTGTGGGGGATGCCTCTCCGAACCATACTTCACAAGGTCAGGTGTGAGCCAGGGGAGTAATTTGGGTCCTCTTCTCTTCATCTTAACGATAAACAGCTTACCTGAAGTAGTTACAAACTCAACACCGTTACTTTTTGCAGATGACCTTAAACTGATTAAAGAAATCTCTGAGACAGAGGATCATAACATGTTGCAGGAGGATATAGAAAGTGTGGTAAGGTGGAGCCAAGAAAATAAGCTTTATTTTAATAGACCTAAGTGCTCTGTGTTATCTTTTAGCCGATCACATAACCCCAGTCACTATCAGTACCAAATGGAGGGGGCACCTTTACAACGAGTAAGTGAGGTCCGGGACTTGGGCGTTCGTTTCAGAACCGATTTGAAATTTAGTGAGCATATTGTAGACCTGTGTAAAAAAGCATATCGTAATCTGGGCTTTCTATTGAGACACACAAACCGTTTCACAAATATAACAGCTTTGAAAACGCTATACGAAGCATTAGTTAAAAGCCACCTGGAATGCAATTCCAGCATTTGGGCTCCATTCGAGGTGAAGTATAAATTGATGTTAGAACGAATACAGAATAAGTTCATTCGATTTCTATACCATAAAATTTACGGTGTTTACCCGGGTTACCCGTTGTTGTATCCCACACTGTTCGTTTTGGGCATGGTGGGATGCTACAAGCTGGAAGTGAGGAGGGAAGTGGCTCTAGCCACGTACGTATTTAAAGTGCTTCGTGGCCGCGTGCACAACCCCGCCATCCTGCGGGCGGCCGGGCTGTGCGCGCCGAGCGCGAGCGCGTCGCGGCGGCGGCTCCCGCGCCTGCTGGCCGAGCCGCGCGCGCGCACCAACCTGCTGCAGCGCGCGCCGCTCACGCGCGCTCTCCGCGCGCTCAATGTGGTCGCGGACCGCGTTGACCTATTACGTGCTCGCTGAATGAGTTCACAAGAGCCATATATTATGTAATGACGTGGGATATGGACTAAGTTATTTTTTATTCATTTTTTTTATTTTAATTTTATTTACTATTAATTGTAATTGATTTCTATGAATATGTGAGTGTGTATTATTTAATTATTATTTATTGATTGTACTGTGTAAGAACTGTTTTGATTTTTTAACTAATTTGATTAATGTTGTAATTTGTTTGTGTTTTATTTTTTTATTTTGTAAGTATTTTATAATTTTTAATTCTGCACTATTGAATTGGAGTAATCTGTAATGATAGTGTATGTTGTGTATAAATAAATAAATAAATAAATAAAATTTTTGTTGTGCTATATACAATTTTACCTTATACATTTTATGAATTTTATTTATACACATTAGTTAACTAAGTTTTTAGTCACCTTGTTCTAGTCATTTAGTAACTTAAAATATAGCATCTGTCCCCCTTTCTACAACTATGGCAAAACAAAACGCCAGGCGTGAACTAGAGTTTTCGCCTGAATCAACGGAGTCGCAGAAAAAGAGAAACGCCCAAACAGAGCTCGACCTGGTCTCGCCAACGGCGGCTTGCGTGGGCTACCTGGAGGAGTCTTCGGGGGGAAAACCGAAGCCCGCGCCCTCTCTGGAGAGTAGAGCACCGAAGGCTTCGGCAGACCCCTCGCTGACTACTGTAAAGGAGATGCCAGCAAGCCGGCGTTGTCGAGAGAAGGAGGCCAAATCGTGCCTCATGAGCGCAAAGCTGCAGTTAAACAGTGCCCGAAATCTTAAAACCGAAATAAAACTAGCAGTAATGGCGGCTATAGACAAACTGTATCAGCTGGTTAAGGGGGCAGAGGTAGTGAATAAGGAACAAGGAAGGGAGTGCCAGGAGATGCCAGCTATTGAAAGCGGCGGGGTCTACGGAAGTGACATAATGGAGAAGCTTCAGGAACAATCTGCCCTACTGAGAGAAAACGGCAGAAGACTCGACGAGCTCAAAGAGTCGATGGAGAAGAGAGAGCAGAGTGTCGATAAAATTGGCGAGGCCCTGGAAAGACAACACGAAGCCCTCGAGAGAGTAACGTACGCCAGTGTGGCGGCTGCGGGCTATACCAAGGAGAAGACCTCGGAGCTGGCGGCGCTACACTCCGTAGTTGTCTCCTCGAGGGATGAGAATGCTACTGGGGAGCAGGTGCTGGAGTCAGTGAGGCGTGCGATTAACGTGGAAGAGGGGTGGGTGCAAGTGGAGCGGGTGCGGAGAGCCAAGGACCGAAAAATCATTATGGGGTGCCGGTCCGAGGAGGACCGTAACAAAATTAAAGCGAGACTGGAGGAAGTGGGAGACCGCCTCATCGTCGAGGAGGTCAAAAACAAGGACCCCCTTCTGATCCTGAGGGACGTTTTGAACATTAGCAGCGATGATGATGTTCTGATGGCCCTCAGGAACCAGAATAGGGGGGTTTTTGGCGGCCTCGACGATGGGGAGCTTAGGCTCCAAATCAAGTATAAAAAGAAAGCCCGAAAGCCAAACAGCTCACACATCGTCCTTGGCGTCTCCTCCAAAGTCTGGGCGAGGGCGATTGAGGCCAGGAAACTCCACATAGACCTCCTGCGGGTCACAGTGGAGGACCAATCGCCGCTCGTCCAGTGCACGCGCTGTCTCGGCTACGGGCACAGCAAAAATTTTTGCATAGATGCGGAGGACCTGTGCACCCACTGCGGAGGGCCGCACACGAAAGATCACTACCAGGCCTACCAGGACTCAGAGCCCGCAAAATGCGTGAACTGTGTCCGAGCCGAGATTTTGCCTGCCCACCACCACGCGAATGCCCGATAAGGAGGAAGTGGGACACGATGGCTCGAGCTGCCGTAGCGTACAGCTGAGGCAGCTCTATCATAATCAACATCAATTAAACCAGCAATGTTCACAATGATATTTTAACTAATATTACTTTGTAACATTAAAATCAGGTACGCAAGAGCCAAGCGGAACATAATAATAAATCTTAAAATAATAAATATACTCCCAACTGTGCTCCCCTCAAAAATAAAGCAAACAATAAACTAAGTAACATATAAATCGCTTGTCAGGCAACTACGTACGCGACATGTTACACAGTACAATACACACACAATCAGCCACACCACACAAAGCATAATCATCACCACCGGACACTAAAATACACAAATGTTACACTGGATAACATGCAGGGCATTCTGTAGCTTATTATGCAATAAGCCGCAGAATAAACCGCTGAAAACAAAACACATTAAGTTACACACAAAACGATTAATCCCCCTTGTAATCAAATAGAATTAAAATCTTCCCCCAAATTTGGTCAATTTTTAAACATCTACACAATAAATAGGCATAAAATCCAATAGTATAATTAGAATTAAATAAAGAATAAAATAATTTAGCATCTTCCAAATTAACAGTAAATCTTGTTAAAGCCCATATGGCTCTAAATTTGTAAAATATAATGGAACATTGATCCGTACTCCTAAAATTAAATAAAAGTATGTAAATAAATAAATAACACCGTATCCAGGACCCGGCTATCCTAAGGCTGGGGTAAACTCTGTGTCAAGTGTAAAATCTGGTTGGACTCCCACTTTCAAAAAAAAAAAAAAAAGTACCTACTGTGAAGTTTTTTTTTAAGTTTGCCGTTTTTTTGAAAGGCCTATTTTCAAATCGGTCAATGTAACCGTTTCTAGACAGATCTATAGAAGGTCTTTTAAAATATTAAATGCCTTTAAAAATGTGAAAAACGGCCAAATGTCACAAAGCCACCTTTTAGTTAGGCAGAAATAATGTGATTGTTTTTCTAGCTAAAATCACCGCTATTATTTACCCTGTGATGTGATTATGGCATCAATTTATGCTGTGGCTTTGACTTGGCATTTGACCGATTTTGATTTTGCCATGTTTGTCATCAAATTCAATCAAACCTGTCAAAATAGCACGAGTTAAATGTCGTGATAAATAAATAAAATCTAATATACTCAAATAATTTTGACTGAAATTTTTTGAGACGTAGATTACTGCACAGGTAAAATTTCATCACTCTTTCTATTCCTATGAGATATTTAACACATGTACTTTGATCGGGGCGAGCAAAGCGAGCCCTATCACTATTCCACAACTGCAATTTTGTGGTACACTTTACTGAGAAACTATCACACTTTCGGGTTTGTGCTTTGATATAATAATTTTTATTCATTTCTGATGTCAGATGTGTTATAAAGCATAAAATAATCCATGCATAAAAAGATAATTTTCTCTTTAAAAACCTTCAAAATTATTAGTAGGTAGTAAACTTGGCGAGCCCTCTTATAGCACCGCTCTTAGCTAGTATATTTAATTAGTCTTTTGCTTTTGCTCAGAACAATTTTTATTTTACAGATTCCAGTATGGGAGAACGCAAAGGCCAGAATTTATACTACCCCCCAGACTATGACCCTAAAGTTGGGGGGTTGAACAAGTTCCTTGGCACCCATGCTCTCCGAGAACGGGCTAGAAAGCTCCACATGGGTATTCTCATCATTCGATTTGAAATGCCCTATAACATCTGGTGTGAAGGCTGTAACAACCACATAGGGATGGGCGTGAGGTACAACGCTGAGAAGACCAAGATTGGAATGTACTATACCACTCCAGTATACCAGTTTAGAATGAAATGCCACTTGTGTGATAATCATTTTGAAATCAAAACTGATCCAGGGGTAACATATCTTTGACTAATAAACATGTAGATCTTGAATAATATACCAATATGTATATATATCATCACACTATCTCAGAAACTGCTTTAATAAAATTTGTAGTTACTCTCCAAAACTGATATTCTCTAAAAAAAAATAACACATACTACCAATAATGATATGTATATGAATCTTTCCATTTCATTTATTGAGGTACTGAGAAGCAATCCTAATAATTATAACATCAAATATTATTAATTATTTTTGTACAAGTTTCCAGTGTCTTGTATCTTCCATCATCATTACTAAATTGTCTATTAATCTATCCGTCTATATTTTCAGAATTTGGACTATGTAATAGTATCAGGAGCCCGACGTCAAGAAAACAGATGGGATCCCACAGAAAATGGGCAGATTGTTCCTGAGACCAAAGAGGCGCAGAAGAAACTCTTTGATGATGCTATGTTCCGCTTGGAACATAAAACTGGAGATGAAGATACAGCCAAGTTGGATAAACCCAGGTTGGGGAAATTAGTGGGGAGAAACGAGTCCGTGTGGAAAGATGACTATGAAGCAAATTGCTCTTTGAGAAGAAATTTTAGAGTAAGTTAACTTTATAATTTTTATATGAGTGGGCTTCCAATTAAAACTAAATTGCGTTGCAGGTTTTACTAAATTATTATTTTATTTTATTTTATTTATAGCCCATTTCTTCCAAACTACAATGTTACTTATAATATCTTAAAACTACAAAATGTCTCTAAGTTCGGTGTGCCTCTTGGCATAGGCCTCCTCCAATGCTTTCCACTGAGTTCTGTCCTCTGCAACTCTAGTCCAGAAAGGGCCCAAGGTTGCACGAATGTCGTCTTCCCATCTTGTTGTCGGACATCCTTTTCTTCAAATGCTGTCTCTTGGATACCAAAGAGTAACTGGCTTAACTTAGCTTGACTTGGCTTGAGCATGGTGCAGGCCCCTCTTAATGCTACAATTACAGCATAATATTGTAGTAGGCAACCTTTTTTTTTACCATATTTTAACTTTTTTAAATTATTTTAATGTTTAACTTAGGTTACATTTTTATTTTAACTTTTGTTTTTTTTTATATACCTTTATTTATCTTGACACGAGACAAAAATGTACATTCGTCCATATTTAGTCTTAAGAAATCACTATTTATAATATGACGTCTTGAAAATGCCGCAGTGGAGTTTGTTGCGCCGTTTCTTCTCCACTGGGGCCTAGGAAGCGGTGGTAAACTTAGTTTTAAGCAGATTTTGACGTCAAAAAGATGTAATTCGTTTGCACTATTTTGAAAAATAAAGACTGACTTTGACTTTGACTTGCTTGCTCCATTTTTCCAAATTGCAACGTAACATGTGTCCAGTCAAACCCCATTTTAAATGATCTATACGAGTAAGTATGTCTGTAACTTTAGTTCTTTTTCTGATTTCTATATTGCTGATTTTGTCCTTAAGCTTTATTCCCAACATACTTCTCTCCATTGCTCTCTGACATTTCGCTAGCATCTCTCTTTGTCTCTCTGTAAGGGACCAAGTTTCACATCCATAAGTTAAACAGGGGAGGATGCAGGTGTAAGCCCTCCACCCGCTTATCTAGCCACCCGCGAAGGGGATGACGTCCATGTGTGCCTGGACGTCAACCAATTGAGAGTATGGAAGGTGTGGTGCCCGCGTTAATGGGCATGCGCTAGGGGGGGTCGCCATAGAAGTATTCCTGCATAGTTTCAGGCCCCCCCGATAAGGCGCAGAGTATGGCACACCGTGGGGTTTAGTGGGTATGCCCATCCGTTTTGCGGATGGGAGAGTCCCACACACGATCTCCGGCTACCACCCCGTGGCCGGCGGTGCCGTGCGTAACAGCATTCCCCACGTAAAAAAAAAAAAAAAAAGGGGAGGATGCAGGTGTTGAATGTCTTACTTTTGGTACTGTTGCTTAAGTCCTCACTCAATTATAACCAGGTTTAATTTAATGAATTTTATCAATGGTTCATCGGTAAAATTCAGCCTAAGTTCTTCTTAGTGTTGGTCCTAGTTGCATCTGAGACTTTCACCTTGAAACTCGGGGAGTTTTCCTCCTTGTGATTTGGCTAATACAGCTGTTATGGGAGCGACTGCCATCTCACTTCTCAACCCCGAGAGGAAAGCCTCCACCAGAGGCTCATCAGTCGCTCAGCAGGTGTACTGGCTTGCAGGTGAGCTTGGCTCGGGCCCAAAATTCTTGGCGGAGCCTCAAAAATACCCTTTAAAAAGCAGTTTTGTCAACAAATACTATAAAACTTAACCTAATTATAATTTATCTAGAGTATCTCTAGAATATCTAACTTTAGGAGTAAAATGTCTTAAGTAGCGTTATCTCTCACTTACAGAAAAGAAGAAAAGAACTTGAAGAATCATCAGTAAATGACAGTCTACTCTTAGCAAAGTCTTCTTTAGAAATCAGTCTTCTGCCAGAGAATGAAGACGACAGGAATATGGCTTCTCTCCTCTCTCTAAGACCTTCTAAAAGCATAGAAGAGTCACAAACACATACTAGAAGCAGAATTCTTAACACTCCTGCTTTACCCAGTTCTAGTGGTCTTCTCACCAGCTTCGGAGGTTTGAAGAGAGAAGAATCCTTGGGCAAAAGTGCTCCTTTAACTAGGAATGCCTTAGGTATTACAATTAAGAGAAGTAAGGCAGAGGTAAAAGATAGTAAAGCTATTGAATCAAAAGAAAAAATTGATTATAGTCCAGGAGATAAAAACATAATTCAAAAGACTATAGTAAAACATACTAATAGTCCAGGAGATAGAGATATAATTGATAAAACTAAATTAAAAGATAATTATAGCTTAGGAGATAAAAATATAATTGAAAAGACTATAGTAAAAGATAGTTATAGTCTAGGAGATAAAAATATTATTGAAAAGACTATAATAATAAAAGATAGTCCAAAAGATGAAAATATAAGTAATAAAATTGTAGTAAAAGATACTTTGTGTTATGAAAAAGTTAAAGGTAATTACACAAATATTAATGGTAATGTTAAAGATGAAAAGGAAGTCAAAGATAATTCAAACAAACAATTATCTTTGGTTGGTGATTACAGTTCTAGTGAAGACAGCTCCTGATTCATAATAAATGTATGATGCTACCGAAAATTTGGCAGTGGTTACAGGATGTGACGTCATAGTATCGCTGTCGTAATGGCAGGCATGATTTTGATAGCTGCTAATTTATTGCACCTTTATACATGCTAAAAATGGTCTAGTAATAGGCCTCTGCTCAGTTTGACGGCTTGGATAGACGTTTTTTGGTTAAAATAAGAGGGTGGAAGAAACTCACGGTTTAGTGGTAATTGAGTGGGTTAGAACTTTACAAGGTTAAGCATTACTAGCCAGGTTGGTACTAGAAAGGGTGACCATTTTTAATACATTGAGACCCCTCTTTGCCTCAGACAGCACATTAAGCCATTGGTTCCGGTTGTCATACAAACATCTGTGGCAATTCTTACGGGTAGTTGGAGCCCTAAAAAGTCCAACAACCTAACTACAGAACTTCGATATCGATATCGATAGCGATATTCGATATCGATATTCGGTCAGATGGTTGTCGGTAGTCTGAATGTCGTCACGCTAAATACCGCAGTTTGTTCGTTTCGTAGTTAAACCGAAAGCCAGCCTTAAGTCGGTAAGAGGAGGTTGGGACATTTGCTGGGAGGGAAGGGCGGAAATTATTACTGGAAACGAGGGGTGACAGTTTATTACTGCTAGGCCACCTGTGTTACTGTATACAGACATTATTTAACACAAAATAAAACAAAGTATTTTTTTTTTATGTACGTTTTATTATTACCATTTATAAAACATTCACATTGGTTTTAATGTTCGATGTAAGCGTGTTTTACCCTTACTGGTTGCGTATAAAGCCGATATTTTGAGTCATAACTGAATAAACGCGTTGCCCTGCTATAGTCCAACCGTTGACCCGATCACTCGTCTCATGCATATACTACACAGACCCGATTCAGTAAAATTATGTTTTTAAAACATATGATTATAAATTAACGGAAACTTATAAAATAAAAATTTCAGAATGTACCTAATTAAAAACGAATCATGATTCTAAAGGTTTGATAATAACATGACGAAAACGTAGGTAGGTTTTGTTTTGACAGATCATACGAACAATAGTTATTTGTTCAACAAGTGATTCTAACGTAGACTACTGAGCGCAGTGAGTGATTTAAAGGCAGGAGACAAAAAGATTAGCTCTAGTATTGAATGTACAACTTTTCACCTCGACCAGTGAGAAAAGTGTTTCAGGTTTTCAGGAACACAACACGATATCTATAATTTTGCTCACACAGCGGCGGGCGCTGCACCATGTCAGCCGCGTGCCCCCTCACTTTTCCTCACGCTGTAAACTAGTTTTTACGCAGCAAAGGTACTATTTTCATGCTGGAGAGGTGAAAAAGGTATTTCTCACGTGTTTCTTTTCAATCGTATTAAAATCAAGCGTTTTGAAAACGTGGCGTTACTGAATTTGGTCCCAGTCTAGATTGACTGAAAATATCTGTTGACCAGCACGACTGAGTTGTACCTCCTTGTCACTTCATTTTGAATGGCATTTAAGTGCCGGTGGCTTGATTACCTGATTGCGGTGAAGCCAAAAATAGAGGGTTTTGTATTTGATCTAACTTCTTCTACTTCGCCCTTGCGCCAATCCCGATAGCATTCAAAGCTGCACTTTGGAATCTGGGGTTGACTCTCCTACACTCCTCTATTCCTGTATTTGTTTTTTTTTCATATTTTTTTTTTTTTTTTTTTTTTTTACTAAAAATTTGAGTGCGTTTGACTGCATCTCACCTGATGGTAAGTGACGATGCAGTCGAGGATGGTACACGCAAACTCAAATAATGCCTATTCACTCTCGCCTTGAAGGTCCCCAAATTATAAGAATCGGGGAACACAGACGCAGGCAAAGAGTTCCACTCCCTCGCTGTCCGCATAATAAATGAGGAAGCGTTGCGCTTGGTGCGGATTGGTGGAATATCAACAACGAAGGGATGAAAACGTTGCCCGCGCCTAGTTGTCCGATGATGAAATGGAGCTGGGGGAATGAGGTCATGCAGTTCTTGAGCACATTCTCCGAAATGAATCCGATAGAACACCGATATGCAGGCAACTTTGCGGCGATGTTCAAGGCTTTGGAGCTTGTTGCTAACTAGCTCGTCGTCGCCAATGAGTCTCCTGGCGCGTCGATCGATAGTGTCCAAAGTATCCAGCTGATAGCGGGCTGATCCATCCCATAGTTGTGAACAGTACTCCATACAAGATCGGACCTGTGCTTGATATAAAATAAGAAGCTGTCCAGGTGTGAAGTACCGTCTCACCTTAGAGAGGATGCCCAGCTTCATTGCAGCAACTTTAGCCTTGGATTCTATATGTCGACCGAAATTAAGAGCAGATGTTAGGTGAACGCCTAGGAGCTCAAGATGATCGGATATTGGTATGGATTCATTTCGGAGAGTCGGAGTCAGGGCGAAAGGCCTCCTTTTCGCGGAAAAAAGACACGCCTGAGTTTTAGAGGCATTGAACCTAACGAGGTTGGAGTTACCCCAGTCAGACACTGACTGAAGTGTCAGGTTCATGCGCTCTATCATGGCCTCTCTCAGAGATAGCGTCTCAGCGCCTGTAGCTCGTGAACTGGATAGGTATCTTTCCACAACTGTGCTGTCGTCCGCATACCCAATGATACCGGGTTTCAGCAGATCATTAATATGCAGCAGAAATAGAGTTGCGGAAAGAACAGACCCCTGAGGTACCCCGGCATCAATAGCCAATAGGTCCGAGGAGCAGCCATCAACGACCACTCGAAAGATGCCTGAACTACATCCAATAATCACAAGTGTTCAAGACAATGTGACGGTAGCACGATGCTTAGTGGCCGACAAAAACAACACACGTTAATATTTTTGTGCCTTCTGACATGATTTTTGACTACAACTCTGATATATTCAATACATCAAACAAATAATTTACCTACCTATATTTATATTGACATCGAAGTTAAGACATTCATACCTTTACTATGCAGTAGAAATTTGAAAAGCGCGATAAGGTTAGGGCTTTGCTGACATTTTAATGGACTGCAAAGTTAAATTGTTTCAGTTGTTCGATCTCATATGATTTCGGCTGTTTGTATTTCTTAAGTTGGCCTTAAGTGAGAGGATGGTACTTCCCTGATCGTGTTAGCAGAAGCATAGCTCTATTGTATGACATCAAGATCGGTTGAAGATCGCTAACTATACTAATATTATAAAGCTGAAGAGTTGGTTGAACACGCTAATCTCAGGAACTACTGGTTCGAATTGAAAAATTCTTATTGTGTTAGATAGCCCATTTATTGAGGAAGGATATAGGCTATACCAGGAGAGCGGAGCAGTAATCATAAATGTCAACAAATCGGACAAATTTCCATATTTCAATGTAGAACTAATGAACTACGGGCATGTTTCGGATAAATGGGTGCCACAGGGGCGAAGTATGCCACGGCTGAAGTAGCGGGGGACAACTAGTTATATAATAAAATCCCTGTCTACTAGGATCCACCGCTACGATCGACCAAATATACCGGCAGCACTCGTTCACCGTGGTCCACCGTTTGTCTAGTGGATCCAGTGACACTTGCAACTGTCACAGAATCCAGTAGACCAATAGTGAATTACAGTGTACACTAGATTGCTGTTTGCTCCACCGGTGGATCCTAGTGCACTGAGAGACTAAATTATGTTATCTATAGTTTAGTCTTTTGTTCGGCATCGATCGTTGGACTATAGAGCCAGCAATAAATTAATATTATGAGTAAACTGTTTTATCCACCAAGCATCACTTAATCTGATTAAATTAAAAAATCAATACAATCCAGAATACTATAGATTTTCTATAATATATTGAAACATCTGTGTCTGTCTGTATTTGATGTTAAATATATTGGCAAAGGGTTGAAACTACAGATGCGTTTGTGCTGTCCACAGTGTCCACAGATGTAAGATGCCTGAACTACATCCAATAATCACAAGTGTTCAAGACAATGTGACGGTAGCACGATGCTTAGTGGCCGACAAAAACAACACACGTTAATATTTTTGTGCCTTCTGACATGATTTTTGACTACAACTCTGATATATTCAATACATCAAACAAATACTTTACCTACCTATATTTATATTGACATCGAAGTTAAGACATTCATACCTTTACTATGCAGTAGAAATTTGAAAAGCGCGATAAGGTTAGGGCTTTGCTGACATTTTAATGGACTGCAAAGTTAAATTGTTTCAGTTGTTCGATCTGAGTATATTAAAGCATTCGTTTATATATAGATTTTACGAAATACTCGAAATGAAATACGTGTGAGAAAAAAACTACAAAGAAAGTAACTAGCACCTGTGGATGTAGACAAAGTGACATTCTAAGTATTAGCGAAATCACTTCGAAGCGAATCCATTTCTATTCGTTATACATGGATCACGTGACACTTCGATAATTATACCTAATATTAAGTATAATAAATAATACAAGTATTTGGAGATACAAAGACTCATTTACTTTTCATTTTTTTTTATAGTCACATTATGATTACGTCTAATCCCATACCCACATTACTTAACGTTTCCACTGTCGTTATCGCTAATAGAATGTCACTTTGTTTCGATTCGGTTGAACATCAATTTTGTTTATCGTTCAGCTGATCATTCGATTACAAACTATACTTCCACTGCATAGTCAAGTATAGTTTTTATGTAACAAAATACTGGTAGGTACTTAACATATAAATACCTACACTAACAGCAAATGATTATAAGTACATTTATTTATTAACAGTAAGTTAACCAGCTTAGTTGTAATGATTGAATACATAAATATTATATAAATATGAAAATATTTTCAACATTTGTCAAATCAGTGAGTATAGCTAAATAGGCAATGTAAATTGCACAGTTTGTAATAATTTGCGCTAGAGAGCTGCAGTGGGCCTGTAGAGAAAGTCACATTCTACTAGTGGAATCGCAACGAAGCGAACCTTCAAATGTTCAATATGTATGGGAGTGACATTATTTGTTACACGTGACATGTCGACAAATGTCTCTCCCATACATTTCGGTCTTTTGAAGGTTCGCTTCGTTGCGATTCCACTAGTAGAATGTGACTTTGTCTACAGGCCCTTGGCCGTCTCTTTTTTATCATTTACACGATAATAGGGTGGTTTTCTTCAATTTGAGATAGTATACCTAGATACAATTTTTATCATAAATTAAACTTTTTACTTAGATAATACTGTGGAGTGAAAATCAACATCACATAATACTCCACTAACTTCATATGTATAATGGAGCTGGTAGGCATTTTTGGATAGGTTCGGCCCCGCTTCTCCCCACCCAGGGCCTGCAGTTCTGTGTTTGGGCATTATCTATAGGAGAAATATTCGACAAGTTTTCAACGTGTCTCAAATATGTACCCAAAAATGTCCAGCTCCAGCTCTCGGACTATAAATTGTGCCGTAAATACTAAATTTATAGTCTGTACTAAAATAACTTTTTATATAATCAACGGAACGCAGATTTAAAAAATCCGTTCCCGCAGGGGGAACGCACAGGTAGATTTCGTGAAGCAATTAATATTATTTTATATAGAGAACTTACGGACTTGTAAACAGTTTAATTTTTTTTTCTCGAAAATGGTAACTTTTAGCGAAAAACTTTTCAGACATTCATTTTAGACTTAAAAATGGCCTATCGATTAAAAATGTTTCCGACGGCAAGAATGTTCACCGGTTAGAAGTTATGATTTTGTTCCCGAAAAATTTTGGTTTTTCCCCCCTCCACTTTTAGTTAGTTTTAATCTTATAGGTTATAATTAAAAGTTGTTGGTATTCATGTATACTATGGGATAAAATTAGAACGGATCGAATATCTTTCATGGAACGTGAAATTTTGAGGAAAAACAAATTTCACAAAAAGTGAAGACCTACCGTCCCCTTAGGCCGGATTCCACCCGTTCACGAACTTAAACTAAGTTTACACCCAAGCAATTTTTGACCGCAGTTTGAAAGCGATCGGGGCAAAAATGCGACCGTGAGAGTGCCGCAAATTTTGGGAAGTGGAACCATACATACATATATATATATATATAAACATTTTGACCAGTGGTCATTTCGGACTCAGGGGGTCATAACTAGACCTCCTATGAAGATTTTTTTTTTTAAATTCGACAGTAGTCAAGAAACCAATAGGTAGATCGATTTCATATCGAAATCTACATAAAAAAAACAGCACTTTTTAAAACTTCAGAGTGACAGTTACGTTCAAATAAAAATTTTGATTTGTGTTAATAATTAAAATAAAAGAACATGCCATTTTTTATCGATCTTATGATTTGGATTGTAGTGCAACTTATTTATTAAGCTACATACCTACGCTAAAAGTAGACACATTTATAACCAAATATCCGACTCATGACTTCTCAGCATTAGCATAAAGTTGCTTATATTTTTATGAATTAGTAATTATTAATAGAGGCGTATATGATGCTTCTACATCATTACTTTTGGCAGAACCAGATCCAAACACTATAGATCAGTTTCTGCCAGGGACTCTCTCCGCAAGTGAAGAAAGTTGCGCGCGCTAATGTAAAAATAAGGGCACCCTGGGTAAGCCCTCCTTTCGAGGGCTTACCCGGAGTGCACTTGGGAAGGACACCGTGTGGTTTTAGTCGGTCCGATTCCAACACGCCCACCCCATCGTCGGTAACGATGGGGTGAAGCTCGTGGGGTTACCATACGCTAAAAAAAAAGTTACTAATTTAGAACTTCCCTTTCCATTACTCTATTATAGCAAAATTTGGAATATATTATTTTACCTTTTAATTTATATCAAGTTAGTTACTTTTCTTGGCACGTTATGTAATTGAATACTAATAAATTGTTTACGAAAATTCTAAACTCATCCAATGTACACTCAGTGTCAATGAGTCTTAGTACACGTTTTTTTTTTCTACTGAGGTTAGTAAAGATTTAAAAAAGTGCGCTGGTCCATAGCTTTTAGGTAACTATGCAGATACGTTTCCTCTATTAACAATTATAGATGTACCAATAATTTTACAGTAAAAACAAATGGACGTCGAAATCATGTAGTCGGATGTGGGACTACCTTTACACAAATAGTTTATATTTGTTCATATAATTATGCAGAATGGTATTAGCGTGTTTTATTTTCTATTTTGCTTAGTTATATAGTGGTTATAATTGTGCTAGAACAACTTTAACCATTAGTACCACTATATGTATAAGCACTTCTAGTTCTAGAACTACTAGGTCTAGACTGGTTGTACGTATATTGAGTAGTACTTATAGGTATTGTCATGGCAGCATAGTGGTAAACTTGTAAATTGTTTAATAATTAGGTATATTCTAAAGATTTAGATCGGAAAAAGAGAACATCTAGGACGGGACTTGAAACCGCGACCAGTCCCTTACAGGGCCTTAAGACGTATATGATATATCGGAGAATTTCGAATATCTGGGACGTGTCTAGGTGGCTCAGTTGGTCAGAGCACTCCCCCTGTAAGGGACTGGTCGCGGGTTCAAGTCACGTCCTAGATGTTCTCTTTTTCCGATCTAAATCTTTAGAAAAAAGTAAGCATACAAAATGCTTAAAAATGTAATTGAATTAGGTATATTTTTATTTAATTAATAACTCAACATGCAGTAAATCAAAAATTAAATACATTATTTAAATGCAGAGCTCGTAAACAATATTTTTTTTATTTTATGAAATTTAAAAAAAAAATCATGAATTCAGACTTGGAAATTATGTCATTGTGTAAGTAGTTATATGGGAACGCTAGATACTTCGAATTTTCTTTAAAAACTTTAATTTTCTATAGGAAAATTACAGGAGCGGCAAAAAGAGGTACAAACGCGACACGTTAAAAAACTTTAAAAAACCTATTTTGTATGATTTAAGTTCTCAAAACTTTGATTTCAGTTTGTAAGTTTTGCTAGGACTAATAAGGCCGGGGCCTGAGGACGGCAGTTGGCCGACTCGCCGTCCTTACAGAAGCAGGCCGTGGCGGAGGCGTGTCGTGTGTGCCCTACACACGCCTGCCAACTCACCGAAGCGGGATAAAACCCGACCCCACCATGCGAGGCCGCGGTGGCGGCCAAAGTCCGCCGGCAACCCTGGGGTTATCCTTTCGAGGGCTTACCCGGGATGCCCGGCAACAGACACTTGGGGAGGACACCGTGCGGTTTTAGTCGAGACACGACATAACCACCCCCGCTGGCCAGAGGGGGGGTATCCGAAGGGATTTCCGCACGTAAAAAAAAAAACAAAAGGACTAATAAGGTCGTTTTCGCTAAAATGCTTATAAAATAATTGTTTATTTTAAAATTAATTAAAACAAAAACTGACTAGGTCCCGAGATCAATAAATTTAAATTAGGTAATATTTAAATAATCTGCCACAGATACATGCTCATGATAGTGATATGAATTCAGTTTTTAGCACTTACAGTCAGAACTGATAGAATTTTTTGGTGATGAAGGTTTAAACATTGTATATCTATTGTTCAACAAGGAATATCCCTGTTATATTTGTTTGTATGAAACATTATTTTAAACAAATGTATAAATTTGGCAGAGGGAATAATATGGCCTGGTTATATTGTTGTAATTTATCCAGTGAAACATTTAACATGGTTAGTCACTGCGCACTCTGCGCAGTAGACAGGTGCAACCAGTGTCGGGCTGGATATACATGATCGAGGTGGCATTTAATAGCCTGCCTTCTGCTGGCTGACGACTTACATGGAAAATGATTTATAAAGATTTATAGAGAGGTCAAAATTTAAACTGTGAAGAATCATCCGGGCCCTTGGGCCAGTCCGACCCTGGGTATATCAATGGGAATAGCTGATAGAAAGGTGAAGGATAAAGGTATAACTACCTACATAGGGATGGAGACCAAAGTGGTGATGTTCTGAAAAAAGGACAATAAAGCAATGAACGTCAAAATGGACTGCCTCCAAGCCAGATCCGCAAGACAATAAGTGTTGAGTATTTGAATAGTCTTGCTCTAAAAACACACGGCAACTGCATTTTAATACCCAGTATCTAACTAAAATAACTGTAAATAAATTCTATCAGCTAGTAATAGATATGCAAAAATGAATACCAAGTTTAAATTATTTACATTATAGGGACTTCGCAAAACTGCATGAGCTATCTGTAAATTTTCACTGGATAAATATAAACAATCTATAGTTATTTGTACCAATTCTGCTGTTACAAAAACTCTCTAAACTATACTAAAAATCTCTAAAACTTTGTTTTAATTGAAAACGACATATACCACAAAGTGTAGGAACATCAAAAATCACATTTAATGCTTTCTATTCAAAGTCAAACTTTAATTGAATGCCAAAAAGAATGACGTTTCGAAATCCAAATAAAAATATGTTAGAGATAGTTTAGTTTAGGGAATGCGCAACAGATTCAACACCATTGTTTCAAAAGGAATGCCAAATTTTACCTAAACTTCACTAGTACAAATCGTTTACTTTTTATACAATAGTACTTTTTAACCTTGCTAGTTCATTCATTCTTTTCATCTTCTTCATTCAGCTGAAGGGCATCTTTTGTCTTCTAACGCGAATATGAGGGAGCATTCGATTTTGGCCTTCAACCAAGCCAGTACCCCGGGATCTGATACTTCGATGACCTTTTCATCGGTGGCGAAGTAGTTTACCAGCTCATCCTGAAAGGAAGAAATATGAATGAAAACGAAGGTCCTTTAAAAAGGACTAATCTAGGCTAACTCCCACTGTTGTAACTCCTGTAAACCACAGGATCAATAAGAGTTTACATAACATAACATAACTTCACGCCTGTATCCCCAAAGAGGTAAGCAGAGGTGTATTACACACCCACGATTCGCCAGTTATGTTCAGCTCCCAATGTAATAGGGGGCGAGCATATTGCCATCTACCGGGCACGTTACTAAGCGAGCGATAATAAACATTTTTAATACACATATAACTACGAAAAGTCAGAGGTGTGTGCCCGGAGCGACTTGGGATCGAACTCGAGACCTCGTCTCGGCAGTCCGTTACGTAAACCACTGGGCTATCGCCGAATAAGAGTTTCACGGATAGTTAGACTGTATTTAAAACTGGCTTTAAAACCAGCCGGCAGTAAACTGAAGGAGTTGGTAATGTAATCGGTAAATAAACTTTCGTTCTTGGCAAAGCGGCAGACAAAGGAGCAGAATACGCTCCTCATCCGTATCCAATTTGTTTCCAATAATGTGTATGGCAAGTTAAAACGAGATCTGGAGAGCATACCATTCTAGGACAACGATTTGGCTTACGAGAACATTGATTTCCCACCTGTCTATCGACTATCTAAACTATACCTAAGACTTGCTAATAATACTAACCTTATCTATACTTCTAAACACTATTATACTAGGTCTGCAATTCATTCTGCTGTTGCAAAAATTGAGCGAAGCAATTTCACCAGGACTTTTTCAAACGGTGATAATTCCTCAATGGCTAGTCCGAATTTAGTTTTTCTTTTTTTGTCTTGTGTATGTATATGAACAAATTACTTAATTTAATACCAATCGCGTGGATGAGGCTTTTTTGTTCATTGAGAAATCAGATTTTAATTAGTTTTTCCGGTGATTATTCCTCCGTGGTAATTTTTATTTTTGATCTTCCTAGCCTATGTCCTTCCCATCAGTAACATCTTTGTTTGTGTGAAATTTCATTAAAATCGGTTCAGCCGTTTGGGAGGAGAAGATGGTCTAACGAATTACACGAGTCGTCTAAAAGAGAGCAAAGTTCTGACGAGCTTCGCTCAATAAAAGCGTCAGTAGCTTAGTGGTTAAGGAGTCGACCCTATGATCGAGAGGTCCCAGGTTCGAATCCTGGCCATTACACTACCGACTTGAACCCACTCCTAACACAAGCAATTAAGCTCAGCTGGAGGGGTTAGGGGGAATATTAGTAATTTCGGTTACTAATATTCTTATATAAAACAAAGCGGCCAAGTGCGAGTCGGACTCGCCCATTAAGGGATCCGTAGCAGCAAGTAACATAATAATGTTTTTTTTTTAATAATTTGTATATTTGAGTTGATTGAATGAAAGGTAACGTAAATTGCGGTTTACGATTTATGACGTATTAAAAAAAACTACTTACTAGATCTCGTTCAAACCAATTTTCGTTAGAAGTTTACATGGTAATGTACATATTGTACATCATATATATTTTTTATTTTTTTTATTTATTTATTCACCTTACTTAAAGCGCACCTACACCTTACTTTTTTAGTTTTATCATTCTCTTATTTTAGAAGCTACAGGGGGGGGGGGGCACACATTTAACACTTTGGAAGTGTCTCTCGCGCAAACTAGTCAGTTTAGAAAAAAATGTCTTCGAAACCTCAATATCATTTTTGAAGACCTATCCATAGATACTACACACGTATGGGTCTGATGAAAAAAAAAATTTGAGTTCCAGTTCTATGTATGGGGATCCCCAAAATTTATTGTTTTCTTTTACTATTTGTGTGAAAATCTTAATGCGGTTCACAGAATACATCTTCTTACCAAGTTTCAACAGCACAGTTTTTATAGTTTCGGAAAAAAGTGGCTGTTACATACGGACGGACAGACAGACAGACATGACGAATCTATAAGGGTTCCGTTTTTTGCCATTTGGCAACGGAACCCTAAAAACTGAAGAGTTTGTTTGGTTGAACGCGCAAATCTCTGGATCTACTGGTTCGAACTGAAAAATTATTTTTGTGTTAAATAGTCCATTTATCGAGGAAGGTTATAGGCTATATATAATCACGCTACTACTTAGGAGAGCGGAGCCGTAATCATAAATGTCAACAATTCGGGCAAATTTCCAAACAGTATTGTAGAACTAATAAATTACGGATAAGTCTTTATGAGTCAACGGGGGCGTAGTATGCCCCGGGCGAAAACGCTATGTACAGCTAGTAAAATATATAAATCTATACTCTATACATTTAAATAAAAAGCCGCGGTAGCCTAGTGGTATGGGTAAAGGACTGCTGAGACGAGGTCTCGGGTTCGATCCCAGGTTTTACCATGACACAATGACACCAATGACTTTTTGATGCTTTTCGAAGTTATGTGTGTATTTATCGCAGGTTTATAAGTGCCCGGTTAATGGCAATAGGCTCGCCACCTATTACATTGGGACCTAAACATAAACTGGCGAAATGTGGGTGCTAGCACCTCTGCCTACCCCTTCGGGGATAAAGGCGTGAGTTTATGTTATGTTATGTTATAAATAAAATTGGAGTGTGTTTGTAATATTGAAATAACCGTTTTACAATTTTTGTCTGTCTGTCCGTCTGTCTGTCTGTTTGTTGCGGCTAATCTCTGAAATGGCTGGACCGATTTTGACGGGACTTTCACTGGCAGATAGGTAATATAACAAGGAGTAACATAGGCTACTTTAATTTTAGGAAAAATAATTAGGGTTCCGCGCAAAAAAACTAAAATCCTAAAAATCTTAATCCACGCGGACGAAGTCGCCGGCACAGCTAGTAATACATATAACAATACCATGTTTTAATTTCGCTTTTATGGGGTACAAATTAGGGGTGTCAGCAGACAAGTATAATTATTATACTCTACAAGTCCTCGTTTGTCTTCTCTAGGAATCAACTGTCATCACGGCCTTAGTCCCAGTTGCATCCAAAGATTACACTTTCCTCTAGGTGGGGTCCGCTTTCTCCTGATTTGACTTATCTTGGTTTTTGTGGGAGTGACTACCGTTTGACCTCCAAACCCCGAGAGGCAAACTTGCGCCAGAGCCTCCTCCGTCAATCGGCAGGTGCACCCCTGAGGATGTATATAGGTAGGCCCCGAAAACCTCTGGGAAGTACCAACCTGTTTAATGTTCAGCACCAGTTTGTCGTCTAGCACGGTGGGCGCACCGATGACGTCATCCAGCTTCACCGCCCACTCCACGTGCCACGAGCCGCTAGCGCCGCCAGCTCGGACCATGAATATGTGCCTGCACAAATATTACAAAAACTCCTAGAACATTTTCTCCTTTAACATGTCTTGAGTACAAAAATAGTCCAAATTACTACACCTAAATATTTCCTCTGCACTTCAGGGGGAACTTCAAGGTCCACTAACGGGTGAATGATACCCTTGCAAGAGTCCATACGATACGGCGGCTGCTTAAGACTATGTGGGCCATACACTCAGCAAATATTATTTGAGGAAAAATAGCCGCGGTAGCCTAGTGGTATGGGTAATGGACTGCTGAGACGAGGTCTCGGGTTCGATCCCAGGTTTTACCATGGCACACATCAATGACTTTTCGATGCTTTTCGAAGTTATGTGTGTATTTATCGCAGGTTTATAAGTGCCCGGTTAATGCCAATAGGCTCGCCACCTATTACATTGGGACCTAAACATAAACTGGCGAAATGTGGGTGCTAGTACCTCTGCCTACCCTTTCGGGGATATAGGCGTGAGTTTATGTTATGTTATGTTATGAAAAATATGGACAATTATGTACTTACTGCGTGCTAATTAGTAGTGTGCAGTTTGATTTAGGTCCGAGATGCGCGTGTGCAATATACGAATCAGTATCCGCATAATGACCGCGACCGAGTAGCGTGAGGAGTTGTAGACCAAGAGCTGCATGCTGAGAATACGGACGAACACCCTAAAATTATGAGAAAAGAACATTAAGTGTTGTTGCCAATGTAGCTTTGTCAAATCAAAAGCCGGGTAGACCTTGGGGCAAAAATGTTGAACAAAAACAACTCAAAAAGTTCACACATGTGCAGTAACTGACTAACAAAAAAACTTATTTAAAGGACTGAACAACCAATGACGCCATTCAAAGTAATGGAGATTGAACGCTCCCCTGCGGTACACCAACTGTTATATCGCACCATAAAGAAAAGGAATCGTTGCCGGCGGACAGACAAGTAACTGTGAAACCAATCCATCACCGTTGGAGATATGCTAATGGAGCGCAGTATGCCTATTAGGATTTGTAAGTCAACTGTGTTAAAAGCATTTCCGAAATCCAATAGAGTAAGTACTGTTAGATTTCCTTTCTTCTTGCCTAATCTTATTAGTTTATCCTAGCTTCATTCTTCATCTACCAACTACCAAGATTCGGGGCCCAAGCCAACCTCACCTGTAAGCCAGTACAGTCCTGCTGATTGACGAACGAGGATTTAACGAGGACGAGCCCTTTGAACCCATGATTAGTTTAATATATCTATGATTGGTTAACTGGCGCGTCTCCGCCGTCGCGCCCCGCGCTAACCACGAAAGAGACCTAAAAATAAGTTCTGCGCAGTTGGAGTACATTAATAAGATTTTTTCCCATAGTTATACTGCATGAATTCGTATGCTAGCATGTGAGTGAGCCTGCATTTTGTGCCTGGACTCTTACCTCAGAAGACCCACAATGTCTGGGCAGCCGGCGCCTGGCCAGCAGTCGTCCACCGCTCCGTTCCACGCAAGCCTTCAGCGCGCTCTCAGCGCTGTTGACGTTCAGCTGGCGCGACAGTGACGCTTTTGCCGCCTCGCGACAGACGTCTGGTAAATAATTATAAGTTTCTATTACATAAGTTTCCTTTTGTGGAGTAGACTAGGTGCCTTTCGTGCCTTTCGGACAGGTGCCTTAGGTAGGATCATGTTTTTAGCAGGTTAAAGAACCTACACATCGTTATTAATCGACTTAAAAAGAGTCAGACAGCCTTCAAGAGAATTTTAGGGAGTCGTCTAAAAACCAAACTATACAAATTCATTTGTGTGTCTTTTGACTTGAATTGGAATTGACGGCCTCTGTGGCGCAGCGGTAGTGCATTCGACTGTTACGACAGGGGGCGCGGGTTCGATTCCCGCTCAGTGCAAATATTTGTATGCATGAATATGTCTATTTGCATTGGTCTGGGTGTTTCTATGTATAATATGTATGTATTTACAAAAAAAGAAGTATATAAGTATGTTTATCCGCGTTCTAGAAACCATAACACAAGCTACTTAAACTATGCTTACTTTGGGTCTAGAAAGGGCTGTGTAGAATGTCGTAGAATATTTATTTATTTATTTATCCAAAAGTGACTGCTTGGCAAAATTAGTGCAAGTGTGATACACAACAAGATCGTGGGATTCGTGGGTTAAAAACAAAGCAAGCACGAAAATAGAAATAAATTTTTCTATCAGTACAAATAAATGAGTGGTTTAGTCGTATAACTAATTTGACGAACGAAAGACTTGACGAAAAGAGAATTTGTCATAAAATATAATTTGACCATAGATATAGGAAGAATAGAATTTGACCATAAGAGAACTTGTCATAAAGTATAATTTGACCATAAGAGAACTTGTCATAAAGTATAATTTGACCATAAGAGAACTTGACAGTACAATGACTAGACGAACTGTGATTTTGACGTATGAAATTTAACCCGTTTCATCTTAGTCAGATTTAATTACGTTGAGCCATTTGGGCTGTCAAAACAAGAGAGGATCTGAGAAAATCTGAATAGGTAGGTACAAATTATGGTGGCAGGTGAGGCCGCCTGTCACCCCAGCAGAAGCAGGCCGGGACGGTGGGGCGACTAGCGGCCCTCCCCCAAACCGGGGCAAGACGGGGACACCGTGGTTCCCAAACCCGAGGGGGCCATCTCGAAACCGGAGATGGCCCAGGGTCAGTCGGGGTGCGAGGGATATGCTCTATGAGCAACCTTACACCCCGGCGTCTGCAGACCCGAGACGGCGTGCGGTTTTAGTCGGTTCAAGCCCGACATAACCGCCCCCGCTGGCCGGCGGGGGGGTATCCGAGGGGATTTCCGCACGAAAAAAAAACAAAAAAAAAGTACAAATTTAATGAAATTTTGAAGTAATTAGTACGCTAACTTTTCTTATAGGTCCTGCTGGTCGGCGGGGGGGTATCCGAAGGGATTACCGAACGAAAAAAAAAAAGGTAGATTTAACTCGGAAAAAGTGGACATTCAAGTCCTGTTCTGGATGTTCACTTTTTCCGAGTCAAATCTATAGGTATGTATATGTACCTACTATTTATTAAAATAATCAACATTGTTGACACATGATTCATTGTGTTTATTATATTGAAAATGATATTTAAATAATGGAATTTTGTATCAATTAGTATGATAACTTTTGCCTAAATTTAAATCGAAAGAAAAACAGCATACAGGAGATGACCTGAACCCGCGACCAGTCCCTTTTTAGGGGCAATACTCTGACCAACTGAGCCACCTGAACACGTCCTGGATATTCTAAATTTTCTTATATACTTATACGTCACGTATGTAAAGGAAAATTTACGTACATCTTAGGGCGCAGATCTTCAAATATTTTAAAAACTTAACTCCTACTAATATATTATAATACACGTAGAAATAGGAGCCCCGTGAGGCGGGGCTCCGTCAAAATCAATTATTTTTAACTATAATGTTGCGAATATTGCATTTTGACTTTGGGTCTATAGCGGAACGAGTGGGAAATAAAAAGGTCCAATCGTCACCACTGGGGACGAACGGAACTTTTTTTTCACCACTCGTACCCAGTGGGGACGACCGGGAATAAATCCTCCTACTTAATATTTTCGCTTTACTCCATATAAAAATCTTATATAAAAGTATGTACCTACTGTCTGGTACTGTCGCAATCAGAATGAAGAAATAGGTCTCTATCGTGTCACACTGTTACTTGATGACCCCTTTCTTCGTCCCAACCATAAACAATGAAAAATATTGGTGTTTACAAACTAAATAAAAACAAACATCAACGATTGATAAAAAAGATAGAACATGTGCAAGCAGAGCTTCTATAGATAGTGTCTAAGAGACAGAACGATACTGGAACTAAGATTTAAAAAATCCGTTCCCGCAGGGGGAACGCACAGGTAGATTTCGTGAAGCAATTAATATTATTTTATATAGAGAACTACGGGACTTTAAACAATATTTAGTGAAGTTCCCCCTGCCAAGCGCATTTTAGATAGATTTCGATGAAATCGATCTACCTATTGGTTTCTTGACTACTGTCGAATTTAAAAAAAAATTCTTTATAGGAGGTCTAGTTATGACCCCCTGAGTCCGAAATGACCACTGGTCAAAAAGTTTATATATAATATATATATATAGTATGTATGGTTCCACTTCCCAAAATTTGCGGCACTCTCACGGTCGCATTTTTGCCCCGATCGCTTTCAAACTGCGGTCAAAAATTGCTTGGGTGTAAACTTAGTTTAAGTTCGTGAACGGGTGGAATCCGGCCTAAGTTAAAAAATCCGTTCCCGCAGGGGGAACGCACAGGTAGATTCCGTGAAGCAATTAATATTATTTTATATAGAGAACTACGGACTTTAACTACGCTGCCAAGCGCATTTTTAACATGTTTCATTTTTTTTTTCTCGAAAACGGTAACTTTTAGCGAAAAACTTTTCAGACATTTATTTTAGACTTAAAAATGGCCTATCGATTAAAAATGTTTCCGACATCAAGAATGTTCACCGGTTAGAAGTTATGATTTTTTTCCCGAAAAATTTTGGTCCCCCCCCCCCCTCCACTTTTAGTTAAAGTTTTAATCTTATAGGTTTATAATTGAAAGTTGTTGGTATTCATGTATACTATGGGATAAAATTAGAACGGTTCGAATATCTTTCATGGAACGTGAAATTTTGAGGAAAAACTGATTTCACAAAAAGTGAGGCCCTACCGTCCCCTTAGGCCGGATTCCTCCCGTTCACGAACTTAAACTAAGTTTACACCCAAGCAATTTTTGACCGCAGTTTGAAAGCGATCGGGGCAAAAATGCGATCGTGAGAGTGCCGCAAATTTTGGGAAGTGGAACCATACATACATATATATATAAATATAAACTTTTTGACCAGTGGTCATTTCGGACTCAGGGGGTCATAACTAGACCTCCTATGAAGAAATTTTTTTTAAATTCGACAGTAGTCAAGAAACCAATAGGTAGATCGATTTCATCGAAATCTACCTAAAAAGCAGGAGAGACTATCCAATAGGAGGAATATTGGCAGCAATTTTGCTCCACCATTTTGAGTATTTTGTAGAAACACGCGGTATTTCCTATTAACCGTTTCGAATTGAGAAATTACTCCTATTTACGCACAGGATCATACTGCGCAGTGTGTGTTAGTAGACGTTGCTGAAAATCAACTTCAATTTCTCAATTCAGAAACCGGCTATAAAACTGGTAGCTTATGTTGAGTGATTAATTTTCATTTAGCAATGGTTACAAAACTCACATAATGACTGATTTCGTTTGGACAAAATATGTGGTGTATTGTTTGCACTAGAATGCCTTGTTGTTGTTGTTGGCTCGTCTACAATTATTAGTACTTACGCCAAACAATTACCGTTCAATCCTACCAACACATAACCATCCTAAGGCCTTTTTCATGCAGAAATCCCCCCGGATACCCCCCTCCGTACAGCGGGGGTGGTTATGTCGGATTCGAACCGACTTTAACCGTAAACCGTTTCGGGTCTTCAGACGCCAGGGTGTAAGCTGGTCCATAAGGCATTTCCCTCGCACCCTGGCACCATCCTAAGGCCTGGTAGAAATCGCTTCAAGCGATAAACCCGCCGATTGCACTGTTTCCGTAGCCTCTAGGTTATAATACTTAAGTATATTATGTTTGCCTGGAGTACAATAAAGTGTATACTAAATAAATAAATATACCACCATCTTGGAAGATTTTATTACCTACAGCTGGAATCATCTTTCACTTGTTTCACAACATGAGTACAGTCTCTAATTTTGATTTGGCACATTTGTAAGGAAAATGGGAAACTGGCTAAGATCAACTTGCTTCTTTTGTAGAACATTCTTTCTATCATATATCGGAATTATAGTTTGGTACCTTTATAGAGTACGTAAAACCGATCACGTTTATAAAATATTAAAACTATAACTTCGGTTTTAACTACTCTGAAGAAATCAAAC
The DNA here is from genome assembly GCA_946251805.1 of Cybosia mesomella. Lineage (NCBI taxonomy): Eukaryota > Metazoa > Arthropoda > Insecta > Lepidoptera > Erebidae > Cybosia > Cybosia mesomella. The sequence continues at coordinate 1,793,578 of OX276403.1, read as the reverse complement.
TATAAACATGTGTTGTGTGAGACAGAGAACGCTCGCGGTCTAAAAAACCGAGGCAAGCCGACCTTACCCGATCTCTCGTTCCTCTTTTCGTTCTGGAAGCATACGGTGTATTGTTCATCAATATAATATAAGATATCATGCACTACGATACTCACTTTTAACAACAACACAGTCGTCATCTGTCCGCGGACGCAGACCAAAGGACAGATAAAAACACATTAAATCATAAACTACGTACGATTTTATGTATGCACCTACCTATACGTATGAAATGCTATGATATTTCTTACGAGAGAGGTGATAAATCCTTCGAAATTACCGACGTAGCTCGTAAATTTGGTAAACTGAAGTGGCAATGGACTAGTTACATCTGCCGAAGGAAGGACGGCCGTTGCAGTAAGTGAATCCAGAGGAGACCGCGATCCGCAAATGGAGGGTGAGACGCCTCCCAGCTGGAGTAATCTGGCTGCGGGGGTAGACCCACCTTTCTTTTAGGGTTTCCTTGCTGCAACAGCTAGAAGTCCTTCGGCAGATGTGACTAGTCCGTTGCCACTTATGAAATCGACACGATCTGAAAAGGTAGCTGAGATCGATTGGATATAGAAAGCCGATAGCCAGGTCCTATGGCGCATAATGTGAGAGGCATATATCCAGCAATAGATTGCAATAGGCTATTTGATTGATTAATATTCGCCGTATCTTTTTTCCCCCATTTTTCGTAATAAATGTTTTGCCGAATCAATGCGTCGTCGCCTCGAATGTTGTGACTGAAATACTTTCACAATCATTTCTATAACTCTCATTAGAAATACTAGCTATTCGTAAAACACTAAAAAATCATGCATATAATCTATGTCATTGACTTTATATGAAATATTCTGAATGAAGACATACTCGTACAAATAGAATAGAATTGTAAATAAACTAAAAGGCATAAATAATGAAAGATTATTATACCAATCCAATAATATTAAACATGCTATTACATTTAATATAATTACTTATCAGGAGCATTCAATAATTATTATTTTATTATTAAATAAAGAAATAATAAACACCGACAACGGGTATAAAACGAAGGCTCACCAAACGTAGGTCTGGCCACGAGTGCTGTTAATGCCAGAGCGATGCTGGCTGGGTTATTGCTGTCTGCCTCTATCACACTCTCGGGGATGTCGTTGCTTAGTTGTTGCAGTTCACCTAAATGCGATATATTGACAATGCATGAAGGCAAGAACCTATTTTAATAGTTATAGGGAAGGACGAAGAAAATAGAAATAAAGTGGAAAAGTACAGAGATAAAAAGAGGAAAGAACCAAAATTAAAAGAAAACCACAGAAATAAATATAAAGGAAAAAGAAAACAAGAAAGGTGAGAAGGTACAGAGAGAAAACAACAGTACACAGAAAGAAAAAGTTAATTTTATACTATCCTGTTTGGAGACGGCACTAAAAAAGGTGAAAAATTTGAACATGACAATACAAATGGCCACGTCTTGTAGTACTTTGCAAAGGTAAGTGCCTACCACTTCCGAATTACACCAAGTTTTCTTTCGAAAGTACAAATTTTGTCTCAATTCAGCATTGACAGTACTAAAATAAATGCGATCATGGTCTACCTGGTTTCCTTCTAGGTGTTTGCGGTCGAGGCAGCTCCTCGAACATAGCACTGGCCCTAGTGGTAGGGCTTGCGCGAAGACCTAATAATACTGCCGCTCCTTCTTCCAGGCGGGACGAAACGTCCATAGTTCTTCGACCCAAGCATGAACCCTGAACGTGAACATATAAATCAACGGGAATGTTTAACATCCTATGTTATTATACATAACATAGGATATATATAATAACATACGTTAATATACATGTAAGTTAAGTAAGTGAGAGTAAGTTACATGTTCTCAATAATTTTGTAAATTATATTCTACTCAAGAGCTCGATTTCTAGGTCACACAAAATATATAAATATAATACATAAAACCGCGTACATAGAGCCGCGGTAGCCTAGTGGTATGGGTAATGGACTGCTGAGACGAGGTCTCGGGTTCGATCCCAGGTTTTACCATGGCACACACCAATGACTTTTCGATGCTTTTCGAAGTTATGTGTGTATTTATCGCAGGTTTATAAGTTCCCGGTTAATATCAATAGGCTCGCCACCTATTACATTGGGACCTAAACATAAACTGGCGAAATGTAGGTGCTAGCACCTCTGCCTACCCCTTCGGGGATATAGGCGTGAGTTTATGTTATGTTATAAAACATATATAGCAAATCGACCACCGGTTCGAAATGCGGCCCCGTCCTTAGAAGATTCCGGCAAGAAACTCAACGGGCTATTTTTTGATCTATTTACTAACATGTTTACTTAATCTCACTACAATTTGTTTGAGTAGCATAGTGAGAGAGCAAACAGCCAGTAAACAACACAATCTGTTAAGCATGGAGTTTTCAGCTTAGAACTACTCAGTAGCAGAACGAAGTCAGAAATCAGTCAGAATCAAGTATCCAATAAACAGCAACTTCGTCGCTATTACGTGAGATAAAAAAGCTAAATTTGTGATAGACCTCTGCTAAAACTTGGGGGCAATAAAAGATATTTAATAAAAAAAAAAAAATGAAATCTTGAAAAGTTGTGTTGTTTCACCATCACGGCGGATGAAAGAAATCTACATATATTGTAATAATAAACTTACCAGATACGGCTCATAATACTGCTTGAGTCCTCTAGAGAAGTCACCTAAATAACTATATGGATTGCCTAGGATATTAAGTCCTAGAACTAGCACGTAGAACTGCTGCACCAGTTGGGTCCAGTAGTGACGTGATGCCATGTCTAAGACTGCTGGTGTTGTGATGGGGGCGTTGCGAAGCTCCATGTAAGACATCCTGCAGATAAATTGATATTAAAGTAGAGTCATTCTTGAGATATTTTCTATCGACTCGAGGCAAACGTTTTTTCTTTCAAATTACAAGGTTGGATAAAACTATTCCAACATGTTCATGAATATTATTCTCACAGACCATAAAGAAAACCATGAAGTGGTTAGCTTTAGATGTAGTTTGAAATAATAAAAGTAACTTACCTCAAAACCACATCCTTCATATCACAAAGTGAAGATCCCCAAGAATTGAACAGATACTCCAACAAATCACTATTGAATAGTTTCGGCCTGTTCTCTTTCTTATTTCCGAACCTCGTTCGACTTGGGCTATTGTTGGCTTCAGCTGAATATCCTCTAGAAGACAAACTTAGTACCAGCTTTACAGGAGACAAGTGAACGAACTCAAAGAGAACATTCCTTTGAGCATTAATTTGGCTTTTTACAGCAATAATTGGTAACGGCATATGAACTAACGCTAGGTCTGCACGAAGCCTTACAGCAGGTTTCTCTTCAATCTTCCAATGGTTCAGAATATCAAATACATAGTTCACAAATCCCCTATCCAAATTTACACAGTACTCCTGAACCAAAACTTTGCAGTACTTGTAGACATCCTGATTCAAACTCGGTCTATACTGCTTCAGAGTAACGATTTCTATACAAGGTTTTAAGCCTCTATTTGATCTGACATCGTTGGGTATTGGAGCTGGATAAATTACACTGGGGAATACGGCTTCATGCAACTGGTTATCAATCTGTAATCTCTGGCTCTTCAAGTGACAGTACGTATAAGTATCTGATTTGCGAATTTGCAACCAAACACCTGGATTGTATGTTCTTCGGAGTTCAGAGAAGAATGGCTTCGTCATCTGCATTTTCTCCAAATCTATGTGAATGTATTCTTTCAGTTGACATTTCTTTTGCTCTGTTTGATATTTATCTTCTATCCATGATGTTAGGTCAGGAGAAAGCTGCTTCCATTTATGGCTAACATTCACTTCCCACCTCGGTAAAGAATCCGTCATACTTACGTAAGCTAGTTCTTTCACTCCAGCGTTAGTTTGAACACAAACTGACAAGCTGACTCCTGATAAAGACATATACACTTCATAGTTACTCCTCTCAGAGTTTATTCTCATACGATACTGGTATGCTAGTCTTTCGTCTTGAGCTAAAGCAAATACTTTTTGATACCCGTCCATATACGAGATCCAGTAGACAATGACTTTATCTTTTCTCATCTTTTTAGTTTTCATGTGAGTTTCGGGAAGGTCTGAACTATCAGAGTCATCACTGCTTGAAGAGCAGGGTTCTGGAGATTTCGGGGTTAATCTTTTGAGGGTAGATGACAATTTTGATGTAACGCTGCTAGTTGCTACTAATGTAGAATGCTTCACTGAATGGAAACTCACTTTTTCTTCGCCATAACTGGAAACAATGGTATTTTTAGAATTTGCAATAATCAAGGGTTTATAGGGTCTCGCTGGTAAGATGGCAATCACTTCCATAAAAGTCAAAACAAACTAAATAATTGAGCTATAGGAGAGCGGACCTCGTGCTCTAAAGTACTAGCTTCGCAACCGGAATTGGCGCTTGGATGCAGAAGAAGTTTCTTACATATGAAAGCAATTTCAGAAAACTTACCCATCCTGTCCAAAGTCTGCTACGAAACCTTTGCCTTTATTATTGTATATATTCCACATCAGCTTCCGGTCCTTAGCCGGGTCATCCCAGGTGTACAACATGGATTGATACGGACTAAGCAGTGCCACCTGTCCTGACTCTGCCTGATGCAGCTTGAGGAAGAGATCGTCGCAAAGGTTGTCGATTCGAACTGGGCAGTCTCCAGGTGTGTAGGGCTTGAATGTGATTGTAAATGGCCGGTCAGTTCCCCCTGTTACTTCGACGCATATAGCTGTCTGGAAGAAATATTATGAAAGAATTAGTTGATAGTCTTATATTCAGCAACAGTAAGAGCTTGCTATACTGCAATCGAGCTGAGACTAAATATCTACCCTTTGAAGTAATCAGGAATAAAGCCTGATGGAGGAAGCCGGTAGAAACCGGAAAGTCGATAGCTTAGTGGTTAAGGAGTCGACCCTACGATCGAGAGTTCCGGGTTCGAATCCTGGCCATTACACTACCGACGTGAACCCACTCCTAACACAAGCAATTTAGCTTAGCTGGAGGGGTTAGTTAGAGGGAATATTAGTAATAACGGTTACTAATATTCTTTAAAAAAAAAGGCTTTTGGGACTTCAAAATCTTCGGGGCTAAAGCTAACCTCACCTGCAAGCTGGTACACTTGCTGATTGATGGACGAGGCTATGGCGCAGGTTTACCTCTCGGGGTCAGACGGCAATCGCTCCCATAAAAGGTGCATAAGCCCAATTAAAAGGAGGAAACGGAGTAAGTGGACCTCGGGCTGCGAGGTGAAAGGTGAAATTTGATTAAAAAGCGAACAAATTATGGCATTCTTACTTAGTTATATTGGCAAATATAAGGTATCATACAACCAATAACAACGATGATCTATCAAATTAACTATTTTCTAAACTATAAAATACAATATTTATTTTACATTACAAATATTTAAACAACTTTATCACATATCCGCAGTATACATCATTGTCATTCATGTAGAAACCCGAAAGCCCTGACGTAACAGTTATGTCACTGAAAATACATACGTGGACGCAGTTACGGCGTGGCTACTAACTCAATTAGCACATAACTCTCATCTCAAGTTTTATAAGACCGACACACATTGCAGCTTTCTTCAGTGTTCAGTTGCACAGTGAAACATTAAAATGTTATTCAAAACAGTGACATATTTTATCTTAACCGTCTTAAGTGTTAGTTCCGAATGTGATCAAGGATGTCAACAGAACATTAGGGTAAAAAGAGGGAAATACTATTCAAGCCCACCGATTAGGTTCTACAATCATCCACCATTGACTGTGCCCATCAAAGGACCGTTTTCCTATACCCCACCACCGTTCATGGCTGACAATGAAGCTCCATACCCTGGAAGCAGACCATACAAGGTTAGTAAAAGACCTGCTCCGCCTATTAATGATGGATTAGGGGATGATGATATAGCTAATATAGTCAAATATATGTCAAAACAAGATTTAGATAAGATACTAGAATATGCTCAAGGCAAAGATCAAAGTCAGTATAAGTTCAAAGATGTTTATAACCCTAATGAATATATTCGACCATACAAACGAGAAAACAAGATTCCTTACAAAGGAAATGGTCATATTAAACATGAAGAACAGACTGCCTATAAAGAAGATTTACAAAATTTTTTTAACCACATAACTGAACCTACTAACGCCAATTTTTTGAACATGCAAGAGACACAATACTCCCAACCTGCTCGATTTAAATCTCAAAACGTTCCGGTCACACAAAGGACACCTGATGAAATGGGTAGTTTTTCTTCTGATCAAGCTCACAGAAATTCTCAAGTACCACCTAGTTCTCCAATTCTAAACAACTATGAAACTAAACCAATGTTTTTAAAAGTTTATGATGCCCAAGAATCTCCGAGAATACATTCTCAAATCGAAACTGAAAGACATACACCTAATAACAACTTACCTTATTACGCTCAAGAAAATATAAAAGGACTAGCACCTTACCCTATCTCTAATAATCCTTTTTTCACTGAAACCAATGAAGAAGAAAAGTTACCACCTCCAATAAATATGAGAGAGGAAGATTACGAAGCATCTTATACAAATAATGTACCAAAAGTTGAAAAGCCAGAATCGTATGATGTTGAAAACTTCGGTCAACTACCGCTAATGGACTACAATTCTAAGTTACATGATGTTAGTTCTTATCATGTGCCACATTATACAGTGAGTATTTTATAAGTGAATTCATACTGCGATTTATAATGTTAAAAGCATCCCACTTCTCGCTTGAGAATATTTTATATTTATTTTACCAAATTTGCCACTTTAGTATACACCTTTAGACATTCTCGATATAACAGAAATTCAAGGACAATTTTAACATTTTCTTCTTTTTTTTAAATTGGATTGTCATTAATAAAAGTTTTCATAACCACCATACTTTGCATCTATTTAATTACAATGATAATAATTGGAAAACACTGACACCTTTAGATTAAGTATTAATTAGACTCCATATTATGATTACTTATCAATTTAATAAAGCATATAAATAACTCCATTTGATTTGTTATTCGAATGTCCATTCAATATCACTGTTTGTTTCAGGTAACCCAGCCAAAATCACCAAAACCAAAAGCACCTTCAGCTCCAGTTGCTTTTCCGTCATCAGCCTCATATTCATCATCATCAACAACACTTCTGAAACCGTCGCCAGCGGCTAGCGATATCTTGGAACCAATATACGAACCAGCACCATCTATTTCTGCTGCTGCTGAACAAAGTGATGCCCATCTCAAAGCTACCAAAATCTGGTCTTACAAATCTCAAGGCGCTGCCTATACTTTGCACGATGATGGAAGTCTGAGCCCCGAGAGGAGCAGACCGAAGTATGGATAACTTGCAGTGATAGATAAGGATATGAAAGTAGTTATAGTGAACTAATTATTTATTGTTAGCAGAAAGCTGTGTTGATAATGTTATTGGTGTACTTATTTTGTAATATTATTTTTATCGCGACTTCATTTTATTAAGAATCAAAAAGTGCCATAGTAATTAAAAAATTTAGATAATTAAGTAAGACTAGGTACATATCTTTCGCATAATGTAGCAATTATTTATGAATTGATTATTTTTTGAAAGCATGTGACTTGTATACTTAATAGTGTGGCTAAAAGTGACATCAAGAAAATATCTTCTTTAAAAAAATGTCACTGAGACACAAAAAATTCCATAAAATTAGATAAGTACACGAAAGAATATTCTTGAATGTTTAATATGTACAAAGCATTTGAAATTTGACTAAACACTGATTTGGCTTATAACACGAGAGAATTGCCGGCAACAAGTGGTTCACTTCAAAGGCATATCGCTTCTCTCGGCAATCTCTCCGATGTTGGCGATATGATATAAAGATTTAGATCGGAAAAAGAGAATATCTAGAACGGGACTCCAAGTCCCGTTCTAGGTATTCTCGCTAGGTATTCCCTAGATAGAGATATTCCCGCGACCGCGAAAAAAAAAACATAACAAAAAAAACCAATGTTTAAAAATGACTGTAAAGTTATTCATTGTTTCCGTAGTTCGCAAAAATTACGGTAGATGGCTCCAGCGTCGCCTTAAGACGTATATAATATATCGGAGAATTTCGAATATCTGGGACGTGTCTAGATAGCTCAACTGGTCAGCAATCCCCCTGTAAGGGACTGGTCGTGGGTTCAAGTCCCGTTCTAGATATTCTCTTTTTCCGATCTAAATCTTTAGAAAAAGTAAGCATACAAAATGCTTAAGAATTTAATTGGATATGATATTAGTCGTGCCTGTTTCAAAAAACAGGTTCATAAAGGATAAGTATTTATACACTACAATCTTTTTATTTCTCACCCCTTTGTCCATCCTGAGCACAGTGAAGTGATTCTTCGTAATAGGGAAGTGTTGGGAGACGACAGTCGAGTCCCTGTACTTGCAATGCATCGACATGGAGTCAGTCTGCGGCCAAAAAGATGTACATTGCTGAGGAGTGAGGTCGTTCCACAGGTCGGCAGCTTCATTCTCTTCCATGAAACGCAAGTGACGTTTGGTGTCGTTGTACACTAAGAAGTATGGTAGGAGGGTCACAATTTTTGTCAGTTGTGGGCATAGTTCTGAGAGGGTTACCTGTGAATGAAAAACATGTTTAAGAAACTAATTCTGTTCATTGGACTTCAAAAAGATTGTCAATTCAACACGCATGTTTATAGTTCAAAAATGTTCTTGGTTGGTTGTTATTCTGGTTTAAGGGTTTCAAATGATGGTTTCTTAACCCTCAAGCAGGTCAGTAGTGCTAAAGTACTAGGTACCTACCTGCGTACGAGTCAAGAAAGGTGAAGGTAATCTATTAAAATTGTACACACGACCAAGGAGACACACTTTCTTTGCAAAGTTGTATGTAGAGGTGTATATTTATATCCTTAGCTGTTTGTACCTATGAATAAATAAAATAATTACGTGATAAGTATGTGAATAAATAATGTATTTTCTGAAAATACATCATGGTTTTATGCAGACAAGCGATATTGTTCCCAACATTCCAAATCACGATACTCCAAACCAAGTCGTCAGAGACGCGCAAGTGTAGAGGAGTGAACTGTAAGAGTGTAAGAGTACGCACATTGAGCAAAAGGCGGTAGTTGGTCCGGCGCTCCGTGTGCGGGCACACGACCAGGCCGGGCGCGGCAGCGGCCAGGCGCGCGGCGCGCGACCAGGCGGACTGGTGCGCGCGCACGCGCACGCGCGCCGCGCGCCGCCGCCGCCCCGCGCAGCCCGCGCGCCCGCCCGGGCTCCACAGCAGCGGCTCGTCCGTCACTTCGTACCACGCGTCGCTTTGAGTGCCCTGCACAACGTTACGACTTATATGGTGACTTTAGTAGATCATGCACACTCATATATTTTGAATACTTTGGAAATGAGCCAGTAGCTTCGTTCTTAATGAGAAATATTCTATAACGCTTTTCACCGGAAATATTAATTTGTAACTGCGCGCTATCTGCGACACACCAGTGGGCAGTTTAGACGCTAATCGATTCTTGCCAATACTTGCAATATTCGATAAGGTCATTGTTTTCTGTCAATAAATCTAAGAATATCTGCCAATGCCGCTGTCAGACACAAAACATTAAAATAAATAACTAGTTACTTAGTTATTGAAAAATCTTGTATGAGAGACGAATCAGCGATGTATAGGTATTACCTTTATCTGCAAGGGCAGACCAGTCTTATTGATGAACCAGTGCTGAGCATGCAGGAATAGCTCCCAGCAGTCGTTACGCTCCACCGTCACGCAGACCAACACCTGTTTGTTGGCGCTCTCAGCATCGTACGAGCTACTCATTGTCACACTCTTTTCTGTTACATCTAGAAGAAAATCTCAAAAATTTTCAAAGGTTCTTTCAGCATATCTTATAGAAAATCTTATGATACAGCCTCAATCAGACGGGAATGGAAACGTCAGATCAGACTACTACAAATTTAGAAGAAGCTTCCACTCTACAATGATTTCAACATCTTCTGAGATAGTAACCGTAGTATCCAAAGACCGTTTAAAGAAGATGTTATTTAACTAACCAGTTCCAGTAGCGATACTTCAGATGTGATGACGTAATGGTTAGGGTAACTTGCAATTAGGAACTTGCGGATTTTAACCCTACCCAATATGCCAGCGATGTGAACCCAATACCCAACACAAGCAATTCAACTTAGCTGGAGATTAATGGTCGACTAACATTACTAATAGTCGTGCGATTGATCGAAGGATATAAATGAACTATGTTGCCACAACCGAAAATCCTACAGAATCTTTTCTAAACCCCATAGACCTCACTATTTTATTCCTTTTACAGTACCTTATTCAATGCTTTATCAATATTACTCAGCACGATGAAAAACGAATAATGAAAATATTTTAATGCCAAAATCTCACCTGGAGATAGCGTGAAGTGTCCAGTCCACGGCAATCCCATATATTGCATTTCAATTGAAATTCTATGCGGCTGTGTGAGTTGCAGCGTATATGTGTGCGTTCGTTCCCCTGCCTCTATACGCATGCGCCACGACGCTGAGTCACAGGATACCTCGGTCGCATAAGGTAGGCGGTTGTAAATAGCCAAGGGGGGAACTACCCGGATTAGGTAGTTAGGTATCGAGCGAGTTACTTTGGGTGACTGGATTCCTGTAGGTAACATAAATTAAGGATATCATAACTTATTTGTACATTCATAATTAAAATAGCGTAATATTATGTCTTTTATAAGCTATATCGAATTCAGTTGTTAATTTATTTATTATTTAAAAGAGATGAAATATGTAGAATATACTGCTTCCGGGCTGTTTGGTCGTGGTCCATAGGAAACTTGTGTACCAAACGTTTCGTCGATCACTGCGGTCGATATCTTCAGAGGCACAGGTCCGGGCGCCGACGAGTGCGGCTATCAGCCGCAGAGAAGTCGCATCAGTCGCAGAGAAGTCGCCGCTGAAAATGTCGATCGCAGTGATCGACGTAACGTTTGGAACACAAGTTTCATATAGACAACGGCCAAAAAGCCCGGAAGCAGTATATTTTACATGCAACGCCGGTCGTAAAAGCCTAAAGATGAAATAGCGCACATAGTACGACTTTTTTGATAATGCCTAGCCTTACCCTCGACTGGTAGTATCCTCATCGCGAAGATTCTTTTATCATCACCAGATTTCGATGGGCAAATCATGTCACGAGGTATTCCCACATCATTTGCTAGCTCCATCCACCAGATACCCTGAGTAGCAGTTTGGTAACTCCTGATGAATGAAAAATTATTCAAAGATGTCTTAGATGTACACTCAAATTTGAAATAAGAAAATGCCTATGAAGCTGTTTAAGTTTTATTAACAGACATAACTTGATGATATTGTAACTGTCATGTACGCTTAATGCAAACATAATATTGGGCCTAGAACACAGCCTTGAAGTACTCTAAGACAAATAGTTAACCATAGGCCACTTTTTACGTTTGCTTTAGACAAATGAATTGATCAGTATACCTTTTAAATTATTTGAAATTAATTGTAACAAAATTGTAGTAATTATTATTTCTCTATTGTAGAGATCAAAAGCCTCATCCTGAACTTGTAAAAACAAAGCACACAATTGTAAAAGTAATTTTATAATCACTGACTCGAAATTAGAAGGTAACAGGAACAATTTGCAATGATACGCTATATACAGCGGCACGTTATACGTTTCTTGAGGTGCGATCACTGCCAGACGCATCTTATCATCAAACGGATTCGTTAGAGAGCCTATGAGTTCAGCTCCAATGGCTTGCAGATCAGTCTTCTTGTAAAATAGCTCTAGAGCATAGGACGTTTCGTTACGGACCTGGAAGAATGATGGCAGCATTAATGTGGTAAATTCTAGGGTTAATAAGAGAGAGTGAGGTCACTGAGACAGGTCTCAGAATGATAATGTCGATTAACAAGATTGACGTAAATGAATACTAGGAATTCAGTGCAGGGTGCGACTGAAATAAATTGAGCTGAGCGAGCAGGACTCTTACTTAAAAATAAGACATCTTACTACGGCCGCGCGCTCGTGAAACTGTTTTTCGGTGATTTTTCCTCAATGGTACATCGGACATGAACTATCTCGCTTCAAAACACTGCTCAGTGTCCACACTATCACCGTGGTAAATTTGGTCAAGATCGCACGAGTGCTTACGGAGGAGTTCAGCCACCAACAAACGGCTATGCCGCGTATAAGCGATTAATGAAGCAATTAGCGTATTGCACTCCACTGCTGGACATAATATGCCTCTACCATGCTCCCCCAATGTTCTCGCCTTTCTCAAAACTGATATTATTGATGCTTAATATTGAAGTGACGATGTTATTTAAGGGAGTTTACCATGATGATAATAATATTTAAGTACGATATGAATTTACCTGTAAAGGAGAACGGACAATAATTTTCTTATCATTGCACTTCGACGTTCTTTCAACCACGATATAGTATCTCGTCGAGTTCTTACTTGGGTGCAAGACGTGCATTTTTGATATGCTGCGTTGTGGGCACAGGATCTGTTGTAAAAGTGTATAGCTGTCAGTCTGTTGCGAAGTTTCTTATTTCGTTTTAATCAATGACTTATATATATATACTACTAGTCCGGCTGTTAGGAACAAAAAGTTTGCTCGTTGTACGTTCCGTCGATTCAGTTCTATTTAGCTGTCGTCTGTGAAAATTTACGTATTTTATGAAATTTACCCTCTAGTTTGTGCAAAGCGATAAAGGTGTGTTTGAAAATGTACATTCAATGGTAATTAGCTTTTTTGGGTCTTTTTCTATTTATTTATTTCAATGACTTCGCACCACACCTCTCTACCCACCGCCGAAGTGTGACAAGATTTTTGTTCTGTACTGTACTCGTCTAGTCTTCGGGTTAAATATTGTGATGTTTGCTGTTTAATTTTTGAGTGCTACTCACAGTGAGATGGTCGAGGTCATGCAGCCTGATGGTGAGCGTCATGTCAGTAAGGGCAGTGCGCAGGGCGGGCGGCGCGGCGGGCGGCGCGGGCGACCACGCAGGGAGCGCCGGCGAGGGAGGGGCGCCGCCCACGAAGCCTCCCTCGAAACTACACACAAGTATATTTTGAAATTAGCACTAAAAGAATCCTTCAAACACAAGCTTTTATGAAAACGAAAACATTAATTTTTTTTTCAAAATCTTGTATCGCGCAAGTTTCTTTCACTGTTTTCTTTGCGCATTCATTTGTTTACTGATTAAAGGACGAGGCTCTGGCGCAGGAATTCTTCTAGGGGTTGGGAGGTCAGATGGCATTCGCTCCCGTGAAAGCCTAGAGAAGCCAAACCAAAAGGAGGAGAAAGTGAAGGCAAACCAGAGTACCGGGAACAACGCTATGTATGGTGACGATGGTAGAGTAACTCACCAATCCCATTCATCGCTGACATCTGTAATTTCAGTTTTTGGTTTTGATAGCACCTCATCTAAAAGATCACTCGTTGAAATATCACCGCCTGTAAACAATCTTATCTTAAGTAATATTTATATTAATTAATTATTAATATATAATATCTAATAATCTTAAGTATTTAAATCAACATACAAATAAACAAGTAATTACTATTCCTGAAACGAATAAAGCTTGTATATTTATTTTATAGTTAAGTAAGCTTTATAAAACTACGTTAGTTTTGTAATTTTAGGGATTCTGCGCCCTATTTGGGATGCAGTTGTAGAGAGAGGGAGTTACCGGCGAATAAAAGATTTGAGTAGCCTTGATATAAACTTGTCGTTTATTATAGAAGGTACCTACCCAAAAGCTAAACCTATCGTGCCGAGCAGCGCGCAGTAACTGTCTCGGCTCTGACATACATCACGCTAGCTTACGAATCGCTGACACAGAGTCCCTACAGTAATATTGAAATGCATAGTTCTAGTAGACGCACCTGGAGTGCTAGGACGGCTAGTATCAACATCATAATCAGCTATTGCTATGATTCTCTCATTACCAGCTAAATCGGTTTCTGCTTTGGTCTTCAAATGAACCGTTGATCCAGGACCTAAAAAATATCATGCAAAGCAGGTATTACTTATTACTTAACTTAATCACTAACTGCTCCATTTAGGTGTTCTTAGCACAACAACTTGGGTTGTTTGGGACCCCACTAAAACCTTCGGAGCCTTATTTTTACGTGGGGAATGCTGTAACGCACGGCACCGCCGCCGGCCACGGGGTGGTAGCCGGAGATCGTGTGTGGTGGGACTCTACCATCCGCTAACCGGATGAGTATACCCACTAAACCCTACGGTGTGCCATACTCTGCGCCTTGTCGGCAGCAAGGGGATCTCCCTCCCTGATCCGCTCCACGCCTTCCTTCTGCGAAATGACGTCCTCGCAGAAGGATGCGACCGCGGTGAAATTCCTTTCGCTGGCGGCCATGGACCAAACCGTGCTGATTGTGGGACAAAGCTCTGGCTCAGTCTTTTCTTTTGCGGTTGAGAAGTCAGACGGTCGCTCCCGTAAATACCAAATTACGAGAAGGAGAGCGGACCCGGGACTTCAAATTGAAAGCTTTGGATTCAACTGTAATTGGCATTCGAATGAAGAATGAATTCTATAGTGCTCTATAGCATCAATTTTGCTCTGATGTAGATCTTCTGAAAGTCTTAAGAAATTTCTTTCAAGATACTTTAATACTGACGTCATATTATAACATAATGTGCTCGGTAGTTGGCAATAGGCTCGCCCCCTATTATATTGGGACGTTAACCAAACTGGCGAATCGTGGGTGTGTAATACACCTCTGCCTACGCTACCTGTAGTTATGTTTATTATAACACTTACCTATATCATTAATAAGTAGTAACCCACTTTCACCAGTTACTATAGCAGTAACTACAGCCGTTCTATCAGTGCAAGCTGCCGCCAAGTCCAATAGATTTCTAGCCCCAGCCGGAGTGAGGGTCACATTGAGCATATCTCGAGCCTCGATTGCAATGTAAGTACAAGTCTTATCAACAAAGCTTTCAGTATCTAGACCTGAGTCTACACTATCTTCTCGAACTGGATCCTGTAAAGTTTTTTACAGAATTACGAACAATTGGGTAAAACATAGGACAATAAAAATACCTATTACAGATAAAAACTATTTGCTATTTACAGACTTTCCTCTTAGGGTTAGGAGGTCATACAGCAGTCGCTCCTGTAAATGTTAAGAGAAGTCAAATCAAGAGAAGGAGTTGGAGTGCATACTCCGGACTCGAAAAGTGCAAACTTTGGCTGTAACCAGTAAGACAGGCATGTAAGAGTCAAACCACTAACCTGTAACGTAACAGTCTTATGCTCCATCTCCTTCTTGCCTTTGACCTCTCCGTCTGTGAACGTAACTATCTTTTCATTGTCTTCATGATCGCTACCGATTTCAACCTCACTGTGATCAGGAGCTGAGGAATCCTCATCGTTACTAGCTTCTTCTGCGCTTGAGTCACTATGAAATAGAATTGGATTCAAGGAAAATTTTGATCACTGTCTTTCCATTCAATGCCGGTAACGTATAAATACATGCAAATGATCACACTGATGCGTTACCGGCAGTGAATGTGTAACCGATTAATTGATGTTTATAAATCTTAAGGCTTTCACGGCCGGCGTTGCATGTAGAATATACTGCTTCCGGGCTGTTTGGCCGTGGTCCATCGGAAACTTGTCGGAATCGGAAATTGGTGTTTAATTATTGCATTATCAGTAGTAGTGGTTGTGTGGTTTTGAATAGAGAAACATTTAAGGTTTCTTTGGAAAGACTAAATCTTTGGCGAGGGTAATATTGATCAATAATAATAGTTTAATTTGAGTGTGTAATTCAAATTTAACGAATGAATTAAATTTACATTAATAAGTAATAATAAAAAAGTACACACAATCTCTTATAGGTGCAAACATTTTAGCTAACTTACTCAGTAAACAAATGTCCGATAGCTGTAGCCAGTTTATCCATAAGTCCACTCTCATTATCAGAATCCGAATCATCAGCATCTAGAAGTCCCAAGAAAGACATGTGGCCAGCGCTGAAGTCTACGTTATAGTGCTTGCTTTCTCTTCCGTTAGGGTTCTTAATAAAAGTCATCTCGGTATCAGTATCGTATTCATCAGCAGAGGTTTCAGATTCAAAACCATTCCTCTTTTTTATTTTTAGAGGTTGTTCTGATGCGATCGGGGAGTCAGCTTCAGGCTCGTGTTGGGTGGTGGAGTCCAGCCGTGATGACATTGGGTAGGCCTTGGACTGAAATATTGAGTAGTTAGTGACGAATTTTCTAAATAGCAGTATAAGTTATTATGAAGATAAGACTCGTGAAGTTCTTTCAAAAAATTGTTTTATGTATAAAACACTGAGCAGAGCTAGATAGACACCATATTTTCATTTACTCCCAAACGTCAGCTATCCTCTAATGTTATCGTGTTTGCTGGAAAAACCAAGGATGCCTCGTGGTCTCATCCTTATTTATTGCTTCATCATAACAGCTCGAGACCCTAATCTATAATCCGCTTAATACAAGACATAAACTTTTGAAACATTAACCAACCTGGAACAAAGTAGCAGTAATCTCCCAAGGTCTGTAAACATTCTCATTCTGCACCACAGGTTCAATTAGCGGCTCCCAGGCGTCCACTTTCTCGTTGTAACACGAAGCCAAGATGCTCAAATATGCTGTACCATGAAGTTGTTGTGACCAATCATAGAGAGATAGTTCTGTATTTATCTGAAAAAAAAAACATTGTATTGGAGAGAGAGAAAAGAAAAATCGAAGATTTAATAGCATTTGATTGCAGAATTCTGATAAACCGGTCACTTTTACAGAATTTAGCAGTTAAAAGCAAGCTGAGTAAATTCAATGATATACTTTGGGTAGCATCTTCGATAGTGAAAGTTTAAAAAGTCTGGGTAAATTGGTCAAAACTCGGGACGCATTGCCATACCCCTTTATTATTATTTATAGCCAGGAGCCTTACCGGGTATGTGAACATGTATAACATACGAACTACGAGCGTCGTTAGCTTAGTGGCAAGAGTCGGCCTTACGAACGAGAGGTCCCGGGTTAGAATATCGACGGGAACCGACCCTCAACGTAAGCCATTTAGATTAGCTGGAGGGGTTTGGGGGGAATTTGTACAATTCCGGTTGCTAATATTTCTTTAAAAAAAATACTGGATGGAGGAATTTATAGAAGATGCACATACAATAAACATCCGTTTAGTTCACTATCCCTAGATATAACAATTTCAATACTTACCTTACACATCAACACAGGAACTCTGACCGTATGCTCTATTTCAAATATGAGTCTAATGCACGGAACAGTTACGACGAAGCTCTCACTAGGCCTCATGCAAGGGTACTTCGGCTGAACATAACTGTCTTCAGTGTTCAGCACCACGTAAGGTGTCAACTTCTTCGGAGACCAGAGATCTTCGTCTGGTTTTTCAGCTTTGGGATTGTATGTGGCGAAATTGAAAAGTACCTTTTCCTCAGGAATGGTTAATTCTGATGTTATTTCTTCGATTATATCTGTTGAAGATATTACCTACATTATTATATAGATACCTATTTAAACTATCATGGTAACTAACATTAGTATTAGATTGAAATAAAACTATTTTTAACGGATTCTATCGCGATTTATTTTAAGTTATTTTATTATTTACATGAAACCCAAAGTTTAGGTTGTGTGTGAAGGGATTCATAACATCACCACATCGGCTCTTACCATCAGGTGAGATTGAGGTTAAACGTCTGCCTATCAATAATTAAAAAAAAAGCAACAATAATTTTACATTGATACGATTTCTTACCCACAACCGTGTGAACTGTAGTTGCAGCAATATGAACTTCAATCTCTGAAACTGATAACTTAACTCTGACGCCTTCTTCGATATTCTTGAAAGTCTTCGAGAACTCGACATCACAAGGTTTCAAAACCATCTGTGGTGGAAGGTTCTTGAGCTTTGACTGGAGTTTGGACATCACCTGGAGTCCTGCTAAAGAAACTACCAAAGACTCGTTGTTCGAATGAGAAGAGTAGTCGATGAGGAGTTCTGTTCTCAGGAGTAATGTGTGACCTTCAGTCTTTGTGAGGTCTGTGAAGAACATTAGCTCTGGTTGTCGGAATTGGATTGATATAGTGAGTCCAGGCTGTTCTTCTGATAATGAGTTTGCTGAAAGAATAAAATATAGTTATGTTTTGTACAGAGAGGTTTAGAATACTTAATTATCAAAAAGGATCTAAATGATGTTTAACTAAACAATACTCGTATTTAAGTGCAAAGGGTAAAACGGGACCATATTACTAAAACTCAGCTGTCCGTCCGTCTGTCACCAGGCTATATCCCATGAACCGTGATAGCTAGACAGTTGAAATTTCCACAGATGATGTATTTCTGTTGCTGGTATACCAACAAATACTAAAAACAGAATAAAATAAATATTTAAGGAGGGCTCCCATATAAGAAACGTTATTTTTTGCCATCTTTTGCTTTATATTAATAACGGCAACAGGTAGAGATATGCACAGAATATTCACAGATAATGGTACGGAAACCCTTTGTGCGCGTTTCGACTTGATCTTGGCCGTTTTTTTTATATTCAATCCGTCAATTGACTGCATCTCCCTGGATGAAGTCTAGAATGAAGTCCAGTAGATACGGACCACCATTATACTCGTAGATTCTGTCGATCCCTTGAAAATAATGGTGGCCCTTACATTGACGGCGTCGACAGATGCTTGTTTACGCCCCGTTTAGAGTAACCGGGATTAGAGGAAGACGGTAAATGAGTCTAGTTTTTTTTATCGTGCAATTAAGAAATATTTACTACCTTTGTATTCTTTTTGTGTAACTTTATCAACTTTCGACCAATATCTCTAGATTAGTTTGCCATCCTCACCTGTAGAATAATATCCACTGGTAGAATCACTAGAGCTTGGTAGTCTGTTGGCACGATTGTTATTGCCAGGCTTAGAAGGGTGCACATCGCCCACATAACCATGGTTGACCACGCCACCTTCCATTGTCTTTTCACCTGTCGTTTACAGTATAACAATGGTGGTATATTAAAACACTTTAGGTTTTTAAATCCCTAACATGGAATCATTTAAGAAAACACTTAATTTGTAGTGTCACAAGTATTCGACAGAAATGTTGGCTGAAATTCTCAAACTTGATCGTCATACTAGATTACCGAACATCTTATGTAACCTGCAGTACCCAGTTGAATTGACACGTCGCGCGTTGGATAGGAGAGTGAGAGCTCTCTAGCTCACAGTGTATGTCCAAGGCACGTCTACAATGTAATATGTTTTAGAGCAGTTAAAACCAAAGTCACAGTTTTGTAATTTTATAAACATAAACAGGTTTAACCACTCTATAGAGGTATCAAACTGTTAGTCCGATCTTATGTACGATAGAGAGAGCGCTCTACAAAACCGAAAGTAAGTCGATCTTAGCCGAACACTAACTCTCCACGACCACGACTTGCCAAATCAAAAACCGGTTACTTACTAAGTAGGTATATTCCAAGAACTATTATCTCCATCAGTGGAAGGTATCACCCGTTTATTGTTACCCACAAAGATCTCACCAGGCATAGCATCCAGCAAAGTCCTTGCCAATTGCAAGAGGAATGGCAGCGCAAGGTTGATCCTAGTTCTGTCGACTCTGACATCAGCATGACGAGCCCCCGCTCCTGTGACCCTGAAGGTCACATCGATGAG
Source organism: Cybosia mesomella (assembly GCA_946251805.1). Classification (NCBI taxonomy): domain Eukaryota; kingdom Metazoa; phylum Arthropoda; class Insecta; order Lepidoptera; family Erebidae; genus Cybosia; species Cybosia mesomella. The sequence continues at coordinate 1,773,755 of OX276403.1, read as the reverse complement.
GGGAGGGCGACGGACCGAAATACAGGCGTCATGGGCACCCGTGGTACCACCCTGCGACTGGAAAATCCTGTAAGAAAGTTACTGAAATCACTACCTTTTAGGTACAGGAAGAAATACTGGTAAAAGTATAGTTTTTCCCTTTTTGGGATATACAGGTCTTTACAAAGTCGATAAACCTGCTAAACAACGGACGATAATCTGACGCATACTTTCCTTACAGGGTACACCTGGATATAATAACATAGTAAACGGGTTCCAGGGCTTCAAAGTGCCATCATCTTCAAAATCTTAGCATTGTTGTCGATTACACCCGAGGCTTATACTTTAGAGTCCTGGGGTCCCTTACTCCTTCTCTGCCTCTTGGTTTGGCTTTTATGGCATGTATAGGTGGACTGCCGTCTGACCTCACAACCCCGAGGGTAAAGCCTGCGCCAGAGCCTGTCCGTCAATCAGCAGGTGCAGGTGCACCGACTTGCCGGTGAAGTTGACTTGGACCCTGAAGATATTGGTAGGGCCTTAAAAACAAAGTGTAAACTTTGGATGCACCGAAAAAAATCGTTAGGAGGATGATGAGTCGAGATTTTCGTCTTACCTTTTAATGACTATACTTGGATCAGGTCTGATATCTTCTACTAATAGACTCTGTAGACTAGCTTTCAACTCAAGGCTGCTATCAGAGTTATACTCCAGCTGCAGCGTTGCTTCTCCAGCCGAAAGCTTCGCAAGACCATGGTTTAGATCTCTCACAGGGGAACTTAAAACTTCGTCCATATCGGAAAAGAGCTTTAACTCCAGACCATCGAGAAGAAATCTGAAAGCAAAATTATGTACTGAATTAATAAATAAATGCTGTATACAGATACTTACTTCTTTTTCCACGGGGGTAGGCAGAGACAACAGCCTGAAATCTGCTTCTGACCTTACACAATTCACGAACTTCCACACTATCATTAAACCTTTCATGCAAGCCCGCCGGTTTCGAGTTCTTTTGACCTGCCTTTTATTCAACACATCATTATTTAATCAATGTAAGTTCTGCGAGGCCGCGCTCGGTCTGCCTGCCTAATTGGGCGTGCCTTACATACTGGTGTGTCATTCGGTCACTACTTTTGCGTTCCACGTGCCCAACTACCTTAAGTTAAAATATGTAAACATTTAGCGATTAGCAAGAGGTTGCTTACTGACCTGATGGTGGCTTCTTTTCTAATAGGTTCTCCTTGAGCAAAGAATGCTTGCAGTTTCTTCACCGAAGATTCGGAAGGTGCCGTTTCTACTGGTGAACTTGGAACTACACTTCCTGTAAGAAATATCTTAGAATTATTTAACAATAAGCTTTTAAACATTCCCAGCAAACTCGTCTGCGAAGGCATTCGTCAGGAGAATTGAAGAATGAATTGAAGTCTGTAAGTTCAAGCAACGGAAAAGGACATACAACGAAGAATAGTTCTAACATAAAGGAAATACTGGGTATTTATAGAAATAATAAAAAATAGATAGATTAAATAGATTAGATATAAAGAAAAAAGCCTTCGACATAGCCATACTTCCATGTCTGTCATACGGATTCCAGACTTAGGCCTTAAGCAAAAGGAGACGAAGAAAAACTAGCTGTATGTCATAGGAAAATGTAACGGAGTATGCATGGCATAAGAATAGTTGACCGGATCAGTAACGAAAATATGAGAAAAAGAACTAAAGTTATGGATATAAAAAACGCATAAGGCAATTACACTGGAGGTGGGCGGGGTACTTCTGCAAATTGGAGGGCAAAGAAGCTGGAGGGACACATTTGCACAGAGATGTGATCTGGATAGTGGGTGAGAATTGCTAGGGTAAGGGACGTGTGGAGTGATCTAGGGGAGGCTTAAGCCGTGGAGGCCTACGCGGTGGAGGCGACTATTGTTGATGGTATATACAACTTGTTATAAATAAATATTTAAATATTGCGTAAGCAATAGAAATAAAGGCTTTTTTATTTTATTTAAGTTCATTCAAGTATTTCAGGTAAAGGTCCGGTAAATAACTTTCACTTAAATATGAAACTTCCACAAGTTCCTACAATCTCGGATCGTTTAAGCGGGGTGTGAAAAAACCATCTGTGAGACCGTCAAACTGAGGGCCAGCGTTGTTATATTATTGGTATCTATTAATGGTGAACCTCATTCCTGAGACTTTCCCTTTGGCTTATGATCAGGCGAAGTAAATTCAAATTGACCCGCCCTACATACAAAGGGAGGTCCAGACAGTCAAACTAAGCACATCACCTTCGCTTTAATGGCAAAAGAATTTACCAATATAATGCCCTTCGCTCAAGTTATCAGTCCAGACAGCGAGCATGGTCGCCAGGTCCTTCTGCCCCACATGCAGCAGCACGACGTCCACGGCTACATCTGCTTCACAAGCCAGCAGCTCACGGTACGCGCTGATCGTTACCAGCTGCTGGTAGCACACCGCGCGCTTCATGTCGCAGCGTATAGATACTGGCTCCAAGATTGGCTCCTGATGCAGAAATATTTGGAAAATTACTCTTACAGACATTAGGCTTCAGCCTTAATTAAAAAGCCTGTAATATAACTGCTTTAACAGCTAACTGCTTTTACTTCGTACATTTAATTGTTGAGTATGTTAAAGAGATTTTAGCTGGCGATCAAAATTAGATTCTTCAATAGATTGTATGACTATCAGTATCTAGCTGTTGTCGGATGGTCAAGGAGCCCCCGCAGGGACTCTCTTTCCCTCTTGCGAAAAGGATGATTAATGGCACAATGGCGTTGACATGTTCCGTCAGGAATAAAAACCCCTGATTCATTTATGGACGAGGCTCTAACACAGGATTTCCTCTTTAGGTTCTCTTTAGGTTCTCTCTAGATTCTCTCTTGGTCGGACGGCAGTCTGTTCCATAAAAGCACCGTAAGCAGTAGAAGGAGTAAGCAGATATCGTGTTTCGAATTGAAAGCGTCGGCTCTTAGAATACTTCAGTCTTTTTCATCAACTTACTTGTACTTCCAATGTCCCAGCGATGGTCATCACGGCTCTAGAGAAGGTAATGTTCACCAGTTTAATCAGTATATTGTCAATGATCGGATTTTGAATTGGACTACTCCCTTCTTGGTTCGTTTTTAGTTGTTTGAAGAAGTTTTCTATGAGAAGGTCGCCTGTAATAAATGTAAAAAAGAATATAATTTGCTGGATTTAATCAAAACAGTCATTTCAATCATATTCTAGGTAACTGAGGAGCTGCTATTAGTTAATGACTTCACCGCGTGTGATGAAATCATAGGATAACGGTTTCCACGGGATCTTAAAGCATGCTTACATACGCAGTATGATTCGGCTCCTCGTTAAAAGGACAAGCCAGTAGGCAGAATTTGTCACACATAATTATATCTATTAAATGCTTTTGAACTCCAAATTCAGTATACTTAGTTATATGTCTAAATTAATAATATGAATGATGGAATTAGCAAGCTGTACGTCCATCTTAGCCTAAACTTGTAGTAATTTCTTGAAACTCACCCATGTTGAGCACCAACAGATTAGGCGACGAAGGTTTCTGAGGCAACAGCAGCAGTGGTGCATGAATCTGAAATGAAGACATCAAAATAAAGGTCTATTCCAATTAGTTACATTGGAGTTACATAGATGGACACTTTGAGTTAGAATTAATTAAGAAACATTCAATAAAAAGGGAAAAATAAGTAAAATTTTAACTAAAAAAATAAAACCAACTTCAATAACTAAAAAATCACTAAAACAAGCACCGAAAAATGAAAAATAAGTGAATTAAAGATTTAATTCAAAAGACAAAAATATGCTTTAGACTATTCTGTTGAACCATGTTGAAGTCGGTGCCAAGCCCGAAACACAACGTAAAAATTAAATGTCATTCGAGGCACCGACTTATAATATAAGTAATGAAATTTTTTTTTAATGGAACTAATGAGACTTATTTATTCGATGTAGTTCCATTATTTAGAAATTCTATTACACTAGTTACATACTAGTGACACTTTTTTATTTCTAGTATTTACGCGTGTTAGGCCAAGTTATATTGTAATTACATAATGTAACTGTATGGTTTCAACATACTACACATACATACATAACTATCCATACCAATCCGCATCTCAACAACGCTCAGAAAATGCAGCATTTGAAGGGCAAACTCAGAGGCGAAGCAGAAAAGTTAGTTCAACATTTACGCATAAGCGCAAATAACTACAATTCTTGTTGGGAAATATTGACGAAAAGGTATGACAACCGCCGGCGACTATTTCTCTCGTTTATGGGCACCATGAACCAGTTGCCCGTAATCCAAAAACCCGATGCTTACAGCCTAAAGAGATTGCATGACGTCACAAATGAATGTCTCAACGGATTGGAAAACATCGGATTCGATGTTACTACCTTTTTTTTTTTTCGTGCGGAAATCCCTTCGGATACCGCCCCCGCTAGAGAGCGGGGGGTCTCCAGCGGGGGCGGTTATGTCGGGTTTGAACCGACTAAAACCGCACGCCGTCTCGGGCCTTAAGACGCCGGGGTGTAAGGTTACCCACAGAGCATATCCCTCGCACCCCGACTGACCCTGGGCCATCTCCGGTTTCGAGATGGCCCCCTTACTTGCTCTCCACTGTGCCATCTGCTAATCAGAGGGACACGTGGAAAGCTTCCGAACAGCCCTCAATAGGGCCGTCCTCGCCTCGGTCGGAGTTGGCCGTAGGCGGTAGCGTCTCTCCCACCCTAGGAGAGAGGCGCTGCTGTCTCCGTTGCCCAGGGTGCACCGCGTGGAGGTCCCCAACCAAGCACCCCCCATTATTGTATACCTAATGGTGCAAAAACTGGATGGCGACAACTACGACGAATTCATGATGGATTCAAATGATAACAGGGAAGTACCAGAACTGAAGGAATTTTTTGGATTTCTTGAGAACAAGTTTATGGCGTTGGAAACGAAGACACAAGCAAACCCACAAAGACAAGCATCATCAAAATTTCAGAACAAACCTGGCACTGCAAAAAATCATGGCTTTGAACCCAGGAACACTTACACAAAAGCATATCATACAACATTCGGTCAGTTTGGCAAATGTCCACAATGCGGAGGAAGTCATGTGTTGATGAAATGTGCAAAGTTCATTTATATGAACCCAATTCAGCGTAATAAAACAATTACAAAATTGCAACTGTGTAAAAACTGTCTATACAGTCACGGTAATGCTGAATGCACGCTCGGCAAAATGCAAATGACTCATGACGAATGGACGCTACTTATGTATTATAACTTAACTGACTACTGGATTGGGATACAACGTGTCGAAAACTATCTTCATCACTTGAATGATCTCTGTCACAAAACAGACCCGAGATACTGCGTAACGACACTAGAACAATTATCTCATGAGATGCAAGTACTTCATCATTATAACAGCATCTTACTGGCTCCTCATACGCACCTCTCCAATCGGAAAAGAAGAGGATTAGTTAACGGCATTGGTTATGTTGCAAATAGCTTGTTCGGTATACTTGACCAACAGTTTGCAGAAAAATACCAAAATGATATACAAGCGATACAAAAGAATGAGAATTACTTACTAGAATTAATGAAAAATCAAACTTCTATAGCAGAACTGGAAAATAAAATGCTGAAGAAAACTGAGAATAACATTAAACGACAACTGCACTTAATTTATCGTTTTATGAATGAAATTAATTCTAACTTAGTTAAAGTCGAGTCAGCTATGGAGATCATCTTGGTGACGAGTTATTTTAACTCAGCATCACTTGCGACGTATCTATTGAGAGAAATGAAGAATTTGAGGGAAATGCAGGAAATGCTCTTTGACACACTGACTAATGTGTATAAAGGGCACATGGATGTACATTTATTGACACCTGTGGACTTGGTAGAACAGCTGAGTGCTATATCTGGAAGACTCCCAAATACATTAACCCTGCCAGTGGAAAATATCAGAGAAAATGTCAAAAATATCTACAAACTACTATACATGAAGGCGCGAGTAACTTCCAGTTACTTTTTATTCGAGATTCACGTGCCACTTACCTCAGATAAAGATTTTCTTTTATACAAAGCTATCCCACTGCCTGTGAAAACCGCATCAAACATTAGCATTCTGCAATTACAGTCGCATTACATTGCGATGAATTTCCACAAAAATACTTACATCTCTCCGTCTGCAAGGGACATGGAGCTATGCACTATGCTGAAACAAGATCGTTTCGTATGCAACAAAAACATACCTGTATTCAACTTGCTAAGTGGAAAGACACCATGTGAGGCAAAATTACTCAGTCACACTTCAAGTACACCCTGTGACGTCAGAAAAAAGTCATGCGATCATGCCTGGATCGAGTTACATGTGCCAAATACATGGCTGGCGGTCTGTTGCGGAACGTGCACTTTGCGCACCGTATGCGGCAATGACCTACCATCATATACCATAACGACTTGTAGCATTGTAACTTTGATGCAAGGATGCCTGTTAAAATCTAGCGACTTCACCATTTACGCACGCAACCAATATAACACCAAGATGAAGATGAAGTACAACTTTAAAATCCCCTTGACAAACTCTACAGTAAACAGAATTGACAACTTAACCCATCACAAGTTCACATGGGAAGTTCCACCAGACACGGCAGCGGAGGAAACACAAGAGATTGACAACAGACTAAGTTTTCAAAAGGAACGGGAATTCCTTCCTACAACAGCGATATCTTCTAATGACATGATACATCTGTATTCGATTATTTACACACTGCTCGGATTTGCCATCGTCATTATTATTATCTGGGCCGTCAGAAAGTATCGGCCATTTAACTGCTCAAGAAATAATAATGAGCAACGCAAAGAGCCACGCTATGAAGATATTGAACTGCGACGCCTAGATCAAACAATCCAAAAACCATCTAGCAGCGATGCACCGAGCGCCGCCAACAAAATCGCAACAAGACTTAAGATAACTTTGCGTTTAATTTCGGTGATTAATTTATTGCTTTGTACTGGCATCTCTTTCTCTTGATAGCCTCTTAGTTTTTAACTTTACTATATTTGATCTTTTCTTTGGGGTTGCCAATATGTATGGTTTCAACATACATGCTTAATATGTTTTACCCAATCGGCAACCTATTTGAGCTGCGCGCAGCAATTGTTATTAATAAGTCATATAAATAATTCCCATACAATACCTAATTAAAGTAGTACGTAACGAACAGTGACTCAGTACACTATACAAAGAAAGACTTGCCAATAGAACTCTGTGTCTAAACTTAACTTAATACAAATAAACATTACAATAGTGAATCTTCTTTTACGTGCTCCACCACTTCAACTACTCAACATCTACTACAACCACAGTTCATGTGGACGACCAACTGGACTTTACAGTAACTAGTTGGACATTTTTATTCCATTTTACCAGAATGATACTTTAGAACGATCAAGATCTTCAAGTCTCATTATTTAGAAATTCTATTACAATGTAACTAGTGATACTTTTTTATTTCAAGTATTTACGCATGTTAGGGCAAGTTATATTGGGGTGGGAGTCCTCTCGCTCGGCAGCATAATTGCGGCAATGGAGCGGAGCGCGAGCGCGTGGGCCGCCGCCACCTCCTTCTGCGAGCATGTAATGCTCGCGAAGGAGATGGCGGAGCGCGCCCGGGAGTGGTTCAGAACTCTCCCGGCCCGCCGAGCCCGCAACATGCTCGCCGCGCCTCGCAGGCGACTCAGGCGCTGGAGGTCGCTTAACGACCTCCGTCCTCTATGAGCGCCGGCCTGGGGTGGCAGGTGAGGCCGTTGTCACCCCAGAAGAAGCAGGCCGGGACGGTAGGATGACTAGCGCCCCTCCCCCAAACCGGAGCAAGACGGGGACACCGTGGTTTCCAAACCCGAGGGGGCCATCTCGAAACCGGAGATGGCCTAGGGTCAGTCGGGGTGCGAGGGATATGCTCTATGGGCAACCTTACACCGCGGCGTCTGAAGACCCGAGACGGCGTGCGGTTTTAGACGGTTCAAGCCCGACATAACCGCCCCCGCTGGCCGGCGGGGGGGGTATCCGAAGGGATTGCCGCACGAAAAAAAAAGGGCTAGTTATATTGTAGTTACATACTTTAGACTGATCAAGATCTTCAATGCTAAACCAACCTCACTTACTACACCTGAACACCCAGTGATTGACGGACGAGGCCCAGGCGCAGGCCTTTCTCTCGGGGACTTGCACTCTCGTTAAAACTAAGATAAGCCAAATTAAAAAAAAAGACAAGATGAGCTGACCTCGGGCTCCAAATATGCAGGCTTTGGATACAACCAGGACCAACGCTGTAAGGATGATAATGATATACATTATACACTTCGCACGTAGATACCTCAATAACCAGGTTGAGCCTTGTGCTCCAACTTCGGATGCCTTGCGCCTGCTTCTCAGCAGCTCGCTCTGCTGCTAACGCAGCCTCCGTAGCTACGGAGCTTGGTACCAGTGGCTCGAGGAATTGCTGGAAATAGGTTACATATTGATGTTAATTTTGTCTGACAGACGGTAGCACCTAAGTAATGTGTACTGTTATGTCAGTTCCTAGAAACATAGTGCGTTTGCTTGGCGATGAAAGATCAAGATCTTTAGAACAGTAAGTGCAAGTTTTCCTATAGATTTAGGTCGGAAAAAGAGAACATCTAGGACGAAACTTGAACCCGCGACCAGTCCCTTGCAAAGTGCAATGTTGTCTATTCTGCTGTTTCAACCAAAATGTTAACGAAACCAGTTTGATAGGTTTCATTTAATGAATTACTCCTGAGGTGAGTACCATTCTGGGGGTTATGGCCAGAGTTCTACATTCGGAATTGAACGATATATAGGCAATTATTTCTTTAATTTGTAAAGATTAGTGCTGGGGGGTGATCCTAAAAAAATTCAGCCAGTAAGCCTCTTCACTATTGTTTAACACTATTAATGTGTTCTTCTAGGATGAGCAAATTTACAAATAAACTGAAATACATTTATCTCAAAGGTCCTGACATGCTGATTTATGGATGAGGCTCTGATGTAGGCCGTATTCTTCTTGGGGTTGGGAGTCATACGGCAGCCACGTCCGCAAAAGCCAAATCAATAGAAAGATAAGGAGAGTGAATCCCGGGCTCCGAATACAAGCTTTGGATGCACCGGGAGTAACGTTGTAATAATGATGTCGACAAATGTCTCGAGGGGCTACCTGCAGGTGGTTGGCGATGCAGCAGAACAGCACGACGTGCAGGCGGCCCACGTACACGCGCAGCTCGCCGTGCGCCTTCATGCTCCTCCCCCCGCGCCCCTCCCCCTCCCCCTCCGCCAGCGCCTCGCCCGCGCCGTACACGCGCGCCGCGTCGCGCACATACTTCAGCTCCAGGACCTTGTCCTCGTCCGGCCACACCAGCTGCCGGGACAAATTGTATGGGGTAAGTCGGAAAGTTTGTAGACATTGTGACTCAAGGAAAATTATTTGGAAGACGTACAACTGAAGTGAGATAAAGAGTCACCAAAATATCTACTTAATTCTTTCAGAATGAAGCAACAGCAAGCACACACACACAAAAAGACATGCACGCTCATACGCACATCACATACAAATACATACACACACATACGGACACATACACACACTAAGTATCACAAACACGCACGCGTACATTCAAACACATGTACTCACACACGCACTTACACACAAAAGGTAACAGACGGTAACGGAATCTTTCTACTGTCATTAAAAATGAATGTACAAGTATGTATACCTTAGGATACAAAGTAGCCTCAGACAAGTCATCGATGTGTAGAGAGCTCAAGTACAACTTGAAGATCATGCGGTCGTTGGCGCGGAATACGCAATCGCTCTCCAGAGATGACAGTCGCATCTCCAGCACCGAGGTCTCGAGATGGCACAACTTTATCGATATTGATGAAGCCCTGTACGAAGAAATGGTTGATATTAAAGAGTCCTAATTCTGAACGATGTTTCAAGAAAATTTGGTTAGTTAGTCAAATTCGAGTTATTAACTAAAGCATTCAGACAGACCTGACAGAATAACTGAACTTGGTAGCACCTGGTGGAACAGGCGGATCGGCTTCCGGTTGCATCATGTAATCCCATAGAGACTGAGTCTTTGGCAACACCACACTCTTCAGATTTATTGCATGGCGGTTTTGTATTCTGAAAATTTACAGAACGAGATTGTCTATTATTCCAATTAAATTCAAATCTGCAGCATCATCTTTTCAACCAAGTTATAAAAATATAATAATGCATGATTTTAGCAATGCTTCTAGAAGATTCAAGTTTGTAAACGTTAAACGATATCTTCGCCGATGAAAAAGCATTAATCTTTTATCGAATAAGCAATTAACGAATGAGAAATCATATTTATAACTTTTATAAGGCAAATATAAGCGTGTGAATTGGGACAGAGAATCTCAAAGAATATAAACTAATTAAACTGGTAATGTTTTCACTAAAGGGCAGGTCAGAAGTATCCGAAACCCATGTGCTGTGCTCGTATGAAAGGTATAAATGACAGTAGAAGAAATTCACGTAAGCAGTGAAAAGACAGAAGCTACTGGTGGGTCTCTGTCTAGGGACTGCAGAAAAGTAAAGGCGAGAGGGTAGTGTCTCCAAGAAGTGGTAATATAGCAAATACATTTCAGCATGTTTCAAATATACACTGTATCAGTTTTACACAAAATTTCAGAAATAACCAGTGAATGTGCTAGAATTATCGTGGCTTAATCCGCCGTCCGCCGAATTGGGCATCTGATGATTCGGCAGGAATGTTGGTACACTGGGATCAGACTTTTAGAGTTGGTTGGAGTTGTAGCCCTGAAAAGTCCGACTACTGGTCTAACTACAGAACTTCGATTTCGCCAGTGGGTTGTGGTGGTCAGATGGAAATTGCTTCTTGGGAAATATTGAAGTTCGGCCGTTTCGTAGTTTCTGTTGAAACTCTTCGACGGTTACTAGTAAACCCCTCGAGTTAGGGATTATTGGATTTATTTTAACAAGTTCCATATAATACATTTGGTAACAATAATTCCTGATACATCAAAACACACATCAACACTTCCAAAACACAAAACGAAACAAATCGCAGACTGGCGTACCCACAAACGGTACTATATGACACTTTTGTTATATACAATGACAAAAGTGCTATATAGCACCATTCGCGAATACCAGATGCTCTTTGGAATCCAGCAAACCATATTTTTAAATTATAAAAGATGAACTTGTAGAATGCGGTACCTTCAAACAGCGAGACACTTCGCATTTGCAATGTATATCAACGACAAATACGGTATATCACTGTCTGCCGGCACCAGGGATGTTGCTTGTAGTCCGTCACTGATGATGTTGAAGGTGATGATGATGTCGATGATGAAAAGCTGACAAAGTATCGCAGCGTTGCTTCAATAGCATGAGAAGCATAGCATTATACGACGTCCGTGTGCGTGTAAGCAAGGCAAATAGTTTACAGTCGTCCTTAAAAGCTGCTGAACAATGACTTTTATAAACGAGCTTTGTTAATATAATTCATGGAAGGTATGTTTAGAGCTATTGTGGCCAGGCATCTGGATAAAGCCGGACATAGGTAGGCTTTTTAATTGCGTGTCCGGCCAAAATAAACGTGGTCCGGCTAGTCCGACTTTTGTTAAGCTTTTTACATTTCGCAAACGAACGAGTGCCGAGCGTAGCCGAGTATTATTTCATTAGTATTTAAGAAGAATTTAAAAATGTTGATAAATGGTTAAGTATCTGGAATTTAATTTTGACTGATGACTATTTGACTGATTAATAATAAAGCACCTACTTAAGACTGATTTGGCATTCGATTTTATTTATTATTTCATGAGAATTTAACAAGATTTATGACAATAATAATAAAAACTTTATTTTACATTTAAAAAAACCTATTAATACTGAGACACAAAATCCTCAATAATGTAGGGCGTCCGGCCTTTCTACCCAAATGTCCGGCCAAACTGGCTGGTCTGTCCGGCTATTAGGTTTAGCGACCTGGCAACCCTATTTAGAGCTAAGGTGATAGGTAACTTAAAATGTGTTAATCTGCTAACGACGGCGTCTGTACTATTGTAGTATTAGAAAAGTACGTCATACGAGAATTTAGGATTGTTCCGGAATTATCAAGAAATAATGTCGGGTCCAGGTAACTCAGTTGGTGGGGTATCTCCTAAAAAGGAAATGTTATAAATTCAAGCCCCTTTCTTATATTAAGATCTTATCTTATATTATTAAGAATATTGTATCAAACATTTAGCACAATAAATGTTTAAGAAAATAATTTAATGCAGGGAATACTAGTCCGTCTAGTGAGATGCAGTTTCCGAATACGTCTTGTGACAATGTTGTAATTATAATCATCCTTATGAGCATAGGTATTTTTTTATCTAACCATGTATTCCTACAAATCAAAAAGATAGTTGGTACATACTTCGGAAATTGTGGGACCAATCACTGCTTAATATTTGACGAAACCTTATAGAGGTAGTCTTCTATACAATTGAATATGCTAAGCTGATTTTATTACGGATTGACCTGTGTAGTGCCGGACTTACTTTTCATAAATATACTGAAGATATTTGATAAGAGTCCGCAGAGCTACGGCGTGTAGCAAGAGGGAGAGATGGCCCAGATCTGCCACCAGAGCCTGTTCCACGCTATGGAAGTGGGAACGGAACTCGGGACAGTCGGCACGCACCTGGAATCCAATGATAAATATAAATAATATAAATTATTATATAATAAATATTAATAATTATTATAAAATAGTATAAATTTAAACATATACAGATAAAACAGGCCTTTTGAGATAGGCCCAGCCAAACAAGGCAATCGAGTGTTTATAAGTGTCTCAAATCATCAACAGCCCTAGCTACTCAAGGCGATCGACTCAAGCGGTCAAGGAAAAAGGAGCCCTCGTTCGTGGTAATTAAACACAACATAGGTTGTGCTAAGTAACTGTAGGTAAGCAAGAATTGGAGCGCATTGGAGCACTGAATTGCTACGAATTCATGGAATTCATAGCAATTCATTACATGATTGTGATAGTTGCTATTTATTTAACTGCCTTTTAATATCCTGTCAGAAGTGGACAATGTCACCATTTATGTGTATAGGGTCACACCAAGATCTTCAGCCCAAATTAACTTAAACTGCAACCCGGTAGACCCACTGATTAACGAACGAGACTGAGTCGTACGCTTTACTCTCGAGGTTGGGTAGTCAAAAGGCGCTCGGATGTTGAAGGAGAAGTGAACATTACCCCTCAAACAGCTTTATAATAAACAATTTCTGACCTTTCTATACAACAAATTGAAGAGTTCGCCAGAACTGGTGATCAGCTCTAAATACTGTCCAGTGCTGCTGTGATGCTGCTTGTCCGTCAATAGCACTTGGCTGACAGACAGCTGGACAGAGGGCCCGTACTCCATGAGAGCCACGTCCAGGCATACCTTCGTGATGCTCAACATGACGTAGGGCTTGTCCGACTGGTCCGTGGAGCGGGATAGGTTGATGACAATTTCACCTTAAAAATAAAATGCTTGTGATGATAAAATATCATAGCACCAAACGATTCCTTCGGTGTAGTGCAGCGGTAGAAAATACTACTGCTATGCATGTGGTCCTGGATTCTGAAAATATTACATTCATAAAATATTAAGACAAAATTACCTACCAACAATAAACCGCAGTAACGTGTTAATATTGTTACTAGGCGACACGTTGTCGTCGAACCCTGGCAGGTCTACGGTCCTCGCGTATATTTCCATGTCCTCATCGCTATGTTCTGAGACTGCGGAGGCTTGCTGAGCTGCTTGGAAGCCGGTCTTTGCACCGGCTTTATCGAAGGTTGTTTCTGCTGCCCTATAGGTGATAAACTATTTTAGAGTCACGAATAGAGTTTTATGCTTTTTTCCGTTGTAATCTAGACGTCTTAAATGCCCAAGATGGTATTTGAAGACACATAGACTACAGCGAAATTCTGAACTGGAGTGTGAATAAAAAAGTATCCATAAAATCGGAGCCTATATTTATGCTTATACTGTCAAAAGTACATCTGCGAGAATTGTGTATCTACGGGGAAAAGCTATCCAGAGCATCACTAAACATAAGTTGAGCTGAGGTAGCGAAGCTCTTATAAGCGGCATAGCCGTTTGTTGGTGGCTGAACTCCTCTGTGACCACTGCCGCGATCTTGACCAAATTTACCACGGTGATAGTGTGGACACTGAGGAGTGTTTTGTAGTGAAATGGTTCATGTCCGATGTACCATTGAGGAATAATCGCCGAAAAACAGTTTCACGAGCGCGCGGCCTTTTTTTTTTTTTTTTACGTGCGGAAATTCCTTCGGATACCCCCCGCTGGCCAGCGGGTGTGGTTATGTCGTGTCTCGACTAAAACCGCACGGTGTCCTCCCCAAATGTCCGTTGCCGGGCACCCCGGGTAAGCCCTCGAAAGGATAACCCCAGGGTTGCCGGCGGACTTTGGCCGCCACAGCGGCCTCGCCTGGTGAGGTCGGGTTTTATCCCGCTTCGGTGAGTTGGCAGGCGTGTGTAGGGCACACACGACACGCCTCCGCCACGGCCTGCTTCTGTAAGGACGGCGAGTCGGCCAACTGCCGTCCTCAGGCCCCGATCATGGAGGTCGGTAGTCCCGGGCGTAGATGAGTCTGCGGCGTCCTCGCCGCAGACTGCGAAACTCAGGGGGCAGGGTTCTCTCCCACTCCCTCTCCGCAGTCTCTTTCGCGCGCATTACCTGCTCGCAAAAAGAGGCGGCGGCGTGCCACTTGCTCCCGTCGGAGACCACGGCCCTCACCGTGGTCTCCAACGAGAGAACGTCCAGGCCCAGGACCGCAACGAGATCTGCCCTGATTTCTCGGGGCTCCGGCCTATGGCCCCGCTCCAGCGCCTCCTTGCGCCACTGGTACAGCAGCGCAAGGGCTCTCGCTTCCAGGTCCCATGGAGGGGACCCGGCTAGGAGACCTGCCGCCTCGACGGAGATCGTGCGATACCCCCTGATGACTCTGACGGCCATCGCTTTTATCGGGCTGTTTAATACAGCCAGTTGCGGGCCGCCAGAGTCTCCGCCCATACTGGGGCCCCGTACAGGGCCATGCTTCGCACGATCCCCAGGTACAGTCTCCTAGTGGGGGCGTTGGGGCCCTTGACGTTGGGCATCAGACGCGATAGCGCGGCCGCAGCCCCCCTCAGTTTCGGGACCAGACTTGCGAGATGAGGTCCGAAGTCCCATCGGCTATCGAGTACGAGCCCAAGGTACTTCATCGTGGGCTCGATGCCGATGCTTACGCCCCCTACGGTTATGCTGGTTCCCGCAGGTGGCCCCCTCCGAGGCCCGTGAAAACACATAGCCTCGGATTTGTGGAGAGCCACCTCGAGTCCCAGCCGCCGTATTCGACCCACGACTTGAGCAACCCCTACCGTGGCCTTCAGTGCCGCGCTTCGGTACGTTGCTCCCCGCGCCATAACGAGGGTATCGTCAGCATAGCACACTATGCTGACACCCTCGAGCAACGTACCGCGCAGCACCCAGTCGTATCCGATGTTCCACAGGAGTGGCCCTAGGACCGACCCCTGAGGAACACCGCACGACACTTCTCGCCGCCCTGGCCCTAGCCAGCTCGGGTAAACTATGGCCCTCTCGGATAGGTATGCCTCGACAATGCGGCGGAGGTAAGGAGGCACTCCGTGATACGCGAGCGCCTCCCTAACGCAGCTCCAGGGTAGGGTGTTGAAGGCGTTGGCGATGTCGAGAGACACCGCCACCACCACCCCACCCCGCGAGACTACTTCCTCCGCCAGGCGCCTAACGCGCATGATCGCTTCCACGGTGGAGCGCCCCCGGCGGAAACCGAACTGGTTGTCCGCCAGATCTGGCCCCACGTTCGTGAGATGCTCGACGAGACGCTCTGCAATAATCCGCTCAAAGAGCTTGCACACCTCGTCGAGCAACACGATCGGCCGGTATCCGGATGACTGGTCCGCCGGCCGCCCCGCCTTCCGGATAAGGACCAGTTTCCCCGTCTTCCAAGCCTTTAGAAACTGGCCCCTTTCGAGGCATGCGCTAAAGAGCGCCACCAGTCGATGCCCTAGTTCCTCCAGGGCCAGGACCCATGCTCGGCCTGGAATGCCGTCGGGTCCGGGGGCAGTGCATTTCCGGGCTTTAAGCCGGAGCACTGCTACCCCTAGTTCACTCTCCCTGACTTCGGGCACATCGCTCTCGCTATTATCAGCGTCAGGCGCCTGAGGCGGAGCCATACGCGGAGGGACGTGCTCCTCCGCTCTCGCTGGGAACAAGGAGCCCAGTATCCCCTCCAGCCGCTCCGGCTAGAGGCTCTGGGTCAGTAGGGGCGCCCTTGGGCGGATTTTGCCCCTGACCGCAAGGTAAGGACGCCCCCATGTGTTCTGCTCCAGAGACTCCAGCAGCTCTTTGCGGGCCCGCCGTTTGGCCTGCTTTATGGCTTCCTGGAGGGTCCTCTTGGCCCCCTTGTACGCCTCATACAGCTCCGCCTCTCGGGCTGCCGCATCGTCTGGGCGGCGACGCCTCCGGCGAAACCTGGTGTACTGGCGGCGAGAGGTCACGCACGCTGCTCGCAGCTGTGCGATCTCCGCTGACCATCAGTACACCTGTTTCTTTGCCGGGCCGGGCTTAACCCTAGGCATCGCCGCATCACAGATATGCGACATGGCTCTCCTGAACCATTCCGCCTCTGCATCGACATCGGCAGGCCTGGCCAGTGACGGAATCCAGGCCTGCACTATTGATGCCTCCAGGAGAGCCTCCCGATCCAGGCGTCTGAGCGCCCAACGTGGATCCGGGGGATTCGCGATTGTCGGCGGCAGGTTAGTTGGAGGGGAGACGTTGAACCGAATATACTTATGGTCGGAATCCGTCTCCTCCTCCTGCACCACGCGCCAACCCTGGACGCGGCGGGCGAGAGCAGGGGCGCGAATGCGACATCCACGACCGAACTGAGCCCCCGCCGCTCCCAGGTGGCGACACTCCCCCGGTTGAGGACCTCTAGACCACGGGTGTTGGCCCAGTCCTCCAGTACTCGCCCCTTGTCATTGGTTTCCCGGGAGCCCCAGGCCTGAGACCAGGAGTTGAAGTCTCCCAGGACCAAGAAAGGACGAGGACGGCACGCAGCGAGAACGATGTCCAGTTCAGCGAGCCATAGCTCAAGCTCGTACTGGTCAAGGCTTGGCGAGAAGTAGACGGCCACGACAGCCAAGCCCTCATAGTCCGCCGCGACGCAGCCTCTGCACCTTGCAATGAGTGCAATGCGCGAGGTGTCCACGGCGGTACCCCCGAAGACGGTCGCTACGCCGTCCAGGTCCACCGGGCTTCCGGGGTGGACCCAGTACGGCTCAGCGACCACGACCACATTGATAGACCACTCCACGATGCTCTGGTACAGAAGATCCTGCGCACCGGTGCAGTGGTTTATGTTCGCCTGCAGGATGCGGATTGGTGTGTCCATTAATGGACGTCCATCTCCGCATCCCGCCTCGAATGTGGCCGCTCTTGAGCGGCACCCCCGCAACCCGTTGCGGACGAACGGGGCTTTGGCCTCGAGGCGGCGCAGGTTCTGCAGTCGCGATTGGGCGCCGGCCTAGGCGCTGATTTCGGCGCCGGCTTAGGTGCCGACTTTGGCGCCGGCTTTTGCGCTGAATTTGGCGCCGACGCTGACGTAGGCGCCCCCCCTGGCGGCGCAAGAGCCCTCGGGTGGTCCGCCACCTCCTGGGCTCTTGGGGCCTTCTGGGCCTCCGGGGATCCCCTGACCATCTGGGTCCGCTGGACCCGCTGTTGCTCCAAGGAGTTGGCCAGCTCAGTTTCCAGGCTTGTGACCCGGGCCCTGAGCTTCGCCTCCTCCTCGGAGACGCTCCTATCGAGGAGCTCCTCCAGTGCCGTCCTGGCGACGGCGATATGTTCCGCCACCGTCTTCTTTTTGCCCGACACATTTTTGGACCCCTTAATGGTGTCCGTAATGCGGGCAAGTGCTGCGAGGTGTTCCCTCGCCGCGGAGACGCCTTGTTCCCTGCTACTGGGTAGTGGAGGGACGTGCACCGGCTGCTTCAGCGTTCTGGTCGCCGCGGTGGCCAATATTTTGGCCGGCCGACCATCCTCACTCGAGGAGACCGTCCGTTGTCCGGAGCTTCTGCTCCGGTCAAGGGACAATCCACCCGAGCGAGGCCGCTTACGTCGGAGACCCTCCTCGGTCTCCATACGGCTGGATACTGACTCGTTGTCAGTACCCGCCGTCGACGCCGCAGACGCAATGTCTGCGTCCGTTTCCCCACCTGTTGGTAACGGAGTAGCGGGTCTGGTGGCCGTGAGTAGACGGCCTTGACAGACCGCGAGTGAGGCCCCCGCCTCACCTCCTCTTCACCCCCCGCTACCTCCCGCGAGCTCATTCTGCGTAAATAGTAACACCAACAATTCAACATAGTTCGGGTACTTTGAGATAACTTTCACTTCAATCTTCAAGACAACAACCATCTTTAGTCTCCCCGTGGCTGCTGAAAAGCAACCGAAACGTCGGGTTCAATGTAAAATATAAAATAACATCAAATAAACCGCGATAGAATCCGTTAAAAATAGTTTTATTTCAATATGACTAGTGTTGTTAATAATATCACACCTTCATTGAGGCGAAAATCTTGACCAAACGTCAAATAGTTCATGCATATCCACTAACTGTCCAATTAAAAAGCAAATAAAAGGATAGATCAACCAATTACGCGAGAGCTTTGATCCCTTTGTTTATATATCTATGATGATTGGTTGATCGGCGCGCCTCGACCACCGCGCCCCGCACTTACCGCTAAAGAGTCCTATAAACTCCTAACAGCGCATCTAGAGAACCTACATTGTCAAGATTTTTTCCCCTATCTATACATGATTATCACTTAAGCCCCGAGTTACACCAGTTCTCTTACCTGCTCCTTCGCAAGTAGGCAGCCACAATCTTCTGACGTAGTTTAATCAGATCCTTATACTCAGGATCTGCAGTCACCATGTCCATTCCAAGAAGTTCTGCCAGCTCCGGTTCCTGTGTCTCTTCAGTGTAATCTCCAGAGTCCATGAAGGAAACTGGGACTGTATTGGGTACGGGAACCGGTAGATTGTCACAGAAGTCGAGTAACAGACCAATGATACGATCTGATAGGTTCAGTTTGAAGCTCGATAGTGATATGTTCAGCTTGTACCTTGGAATGTGCAAAATATTACTTAGTATTAAATCGAAAACAAAAACTGAAATGCATTAATATAAAATGTGAATCTTTTGAGGTACTTAGTAGACAGACGAGGACAGCAAACCACTGCTGAGTTTAAATCTTGTTTTTTTGCTTTTAAGTGTGTGTGTGTTTTTTTTTTCATTTATTCTGAACAACAATACGTAAAGTGTACGCAATACACTTTACGTATTGTTGTTCAGAATAAATTGGTGAAATAGACGTTGCTGTGTGTTTTGTTACAAGGTGTAAAATGCTTTTGGAAGACTTAAATAATAGACTAAATTCGCTGTATGAGCATAATTGGCTCGTACAGATCCTTATTTGAAGAAAGATTGGTTACATTAAATTAAAACAGAATAACAAGAAAAGACTGCTTCAAAGAGCTTTAATAAATTTTAGATAGCTAACAATTAGGGCCAAGTCATGTACGATGATCTTTCATATATATAGGAAGTCAAGCGGGCTCCATTTAAAAATACCGATAAAGTGCGAGTTGGATTCGCGCACAGGCATCCAACTGGATTAACGGACTGAAGGCCATGTCCATGTTTTTGGGACGTAGGTACTTCACTATATATTGACGGTTCTCGGATCTAAATTTTATGATTTAAGCTTATCGGGTAATATCCTATAGGTTCTGATTCCCTTGCTATTGTCTACATATGCTGATGTATAAACGTCTGTATCCTTCGATTGCGTTGTTTTAGAAGTTTGATTTTTTCACAGCTGCTCGAAAAAAATTACATCAAATATTCAGGCTGGCAACCCCGCGCAGCCATGATTTCAACTTAATACCTCCAGGCGTTTCTGAAAAAAGAGAGCCAGACAGACAGTCAACCAAGGCACACGGATTGCCAAGTAATACTCACTATAAGGGTTTCGTTTTCTTCTGTTGTAACACGGAACCCTAAAATCTACAAGTCAATAAGAGTTTGCTTTAAATCAGCTAAACTCACTCAACACAATAAAAGTAGTGTTAACAGATCAATAAAACTAAAACCGCGCAACGTATGTGGCGTGTGGTGTGGTAGCAGAGCATACCACTTGTATGTCGGTGGTCGCGGGTTCAATTCCCGCTCAGTGCAAAAATTTATAATCTTAAATATGTCTATTTGCATTGGTTTGGGTGTTTGTAGGGTGTGGGTGGTGTGTGTGTGGGTGTTTTTTTCTGTTATACAATCCATATATAGTATTTACAAAATAAAATGTTGGTATCTTGTTTATGCGTATTCTAGAACCCATTTTACAAGCCAGCTTAGTTTAGGTCAGTAGATACTAAAAATGTGTCGGGGTGCGAGGGATATGCCCTAGGGGCAACCCTTCACCCCGGCGTCATAAGACACGAGACGGCGTGCGGTTTTAGTCGGTTCAAGCCGACATAACCACCCCCGCTGGCTGGCGGGGGATATCCGAAGGGATTTCTGCACGAAAAAAAGGTACTAAAAATGTTAAGAAATAAGCTTTAACCAAATTAAATGCAATAAACTTACTTAGGCAATAATTTGTAATCTTTCTTGATACTGTTCGAGAAAACTACTTGCATCTTGATTTTTGGCACGAGATGTAGCTCGGAGTCTGCGTGACGTCGAGAATCACGCCACGGCTCAGTCCATTCGCAGAATAAAATCTGGATGACCAAGAAGTTTCAGGAACTCAATAATATAATTACAATTTTGTTTAAAGATGTTAAAATGATGTAAAGAAAATCAGTTCCTATAATCTAGGGATCTAAAAAGGCTGCAGATCACCATTTCATAACAACCCTGGTTACCACACAACAAAACAACCCTCAACTTCATTCTTTCGACGTCACTTAGAGTTTTACATAGAGCGGAGTGATATACATTGACATACCTTACTATAAAAAACACACTCCTAGCGTGTCACCACGGCCATATTGTAACTTGGTTGAAACGTCAGGCAATTCAAAGGTACAATAATATAGGTATAGTAAAGGTACAAGAATAATCATAAATACCTATACCATGATCGCGTTTATTGGTCTGGCTGTCTTTATGTATAGTGAACAAAAAAGCAGCTGCACTCCGGGAGTGCCGACGGAAGTGAAAACTTGAACAATTACGTGTGTTCTTTTAGTCTTCATCATCCATCCCTCCCTCCCTCACTTCCTCACTCCCTCCCTCTCTTGGGCCACCCCCCACCCCCTTCCTCAATCCATCTAGCTACAATAAAGATGGCGTTGTTATAAAAGAAAAAGGAAAGCGTCTCAGTGACGTAGGCGTCTCAGTGACTAATAGTGAAATTTAAAAAATTACGCTAATTTCATGATTGTTGTTCACCCAAAAAGTACAGATATGGAAAGAAAACATCAAGTTCTATTTACCTGACAACAGCATTCAGCGTGCAGCCTGTCATACAACCTTTCTTCAAGCTCCATACACGTGGCATCTTCCAGGGTCAAATTGGAGGGCTGTAGGTCGGATTTGATTATGATCCGGGTGATGTCCACGATCATTACCCGCCCAGATCTGTGCGAGCAAAATGAAATTTGGCTGTATCTAAAGGAATAATGTTCTACTTTGGAGCTCAGGACCAGCTTTCCTGCGATCCTTGCATCTTTCTACTCCTGATGTGGCTTATGGTGGCTGTTATGTGAGCTACTACCATATAACCGTCCAACCTCGAAAGGTTCCAAGCTCCAATCTCGTCCATTAATTAACACGTGTACCGAATAGAGGTGAGGTTGGCTTGGGCTCTGGAGATCTTGCACCAAATCTATTAAGCAGTAGATTTGGTTCCCCCCAAGGAAAAAATAGACCCAGAGATCTACTAAGCAGTATGACAATGAAAAGCATCAGTAGCTTAGTGGTTAAGGAGTCGGGATCAGGATCGATCACGTCGTTTCCTCCTCCAACCGCGCCTATAAATACGGTAGTGACTCAAGACACTACATCAGTCGCAGAGAAGACGCCGCCAAGGAGATTTCTTAACTTAGAATTAAGGTACGATGGCGTTGACATATCCTTACTGGATCAAAACCCCGAAATAAATAGTTAAAAAATAAGTTAAAAAAAGAAGAGTTCTACGTACTCGTCGCCGCCCGGACCTGACCACTGAAGATGTGACCGCAGTGGTCGACGAAACGTTTGGAACACTAGTTCCATATGGACCACGGCCAAACAGCCCGGAAGCAGTATATTTTACGAGCAATTTAGTTTAGCTGGAGGGGATAACCGGAATACTAGTTATTTCGATTACCCCTAGCTAAAAAAATCTTACTTGTGTACACATCCATGTTCAGGCACGACCACGCAAGGTCCCTTCACGTCTACGTTCAGGTGGAAAACCTTCTTCCTACCAACGGCATACGCTAGCACCGACTTGCTGACTCCACCAGCTCTGTACACAGCGCCGGATACCTCCGCAGACAACTCCTCACATGACATCGAGTGAGTTTGGAAGAAGTTGATCAGCTCCGTGAAAGAGTGCTGTGAACAAGAATTATACAGAATTAAAGCTCTGACTGCAATCTGGGTGCTATTATAAATGTTGATAGAATACCAGCTATACCGTTCCCGGTCAGGTTCCGGGTGCATAAGCACCCCCCCCCCCCCCAATCTTCGAGGCCCAAGCCGACCTCACCTGCAAGCCGGTACACTTGCTGATTGATGGACCAGAGCCTCTCTAGCGCAGACTTTCCTCGCGAGGTTGGTGCGAGTGTGTCAGACAGCAGTTGTTTCAGAAACCAATTAACGGAAAAAAGGGGTAGGAGAGCGAAAACTCGCACTTTGGAACCAGGTGTCTGGTCCTCCTTTTAATGGGTTGTTTTAGCTGTTATGGGAACGGTTGCCGACTCACCTCCACACACTGAGAGGATAACCTGCACCAGACCCTTGTATAGTAGATACTCACCTCAACGTATACCATTTCCACTGGTTCCATCAGACAGCATAGTCCATAATCCGCTTCCGTATTACAAGGGTTCTTCTCCACATCCACCGCCAGTAAATTGGAGCTGGTGACCGCTGTGCCCCGCTCTGGAGTGAGTAGGGGTACTAGATCTCCGTCTGAAGTAACTCCTTCGATTACTATACATTCGGCTCTAGCTGATAGCTGAAAAAATTCAATAATAATTTGAGTGTTTGCTTGAGTTTGGCGTCCAAGTTGAACGTCTCCCAGTACACTACATTAATGGGAGCAAAGAAAAACGTTTATATATACCACTTGATGGTAAGCGGGTGCCGGTGTTTTAATGCAATACCAGAGGTGAAGGAGTCTAGATGATATCTTGTATCTAAAGCTACTTATATCGGTAGAAAAACTACACAAAAACATCTCATAAGAAGCATGGAATAAAAATTCATTAACAATTTATGAGGGCGGTTGTACTTAGCTGATGCCCGTGGACTGAAATTCTGATCTCGTTTCCGCTACACATAGGAACCTATTCCTAAGATGAAAGCCTATGTGTTAATGCAGGCTATAATCTATCAGTGTACTAAATTTCAGTCAGATCCGTAGAACCGTTAGAGCGTGATTGAGTAACGAACATCCAAACATACAAACATTCAAACATCTTTACATACTTTCACATTTATAATATTACTTAGTAGGAAGTCAGATTATATTGGTGAATTAAAATTTAGGTGCTTAGATACCTTATAGGCCTTAACTGAGGGCCTCGTCTCCAGGGACGCCAGGAATTGAGTCAGTGTCACCACCAACACTTCCTTACTCCGGTTCATCAGCGTCAGGGAGCAGTTCGCCAAGGTCAAGTTTATTTTATGCTCTGTAACAAATGGTTAGATTTTTGTCAACTATCCACAAACAAAAAGCTCACCTGATTGCAAACCGTTACCGGTGGAAACACCGGAGAAGTGACTTGTGCATTTTCACCGAACGAGAATGAAGAAATTACCGTAGCGTATACAAGGATGGAAAAAAGATAGGAATGGAATTCTGTTAGTAAATTTCTCATTGCTCTCGGGGTTAGGACAGATGCCAGTCAGTCCATAAAAGCCGTATGAACCAAAAGGTGCAGAAGAAATATACTGACCACGGGCTTCGAGTTGAAAGACGATTGTACGATGACGATTATAATGCTGTGGTTGAACTCACCAATATACTGCTTGGATTTATCTGGCTGTGGCGCCCCCTCCACGTAGCCAATGAGTTCACAGACGCGTTTCTTTTCAGGACTGGACAGGTGACTCCAAAGAGTCTTGCTCCTTTCGCTCTTCACGCACAGCTCCACGTGGCTCATCGATTCCTCTGTGTCGCTCTCCACCGGAGAGCTGGTCGGCTTCCACCAATCGAATTCAGTTTCCACGACTTCTATACGTTCTGGTTCCTGTGCAAGAAGCTACACAAAAGACAAACAATATTGTTCAGTAAAATTCAACATACGATCGAATGAAAATAGAATACCCGATAAAACCAAAACGCTCACCTCAAATTTAGCCTGTTCCCTGGCAATAACCACAGAAACGATTGGGAGACTATCCTCACACTTCTGCAGGTCCAGCTTCAGCTCAATATCGTTAGGACTCCTGAGGGTGCTCTTGTAGATCTGCTTGTAAGAGTTATAGGTGTCTCTATGCTTTTTAATAGCTGCCCATGTGTATGGCCTCACACGCTGTTCGACCACGACATTGTAAGCATAAATCCACCATTTCTTGACATCCTTGGATAAAGGTATGCCAGGATGCAGGTGACGATATTTCCTGGAAGAATATAAAATTGACTCGTAATTCAGGAATTAAAAAGACATTAGTTTCTACCTACCTTATTTCCTAGAAGGGGAAGGCATGGTGGTAAATCGATAGCTATAATTATATTTCTTCGTATATAAATAAATAAATATTCTACGACACTAGCCAAGACAGTCAAGGTAAGGTGACAAAATATTTGACGACCTCTGTGGCGTAGCGGCAGTGCATTCGACTGCTACGACAGGGGGTATGGGTTCGATTCCCGCTCAGTGCAAATATTTATATATATGAATATGTCTATTTGCATTGGTCTGGGTGTTTCTATGTATAATATGTATGTATTTACAAAAATGAGACTGATATTCTTAGCAATCCATGGATTCTCCGTGCGGGTGCCGGGCCCATCGCGTTGCTGAGTTGGAAACTCGGGACAGTGCCTGGGACTGTCCCGAGTGTAGGTTTAGAAGGGGCCCCTTTTGTTGATGTACATCAACACTCGCCTTCACTACCCAAGTTCCCCTCCCTGCCTAACCAAATTTGATACGAACCTACTAGTGCCGCTTTAGACATTCGTCCTAGTAATGAGATTATTGTACCTCTCGATAGGCGTTGCGGTCCTGGGCGTGGACGTTCTCTCGTTGGAGACCATGGTGAGGGCCGTGGTCTCCGACGGGAGCAAGTGGCACGCCGCCGCCTCTTTCTACGAGCAGGTAATGCGCGCGAAAGAGACGGCGGAGAGGAAGCGGAAGAGAACCCTGCCCCAAGAACCACATGTTTTAACCTCTTAGAATAAAGGAATCTGTCAGGTCTAGATGACGAAACCCCAACATCCTACGGAATTTTATAGTGCTTTTCATACGTGTCGATTAGGAGAGTCCAATCTGGGGAAGTATCTAAGATTGAATAAGGTTTGTTCCTGGATGTTATGGATGAACCTTCAGACACAAAGTTGATATGGCGTCTGTTAGTAGTCAATCCTTTTTGGGCTCTAGCTACTGCCAGACTCATTGCTTCACGTATGATGATAAGCACCTTATCGTGGCGGCGTGAGTATTGGCCTCTATCGAGAAGCACCCTACATCCTACTAATATGTGTCTAGCCGTCCCTATTGCTTCACCACAAGTATAACATTGTTTTTCTGTGGCCTTCCCCCACCTTACCAGATTACTTTGGACTGGTAGGGTCATCTGAAAGGCGTTAAGATAGAATTTTAACAGGGCCAGCGACCAGTCATAGATCAAGGTGCGCCACTTTAAGGCCATCGGTATGCAGAACTCTTCCATTTTCAACCAGTTAATAAGTATGTTTATCGGTATTCTAGAACCCATAATACAAGCTAGTTAAACTATGCTTACTTTGGGTCTCGAAAGCGCTGTGTAGAATGTCGTAGAATATTTATTTATTATTTACTAAAAGTTTATAAAATTTTGATTGGAGGTAGTGCCTATATACTAAGTATATTCTTAAATATACTTAATTAATTATCTACTATATTTCTATCTCACCTATTTAATTTAATCCTCGCAAAAGAAGCCAATAGATTGTTAATTGAAAGATATTGTCGTCGAGACAGCTGTAGCGCGCTGTCTTGAAGCACCGCATCCAGCAGCAGACGGGGCACTCGAGCCTCACCTGATCGGTTGATCAGAACCTTCACTTTACAGGTCACCGGTTTGAGCACTGAAATTGGCAGAAAGTTTAAACTTCAGCCTTTGAAATGAGTACCACGAACTCGAGAAAAGAAAAAGGTGTACAGCGTCCTACCAGTCTTCGGGGCCCAAGTCAACCTGACCTGCTAGTCGGTGCACCTGCTAAACAAGAAGACGAGGCTCCGGCGCAAGCGCACCTCTCGGGGTCAGACAGCAGTCGCTCTCATAAAAGACAACAAATCAATCCTTTTGTAGTAAGTAATATTATCTATAAATATGAAACTTGAAAGAGATAGCCAGGATTCGAACCCGGGACCTCTCGAATGTAAGGCAGACTTCTTAACTACTAAGTCATAAAGTAAGGTAGCTTATTGCAGTCTTCCCTACAGTCTTCAAATTGTCTGTGCTGACGTGAATAATAAAGGCGTTATCAAAACAGATATCTTATTAAAATGCTATCTTATTAAAAGCTTGTGAAAATGTGCCCTCAAAATGTGAAAATTACGATTTAAGTGATAATTTAGTAGAATCCTGCAAACTGCTGTAAGGTGCTATGAAAATCATACCTTTTATTGCTATCACTTACAAAATTCAAAGTCCTCCTGATGCATGGAGAACTTGTCTAGGCCAGTAAGCATATAGTGCTTCCAGTTGTAATACTGCATCGGTGTGATGCGGGCCGTCTCGTTATCGTCCAGGGCTGTGGCCGTGGGGTTCCAGTACGCGGAGAGGGATTCGATACGCATCATCTGGTAGACCGTAGAGGCGTTTGGTGGAGTCACGCACGCTTTCCACTTGCTGGAATAATACAATGTTATGTTTTTTTCTTCTTTTTATAAAACTGATCTGAAGAATTCTGCATTAATTAGGCTCTTGAATATGGATGAAAGTAATCGCCTTTTGAATATCGAAGTAAGGTACTGTAGTGCTCCGACCTCATTCGATCACTACAGTTCATTGACCTGGCCATCATGTGTCAGAGTTTAAAAATAAATATCATTTTGAATTTAGCTTAGGGAAGAAAAAACAATTGCTTGGCGGTGCATTCGGCGATTCGGCTGACAGCGGGCGACTTGGGGCGCCGCCCTGGTCCGCCGGCCGAAGAGAAGATATAAGTGTATTGAATTTAGGCTCAGTCCTTGAGCGGAGACCGCGATTCCCTACAGTTCACTTAAATATAAATATATTCGCGTAAAAACCTGCCTAAACTCGATATAGGAAGCTTTGTTGAATAAATAAATACTCATATAACTATTTAAACCTTGTGTTTCTCTTTTATCAACACGAGGTATTGTGGCGTCCAAGCCCCGGACGCTACAACTTGTGGAGGCGCTGGTTTCCACAGGAGCTGGTGGTTGCTATATCTGGTGGAGCGCTAGTTTCCGCAGGAGTCGGAAAGGCCAACATTCTGCAGTTGGCAGGTGATGGATCGATCCCGTGCCGTATGAAGAAAGACGTCGTGCGACAGTGGAGCGACGCAATTATCAGTATCGTTGTGTTTATTTGCTTGTATGTGCTTTTATGTGCTGTTATGTGCCCAACTAGAAGATGGCTAAGATAAAGAGGTGCAATGGCTATGATGGTGGCTAGTTCCAGAGTGTTTCAAGAGATTTCTGTGTTATTTTCGTCATTGACAGTTGTCTGCGGGTCAATAGGGCCAATAAGGACTATAAGTCTTAATAGAATTATAATCCACGTAGTAAATAATGTGTTGTGTGAAATATTTATATTAATAGTATGTTTTCTCTGTTCATTCCATATTGCTGCGCTGCGGAAGATAAATAGTTTTTTCTTTTGTTGTATTCGTGATGTTATAGCGTAGGAGTTAGGCAATTATTTTTTCGTCTAATGTTGGGAGTAGTGATCTAAACTTTGTAAGAGAGTCAAATCGTTCTGGACATGAGCGCCGACGATGATTGAAAGTTAGTTTTCAATCAGACTTCTTTATGAAGTAGAGTTCTCTTTCTCTTTAATGTTGATTTAAAAGTAATTTAGTAATTCGTAGGCGATATAAAAGATTTATAATTACATATGCATAATGTGTAAGGATAGATCACTTTATGTCAGCTTTAGTTTTTAGTTAGGTAGGTCTTATAAGTACTCTGTTACTTTAGGTCCAATCAGGAAAAAAACCTTAAAATATGTCGTCAAGTGACATCAAATTTATCTATTTAGAGAGGCCGATTGTGGCCGGGCTTCTTTTAACCTGGGTTTTTTGCCTGGCCAAGAATGAAGCAATTTTTCTTTGTTCGTGTTTTTCAGTAGTTATTACAGTTTAATTGCTATAATTTGAGATTTTAATAACGATTATTAAGTATTACAAAGATTGCTTCGTTATTCCCATTGTAAGGGACAATTCGCTGAAATTTTTTTTTTGTGTCCCAGATGTAGTTTGCCTAGGGCTTCAATGTAGCTGTCACATGTCCTGGCCATGGGCGTAGCTCGATGTAGTGCTCCGACCTCATTCAATCACTACAGTTCATTGACCAGGCCATCATGTGTCAGAGTTTAAAAATAAATATCATTTTGAATTTAGCTTAGGGTAGAAAAAACAATTGCTTGGCGGTGCATTCGGCGATTCCGCTGGCTGAAGAGAAGATATAAGTGTATTGAATTTAGGCTCAGTCCTTTAGCGGAGACCGCGATTCCCTACAGTTCGCTTAAATATAAATATATTCGCGTAAAAACCTCCCTAAACTCGATATAGGAAGCTTTGTTGAATAAATAAATACTCATATAACTATTTAACCCTTGTGTTTCTCTTTTATCAACACGAGGTATTGTGGCGTCCAAGCCCCGGACGCTACAGTATTTATTCAAGAATAAACTGGAAGAAACTGAACCTTTGTTGAAGGCAGAGTCTTGCTTATTTTAACACAAATGAACCAACTCTTAGACCCAAGACATGTCCCACCCTCTCACCGATAGTAAGGGACGAACTTGAGTAGTAAAAGACAATAATTGTTCCATTTTATGCGACTCAGCAGGCCTTATCTTCTTTTCCCTTTCCCTTAACTTTTGTAGGTGGCAAAGTGTGAGTAACACTTTCAGTGACGCAAGCATTCATAGGTTACGGTAATCACTGAACCATAAGTTCATCACCTGCTTAGTAGTGTCTAAAAACCTTAGAAACGCCATTTCAACTTTTCGAAAATTAACGTAGAAGAAAATATTATCTACCAAGCTTAATCTAATAGTTAAGTCTGTATTTTGAAAATCTCACCTGTTGGTGGTCTCGATAGACAAGCTTTGAAGACACAATCCACATACTAAGGGCCCATCCTTAGAGCTGATGGAGTCCTCATACCTCACGTGGACATTTCTGACGTAAATCTGTATGTTGTTTACAATGGCTGTGAACAGGTGTTCGAAGAAGTTTTGAGGACCTTTCAGAACCTGGAAAAAAATGTCATGTTTAAAAAATATATTTTTTGGACGATCACCATTGGCATAGTATAGGTATAGAGTGCCATGCTGGTACTCCTGTTGACAAACGGACGAGAGTCTACCGCGGGCTTTCCTCTTGAGGTTGGGGGGTTCAGACGGTGGTAGCTCCATGGTAAAACAATCAGGAGAAGTACGAGAACAGTAGTACCAAGAAGAAGAAGCTTTAGTTGCAACTGAGATTGGCTCTTGGATGATGATTATTCGGACGATCATTAGACCTTACGTAGTTTAAGGATAGATCGTTACCTCACTCTCAGCTTCCAAATCTTGCAATATCTTCCTCTTAGCAGCTCTAGTGAGCCGCTTCTCTCGTTCAGGGTCGAAATAGCTGTTTGATATAGCTGGCCCTACCAGGACCAGAACATCTTCGATGTGTACCACAACAGGCTGCGTGTAAAGACCAGTCCATGGAATTTGAAGTCCTATGCGACCAATTGTACCAATTTTAACGTCAATTGGTAGATCCAGTTCATACTGTGAAAACGTAGAGTTCATGTTTAGATTATACACTTTAGAAAAAATAGTTAATAAAAAATATATATATTTAAATCAAGCTTTTATTCTTATTCAAGTTCTTTCTTTGTTTTCTATTATCATACTCTCATTCCTAAGACTTTCCATTTAGCTTACCTTCAGGTGAGGTTTAGCCATATATTTCCGTACCCTATATAAAGAAGCATAGTTTCTTACCAAAGCTTCTGGCTTGAGCTTGAGGTCTGTGAGGTTCACATTGCCGGAGAAGATGCCCACGTTGAGGTTCTCAGTGTCCAGATCCTGGACGTACTTGCCGAGAAGCCGGTTGAGGATGCCAGCCACCGCGCCCTCAAACATGGTGATAGTTGTTGGAGATCAACTGGAATAGAAAATTTAGTTTTATTGAACACGGAGACACTTGAAGACCGCGAATTGGCAAAACGATAGGAAGACAGCCAGATTGACTGACGACCTGTATAGGTAGCTGCGGTAGACTGGATGCGAACGCGGAAGATCGGGGGCTGTGGCGCACGTTTGGAGAGGATTATGTCGAGTAGTGGACTGCATTATATATAGATTGGATTAATTGATTGATTTATTGACTGAATTGATTTAAATTATTGATTGATTGAATTGACTGATTGAACACGTGGTGGAAAGTTTTGATCACCTGAACAGACTTTGGCAATAGCAACTTAATCAACTGTTCTGACCACAGCCTGTGCACATTTTCTGTTTCATGCACACAATTTTTCACTTACTTATAACCTCTTAAGGATAAGCAGAGGTGTATTAACATCCACCTTTGAACAACTACCTAGATATGTTTTCAGTCCCACGCAATCTAGAGTTACCGAATACTTTTTGGTGGACTCCATGTTTACTATACTGAGGTATATGGGGACCCACAAAGATGTTCGGAGCCCAATCAAGCCAACCTAACCTTCAAGTCGGCGCACGCGCTGATTGACGAATGAGACTCAAGCTCAGGCTTTTCTCTCCGGATTTGGAGGTCAGACGGCAGTCGCTCCCATAAAAGCTATATAAGCTACACCAACAGGAGGAGTAGGAGTAAGCGGATCCCCTGCTCTGAGGTGAAGGCCACAGACACAGCCAAATATTCTACATGGTTGTATTCGATAATATTACTTACCCATTACCCATTTTATGTTATTTACTCAAAGTTATTTTTAATTTTCTATATTGTCTATGTAATCATTATAACTAAAGTGGTTTTAACATGACTACGGTTATATTACATACTGTTTAAAATACCTACAGTCGTTTCACAGATGTTTGTAATAACTAATGGGCGATTCACCTACTGTAGATTTATAAGTGGTCAATATTTGTAGACTTAATAAGTAACTTAAGAAACACAAAAAATACTAACATGTTGATGGACCCAATACGGCCAAGAGATTCAAATTTAAGAGTTGAAAAAAATGGAATGGACTGGAGTGGAGCGGAGCGGAGATTAGGTTAATGATCAATGTTCGATCATTAACCCACGAAAAGGAGCGAATAGAGCGGGCGTACCGCGACAGCAGCCACAGATCGCGAGATCCCCTCTATTGTTATAATGCTGATAATGTTGGTGTATATGTGTGTGCACATTAATATAATGCATATACACCAACATAATATATAATACTTTATATTCACGCCTATATATTCATAAAGTGGCAGGCAGAGGTTGATTAAACACGAGCGCACAAAGCTAAGCACGTAGTTTTACGAAGAACGGAGGGGCTTCCCCACACTTATCTGACCTACCTTATTTAATTTTTATGACTCTTCACTACCAAAACAAATAAACATAGACACAAAACCAATATAGTGTACACAAACAATGAACCGATATTTAGCACATCAGTCGTTTAGTCGGAAGTTGTATCATATCTATCCAACAAATACAATTACATTTCAATAGAAAACAAAAACAAAACAAGTTCAAGTGTATAATCTAATCACTCAACACCATATGTACATAAACATATACACAACACACTTATGGCACCACCCACACCTACACACCAATCCCTTTAACGGAATAAGTAAACACTTAGAAACAAAATACGAATCACCGCATTATATCTTCGTAAAGTCTTGCTCAATCTGACGAAATTCCGAACTCGATATAAAGAAAATCAATGAAAAATGTACGGCTAAGTAGCGATTGTCTATGGCTGCAGACGCGTCTAGTAAACATATTATATTAATTTGCTATCCTACTTATCAGTGATAAAACGTATCAGTGATAATAATATGTGTCGATGGCACTCTGTGGCGTGTAATTTCATGTGTCGACGTCTCGAAATTACGTTGTAGCATGGAATGAATTAGTAAATAAGAGGTCGTAGAATTGATTAAGTGAAAGTTTGGTTCAACAAAATGCTTTATCAGTGAAATGTTATGTAAAATCAGGTGGAAGTGCTCCAATGACAGCGCTTTTATTCCGCAATACCGTAAAGATCCTATCATCTTCGTAGCATTAGACCCGAATCTTGACTAGGGACTTTCTATTGGGGGGGGGGGGGACTATCTCCCACGCCCGAGAGGGAAGTCTGCACCAGAGCCTCGTACGTTCATCTGTAGGTGTGTCTGTTAGCAGGTGAGGTGGGCTTTTTCCCCGAAGTTCTTGGCAGGGGCTCATACATTCCCCGTTGATATACATATAGGGTCATCGGGAGGTTCACAGCAAGGGAGGAGGACCTTTCTGTGCTGCACAATGGGGTTGCATTGGACACGAGTGGATTCGCGGGGCTACTCGCCTCGGTTTTCTACCCAGAGGACTGGGTCGAGGAGGACAACACGAATCATGAAAGAACTCGCGCGCTAGCCGTTAAACGGCTAATGGCGGGAGTGAACATGACGTTTATGACCCGCCATTCACCATCGACACGCAGTGGGTTCTGTTAACACCAAAAAAGTACTATATCTGCACTCATGCGGTGAACTGCGGTACTGTTCCTAGAGCTGCTCAACAAGTGTCTGGACCTAGAATACTTTCCACTCGTGGAAGAAGGCGATGGTAGTTGCTCTCAGGAAACCAGGCAAGTATGTGTACAACTCTCCCATAGGGCTTTTGCATCAGTCGGGGTGCGAGGGATATGCTCTATGGGCAACCTTACACCCCGGCGTCTGTAGACCCGAGACGGCGTGCGGTTTTAGTCGGTTCAAGCCCGACATAACCGCCCCCGCTGGCCGGCGGGGGGTATCCGGAGGGATTTCCGCACGAAAAAAAAGGGCTTTTGCCGTCTCAACATCTTGGCGTCTCATCTCAAGTTCTACTTATTTGCACGGATTAGTACTCGTCAGTACGGCTTTATGCCTCGGAGGAGTACAGAAGACGCCCTCTATAACCTGCTTCAGCACATACGTGACTGACTCAATGGCAAGATTATTGTCACGTTAGTGTGATATATAGAGGGCGGCTTCGACAGCGCATGGTGGCCAGTCCACTTGAGCTGAGCGCACAGCAGCCACTTGAGCGAAAGTACAATAAATAGTATAAATCGCCTTAAGACGTAATAATGTATCGGAGAATTTCGAATATCTGGGACGTGTCTAGGTGGCTCAGTTGGTCAGAGCATTCCCCCTGTAAGGGACTGGTCGCGGGTTCAAGTCCCGTCCTAGATGTTCTCTTTTTCCGATCTAAATCTTTCGAAAAAGGTAAGCATACAAAATGCTTAAAAATTTAATTGAATTAATTAGGCGGAGTCATCAAAAAACAATGTTTAAAAATAACTGTAAAGTTGTTCATTGTTTCCGTAGTTCGCAAGAATTACGGTAGATGGCTCCAACGTCGCCTTAAGACGTAATAATGTATCGGAGAATTTCGAATATCTGGGACGTGTCTAGGCGGCTCAGTTGGTCAGAGTATTCCCCCTGTAAGGGACTGGTCGCGGGTTCAAGTCCCGTCCTAGATGTTCTCTTTTTCCGATCTAAATCTTTCGAAAAATAGTATAAATCTATATAGATGCTTATTAGTATTTGTTCGGATAAAATGTACCATGAAGTGTACATCCGCAATTGCGAGGCCGCACGAAACGCGAACGAAAGAAGTGTTATTTAGACACCATTTCGTCCTTTCGGTCGGGACCATAAAGTATGTTCGGGACTGACTAAACATATGAATGAGGTTTCCGTTTACAATATATTTCTATTGAAAAATGAACTATAATAAACCAACGAATGTATTTTAATATAAAAAATGCATTCCTTTGTTATGCATTATGATAACCTATTGAAATAAGTCGTATAATATCGTGTCTTAATCTTATTTTTTCTTGGCGGGCCGTCAATTTTCCGAATTTTGCAGTTTCAGAGTCATTTCAGGCCGAATACACTATCATGTGCTGTCTTCGGGCCGATTGCGGGATTAGTGCGTTTCATGGTACCGATTGCCCGAAATTTCAGTCCATAATTGCGGAAGTACGTTTCATGGTAAGCCTGCTGTACCCAAAGCTCATATAAGCTTTTCTTTATCCTACATAGGCCCAAGTGGTTCATCTGAAATAAATTACAATCACTCCTTCCGGCAAAGGGATTATTGAACGTAGTCAGCAGAAAACGTTAGCGGATTACCCACTACAGGATTATCCGTGGAAATAATTGTCGCAGAGTCTGTAAGCCCATATAAGCCGAATAAAACCAGGAAGCGGACCCCGGGTTTCGAGGTGAAGGCAGGTTTCGAGGTCAATGTTAAGATGACGATGATGGATTAAAAATTCTTAGAATCCCCAGCGAATCAGAGAAGGTAAATAGGAGGAGTTTCATGCTGCCGTCCTCAAGCTGAAAGGCGACTTCTAATTAAATCTCACATCTTAACTTTAAACCAATATTTGTATATCTCAATAGCAACTTTATTTTCGTAAATGCTCAAAAATATGTCCACCCACTTTTAAATGATAAAATAATTGCATATTTATAGAAAATACTATCCATACGTTTTAAAATATGCCCATATGTCATTTTTCAGCTCCAGCTCGAAATTTGCTTTTTCACATAGCCGCTGTTTAGTTTAGTTACTAAAAGTATGTATGTATTTATTTGATGAATAATGAGTTATGAAATAAAATCACGTGTTTTTTAATTGTAAAGACCGTGATTGATAATGAAACTACGAAATATGGTAATCCGCCATGTTTTGTTGAACAGCAATCAAAGCGAATGACGTCTCTTCCGAGTTCTGAACAAATTACTTACTCTGTGGCTTCTGAAAGTACATTTCAGTATATTTAATAAAAAAATGCTTACACAGAAGTCACGTCACAAGCAACGTCATGACACAAGCATTGACATATACTTCAGTAATATAGACAAAACATCAATACTAACAAGCGTTTTGGTGCGAATTTTAAATTTAAAAACTAAAATGCAATTGTTATCCTAATAAACCTTTAATGTCTGCAGAAATATCTGTTTCCCTTTAAAAATAATATATGATTCTAAGATTTATATAAATTTAAGAATCCAAAAACTGTCATCATGCCATTGAGTGTGTCTTACTGCCAGGTGTGATCACATAGCACGTTATGCTCAAAAAGGAGGCGATGGAGTGGGAGAGAATCAGGCGACTCAAGCGTCGATGGTCGCACAACGACCTTCGTCCTCCATGAGCGCAGGCCTGGGGGTGACAGTTGGAGCCGCCTATCACCCTATCAGAAGCGGGCTATGGAGGCGGCTCGTTGCACGCCCCCTTCTTACCGGGGCAAGACGGGGACACCGTGGTTTGCAAACCCGAGGGGGCTATCTCGAAACTGAAGATGGACAAAGGTCGGCCGGGGTGCGAGGGAAATGCCTTATGGGCCCACCTTTCGCCCCGGCGGCGTCTAAAGAGCTGAAACGGCGAGCAGTTTTAGTCGGTTTGAATCCGACATAACCACCCCCGCTGGCCAGAGGGTTGGGGTGGGGGGTATCAAATACCTGATCACATAGCCTGGTTGGAGGATCCTCACTTTGTGGCAGAACCTCATTAACAAACTTATCTTAGAGGACCTTAATTGTAAAAAAAAGAAACGCAATAAACAGATACCTACAATCAGAGAGGGAATAAAAAAGTAAGTTATATTCACACAGAATTAGCAAGTAGGTAATATCATATAATTTCGTGTTAGCGCCCACACCGTCCAACGAGCAAATTCATTTATATGCTAATGCGTCCGACGGAGAACTTGTAATGAAAAATATAACTTAACACAATCATTATACGATTTATTTGTAATTGAAGGAAACAACTTTTTAATTTATGGGGAGGGGGGGGGGGGGGAACAAAATCATAGGGGCCCAAGGAAACCTCATTTGCAAGCTGGTGCACACCTGCTGATTGACAGAAGAGGTTCTGGCGCAGGCGCACCTCTCGGTGTTGGGAGTCAGACAGCAGTCGTTCCCACAAAAGCCAAGATAAAACGAATCAAGAGGCAGAGTAAGAGCCAGGACCCTCGACTCCCCCAAAGTGCAAGCTTTGGATGCAACCGGGAGCAACGCTTTGATGATGCCTCTGGATTTGGTTTTTATGCGAGCGACTGCCGCCTGTTCCCTGCCTTAGTGACCGTGTATAATTCGAGAAAGGGTGGACCGATTTTTAGATTCCGCTAAAAACACAAAATAAATAAATCATAATAAATATTCTACGACATTCTACACAGCGCTTGCAAATACACCAGTAGAAATTTGATGACACAAATTTGTCACAAAATTCGGCCGGGTGGGTACCACCGTGCACGATTGCGAAAAACCCTCCATAGTAATCCAATTTGGGTTTGATTGCGGTCAAGGGTCAGCAAGTGCATAGCCGGGCAGGGGGATTGTGGTCGCAGCACTAGTGGGACCGGTGTGGGTGTCATGCGGTGCTGCGACGACAATTCTCTTCTGATGAGGCCGTCAAGCTGAGTGCCACCATTGTTAACATGGTACGTGTATGTAATGGTGACCCTCATGCCTGAGACTTTACCTTCAGCTTACCATCAGGCGAGGTGAAGTCAAATTGACGTGTCATAAATATAAAAAAAAAATATATATACATGTTCATATAGTATAGTGTCATTTTGTGTTTTTTTTTGCGGAATTCCTCATGGTTACCCACTGCCGGCCAGCGGGGTGGTTATTTGCACTCGAATCCACTAAAACCGCTCGCCGTCTCGGGTCTTCAGACGCCGCCCATAAAGCATATGGGGGCATCTCCGGTTTCGAGATGCCCCCCTCCGGTTTTGGAACCTCGGTGTCCCTGTCTTGCCCCGGTTTGGAGGAGCATATCGTACCTAAATGAAACAAAGTTTAACAAACTGTCTTAATACAGGTATATTATATGAAGCAGTCTTGAGATGAAGATTGGATCAACAACAGTATCGAAATACAAGACACGGCTCTTAATTAAACTTCGCCAATAACGTCGCCATTTCTTCAACATATTTTATTACACTTTTGATTGCTTCCACAGAGATCAGTTCAGTACTTACCTTCATTAGAAGTTACGACAAATATATACATGTATTGTATTGAATATTTCTGATAGGTATCATTATCTTAGGCGATTCAGACGCCAGACGTCGCTTAACGACCTCCGTCCTCAATGAGCGCAGGCCTGGGGGTGGCAAGTGAGGCCGCCTGTCACCCTAGCAGAAGCAGGCTGGGACGGCGCGGCGGGGCGACTAGTGCCCCCTCCCCGATCCGGGGCAAGACGGGAACACCTTGGTTCCCAAACCCGAAGGGGCCATCACGAAACCGGAGATGGCTCAGGGTCAGTCGGGGTGCGGGGGAAATGCCCTATGAGCAACCTTTCACCCCGGCGTCTGACGACCCGAGACAGCGTGCGGTTTTAGTCGGCTCAATCCCGACATGGGGAGGTCCGCTGGCCGAGAAACCCCCCTGGAGATTTCCGCACGAAAAAAAGGTACGAAATGCTCACCAACTCATCAACCCGAGACGGCGTGCGGTTTTAGTCGGTTCAAGCCCGACATAAGGAGGAATCTATACGTATATGGAATCATCACAAATCATCATCACCAATCATCATTTTCATAGCGTTGTCCCCGATTGCATACGCGGCTTTTACCTGCGACCGACGGAATCTGCTTACCCGTTCTCCTTTTTTACTACGGCTTTTATGACTTTTATGGGAGCGCCTGCCTGTCTGACCGTCTAACTAAGCGTCGGTAGCTTAGCGGTTAAGAAGTCGACCTTACGATCGAGAAGTCCCGGGTACGAATCCTGGCCATTACACTACCGACGTGAACCCTAACATAACGAATTAGGTTAGCTAGAGGGGTTAGGGAGAATATTAGTAATTCCGGTTACTAATATGCTTTAAAAACAGAAATACTTCGATGGTTAAGTCTGCACCAGATCCTAGTCCGTTAATCTGTGTACCCCAAAGATGTTTGTCGGGCCCCATACCCCCACTGTTGGAAATTTAGCATTTACCTATAGATAACAGCACGATAAGTTATTTTGGCGTAGGTAACGGACTGCCGAGACGAGGTGTCGAGTTCGATCCCCAGTCGCCCCGGGCACACACCTCTGAATTTTCGTAGTTATGTGTGTATTAAAATTGTTAATTATCGCTCGCTTGGTAATGATCCTGGTAGATAGCAATAGGCTCGCCCCCTATTACATTGGGACCTAAACATAACATAGGCGATTCGTGGGTGTGTAATACACCTCTGCCTACCCCTTCGGGCATACAGGCGTGAAGTTATTCATTTTACGAAAAAGCGGTGGCTTATATCAATTTGATTCCGTAACTTCAAGATATTGATTTGTACCGCAGAGTCTGCGTATTGAACACAAACCCACGCAATACCGCAAAACTTGGAGCTTGTTGAAGGAGTTAAGATGAGTTCGATTAACATTCCCCCCCCCCCCCGCAAAAAGAGGGGTGTTATAAGTTTGACGTCGTTGTCCGTGTGTGTGTCTGTGGCTTCGTAGCGCTCAAACGGTTGGACCGATCACGATGCGGTTCTTTTCATTTGAAAGCCAGTTTCCTAGTGGTGGTTCTTAGCTATGTTTTGCTAATATCGGTCCAGCTGTGTAATAGTATTAGCTCTTTTCCAAAATGATGTAAGGCATTTTTGGCGTACGATTACTTCATTATTTGTTTTTGACTAGCGGCGGTAGCCCGGTGGTGTACGTAACGGACTGCTGAGACGAGGTCTCGAGTTCGATCCCCAGTCGCCCCGGGCACACACCTCTGACTTTTCGTAGTTATGTGTGCATTAATAAATGTTAATTATCGCTCGCTTAACAATGTGCCCGGTAGATGGCAATAGGCTCGCCCCCTATTACATTGGGACCTTAATATAACTAGCGAATCGTGGGTGTGTAATACACCTCTGCATACCCCTTCGGGGATACAGGCGTGAAGTTATGTTATATGAAGTTATGTTGTTTTTGACTATTATTTTTTGACGTTGGGGGTTTTTTTAATTTTAAATATATTCATTTTTCACAGACTACGTAGCTCCATTAGCATTACCAACAGGTAGGTATTTTAATAGCTAAACTTTAATCAACTAGCTGTTGCCCCTAGCTCCGCCCGCGTGGGATAATGAAATAGTCGTTTGGTTGAAATTTTTCAATTTGTTGCGCTATTTTCTTCACTCCCTAAGAATGTTCTAAAAGTATTATAAAACTTAAAAAAAGGTGTATGAAAAAAAGTTATAGTGTGACAAAGGGAAACAGGAATTCTGTCTCATCACGGGTTTTGAAAACGTAGCTGTTGAAAACCCTGGAGGGAAAAAACGCGAAAATATACTTTCTTTTTTTTTGTGCGGAAATACCCTCCGATAAACCCCCCCCCCCCCCCCCACGGGCGGTTATATCGGACTTGAGCCGACTAAAACCGGACGCCGTCTCGGGTCATCAGACGCCGGAGTGTAAAGTTGCCCATAAAGCATATCCCGCGCACCGTGACTCTCGAGAATATACCTATATCTAATTATTATCTACCTCGCCGTCCTTACAGAAGCAGGCCAAGAAGGAGACGTGTCGTGTGTGTCCTATACACGCCTGGCTCCACACCGACGCGGGATCAAACCCGCCCCTAAAGGCGAGGCCGCGGTGGCGGCCGAATTCCGCCGGGACCTGGTTATCCTTCCGAGGGCGTCCGTCAATGGACGCTTGGGAAGGTTTTAGTCGGTTCGAGTCCGACATACCCAGCCAGTGGCGAGAAGCCCATGGGGGTTTCCACACGTAAAAAAAGCATAGATAACATGTACCAGGCATCAACACAAAATAGTTACACATGCTTCG
This sequence comes from Cybosia mesomella, assembly GCA_946251805.1. Classification (NCBI taxonomy): domain Eukaryota; kingdom Metazoa; phylum Arthropoda; class Insecta; order Lepidoptera; family Erebidae; genus Cybosia; species Cybosia mesomella. Next base: position 1,732,943 of record OX276403.1, on the reverse strand, counting down.
TTTCAGTGCGATCGATCTAAAAATTAAGTCCGCTGCAGTCGGCAATTAATAAATAATTCACCTGACATTCTAAGCCACTGGTCGTGAAATGCCAAGATTGTACCAGTGCTTAATCTATCAATCGATAAAACAAGTTCCAGGACACTTCACCGAAACAGGTAAACTTTTAATTCTGGTCTAATACTAAGAACTTAGTTTCTTTTTTTGAAATGAATATTAGTTACCGGAATTACTAACATTCAACCTGACTCCCAGGCTAAACTACATTGATTATGTTAGGAGTGGGTTCACGTCGGTAGTGTTATGGCTAGGATTCGAACCTAGGACCTCTCGATCGTAAGGCTTAACTATTAAGCTTCCAACACTTCAAAATGGTAAATAAGCTGTGTCTGTACATTGGAGATATTTAAACTAGGACGGTTACCAGCTTCGCAATCAACCCAAACTTAAGCGTAGCGAGATTTGCCTATCCAACAATAGGTCAACGTGACCGGTCGACTTTTTCCATTGATTTGGTTTTTCGGTGATTATTCCTCGATGGTACGTCGGACATCAACTTTCGACCCATAGAGACACTCAGCAAACTGAGCTTGATAACCGTGCCAAGTTTGGTCAAGATCGGTCGAGCCGTCTAGGAGGAGTATGGTTTCACGCGAAAACCCGATTTGTGGGCCTTCCTCCTTTCTTCTTCATCCTTTCGAGGGCTTACCCGGGGTGCCCGGCAACGGACACTTGGGGAGGACACCGTGCGGTTTTAGTCGAGACACGACATAACCACCCTCGCTGCCCAGCGGGGGGTATCCGAAGGGATTTCCGCACATAAAAAAAAAAAAGAATATACTTACTTTGGTTCAATCATTCTTATTTATTTAGATAGATTAGACTACCTGTGACTACCGGAGAGAAGCAGGCCAAGAGAGACAGATGCAGGCCAAGTTGGAGGCGTGTCGTACACACGCCTGCCAACTCATCGACGCGGGATCAAACCCGACCCCACCAGGCGAGGCTACGGCGGCGGCCAAAGTCCTGCCGGTAACCTTGGGGTTATCCTTTCGAGGGCTTACCTGGGGACGCTTGGGGAGGACACCGTGTGGTTTTAGTTGGTCCGATTCCGACACGCCCACTCTATCGTTGGCACCGATGAGGAGAAGCCCGTGGGGAATTCCACACGCTAAAAAAAAACCTGTTCTCGCGGCTACCTCCGCGTGTAATTAGGAACCATCATTCTTTTTCTAAAATGAAAGTAGTCTATCCGTATACCAAAACTATGTTACGCCTTATAATAGGAAAAAAATATATTTTTGTTATTAGTATCGTGTATACATTCATACGCAATCATTAAAAATCTGTTTTATTTTATAAATTAATATAAATTTTAATTTTACAAACAAACACTTTAATTTTATTTATTTGTATAGATATAAGTACGCATATGTATGTATAGATAAATACCCTCCTTGCATCACCGCAGTCGGATAAAAAACAGGGACAGACTCTGTTATTCCGAGATTATTTTTAATATGAAAAGAGGCTGACATTTGTCCTTAATACCGTAGCCACTGACGTCACGCACACGAAGGCCGCACATGATCGCATCACGGCGGACAGTGGTAACCTCCATCCCTTCATGGCATTCTTTCTTATTACCTATTTATTATTCACCTTTTCAAATTATAATACTTCTGTTATTACAATATAATGATTCTTTTCCCGTTCCCGCGTCCCATGGGAACCTCTTCCGTGGATAGAAGTAGCTCATATGTTAATCTATCCGTATACCAAAATTCAGTCAGATCAGTTCAGCCGGTTTTGCGTGAAAGAGTAACAAACTTCTATAGTCATAAACTTTCGCGTTTATAATATTACTTAGTAAGATATTTGATTTATATCCATGGATGTGTAGGGCCCTACCAACAGCTTCGGGGCCCAAGCCTGTCTCACCTGCTAAACAATGGACGAGGTTCTGGCGCAGGTGCACCTCTAAGGACTGGGACGTCAGACAGCCATCACTCCCGAAAAAGCCGACATACCAATCAAAAACAATAAGCAGAGCCCTTTTTTCTCCGTTTTATCCCCTTGGATACCCCCCTCGCCAGTCAACGGGAAAAGTTATGTCGGACTCGAACCGACTAAAACCGCATTCCGTCTCGGGTTTTCAGACGGATGTAAGGTGGCACATAAGGCATTACCCTCGCACCCTGACTCACCCAGGACCATCTGCGGTTTCGAGATGGCCTCCTTGAGTTGGCGAAACACGGTGTCCCCGTCTTGCTTCAACTAGGGTGACAGGTGGCCTCCAGGCCAACACTCATGGAGGACAGAAGTCGTTATGCGACCTCCGCGTCTATTTCGCCTCCGTGTCTTGCGAGCTCTGCAAGACCTGTGTCTCTCCCGGACCCTCTCCGCCGCCTCCATCTCCAGCATTACTTGCTCGCAGAAGGGGGCAGCGGCAGCCCACGCGCTCGCGCTGCACTCCATCGCCGCCGTGAGCAAGATGCTGAGCGAGAAATATGCTGACTCCAGGTTCCAAAGTGTAAAATTTGAATGCAACTGGAAAATCTCTATGAGGAAGATGACTAGATTTAGAATCCTCAATTCGAATGATTAATTTGTTTCTTCAGGTTTTATTCTCTTTAATGGTTTTTGAAATCAATATTTCATCACTACATACTAAAAAACTATGTTGTACGCCGCGTCTGTCTATAAATGTATGTTTGTCTGTCTGTTCGCGATAAACTCCGATTTTCATGCTACTTCCACCAATAGATTGAGTGGTTCCCGAGGAAGGTTTTAGTACATAATTTGTCAAGTTTTTGTTTACATTGGCTATAATATAATCATATTTGTTGTAGGTGTCGGAAAAAAATAAGCCGGAGCTTTCAACGAAAACGCAACCTAAACCCTTTGGGATATAACAAAATGATGTATGGTGGAATTGTGTATCTTATATAGGTAGTGGTGGTGGAATGGGGTCCCATATGTATCGGGAACTGGATCAGAATTCCACCATCACAATACCACGGATGTAACCGCGGGCAACTGCTAGTCAACCATAATTTTGATTCAATGGAGGTTTGAACTGAGCCTTTTGCCACATACCGGACACGTTTACAGAGTCAGAGTCTCTATAAGGACTTTCTAACAGAAAATACCAATAGCAATTTGTGCAACCCGCAAATCGATCACAGGTTCTTATGTCACACGTAAATATAAAGTGAAAAATATTGCCAGGAGACGAAAGAGGCACCGCGATCAAAATATTTGAGGTTTAGAAATCTGATGATTGCTGTATATTTCTTGAAGTAGTAGTACACATATATAAGAGCATTTATCAAACAAATACCATGAGCAGAATGGAGAATGTTAGGGGAGGCGTATGACGATAATGCACGCGGAAGAGGCAGCAGAGAGGGAGCGGGAGAGAACCTTACCCAACGAGTTCCGCAGTCTGCGGCGACGACGCCGCTGACGGCGTACCCGGGACTACCGACTTTCATGATCGGGCCTGAGGACGGCAGACGGCCGGCTAGCCGTCCTTACAGAAGCAGGCCAAGACGGAGGCGTGTCGTTTGTGTCCTACACCATGCCTGCCAACTCACCAACGCGGAATCAAACCGGACCCCAAAGGCGAGGCCGCGACGGCCAACGTCGACGAAGACGGACGGACCCTGGGGTTATGCTTTCGAGGGCTTACCGGGGGTGCCTGGCAATGGGCGCTTGGGAAGGACACCGGGTTTTTTTAGTCGGTTCGATTCCAACATACCGACTTCATCGCTGGCACCGGTGGCGTGAAGCTCGAGGGGGTTTCAACAAGTAAAGCGTATTCCGAAGAGGCAACTTCTACATAAATTGTTTTGTTTTTTAAGCTGTTGCCCGTGGCCTATGCCAGGGATAAAAACTAGCCTACGTGTTATTCCAGACAATCTATCCATATTTTAAATTCCAGCTAGATTCATTTAGCCGTTAGAGCGTGCTTGAGTAACAAACATCAATGCTGCCATACTTACAAACTTTACAATAGTAATAAGATTATACACACATACAAACCTATTTGTTTTTAATTAATCTACGAAAGGGTTGGTTTATTTGTACAAAACCCTTAAGAAAGGTCACGCCCTGAAAGCCCCCCAGGGCTTCCAACACTTACTAATGGGTTTTGATCAATATAGGTACGTCTGAGTTTATTTACCTAAGTCCTGTTCTGGAACATTCTGATTAAAACACGATTTGTAGTTTTATTTATCATGTTTTTTTTTTCATGCTCACCCGAGGGGGCCATCTCGCAACCGGAGATGGCCCAGGGTCAGCCGAATAGAAATGCCTTATGGGCAACCTTACACCTCGGCGTCGGAATACCCGAGACGGCGTGCGGTTTTAGTCGGTTCATGCCCAACATAACCGCCCCCGCTGGCCGACGGGGGGGTATCCGAGGGGATTTCCGCATGAAAAAAAAGGTATGCGATATAAGGCCTCTTAATATTTTTATATACATGGTACAGGTAGTTTCATCACAGTTGAACGAAGTATATAAGAATGATTATAATTATTATGATGATGATGATTATAAGAATAAATATACATTTAAAAAAAAATTTATAAAATAATTCCTTTTTCTGCTCTTAGCCGTTTGTTGGTGGCTGAACTCCTCCGTAACCACTAGAGCGATCTTGACCAAATTTACCACGGTGATAGTGTGGACACTGTGGAGTGTTTTGAAGCGAGATGGTTCATGTCCGATGTACCATTGAGGAATAATCACCGAAAAACAGTTTCACCAGCGCGCGGCCTTAGCTAAGCTTGTGACCGTAGTAAGATGTCTTATTTTCAAGTAAGAGTCCTGCTTGCTCAGCTCAATTTATTCAGTCGCACTCTGCACTGAATTCCTAGTTATTTCATTAAAGAGTAAGATTGCAAAGAAGTACACAGCTACTCTGATAGTAAGCAGTTACTTGTGGAAGTCAGATGGGAGTCGCTTCAAGTGAAATATCGAATTTCGGCTGCTTCCTAGTTGGACTGAAAAGCCGACCGCAACTGGGTTGGGGGGAGGGGGGCTCGGAGTATGATGATGAGGTCATTTAATTACGCTCTCGGTGTAGTTTTTGTTTTTAGTCCTAGAATTTTTTTGTGGTAGCCCATCAGTGGCTTACGTACGTAACGGACTGCCGAGACGAGGTCTCGACTTCGATCCCCAGTCGCCCCGGGCACACACCTCTGACTTTTCGTAGTTATGTGTGTTTTAAAAATGTTAATTATCGCTCGCTTAGCAAAGTGCCCGGTAGATGGCAATAGGCTCGCCCCCTATTACATTGGGACCTAAACATATCTGGCGAATTGTTGGTGTGTAGTACACCTCTGCCCACACTTACGGAGATACAGGCGTGCAGTTATGTATGTATGTAATTTTTTTGATGAAATGTTCATGCCAATCCGCAATTTGAGCATATAAAGTAGGCAAATCCCCAAATAACATAACATAACATAACATAACATAAACTCACGCCTATATCCCCGAAGGGTTAGGCAGAGGTGCTAGCACCCACATTTCGCCAGTTTATGTTTAGGTCCCAATGTAATGTGGCGGTGGCGAGCCTATTGCCATTAAACGGGCACTTATATAAACCTGCGATAAATACACACATAACTTCGAAAAGCATCGAAAAGTCATTGGTGTGTGCCATGGTAAAACCTGGGATCGAACCCGAGACCTCGTCTCAGCAGTCCATTACCCATACCACTAGGCTACCGTGGTTTTATCCCCAAATAATTCCTATTATACCTATCGCTAAACAAATAGTACACGATTGGGCGACATAATCTCTCTAATACTTGGTCAATACCCTTTGTGAGATCGAGATAGTCGACCAATCAAAGCTCGCCTTCGCTGCAACGCTGGCTTTATTGATATGCATTGACACCTTCAGTCCCGAGATTATATCAACTTGTGACTCAACGAAGAAACTTTTGATCCGCAATCAAATATTTCATGTACTTTTTTTTTTTCGTGCGGAAATCCCTTCAGATACCCCCCGCCGCCGGCCAGCGGGGGTGGTTATGTCGGGCTAGAACTGACTAAAACCGCACGCCGTCTCGGGTTTAAGACGCCGGGGTGTAAGGTTGCCCATAGAGCATATCCCTCGCACCCCGACTGACCCTGGGCCATCTCCGGTTTCGAGATGGTCCCCTAGGGTTTGGGAACCACGGTGTCCCCGTCTTGCCCCGGTTTGGGGGAGGGGCGCTAGTCGCCCCAACGTCCCGGTCTGCTTCTGTTGGGGTGACAGGCGGCCTCACCTGCCACCCCCAGGCCTGCGCTCATGTACCTAAGTCACAAAGTAACACAACGTCAAGATTTGAAATTAGATATAACAAATCAAATCAAATCATTTATTGTGTCACAAGAATATGGTTATACATTGGTAGGTAACAGTAAATTGCGTCCTCATATTCACCATTGCTGGTATGTGAGATGCCAAACATAATAAAATTTTACATAATTCATTCTCATGCAAAACAAGTGGAATGGAATTCTGCCACTTACGGACTGAATTTAGACAGTACAATACTTCGACATGTAGCGAACTTCGAAAACACATAGATCGACAAGTCATTGCTTCGACAGACAGTTGTTATAAGACAACACACACCTTCGAATTACCACTACTTCGACAGACGATTATTCGACAAGACACATCTTCGAATGACCACTAAGCGAACTTCGAAAACACATAGATCGACAAGTCATTGCTTCGACAGACAATTATAAGACAACACACACCTTCGAATTACCACTACTTCGACAGACGATTATTCGACAGACAATACTTAGACAAGACACATCTTCGAATGACCACTAATTTGACAGATTTTTTCAGTCCGTAAGTCGAATTCTGCATGCAGGTCAGAAAGGTAACACTCATGAACGTCAAGATTTCAAATCAAATGTCTTTATCCGTGTAGGTTACTAAAGTAACACTTATGAACGTCAAAACGATTGCTTTTAAATTTAGATTTACAGATTCACAAAGCCCGAGACAAAGACTTGACTGCGTTTTAAAAATTGTATCGGAAATTAAGATAGTACAAGTAATACGTGGTAACTATAGGTATTAGTCGTAACGTCGCAGCATCCCTAACTGAGATAGATGGTAGATTAAATTGAGTCATTACTCTTGTCTGGCTGGCTGTAACAGTAATAGTAATCTTCTCAAGTGCCCTCTTCGATTAAATTAAGTTTTTAAAAAGTGTGATTTCAAAATTTACGAAAACATACAAAATAAAAATTACCAAAATCTCAGTGATAAAAAAAAAGAATCAAACTACTTATGAGTAATTCTGAAGGTTTGATAACCTCACAAAAACCTGAAAAAAAAAGTTTCTGAAATTTTCGATGAGAGCGATTGCGAGTAGTATGCAAATTATGTACGGATCGGTGTCACAGACACAGATGCTACTGGCGCTCCGATCGCCCTCTCGCTTTTATTAAGTAAAACTTACAGGCATAAAATATAATGCAGGTATAGTACTTGAAGCAGGCCGGGACGGTGGGGCGACTAGCGCCCCTCCCCCAAACCGGGGCAAGACGGGGACACCGTGGTTCCCAAACCCGAGGGGGCCATCTCGAAACCGGAGATGGCCCAGGGTCAGTCGGGGTGCGAGGGATATGCTCTATGGGCAACCTTACACCCCGGCGTCTGTAGATCCGAGACGGCGTGCGGTTTTAGTCGGTTCAAGCCCTACATAACCGCCCCCGCTGGCCGGCGGGGGGGTATCCGAAGGGATTTCCGCACGAAAAAAAAAACGGTACAAGGTACCTTCAAATAATAATCACGAACATTGTAGATACAAAAATAAAAATACTTGTGATGCGTCGCTTACAATGTCTATAGTTTAGTTACTTTAGACAGATCATACAGAACACCAAAGTGTTTTTTCCACTTTTTTCTCTCTAATCGAATAGGAATCACGCGTTTTCAATCTGAGGCATTACTGAATCGGGCCCCAGGACGGGCTGTGTTACGAACCAGTGTTGGTCTCTTATTTTTATGCATTATGAAATTTGGTGCTATCAATACCAAAAATGTTAATAAGCTTTTTATCCACCATTCCTTTAAGCTTTCCCTTCAAAAATACTTAAGAGCGAATTTTGACCACTGGGTCAACCTCGTTATTAGAAACAATAGTCTATACAATAGTCGTAATAAGATATTATAGTCTAGCTATAACTTGCGACTCCACCCGCCTGAAACTGATCTCGTTACTGCGACCCTCAGAAACCTATTCTAGGGTTCAGTAGCCTATGGGCTATGTCAGACTAAAATATAATCTATCTATGTGCCAGATTTCATCCATATCTATTCGGCTGTTTTACGTGAAAGAGTCACAAACATCCATCCATTCATACATCATCACAAACTTTCACATTTCATAATGTGTATTAGCAGGATAGAACACACGATGAAAATATATTTTTGTAATATACATCCAACAAATTCTAAAAATATATAAATACGGATAAGGGACCAATGAAATAGTTACATTTCAACTTAGTACAAACAAGTGCACTGGTTTCCATCGACAAAATAGACAAAGCTATTAGATTCCAAGGCAAAATAACTTTAAAATGCATCTAATTAATAGAGCATTACAGGTTACAGGCCGGGCCAACACAACTATCCTACTCAATTCACTATCAAACTAGGACAGTCGATATTTTAAATTTAGAATGCTCTTATTTTATGTTCTTTACATCTATGGAAATTATATTTCTTTTATTCATTAAAAAGCTACCAGTATCTGTACGGGGTAAATTACTGAAATTTCGGCGTAAAATCCAAAATAAACCACACTTAGGTACTTTCTATTGGAATCGCAACATACCGTTAATGGCTGTCCACATCAATACAATTAGTAATAAACTCGAATCAATCAGTATTCAGATCCGATAATGTTAAGATCTAAAGGTCATGAGACAGGCGCAATATCACTCAGACACAGGTAAGTGTAATAAAATTGTTATCACCATGCAGAGCTATTAATAGATCGATCGTAATCTACGTCTTAAATAATTTCCAATTACGTAATAACCGGTTACACTACATAATATGAAAATAAGTAATATGGAATATCTGAAATGGTGATCCCAATCTTGTCAAAATAAAAAAAAAGATTGGATATTCCAAATTCGAAATGCGAAATTCATAATGTTCATAAAAATTACATTCGTAATCAAATATTATGGTTATGATTACAATATTATAATAATACATACCTGAAATTACATATTTCACCGAAATGTACTTAGAATTTCCCAAATTGACGGATACAATGACGTCAAACTGTACACCGCACCGGGGAGGGACAGACTGATTTTGACACCTGTCAAGATCGCGCATCGGGTGCCCGCATGCGCGGTAACACAGTGGAAAATTATGGGCGGGCGGGAAAGCGTTGGGTGGGTTACGCTCGATACAGAGAGGATGTGACGTGGCACAGGAAGTTAAGGCACATATACACTAGAAATGTCTCTAATAGTGTTTAGGTTTAGTCTGTCACGATTTTCAAAATTCCGTCAAGTAATTTTAGAAGCAAATGGCGCGGTGTTGTCTTTGCCTACGCCGGAGGGAACACGGCGTGAGTATATGTATGTAATTTTAAAAACATACGTTTTTTTAAGTACACTTATTAATAAAAATTAAGCATCATTGTTATAAAAAAACTCATGGTGAGAAAACAGAATGTACGCAAAGTTCAGTAATAACACAGTAGTTACTTTTAGTGGACTTGTTTTCTTCCCGTTCGTTTTCTATCAGGTCGTCGATGGCAGAGAGGTTCCATAACTGTAAAGTCTGCGGAAGGTATTTCTTTCGAGCTGACTAATAAAATAGGTAGTACATATATAGTTACCAGTCGGTTAACTCAAAATTTGAACAGAACGTACTTGGTTCCTCGGCAACACGCGCAGACCTCGGAAACACTGTACGATTTTAGTCGGTTCGAGTCCGGCTTACTTTCGGGGAGAGGTTTTTCAGTGGTTACGTCTACACGTAGAAAGAAACATAAAAAAGCGGCGATAGTCCAGTGGTAACGGACTGCCGAGACGAGGTCTCGAGTTCGATCCCCAGTCGCCCCGGGCACACACCTCTGACTTTTCTTATTATTTATGTGTGTAATAAAAATGTTGATTATCTCTCGCTTAATAATGTGCCCGGTAGATGGCAATAGGCTCGCCCCCTATTACAGGTGTGTAATACACATCTGCCTAATCCTTCGGGGATACAGGCGTGAAGTTATGTTTTATGTTTGAAAAGGATGTATTAATGCAAAACATTAGATACTTAATAATAATAAAATATTTATTCTTAGGTGTTTAGATATTTAAGCTACCGACGCGGCGTAGCACGCGTTGCAGGACCCGTAAGGCACCTGTACCGCGAAGCACTCGCTGGGGCACACCGGGCAGGCACCCGCGTACTGGCGAGGGTACTCGCAGCTGGTGGAAGTGTCCCATTGCGCTGCGTTGGTTTTCTGAAGGCATATAATAAAAAGAAGTAGGTATAGGTACAGTACAACTCGGCAAATAACTTAACTGTTGAATGATTGCCTATCGAGCTGGCCCTCCGCAGCTTCGCCCGTAGCATATTTCGAACAGGGACTTAAAACACATTCATAAAGGTTATATAATTATATGGGTTACACTATGAAAAGGTTACAGAATGAAAGTGTAACACTTATAAATGTGGTATTGAATCTGTTAATGATTACCACTTTCAATTGTGTAACAGTTATATATATGTGACAGATATTAATCTGTTAACAGTGTTAATAAGTGTTAACCGAAATGCTATGTTGCTAAATTTACTATCCTATCATATTTATAATCAAATTTTTTAAATAAATATATTTTGTACACCCCCAAGTACTTTAGGACTTTATTTCTGTTACACTTATTAACACATATATGTAAAACATACCACTTTGAATATGGTACACTTTCGTATCTGTTACATTTATAAATGGGTTCTAGAATCGCTCATTTACATAACCTAAATATTTTCTTCTAAATATCTCCAGTATACAGACACAGCTAATTTACAATTTTATAATTCTAAATGTATGGGAATCTGCCGGCTTTGATGACATTTATGATTACTGCTCCGCTCCCTTGGGTAGTATATATATATAGCCTATCACACTCACAAATAAATGTGCCTTTCTACTGATTTTCTTTCTATTTCTATCACCTGACCTCGCAAACTTTACCTCTATATATTAGATTCTAATATTAAAACCTATAGATAAATACTTGCAATAGGTTTTTCTACGAGTCTTTTCAAATTATAGAGATTTTTTATGCTAACTAGGAAACAAAGTAGCATATAAGCTCACGTTGCATTTAAAAAAGAGTGGTAAAATCTCCTCCCTCCCCCTCCCTTCGGTTTTGTAGAGGGGTTCAGCTTATAGCTCCGCCCGCGAGAATTATAGGTTATCGTAACCAAACATAACCTAAATTGTCCTTTCCCAAGCTCTGGGTGTATACCTACAATATTGTAAATGGCTATAGTCATTGTAACTTGTCTAAATAAAAATGATATAATCTAAATAATGGTGGTGCGAGCCCCCCCCCACCCCGCGGGCCTTGCAGGCCGCCATACCCCGAACCCCTCGTGCAATGGGGTCAGCTGGCCCCTGGCCGGTTGGTCAGACTCTTGGCCGTTGACGTTGACGCTAGCTACTCCAGAGGAGCAATCGATGATGCGTCATCGCCCACGTTGCCCAGGGTGCACCAAGCTTGGAGGTGATCCAACCAGTCGCACCCCTGGTATGTATATACCTTTTTTTTTTTTTTTTTTTATTTTTTATCGTGCGGAAATCCCTTCGGATACCCCCCCGCCGGCCAGCGGGGGCGGTTATGTCGGGCTTGCACCGACTAAAACCGCACGCCGTCTCGGGTCTTCAGACGCCGGGGTGTAAGGTTACCCATAGAGCATATCCCTCGCACCCCGGCTGACCCTGGGCCATCTCACCACTAACAGCATCGCTCATCCTGTCTCCTCTGAAAGCAGAGGAGTACGGAGAGCGATGTGTTCCCGCCACATTGGGTATTGGCCGACGATCAATGCCAACCCTATGAAGGGGCGAAGGGGAAGCCATTGACCGCCGCCCAGGGTGTACCGGCCGCTCCGATTCCGTTCCCCCCGGACTGCAGCGGGATCGGAATCGGAGCGACACTCGAGGAGGTTACCCAACACACACCCCGGTATGTATATACCTATAAATGATCGCGTTAATTCCCGTTAAATTAAACTCTATACACTATATACCTATATATATTGATTTTTACACATCACATGACACACACTTTACTCTCACATTTACACACATAACTATACACAAATACAGACATGGGTTCCAGTTGAAAACCAGCGCCAAGATCCGTCCGCCTGGCATATGCTGAACTGGACACCCCTTTGATGCAAACACGAGGCAAATAATAAATGAGTAAACCATGTACTAGGTTAAGTGGAATGTTTAATGTGTCTTACATGCATCAAATAAACGTTTCTTTCTTTCTTTCTTTCTATCTCTGTACTTAATTTCATCGAAATCAGTTCAGTGGGTTTTTTTTTTTTTTTTTTTTTTACGTGCGGAAATCCCTTCGGATACCCCCCCGCTGGCCAGCGGGGATGGTTATGTCGTGTCTCGACTAAAACCGCACGGTGTCCTCCCCAAGTGTCCGTTGCCGGGCACCCCGGGTAAGCCCTCGAAAGGATAACCCCAGGGTTGCCGGCGGACTTTGGCCGCCAACGCGGCCTCGCCTAGTGGGGTCGGGTTTTATCCCGCTTCGGTGAGTTGGCAGGCGTGTGTAGGGCACACACGACACGCCTCCGCCACGGCCTGCTTCTGTAAGGACGGCGAGTCGGCCAACTGCCGTCCTCAGGCCCCGATCATGGAGGTCGGTAGTCCCGGGCGTAGATGAGTCTGCGGCGTCCTCGCCGCAGACTGCGAAACTCGGGGGGCAGGGTTCTTTCCCGCTCCCTCTCCGCCGTCTCTTTCGCGCGCATTACCTGCTCGCAGAAAGAGGCGGCGGCGTGCCACTTGCTCCCGTCGGAGACCACGGCCCTCACCATGGTCTCCAACGAGAGAACGTCCACGCCCAGGACCGCAACGAGATCCCGGCGTTGACTCGCCCACGCAGGGCACTCCACCAACGTGTGGAGCGCCGTGTCTTCGCCAGGATCCTCGCAGTGCTGGCACTGCGGCGTTGTCTCCCGGTGGATGCGCCACAGATACTTACCGAAACACCCGTGTCCGGTAACCATCTGGCACATCCGGTAGGAGAGGTCCCCTTGGTCCCTCTCCAACCACTCCTTCATGATCGGTCTCACCGCCGCAATGGTGGATTCCCCCCACCTTGGGTGCTCAAGTCGCACCCTCCATGTCTCCATGAGTTCCCGGTGGAGCTCGGACCGCTGAGCCCCGATTTCTCGGGGCTCCGGCCTATCCAGTTCAGTGGGTTTAGATTAAAAAAAAAAAAAAAAAAAAAAAAAAAAAAAAAAAATCAAAATCTTTATTTTAATTAGACGTTTTTATCCAAGAAGGATATGCCTACCCCATTATACCTTTAAATGAAGCATAATGATAGCAGTACTTTACATTAACTACACCATGTTCACGTTAACTCCTATTCCATAGGAATAATGGGACATACTCATCCCACCTGTCCCATCATTAGACTAGTTCAGTGGGACTAGTGGCCCCAGTGTGATAGACTGAATCTCATGGTATAAATATCAACCTCTATGAAATTGTAATTTAGTTGTGTCTGTGCATTGTAGATATTTAAAAAAAAATACTTGGCTTATGTCAAATGAAAGATTCTAAACACATTTTTTTTTATTTTGGCATTCTTATCTGTTTATCTGTTTTTATCGCGATGGACGCAAAAACTACTGAACGGACTTTGGTGCGGTTTTTTCTATTAGAAACTTCTTATTCCGACTCAAAATCTGCCACATGTTTGATTGCAATTGGTTAAGTAGAACCGGAGACATGATCAAAAAACTATAACCGACCTCCACGCGGGCGGAACCGCAGGCCTCAACTAGTACCTTGATAAAGCTGATCAGCACACAATGGAAAATATCGTAAGCCGGACAGCCGAGGTACACCCCCTGCGGTGGCAGGTCTCGCTCCAAGCAAGCCGGCACAGCGTGGTCGAGGACAGGCTTCCACTCCGGCTTGTCCTTAGCCAGCTGGTTGAAGTGATTGATCACTTTGGTCTTATCAATCTTGTCCCCTTTGAACCATTTGTATTTGCGGAAGGCGCATGTCATGACTTCGCACTGCAAAACGATAAAATTGCCATAATTAGTGATTACTTTTGTAGGACATTGAAATAAAACTGTTTTTAACGGATTCTATAGCGATTTATTTGATGTTATTTTATAATTTACATTGAACCCGACGTTTCAGCCATGGCTGCTGATTTTCAGCAGCCACGGCCGACTCAGTCTCCACGTGACCATGGCTGTTGCATCAAATAAATCGCGATAGAATCCGTTAATTTTTTTTTTTATTTCAATGTGTGGATATTCGTGTAAACTGCCGACAATATCATACTTTTGTAGGAGTTCGTGGCTAATTGGTAACCAAGTAGGTAACCAATACCTGGTCAGTGTTAGGATAGGTGACCTTTCTTAACACGGTTCCCGTTGCTATATGAACATCTGTGGTATTCATTAAGGGTAAGTAATTGGAGCCCTAAAAATTCCAACAACTTGGGCTAACTAACTACCTAACCTAACTAAGAAGCGTAGGTAGCTTAGTAGCAGGCCTGGGGGTGGCAGGTGAGGCCAGCTGTCACCCCAGCAGAAGCAGGCCGGGACGGTGGGGCGACTAGCGCCCCTCCCCCAAACCGGGGCAAGACGGGGACACCGTGGTTCCCAAACCCGAGGGGGCCATCTCGAAACCGGAGATGGCCCAGGGTCAGTCGGGGTGCGACGGATATGCTCTATGGGCAACCTTACACCCCGGCGTCTGTAGACCCGAGACGGCGTGCGGTTTTAGTCGGTTCAAGCCCGACGTAACCACCCCTGCTGGTACGCGGGGGGGTATCCGAAGGGATTTCCGCACGAAAAAAAGAAATAAAAATAAAATGGTAGCTTAGTGGTTAAGGAGTCGACCCTACGATCGAGAGGTCCCGGGTTCGAATCCGGGCTATTACACTACCGACGTGAACCCACTCCTAACACAAGCAATTTAGCTAAGCTGGAGGGGTTAGGGGGAATATTAGTAATTTCGGTTACTAATATTATTTAAAAAAAAAAACGAAAAATAAACTACAGAAGTCTGATATCGCCAGTTGGTTGTGGAGATCAGATGGGAGTCGCTTCACGTACAGTATCGAAGTTCGGGCGTTTCGCAGTTAGACTGACAGCTGACCACAACTAAGTTGGGAAAAGGCTCGGAGGAGAGCGAAGGCACAGGTCTAGAGACCTAGAGCTTGAGTTATCGTGCAATAATGAATATAGGTAACAAAATAGAGTAAGTGATAAACGAAGTCTTTTAAATTACTAACGTTTTTTTCTGTCTATGGTCCAAGGGAGTCGCGTAATCATAAAGATTGAAAGACACTATTCGAAATAGACATCTCAATTTCTATTTGTATAGAATAAATGATTTGGGGGATTTTTTGAACGCTAAGTTTTTAATTTACAAAAAACAAATACAGAAAAATTGTAAATTGTGTGTAAAAAAATAGAAAATAAAAAAAAGGCAGGATTGATTTTCAACACCCATTTTTTTTTATTTCATGGTCACGACTACGTTTTAGGTGATCACAACTGAGTTGAGAGAAGGCTCGGAGGAGAATGAAGGCACAGGTCGGTACAATAAAAATGGTATCCTTGGAATTTAAACTAGCGGCACGCTTTGATGGCCGTTTTGACGTTTGTCCGCTCATGAAGTTTCGTAAAAAATACATACTAAGTTTGAAAGAGTAAATTTCTGTTCTTCATTGTCAATAATGAGGTGCAGTGTACTAATTTACAAAACAACATGGTATTTATGTTTTTCGAAATTCAAAATTTAAAAAATGAATTAGATATCCAAGACCTATTGATGTGACTGATTTTTTTTTCTATTTTAAATTGACATTTCACATTACTATTTTGACGTGTCAAAATGGCCATCATAGCGTGTCGCTAGTATAGTAACTTTAAATGTAGGTAGGTAGGTACTGGGGTGCTTGGTTGGGGACCTCCACGCGGTGCACCCTGTGCAACGGAGACGGCAGCGCCTCTCTCCTAGGGCGGGAGAGACGCTGCCGCCTACGGCCAACTCCGACCGAGGCGAGGACGGCCCTGTTGAGGGCTGTTCGGAAGCTTTCCACGTGTCCCTCTGATTAGCAGATGGCACAGTGGAGAGCAAGTAAGGGGGCCATCTCGAAACCGGAGATGGCCCAGGGTCAGTCGGGGTGCGAGGGATATGCTCTATGGGTAACCTTACACCCCGGCGTCTTAAGACCCGAGACGGCGTGCGGTTTTAGTCGGTTCAAGCCCGACATAACCGCCCCCGCTGGAGACCCCCCGCTCTCCAGCGGGGGCGGTATCCGAAGGGATTTCCGCACGAAAAAAAAAAAAAAAAAAAAAAAGATAGGTATAGGATAGATAGGTACTCGTGGCAAGTGAGGCCGCCTGTCACCCCAGCAGAAGCAGGCCGGGACGGTAGGGCGACTAGCACCCCTCCCCCAAACCGGCAAGACGACACCGTGGTTCCCATACCCGAGAGGGCATCTCGAAACCGGAGTTGGCCCAGGGTCAGTCGGGATGCGAGGGATATGCTCTATGGGCAACTTTACACCCCGGCGACTGTAGACCCGAGACGGCGTGCGGTTTTAGTCAGTTCAAGCCCGACATATCCGCCCCCGCTGGCCGGCGGGGGGGGGGGTATCCGAAGGGATATCCGCACGAAAAAAAAAAAGAAAAAGCTACTTACTTCAGTGGCTTGATCGTTGCGGCAACTGGAGATAATATCTTGGGATACGACGTGCGGGTTTTTTAAGCATGGCAGTATCTGGGAAAAATAAAAATAAATAATAATAAATTATTATTACATAATTAATTAATTATTGTTTGTTTTGTATTTAATTTTAATTCCAGCTTCTATTATACACGGAAAATCAAACACTAATTCAATCCTACTAATTGTGAAACCACGAAAACTTACGTTGCTTGGAGTGTCACCACAGTAGACGGGTTTCACCGTTGTTTGTCCATAAATAGCCTGAAAACCAGAACTTAACGTTACATAAATTAGTGATAAGTATTTATAATAACCTACAACTTAACATAAAAAAAATTGTCTTTATCCTAAAATTGATTTTATGATTTTTTCATTCATAATGCTTTTAAATAAAGAAAGAAGATCGCTTTTAAATTTCATAGATTTCGAACACCGTTATCAGGACCCATACGGAACATGATGGGAACCGTTCTCCTGGATACAACAGCAAACATTTTCATTTTTTTTTGTCTAATTCATCAATAAATCTATCAACATTTCATTTTCTCTTATCGAAGACGAAATTCGTGTTGACCTATGTTATCTGTCCACCAGGCCCCTGTAGGCATGTCAAAGCTTACAAAATAAGGATTAATACATTTTTACTATCTGTCTTTCTGTCAGTTTGAATCAGCTAATCTCTGAAACCAGTGGGCCGATTTTCACGGCACTTTTATTAGCAGATAGCTGCTGTTAAGGCGACTTTTATTTTAGACTGGCTGTGTCCGCGACTTCGTCCGCTTGGACTTAACGTGTTTTAATTTTCTTGCAAGGAGCTATAACACTTTTAAAATGAAAGTAGCCTAAGTTACGCCTTACAATCAGCTGCAGGTAGCTCAAAATATGTGAAGACGTGGAAGGATGCGTTTGATAACGGCAGCCTAAAGTTAAATATGGCGAAGACCGAGTACATGGCGTAAGACTACAGATCCTACACCCGTCCAGTTAAGTACTTGGGATCTGTACTCAACGCGACTGGTGACATCGATTGCAATGTCAAGGCACGCATTGTTGCTGCTTGAGCAAAGTTGCGTGAGGTGGCTGGTGTCATTTTCACCCCAGAATACAGGTTAGGGTGAATAGGTAGGTCTATAAATCTAGGTCTAATGATGGTATAAGGTACAGGCCGTGTTAAAGGACAGCCTTTTACACGGCTACGAAGCGTGGCCGGTGCTAGAGCGGCACAAGCAGGAGCTGCGTTTCACGGAGATGAAAATGCTGCAGTGGAAGTGTGGAGTCACACGTTCAGTTCTCGAACTGTTGCCACCTGACCTCATCATCTGCCGAGCCTTTTGCTAATTCAGTTGAGGTCTAACTACGAAACCGCCAAACCTCGATTTTTTTTTTTTTTTTTTTTTCGTGAAGCGACTGCCATCGATGATATGATATTGAAGTTCAGTAGAAAGACCAGATTGTCGAAGTTTTTAGAGATCCAACTATCCGTAACCACTGCCACAGATATCCGTATAGCAGCGAGGACCGGCGCACTATGGAATATCGTAGAACAAGAGCTACTCAAAATTACTTTTTTCAAATGTTGGCTATTTCACATATTTTTATTTTTGGTCCTTACTTAAGAAGTTGTACTTTCATAATAACAAAGATTTAAAACATTTACTAGAGTAATAAATCAATAAATTGCGTTTGAAATCAACATTCTGAAACTTAGTAAATTCTAACTTCAAAAAGTTCAACATTCAAAGCTAAATTTTGAGTACAATTTGTAAACAAACCCTACATGGGTTTGTTTACAAATTGTAAAACTTTCTAGAAAGGATATTTTATGGAAATTCAAATAAAATTATGAGAAATAAATTCTAGGGAAAAATTCAGTTAAGGCATGACTTTTTGTGACAAACCATTTTTTTTTTTTTTCGACTTCGATGAAGCTTTACGCAGTTATCGAAGTTTATCGAAGTTTTAATTTTTATTGTATTCCATGCAGAATATAGTTACCTAGAAGCATACGTAAAATTAGGTGCATCTTTGCGCCATTTATAGAGTATGACGTATATTGTGATAAGGTTATAAGCTATATCAAGGAACCGCAATAGATATGATCATGGCGGTTTTGTGGTAATATAAATGATTGTCCGGTAGGTTACGTTTTGCACACGTGTTCCATATGAACAATCACAATATGATAAGGTGGCAAATAAGGGCAGTGTGCACTGCGATGCACTGCCCTATTTTGATTTGCCTATATAAATCTCTGCCTGGTGTAATAGTTTATTGCAATTTATGCGTTACTCAAGTTGTCCATTACTATAATTTGTGTGACATTATCATTATATGCTTTATAGTGAGTTCTTTTACGTGTACAAGACGTCAACTATTAATCTTTTCTATTGAAAACGGAAAAAGCGTTTCTAACTTGCCAACATTTTTACCCTACCATTTTTTACCATTATCAAATGTCAGAAGAAAACATAACAACTGTAATTCACGATTTTCAAAAAAACTTACTACCACAGTTTAATAAACGTTGGGCGAGTGCTAAACGTAATAAGGTGAATTTTTTAGCGGATAATATCAGTTGGCTTGATACAGAATACGCTGTAAATTTATCTATTCCAATTCCGGAAGATGAAACAACTATCTGTCCGCCATCTACTTCTTCAGAGAAGAGAGGAAGACCTTGTATTCCATATGAAGACGCTTCAGAAAATAGTAAAAGGCGCAAAAATACAACACTACTCAAAGAATACGGATTTGCACACGTCTATGATGCATATTTACAAGGATTGCGATCTATGGGTGAGGTATATGAAGCAAACCTCGTGGAATTTATTAGAACTACGGATAAAGAGAAAAAGAAATCAGTATCTGACATGCTGGTTTCAGAATCCATTAAAGTATTATCCGATCAAGAAGCATTAAGTGTTTACATTGACTTGGATCTAACTAAGGCTCAATATATATACCTGAGGAATTTAGCCAGTGAAAGAAACACCTTTTTGTTGCCACCTTATTACAAAATACAGAACTGTAAACAAACCTGCTATCCACCTGCATCATCGATAGAAATCACCAACACATATGCAAAAATTAAATCTTTACAAGATTTGTTAGACCACACTGCTGCTAGGATCCTATTTATTGATTCTGTTATTACTACTCAGGTGAAAAATTTAACTTTATACAGCAAGTGAGGGTGTGATGGTTCCTCTGGGCAAAGTGAGTATAAACAAAAACTTCCAGAGGAGTCTGAACTTATTTCAGATGCAAATTTATTTATTACTTCTTTTGTTCCCATAAGATTAATAGATGACTCTACCGGCAACACTGTTTGGCAAAACCCTGTACCTTCATCTGTAAGGTTTTGCAGACCTATTTCGATTGAGTTTACAAAAGAAACCCCAGAGAAAACTAGGGCTGTTGTTGAAGATATTCAAAATCAAATCAACAATTTGACTCCATCCTTATTTAATAGACATGGTGAAGGAGTACAAGTTAAGCATCAACTTTTCCTAACTATGGTAGATGGAAAAGTAGCACAGGTTTTAACTGAAACTCCCTCTAGCTCTACGTGTACTATATGTGGTGCGACTCCTCGTTTAATGAATGATTTAGATAAAGTCACTGTGAGGCCAGAAGACGAAAATTGTTTCCAGTACGGATTATCCACATTACATGCCTGGATAAGATGCATGGAGCTGATTTTACATGTATCATATAATCTATCTTTTCAAAAGTGGTCGGCAACGACTGACGAGAATAAACGATTGAAACAAGAAAAGAAAACTACAGTTCAAAGACGGTTTCGTGAGGAGTTGGGTTTAATTATCGATAAACCGCGACAAGTGAGCGGTAATTCGAATGACGGCAATACCGCAAGAAGATTTTTTAGTCATACTAGTTGCTCTGCTGAAATAACAGGAGTTGATGAAGAACTAATACACAGATTTCATGTAATTTTGCAAGCTTTGTCATCCGGAATAACAGTTGATGCTTCAAGATTCGGTAACTATGCCTACGAAACAGCAAGACTATTTGTGAACAAATACAATTGGTATTACATGCCATCATCAGTACATAAGATATTGATACACGGAGAGAGTATCATAAATCATTTTACTGTATTACCCATTGGACAACTTACCGAAGATGCGCAGGAATCTCGCAATAAGGACTACAAAAAATTTAGGCTACATCATGCGAGAAAATGTTCCAGATTAACTACTAATGAAGACGTATTGCATATATTGCTATATACTTCGGATCCATACATAACAAGTATTTGTAAACCATACGAAAAAAATGTCAAGGAGCTGGATAAAGATACACTACATCTTTTGAAAGTGAATCAACTCATCACGGATCCCGATGTTGTTTAACACAAAAAAATATGATATTATATACTATTTTTTTATTTTTTTTATTTCAGTCAATCAATTAGCCTATTGTAGTCCGCAATTTTATTATAATTTGAATTAACAAAATAATTCCTCCCACAAATAAATAAAAGTAATAATATTTGGCTGCTCTAATTTATAATTTATATTTTTTATTACGTTTAATAAATAAAATACATTATTTTGTGTAGTTTTATTACCTGTAGAGATGGAGAGGAGCCTTTAAAAAGAAATCAATGCTTAAATAAATGCCGTAGCAAAATATTTGTGACCATTTTTATCAATTTTCATAATGAAGCGCGGGTAAACCCGTGAGTCGGCACTAGTTCATATTGAATTTAATGTTCATTTATGAAGCATGGTCTGGTCTATGTTTATGCAAAATTACAAAATTAAATCTCAAGTATTTAAAAAGTTATAGATTTTTGATCAGCAAATGACCCATATTTTCCATAGTGCGGCGGCTTAGCGTGCCCCCAAGGCCCTGAGGGGTCTCAATGTGTTAGGAACAGTCACCCATCCTAAGACAGATGCAATGTGCTAACCTGCGGTTACCAATTAGAAAAAGGAGAAAAGAAAACATGTTTTTATTGCGGATTAGGTACATACACAATGGGGGGTGTGTGTTGGGTAACCTCCTCGAGTGTCGCTCCGATTCCGATCCCGCTGCAGTCCGGGGGGAACGGAATCGGAGCGGCCGGTACACCCTGGGCGGCGGTCAATGGCTTCCCCTTCACCCCTTCATGGGGTTGGCATTGATCGTCGGCCAATACCCAACGTGGCGGGAACACATCGCTCTCCGTACTCCTCTGCTTTCAGAGGAGACAGGATGAGCGATGCTGTTAGTGGTGAGATGGCCCAGGGTCAGCCGGGGTGCGAGGGATATGCTCTATGGGTAACCTTACACCCCGGCGTCTGAAGACCCGAGACGGCGTGCGGTTTTAGTCGGTGCAAGCCCGACATAACCGCCCCCGCTGGCCGGCGGGGGGGTATCCGAAGGGATTTCCGCACGAAAAAAAAAAAAAAGGTACATATACAATGGGGTGCGACTGGTTGGATCACCTCCAAGTTTGGTGCACCCTGGGCAACGTGGGCGATGACGCATCATTGATTGCTCCTCTGGAGTAGCTGGCGTCAACGTCAACGGCCAAGAGTCTGACCAACCGGCCCTTTTCAGGGCCAGCTGACCCCATTGCACGTGGGGGTCGGGGTATGGCGGGCCTGCAAGGCCCGCGGGGGGGATGGTCGCTCCAGGTACCCCTCTGCTCTTATCAGAGGGGACACTGCGAATGGCCCAGGGTCAGTCGGAGTGCGAGGGATATGATCTATGAGTAACCTTACACCCCGGCGTCTGTAGACATAACCGCCCCCGCTGGCCGGCGGGGGGGTATCCGAAGGGATTTCTGCACAAAAAAAAACTCTGGCGTATGCTCGTACACAACATTGACCGAGAGTCGTGAAAAATATATTAATTATCTGTGGTCACCGCCGCCAGAGCATAGTGAGCATATCAATATAGACGTAGGACAAGATTGTCATATTAAATAATAATTAATAAGCCACGAGCCCCTCTGCCATATGCCACCTATAAGCACCTGACATCTATGTAATAAAGGAGATTGCAATGAAGCTAACCCATGTCTTCATAAACGATTCTGAACAGTCAGATTTGCAAGGCCTTTCCTTTGACAGAATTTACAATTTTTACTATCTCCTTAAGCGCATCATGTATATCAGCAGGTAAAACCTTAACTCCTAGAACTTGAGTTATCGTGCGATAATGAATATAGGTAACAAAATAGAGAAAGTGTTATACGAAGTCTTTTAAATTACTAACGTTTTTTCTGTCTATGGTCCAAGAGAGTCGTGTAATCATAAAGATTGAAAAACACTGTTAGAAATAGACACCTCAATTTCTATTTGTATAGAATAAATTAAATGGGTGATTTTTTGAACGCTTGGTTTATAATTTACAAATAAAAATATAGGATTGTAAGAAATAAAAAAAAAATTGGGTGTTGACAATCAATCCTGCCTTTTTGTAATTATTTCATGGTCACGACTACGTTTTAGGTGATCGTACCAAATCGGCTGGTATCTCACCGATAATACGTGTGATATTGTCTTCTAGTGATTGAATCGATGCTGGTTCATCGGCCCATAATACACGAGCTAAGTCTGGTTGACATGTGGTTTCAACAACACGGTGCCACATGCCACAAAGGAAATACAAAACGTTAAACCTATTGCGCAAAGAATTTGGTGAGTAATTCATCTCTCGTTTCGGAGAAGGCCAGTTAATTGGAATCGTATTGCTTCTACTGAAAAGCATTAGCAATAGCATACTACTGTTACTACTTCTAAGCAATGGCTCATTTATAAAACTTACTTAATATAGGATGAAATGAATATTATATTTTTAACACATAGTGCCATTAAACTCAGTGAATTGTACCTATATTTCAACGAAATCTCTGCAAATAACGCTGGTTTGAACTTAACTCGAAAAACGACATCTATTGCCCGCTATAGTCGTTTTTTGCGGAAATCCCCACGGTTATGTCGGACTCGAACCGACTAAAACCGCCTGCCGCCTCGGGTCTCTCATGCCGGAATGTAAGGTGGCCTAATAAAGCAATTCCCTGGGCCCTGGACCCTGGGCTAAATTCATTTTTTTTTTCATTTATTTATTTCATAAACAATTTACATTGTATTGAAAATTACAAACTTAAGATAAAAACACAATAAAAATCAGCTAAAAAAAATAAAACAAATCAAATAAAATTAAAATATTAAATAATACATTATTAATTATGATGTCAAGAATTAATTGATAAAATTATATTGCATCAAAAAAAATAAATAAAAATGATAAAAATTAAATTAAATTAGAGAAGTGAACATGTCAAAAGTTGTGCATATAGAGAACCATGTACCCATCATTGCAAATATTATTCACAAAACATAATATAATACCAATTACAAATTTTCACAAGAAAAATTTCATTGCATGCATCCTCTATGTCATTTTACAAATTCGTCAAGTGAGTAGAAACAACTCTCCAGAAGAAAACCCTTAAGTACGGCTTCAAACTCCTTTTTATATACAGCGCTTCTTATTTCTAGGGGAAGACTGTTAAATAGTTTGACTGCACTATAAGACACGCTATGTTTAACTACATTAAGAGTGGGTGCAATCAATAAAGGCATATGTTTCCTTCTCGTACTTTCACGTTCCCGTCTACCTTCTTCACTTTCAAAATTATGTAAGTTCTTGGCAAAAAAAGTCAATAAAACCAGAATATACAGACAAGGAACTGTTAAGATTTTTAGTTCCCTAAAATATTCTACACAGGACTGCTGCTGGTCTATGCGTACCATGGTTCTAATGGCCCTCTTCTGTGCAACGAAAGCTTTGTGAATATTGTACTCATAACTACCCCCCCAGAAAATAATACTATACCTCAATTTTGATTCTACTAAGGCGAAGTACACACCTCTTAGCTGTTCCATGTGCACAACATCTCTAAGGCTTCTCAATACATAACAGGCCGAATGAATACCAGCCTCTATGCTTGCCAATTCACATTTCCACTTCAAAGAACAGTCGATATATACACCCAAGAATTTTACTTCATTAACTGTGACTATCCTGTCACCCTTAAGTTCACAAGCCAGTACATCTGACGTTTTACTAGTGGATTTAAATAATATGATATTGGATTTGCTGCTGTTTATTTTCAGGCAGTTTAATGTAAACCATTCATTGAGATGCCCCAGTGCCAAATTTACTCTTTTATTTAAATCTATAATGTTATTCGCCGATACAATTGCGTCGGTATCGTCGGCAAATACGGTAAGTTTCACCTGTTCCGGTAACTTATTCATCACAGTATTGATCAGGTCATTGATAAAAATAATGAAAAATATAGGACCTAGTATCGATCCTTGAGGAACCCCTGTTTTTATTTTGACAAGCCTGGATTTAAAAGTTTTAGCAAATTTAGTTCGAATCGTTCCAGATTGCTC
This sequence comes from Cybosia mesomella, assembly GCA_946251805.1. Lineage (NCBI taxonomy): Eukaryota > Metazoa > Arthropoda > Insecta > Lepidoptera > Erebidae > Cybosia > Cybosia mesomella. The sequence goes on along the minus strand of OX276403.1, from coordinate 1,707,501 downwards.
GTAACTGTTGGACTTGATCTCTACGAACATTTGTCTGTTGCTCAGATATGAGCTAAAGAGATGCCTAGCTGCGCCCCTCACGCCGTAGTGCTCTAACTTTTCAATCAGTAGATCATGTCTAACTGCATCGAAAGCAGAGCTCATGTCAAGAAAAATGCCTGCAACTTTTTGCTTATCGTTTAGCCTAGTTAGAGCATCATTTACTAACGTGTTTATAGCATCTGCTGTGCCCACTTTTTTAAGATAAGCAAACTGTCTAGGATTAATTATATTATTTCTACCAAGATGCCTAAGTAACCTAGTTTTTAGTAAGACAGTAGTTTTCAAGTAGTTTAGTAATTCAGCTACAAGGTATCAACGTAACTTGATTTTAAGGCGGAACATAATTTGCCGGATCACCTAGATTTAATTATAATATCAAACTTCTTGATTTAGGCCCTCAGGCTGAATAGAAAAAAAAATCATTTTTTTTAATTGCGGTTAGGCCAAGGACAAGGTCTCAAGGACGAGATCTGACCTTTATTATATATATTAATTACTCTGTGTATTAAAAAGACTAAATCTTGAAAAAAAAAAACTTATGTAATGGAATGAATTTTAAATAGTAAAAATAGTTCATACAAAAGTTATTTAGTACACCCTATCATTAGGAACCTAACTAGTCTGGCCATAAATACTGTTACATCAAGACTTTTCTTTCTTTTCAACTTTTTAATTATTTTGAATTTGGAACACGTTTATTATTTTAAAAACTTGTTTCGATTTCGCGCCACTTCACATATTTTTTCGTGTTATTCATTATCGAATTACAATATGGAATGGGGTGTTAGAGAAAATAGGATCGCAGTGATCGCCTTGCACAAAGTGGGTATGGAGCCGTCGGTCATATTCCAGACACTTCAAAACTTGGTATCAGCCGTATGTTCATATAATATATCGTACTATCGGATTCTCGCCACAGCGTGTGATTGAGCGTCACGTGTGCCTAGAATATTTTGGTGATTTTGTGTTTTTTGTGACAATAGTGACATTCTACTGTGACTGGATACTATATTTACTGTGTGTGTCGTCCTAACTAACTGGTATCAGGTATTGTGCCGTACTTTAATTAATCCCTATTGTTTATAACCTATGAATTATAACAATGGATAAAGAAAAACCGCCGGACCCTCCTGATATCCAACGCCCTTGCACACCCACTTTTTCTACTCCTGATCTGCAATGCCCTCCCACCCCTTCGTTTTCTGCCTCTCCTTTCTTTATAAATGAGACTATGCCTAATGCTGATACACTGACTCAGTTTGCTACAGTAGCCTGTAGCATTGCAGAAACCCCAGCCTTAATATCTCGCAAACGGCCAGGGGAGGTAGAAACCACCCCCGTCCCTAATCGACCCCCAAAGCAGCCTAAAAGTCAGATTGCTCGTGAAAAATATAACGCAAACGACAAGGCTCCTTATATAGTCCACGTTTCCCGTGTTGAACCTCAACCCTCCTCTGGAGCAACTCTCCACCCTGTCACTTTGGTCTATTCCTTCTTAAAAATAATATCTGTAACGTCTCTAAGGCTGGCGTTAAAAGGGTTGGGAGGAACCGCATATCAGTTGAGTTTGCTTCCCACCAGGATGCCAATGCTTTCATAGCCAATCCCACTCTAGTTAAAAATAGTTATACTGCTTCTATTCCTTCTTTCAACGTCACACGTATGGGAGTAGTTAGTGGGGTACCCGTTGACATGACAGAAGATGAAGCTAAATCTTATATAACTGTTCCCCCAGGCTGCGGCCGAGTCCTCAAGGTTAGAAGAATTAATCGCAAAGTAGTGAGAGATGGAATCCAAGAATGGAAGCCCACTGAAACTTGCATCCTAACTTTTGATGGACAAACTCTCCCAAATAGGGTATATTGCTGCTATACGTCCTTACCTGTAGAACAATATATTTACCCCACCATTCAATGCCGTAAGTGCTGCAGGTTTGGTCATGTAGAGGGTATCTGCAGGTTCAAGCCTCGCTGCCTTAAATGTGGTCATGATCACCCCGGTAATGGGTGCTCTATATCAGAACAAGATGCTTTCTGTATATTATGCTCGGGAAACCACTTTGCTAATAGTAAGGTGTGCCCGGAGTATGGTAGACAGAGGGCCATTAAGACGGCGATGGCCGAAAGAGTAATATCGTACACTGAAGCTAGCAAAACGGTTCCTCAGGTCTCTCGAAGCTATGCTGAGGCAGCTAAAGGAGCTTCTTCAACATCATACCGTAAAACGGTATTCCTTAAACCAAAATCTCATTCTGCACCCTCCCCCTCGTACGATAAAGTTTCCCACCAAGAAATTATTGGCTCCCCTCAATCTTCACAGCCGAATGGATGCGCTATGGTTAACTCCCCTACCCACCTCCATGACAACACCTCTTCCATCGTTGATATATTACTACAACTTTTGACTACATTAATATCTCCCAATAGCTCTAACCTACCGTCCAACGTTGCCGAAAAACTCATAGCTCTTTTAGCTAACATTAAAAATGACCCCAAACCAATTGTTTCTTCAATGGAACGTGAGGAGCGTGACTCATAAGAAGCACGACCTCATTTTCCTCCTAAACAAACATAAACCTCTAGCTTGTAGCATAGCTGAGACTTGGCTAAAACCAAGTCTAAACTTCCGAATTCCTCAATATAATATTCTGAGATGTGATAGACCTGATGGCTACGGAGGGTGTGCCCTCCTTGTAAACAACAAAATTCCCTTTAGGTCCCTGCCAGTGGTTGCACCTGTGCGGGATATTAGCATAGTAGCCATAAAGGTAGAAGACCTTACTATAGTTTCTATTTATATTGCTCGCCCGCATCCAAACCTCCTACCAGAACTCAGGAACTTATTTGAGAACTTTGAGAGCCCCTTCCTTGTAATGGGAGATTTCAACTGCCATCACTTTAGGTGGGGGTCAGATCTTTGTGATGCAGCTGGGGTAGGCTTGGTAGCAATCCTAGACGATCTCAATTTGTGCATTTTAAACAATGGTTGCCCTACCCGAAAACCTGTGCCTGGTCAACGTAAAAGCTGCGTTGATCTGACATTCTGCACCCTTGATATTGCTGCATCTGCTCAATGGCACTGCACAGCTTTGGCGCACGGCAGTGATCACTATCCAATTTGCACTACACTAACAGATAGAACTTATTTGGTAAGAAGCCCTCCTCCTCTATTAAAATTTAACTTGACCAACCCAGATTGGCCAAAATATTCAGCTCTGTTGGAAGATAAAATTCAATACCTTCCAAACAATAACACACAAAATTCAGACTATTTTAGTCACTGCAATGCCCAGAGCTGGGTGGATAGTCTTACAAGCACTATTAACGAATGTGCAGAATTGTCCTTCCCCATTAAAAATAGTGCTAGGGGTAAAATCCCTTCACCTCCGTGGTGGGACCAAGAATGCACTAGAAGTATCAGAGATAGGAGGGAAGAGATACAATACTGACATGACCATAGAAAATTTATTAAATTACAAACATATTTTTGCAAAATCGAGGAGACTGCTCCGACGAAAGAAACGCACTGAATGGAAAACATTCTGCTCTTCCCTGTCTCCCTCCACCCCGTCTTCGGTTGTGTGGAGGAAGATAAATAGCTTTCGTTCTGGTTGTACTCCTGCTCTGTCTTCTCCTATATCTTGTGAGACTGCTGAGCTGTTTTTCGCCAAGATAGCTCCTCCCTATGTTCCTTCCATAGCGGAAAGCCAACTATCACAGGTGGTTCTATCAGATGACCCATATGACATACCATTCTCTAGCGAGGAGCTGGACATGGTACTTAACTATGTCCAGGACTCAACACCCGGTATTGATGGACTCCCCTATTCCTTCTTCACCCACTCTGGTAAAGCTGCAAAGAGCTACCTGTTAAATATTGTTACGTGCGCGGGGTACAAATTAAATGCCGTTTACACAACGAAGAAGTTTATTAGCTCACCACAAACTAGACAACTAGATAACTAGCCCACACAGTACTCTTCAACAGTTCAAATCGCTCAGCAGTTCACAGTAGTCCACAATCGTTGCTTAAGTCGCAGGTATAACTCTCTTGGTTCACTTCGGTAAGATGTGTTCACTTTCGCTTTCGAAAATTAACTGCCTCGTGTCGATAGCCGGGCGTCCTTTTATAGCTCTTAATAAGCGGGGTAGAATATTCCGGAAGGTACTAGGGCGTTCGAGAATAGTAGGTATTTACTGGGGCGTTCGAGAAAATAAGTACCTACACAGTCGTGCCGACGATAGAGGTGAATGCCCTTTTTATCGCGATTTGTAGGTAAAGTTGGTATAGGTAGACAAAAGGGCGTGTGATTTTGTATTGACTTTTCTGGATTTTTCTAAACGGATCGATAGAGTACTTCGACATTAACAATGCGTTTTAATTTCTAGAAGATTCGATCAGTAGTTTCCGAGATATCGACGATCGTTGTAACATTACCCCCCTCTTAATCATGCTCGTCCCGAGCATCATTTGTTCCATGATATCGCGTCAACCTATCCACATGGACTACCTTTGGTTTTCCCCTAAGACCCTTCTTAATGCGGTAGGTGATGTCATTGATTCTTGTGACAACCGTATAGGGTCCTTCCCAGCGAGCTTGAAGTTTTGGAGATTTCCCTTTTCTGCGTAGCGGGTTGTGAAACCATACCAGTGTTCCTTCTTCAAAACCGTTGGTGTTTGCATTTCTATCGTACCGGGTTTTCATCCTTATACCTGTCTTCAAATTGTTTTCCCGTACCATTCTGTGCACCTCGTCCAGCCGGTTTTGAAGTTCACTCACGTAGTCCGTTACGGGCTTAGGACTTTCGGGTGGCGTGCCGGTTATTGCATCCACTGGTAGCCTTATCTCTCGACCAAAATTTACTTTAGCTGGAGTGTGTCCCGTACTGTCATGCACCGCAGATCGATAGGACATCAGGAACAGTGGGATGTACTGGTCCCAATCTTTTTGGTGTTCGTCGACAACTTTAGCCAAGTGATTTTCCAACGTCTGGTTAAACCTCTCGACCATTCCGTCTGACTGTGGGTGCGCTGGAGTCGTACGGGTCTTGTTTATACCGAGGAGTTTGCACATTTCTTGAAACAGAGCAGACTCGAAGTTCCGTCCTTGGTCGGAGTGGATCTCCATAGGTGCGCCATATCGACTGACCACTTCCTGAACTAGTTTCTTGGCTACAGTGACTGCTTCCTGGTTGGGTGTCGCAAATACTTCCGGCCACTTAGTGAAGTAGTCTTGCACTACTATGATGTATTTGTTACCCTCATCAGTCGTTGGAAAAGGTCCAGCAACATCAATGGCGATACGTTCCCACGGTGCCCCAACGTTGTACAGCTTCAATTTTCCTTTGCTTCTTGTCTGCGGTCCTTTAACCGAAGCACATGCAGTGCATTTACGGTACCAATCCTCGACATCTTCCCGACAACGGAGCCAGTAAAACCGCTGTCGCACTTTAACCAGGGTTTTCTTGACTCCGAGATGCCCGCCAGAAACACCATCGTGGATGTGCCGTAAGAGTGGGGCCACCTTGCTTCTTGGTACCACTACTTGCATGGTTACTTCCTTACCATCGTTAGACTCCCATTTCCTATACAGGACATCGTCTACCAGTGCTAAGCTGTCCCACTGGGCCCAATAGCTTTTGGTCGTCGAACTGTAAGCAGATACGTCACTCCATTGGGGTTTGCTGCCAAGCTGTTTCCAGTGCAGTATAGGTTTCAGATCATCATCATCCTCTTGCGCCTTCTTCATACTGCTTCCAGTCCATTCGTCGTCAAGTCCATTCACCCTTATGACTTTAATCTCTTCTCGGGCTTCGTTTCTTTGACAATGCTTGCAATCTTCGACACACGGCCTTCGTGACAAAGCATCAGCATTGCCGTGCCCTTTTCCACTTCGGTGTTCTATCACAAAGGGAAATTACTGTAGTTGCTCGATCCATCTTGCTACTTGGCCTTCTGGGTTCTTGAATTGCAGCAACCACTGTAGCGCAGCATGATCTGTCCTTAGTGTAAACTCTCGTCCTATAAGATACTTGTTAAAATGCTGTAAAGACTTCACCACAGCGAGAAGTTCACGACGAGTAACACAGTAATTCCTTTCCGGTTTAGATAGCGATTTACTGAAGTATGCTATTACAACATGGCGATCTCCCTGCACTTGTGACAACACTCCACCTATTCCGCTGTTACTGGCGTCCGTGTCCACAATGAATCTACCTTCCCTAGTAGGATAACCCAATATAGGGGCTTCGCACAATCGTTGTTTAAGCGTACTAAAAGCTTGCTCGCAATCCAGGTCCCAAACGAAGTCTCGTTTATCTTCCGTCAGTCGGTGTAGTGGTTTTGCAATATCCGAGAAATGCTTAATGAAGCGTCTGTAATACGCGCATAGTCCCAGAAACGCACGAACCTCCGTTTTGTTCTTTGGAACAGGCCATTCATGAACAGCTTTAATCTTCTCGGGGTCGGTTTTAACTCCTTCCGTTGAGATCACATGTCCAAGATAGCTGACCTCCTTTTTAAATAGAGCGCACTTCTTTGGACTCAGTTTAAGGTTAGCCTCACGAATCCGAGTAAAAACTTTTTCCAGGTTCTTCAGGTTTTCTTTGAAGCTGCGTCCCATAACTATAACATCGTCCAGGTAAACCAGACAGACGTCTCCAAGTAGACCCACCATTACTCTTTCCATGAGGCGTTCAAACGTGGCTGGTGCATTACATAAACCAAATGGCATGACATTAAAATGCCATAAACCGTTTCCAATTCCTGTACTAAAGGCTGTCTTCTCTTTATCGTCTGGACTGATCTCCACCTGCCAATAGCCACTTTTTAAATCGATGGTTGAAAACCATTTCATACCAATAAGCATGTCCAGGGTATCGTCGATCCTAGGCAAAGGATAACTGTCTTTCTTCGTGACATTATTCAACATTCGGTAATCCACACAAAACCTTGTACTGCCATCCTTCTTTTTCACTAGTACCACAGGTGATGACCATGGACTCGTTGAAGGTTCAATCACCTTGTTATCGGCCATGTCTTTAATCATAACTGCTACCTCCTCTTCTCTTGCCCATGGTAAACGTCGAGGTCTTTGTTTTATAGGCCTGGAGTCACCTGTGTCAATCCGGTGTTTCACGAGCCCAGTCCTTTCACAGTCATTTCCGGTTGCAAAGATGTCTCTAAATCGTAGCAAGAGGTCTCTGGCTTGATGCAATTCTGATGCCGATAAGTTTTCCTTTGAATTCTCGAGAAGTTGCTGGATGCGATCTTCGGAGATTTGTGTACCGCCTTGTTTAGTCGTAGTGCTGTTCAGCCGTCTCAGGTACTTTACTTCTTCACATTTTCCAACCACACTATTCTTCTTCAGGAGAACTATTTCGTCACTGAGGTTGAGGATTCTCACCCTAGCGATTCCGTTCGGCATCAGTAAGGTTCTCGCTGTTATTAAGTTTTCATGACTGCCGGTATCTTCCACAATAAGACATCTTCTTTGTTCAGTCTTCGCAGGAAACCTCACTCTGACTAATGTTTCCGATTTAGGAGCTAACGTCGTATCCGTTAAACAGTAAAGAGTACACGGGTGCGATCCTTGTAAACAAACTTCCTGATCAGGAAATCTCAGCACTCCTCTAGGTATATCCAAGACACATCGGTGATTCGTCAAGAAATCCAGTCCCAAAATGCAATCATCAGTAATATTAGCAATTAATACTGACTGGTGGTATATTTGGTCGCCAATTCTTACCTCCACATCTGTTTCACCGAGGACGGTCACTGGCTGGCCAGTAGCTGTCTGAAGCTGGCACCTCGGAGATCGTTTTTCCCACCTTATGGTGCGTTTCAGCAATTCCGGCCTTACAACTGTACGTGAAGCTCCAGTATCCACTGTTAAACTGCAAGGTTGATTGTCTAAGATGGCCTCGATGATCAGACTATTTCCATTGACAACTTGAGTTATTGTGATGGTTGGGGCCTCATGTCGACCAGCCAGCGCCCGCCCCGCGGCCCTGGCGACATTTAGTTTAACGGAACATCTTGATCGACCTGGGTCCCGGAGTCCGTGACCCTCCTCCGTTTCCTCGAAGGACACTCTGACTGGATATGGCCCCTTCCTCTACAGGAATAACACGTTGGGACATACCGTGGCTTCCTCTCCTCCTCAACTACCTCCTTGATCTCCCTGACCTTACTTATCCCGGCATTCTGCCGTACGGTTTCCACCTTAAGGGCATAAGCCAGTGCTTCTTTTAAGGTCTGGTGGTGACGCAACTGTACACTAGTTTTCACTTCTGCGTCCCGTATACCGTTTAGGAAGGCCTCCAGTAGAGTGGTCTCGATCATCACGGGTGTCGATGAGTAGGCCCGACGAACGAGCCTTTCAACCTCTACAGCCCATTCCTGGAGGCTTTCACCAGCTTTTTGTTTCCTCTCGCGTAGCTGCGCTCGGTAGACATTCTCCAGGTGCTTGTCACCGTAGCGTGTGGCTAATGCTTCCATCAGGGACTCCAGTGTCCTTCCTTCAGGTGGCAAGTTTTCCAGTATTACTAAGGCATCTCCTCGTAATGCAAGTGTCAAGGCCATAAAAGACTCCTCGTTGCTCCAGGCTTTAGTTTTTACCAATATCTCAAATTGGTATTTGAAGGCTGTCCACGAGGAAGTTCCATCGAAGTGTGGTAGGTCGAACTTCGCTGATGAGGGTGAGGTCGCGGCAACAGGTCCGCAGGTTTTTAGTCTGACGATCTCTTTTTCCAGTTCTTGCAAGCGGTCGTCAATGGTCACGGCAACAGGTCCACAGGTTTTTAGCCTGACGATCTCTTTTTCAAGCTCTTGAAAGCGGTCGTCGATGGTTCCTGTTTTCAAAGCCACTTCCTTACTCAGCCTTTGCAAGTCGTCTTCTAGGTTCTTCACTTTATCTCCCAGTGCATGGATGCCTGCATCGATTTTACCCATGACAGCTTCCTGGTTGGCCTGTATCATCTCTTGCATGGAGGCCTGCATCGTCTGTTGACTAGCCTCTATGGAGGCTTGCATCGTCTGTCGACTAGCCTCTTGGTTGGCCTGTATCATCTGTTGACTGGCCTCTTGTTTGGCCTGTATTTCTTGCAAGGAGGCCTGCATCATCTGCTGCATAGAAGCCAGCAGCGTCATCATGTTGGTATCTGACGAGGTTCCATCTTGTGCTGCCGTAGTTCCCGCTGAGATAGCAGAATCGGCCTGATGGCCTTCCTCTTCAAGGCTTCGTTGACGTGCAGCATCCATTTCCACTTGACGTCTGGTCCGTGGAGTACGCCCTTCGTCTTCACGTGGTAATAACGGCATCGCACTTCTGACACCAGTTGTTACGTGCGCGGGGTACAAATTAAATGCCGTTTACACAACGAAGAAGTTTATTAGCTCACCACAAACTAGACAACTAGATAACTAGCCCACACAGTACTCTTCAACAGTTCAAATCGCTCAGCAGTTCACAGTAGTCCACAATCGTTGCTTAAGTCGCAGGTATAACTCTCTTGGTTCACTTCGGTAAGATGTGTTCACTTTCGCTTTCGAAAATTAACTGCCTCGTGTCGATAGCCGGGCGTCCTTTTATAGCTCTTAATAAGCGGGGTAGAATATTCCGGAAGGTACTAGGGCGTTCGAGAATAGTAGGTATTTACTGGGGCGTTCGAGAAAATAAGTACCTACACAGTCGTGCCGACGATAGAGGTGAATGCCCTTTTTATCGCGATTTGTAGGTAAAGTTGGTATAGGTAGACAAAAGGGCGTGTGATTTTGTATTGACTTTTCTGGATTTTTCTAAACGGATCGATAGAGTACTTCGACATTAACAATGCGTTTTAATTTCTAGAAGATTCGATCAGTAGTTTCCGAGATATCGACGATCGTTGTAACAATATAATGAATTATTGTTACAAACATGGCTGGATTCCAAATCAGTGGAAGACTCATATTATTATTCCCATTTTGAAGCCTGGCAAACATGCAGATGACCCTAATAGCTTCAGACCAATTGCACTGTCATCTGTTATGGTTAAAATTTTGGAACATCTTATAAAAAACCGACTGGAATGGATCGTTGAGTCTAGAGACCTCCTACCGAGCTCACAGTTTGGGTTTAGGAAGGGTCTCAGTACAATGGATAGTGTTGCGGTACTGGTAACTGATATCCGGATTGCCCTGTCCCGGAACCAATCTGTCGTGGCGTCATTTCTGGACATATCCTCAGCATATGACAGTGTCATTCTCCCTATTCTCAGGCATAAATTGCTACAGCTGAGTATACCGGCGAGGATGGTTCAATGCATATGCCAAATCTTTATGCATCGCTTACTGGTCCTGAGGGTTCGGGGGGAGGAGTTTGGTCAGCGAAGGGTATGGAGAGGGCTTCCTCAAGGGTCCGAGCTTAGCCCCCTGCTGTACAACATATATTCTGCTGACATTAGCTCATCCTTAAACATCAATTGCCAGATCTTGCAATATGCTGATGACTTGGCCCTATATGTCACGAATGATTCCATCGAAGATGCCGCGACATCAATCTCCATCTCCTTGAATTCCCTGAACCAGTGGCTACAGTATCATGGTCTAAGCTTGGCGCCATCTAAGAGCTCAGTGGTTATATTCTCACGCAAAAGAGTTATACCTAATGTCCAAGTACGTATTCAGGATCTTGCCATCCCAGTCGTCAGTAATACTAGATTCCTAGGTGTCTGCTTGGACTCAAAACTGACCGGCCTTTGTCACCTTAACTATTTAGTTAAAAAGTGTGAACGTACCTTTCCCATCCTAAAAGCCCTTGCTGGAGTCTGGTGGGGAGCACATCCATACACAATGAAGCTGGTGTACAATGCTCTCATTCGCAGCATCATGGATTATGGCTTATTCCTACTAGTCCCATGCAACAAAGGTGCACTGGCGAGACTGGACAGGTTCCAGGCTAACTGCCTTCGGGTCATCTCCGGCTGCATGAAGTCCACCCCCGTCAATGCTTTGCAAGTCGAATGTGCAGACCCACCTTTGGCCCTAAGACGACAATATCTGGCTTCTCGCTTCATATACCGCACTATCAACAAAAAGTCACACATCCTACTACAAAAATTAAGCATTTTAAGCCATGTATGTAATACCTCTAACTACTGGAACTGTAAAGAAATTCCTCTAATACTCCAAACCTTCAGGTCGGTCCAAAATCTAGAATATCCGGTAGTTCAATTTGACAGACTTCCCCTCTTTAATTTTAAATTTGAAGTTTTGTGCTTCACACCAGATATATGCCTTGACACTGGTATAACCAAAAGCTCACCTTCAGCAGATTGAGCTTTTAATGCCCTAATTTCAGAACGTTGGAGTGGGCATCACAGATTTTACACTGATGCCTCAAAACTGTCAAACGATAGCTATACTGGAGCGGCAGTTTATTATCAAAACTTCAATATAGTCTTAAAGTTTAGGTGTCCCAAGGAATCCTCAGTTTTCACGGGAGAGTGTGTTGCAGTACTAGAAGCATGTCTGTTTATAGAAGCTCATAATATTGCACATAGTGTAATATTCACTGACTCTTTAAGTTGCCTCAAGGCTCTCCAGCAAAACCCTTTCCGCAACAGATTACATGGCTCCCTCTTATTGGAAATTAAAAACTCTCTGTTCACATGTTTTAATAGGCGAAAGACAGTTCAGTTGGTCTGGATACCAAGCCACAGTGGTATTAGAGGTAATGAGTGTGCAGATGCTCTAGCCAAAAATGCCATCAGTGCTCCATCGTCAGATCTTAAGCACCTCACTCACCAAGGATATGATCTCCTAAGTCTTCCCCAAGTCCACCTTGAGAGATCATGGCAAGCCGATTGGTCCAATAGCAGCAAGATCAAAGGTAAATTTTACTATGCGGTTCAACCAGACATAACTCCAAAGCCTTGGTTCTATAGATACAAAAAAGTTCCCAAGAGTATTATATCTGTAGTCTGTAGACTTCGGGTGGGCTTTTGCTGCTCCCCAGTGTTCTTGCAAAAAATACGCGTACGAGATTCCTCCCTGTGTGAGTGTGGCCTGGATGAGGGCTCCTTAGACCATATTTTTTTCAACTGTCCCATAAATAATTTGGATCCTGACTTATACACTTGCTTAATTGATCTTAATATACCCACTCCTATGAATTTTGCTTCTCTGTTGACCCAGTTTTCTCCAGAACTTTTCAGGCTGTTGATTGCCTTTATTCGGTGCAACGCCATCAGATTATGACAACCTCTATTCGTCTTAACTTTGTTGTGGTATTTGGACATGTTCTAACCATTTATGTGTGTCTATATGTATATATATGTGTTTGTTATTTGTGTGTGTTTCAGTATTTTATGGTCACTCTGCAATGCTCACATTCAGTCCATCAAAATTTATAAGCAGGCCACATTTTTGTGGCCTGCCTCCACTGCACGTCTGACATTGGCAGAATTGTCGACACATACGTCGACTTCAGTTGCCATATTTAAAAATTGAATTGAATTGAATATCGTACTATCAATAGATACAACAACACTTCGTCTGTCGAAGACCAGAAAAGATCGGGGCGACCGCGTGCTGTTAGAACTACAAAGGCTATTAATGCTGTTAAAGCCAGAATTCGTCGAAACCCCATAAAGAACCAAAAAATCTTATCGCGAGAAATCAAGATTCCCGCTAGAACTCTGTCACGTATTATAAAACAAGACCTGAAACTCGGTGCTATTCGTCGATATACAGGTCATGCCATAAATCAATCTTTGCGATTAAAGAGAGTGAATTGATCAAAGCGCCTTCTGTCGCGATACGCAGGTTAAAGGCACAGAAATATCCTCTTTACCGATGAAAAAAATTTCATGATTGAAGAACACTACTATACTAATTGACGTGTCCTAAATATAAAAAAAAAAAACAAAAAAAATTACAATAAGCAAAATGATCAAGTGTACGCTCACCGTCCTAAGGAAGCTGCTCAAGTGGTCGGAAAGGTACAAGATGGGCATCATCCTGCGTCAGTGATGGTTTGGTGGGGCGTGTCTTATCAGGGAGTCACAAAGCTACATTTTTGTGAAAAAAGAGTGAAAACATCAGCGAAAGTGTATCAAGATACTGTCTTGGATCATGTCGTGAAACCTCTCAGCAATACACTTTTTAAAAATATACCGTGGACTTTCCAGCACGAACTACCCAAGCCTGGCTAGAAACCATCGTTCCGGAATTTATAAGAGCTGAAGACTGGCCCTCATCTAGCCCCAGACCTCAACCCTTTAGACTAAAATTTATGGTCAGTTTTAGAGGACATGACCTACTCTAAACAACACGGTGACATTGAGTCTCTTAAAAAATCTTAGGAGCAAGCAGTGGCAAAAGGCCGGGACGGCGCGGCGGCGCGCGGCGGGGCGACTAGCAAAACCCGGGCAAGACGAGGACACCGCGGTTCCCAAACTCGAAACCGGATATGGGCCAGGGTCAGTCGGGGTGCGAAGGAAATGCCTTATGGGCAACCTTACACCCTGAAGATCCGAGACGGCGTGCGGTTTTAGTCGGTTCAAGCCCGACATAACCGCCCCCGCTAGTCGGGGGGGGGGGGGTATCCGAGGGGATTCCCGCACGAAAACAAAAAAAAGCTACTCACATAGTAGTAATACATGTGTTTACGCCGCAACCCACTGGTTGAATTTAGTGGCGAAGATGTCGTCTGTCTGGTTCTCTGTTCGATAGCTTCGAGTAGTGAGAACTAGGAGTTTCTCAATAGTAAAACAACTGACACCTGATCTTACTACTGTACTTTATTTGGACTGTAACATAATACAAAGACAGACCGACAAAATGCCTCGATTTACTATGAACACGGACTTTTAAATGTTTTCGTAAACAAAACACAATCGCGTTTCAGAATGAAACAGCGACATCTAGCGAGCAACTTTACAATTTAATATCATCTTAAACAACATGTATAACTCATTAAGAACAGGAAATCAAACTGCACTTGCACAAAGCCGTTGCAGTGCGTTAAGATACTCATTAATATACCTACTAATATACCTACTAATAAAATATACTTAGCAAAGTAAATATGGATGACTAGCTGTTGCCCGCGACTGCGTCCGCGTTATGTTCGGAGTGGATCAAAGTATGTTTAGAACTGCAGTCTCGATACTAATATTATGTAAGTATTACGCATAGACCCATATATAAACAATGTTTATTATTGGTCTATGGTGCTAAGTGATTTATGCACTTGTTTTACATTGACAATTCGAAATAGATAGAGAAATAATAGGTGGAGGTAGGTTACCTATGACCGCCTGTCACCCCAGCAGAAGCAGGCCGGGACGGTGGGGCGACTAGCGCCCCTCCCCCAAACCGGGGCAAGACGGGGACACACCCGAGGGGGCCATCTCGAAACCGGAGATGGCCCAGGGTCAGTCGGGGTGCGAGGGATATGCTCTATGGGCAACCTTACACCCCGGCGTCTGTAGACCCGAGACGGCGTGCGGTTTTAGTCGGTTCAAGCCCGACATAACCGCCCCCGCTGGCACGCGGGGGAGTATCCGAAGGGATTTCCGCACGAAAAAAAAAAAAGTAGGTTACCTATGAAATTGCCGAAATTTTCTTACAAATTCATGAGTTCGTTATTCCTGTAATTTAATAGCTATTTCCATTATTTACATTTTCAAGATTTTACAACTCTGTATGAAATTTTGTTTTTATTGGCCGTTTGATAAATTAATTCGATCTTTAAAAACAGTACTTCCTAAATGCTATCCATTTTGATGATAAATTTCGTATTATTAGATTCGTATTACAGCTGTCACTTTTCAAAAATGTAATAAAAGTTGCTGTTTGGTAGCTTGATGTTGTCTCATTCATACACAAAAAAAAACATAAAATTTGGATTTGTCATTCCTTAAAAAAATGCAAAAATGTTACTACTGAAAATTGGGTTTCCTCCAATTTCTTCAAGAAAAACGGCAATTTCATATGTACGGCGACCTAATATTTAACATCGAAATCAATTTTGTCTCATTAATTAATAGCGTGATGACCTTCATTATGAAATGTGTCTTTAATCAGCTATCTTTTATACGTGGGTAACTATGGAGTTTACGATGTTTTACATTTTACTGCTCATTACCTTTAAGGTATAGCGTGATGAGTTATAGTCCGGAATTTGACCATGTCTGAGTTCTGCTGAACTACAAAATTTCGTAAAGATCTAATACAAAGTCGTCATCAATAATAGTTTAGACCGAATTTGCTCTACTGCTCATATCATACATATATATCATAGCGTGATGTTCTTTAGTTTATGACCATACCCTAGAATAATTTTCATGTAATATTTTAGCTGAATCTATTCAGTAGTTTTCACGCAATGCTCGGATATCGTTGATAAAAAGCAGACAAATAGACAAAAATTCTAAAAATCACATTTTCGACATCGGTATCGCTCTTAGATCAAACATCAATTATTATTTTGGAAAAATATTTAATGTACAGTTTTGTCTCGTTACGATTTTATTAAAATGTATATATTAAATACTCACCGCAACACCAAACACGACAAAAATTAGAATTCTAAACATTTTTCACAGCACAAGCGTTACAAGACGTCCACAAAATAATGATAACGGTGTTGTTTTGTCGAATTTATATCTTCAATGATTTGATTGTAGAGGTTAAGAGTCGGATGAGGTCAGTTTGTATATTAAGAATGCCCAATGACAGACGGCCGACTAGATATATTATATTATGTAGGTGCTATTTATTATCTACCTACTATCATTATATCATTATTCTAAACTGGTTTGAGCACCAATGAGAATATTTAACGAGTTGAAGTTGTAATGCTTTTGCATGTGTTGTGTTAGATGAATTATATATATAATTCATTTATTTATTATTACCATAAACACTTACATATGTAGTTACATTTCCGGTGACCCCACACTAGGTCTAGGCCTGTCCTGTGGGTGCCTGTTACATTCTCGTTTACAGATAAATTAATATTGGTTCGGTTTACACTGTCATTGGTAGTAAGGATACATATTTAACAAAAGTTTTGCGGTTTTCTACTATAAGAGGTGGATAGTAAAATAATAGAATAATATATAAATAGATATCATAGTTATAATATATAGATAATATATATAGGTATATAAATACATGTAAAGGTAATATAGTGTATGTATGGTCTTTTTGATGCAATTGGTATCTTGGTACCCAAATTTCGGTGCATTGTGTTTCAGTACACCTAGGTATTGAGATGGGTCTCACACCAGGCGCACCAGTAGACTCTCTGTGAGGCGGTATGACAAAGAACCTAACCAGTCTGTGATTTTTAGTTTAGCCTCCTTTACTGAACACTGCTTTATGTCGCACCACCTGGCCACCTTGTTATAAATGTAGGCGTCTTTATATGGACTGAACCGTCTGGCAAAGCTAGTGTAGATTTGTGGTACAGTTAATTTATATACGCGACGTTCGAGTAATTTAGGGTACTCCTCAGACTTAAGGACCGTTCGATGCGACCTTAGAGATGTACTCCGGAGAAATAGCTGACGTACATTCAAAACTTTACATTCCTTGTACAGGCTCGTGGTGGAATATCTAAAGGGTTTCCTGAGCATAGTTTTCAAAACCGAGCGTTGGGCTATTTCAGCTTTCTTCATAAATGTTTTTAGCGCGTATCCCCAACACGTTATACAGTACGTTATGAGGGACTGAGTAAGAGCAAAGTAAACTTGTTTAAGGACCATTAATGATGCTGAGCAACGAAGCATTTTCATGACGTTAGCTGTTTTTCTAACTCGAGTGGAGACGTGGGTTATATGCGCTTTAAAACTGAGCTTCTCATCAAGCACTATACCGAGGTACTTTATGGTGTCTGTCCTCAACAGTTCATCACAGCTGCAACGCCTCTGGTCCGTGCACACATGCGAATGAATTTTATAGTTGGCGTTTGGAGCTGACACTGCGGTTTTATGAAAGCACATGTATTTTGTTTTCTTAGCATTTAAGGTTAGGAGATTGTGTTTAAACCATGTAGTCACCCGTGTCATGTCTGTTTCAGCTTTCAGAAATGCCTCGTCCCAAGTGAGACCTTCATAAATTAACACTGTGTCATCTGCATAACATATGATTTCTGTATTGGTACTGTCGTGTATATTATTTATATACATGATGAACAGGGTTGGGCCCAAGATACTTCCCTGTGGAACTCCGAAATTTACTGTGTTCTATCCACTTTCGTGACTTCCAACTTTAAGACACATTTTTCTTTCGGTGAGGTACGTTTTGAACCAGTTAAGAGCCACACCCCTCACTCCAAAGTGAACCTCCAATTTCAGTAAGATTGGTATTGATACGGTATCGAAGGCTTTCGCCAAGTCCAAAAAGATACCTATGCTAGCCTTCTTTCTGTCGAGATGAGATGTTATTTTCGAGGTAAGCAACCCCACGGCATCCTCCGTTGATTTCCCCCGCCTAAAACCGAACTGTCTGTAAGAGATAAGATTGTTGGATTCGATAAATCCAACAAGCCTTTTGTTAACTATTTTCTCTAGTAGTTTGGAGAAAGTAGTAAGGAGAGAGATTGGGCGGTAGTTCTCCACACTATCCCTGGGCCCATCTTTGTGAATTGGTGTAATTGTAGCGATCTTCCACGAGTCCGGAAAGATGCCGGATTGTAAACTTGAATTGAGAATAGCAGTAAGTGGTTGTAAAATTACACTTCGAATACGTTTCAGAGTCGCGTTCGTAAGTCCGTCAATGCCAGGTGCCTTATCATTCGCCAACGAGAGAATCAGAGATTCAACCTCGTGTTCCTCCGTAGGTTGCAAAAAGAACGAGTTTTTTATTTGTTTATTTTCTACTTCAGCCGAAAGTTTCTCCTGGCTTGAGTTAAGCTCACGCAGGGTATCCCCTGCCAACTTTTCGCCTACAGAAGAAAAATAGGCATTGCATAGGTCCAGGGATTGTTTGGCATCCGAACTACCATGCAGCGTCAGGAGTTCCCTTGGTTCCATGTTTGGTTTGGACAAATGACATATGGATTTTATTATTTTCCACAGCTTTTTAGTGTTGTTTGTGCTGTTAGAGAGTTCTTGGTTCTCATATTCTGTTTTCATTTTATTTAGCAGTTCATTACAGAAATTTTAATGACTACATTATTATAATGACTATGTTAGGCGCATGAATACAAATATAGTCTTGATGACTGTTGCGGTTAGACCTACTTGAAATTTAGTGGATACTTGTTTTATACCTTAGATAGCTTGAAATATGAGTTCTAGAATGCGGTTAAGATGGGTATATAGACCATCAAGATCTTCGGGCCCAAGCCAACCTGACGGACGAAGCTGTGGTCAGGCGGCGGTCGCTGCCGTAAAAGCCAAGATAAACCAATCATCTAACTAACCAGGCCGCCATACACAGAATTGTGAAAGTATGTGAAGATGTTTGTTACCTACTCAATCACGCTCAAACGGCTGAACATGGCTCATACTTGGTACAGGGATAGATAATAAACAGTCTGAAATAACACATAGGCTATTTATCTCTGTATTTAGGTTCACGTGTTTTGTGGGAACGGGATGAGAATTCCTTACTATGGATGGAACCGCGGATAACAACTAGTACGCGCAAAAAGTACCAGCAATGATCAAGAGATGGCGTTAATATAAAAATACCTTTTTTTAATAACCAATCTTTTATCTATAATTCCACTGACGTCTTTAATATATTTATTTTGTGGCTAACATTAAATGTTTAATAATTTTAGATTTTGCAAATAATAATCACTACCACTTGCTAAAATTATAGAAAATCTTGCTCTGAATACTAGGTTTTTAATTTTAAAAAGAATATAGATAATGTGATATTCTTTAACACTGACTTGTTCATTAGACCAAACTTATTTTACCCACATATTTCTAAATACTTTCTATAAAATTAAGTTTCATTTTATTGAAATAATTTATATAACAATCTTTGCGAAGTTCATTCATGTGTAGTACAACGACCTCTATCGGTACTATACAAACTTTTTACCAAAGATTAGTTTAAACAGTACTACTAATAGGTAGAATAATATTGGGTAACCTTACACCCCGGCGTCTGAAGACCCGAGACGGCGTGCGGTTTTAGTCGGTGCAAGCCCAATATAACCGCCCCCGCTGGCCGGCGGGGGGGTATCCGAAGGGATTTCCACACGATAAAAAAAAAAAAAAAAAGGTACTTAGAATAATATTTATTTTCAATGATTATGCGACTGCCGGTTTTTTTTAGTACGAGGCGTCAAGTGTAATGTGTGTATGTGTGTGTATGTGTATGACTGAGCGAGAAATCCCCAATGTAATTCACAGATAGTTTGAACATATAGCGCGTCTGGTTTCGCGCAGGCTGTCCTCTCAGGAGGTCAGACGGCAGTCGCTCCCAGAATAACCGACATACTAATCAAACACAATAATTAGGCCTCAGGCTTCAAAGTGCAAACATTGAACGCAACTGGAAAATCGTTATGAGTATGATGATTAAACAATGTTGAGTATTGTCTACAAAAAGATAAAAAAAAAACATGCATTTGTATACCTACCCTTACTGTTCTATAGAAGTGATGGAGACCTTAATTATTTAAATAATATTTTGTATTTTGTTATTATCTTGTTACACGTGTATTATAGTCTATAACCAGGATTAATGATAATCAACTATGAAAACATTGAGCATATTTGTCGTGATATAGTTTCATGGAATCCACACCAAATTTAACCAGAAGCAAATTGAAGGAGTATTAAATATAAGACTTTTCCCTCTAGCAAAGCCTAACCCTACCCCTCTGGTTTTCACAATAGGTGAATAGGTTAAGGCCCCTTTGGTGAACTAGGTACATAACACAACATGAAAAATCTGATTTGATACGTGCCATTGTCATATCATTAAACAAGTACCAGGCGTAGATCTTTTTGGAAATTTGATTTGATTGAATATGAGTTAACCTGGGAGTGAATGAGTGATAAATAGCTCAAAATATAAGATATTATATAATATATAAAGAGAAATTATAATCTAGAAGAAAGAAAGGAAAGAAAGAAAATATTTTTATTCAACCCAGCTTACTTAAACAAAAATATACACAGCTTAGCAACCAGAATAAATTACAACAATTGTGCATACATAACAATGTTATATGCATCTATATGGCTAGGTAGAATAAAGGCCGCCTCTCAGCTTAAATGCTGTCCGCGTTGTAGTGCAAGCGGACAGCGCTGGTTTTCAGAGACGGCCGGTCAAAATCTCTCTATAATACCCGGCGTAGCCGTTTGTTGGTGGCTGAACTCCTCCGTAACCACTCGCGCGATCTGGACCAAATTTACCACGGTGTTAGTGTGGAGGAGTGTTTTAAAGCGAGATGGTTCATGTCCGATGTACCATTGAGGAATAATCACTGAAAAACAGTTTCACGAGTGGGCAGCCTTAGCTAAGCGCGCGACCGTAGTAAGATGTCTTATTTTCAAGTAAGAGTGCTGCTCGCTCAGCTCAATTTATTTCAGTCGCACCCTGCACTGAATTCTTAGTATTATTGAATAATACAATATTATAATCACTATCACACAACGCGCCGCGCCTGTTTCGCAAAGCATTATAACATTTATAACTAGCAATAATCACATCTGTCTGTGAAGGTCTTTTTACTACTCTATGATCTGATTGACGTTCCATTCCAAGATGGCAGACATGCCGCTTGAGCCATGATAGTATGGAATCGTAGGATTACGATTTTTAGGTGTGTCTTTCTAAATATCGAACTAGAATGTCTCCCGAATTCTTGACTAATGTCTCATACGAATGTTCTGACGATGTGAAAAAACTTCCTCGCGTCAAGTGCGCTAGTTTTAGGTAACATTTGTGCCGGGACATATGTAATAAAACGGTGATCGAAATTGTGTTTCTCGGTGTGTCGTGTACGATAAGTATTCTGGTTTGATGTTAAATTAAAATGTGGAATATGATGTGCGACGTGATGCCCACTATATCGGAAGACAGTATCAGTCAAAGGAGTTCGCAGTTATCCGGTGAGGATGCGAATTTTGAGCAGTTGATGGTTTCTATGCTCGATGAGCGAGATAAGCTTGTGGAGAGCCTGCGGGAGACCCAGGAGCGACTGGGTGATTCGGAGGTTCGCCTCAAGGAGGTGGAGAAGGAGAGGGACTCGTTGACGAGACAGATCGCCGCGAATTTGCCTCAGGTTAGTAACTGGTGTGACGATATTAATACTTATTTAGGGCAGATAATTTTCTATGACCAATTACTATAGTTATAATTACAAATTTTAGCGAGGTTGACTATTTGGAAAGTATTTTCTAAGTTTGATTTTGCCGTATCATCAATCAGTGAAAAAGCTCAGCTGGTATGGTTTGATTGATACTGTACCCAAAGTTTATACATTTTTCCTTGAAAACCGAACCTTTATTAGCCATAACACTGATATCTCTCTGTCTTTTTTGAATAATATAGAATTAAGCAAAGGTCTTTACAAAAGTTCCTGTTAGATTATTTCTCTTATAGTGCTTAGTTGATTGTTTTTTTCTATTCTGAATGATTACTAACAATGAATATTATTGTTACTGCAATTTGTTTTATCTATTCTAGCATAGTGAATGAACATAATTAAGAATAATCTTTTCATAACCTCTTTGTGAAGGTCACTTGGAAATGATGACTAAAACTCTTGCCGTCACAGATGTTAAATAAAATAAAATGTGTTATTTCTTATATAGCAACATAGTTGTTAAAATCTATCACCGTTTTTGATAAAATTATCATTGCTATATTATATTTTGTATAGCTACACCTAATTAATATTTAAGAAATTCAAAGTATGTTGTAGTATATAAAACATAACATAACATAACTTCACACCTGTATCCCCGAAGGGGTAGGCAGAAGTGTATTACATACCCACAATTCGCCAGTTATCGAACTCAAGACCTCGTCTCAGCAGTCCGTTACGTACGCTACTGGGATATCGCCGCTTCCCTGTAACATAGATAAATACAAGGCTATTTTAATAATTAAATATGCCTCTCCTTAACTGAGCTTTGATTATTCCATATGTTATACTAACACCATTCTTTTATATTCAGTCTATCAATTGACTGCACCCTGCTAGATGGTTAGAAGCTTTTGTGAAGTCTATAAGGAGCAAACAACCATCATAGATTACCCATTCTGATTTAGTAACTGTAGTAAAAGAAGGGTATTAAGGGGCCCTACCAAGATTATTGGGGGCCGAAGCGAACGTCCCCTGCTGATTAAAGAAAGAGCCTCTGGCGCAGACTTCCCCCTTGGGGCTGGCCGGTCAGACAGCAGTCGCTCTTACAAAAGCCAAGATAAACCACATCAAGATAAAGAGCAGGAGAGTGAACCCCAGTCCCCCCCCTGTGATGATGATGATCATGATGATTAAAGTAGTAACAGTAAAAATTTGAATCGATAAGAAAAGAAAGTAAAGATTATTTTCGAAAACTTAAATTGTTTTCTGTTGAAGGCAAACATACAATTTAAAGTCTCATTAATTTTATTTTGTCATATGCCTACTTGTTATTACTGCATACAGGTTGAATTGCATAAATAATTGCAATGTTACAATTAATTCACTATACAAGGTCACTTTTTAGTAATCACTTGAGTGTAGACATACGTCACATTCAGAGTACTTAATGTGTATCATTACAATTGTTAAACTGGGAGCCTAAATTAGAATTTTGGAGCAATACTCCATATTCGCCTCAGTCCAATAGGATCCACCACCATGATCCATCAGAGGAGCAAACAGTACTCTGGAATTCACCTTGATCCACCTTTGGTCTGTATCTGTGACACATGTAACTATTTTAGGATCCATCATCTGCTCCACTAGTGGATCAGTACTCAAGGAGTTTAGGAAGATCTACCGCTGACCCCAGTAGAGCTGATGTTACTGTAATCCCCCAAGGATAATGTGATGTAATTGGTGTGTTATTCATATTCGTTTTAAGCCACTAATAATTACATACCATCAGGTGGACCAGATGCTTATTTGTTGCCTTAGTGAATATATGCCAGAGGAGACATTGAGACAACCCTCATTATACAAGTGCCAATCCTGATTGCTTCCAAAGCCAAACTTTGGAGCCAGGGGTCCTTTATTTTACTGTTCCATAATTTGGTTTATATTGACTGTTACGTGATCGACTGCTATCTTGAATAACCTGCGTACAAATGAGCTTACCTTAGGCTCCAAAGGCCCCTTAAACTGACTTCAACCCTGCCTTTTATAGGCAGTTTATAACCTCAGTATAACGTCAAACAATATAGACATTTTTGACAAGCATTACATCCTTATATTTCTTAGAACATTAAATAATACTTGTGCAGAATTGTAACAATAAGTATTGTGCGTTTGTGTCAAGGAGACGTCACAGACTTATTGTTCATTCAATGGAACATAGTGGCTAAATTAAATAAGCGTTCAGTCTTTGTAATGTGATTACTCCTACAAATCTTTATCTGAACATTGTGTTGCTGCTTCATTAAAAATATTAATGAAATTATTCACACTACAATTTTCCTCATAGGACATTCTGAGTTGTGGATTGAAATTTAGGACTGTCGTTACTATAATATCGTCATAGCTATCAGTTGCAAAGCAAGCAATGAGTGTCGGTAGCATAATGGTTAAGGAGTCGGCCTTACGATTGAGAGGTCCCGAGTTCGAATCCTGAACATTATACTACTGGTGTGAATCCACTCCTAACACAAGCAATTTAGCTTAGCTGGAGGGATTAGGAGAGGGGGGGGGGGGCTGTTAAGTATTCTTTAAAAAGAAATACTATACTATTATAAAATTGTAAATGAGTTTTCTATACATTGGAGATATTAAAAAAACATGGGTTTATGTTAAGTGAATGATTCTTAACAAAAAAATATTTTTTTAATGAAATTTTGAAGCAATTGGTATGCTAACTTTTCCTATAGATTTAACTCGGAAAAAGGGAACATTCAGGACGGGACTTGCACCCGTGACCGGTCCCTTACAGGGGGAATACTCTGACCAACTGAGGTACCTGGACGCGTGTAATCGCGTTCGCTCTACCTACCTGCGTACCTGCTCCCTTAACACATGAAGGAACCTGTTCCAGGCATAAAAGTAGCCTTTGTGTTATTTCAGACAATAATCTATCCCTGTACCAAATTTCAGCAATAACAGTATAAAATAAAGCAGTAACAAATATTCAAACATCTTCACAAACTTTCACATAGGTAGAGGGCGCCAGGGGTGTGTGTTGGGTAACCTCCTCGAGTGTCGCTCCGATTCCGATCCCGCTGCAGTCCGGGGGGAACGGAATCGGAGCGGCCGGTACACCCTGGGCGGCGGTCAATGGCTTCCCCTTCACCCCTTCATAGGGTTGGCATTGATCGTCGGCCAATACCCAACGTGGCGGGAACACATCGCTCTCCGTACTCCTCTGCTTTCAGAGGAGACAGGATGAGCGATGCTGTTAGTGGTGAGATGGCCCAGGGTCAGCCGGGGTGCGAGGGATATGCTCTATGGGTAACCTTACACCCCGGCGTCTGAAGACCCGAGACGGCGTGCGGTTTTAGTCGGTGCAAGCCCGACATAACCGCCCCCGCTAGCCGGCGGGGGGGTATCTGAAGGGATTTCCGCACGATAAAAAAAAAAAAAAAGGTAGAGGGCGCCATCTCGAAACCGGAGATGAGCAATCTTACACCCCGGCGTCTGAAGACCAGAGACGGCGTGCGGTTTTATTCGGTTCAAGCCCGACATAACCACCCCCGCTGGCCGGGTGGGGGGGGGGGGGTATCCGAAGGGATTTCCGCACAAAAAAAAAGGAAGGCAACTCCGGCGTTCTACTTCCACGCGTCCGTTTTACCATCCCCCAAGACGATTCCAAATTCCATGCTGCTACAAAAATAATATCAAACTGAAAACTCAGTAACTACTTGCCTGACTCGGGAATCGAACTGTGGACCTCACGATTTTACACAAACATAAGCGCTAACTTACGCCGCAGGGGTTTAAAACTTTACAGGGTTTTTTTTTTTCGTGCGGAAATCCCTTCGGATTTCCCGACAACCGCCCCCGCCGGCCAGCGGGGGCGGTTATGTCGGGCTTGAACCGACTAAAACCGCACGCCGTTCCGGGTCTTCAGACGCCGGGGTGTAAGGTTACCCATAGAGCATATCCCTCGCACCCCGACTGACCCTGGGCCATCTCCGGTTTCGAGATGGCCCCCTTACTTGCTCTCCACTGTGCCATCTGCTAATCAGAGGGACACGTGGAAAGCTTCCGAACAGCCCTCAACAGGACCGTCCTCGCCTCGGTCGGAGTTGGCCGTAGGCGGCAGCGTCTCTCCCGCCCTAGGAATGAGGCGCTGCTGTCTCCGTTGCCCAGGGTGCACCGCGTGGAGGTCCCCAACCAAGCACCCCAAGGTGTGAGTACCTGTTGATTGACGCAGGAGGCTCAAGCGCAGGCCTTTCTCTTGAAGTTGGGCGGTCAGATAGCAGTCGCACCGGTAAAAGCCAACCAAATCATGTGTTTATTTTTTATTATTTTGTTTATTTTATTATTTAATCTTATTCGTACACAATATCTTATACGTAAACATTTTCTGATACTATGTATTTATTTACAAAAAAGTATTTAAGTATGTTTATCCATTCTAGAACCCATATGACAAGCTCTGCTTAGTTTGGGTCTAGATGGCGTTGTGTACTTTATCCTACAATATTTATTTATTTATATACAAAAACGTTGAACCGAGGGCGTTCCCGAGGTGCCTGGCAATGGGCGCTTTGGAAGGACACCGTGTGGTTTTAGTCGGTTCGATTCTGACATACCCACCTCATCGCTGGGACTGGGGGGGTGAAGCCCGTGGGGATTTCCACACGTAAAAAAAAAGATATACAAAAACGTATCAGATAATTTAGCTAGTACATAAGTAACCAATATTTTGGTGTTTACTTGTGATAATATTTGTTATCCGCCGTTGTTACTACCTAAATATTGATAACATTCTTGAGTTGATTGTATTGTACACTACATAACATCATTTGCTAAAATATAACTGTTATTGAGGTCATTATCATCGTCACCTTCATCATCTTAACGGTGGCCGTGGTTGCGTCGGAGGCTTCACCGAACTTGGGGTCCGCTTTTGATCGTTTGCTTTTTACGGCTTTTACGGGAGCGACTGCCGTCTGACCCCCCCAAGCTCGAGAGGCAAGCCCGCGTCAGATCCTCGCTCATCAATCAACAGACGCACCGGCTTACAGGTGAGATTCACTTGACCCTCATGGTCTTAACGGGGCCGCATACACCCCAGCCGCACCTCAATTGGACTTGGACAATGAAGCGTCGGTAGCTTAGTGGTTAAGGAGTCGACCCTACGGTAGAGAGGTCCCGGGTTCGAAACCTGGCTATTACACTACCGACGTGAACCCGCAATTTAACTTAGTTGGAGGGGTTAGGGGGAATATTAGTAATTTCGGTTAGTAATATTCTTTTTAAAAACCAAAAATACCAATCAAAGCACTGACTTCTACCTTTATTAGTACCCAGTATTATATTCTATTAAAATTATTCCAACAATTCATAGCTTTCGAAGCCTGCTATTTTATGGACGGACCGGACCTTATTTGCCGAAAAAACCGTTGTCAATTTTTCTGTACTGATAATGGATAATTGTCACTTAGCAAATTAATAAGAAAAAATATTTCCATTCGCGATTCCGTGAACTGCGCGTCATAAGAAGCGGCGCCGCGTAGGTAGCTTATGCTCTATGGGTAACCTTACACCCCGGCGTCTGTAGACCCGAGACGACGTGCGGTTTTAGTCGGTTCAAGCCCGACATAACCGCTCTCGCTGGCCGGCGGGGGGTATCCGAACGGATTTCCGCACGAAGCGATTTAGCGTAGCTGGAGGAGTTCACGGGAATTTTTAGTAATTCGGGCAACTAGTAGGTACCGTACTCTTGCTCTATGGGCAACCTTACACCCCGGCGTCTGTAGACCCGAGACGGCGTGCGGTTTTAGTCGGTTCAAGCCCGACATAACCGCCCCCGGTGGCACGCGGGGGGGTATCCGAAGGGATTTCCGCACGATAAAAAAAAAAAAAAAGGTACCGTACTCTTTGAAAAAAAAAACAGTGGCGCTTTGGGGGTGCCTGCCGATTAAAAAAAACAATTTGTTACTTCTGTCGAGTAACAAATTGTTTTTTTAATCGGCAGCATCCCTCCCACCCTCTCTCCCACCCTTGAAGATTTCACTTAAAAATACCGATTGCATTCAAAATTTGCACTTTTGGAACTCAAGGTCCACTCTCCTCCTCCATAAGCCAAACACATTAAACCATGGAAATTCAAATCCAATTCAAATGATCTTATTTATTTGGCTTTTACGGGGGTGACTACTGTCTGACCTCCCAACCCCGAGAGGAAAATCTACGTCAGAGCCTCGTCCGTCAATCAGCCTGTGCCGTCTTGCAGGTGAGGTTGGCATGGTCCTCCTTGCTTTCTATATTACTATTATTCTTGTACTCTCTTCTCTACCACCACACACAATATTCCACCAGATGCTTGCTTGCAAATAATATTGCTAATGATTTGCTACAAATTGTCTGCCTGCCGAGAACGTCCCCTGTTGACTCTATTCCAAGCAATTCTCTCAGGGAATGACTAGAATTTTCCGCACAGTGATTTATGAACGTGTCTGCAGCAATTAGGTGGGATTGTCAGGGATTTCGCATGAATTAACTTTGCGTAAAGTACCAATAGGTAATGCCGGGGGAGTTTTGAGTCGGAGGAACGGTGAAAGTTTTTTTTTTAAATAGCCTTAACAAGTTGCAAATTTGAAGGCAAATATTTTACGCTACATCAAAAGTATTGGCAACTAACTAGCTTTTGCCCGCGGCTCCGCACGTGTGAAATTCTGATCCTATTCCCACAATCCATTGATAAAAAGTCCATGTCCTATTCTAGATCATAATCTATCTCTGTGCTAAATTTCATCCAGATCTGTTCAGCCGTCTGTGTGGTGGTAGAAATTTGATGACACAAATTTGTCACAAAATTCGGCCGGGTGGGTACCACCGTGCACGATTCCGAAAAACCCTCCATAGTAATCCAATTTCGGTTTCATTGCGTTCAGGGGTCAGCAAGTGCATAGCCGGGCAAGGGTGATTGTGGTCGCAGCACTAGTGGGACCGGTGGGTGTCACGCGGTGCTGCTACGTCAATCCTCTTCTGATGAGGCCGTCAAGCTGAGTGCCACCATTGTTAACATGTTACGTGTATGTAATGGTGACCCTCTTTCCTGAGACTACCTTCAGCTTACCATCAGGCGAGGTGAAGTCAAATTGACGTGTCCTAAATATAAAAAAAAAGGCAATCGAGAGACTAACTTGACGAAAGTCATTAATGAATACAACACTCGCTCGATGACCACCGGCAGATATATTGTTCCAAGAATACAAAATTATTACGGTGATAGAACATTGAAAAAACGAATACCTTATTATCTGAATAGTCTGCCGTTGGAAATTAGAGAAGAACCAGAAAAAAATTGTGTATAAGAAAAAACTTAAAAGACATTTTTTAGATTTACTAGAATGATTGGGTATCCGAAGGGATTTCCGCACGATAAAAAAAAAAAAAAGGTACATTCCGGTATCATAACGATAGCGGTTTGTTGTCATTATAATTATGTAAAAGTGTTATTTAAACAAACGCGATTTGTATTATATTATATTAGAATTTGTACGGAGACTAGATCACCCAGTCAAACCATCAACTCGGTTTTGGGGGACAAAGAAAGTAGCACATGTACATTTATAGTATAATAAAGAAAGAAAAAATATCAACATTTACGAATACCTACTTCATACATATAAAAAAAACCGTTCCCGCAGGGGGAACGCACAGGTAGATTTCGTGAAGCAATTAATATTATTTTTTAACGTGTTTAATTTTTTTTTCTCGAAAACGGTAACTTTTAGCGAAAAACTTTTCAGACATTTATTTTAGACTTAAAAATGGCCTATCGATTAAAAATGTTTCCGACGGCAAGAATGTTCACCGGTTAGAAGTTATGATTTTTTTCCCGAAAAATTTTGGTTTTTCCCCCCTCCACTTTTAGTTAAAGTTTTAATCTTATAATTAAATAAATGTTTAAATAAAGATTTATAATTAAAAGTTGTTGGTGTTCATGTTCATAGTATGGGATAAAATTAGAACGGTTCGAATATCTTTCATGGAACGTGAAATTTTGAGGGAAAACTGATTTCACAAAAAGTGAGGCCCTACCGTCCCCTTAGGCCGGATTCCACCCGTTTCGTCAACTAAGTTTACATCCAAGCAATTTTTGACCGCAGTTTGAAAGCGATCGGGGCAAAAATGGGACCGTGAGAGTGCCGGAAATTTTGGGAAGTGGAACCATACATACATATATATATATATAAACTTTTTGACCAGTGGTCATTTCGGACTCAGGGGGTCATAACTAGACCTCCTATGAAGAAATTTTTTTTAAATTCGACAGTAGTCAAGAAACCAATAGGTAGATCGATTTCATCGAAATCTACCTAAAAATAGCTCAACTATTTTAAGCATATTTATTCTGATGTTATTTAACATAACATAACATAATATAACATTACTTCACGCCTGTATCTCCGAAGGGGTAGGCAGAGGTGTATTACACACCCACGATTCGCCAATTATGTGGAGGTCCCAATGTAATAGGGGGCGAGCCTATAGCCATCTACCGGGCACATTATTAAGCGAGCGATCATTATCATTTATTAATGCACACATAACTACGAAAAGTTAGAGGTGTGTGCCCGAACAACTGGGGATCGAACTTGAGACCTCGTCTCAGCAGTCCGTTACGTATGCCTCTGGGCTATTTGCTTATCCAAAAAATAATAAACATTGAACCTCATCCTTTTGGTTAAAAAATAGAAGCATACGAGCAAATCCATTATATGAGCATCCTATGTTAAGTCAATTGTCACTTCCAAGTTTCCGGAGGTTAATAAAACGCATCAGTGACTAACCCATCAGCTAAATTAACTGCACTGTACTCTATTCTTGTCGCTTCATTGACTAGCAATTGTGTATAGGTGTGTTCCACCATTTCGATGGTACATTTCAGTGCGTAAATTTTGAGCTTCAGCCCGTCTGTTGCCTCATGCGTGGGTGACAGTTTCGTGCAAATATTTAGCGAATTTCGCTCAATATTATCGTATGTTTCGTACAAAATATACATACGATTTGCTCGAAACAGTACACAATGCAGGCGCTGCTATACTATGACCATTATGCTTCGATTATTGTATACTAGCTATCGCCCGCGGTTTCGCGCGCATGGAATTCTAATCCCGTTACAAACATCTTTACAAACTTTCTTCTCTCATTCTCTTATTTTAGAAGTTACAGGGGGGGGGGGCACATTTTACCACTTTGGAAGTGTCTATCGCGTCAACTATTTAGTTTAGAAAAAAAATGATATTAGAAACCTCAATATCAGTTTTTTCTAAGAAGAATATCCAAAAAAAACATTTTTGACTTTCAGTTCTCAGTATGGGGAACCCCCAAAATTTATTGTTTTTTTTCTATTTTTGTGTGAAAATCGTAATGCGGTTCACAGAATACATCTACTTACAAAGTTTCAACAGCATAGTTCTTATAGTTTCGGAAAAAAGTTTACGTATTTGGCCATTTGGCTACGGAACCCTAAAAATTGCATGGCATGAACCAAGTGATATGCATACGTCACCAGCAACTTGATTTTTTATAAAAATTTGATGCAAAATCTTTTGTCAATTTTTTTCGATAGCAGAATATCACCACCAAAGAATTGTAACTGTTGGATCTGTCACACATAAACAAAGAATGCTATATAATTGAAACTGTGAATATATACCTACGTTTCTGACTAACACACACTAACATAACAAAACAAAAAATCGAGGATTACCTACGTTTCTGACTAACACACACTAACATAACAAAACAAAAAATCGAGGATCGATTGCCCGCGAAATTTGAAAAGTCACCTTGCTTTTTGAGCACAACTCGTATGTCGATCACTTCTTCATCCCGCTCTGTCTGCTTCTGTCTCATCCCCATCTCGCTCAAACAAATCCTCTAAATATCTCTGACAACGTTAAAATATTCTTTCTTTATTCATAATTTCATCGACCTCCCCTTTTGTGTAATTCGATTCACGCCCAAAATTATAATCAATCCTACTTTCGAATTGCCAATATCATTGTTGTAAAAGATGTCAAGTTTTGATTAATATTTCGAATGTCATCAAAGCAGCCAATGGTAACGATACATTTCAAATGTCGTATAATTAATGTCTTCAGCTGTCAGATTACATTATTGAATTTCTTTGAAATTTGAATTCGAAATTCAAAATCTTTGAATGTAAGATTTGGCATTTGTCATAGTAGTCAAGTTTGGAATGTCATCGAAACATTTGACAATTAAAATGATAATGACGTTTATTGCAGACGTCATTTATACTTGCGTCTCCCAAAGGAGTAATAGACGGGTATTCTACCCATAAATTTCGCTTGATTCTATTTTTTTTTGTTTTTTGACTTGGCGAGCCTATTACCGTTATTATAAACTAGCTCAGTCTCGTGACCCAAAGAACCTATTAAGGGAGTTAAAAGTAGTTATAATATGTCCTTCTCCCGGTTGTAGTCCGTATTAATATTCAGCCAAAACCGTTTGAGTAAGAAAACAAACTTTCAACATTACAGTAAGAAGAAATATGTTTTTATGACGGATGTCATTTTTTAATTTAAATTAAGAATAATAAAATGCATAACTCACGTCTTATATCTTCCGATCGTGTATTAATTTCCACCTCTAGGCACCTCTCTAGATTACCATGACGCCATAAACGTATCTAGCTTCACAGCATCCTCTGGTCCGCAGTAATAACTCACGTGGCATCCTGTGCTCCCAATCCGGCGAGCTCCCCTACATTCTTGTTCGTAATCAATGCCTTCCTAGAATACCGCCACTGATTTACTGAACTAATCTATTTTAGTCTCCTAACTTACAATAAAGAGCGGAGACCTCGCTCTTTATAGCAACGGAGTACACGTCATGTGGAAAGGGTTGACTTGTTACTTTGAGCGGTTATGATTTTATTAATGAGCTAGCTGTGCCCGTGACTTCGTCCGCGTGGACTAAGATCGGGTTTTTTTTGTACGAAACCCTAATATTTTTTCTAAAATAAAGTACCCTTGCGTTGTATAACATCATCTATCTGCTGTCCCGTCAAAGTCGGTTCAGCCGAGATTTGGCTGAATAGAGTCCTATACATAGAGAAAACATTTTAGAAAATCTTTTTTTTATATAAAATCATATTCAATTAGTAAAAATCCTTTGTATAAACTCTTGAGGCATTTACTGTGCCTTTTTTTCGTTCAAGCTCAAGATGAGAGTTCCAATTGTGATTGGTCCAGGTAGTTCATTTTGCAGAGTATTCCGTCTAGAAAGCACATATGACTTTGGAGCCTACTTCTCCATTCCATTCCATAATATGATTTGTTAAGCGTAGCGAGCCGAAGGCGAGCGAAGCGTCTTTGGTTTCAGAGTTGAATTTCAAACAAATGATACTCCTCCGAGACCGTTTGACCGATCTCGACCAAATTTGCCACGGTGATCAAGTAGACATTACTGAGTGTCGCAAGGGGTCGAATGTCCAGATCGGTCTTACCATCAAGGAATAATCACCGAAAAACCAAATCAATGGAAAAAGTCGACCGGTCACGTTGACCTATTGTTGATAGGTAAATCTCGCTACGCTTAAGTTTGGGTTGATTGCGAAGCTGGTAACCGTCCTAGTATAATTGCTGTCCTACCCCCAACCCCGACAATCTCTATTTACCCACCTTCGGTCATTTACAAGTGTAAGTTTATGAAAAAACGAAACCAGTGCGAGAGAGAGAACATAATTGATACACATTTACATCCGAAAGAGACAGAACTAGACTTAATTACACTACTTGTGGAGTGGTTCGGTCAAAATATCAATGAACTTTACCTATGTGAAGTATATTTAGATTGTAGATAATTTCCTCTAGCGTTACGTAATGCGCTTAATGTACGATTGCGGCCATTATAGACTTTTAAAAGCGTATGTTTATTCTGTAAATAGATAGTGATTATTATTTTGTACACAATTTTATTAGTTTCACCTTTAAACTTACTATGTTTGTAAAGTGTAAACACATCTTAGAAGTCGTATATAATAATATTCTTTGACATTCTATACAACGCTATCAACTCGCAAATTAAGCATGGCTTAACTAACTTGTATATGGGTTAAAGAATGCGAATATATACATAATTAGATAGATTTTATGTTGTAAATACAAACACCCAGACCAATGCAAACAGACTGTTCATGTTAACAATTATTTACACTGAGCGGGAATCGAACCCGAGACACCTGACTACCACCACTAGAACCTGGTTGTGATTATAATGTATTTTTCCTAAACAGAAATCGACCAATATATCTGCCGATTGACAGACTGGCGCAGGCTTTGCTCTCGCGATTGTGGGGTCAGACGGAAAGCGCTCCCGTAAAACCATGCGGAACCAGGGCTCTAACCCAAACCCATGAGGCCCTCCTAGGAGTACAAGGGCCTCTACCACTTTCGGGCAGATCTCTGTGCGACTGTAAAAGCATGCAATCCATGAAAAACTAGTCTAATCAAACGTACAGCCAGCAAACGACAGGTCAATAATATATGACCAGCTAGTACTAGCGAAGGCTGGGAACCACGCACCGGTGATATACTCTATAACACCTTCCTCCACATTTCTAACACTAAATCTTTCAACTCAACTCATCCGTTTCTAACTCTAGATTTTATTAAATGGACTGGACTAGTTACTAACGTATTAGTTCGGCCGTAAGATCAGTGTTTCGTGATTCGGTAGTAAACACACTTTATGTGAATATTACACAACGGATCTGTTTGCACGCCGCAGTCCCGAGAAATCGTTGGTGTTGTAACCGTACTTGAACAAACACTTGCTTCTACATAACTTAACGAAATCTACATTTATTGAGCCGCTTGTTATGGACTCACTTGGACTTATATTATTTATACTACATACGAACTCAGTAATAGGTATTACAGGTCAGGGGGCCATCTCGAAACCGGAGATGGCCCTGGGTCAGTCGGGGTGCGATTGAAATGCCTTATGGGCTACCTTACACCCCGGCGTCTCAAGAACTGTGCGAGTCGAATCAAGCCCGACATAACCACCACCCCCGCTCGCCGGCGGGGGAAATCAGAAGAGCTTTCCGCACGAGAAATAAAAGCTATTACAGGTTAAAAAACCCCCGACAACAGCTTGCTTTTTTTATCCATTCTCACTAAGTGTCCGAACCAGATAAGCATCCCTTTCTTTATCTTAATTTATCTTCTACCATACCACAACGTTCCCTTATCGTGCTGTTCTTCGCTTGGTCTATTTATGAATTTACTAGATATGAAAAGCGTTGGTAGCTTAGTTGTTAAGTCGGCCTTACAATTGAGAGGTCCTGGATTGGAATCCCAGCGATTACACTTCCAACGTGAACCCACTCCTGACACAAACAGTTTAGCTAAGCTGGAGGAGTTAGGGGGAATATTAGTAATTTTGGATACTTATATAACTACTTTAAAAACCAAGCATATGGTCTATCTTATATTAAGCAGTTACCTTGGCTAATGATCGCTTACATAGCTTGGGAAGGAGGCCACATTAGCTCATGATTCGCTTACCACCGTGCACGATTGCGAAAAACCCTCCATAGTAATCCAACTTCGGTTTGATTGCGTTCAGGGGTCAGCAAGTGCATAGCTGGGCAGGGAGATTGTGGTCGCAGCACTAGGGACCGGTGGGTGTCACGCGGTGCTGCGACGACAATCCTCTTCTGATGAGGCCATCAAGCTGAGTGCCACCATTATTAACATGGTACGTGTATGTAATGGTGATCCTCTTTCCTGAGACTTTACCTTCAGCTTACCATCAGGCGAGGTGAAGTCAAATTGACGTGTCCTAAATATAAAAAAAAACCTGACTGTGGGAAAAGTCGAGAAGATGTTACCATCTCAACATTAATGACTGTACTGTTACTGTGCGTACCTTTTTTTTTTCGTGCGGAAATCCCTTTGGATTCCCTCCCGCCGGCCAGCGGGGGCGGTTATGTCGGGCTTGAACCAACTAAAACCGCACGCCGTCTCGGGTCTTAAAACGCCAGGATGTAAGGTTGCCCATAGAGCATATCCCTCGCACCCCGACTGACCCTGGTCCATCTCCGGTTTCGAGATGGCCCCCTCGGGTTTGGGAACCACGGTGTCCCCGTCTTGCCCTGATTTGGGGGAGGGGCGCTAGACGCCCCACCGTCCCGGCCTGCTTCTGCTGGGGTGAAGCTCATCGTTGTTACTGTTCGTACCTTTTTTTTTTTTTTTTTTTTTTATCGTGCGGAAATCCCTTCGGATACCCCCCCGCCGGCCAGCGGGGGCGGTTATGTCGGGCTTGCACCGACTAAAACCGCACGCCGTCTCGGGTCTTCAGACGCCGGGGTGTAAGGTTACCCATAGAGCATATCCCTCGCACCTCGACTGACCCTGGGCCATCTCACCACTAACAGCATCGCTCATCCTGTCTCCTCTGAAAGCAGAGGAGTACGGAGAGCGATGTGTTCCCGCCACGTTGGGTATTGGCCGACGATCAATGCCAACCCTATGAAGGGGTGAAGGGGAAGCCATTGACCGCCGCCCAGGGTGTACCGGCCGCTCCGATTCCGTTCCCCCCGGACTGCAGCGGGATCGGAATCGGAGCGACACTCGAGGAGGTTACCCAACACACACCCCTTACTGTTCGTACCTACGATGAGCTTTTCTCAAAACCCTTGACCAATGTCACGAACACGCTAATTATTTATAACTATAACATAATGTATATTAATTATAATCTGCAAACTCGCTATGTAAACGTTTGTGTTGGCATGCCGCCAGTCCGCGTTATTTCACGACCTATATAAATCTGGATTCAGTTGTGCCTGTTGGGAGAACATTGTGCTAATGACCGTGAGCGTTGACAATCCCGTTGGGTTAATACCGATGCCCGGGAACTCAAAAGACATCTGGATTAATCGGCTGTGTTCAAAACCTAATTTAGATTTAGATTCTGTAACATGAAATTTATAATTGCGTCTTTTTTCCATGGGACGTTTTTTTTTTAATACCACTTAGGTGACAGACAAACACTCGGCCCACCTGATGGGAAGCGGTTACCGCGGCCCATGGACGTGTGCAACACCAGTGGCGTCACACTCGCGCTGCCTACCCTGTAAAGGAAAGGGGATGGGAAAGGAGTTTGGGAGGGGATGGGAAAGGAGTTTGGGCTCCGGCACCCACCAAACGGAACGCAACAGTTCAAATACTGTTACTTGGCGTCGATATTCTGTGAGAGGGTGGTGCTTCCCCGGTCGAGTCGGCCCATTCATGCAACGGCCAAAATGACTGTTGCTTGACTCTACCACTCTTTTTTTTGCTGTGGATATTCCCATCCCAGTTCCTCTAGGAAGCGTTTTAGACCCAAAGTAAGCATAGTTTAACTAGCTTGTGTTATGGTTTCTATAATGCGGATAAACATACTTATATAAACGGCCTCTGTAGCGTAGCGGTAGTGCATTCGACTGCTACGACAGGGGGCGCGGGTTCGATTCCCGCTCAGTGCAAATATTTGTATGCATGAATATGTCTATTTGCATTGGTCTGGGTGTTTCTATGTATAATATGTATGTATTTACAAAAAAAAAAGTATATAAGTATGTTTATCCGCATTCTGGAACCCATAACACAAGCTAGTTAAACTATGCTTACTTTGGGTCTAGAAAGCGCTGTGTAGAATGTCGTAAAATATTTATTATTTATTATACTTCTTTATTTTTGTAAATACATACATATTATACACTAGCTGTTGCCCGCGGGTCCGCTCGCATAGAATTCTGATCCCGTTCCCGCAACCCATGGGAACCTATTCCCGGGATGAAAGCCTATGTGTTATTCCGGACTATAATCTATCCCTGTGCCAAATTTTAGTCAGATCCGTTCAGCCGTTTTTGCGTGAAAGAGTAACAAACATCCATCCGTCCATACTTACAAACTTTCGCGTTTGTAATATTAGCAGGATAGATACACCCAGACCAATGCACATAGAAATATTCATGCATACAAATATTTGCACTGAGCGGGAATCGAACCCGCGCCCCCTGTCGTAGGAGTAAAAACACTACCGCTTCGCTATCTGAAGCGACCACGGTGCACTGAGGTATGCAGCGTAAGAAAGTATCAACCGGCCCTTCTCAGGGCCAGCTGACCCCATTGAACGAGGGGGTCGGGGTATGGCGGGCCTGCAAGGCCCGCGAGGAGGGGGGTCGCTCCAGGTACCCCTCTGCTCTTATCAGAGGGGACACTGCGAATGGCCCAGGGTCAGTCGGAATGCGAGGGATATGCTCCATGGGTAACCTTACACCCCGGCGTCTGTAGACACGAGACGGCATGCGGTTTTAGTCGGTTCAAGCCCGACATAACCGCCCCCGCTGATCGGCGGGGAGGTATCCGAAGGGATTTCCGCACAAAAAGAAAAGGTATGCAGCGTAATGGGCTATTGGTCCTGCTGTCATGTTCGCTTACTGGTCCTGACTTTCTGTTGTTCAGAAGAGTTATAATCCGAAAGATCCAAGTGAGTTAATCTTGATGTCTTGTTTGTTGATCGGGTGCTTACATCTGATTGCTTTATTGCTAGTGTATCATATGTGCAGCTTATTCCACAAACGCGTAGCTATGACAGAATATCTAATTAATTGTGAAATAAGCTCCAATAACTATAAATAAGTTTCATACAAAAAATAAAATTCAATCACAGAATTATTTCCAATAATTTCATAGCATAGCATAACTCAACAACGCCTTGACCAATTCTTTTTTTTTAATGTTCGTTGAAATCCAAGGATGGTTTGTACGGAGAGAAAAGTTTAAAAAATTACATAAAAAAATTACAGGCATGTTTGGGATAAATAGGTGCCACGGTGTGAAGTATGCCACGGGCGAAGCCGCGGGGTCAGCTAGTAAATCATAA
Organism: Cybosia mesomella; assembly: GCA_946251805.1. Classification (NCBI taxonomy): domain Eukaryota; kingdom Metazoa; phylum Arthropoda; class Insecta; order Lepidoptera; family Erebidae; genus Cybosia; species Cybosia mesomella. The sequence continues at coordinate 1,669,226 of OX276403.1, read as the reverse complement.
ATAAATGAATAAATATTGTAGGACAAAGTACACAACGCCATCTAGTCCCAAACTAAGCAGAGCTTGTCATATGGGTTCTAGAATGCGGATAAACATACTTAAATACTTTTTTTTGTAAATAAACACATATTATACTTAGAAACACCCAGGCCAATGCAAACATACATATTTTCATTTTCACTGAGTGTGAATCGAACCTAGGACGTCTCTTTTTTTTTTTTTTTTACGTGCGGAAATCCCTTCGGATACCCCCCCCGCCGGCCAGCGGGGGTGGTTATGTCGTGTCTCCACTAAAACCGCACGGTGTCCTCCCCAAGTGTCCGTTGCCGGGCACCCCGGGTCAGGCCTCGAAAGGATAACCCCAGGGTTGCCGGCGGAAATCCACGACCTCTGGCTTAGTAGTCGAACGAAATGAACTCTGGGAGTAGAATCTTGTGTAAAAATTCTATAAATGACGAATCTAAATCTAAAGCAATTTCCCTTGTAAATAGATGGTTGTGAAAAACTTGTCATTCCCGATAGACATTCTGCACTGCTTTGGTTTTCCTTCCAATCGTTGATAATAACTGCCTTGTACTTCTTACTGCCGATATATTTTATAATTATGCCTTAGAGGTTCTTTAAGATTACTTTCTATGGCCTCCCAAGTAATTTTGAGAGTCACGTTTTCATCTAGCATCCGTACATGTGTAAGAAAAATTGACAATACTTTGAAGAGGCCCGCCAATACACAATTCCTCAATTACTTTTCAATTAGGATGTGTTCTCGGTAAATCTATTGGCTTCATCAATTTTGTCATGATTGGAAAGGTATTTCCTGTTTAAAATGAGAAACCGACATAGCTTAGCAAGAACTACTTCTCAGCTTTTATCTTTGATATTTTTTAAAGAATATAGAATATATATTTTTTTTAAACCGCGGTAGCCTAGTGGTATGGGTAAAGGACTGCTGAGACGAGGTTTCAGGTTCGATCCCAGGTATTACCATGGCACACACCAATGACTTTTCGATGCTTTTCGAAGTTATGTGTGTATTTATCGCAGGTTTATAAGTGCCCGGTTAATGGCAATAGGCTCGCCACCTATTACATTGGGACCTAAAACATAAACTGGCGAAACGTGGGTGCTAGCACCTCTGCCTACCCCTTCGGGGATATAGGCGTGAGTTTATGTTATGTTATGTTTATGTTAAAATTTTTAAGCATTTTGTATGCTTACTTTTTTCTAAAGATTTAGATCGGAAAAAGAGAACATCTAGGACGGGACTTGAACTCGCAACCAGTCCCTTACAGGGGGAATGCTCTGACCAACTGAGCCACCTAGACACGTCCCAGATATTTGAAATTCTCCGATACATTAATACGTCTTAAGGCGTATTAACAATTTTTTCCGATCTAAATCTTTAGAATATAGAAGTACTTACCTAACAGAAATTACTCCTTAGACGGCCTCTGTGGCGTAGCGGGTAGTGCATGCAACTGCTACAACAGGGGGCGCGGGTTCGATTCCCGCTCAGTGCAAATATTTGTATGCATGAATATGTCTATTTACATTAATCTTTATTACTCTGGGTGTTTCTATTTATGATGTGTATATATTTACAAAAAAAAAAAAAGTATATGAGTATGTTTATCCGGATTCTGGAAGCCATAACACAAGCTAGTTAAAAACTATGCTTACTTTGGGGTAAACAGCGCTGTGTGGATTGTCGTAGAATATTTATTGATTTGTATTACAGTACCCCTCCAGCTAATCTAAATTGCTTGTATTATTAGTAGGTTCACGTCGGTAGTGTAATGACTGAACTGGCGACCTCTCAATCGCAATTCCGACGCCTCACCTTTTTTTTTTTTTCGTGCGGAAATCCCTTTGGATACCCTCCCGCCGGCCAGCGGGGGCGGTTATGTCGGGCTTGAACCGTCTAAAACCGCACGCCGTCTCGGGTCTTAAGACACCGGGGTGTAAGGATACCCATAGAACATATCCCTCGCACCCCAACTGACCCTGGGCCATCGCCGGTTTCGAGATGGCCCCCTTACTTGCTCTCCACTGTGCCCTCTGCTAATCAGAGGGACACGTGGAAAGCTTCCGAACAGCCCTTAACAGGGCCGTCCTCGCCTCGGTCGGAGTTGGCGGTAGGCGGCAGCGTCTCTCCCGCCCTAGGAGAGAGGCGCTGCTGTCTCCGTTGCCCAGGGTGCACCGCGTGGATGTCCCCAACCAAGCACCCCAGTCCGACGCCTTACCTACCTTTAAAAGATTCACTCCCATCAAATTTATCATGAACAGGTCTTTAAAAATCTTTATATCTATTTGCCAGCAATTCACCTTTCTGAGTACTTGAGGTCCACTTGTATGCTTGAGCGGCACCTTTTTTTTTTTTTTTTTTTCCGTGCGGAAATCCCCTCGGATACCCCCCCGCCGGCCAGCGGGGGCGGTTATGTCGGGCTCGAACCGACTAAAACCGCACGCCGTCTTGGGTCTGCAGACGCCGGGGTGTAAGGTTGCCCATAGAGCATATCCCTCGCACCCCGACTGACCCTGGGCCATCTCCGGTTTCGAGATGGCCCCCTCGGGTTTGGGAACCACGGTGTCCCCGTCTTGCCCCGGTTTGGGGGAGGGGCGCTAGTCGCCCCACCGTCCCGGCCTGCTTCTGCTGGGGTGCCAGGCGGCCTCACCTGCCACCCCCAGGCCTGCGCTCATGGAGGACGGAGGTCGTTAAGCGCCCTCCGGCGCCTGAGTCGCCTGCGACGCGAGGCGAGCGTGTTGCGGGCTCGGCGGGCCGGGAGGGTTCTGAACCTCTGCTTGAGCGGCACCTAAATCGTTTTCTACTTGATGACCGCTCGGCTAACTCAGATCTCATAAGTAGTACAATGCGATTCATCTTTGTACGTTCACGGACCTCTTACGAGATTATTGATTTTACATACACACATATTGTCACGCCTTTTTCGCTTCGGAGTAGGCAAAAACAACAGCCTGCCATCTACTTCTGTCGTTAGTCTTTGTACATTGTAACGAGAATTTAAAAGGGGAATGCCCCCGGTGAAAACCGAACTGGTTGTCCGACAGGTCGGGCCCCACCTGTCTGCGATAATTCGTTCAAAGAGCTTGTACACCTCATCGATCAAAACGATCGATCGGTAACCGGAAGGTTAGTCCGCCGGCCGCCCCGCCTTCAGGATCAGAACCAGTTTCCCCGCCTGGCCCCTTTCAAGGCATGCGCTAAAGAGTCCCAAAGGTGTCCCAAGGGCCAGGATCCATTTTCGGCCTGGAATATCGTAGGGTCCGAGGGCAGTGCTTTTGCGCGCATTAAGCTGGAGAACTTCTGTCCCTGGCTCACACTCTCTCTGGGTATGGTAGGGTATTTAGGGCACGTAGAACGGACGAATACTCAGCAAATGACGTGAATCCCAGCTAGGAGCGGTTCAAACACAATAACCACTAAAATCTATTACAATGTCCATTGATCAGAGTTATTGAACGAAGCGGTATGTACAGCATCAAAAGTGACTGAACAATAAAAATAATACTCTTACCTCCTTTTTATGACGTGATGAAGTCCCCACAGGCACCAACACACCGATGGCAATGCTAACGTGGTTAACCTCGTCAGGCCTCCGTCACTCGCTCAAGGCCGCGCGCTATATACCTTTTTTTTTTTTTTTTTATCGTGTGGAAATCCCTTCGGATTCCCCCCCGCGTGCCAGCGGGGGCGGTTATGTCGGGCTTGAACCGAATACCTAGCGCTCGCGTATCGTCGACGATACAAACAGGCAGAGGGCTGCTGAGCGCTCGCATCGGACCGCACTGTACGTTTCCCGCGCTTACGCTTCGAAATGCAGAAACCCCGTAATTATTGTGCAGTGGATGGGTGTAAAAGTCAAAAAACAAAGGAAAATTTGTCGTTTTTTTCATTGCCGATAGACGAAGAAAGATGAGCAGTATTTTAAATCTTATCTATATGAATGTTGTCACCATTTATTTCTTTAAAAATAAGTAGGTAATAAGCAGATATGTAAATTTTAAATTAAAGGAGTTTTTTGAGTCAGTTATTATAAAAGTGTTGTTTTATAGGTAATTCTAATACTGTTGTTACCCAGTACTTACGCAATAGGTAATGTCCGTTAATTTTAGATTTCTTTGATATTTTAGCTATGGGTAGGAATAAGCGTCTATATATAGGTATTTAAACTATCATGGTCATTCACATTCAAGTTATCGGGATATTTACCATGTTGTATATTAGGCATTGCGACAGCTTCAAAACAATACAACATGATAAATATCCCGATAACTTTAATACGAAAGTCTATATATAGGTATATCTACTGTAAATTATTTCGTATTTTATACTAATGGTTGAACAAACTGACAATTAATCTAAATGCATTAAAATTTTAAAAAATCTTATGAGAAAGCTGTATACAGTATACAGTAGGGCCTCCCTAATCCGGATAGGAAAAAGAATACCCTTCCGAATTATTGAGGCGTCCAGATTATAGTAGGTATTTATTATATAAGTGTAGTAAAAAACATAATTTGCACTAGCTTCAATACTTTGTTACAGGAGAAACCGAATGTTGACGAAACTACACTATTTACTCATTTTAAAGCCTATAATAAAGATTCATCTTTTTATGGCGGGCTAAAAGTCCCATCTGAAGCATTCAATAATTATATTGAAGAATTAGAAAAAGTATTCTTATATAACTTTGACAATGTTATAGTGACAATCCACCTGGTAGCACCGTATTACAAATGTTAAAAACCGTTGATTTTCCGTCGCTTTGGTCCTGTTTTCCTTATGATTATTTAAAATTAAAATTTAATAACAGAGAATTCCGAGAAGGAAAAAAAATATAAATCATTATATAAAACTAAAACATATTTGATTGACAAATAAAAAACATGGTTGATTCGTAACATTCGTTTTATTACAATAATCACCATAGGTACAACCCTAGCACATTCTTACAATGGCGTCACTAGCACGGCGGGCAACACAGTCTCGACTCTATGAACGCGTGTTTAAGGTACAATTCTTCTCGTTCTGTGCAGCAGGTATTATTAAAATTTTGTAGGTGAATATAGACTAGGTATTTGCGCTTTTGTATGGGAGTGATGTATCTGTTACGTTAGTAACTATTTATTAATCTGTGACCTCGTCACGTCGGTGAGGAGGTGTCCGTACTAGTATAGAAGTCATTGGTTCCGACATCCTAAAAGTTTGTGACGATGTTTGGATGTTTGTTACTCTTTCAAGCAAAACGTTTGAACAGATGTTGGTACAGGGATAGATTATAGTCTGGAGTAAAACATCTCGGGAATAGATTCCCATGGGTTGTGGGAACGGGATCAGAATTCCACGCGGGCGGAGCCGCGGGCAACAGCTGATTTATAATATTAGTAAGATTATGGTAAAATATCGATTAGTCCCGGTGTCCACCACCAATTTGGCCACCACTGGTGGACAGAGAGACAAATTATGAAATTATGTTCCGCTGTCCACCAGTGGTGGACAGAGCAACATACTTACCGGACTAGTGGTTCCGGCGCTTCGCCGCCCGCAGCCGCGGCACGCTCGCTTCGCTCGCTCGGCTCGCGCTCTGTTCTAACTTAACCTAACCCACTTTACACTTATTTTCGGAATATAAGCCGAGCGAGGCAAGAAGTGCGAAATATCAGTCCATCGATTGATAAATATTCGAAAAATCGTTCAGTCGAAGCAGCGTTTGGCGACAAAAAGTCGTTTCGCAATAACACAACTTTTCAAAATATGTTGCTCTGTCCGCCACTGGTGGACAGCGGAACATAATTTCATAATTTGTCTCTCTGTCCACCAGTGGTGGCCAAATTGGTGGTGGACACCGGGACTAATCATAAAATATGGTAAACTAGTTGACCCGGCAAACTTCGTTCCGCCTTAGAATTAAGTTATGTCAAGTCTTTGCACCCTGGCATTAAGCATTTTGGTCGGTTCGAGTCCAATACAACCACAAAAAGGCATAGTAAAGGCGGAGATAAATGTAAAAAATCAAAGATCATGAAAATCGTCCCCCAGTTCTTGAGTTTTTCCCGGTCATCACTTCGACTTTGTTTTATATATTAATAATTATCATTATGTTTTATTGCAAAAAAGTGTTTGTAGTTACAATGATAGTACATACAGGGTAGGTCTTACAACTATTTCCGGTTACAATCTAGTGGGTGAAGTTCTGTTTCCCTTGACAGGTTCGTTATTAACCTGTTGTAAGGAGCAACAGCCCTTTTCCCTATGGTTTACTATACATAGCAATAATAATAATAGATAGATCGGTCAGAGCGCCGCGCAATAATTATCGATATCACCATTCCACATGACGATAATCTTGTAAAAGCCGAAAAAGTAAAAACATGCTCACGAGATTGTCGACATGTGGAGTGTGGATTCGGCGATTATTGTTCCGATAGTTGTATCGGTTCACGGACTGTTTGCCAAGAGCCTCGAACAACATCTCCAGAGGCTCGCGTTAGGCTGTTAGGTCAAGGGTTTGATGCAGAAGGCAGTTTTACTCCACACGGCACATATTGTAAGAAGATTCCTATCTCTGGAGCCCTAACCACCGGTAGCTTGGTTCCTGTACCCGATGCCGGTGGGTCACAATTTTTTTTTTTTATATATTTGTTTTTTTTTTTTTATATGGAATGTATTGAAATAGTAGTTTATGCAACTGTCATATAAGAAGGGGTATTAAAACATGAGAGTCTGTTTATCGCATGAGACGAAGCCGAATGCGATAATAGGTTGACTCGAGTGTTTTAATACCTAAGTTATATGCAGTTTCATACACTACTTTATCTTCACTCATAGGAAAAATTGAAATTAAACAAAGTAGGCAGGTTACAAGGGCGCCATTTTTTTCACAGTTCGAACTGCGCATGCGTGCGCCTTATTCAGCCTAAAACCTTAGACCACCTTAGACTAGTTTAATGAATAAAAAAAGATAGCGATACTATAATGAGTTTTATGATACAGTTGGCGGTACTATAATAAGTTTAAAATTTTTAATTTTATGTATATGCGTTGATAAAGTGCGTATGTATAGAATCGTCTTTGAATTCGTAATTCGAATTTTTCGATTTGAGTGTAGATAAAATATAATTTATATGTATTTTAAATTTAATAAAGGAAATAATAATTGTGCTATATATAGATATGACTTTTCTTGTTAAGTATTGCTTTTGAAATTTGAAGCAAGTATGTCCATTCTTATCGTTCATGACTTGTGCCATATCTGCGGCTGCGCCCATGTCTAGGCGCGAGCTAATCAGGCCGCGACAGCCTCTTTTATGCTCGCAAATGGGTTCAGCATGTCCATTCCGTATCATTCGCTTTTTATGAAAATGAAATAATTATTTATGAAATGGCTTAGCGACAGTAAAGAATAAAAAAAACACAACATGTGACCTACGTCTCCGGCTAAGCTAAATTGCTTGTGTTAGGAGTGGGTTCACGGCGTTAGTGTGATGGCCAGGATCCGAACCCTCGATTTATACTGTTCTGGACGATTCCATTGTTTTTCAGCAGCCATGGTGGTCGTCTTGTCATGAAATGTTAAGTTATCGTAAAGTATCCAACTTTGTTTAATTGTTGGTGTTACTATTTACGCAGAATGAACTTAATGTCTTGTGTTTTTTCTTAGGTTTGAATAAGTAAATCACAAGCTTGTGAAATTGTACCAAAAGTTTGGTCTCGGATTTCTCAGTTCCAATCAGTCGCCGTCCTCCATGAGCGCAGGCCTGGGGGTGGCAGCTTAGGCCGCCTGTCACCACAGCAGAAGCAGGCCGGGACGGTGGGGCGACTAGCGCCCCTCCCCCAAACCAGGGCAAGACGGGGACACCGTGGTTCCGAAACCCGAGGGGGCCATCTCGAAACCGGAGATGGCCCAGGGTCAGTCGGGGTGCGAGGGATATGCTCTATGGGCAACCTTACACCCTGGCGTCTGTAGCCCTGAGAAAAAAAAATGTACTGACCAGTTCGAGTATCATGTCATGTCACACTACCAAATGCGATATGTATACCAAATTACACGGTCTATTACGTGGGAACAAATTTATAGCAAAATTGTTCCGATGTTAAATCCTCGGATGCTATCAGGCATAACACTAAGATGTTAATAATGACTTCTTCGCAGTATAATCTTGTAAAGTTAGCTTTATTTCATAACATAACTTCACGCCTGTATCCCCAAAGGGGTAGGCAAATGTGTATTACACACCCACGATTCGACAGTTATGTTAAGGTCCCAATGTAATAGGGGGCGAGCCTTGCCATCTACACATAATTAAGCGAGCTATAATTAACATTTATGAATGCACACATAACTAAGAAAAGTCAGGTGTGTGCCCGGGGTGACTGAGGATCGAACTCGAGACCTCGTCTTAGCAGTTCGTTACGTACGCCACTGGGCTATCGCTGCTAGTTAGCTTTATTTCGACGTGTAATATTTGCGTTAACTATCACATAATAAATTCAAACCTTGTTTACTTATAATTTAGTCTCCCTTTACCGTCAATCGCTAACGCCTGCTCCCCACGCCGGCCTCGCTGGCAGATAATCAGTGCGCAACGGGCGTTCCCTTTCATAGCGGCGACCGTTCACTAGGATAGTCTTACACGCTTCCATCGTCTCAGCAGCCGGCGACCGTGTTGGTTAGGTAATGGCTGAGCTCGAGGAGCGATCTCGTAATTAATTAGATAAGGTTGCAGGTGATCATTGAAGAGTGACGTGTTTCATGCTTCTGAAAGGTTTTGTTTTGCAATTTTTGACCTCCGTTATGTAGTTCTAAGCATCTATCGAGGCCTTGAGGACCACCGTTTTTAGAATTGTTAGCATCTGGAAAGAAGCTTCTTCTAGACTGCACCTTTTTTTTTTTTTTTTTTTATCGTGCGGAAATCCCTTCGGATACCCCCCCGCGTGCCAGCGGGGGCGGTTATGTCGGGCTTGAACCGACTAAAACCGCACGCCGTCTCGGGTCTACAGACGCCGGGGTGTAAGGTTGCCAATAGAGCATATCCCTCGCACCCCGACTGACCCTGGGCCATCTCCGGTTTCGAGATGGCCCACTCGGGTTTGGGAACCACGGTGTCCCCGTCTTGCCCCGGTTTGGGGGAGGGGCGCTAGTCGCCCCACCGTCCCGGCCTGCTTCTGCTGGGGTGACAGGTGGCCTCACGCGCCACCCACAGGCCTGCGCTCATGGAGGACGGAGGTCGTTAAGCGACCTCCGGCGCCTGCTGCACCTGACTTTTTTACCGAATTTAATAAAAAAACGTCCTGATGAAGTCGAATACGAAGGCCACTTACCTTAATATCTTCCATTCATCATTGATTCGATACTCATTCATTCCGCGGAGCCAATCCACAACATAATTCAACCAAAAAAAGTCAACCTAGGCGTTTGGAGAGAAAGCCCAAAGATATAATCTCTGCCTACCCTGGTAGGAAAGAGGTGTGACTATATGTATGATGAAACCGCTATATTCGCTATCGCATCTAGACTGCATCTTGACACGGCACCTGACTTCCTGAACGAATTCTTTGTATTCGAACATAGATCAACAAAGGAAGTGTTGCATTTTCACAAATATGAAAACATTATTATGAACGTAAAAGCAAAGCAGTATGTTTATGTTAGACTGTTTCATATAGTGTCTGGTTCTCTTTTTTTTGTTTGTTTTCGTGAGGAAAGCCCTCCTGGCGCCGTCCCGCCCGGATACCAGCGGATCCTGAAGCAAGCCGATCTTAGCCGGATTCTTACTCTTGTTCCCGACGCGACGTGCCAGATCGAAAACTACTCGATCTGTACAGATATTGTTTTGAGTCACACTACTCTTGTAGGTCTCAAACAATTTTGATATTTGAAAAGATTTCAATTCTGTTATCCAACGTTGTAGCCAGTCTCCAGTCTAGTTTACACAATAAATGGCTTCACGGTTCAGCGGTTCCGTCCAGACTTCACAATGTTTGAGCACGCCATTTTATTTCCGTTGCCAGTCGCAGATAAGCTAATGAGGAGACTTGTATTTTATTTGTTACATCGACGAAAAGAGACTCTTCGCACTTTTTGATACGTAATATATAAATTCAAAATTTAAAAAAAAAAACCCGCCTCACATATATTTGTAGATATTGGGTATTTTCCCCACTTTTACAAACTTTAAACAACAAACTTTTGTTTGCGGAAATCCCTTCGGATACCCCCCCGCCGGCCAGCGGGGGCGGTAATGTCGGGCTTGAACCGACTAAAACCGCACGCCGTCTCGGGTCTACAGAGGCCGGGGTGTAAGGTTGCCCATAGAGCATATCCCTCGCACCCCACACTTTTACAACCAGAAATTGTTCAGGACTCAACTGATTGTCATTAAACATATTATTTTGTAATGTGCACGTGATGCGCTTTCATTTGAGACCCCACTCGATTATATTTGCAGACATTCGGTTATTCTTCCTCACTTTCACCCCCCACAACTTTTAAACGACTCAACCGATTTTCATCAAACATGTCTAAAACACTCGCCCGTAACTCACCTTTCATACAAAAAAAACTAAATTGAAATCGCTTCATCCGTTCGCGAGCTACGGAGCCGCAGACAGACAGACAGACACGTCAAACTTATAACACCCCTCTTTTTGCGTCGGGGGTTAAAAATGTATCTTTTTAAGGTTTACTGCTGTGCTGCGATAGAATTTTATCTTATGCTTACGCCTGTTATAAAAAATAGGTACCTGGATGACCGAGCTCCGCTAGGTATTTTTCTTCCGACGTTTTCTAAAAATAACACCTAGATAATTATATCAATTAATCGCCCCCCGAAACACCCTGCATAGTAAATTTCATGAAAATCGTAGGAGCCGATTTCGAGTTTTAGATTATGTATATAAGGTGTCACAAAATTAGGTCTCTGAATTTGGTGAGATGACTTGGTATCGATAAAATATGTATTTGAAACAAAAAAAAATAATATCGGGTAAAATAAAATAAATAAAAAAGTATATAAAAAAAAAAAAAAAACACCACCCGCGACGAGCACACGGGACGCTGGTCGCGATTTAGGTATTTCCCACACATCCGCTTGGAGAATACTGCGAGGATACTATCCGCGATACCAATCCGCGATACTAAATCGCAATCAGCGTCACGTGTGTTCGTCGCGTCACGTGACACTGGTCGCTGGTGGTGTTTTTTTTTAATATATATTTTTTTTATTTTACCCGATATTATTTTTTTTTGTTTCAAATACATATTTTGTCGATACCAAGACATCTCACCAAATTCAGCAACCTAATTTTGTGACACCTTATATACGCTTGTTTCAAGGTGTTAGATATGGGTAAGCAAAGTTTTAATTACACTCTCACTATGCCAGCCATTTGTGCAACACTAACGAATAAAAAGTCTAAAAGAAATACTCAATAAAACTCAATCGAGAAATCAACCTGAGACCTCACGTTATAGCAGTCGCTACTGCTGCCACCGCGGTGAATATTCTATGCTTTAGAAAAGATATAAATTAATACAAAATTTTAATTTTAAATTAAATCTTCAGAAAAAATGCCGAAATGAAATTTAATTACTTTTGTTCTAGTGGTAGATGTTTTCTTTTTAAACTAGGTCTGCAGCTTCTGCTGTTGCAAAAATTGAGCGAGGCTCCCCGACTGATAACTTACTATCAATTTAGGGGCTTATGCCATTACCATCCACAAGTCTCAAGGACTTCCTTTGGATCTTACCGCAATTTCAAAAGAACTTTTTCTAACGGTGATAATTCGTAAGGCTAGTCTGATTTTCGTTTTTCTTTTTTTGTCTTGTGTATATGAACAAATAACTTAATTCAATACCAATCGCGTGAATGAGACGTTTTTGTTCATTGAGAAATCAGATTTTAAATATTCTTTCCGGTGATTATTCCTCCGTGGTACTTTTGATTTTTGATTTTCCTAGCCTATAACCTCCACGCTCATATGTTGTGTATATATGCCAAATTTGATCTAAATCGGTAGAGTGGTTTAAGAGGAGTTAGCGAACAACCGAAATACATGAGTCGTCTAAGAGACAGCTTCACTCTTTCAGAGCTTCGCTCAATTTAGTGGTAGGTACTAGGGACTTCCGCACGAAAAAAAAAAAAAAGAAAGGTACCACTGTTCTGGGTCTAGCATTATGTTCAGATTTGTAAAGAGAATAATAATATTCCGAGATGAAAAGACCAATGCAAATTATTATGCAAAAAAAAACCGGCCAAGTGCGAGTCGGACTCGCCCATGAAGGGTTCCGTAGCAGCAAGTAAAATTTTTATATTCGAGTTGATTGAATGAAAGGTAAATTGCTGTTTACGATTTATGACGTTTTAAAAAAAAACTACATACTAGATCTCGTTCAAACCAAATTTCGGTGGAAGTTTACATGGTATGTACATCATATATTTTTTTTAGTTTTATCATTCTATTATTTTAGAAGTTACAGGACACACACACACACACACACACACATACACACATTTTACCACTTTGGAAGTGTCTCGCGCAAAGTATTCAGTTTAGAAAAAAATTATGTTAAAAACCTCAATATCATTTTTGAAGACCTATCCATAGATACCACACACGTATGGATTTGATGAAAAAAAATTTTGAGTTTCGGTTCTAAGTATAGGGAACCTCCAAAATTTATTGTTTTTTTTTCTATTTTTGTGTGAAAATCTTAAGGCGGTTCACAGAATACATCTACTTACCAAGTTTCAACAACATAGTTCTTATAGTTTCGGAAAAAAGTGACTGTGACATACGGACGGACAGACAGACAGACATGACGAATCTATAAGGGTTCCGTTTTTTGCTATTTGGCAACGGAAATATGTCTTTAAATAAATAAAATGTTTCAAATAACATATTTTTCCTTTAGCTTTTCAAAACCCATCAGTGGAAGGGATTACAAGATACAGAAACATAATAAAATATCGGTTTTAGTCGGTTCAAGCCCGACATAATCGCCCCCGCTGGCCGGCGGGGGGGTATCCAATGGGATTTCCGCACGGAAAAAAAAAGGTAATAACCAACATCACGTAATCCTACCAAGAAAACACACCCCCAGCTTAGTTAGAAGCGATGTGGTTAATAAATAATGCGATAGGCTAATGCCCTATGTAACACCATTAAGTATGGATTAGTTGACCCATCAATACATTTTTGTATAGGTCACTAGGTGTAACTCAGACGACGCGACATGACCTGTCAGACAGGACGCGCACGCCTGATTAGAGAGACATTTACACGTATTTTTGATTTATTAAGTACTAGCCGCGGCTCGGTCCGCGTATTTTTTTTTTTTTTTTTTTTTATATTTAGGACACGTCAATTTGACTTCACCTCGCCTGATGGTAAGCTGAAGGTAAAGTCTCAGGAAATAGGGTCACCATTACATACACGTACCATGTTAACAATGGTGGCACTCAGTTTGACGGCCTCATCAGAAGAGGATTGTCGTCGCAGCACCGCGTGACACCCACCGGTCCCACTAGTGCTGCGACCACAATCCCCCTGCCCGGCTATGCACTTGCTGACCCCTGAACGCAATCAAACCGAAATTGGATTACTATGGAGGGTTTTTCGCAATCGTGCACGGTGGAACCTACCCTTTTTTTTTTTTTTTTTTTTTTTTATCGTGCGGAAATCCCTTCGGATACCGCCCCGCCGGCCAGCGGGGGCGGTTATGTCGGGCTTGCACCGACTAAAACCGCACGCCGTCTCGGGTCTTCAGACGCCGGGGTGTAAGGTTACCCATAGAGCATATCCCTCGCACCCCGGCTGACCCTGGGCCATCTCACCACTAACAGCATCGCTCATCCTGTCTCCTCTGAAAGCAGAGGAGTACGGAGAGCGATGTGTTCCCGCCACGTTGGGTATTGGCCGACGATCAATGCCAACCCTATGAAGGGCTGAAGGGGAAGCCATTGACCGCCGCCCAGGGTGTACCGGCCGCTCCGATTCCGTTCCCCCCGGACTGCAGCGGGATCGGAATCGGAGCGACACTCGAGGAGGTTACCCAACACACACCCCACGGTGGAACCTACCCGGTCGAATTTTGTGACAAATTTGTGTCATCAAATTTCTACCACCAGTAATCCCGTTCCCGCAACCCACAGGAACCTATTGTCTTCCAGCCATTCTGACGTGATGGCATAACAAACATCCTTCCATCCAAACTTTCGCATTACTAACAGTTTATCATTCATATTTCAACAAGTGAATGTCGAGGCTATCCAGCTCCTTGACACCACGGACATAGTAAGAAGACTTAAAAGAACTAAGCCCTTTGCGTTACTTGAGCTGAGCGTACCGAAGCTCTTAAACGGGGGATAGCCACTTCTTTGTCGTTGTACTTCTTTTCTCCTGCTTGACCGATCTTGACCAAATTTACCACGGTGATAGTGTGGACACTGAGGAGTGTTTTGAAGCGAGATGGTTCATGTCCGATGTACCATTGAAGAATAATCACCGAAAAACAGTTTCACGAGCGTGCGGCCTTGGCTAAGCGCGCGACCGTAGTAAGATGTCTTATTTTCAAGTAAGAGTCCTGCTCGCTCAGCTCAATTTATTTCAGTCGCACCCTGCACTAAATTCCTAGTTTAGTGAAATTAGTTTTACGTTGTGCAGTGAGTGCTACTCTTACAGAACACAAGAACAAAGTGTCTTTCAATCATAATAGAGACAATAAGAAAAGTGGCAATGGGCACATTCTTAACTTTGCAAGATTTTAGCAAATTATAGGAGTGTTCATAAGAACACTCCCGCCACCAATAGCTATCAAGCTATGGCGGGGTTTTTAGGGATTTTCTTTAGAAAAGCCCTATTCCTATCGAGTTGTCGTCGACGTCGTCGTTGCCAATTTTCTGTCACGGTTTTGGGTATGAAGGAGATGAGCTATCGAGTTTCTGTTTTCGGTAATAGATTCGTGCTGGGGTGAACCATTGCAAGATAAAAAAAAAGGGATTTTCTTTAGAAAATCCCTATTGCTATCGATTTGTCGTCGACGTCGTCGTTGCCGATTTTCTGTCACGGTTTTGGGTATGAAGGAGATGAGCTATCGAGTTGCTGTTTTCGGTAATAGATTCGTGCTGGGGTGAACCATTGCAAGATAAAAAAAAATAAAAAAAAATAAAAGAAATTCCCTTGTATTCGGCTGAGCTCGTCTCAGGAATTCAACTTGTTTAATATTTTTATGTTAATATATTTATTTTGTTTCAAATAAAGTTACTTTTACGCGTCTGTCTTTTTCTCCGTTAAATTCTTCTAGCCCTACACTGGATTTTGATATGGTTTTCACTGTCACTTAGTCCCTCTTCACGGAAGACTTATAAATACACTTTTGAAAAACAGGAAAGTAATTGAATTCCAGCAACTCCGGGTCGCTACATTAAAATGTAGGCATGTAATATTACCTATTATTAAGTCTGTAATTGTAGCATACAAATCATACGCTCTGATTCCGCATGAGGTCAACATATCTTGAAATGACCTCTAGGTTCTCGAATACACGCGCTGTCTTGAGAAAAATATTATTTTCTTTGCCGTATTATATCAACGCCCCGTAAGCAAAGTCCTTAGAAAAAAGGTAGTATTTCCGGGAACTAATTAATTAAATTTACTTTTTTATACTTTTTCGAGAGTATCGGAAGCTTACTGTCACTGATAACCATCTCCCCAAAATCTTCTATTTTCTTTCGACGTCCACTACTGAACATAGGCCTCCCCCATTGGCTTCCATTTTGACCGGTCTGTAGCGGCCTGCATCCACCGAGTCCCTGCGCTCTTTACCAGGACACCCGTCGACGGCCTTAGTAGTGATAAAAAATCCTTTTGCAATTAATCATTTCAATATTTTATAGTCAGACATTAATAAATAACATCAAATATCGATTATTGCAATGGGGCAAGGTCGTTAGCACAATCTAATGGCACATCAATCACATTTTACACCCTATCATATAACTGTAGACATCAAATTCCTTTGGGTATTCCGAGTTCATTTTCTCATGCCGTAGGTAATGATTTGGATGATGGACGGGGTATTATGTGAATGTTGAAGGTTTCAGAGAATATAATCTGTTGATGTACCGGTGCCTTTATTTTTTTTTCGTTCGGAAATCCCTTGGGATACCCCCCCGCCGGCCCAGCGGGGGCGTTTATGTCGGGCTTGAACCGACTAAAACCGCACGCCGTCTCGGGTCTTAAAACTCCGGGGTGTAAGGTTGCCCATAGAGCATATCCCTCGCACCCAGACTGACCCTGGGCCATCTCCGGTTTCGAGATGGCTACCTCGGGTTTGGGAACCATGGTGTCCCCGTCTTGCCCCGGTTCGGGGGAGGGGCGCTAGTTGCCCCACCGTCCCGGCCTGCTTCTGGTGGGGTGACAGACTCTTCAATCTGTTTGATGTATGATAATAAATAATCATTTTGTTAGTTCGTCTGTAAGCAGTCTCTGCTCCTTTACATCTTTATGATCTTTCGTTTTTTCTTTGAAAATGATAATAGTAACTGAAATTAATCGTAAACATTCCCAGTAAACTCCTCCTGCTAACCTAAATCGGTAGTGTAAAGGCCAGGGTTCGTACCCACAACGTCTCGATCGCAAGTCTGACGCCTTAGCCTCTAGGCTGCCGCTTAAAGACTGCAATGCAGTGTTTATTTATATGCGTTTCATGTTACTAACAGTTTATTTAACCTGCTAGTAATATGTATACACTAGCTATTCCCTGCGGCACTACTTCAATCCTCCGTGGTACCTATTTACCCGATTTGTTGACGTATATGATTACTGCTCTTATTATATAGCCTATAACGTTCCTCGAAAAAAAGGCTATCCAAAACAGGAAACAAAAACAATTCGAACCAGTAGTTTCTGAGATTAGCGCGCTCAACCAAACAAACAAACTCTTCAGCTTTATAATATATTATGAAATAAAGAAAACGTGAACTATTTTTAGGATTATATAATAAATCTTATAATTAATTCAATTCCGTATTTGTCCTATTAACGTTATAACGTTAAGCACTTACCATTAAGTCGTATAGTTGATAACATCTACCATACGATAGTCATAGTATTTAGATTTCGACCGTAATTCAAACAAATAAACTAAAATTTTAGACCAGTTTCTTCTGGGCACTTTTTTCCTCCATTTCGAAAGAAAGAAAAACATTTAAGAGGCGTAGCATAACATAACATAACATAAACTCACGCCTATATCCCCGAAGGGGTAGGCAGAGGTGCTAGCACCCACATTTCGCCAGTTTATGTTTAGGTCCCAATGTAATAGGTGGCGAGCCTATTGCCATTAACCGGGCACTTATAAACCTGCGATAAATACACACATAACTTCGAAAAGCATCGAAAAGTCATTGGTGTGTGCAATGGTAAAACCTGGGATCGAATCGACGGGTGTCCTGGTAAAGAGCGCAGGGACTCGGTGGATGCAGGCCGCTACAGACCGGTCAAAATGGAAGCCAATGGGGGAGGCCTATGTTCAGTAGTGGACGTCGAAAGAAAATAGAAGATTTTGGGGAGATGGTTATCAGTGACAGTAAGCTTCCGATACTCTCGAAAAAGTATAAAAAAGTAAATTTAATTAATTAGTTCCCGGAAATACTACCTTTTTTCTAAGGACTTTGCTTACGGGGCGTTGATATAATACGGCAAAGAAAATAATATTTTTCTCAAGACAGCGCGTGTATTCGAGAACCTAGAGGTCATTTCAAGATATGTTGACCTCATGCGGAATCAGAGCGTATGATTTGTATGCTACAATTACAGACTTAATAATAGGTAATATTACATGCCTACATTTTAATGTAGCGACCCGGAGTTGCTGGAATTCAATTACTTTCCTGTTTTTCAAAAGTGTATTTATAAGTCTTCCGTGAAGAGGGACTAAGTGACAGTGAAAACCATATCAAAATCCAGTGTAGGGCTAGAAGAATTTAACGGAGAAAAAGACAAACGCGTAAAAGTAACTTTATTTGAAACAAAATAAATATATTAACATAAAAATATTAAACAAGTTGAATTCCTGAGACGAGCTCAGCCGAATACAAGGGAATTTCTTTTATTTTTTTTTATTTTTTTTTATCTTGCAATGGTTCACCCCAGCACGAATCTATTACCGAAAACAGCAACTCGATAGCTCATCTCCTTCATACCCAAAACCGTGACAGAAAATCGGCAACGACTAACGAAACAAAAACAATTCGAACCAGTAGTTTCTGAGATTAGCGCGCTCAACCAAACAAACAAACTCTTCAGCTTTATAATATATTATGAAATAAAGAAAACGTGAACTGTTTTTAGGATTATATAATAAATCTTATAATTAATTCAATTCCGTATTTGTCCTATTAACGTTATAACGTTAAGCACTTACCATTAAGTCGTATAGTTGATAACATCTACCATACGATAGTCATAGTATTTAGATTTCGACCGTAATTCAAACAAATAAACTAAAATTTTAGACCAGTTTCTTCTGGGCACTTTTTTCCTCCATTTCGAAAGAAAGAAAAACATTTAAGAGGCGTAGCATAACATAACATAACATAAACTCACGCCTATATCCCCGAAGGGGTAGGCAGAGGTGCTAGCACCCACATTTCGCCAGTTTATGTTTAGGTCCCAATGTAATAGGTGGCGAGCCTATTGCCATTAACCGGGCACTTATAAACCTGCGATAAATACACACATAACTTCGAAAAGCATCGAAAAGTCATTGGTGTGTGCAATGGTAAAACCTGGGATCGAACCCGAGACCTCGTCTCAGCAGTCCATTACCCATACCACTAGGCTACCAGACGTAGCTTCATAGACGTGTATTTGTCATTGTAAGCTTGGTGTACGCTTGCTTGCAGCTTACATACAAAACATGCTCTCGATGTACACCTTAGTGTATAACATGCGGTACGGCAGCAGGCGTATATTATCTTACCCGGGGTGCCCAGCAATGGACACTTGGGGAGGACACCGTGTGGGTTTAGTCGGTCCAATTCCGACACACCCATCTCATCGTTGGCACCGATGGGGTGAAGCCCGTGGGAGTTTCTACACGCGGTTCCACGATGATGAATACGCGTCTATGAAGCTACGCCTCCGTAAACAGTGGGCCTTACAATCAACTTAACGCGTTTGCCCTAAACGTATCGACTGCGAGTCACATGTAACAGACACGCTCGGAATATAGGTCAGAGTGACGTCCGTGATACTCATGGACGAACCTGTTGCCGCGTGCACCAGTGAGGCTTTAAATCTCACATGTTATCGTTCTCTCTCCCCCATTTTCAAGTTAGCTTGAGGGCACTAGCATTTATATTGCTCTTGGGGGAAAACGTTTAGATACACCTACGATACTGTGTTTCGATTTATTTTTTTATATATTTGACTTCATGCATTCTCTACCAGTTAACCATAGGGTGATGAAAAGCTAGAACGACACAGACATAAAAATTAAGTCTACATTCAATTAATATCTATGCTACAGTTATAATTTCAGGTACATAGTAATATGAATAAAATGAAACTTAAAGTATAATCACGCGGTTTTATAATTGTTATTTCTGTATATCAACTGTTTTCCCACAGTGCTGACGGGAATCTGCGTAAATAGTAAATCTAAC
This sequence comes from Cybosia mesomella, assembly GCA_946251805.1. Taxonomy (NCBI): domain Eukaryota; kingdom Metazoa; phylum Arthropoda; class Insecta; order Lepidoptera; family Erebidae; genus Cybosia; species Cybosia mesomella. Next base: position 1,649,534 of record OX276403.1, on the reverse strand, counting down.
AATTAGACAAAGCCTGAGATAATTATATACTTTAAGTTATAGGTCGACCGTGGCATTTGTATAAACTTCCGCAAGTATAATATGTACGTATTTACAAAAATAATATTTAAGTATGTATATTTATCTGCAATCTAGAACCCATATTAATAGCTACGCTTAGTTTGGGTCTAGATAACGTTGTGTAATTCGTCCCGGAATATTTATACATTACAGAAGAATAGTACTTTATAATTATATGTAATCGTCACAAGTTCACCCGCGTAAGTCTGATCTAGTGGAAATATCAAAATAAAAAGTAGCCAGTTACTCATGAATAATATAGCATACTAATGGTGAAGAACAATTTTTGAAATCGGTTCAATACATTTCAGTTTATCGATTACAAACAAGAAATCTTCAATTAAACCAAGACATTTCATCCCTAAGGGGGTCAAATACGTAAATTTCTCAAGCGAAGCCGGCACGGGCCGCCATAAACTCTTGTAGAGATGTCATTCACGTGTTGTTACTTGCATTAAGAAAACGACGAAAAAGTGGAAAATGGAAGAAAGGAAAGGGACACACGTAAGGTTTCTGGTCTGTTTAAACAAGTGTCTATATTAATTGAAACGCTGATACTTGGTCGGTCATTAATACTTGGAAACCAGTATTGTTCTACTTCTTACTAACCTCTCAAAGGAAAACAATAAAGATTAATCTTACTTGTTCCTTTTTCTCATTATAAGAAGTAATATTACTTTTTTAATTCGAAACAGCTCCTCGTTTTGTATATACATTCTCAGTTATTACACGAGCGATCTCAAAAAGTGGTCCCATGTTGGGCGCCAAAATACTTTCAGTAAATTAAGAGCCATTTCGGTCGTAATGGGAACGTTTTGTCCTTGGTAAATAGTTGTATCAAATGTTCTTACTAATGAAGAACATTTTTCTCTGTTCACAGTACATTTAAAAACTCGAGAGTGTGTGAAAACATTTATTGTGTAACTTATATGCTTATCGTATCAATAGTAGAGTGAAAGTAATAAAATGTGTAGGTATATTTTAGAACGTTTAAGTTGTAAGGTAGATAGAAAAATTATTAATGTTTTCTTTTTTGTTTTGACTCCATAAAATAGTGACCGTTATCGTAACAGTACAAGTACTCGCGCCTGTGTATTTCGTAAGGGGTAGGTAGAGATCGAATGAAAACCCACATCGCAATGTTTCCAAGTTTTTATGGTACAGCAAAGAAAAGAGGTATGCGCTACATCGACGAACAGCTGCGCCAATGCGTCGACAACTACGGCGACTATTGCGTCAAGAACGTGTACAACATCCACTATTTCGTTAAGGATCGGCGAAGACCACGAGCGGTAGCCGTTGCTTCAATCACGCAAGAATCTGACGACTCACCACCCCCATCGTATTCCATATGTCAATAAAAATAATATTTTGTACAAGTATCTGGTGCGTTTCAATATGTAGTCGATGACACTCCCCTTTTTGGTTTCATTGGGTTTCGTCCAAAACTATCATTCTACTCATGTCGAAGTCCAAGTACTCGGGTATGTCATCGCAGGCGATCGTGTACGGGACTTCGATCAGATCGACGTGTCTATCCTTGCACATTTGACGTTTGATATCGTCGCGTTCTATCTGACTGCGCAAATCTCGTTCGGAATTGTGAAATCTGCGCACGTACTCGTAATGCTGTCTACCGTTGTACTCGACGGTCAGGCGCAGGTCTGCGTTGTAGCTCCAACTCCAGTTTTTAGTTTTGGGATTGATTAACCACACGGGTCGACTCTTAGCGAAAGGTACACCGAAACGTGACTCCATGTACTGACGGCACATGATTTCGCCCTTGCTGTCGCCTTTGAACAGTGGTTCCGCCACCGCCGCCGCGGTGGTCAAAGCTCTGTCTACCTCTTCGGACTCGCATTTCAGCGTGGTGACATCGTCCATTTCCGTCCAGGTGCCGGGGAGACCTTGTCGTTTGCACCAAATTATGATGAGCGCGAACGTTATGATTATAAGTACGTACAACCAGGTGATGGAGAGTGCGGTTTCGTCGGAGAGAACCATCCTCCTCCAAGCCAATATCACGGGTGCCTATTTCGTTTCCATGTCGTCTTGTTTACAATTGCACAAGTGCCGAAACTTGCGTGACAACATTGTCAAAGCGTTCAGTCACACATTCGTAAAGGCCATGAGTGAGAAAGTAAACGGATAAATAAAATTCGATCGAGGAGCATTTTCAACAACAACAACAACACCACCAACAAAAATCTCTAAAACATGGTGGTGAATCGACGAACCGCTCGACGTTGCCTAGCTCGAACCGACGCACACTGTGGTAATATCAATATCTAGTGGAACTTAATTAAGGATTAAACAGATTTTGTTCAATGTAGTTTTTTTCGTGTTTGTGACTAATTGTCAGTATACTATTATGAGTATAACTTAAAATAAATAAAATAAAAATAAGAATAAAATCGTGCTTTATTTCGTGTACTTTTTTCCCACTTTGCTGACAATTTCGCACTGATGCTGCTTACAAACATCTTCAGCTCTCGTGGAGGTTCACCAGATATTTCGTATTTGTCTGGTATTTCCTGTATGATCAGTCTATGTCTCTGTTCTTTTGCAGTGTTTATCCATATTTCGAAAACGTCTATTCTCTTCATATTTCTCGTGTCAATCTGGAAGGAAAAAAAAATTGTTTGAGCTGAGCAAATAGGTGCATGGGAAAAAAGCTGAATATTATTACGGACAAGTCAAGGAAGAAAAATAATGATAATTTAGCTTGGATACATGTGGATACATTTTAAAATCCAACTTAAAGTTAGAACTCACAAGTTAAAAAAATATTTTTACAAGTCAGAGTTACAAACAAATAGTTTTATGAATTTATAAGTTGTACTTACCTTATCTGATTCCTTTTATTGTGTAGATTCTATTAACACTAAGTTTTATTATACTTTTCGAAGCGATAATCTTGTAGAATAAGCGAATCTGACGTAGGAAAATGGCAGACTGAATTCTTCTTGATTAATTGTCTAGCGTCACGTCAATTTGAGGGTTGCCATAACGAAAACAGTGTTGCCAATGTTAAAAATTATGTATTGAAATGATACCCCAGTTCATTATCTTTAAGGAAATAGGTTCGTATTATGATTTAGAGAGAATATTATTTTGTAATTAAATTCCACTAGATATTGATATTACCACAGTGTGCGTCGGCACCAAAAAATCTATGTAATATCGGCGCATGAGATCGAACATCGTGGGTTATCTAACGTCGGCGGTTCAATTGTGCTGGCGCAGAATTTGGAAACTGTCGAAATGATCAAATCGGCAAACGTCAAGTACTTTGTGTACGATCGACTTTTGGGCGCGGTGTGGGGTGCGGTGGACGGTTTAAACTCGGGCATTTTGGTGGGAGTGAACGTGTCCGGAGACAGTTTCTGGATAGTAGGTGGTATAAGCCAAGGAATAGCCGCCATTGCGGGTGGGATCATAGGCCCCGTGTTGGTAGCTCTTTGTGGCGTGGTTATCGGAGCTCGTGAGATACGACACATAATCAAACAGTATCGGGAAGCTTTCGCTACCACGAACGTGCCGACTCCGACTTCGCACGAAATCAATCGCGTCCTGGGTGTGCATAACCGTAACGAAGCAATCATGGTCAGATGACATGTATTCGCTGCACCGTTATCATCAATAATGGCGAAACGGCTATAGAAAACAACATGTACCCTCGCCGTCGTCGAATGTAAGAAATGCACCATCGTCATCGACCACCACCACCACCGAACTCGACAACAGGCCCGAAGATATGCAGCTGGTGGCGTACACTAAACCGTGTCATCGAATCAAGTACGTAAACGCTCACCACGTGTCAACAGGCACGTTAAAGATCGAGCACTTGGATTCGTGTAGGGCGCCATCGACGGTATGACGGGCATACTGACTTCGATCAACGTCTCGGGTGCCGGTTGGTTGATCGTCGGAGGCATAAGTCAAGGTGTGGCGGCGGTAGTGGGCGGTACTTTCGGTTTGGTGAGCGGTGCCATAGCGGGATTGTAACTGGGCAACGAAGCCACCAAGGAAATTATGCAAGAGTATAGACACGCTTTCGGAGCCTTCGACTCGCAACGCAACGGTTTCAGATAGGTTACTCGGCACGTGTGCCGATGTACTCGAGCGAGTACCCTTTTTTCGTTTCGTTTACCGATCAATCGCGGCGAACTCATCGAAATATATCATGGGGATAATAATAAATGCGAGTCGCCAGTAGTGCGACTCGTCATACCCTGACATACGCTACAAGTTGTTGGTGTAGAAAATATATTTTTCAAAATCGTGTACGTATGTACAAAAAATTCCGTATATATCTTAACAAAATCATCCATTTAGTTATCTCGACTACCGATAACCTCGTAGCGGTCTCAAGATAAATGAGACTATTTTTTTTTATGGACGATACGTTTGACCTCTATCTCACCTGGTCCAAAATAGTAAAATCTCCATACGCGGTGACGGCAAAGTACACGAGGGCACTATTGCGTAGTGGGTCCTTGCTACAACTGTGACAACGGATGCGTACCCGGTAATCCTGTTGAAGAGTTCAAACGTCTACATGGCAACAAGGTGTACGACGTGCACGAGTTGTAATCTCATTGTAACGTCGTAACTTACTAATAATCAAGCATTCAAAATCGCACACACTGTGTTGTCATTCTACTTATCACAACCGAAATGTCACAGAAGGACTCAAACTCAGTTGTTTACTTACAAAATACGTGGACCTAGTAACTTTTCTGAAATCTAAACGTCCGTTCAGATATAGGAGACACGACGACATCATGCGATGCGCCGATTCAAACGTATGCACCATGCTACGAGAAAAGTCATGCGTATACGACAACAGCGGTGAGTACACGGGTAAAATGTGCATACCGGTCGTGTACGCCCACGTACCACACTCGCTGTTTTTAAATCCCGCGGTGTTCGCTAACTTGGGTGATGTGGGAGAGGTTCGTGCGAAAGTCGACATCGAGCAAACTCTGAAATCGTACGCACAGAAATCGCCGAAACCGAAAATTATCATCCGGCGAGACCCCGATCCGATAAGCAAGGAGGAGTCTGAAAACGTCACCGTGCCAGTACTATACATGTACTCGATGAATGTGATTATTCGAAAACCCTCGTCGATACCATATTTCGGAGCAAACGTTTCCAGTTCTGATAGTGTCAGCGCTCGATTTAAACAGAATCGCCGCCCACAGTACTGGACCCCGACCCGGGTCACCGTCGTAGCTATCGGTGTTGTGTTGATATACTTTATGTTTTCCTAGCATACACTCGTCGACGACGACTTAAGGTTATCGTCATCATTCATCATTGTTTACGCGTTATCAAAAACAATGATAACGGAAGCGGGACGGCGATGTTCAGTTGAAATTGTGAGGCGCGTGAGCGCGCGTGTGTACATACGCAAAATATTGTAATTCGCATCTTGCGCGCACAATTCTGAACAAGATGAAGAATGTGATACTGCCGACAATGCTGGCGTTGGTGGTATACGCCAAAGGTGCGGTCGGCTTGTGCCTTGCCAAGACAGCACACTCGAACCTGCGCCGTCTGCCCAGATCACCGTTGGACATTTTTCTTTCAAAAAATGATCCAGATTGCACGGCGGTGTGCGCGTTGCGAATCGAAGACGCCACCGACGGCGAAACACTCCGCAGGATAAACGCCATTCTGAATAACAGCGCGTTCACGTTCCCGGTGGAGACGATCACGGTTTTTCCGCCCGGATCTCCGTACACCTTCGTCGCGACTCGCAACGAGACCAACTCGCTAGGCGTACACGTTTACTTACCGTTGGTGGTGAGAGCCACGCTGCGCAGAACTCCGGCAACTCGGCGCTCGTCGAGCGCCGTTCCACCAGAAGCGGCGATGAACACCGCCAATATGTTCGACGGCGATGCCAAAGGTCGCGACACGGGACACATAGTGGCGTTCATCTTCGGAGGCACTCGCGATTTGTTCAATTATGTATCTCAAACGCAGGCCACCAACAGGGGACCGTACAAGGTGATGGAGAATATGATATCGCAGTGGCTCGACTCAGACAATGGTTACGTGGAGATGTCCGTTGCCATATCCTACGACGGCACCACGCCTACGGAGTTTGCGATCAAATTGAAATTTTTCAACAAGGACGGCAGCGTACACAGCGATTGCATTGATTTCATAATAAAGAACCTATAAAGCAAGTGTTTGTTGATTTTTATGACAATAAAGCTAGGTATTCTAAAACAGAGTTGTTTCCTTTCGTTACAAACAGCGCATGATTACCTACATCGAATTTGTCGAAAAATTTGTGCGCACATAATTCTAACGCACCTAAAGCAATATCAACCTTCGTGAGTGAAGAAAACTTTACAATCTGCCCATAGTGGGCAGATTACGTCATCACTTCACCCGAAATAGAGGTTTATAAATTTGGCAGGTTTGTTCAAGTTGAACTCCTTTGGCTTTGGACATGACAAAGCCAAAGGAGTTCAAGCAATGGGTAGTCGTCCTAAACAACTACCGTTCTACCCGTTCGGATCAAACACTTGTCCAATAAAAAAACTCGGGTATGTCATCACAGGCGATCGTGTACGGAACATCGATCAGATCGACGTGGCGGCGATCTTAGCCCATTTGACGTAGCAAAGTATGATGCAAAGTTATTAGAGCAAAAGTGCAAAACGCTTGCGTAGGAACGTAGCACGCACTGAACAAAACCACCTTTGCAACGTACGACGCGCAACACTTACAACGTAGCGCGAATAAATTGTACAGATTAATCGCAAAACGTACATGGGGATGCAAAATAGTAGATTGTTACACAAGGGTTGAAAGTCAGCCATTTCACCCGAGATTTTTCCGGTGCTCGAACGAAGTAAGAGCGCGAATAGTTCGAGGGTGAAATGGTGACATTCACCCGAGGTAAACACTCTACTTTTCATTTCTACTATGTGAGGAAATTAAAATACTACACACACATTTAATGAAACAGGTATAAACGGTATCAGTTAAAAATAAAAGTAAAATTAGAACAATTTGATAATAGATTATTAACAACAGCTTTTGCCTGTTCTTTAATCTCATCGGGAGTTAAAATAATATCCATGTCACTGGACTCACTTTCCGAAACCATTTTTAACGACAATTAACACAAGGTATTTGTTTATATTGAATCTCGTTTTCCCGCTGATTCTTTAGCAAAATTTTTTTTTTTTTTTAAGTACTGTAAAACTAAATTTATAATTCACGTACGATTTTCAAAACTTTTCTAATGTTGGCAGAAGATTAGAAAAGTTTTGAAAATCGAATCAGTTTGGTTACATTGTAATCGAGTTGATCTCGAGATGTGCATTTAGGCGGCCATGTTAAAAAAAAGCGTCATGATATCAATATCAATTATGACTTAATTAAATTATCATGGACTCCATGGCAAAACAAAAAATTAAAAAAAAATACTTTCCACCCTAGGGTTGAAATACTTTCCAACCGGCTATCTACCTTTTTTTTTTTTTTATCGTGCGGAAATCCCTTCGGATACCCCCCGCCGGCCAGCGGGGGCGGTTATGTCGGGCTTGCACCGACTAAAACCGCACGCCGTCTCGGGTCTTCAGACGCCGGGGTGTAAGGTTACCCATAGAGCATATCCCTCGCACCTCGACTGACCCTGGGCCATCTCACCACTAACAGCATCGCTCATCCTGTCTCCTCTGAAAGCAGAGGAGTACGGAGAGCGATGTGTTCCCGCCACGTTGGGTACTGGCCGACGATCAATGCCAACCCTATGAAGGGGTGAAGGGGAAGCCATTGACCGCCGCCCAGGGTGTACCGGCCGCTCCGATTCCGTTCCCCCCGGACTGCAGCGGGATCGGAATTGGAGCGACACTCGAGGAGGTTACCCAACACACACCCCAACCGGCTATCTACCTATGAAAATTAAACTTTCCGAACAGGACAGATGAAAAAAATTTGTTTACGCACTGCAACTCGATCTCGTCCACCGACAGTACCAAACACGGGCGACGGACACCGTATCTCTGGATGCGACACCCCCGCCGCCATATTCGCATTTGTTGGTTAAAAATGAATAATAAATTACCATAAACTAGTATATTTGTGTTTCACTCGTGCCCACCTTTGTCATCGAACGGTCTGCGTAACTACATAACATGCTGAGCGTGTATAAAAAACTTATTCCGTCGACGAAACGGTGTTTCGGGACGTTTGGATAGCGGAGATTCAAAAGTACGAAACTAAAACCAACGACAAAGTAATAACAGAGTAGATACATGGTGGCCGATCAGGGTGTGGCGCAAATACTCGGCTTCAAAGATCCCCAGAAGGCTAAGGCGCCGGAGCTGGATAGACTTGATAAAATCGTTCCATTGTGAAATCTTTACACTCTTCCTGGCACCCCAACACCGTGTTCCCCAGCGAACTGGGTGTGTACGCGTTGATGGTGCGATCTAAATCCCCGGCGTCGGCTGTGGACTCGTTTCGACAATGGTTATTCGGTGGAGCGCTGCCGCTGTCGCATACGACAACGGCATCAATGTTGAGACGGTCCGACAGCACCACTTCATCCATCGTGACACCAACTACGTTTACATCTAGTGTACCAAATTGGTACAACTCACAATCCCAGTGCAAAATTGTACGACTGGAGCTGTCGCAGACCACCGTTTGACAAAATGTTCTACGTCCAATTGTATGCGGTTAACGAGCGATTTGCAAAATCGTGCAGTCAAATATCATTTAAAATGTGAAAAGTTTAAAGTAAGAATAAACTTATTCTTACTTTAAACAGTATAATATATATTTATATATAAATATATATATGTAAGCTTTGTTTTGACGTTGACACAGACAATGAAATTTGAGTATGTACCTATCAGTTCAGCGACAAGAGGGTAATTAAATTACAAATGTTTTTTTATAACTTCTTTAAAACTCAGTTGTGTTTGTGAATTTGCTTTAGTTTAAAAGTGCAAAAGATGAATGATTCAAGTTTTTTTATTAAGAATAGTAAAGCATGAATATTTAATTGTCGATTCTCTGTTTTAGGTTAGTTTCTACTTTATTATTTCATAGTGATATTTATTATGTAAAACTTATCTGTATTTAATAAATAAAACTCTGTTTTAGATGAATCTAATTGTGTTCTGCTTCAACTAGAAAATAACTCATGGTCTTATACACAAATATATATATATATATATATAACCTATCAATATTCACGCTCAATAAAATATGCGGCGTAGTAAATTATCCGTCACCGACGTGTGCGGACAACTAGTTTTTACGATCTCCTCCCCCCTTGATTGTAATGCTGAAATATTATTCAAAGCCAAATAGTGGAACTTCAGTTCAACACATGGCGACGACGGCGACACCCTCGAGACCGGGTCGATCTTATTTTGAAGAAGTCGAATAACTTCGAAACGGAACCGTCGTCGTTGTACCTGGTCACCAACGATCTCCTGTTCAAATTGAACTTGTTCCTTCTCGGCGTCACCGACTGCTTGGCAGATGGTGCACTGCACGATTCGCACGGACAAAAAGTGGTGTCACCTCTTACGAGGCGCTCTTCGACAAAAGTTTAGAAGTAATCGGATGAAGCGTGAATTTTACCATTTAAACTGCAAACATTTTGCACAAATTATACAATATTGTATTTTTGTTGCATTTCAAACAAATGATACTCCTCTGAGACCGATTGACCGATCTCGACCAAATTTGCCACGGTGATCAAGTAGCCATTACTGAGTGTCGAGGGGTCGAATGTCCAGATCGGTCTTACCATCGAGGAATAATCACCGAAAAACCAAATCAATGGAAAAAGTCGACCGGTCACGTTGACCTATTGTTGGATAGGCAAATCTCGCTACGCTTAAGTTTGGGTTGATTGCCAAGCTGGCAACCGTCCTAGTTTATTTAATTTTATGCTGGTTTCCCTGGGTCTTCTCGAGCTTCCTTACTCAGTATTCTATGGACCACCACTGTTCATCCTGTAAAGTTGTGGGAGTGTGGGTGGCATTAGTCACAAAGGTCATACCTAATGCCTTGTGAATTTGGCTGTAAATATAACTTGAAGCTGTAAATATTGAAGTTTCAAAACATTATTTTGTGACCTAAATAAATAAAGACATTATTTGAGTTTCGGTCGCTAACGCGCGAGGCTTGTTACACACTGAACAACTTCAGGAGTTACAAGGTCAGCTCTTACCACTACAATTAACTGATAAACTGTGGGTCTACCATGAAACGTACATCCGAAGTTTTTTTTTTTTTTTTTTTTATATTTAGAACACGTCAATTTGACTTCACCTCACCTGATGGTAAGCTGAAGGTAAAGTCTCAGGAAAGAGGGTCACGATTAAATACACGTATCATGTTAACAATGGTGGCACTCAGCTTGACGGCCTCATCAGAAGAGGATTGTCGTCGCAGCACCGCGTGACACCCACCGGTCCCACTAGTGCTGCGACCACAATCCCCCTGCCCGGCTATGCACTTGCTGACCCCTGAACGCAATCAAACCGAAATTGGATTACTATGGAGGGCAATTGGTACCGTGAAATACATTTATTCCGCAATCGAACCCGAAGAGGCATTTGACACTTCGTTCAGCTTAAAATCTACCGAGATACATCCTAAGTAATTTTATAGTATCTAAATGATACGTATTTCGAACGGGCTCGAAGTTTCGGATTAGCGTTTCATGGTAGGTGCCTCTGGGCCCAAGTAAAACAATTTGTTACTTAAAGTGCTAAATAAGACCAATTAAGTACAATTGGATATGGCTGCCTCAATTAAAACTACTTTCACAATTAGTAAATGGATACGCCTCTTTGTTCGTTAGTTTATTGTAAACTGTTTCTAAATAGAAACATACGTAAATACGTATATTATCAAAGAACAGACATACGTAAATATGTATGTCTGTTCTTTGATAATGCTGTTACGAACAGAGCGGTTCGGTATCATTAAAAATATTTCACCGCCGCCGTACTAATTAAGCACGCTTAAGTAACAACGGCAATAAAACGTAATATGTATCACTTTTTCGTGTCTCAGTGAACCGTTCGTTGCTTTGACTAAAACTAGCGTCGGTAGCTTAGTAGTTAAGGAGTCAACCTTACGATCGAGAGGTCCCGGGTTCGAATCCTGGCCATTACACTACCGACGACCCACTCCTAACACTAGCAATTTAGCTTAGCTGGAGGGGTTAGGGGGGATATTAGTAATTTCGGTTACAAATATTCTTTAAAAAAAAAAAAAACAAAACTCATCTGGCGCTGCATGTCGCTTAAACAGACTCTTCGGGACATATCATTGCCACTGAATTTTGTGGCTAAGTTGTAACTGAACAGGTTAGCACATTGCAAGGTTGAGTAATACTAGCCAGGTCAGTTTTAAAAGAAATAATAAATATTCTACGACATTCTACATAGCGCTTTCCAGACCCGAAGTAAGCATAGTTTAACTAGCTTGTGTTATGGGTACCAGAATGCGGATAACATACTTATATACTTGATGAGGCCGTCAAGCTGAGTGCCACCATTATTAACATGGTACGTGTATGTAATGGTGACCCTCTTTCCTGAGACTTTACCTTCAGCTTACCATCAGGCGCGGTGAAGTCAAATTGATGTGTCCTAAATATAATTTAAAAAAAACTTTTTTTGTAAATACATACATATTATACATAGAAACACCCAGACCAATGCAAATAGACATATTCATGCATACAAATATTTGCACTGAGCGGGAATCGAACCCGCGCCCCCTGTCGTAGCAGTCGAATGTAATACCGCTACGCTACAGAGGCCGTCATAGCTTAATTTTAGGATGGTTGACCATTCTTAACACATTGAGATCCCTCCGATCCCTCCGACGCGGGCGTAACGTGGTTTCTGAGGGAAACCACTTTAAGCCCGCGTAGGTCCCGGTTGCCGTACGAATATCTGTGGCATCCGTTAGGACCCCTACAAAGTTTGACAGGCTAACTAAGAGCTGGTGGATCGAGAAATAAAAAAAAGAACAAGATGAAAGTTTTGCCAGTTTCAGTCTCCGTATTTTCTATCTCTCCTGATATCTGTGCGGAGGTAATTTTTTTTTTTTTTTTAAAGAATATTAGTAACGGAAATTACTAATATTCCCCCTTACCCCTCGAGCTAAGCTTAATTGCTTGTGTTAGGAGTGGGTTCACGTCAATAGTGTAATGGCCAAGATTCGAACCCGGGACCTCTCGATCGTAGGGTCCCTTAACCACTAAGCTACCGACGCTTTACACAGGCGGTCTGATAAAAATGAAATGTTCAACGTTATTATTTTAGAACTTCAACTTCATCATACATCGTATGCTATTAAGACCAGCATCGGGGCAAAAGCAATAACCAAAATTATATTCCTTTGAACGCAGAGGCACTTTAATTCAATTTCTCTCGCTCAGGAGCGTACTCGAGCGCACTCCTTGTTGGAGACGTAAATGGATCTTAAAATTGGCGCCGAGAAAGGTTTGTTTGATTGAGAGTAGACTCGCCCATAATTTTCTTTGGTTATCGTGGAAAGTGGGTTAGGAAACGTGTAAAGTATAAAGCCGCAGGGTTTTGTTTTGAGATTGACGCGGCAATTCCATCACCGTCGTCGTGTATTAAGGCGACCAGGGCCTGTAGACAAAGTGACATTCTACTAGTGGAATCACTTCGAAGCGAACCTTCAATAGCCCAAAATGTAAAAAAAAAGTGATGACAATGAAATGATAAAATGATAAATGATGTCACTCCCATACATTTCGGACTTTTGAAGGTTCGCTTCGAAGCGATTCTACTAGTAGAATGTCACTTTGTCTAGGCCTAGTACTGTAAATTCGATCTTGAGTCGCACTCTGTTGAGATGAGAGCTCTTTTCGGGAGATTTTCGAGAAGCTATTGCCGCTATCAGCGCGCTGTTGCCCAATCACGATCGGCATTGTCCTCGACTGGCCGACTACTCTTACTAGAAAGGAAGCTGAAAGGGGTGTAGAATTAAACAACATTTAAATTAGAACCGTCACAGTAGGTACTGACACAGTGGGGTGTGTGTTGGGTAACCTCCTCGAGTGTCGCTCCGATTCCGATCCCGCTGCAGTCCGGGGGGAACGGAATCGGAGCGGCCGGTACACCCTGGGCGGCGGTCAATGGCTTCCCCTTCACAGGGTTGGCATTGATCGTCGGCCAATACCCAACGTGGCGGGAACACATCGCTCTCCGTACTCCTCTGCTTTCAGAGGAGACAGGATGAGCGATGCTATTAGTGGTGAGATGGCCCAGGGTCAGTCGGGGTGCGAGGGATATGCTCTATGGGTAACCTTACACCCCGGCGTCTGAAGACCCGAGACGGCGTGCGGTTTTAGTCGTTGCAAGCCCGACATAACCGCCCCCGCTGCCCGGCGGGGGGGTATCCGAAGGTATTTCCGCACGAAAAAAAAAAAAAAGGTACTGACACAGTAAGATGGCCGACCGGAGTCAATTTGTTTACTTTGATTTATTATTTATGTGCCAGTTAAACACTCGAAGGTAAATCATATCAACATCATAATAATAGCGTTTTTTTTTTTTTTTTTATACCACTAAGGTGGCAGACAAGCACACGGCCCACCTGATGGGAAGCGGTTACCGCGGCCTATGGACGTGTGCAACACCAGTGGCGTCACACTCGCGCTGCCGACCCTGTAAAGGAAAGGAGTTTGGGAGGGGATGGAAAAGGAGTTTGGGCTCCGGCACTCTCACTCACCAAACGGAACGCAACAGTTTAAATACTGTTACTTGGCGTCGATATTCTGTGAGAGGGTGGTGCTTCCCCGGTCGAGTCGGCCCATTCATGCAACGGCCAAAATGACTGTTGCTTCATTCATCATATAAAGAATATTTTCTTAAAAAAAAAAACGTTCAACACTACGTAGCAGCTGATGGTCTTCTCAAATGTGTGAGAATGGTGGTCAAAGCGCCTTAGTATCAAACTGCAATTTCGCATACAATTTGTCCCAACTTTCTTATTCAGGTCTTCGATACAGCTAACTGTATCGCGCCTTCCTTTTTATACTATCTATAAGGTAACAAATAAGCACCAGTCGCACCAGATGTTAAGTAGTCACTGTAACCTATAAACGCTTGCAACAGTCGCACTTTGCCATCCGCAAAGGAGAAGAAAGGAAAAAAGGGTAGAAAGGAAGGCAGGTCACTGGAACCTTACGTGCTGCTGACTCCAGCGGACCTGGAACGTGTCAGCAAGTAGTGAAGAGAGTTAACCAAGAAAATATTTAATTTAGAGTAAGCCGCGGTAGCCTAGTGGTATGGGTAATGGACTGCTGAGACGAGGTCTCGGGTTCGATCCCAGGTTTTACCATGGCACACACTAATGACTTTTCGATGCTTTTCGAAGTTATGTGTGTATTTATCGCAGGCTTATAAGTACCCGGTTAATGGCAATAGGCTCGCCACCTATTACATTGGGATCTAAACATAAACTGGCGAAATGTGGGTGCTAGCACCTCTGCCTACCCCTTCGGGGATATAGGCGTGAGTTTATAATAATAATAATAATAATAAAATCTTTATTTCGGACCAAGGGAGTCCATATAGTGTTAGTAACAAAAACAATCTTATCCTATTGTTAGTAAATACACATCACAGAACACAAAGTAGGTATTGTCGCGACACCAGGACACTGTCTACTCGTACCCAGTGCCCCAGCATCGGACTGTCCCACTTATCTGATAATGCGCTCAGGATACTGTGGGAGCTCTCTCGCGTCCTATGGAGAACAGACGCGCATCGCTTTCGGATGATGGCATTAAAACCATCAACCCTCGCCTCCGCGAACATCCCAGATGCACTGCAGTAGCGTGGTAGCCCCAACAATACCCTGAACGCATTATACTGAACGCGCAAAGCGCAGAAAGCCAATGTATGTTATGTTATATTTAATTTAATTTTTGATTATTTAGTTTAATGATACAAAACATACTGTTTGCATAGTCAATGGACTACTCAAAGTTTAAAAATAATAAAAAATAAAACTAAATATACATCCGACAGGTGGGTCTGACGAGATATTATTAAACGACCGCACATTCGATATACGCTGGCGTATCCGCTGGGGAGCACTTTCGTTTTTTTATACTACCAAATCGGTAGATAAACACGACTCGCCTTGTGGAAAGTGGTTACCGGTGTCTAAACACGCTTCGCATCGCCAGATATTTCCAGGTTACTACCGATCCTACACCCTCGGATGAGACCAACTTCCATCAGAAACATCACTAAGCAAGTAATATTGTTTAATTACACTTTTTTATTAGTTTCATAAAGCCATAGAACATTTTATAAGGTTCCTTTGAGTACCGATGGCTTTAAATGCCGTCCTTTAATAAGTGTAAAAGAAAATAGTGTCTTGGTTGAGTTGATTTAAATTACTTATTTCATCTCAATAGTCTGATTTTAAACTGCTGCTCTTTTTCGGGTTCCGTAGCCAAATGGCTAGAAACGGAACCCTTATAGATTCGTCATGTCTGTCTGTCGGTCCGTATGTCACAGCCACTTTTTTCCGAAACTATAAGAACTATGCCGTTGAAACTTGGTAAGTAGATGTATTCTGTGAACCGCATTAAGATTTTCACACAAAAATAGAAAAAAAAACAATAAATTTTAGAACTGCAACCGATTTTTTTTTATTGAACTCATACGTGTCGGGTATTTATGAATAGGTCTTCAAAAATGACATTGAGGTTTCTAATATCATTTTTTTCTAAACTGAATAGTTTGCGCGAGAGACACTTCCAAAGTGGTAGAATGTGGGTCCCCCCTCTGCAACTTCTAAAATAAGAGATAAAACTAAAAAAAATATATGATGTACATTAACCATGTAAACTTCCACCGAAAATTGGTTGAACGAGATCTAGTAAGTAGTTTTTTTTTAATACGTCATAAATTGTAAACCGCAATTTACCTTTCATTCAATCAACTCACATATAAAAAAATCACTTGCTGCTACGGAACCCTTTATGGGCGAGTCCGACTCGAACCTGACCGGTTTTAGGTAACTGCTGCGTTGAAACTGGTTTTACTAAATGAAGTAGATCAGTTCTAAATAACTGATCTACCGAACTTAGAACCGTTATTTTTTCTAATTAACGTAAATTTAGAAACTAAAATAGATATTACTTACATACACACATATACATATACTTACGTATATATATTCATGCATACAAATAATGGCACTAAGCTGAAATCGACTATGACTCCAGACGTTACAGTCCAGCGCTCGGCGTCGACGCTACGCGAATTATTTCGAGAACAACTTTTACTTTATTTATACAAAATCATATTAATAACATAAGTACGGTTAACTACCGCAATTAGCACCGGTACTCCTTAGCCACAAGCTAATCTTGTAAACCGACGAGGGTGGCTGAACAAATAAAGCATTCTTTTTGAAGCTCTCGGTCACGTTTCAAGATCTCATTTACATGCTGTGGTAGATCTTCGAGAAGAAATATATTGTGGTTCGTAGATGGGTGTTAACTTATGGTTACTTGAATGCCAACTAGTTGTTTTCATTGTTTATTGGTGAGCTTAACAGGGAAGGAATGTGAGTTTTCTTAATTTTGTTGATAGACTGGCGGTAGAAATTTGATGCGTACCACCGTGCACGATTGCGAAAAACCCTCCATAGTAATCTAATTTCGGTTTGTTTGCGTTCAGGGGTCAGCAAGTGCATAGCCGGGCAGGGGGATTGTGGTCGCAGCACTAGTGGAACCGGTGGGTGTCACGCGGTGCTGACGACAATCCTCTTTTGATGAGGCCGTCAAGCTGAGTGCCACCATTGTCAACATGGTACGTGTATGTAAAGGTGACCCTTTTTCCTGAGACTTTGCCTTCAGCTTACCATCAGGCGCGGTGAAGTCAAATTGACGTGCCCTAAATATTTACGTACCTCACAGCCTTAATACGATACATGTATCGATGATTGACGATTCTTATTGGGTACAAGATATTTCCCGAGTTGTCCCCCTAAACAGAGCGGGGTTACTCCAAATTTCACGCAAGACTACCTGCGTTATGGCTGGTGCTCAAAGTTTACCAAAATTATTAGGGTATACCCAGGATCCCTGATGAGAGAATCGCAAGGACGTAATGATTTTAGTCGGTTTGACGCCGAGATAGCAACTTCACTGCTAGCCCTGGTAAGGTGGTCGAATCCGACATAACCACCCTCGCTGGCTGGGAGGATTTACGCACGAAAAAAAAGGTACATAATCAAATTCTTCAAACGAATTCTAGTAAATTTTACTAAAAATTCAGTGCCTAGTAAGATGTCCCTTTTTTTTTCGTTCGGAAATGCCTTCGGATACCCCCCCGTCGGTCAGCAGGGCGGTTATGTCGGGTTTGAACCGACTAAAACCGCACGCCGTCTCGGGTCTGGTACCGCACGATCTCCTTCGAGGCGGCGAGTCTCCTAGCCGGTACTCCGCCATGGGACCTGGAGGCGAGAGCCCTTTCGCAACTATACCAGTGGCAGCCTCGAGAAATCGAGGCCGTGCAGTCCCAACTCCGCCTAGTAAGATGTCCCTAGCAAAGTTTACACCGATCATTGTTATTGATAGCGGGGCTCGAGGTTCATCAATCAAACGTTTTGTGTAACAAGCGCGATAATTAGCGGCTTTGTGCAGATTTCTGAAGTTTTTGTTGGAGGCTCGACGTATAATATCGCTACGAAACTTTGGCTGATACATTTCGCAGATTTTGGTTGTAATTTTGTATCTATTTACGGTTTTTAACTCCCGACGCAAAAGAGAGGTGTTATAAGTTGGATATAGTTACGTATCTGTGTGTCTGTCTGTAGTCTGTATGAATGTAGAGGGCTTTTTTTTGGCGTGTTAAGTTTAAGGGAACAGTGTTACACCCTGGTTTTTTGTGCGGATATCCCCTCTGTTACCCCTCCCCCCGCCGAGGGTCGGTTATATCGAATTCGAACCTACTAAAACCGCACGCCGTCTCGGGTGGGCATTTCGCAAATAGTGTTACACTCTAGAAAAAAATAGATGAAATGCGTGAAATGTGTTGTTGAACTTAACCAATTGGTTCGATTCACAATTTTTTTAAACAATGTCAATTTAATATTAAAAAGCGCCATAACACATTGCGTCATGAGTAAATATTGGAAAAAGAAAGCTAGCCTATCAAAAAGCATTAATCAGTTCTAGAATAATTAAATCTTTCTCAAATCTTCTTCTTCTTTTATATATAAAAATGAATTGCTGTTCGTTAGTCTCGCTAAAACTCGAGAACGGCTGGACCGATTTGGCTAATTTTGGTCTTGAATTATTTGTGGAGGTCCAGAGAAGGTTTAAAAGGTAGTACGAAGTCTGCCGGGTCAGCTAGTTCACTAATAATTTACCTTGAAGGTTTTCACAGCAATAATTTAGCACTCTACCGTCGTCAAAGAATTCAGTGTAGCTAATCGTTTTACGCGGCAATTTAAAGAATGAACAAATATCGTACGTACGTAAAATTGTTAACTCCAGTCCCTGGGCTCGCTTAGGCCAAAGGGTTGTGTTCCCAAAACCTCTGCTCCTATAATATTTAAAGGACCACTCAGCACCGATTCCCCGGTGAATTTCAATAGCTGTTGTTGAGATTTTTTTTTTATCTACGGCTATGTACGTTAACTGTGGCTGTCGTTTTTAGGGTTCCGTTAAAAAACGGAACCCTTATAGATTCGTCATGTCTGTCTGTCTGTCCGGCTGTATGTCACAGCCACTTTTTTTCCGAAACTATAAGATCTATGCTGTTGAAACTTAGTAAGTAGATGTATTCTGTGAACCGCATTAAGATTTTCATACAAAAATAGAAAAAAAAAACAATAAATTTTGGGGGTCCCCATACTTAGAACTTGTATTACTTGTAATTCTTGTCTGGTATTCCAACGAAAATTGGTTTGAACGAGATCTAGTAAGTAGTTTTTTAGGGATTTTCTTTAGAAAAGACCTATTGCAATCGAGTTGTCGTCGTTGCCAATTTTCTGTCACGGTTTTGGGTATGAAGGAGATGAGCTATCGAGTTGCTGTTTTCGGTAATAGATTCGTGCTGGGGTGAACCATAGCAAGATAAAAAAAAATCGCAAAAAAATAATTAAAAACGCAAAATCGAAAATCCCTTGTATTCGGCTGAGCTCGTCTCAGGAATTCAACTTGTTTTTTAATACGTCATAAATCGTAAACCGCAATTTACCTTTCATTCAATCAACTCAAATATATAAATTAAAAAAAAAAACATTATTATGTATGGACTCGCCCATTAAGGGTTCCGTAGCAGCAGTAGAGTCTGACTCGCACTTGGCCGCTTTTTTTAAATATTGCGTTTCGACTTCAAAAACAGTATACTGCCTCTCTATATATAATATGTATGTATTTATTAAAAAAATATCTAAGTATTTCTATGAAATTTTTAAACAATTAATATGTTTACTTTCCTATGGAGTTAGGTCGGAAAAAGAGAACATCTAGGACGGGACTTCAAGCCGCGACCAGTCCCTTACAGGGGGAATGCTCTGACCAACTGGACTACCTAGACACGTCCCAGATATTCTAAATTCTCCGATATGACTGGAGCCATCTACCGTAATTCTTGCGAACTACGGTAACAATGAATGACTTTTCAATCATATTTAAACATTGTTTTTTTTATTACTCCGTCACATTAATTCAATTAATTTTTAAGCAATTAATATGCTTACCTTTCCTATAGATTTAGATCGGAAATCGGTCGCGGGTTCAAGTCCCGTCCTAGATGTTCTCTTTTTCCGATTTAAATCTAAGTATGTTTCATATCGCAAGCTGGTACATAGCGCTGTATAGTAAAGAATGTTCTAAAATATTTATTTATTGATACAAAACTTACAGTGGCAATGTAGCAGGTACAGGCCTGATGTAAGCTGTAAGCTGTTGAATATAGCATCAAGATAGTGTCCATGAACCTGGTTGGCATGGGATCTAGTGTCGGCAAATTCTCACATTTTAGCTGTCACGTCACACAATGCTTTGTGAATTCTGTTGAACATATATACAGCATTGTGCTCTATAGGCCACGGTAACCATTTATCATAAGATGCGTGTGCTCGTTGCTACCTTAATTACTACTATTCTAGATGCACGAACGAATGAATGATTATTTGTAACCCATGCACGCCAAAACGGCTAAACAGATCTGGAAGAAATTTGACATAACAACTTCACGCCTGTATCCTCGAGGAGGTAGGTAGACGTATATTACACACCCACGACTCGCTAGTTATGTTTAGGGCCCAATGTAGTAGGGAGCTAGCCTATTACCATCTACCAGGCACATTACTAACGGCCGGTTTCAATAATCCATCTATCCTATACTAGCAGTTAAAATAGCTACCATTAGTATCTTTTTCTTTTTTTTTTTCGTGCGGAAATCCCTTCGGATACCCCCCCGCGTGCCAGCGGGGGCGGTTATGTCGGGCTTAAACCGACTAAAACCGCACGCCGTCTCGGGTCTACAGACGCCGGGGTTTAAGGTTGCCCATAGAGCATATCCCTCGCACCCCGACTGACCCTGGGCCATCTCTGGTTTCGAGATGGCCCCCTCGGGTTTGGGAACCACGGTGTCCCCGTCTATCGTGATTTTTTTCTGTTTCAATAAACAAAGATAAAGAGAGAATGACTTTGACAATATTGAAACCGCAGTTACAGAGAGATTAATGTTGACTGTTTATCTGGGATAGCTTCTACCTTTAACTGTGGGTAGAATATTGAGACTGGCCGTAAGCGAGCGATATTTAACATTAACTTCCATAAGTTAGAGGTGTGCGCCTGGGGCGACTTGGTATCGAACTCGAGACCTCGTTGACACAGATATAGATAGTAATAACAGATGTCAAATTTTATTCCGGGAATAGGTTCTGTATCTCACGTGGACTTAGCCGCGAGCAACACCTTGTAGAATAACTAAAGCAAGGCAGTTGTAGCAATCTTTCGTAGTATTAGTCTCAAGGCACGCAGTAATTTAGCACAAGTCTGAGTGGTTAGCGTTTGTCTGGAGCAAGTGTATCGACCAGTCTATTTTTACGCGACGCTGGAGGCCTGGGCCGACTGCCGAGGACTCTCCTCGCGTAATGACCCCCGACATTGATACTTTTGAAGTTAAACGATATCATCTTAAACAGAGACTGCTTGTTTCATAAAGTTCAGCGCAAACAGGACTTTTTTTTTTTTTTTTTTTTTTTTTATCGTGCGGAAATCCCTTCGGATACCCCCCCGCGTGCCAGCGGGGGCGGTTAGGAGGACCTGGAAAACCAGCAGCCATATTGTATTTGAATGGTTCGTAAGAACATATATGATAAGAGAAACGAAGGAGAAATTGACTAGAATAGTGACAGAAAGGTATTCCTGAGACGGGACAATGAACAGAGGTAGACAGACTATTAGATGGGAAGATGCAGTCAGGAACATAGCTGGTCCAATAGGACCCGTTCAGCAAAAGACAGGAATAAGTGGAATTATTTAGCGGAGGTCTTTGTCGGGAGACAAGCTGATTCAGAATACCCTCCGTTTGCCGATAGATTTAAGAAAAGAGTAGCTTAATAAAGTTCCAGGCATAGTTTTTGACGACCTCTGTGGCGTAGCGGTAAAGCATTCGACTGCTAAGTCAGAGGTCGCGCGCAAAAATGTATATTTGTATTGGTCTGGGTGTTTCTATGTATAATATGTATTTATTTACAAAAAAGTATCTAAGTATGTTTATCGGCATTCTAGAACCCATATGACAATTTCTGTTTCGTTTGGGTCTAGATGGCGCTGTGTAATATGTCCTAGAATATTTATTTATTTATAGTTTCAGTTAAGCAATGTAAAGCAGAAAACAGCTTAAAGGCTTAAAGCAAACAGCTTAAAGCATAAAGGCTTTTTGAACGATATATAAAGAGTAGGTATAGGTATGTGTATGGAGCTTAAGTTCTGTATGTATTCAGTGCAGCGGCCCCTTGCGGCCGTACCGCGACACGTTCGTGAGTGCGATAAAGCGTTTACTAGTTTCAATTCATTGCGGCATCTCAACGGTGCTGTTTGTCTCGTGTGTCGAACTTTAACAACCAATATATAATAAAACTAGCTGAAGCCGCATTGGTTATCGTTTTTAAGTCATATCCCCGGTTCTACTTAACCATTTTGCAATCAAAAATACGGCTATTTTACGCCTACAAACAGGCAAGATTTCTAGAAAAAATATTAAAGTGTTCAGGATCGTTCATAATAATAACTAGGGATGCGATGCAGTTGGCCGATCGTAAGAAAATTGAGCTGAGAGAGCATTTATTTTTTTATTTAAATCTGAAAAATTCAATTTTTGCGCGCGCGAACATTTTCCATTAGTTTCCTGTTTTAAATTTGTTTTTCGGTGATAATGCCTCAATGGTATGTCCGATTTTTAATTTTATGGTCTCAAAACATGCCCCTAGATTGTCGTTATGATCATGCCAAATTTGGTTGAAATCAGATTTGTGGTTGCAAAGGAGTATCCGAGTTTGTAAGCGGCTATCCCGCGTATAAGTATAATCGTTCACATAACCCAATTTCTTTTTAAATGTCCACAATATACAGACAAAACTAATTTACAATTTTATAATAGTTTAGGTATTTGATATACCCATCGGGGTGGGAGTCCTCTCGCTCGGCAGCATGATTGCGGCAATGGTGCGGAGCGCGAGCGCGTGGGCCGCCGCCACCTCCTTCTGCGAGCATGTAATGCTCGCGAAGGAGATGTCGGAGCGCGCCCGGGAGAGATTTAGAACTCTTCCGGCCCGCCGAGCCCGCAATTTGCTCGCCGCGCGTCGCAGGCGACTCAGGCGCCGGAGGTCGCTTAACGACCTCCGTCCTCCATGAGCGCAGGCCTGGGGGTGGCAGGTGAGGCCGCCTGTCACCCCAGCAGAAGCAGGCCGGGACGGTGGGGCGACTAGCGCCCCTCCCCCAAACCGGGGCAAGACGGGGACACCGTGGTTCCCATGCAAACCCGAGGGGGCCATCTCGGAACCGGAGATGGCCCAGGGTCAGTCGGGGTGCGAGGGATATGCTCTATGGGCAAACTTACACCCCGGCGTCTGTAGACCCGAGACGGCGTGCGGTTTTAGTCGGTTCAAGCCCGACATAAAAAAAAAAGGTATTTGATATACTGAATTCTGTGAAGTTTATAAAATTGATAGAGCGACGCGAATGTTAGTCTTTATAGACTAGTCGGCGCCGCGCGCTTCTATCTCGCACCACATTTCTATAATACCTCTTATTATTAGTTCTGTGGCTACGCCTCATAGGATGGTTGTAAAGATAGAAAATATTAGCATATTAATTGCTTCTAAAGTTCATTATATCTAACATACATTACCTATGTTTTCAATCAGAGGTCGACCGACCTCGCCGAACATACACCGATCAAATTAATGATGTATCAAAAAAGGACAGGTCAGAAGCACTCGAAACCGGCGGGCTTGCATGAAAGATTTAATGACAGTAGAGGAAGCAGATGTCGGGCTGGTCTCTGCCTACCCCCTTTTTTTGCCCTCGGATACCTTCCGGCCGGCCAGCGGGGGAGTTTATGTTGGACTCGAACCGACTATATCCGCACGCCATCTCGGGTCTTCAGACGCTGGGGTGTAAGGTGGGCCCGTAGGGCATTTCCCTCGCACCCTGAATGACCCAGGTCCAGCTGCTGCTTCTGCTAGGGTGACAGGCGGCTACACAACAGCCCAGGTCTCTGCCTACCCCAGAGGGGAAAATGGGGTGATTATATATATGTATGTTTTCATTTATGTCAAATAATGTTGACAATCGGTTAACTCAATTGGTAGTTATTAGCGTAATTGAATTGCGACAATTAATTATGTCTTGTTGAGTGATGTGTGGTGCTGGCGCGTGCCTTCATCTAACGGATTGTCAGATGAGTCACCACAACTTTTGTTTTTAAATTATTTTCATGTATGTTTGGGGGTTCGAGCCCCACCAAGACCTCCGGTGTGAAGGCAACCTCTCTTACTAGCCGGTACAACTGTCGAGTGACGGATTCAAGGTTCTGGCGCAGGTTTTCTTCTCGTGGTTAGGGGCCTGACGGTAGTCACTGCCGTGAAAACCAAGATAAACTAAATCGACAGAAAGTGGGAGAGCGTGAACGCGAAAGATGTTAACTGGGACTCACAATGAGATGATGGGTGGTACTCATCATATAACCGTTGTTCCCAGTTGCATCCGGAACTCCCACCTCGGAGCACGAATACCGCTAACTCTTCTTCTTTTGTTTTGGCTTTTGCGGCTTTTATGGGAGCGACTGCTGTCTGACCTCTCAACCCCGAGAGGAAACCCAGCGCCAGAGCCGCTTCCGTCAGTCAGCAGGTGTACCAGGTTGCAGGTGAGGTTTGCTTAGCCCCAAAGGTCTAGGTGGGGCCCGTGATAATGGGGTACCACCCATTATCACGGGCCCCACCACAGAATATAATGTCCTCTTACAACAATAACACTAAGCCAGGATAACATAACATGTCTCTACTTCGGAAATCATCTTACTTACCATCCGTGCCTACGACTTACCTAGTCTAGATTTTTTACTCCATTATGTTAATGCTTGTTTGTAAAAAATTACACGCTCTATTACATTAAAAACTCTCACGCTATCACGTAACATAGATTATCTATGAATGGGCGCTCCCACGGTGTCAGGCGCAGGTATGCGCGCGCGCCGGGTGACCTTGTCAAGGTGAACCGGTCGTATCGCACCTTGCGAGGGAATTTTAAGGTCCACCTATTCGCAATTCTAATGTTTAGTGAAGGGTTAACAGGTGTTTATAGATAAATAATTGAAGTTATCATACATACTGTATACATTGAGTCACGATTCTTTTGAATTGGGTTAAGCAGAGAAAACCTCTTTCCATGTCTACGATCCGGGTATACGCCTTCGCTTCTTCTACTTTAATAAATTATTTTCATACATGCATGCCGGTTGCCGGTATTCTTGACATTGGAGCTAAAAAGTCTGTTTTAATGTCTTATGCGTGTGACTTTTAATTTGTGGTAACACTGAATACATTCAGCGCCATCTAACAAAAGCTTGCTGAACTACTTCGAATATACTGATCCTGACTCGCGCTATGATAGCTATGACGTTAATTAAATAACAACATTATATACAAGTGCAACGTAGGTACCGACATCTACTGTTGAGCCGCGGCCCGCAAGACAAGGTTTTCCATTAATGATATTAGTGTATGGCCTAGGTAACGGAACGATAGATCAATTTTCCAACATGTAGGGGCTGGCTCGATCAGATCAGCCATAGACCGTTCGAAGTGGAGGAATAAAAGCCGAAAAGCTGATCACGGAATTCGACCAGAAAGAAACGGAGAGTAACGCTGAGATGATGATTTCATTCTCATAGCGGTTTCCCAGTTGCATCCAAAATTTGCACTTCGGACCCCAAGGTCCGCTTATTGTTTTGATTGGTATGTCGACTGTTCCGGGAGCGACTGTCGTCTGACCTCCTATTCCCGGGAAGAAAGCCTCTGCCAGACCCCTCGTCCGTAGTTTAGCAGCTGCACCGGCTTGCTGGTGAGGTTGGCTTGGGCCTCGAGGATGTTGATAGAGCCCTCTACACCGATGATGATTTAAAATTTGATTTAAGTAATTACATTGAGTGGAGACCGCGACTCGGCAAACGTAGTGTAGGACGCCCTCCGGCCAGGTGGGATGACGATCTGCGAAAGACTGCGGGCAGATGCTGAATGCGGCAAGCTGAAGACAGGGCGCTATGGCGCTCATTAGGGGAGACCTATGTCCAGTAGTGGACTAGAATAGGTTGATGATGAAATACATTTTATACGTGTTTCCCTATTAATCTATTATATCACTTCACTCCCCCAATCCTGAACTGTTAAGCAAATCTCGTTCCAAATTGCTTGTCTATAGTAGTATACCTAATAATCCCACCAATATCGTAAATGTGAAAGTTTGGATGGATGGATGCTTGTTACTCAATCACGCCAGAACGGCTGAACGTATCTGGCTGAAATTTGGTACACGGATATATTATGATCGGGAATAGGACATAGGCTTTTTATCACTGGAATAGGTTCCTATGGGAAGTGGGTACGGGATCGAAGTTACAAGAAATTGCCGCGTGCAACAGCTAGTTAAGTCGTTAAGTAGTCTTTGGTTTCAAAGTTGCATTTCAAACAAATGATACTCCTCCGAGACCGTTTGACCGATCTCGACCAAATTTGCCATGGTGATCAAGTAGACATTACTGAGTGTCGTAAGGGGTCGAATGTCCAGATCGGTCTTACCATCGAGGAATAATCACCTAAAAACCAAATCAATGGAAAAAGTCGACCGGTCACGTTGTCCTATTGTTGGATAGGCAAATCTCGCTTCGCTTAAGTTTGGGTTGATTGCGAAGCTGGTAACCGTCCGAGTATCTACATAGTCGTAGATGTCTTTGTATTTGTCCAATATTAACAAGATTGCGCTACGGAGCTAACGAAATATTAGAATATTCATGAGCATGTATTGGTTTGTACAATCACTTATATGGAAACGTGCACGAATATAAAGTAAGGATTTTCGTTTTCAAAATATACTCATTCATTTTTAACTCCATTTAGTAAAACGCCTTTATTAGCTTCGCTTGTAAGGTCGCTTTTTCTCAGATTCTCTAACAGTGGCTTGTTGTCAAGCAGACGATGTTTTAATCGCAGTCGCAACTAGTAACAGTCGTTACTACAACAACAGTTGCGGTAACGCATTATTTAAACGAAACGAATAATCAATTGTCGTGTAGCTTAGTACTCCTTACGATCAAGAGGTCTCGGGTTCGAACCCTGACCATTACACTACCGACCTGAACCCACTCCCAACACAGGCAATTTAGCTTAGCCGGAAGGGGTTAGCGGGAATCCCTACTAGTAATTTCGGTTACTAGTACCTTTTTTTTTCGAACCGACCAAAACCGCAGACTAGTAATCAGTGTTTTAAACGGTTATCGGCGACCGATAAACAATCCTCAGAACTGCACTAAAACCGAAACCAAACCTCAGCTATTCTTCCCTTCCACCCTCAGTCGCCGTATTCCATACCTTTTTTTTTTTTTTTATCGTGCGGAAATCCCTTCGGATACCCCCCCGCGTGCCAGCGGGGGCGGTTCTACTTCAGTCATATCAGTCGTTTCGGGAACAAAAATTCGAAGAGATAAATCTATTCCCAAAATGGCGATGACCGTGGAACTATTTATAGATCATGTTCTATACATATTTAAATCAGAACAAAGTCCAACAAACATTTCTTCTTAGAACTTCGCCCACAACAATAAATCGATATTCCCTCCGCCCATTCCTTTAATATCTTCAACGTACGTTCGTAATTCTTCAAGCTGACAGGCTGAGAACACACTGGGCTGCCGAAGCCATTAGAGGCATACTTAGGTATGCTTCAGTAAGAGGTTTAAAAGGTTGTGGAGACTTAGCGAATTGTTGCTTGTCATTATTTAAAAGATGTCACACTTAGGTAGTAAAACTTTGGCAGCTCAGAGATATAACCGAAGTTTTGACGTTGCCTAAATATTAAATAAACTTTTCGTTTATTCACTCCTTTAGCCATACTGATATTATAAATGCAAAAGTTACTTTGTCTATGGGATTGGATGAATAAATTCATAAAAATCTGTTTACCTATTCAGTCTCCACTCTAGGACTTGCGGAAGTAGGGCCTTCGGCAGATGTGGCGAGCCCATTATCCCTTCAGTTTGCTCCGAATTAGCGGTAGCGTTAGTCTAGGCATCTAACTTGTTACCCAGTTGCGGCTTTGAATCTTGAACATTACCCTGCCGACGTGACCCACTATTAACACAAGCAATTTAGTTTAACTGGAAGGACATATGGGAGGGTAAAAAGGGAACATATTCCAGGGATAAAAAGTAGCCTATGTGTTATTTCAGATCTATCTCTCTACCAAACTGTAGCCAGATCCGTGCAGCCGTTTTTGCGTGAAAGAGTAACAAACATCCAGATCCAAATATTAGTAGAATTTCGGTTACTTATTTATTCCAAAAATTCGGTTGCGATAGAGCTCTATAAAAAAGTGTACCTATTACAAGTTTCTACAGTAATTAGCACCGTTTTACTAACATTGTAACTGTATGTACTCCATTTTATAATTACCTACAATAACATAATTATTATAATTTGCTTGCCTCGTTTACAGATATTTAGTTACAATTTAAGTGGAGGTGTAATTAGTCCATTTTGAACCGAAGCACAGTATACTCAAGTATTATTCTATACAGTTTTCATTTTCATACAGACTGTCGTTGTGACGGGATCTCGGTATGGTTCGGTGTATGTACTGTAGCGTCCGGGGGTTAGACGCCACAATACCTTTTTTTTTTTTTTTTATCGTGCGGAAATCCCTTCGGATACCCCCCCGCCGGCCAGCGGGGGCGGTTATGTCGGGCTTGCACCGACTAAAACCGCACGCCGTCTCGGGTCTTCAGACGCCGGGGTGTAAGGTTACCCATAGAGCATATCCCTCGCACCCCGGCTGACCCTGGGCCATCTCACCACTAACAGCATCGATCATCCTGTCTCCTCTGAAAGCAGAGGAGTACGGAGAGCGATGTGTTCCCGCCACGTTGGGTATTGGCCGACGATCAATGCCAACCCTATGAAGGGGTGAAGGGGAAGCCATTGACCGCCGCCCAGGGTGTACCGGCCGCTCCGATTCCGTTCCCCCCGGACTGCAGCGGGATCGGAATCGGAGCGACACTCGAGGAGGTTACCCAACACACACCCCGGACGCCACAATACCTCGTGTTGATGAAAAGATAAAACACAAGGATTAAACTTTATATTATCTTTTATTCAATTAAAAAAACTTCCTACATCGAGTTTAGGGAGGTTTTACGCGAATATGTTTATGTTTAAAACGAACTGTAGGGAATCGCGGATTCTGCTCAAGGACTGAGCCTACAATCAGTACATTTAGGACTTCTCTTCGGACGGCGGGCGAGGCCGGCGCCCCGAGTCGCCCGCTGTCAGCCGCTTGGTCCGCCAAGCAATTCTTTTTTCTTCCCTAAGCTAAATTCAAATACAAAACATTTATTTTTAAACTCTGACACATGATGGCCAGGTCAACGAACTGTAGTGATCGAACGAGGTCCGAACACTACAGTACTATTTCAAACTATAATATACTCGTAATGTCTCGGTGGTCAACGACAGAAGTACCATAACCTTTCATAAACTAGGAATTCAATGCAAGGTGCGACTGAAATAAATCGAGCTGAGCGAGCAGGACTCTTACTTGAAAATAAGACATCTTACTACGGTCGCGCGCTTAGCTAAGGCCGCGCGCTCGTGAAACTGTTTTTCGGTGATTATTCCTCAATGGTACATCGGACATGAACCGTCTCGCTTAAAAACACTCCTCAGTGTCCACACTAACACCGTGGTAAATTTGGTCAAGATCGCGCGAGTGGTTACGGAGGAGTTCAGCCATCAACAAACGGCTATGCCGGTAAGATTTAGGTATAAAAATTAAGCAAAACGTTAACTATATTAACTACGTCTTCTGGGGAATATAAAACTAACGATATTGAAACAATTATTGGTACATGTATTCCAATAAAAAAAAATCCGTTGCCGCAGGGGGAACGCACAGGTAGATTTCTTGAAGCAATTAATATTATTTTATATAGAGAACTAAGGACTCCCACGCCGAGCGCATTTTTAACATGTTTAATTTTTTTTTTCTCGAAAACGGTAACTTTTAGCGAAAAACTTCAGACATTTATTTTAGACTTAAAAATGGCCTATCGATTAAAAATCTTGCCGACGAAGAATGTTCACCGGTTAGAAGTTATGATTTTTTTCTCGAAAAATTTTGGTTTTTCCCCCCTCCACTTTTAGTTAAAGTTTTAATCTTATAGGTTTATAATTAAAAGTTGTTGGTATTCATGTATACTATGGGATAAAGTTAGAACGGTTCGAATATCTTTCATGGAACGTGAAATTTTGAGGAAAAACTGATTTCATAAAAAGTGAGGCCCTAACGTCCCCTTAGGCCGGATTCCACCCGTTCACGAACTTAAACTAAGTTTACACCCAAGCAATTTTTGACCGCAGTTTAAAAGCGATCGGGGCAAAAATGCGACCGTGAGAGTGCCGCAAATTTTGGGACGTGGAACCATACATAGATATACATATATACATATATTTATATAAATATATAAACTTTTTGACCAGTGGTCATTTCGGACTCAGGGGGTCATAACTAGACCTTCTATGACGAATTTTTTTTAAAATTCGACAGTAGTCAAGAAACCAATAGGTAGATCGATTTCATCGAAATCTACCTAAAAAAGATTTTTAAATATTTTTGTGTATGTGTGCGATTGGTCTAATCATTAGCGTTTTAAGTTCATTTCCGGTCAGGCAACTCTGACTTATATCGAAGTATATGTGCATATTAGCACTTACTTAAACGGTGAAGAAATCGTGAGAGAACTTACATACCTAAAAAAATCTCCTAATTTACTGTTCCTTATAAGCGTGAGATTTAGCCGCGGTAGCCTAGTGGTATGGGTAATGGACTGCTTTTCGAAGTTATGTGTGTATTTATCGCAGGCTTATAAGTGCCCGGTTAATGGCAAGAGGCTCGCCACCTATTACATCGGGACCTAAACATAAACTGGCGAAATGTGTATAAAAAAAAAAAAAAAAATTAAACCTTAAAAATTATAGAGAAAGGGATATTTAGATGGTTTGGACATCGTAAAAGGATGGCCGAAAAAAGATCGACGAAAGATTTATTGGACGAGAGTGAACGGGCAAGTTGGTAAGGTCGACCTAGGTGACACCTATGTATGTCAATCAGATCGAGGAAAATTTAAGGAAAGGCCAGGTCAAGAGTAGCCGCAAGCGCTGTGCATGTATGAAAGCAATTTATGCGTAGGTATCCCAGGATAAAAAAAACCAGCGACCAGCGTCACGTGACGCGACGAGCACACGTGACGCTGGTCGCGATTTAGGTATTTCCCACACAGGGGTGTGTGTTGGGTAACCTCCTCGAGTGTCGCTCCGATTCCGATCCCGCTGCAGTCCGGGGGGAACGGAATCGGAGCGGCCGGTACACCCTGGGCGGCGGTCAATGGCTTCCCCTTCATAGGGTTGGCATTGATCGTCGGCCAATACCCAACGTGGCGGGAACACATCGCTCTCCGTACTCCTCTGCTTTCAGAGGAGACAGGATGAGCGATGCTGTTAGTGGTGAGATGGCCCAGGGTCAGTCGGGGTGCGAGGGATATGCTCTATGGGTAACCTTACACCCCGGCGTCTGAAGACCCGAGACGGCGTGCGGTTTTAGTCGGTGCGAGCCCGACATAACCGCCCCCGCTGGCCGGCGGGGGGGTATCCGTAGGGATTTCCGCACGAAAAAAAAAAAAGGTATCCCAGGATGCCTTGGGGTGCGAGGGATATACTCTATGGGCAACCTTACACCCGGTGTCTGTAGCCCCGAGACGGCGTGCGGTTTTAGTCGGTTCAAGCCCGACAACCGCCCCCGCTACCCGGCGGTGGGGGGGTATCCGAAGGGATTTCCACACGAAAAAAAAAGGTATGCCAGGATGGTAGCTAGTGGAAAGATGTTGTCTCTGCCTACCCCAATGAGAAAGAGGCTTGACGATATGTATGTATGTATTTACGAGGGGAGATCTATGTCCAGCAGTGGACTAGAATAGGTTGATGATGATGATGATGATGATGATGATTTACGAGTGAGCCGCCATGATTGCGCACAGGTGGAATTTAATTACCCGCTCTTCAAAAGTTTGTTTAGGATGAATAAAAGAAAAATAAATTAATAAACAAACCCTTTATAATTAAATAAACCTTTATTTAATTCATTAAAATTATACAAAAAAGAATTAACGGTATTTACAGATTTACTAATCAAAAAACAACATTGTTTTAATGTTAAAAAATGCGTGGGTTGCTTACAACAACCATCACCGAGCAACCTACGCTTTTAACAATCAAATTAATGTTTTCTTATTCACTCTTATTTTTTAATCTCAAACTCATTAACAATTTGTTTTTACTTTTACCTTTGATCTAGTGTTTTTAGATTTTCAATTATTGTGTATTGGAATTCTTTTATTTTTCAATAGATATATCCTACCAACAGGCTGTTGCCCGCGGCTTAGCCCTAGTGGAATTCTGTTTTGGTTCCCGCTTCCAATGAGAACCTATTCCAGGGATAAACAGCCCATGTGTTATTGCAGTCTATATAAATTATCCCTGTTCCAAATTTCAGTCAGATCCGTTGATCCGTTTTTGCTTGAAAGAGGAACAAACTTTCACATTTATAATAAGAGTATGATTGGGACTAGCTTACCCGGCATATTTCCTTTTTCCTTAGAATTTATTTCGTGAACGTAGAGGCACAGTATCTTGTGGCCATCTCAAAGCCATAGATGGCCCAGGGTCAACCGAGTTGCGAGGGAATTGCGTTATGAAGCCACCACGGCATTATAGAGACCCTAGACGGGGTGAGGTTTTGCTGGCCGCCACTGGCCGACAGTGGGCCAACCGTGGGAATTGTCGCAAAAAAAAAACAAGTTGAATTCCTGAGACGAGCTCAGCCGAATACAAGGGATTTTCGATTTTGCGATTTTTTTCTTTTTTTGCGATATTTTGCGATGTTTTCTTTATCTTGCAATGGTTCACCCCAGCACGAATCTATTACCGAAAACAGCAACTCGATAGCTCATCTTCATACCCAAAACCGTGACAGAAAATTCGCAACGACGACGTCGACGACGACAACTCGATAGCAATAGGGCTTTTCTAAAGAAAATCCCTAAAAATGGTAGAGTAGTTTGGCCGGAGACGAATTTCAATATTCAAAGATGATGAAAATCGGTCCCACTCGTTCTCGAATAAGCGAGCGATAATCAACATTTTTAATACACACAACTACGAAAAGTCGGAGGTGTGTGCCCGGGGCGACTCGAGACCTCGTCTCGGCAGTCCGTTACGTACACCACTGGGCTATCGCCGCTTTTTTTATAA
Source organism: Cybosia mesomella (assembly GCA_946251805.1). Taxonomy (NCBI): domain Eukaryota; kingdom Metazoa; phylum Arthropoda; class Insecta; order Lepidoptera; family Erebidae; genus Cybosia; species Cybosia mesomella. The sequence goes on along the minus strand of OX276403.1, from coordinate 1,616,303 downwards.
GATTTTATAATAGTATAGATTAGCAGGATACTTATTCCAAGCTATCGCAAGCATTCCTTCGTTGTAGCTCCGTTTTTGTACGTCAGTAGTAACCAGAAAACAAGGGCTTTCTGTATGATTGCCATCCCTCGTCCGTCCGACTGCTCCCCCCGTTCATCCAACTCGTCGTGTAATTTGTATAGAAAGCTTAGCTTGTTACTTTGTTTGTGTATTTTTTATGCGGAAACTTTTTCAAAGTTTCATGTTTTGATCGTGTTATTGGGCTTATGTTGTCTACCCTCAAAAACGAAACGATTTGTTCTTGTAACAAATCGTTTCGTTTTTTTTTTTCGTCCTAATGTTTTTCTTTTACATCTTTTTTTATTTATTTTTTAGGACACGTCAATTTGACTTCACCTCGCGTGATGGTACGCTGAAGGTAAAGTCTCAGGAAAGAGGGTCACCATTACATACACGTACCATGTTAACAATGGTGGCAGCTTGACGGCCTCATCAGAAGAGGATTGTCGTAGCAGCACCGCGTGACAGCCACCGGTCCCACTAGTGCTGCGACCACAATCCCCCTGCCCGGCTATGCACTTGCTGACCCCTGAACGCAATCAAACCGATATTGGATTACTATGGAGGGTTTTTAGCAATGCACGGTGGTACCAACCCGGCCGAATTTTGGGACAAATTTGTGTCATAAAATTTCTACCACCAGTAAAATAGTTCATCAATAGTACATCATAATAGTTACGGTTGTATATCCCTAAAGGTGCTGGCAGAAGTGTTTTGACACTCATATTTCGAGTCCCACGATAGTGAAGATTTGAGTTCGATACCAACTCATTATAGTACTTGTAGATATACAGAGTGCATTTTTGAAACGGGGCAGTAAGGGCAAGTACCTTAACCGTTGTAGTTACAGCAAAACGTTCTTAGGAGACCTTCCCTAACTTTTTGAGATATATTGAACTACATTCACAGATTTTACAAAAATCTTACTGTTAGGCGCTGGCTCCTTCCTGTTCCGATGCAGGTGGTCCCCGAAGCTCCCCTTCCCGGAGATCACCTGCGTCAGTCGGTACGAGAGGCTTCCGTGTCGCATCTCTAGCCAATCCTCCATGATGGGCCTTACCGCCGCTATTGCGACAGCTACCCTAGTAACTTTTTTTTTTTTCGTGCGGAAATCCCTTTGGATACCCCACCCCCTCCAGCGAGGGTGGTTAAGTCGGGCTTCATCATCATCATCATCATCAACCTATTCTAGTCCACTGCTGGACATAGATCTCCCCTAATGAGCGCCATAGCGCCCTGTCTTCAGCTTGCCGCATCCAGCATCTGCCCGCAGTCTTTCGCAGATCGTCATCCCACCTGGCCGGAGGGCGTCCTACACTACGTTTGCCGAGTCGCGGTCTCCACTCAAGAACACGTTTACCCCAGCGGTTGTGGGTTCTTCGCGAGATATGGCCGGCCCACTGCCACTTCAGCTTGCTTATTCTTTGAGCTATGTCGATAACCTTGGTTCTCTGTCGGATGTATTCGTTACGAATCCTATCCTTCAGAGAAACTCCGAGCATAGCTCTTTCCATAGCTCGCTGAGCGACTTTGAACTGGTGGACCAGCCCTACCGTGAGTGTCCACGTCTCAGCTCCGTAGGTCATTACGGGTAGGACGCACTGATTGAAAACTTTCGTTTTCAAACACTGTGGTATGGATGACAAGAAAACCCGACGGTCGGGCTTGAACCGACTAAAACCGCACGCCGTCTCGGGTCTGCAGACGCCGGGGTGTAAGGTTGCCCATAGAGCATATCCCTCGCACCCCGACTGACCCTGGGCCATCTCCGGTTTCGAGATGGCCCCCTCGGGTTTGGGAACCACGGTGTCCTCGTCTTGCCCCGGTTTGGGGGAGACCTAGTATAAGAACAAACATGGATCGAATAAATATTTAGGAAACCGGCCGCTCGTGAAGCTGTTTCGTATTTCTCAAGACTTGTTGAAGTTGAAGTCAACCCGCGTTGACATTGTGATAAATTACAAATATATTGCGAAACTTTTGCTCCCTCCGGATTCATTAGAAACCACGGCTCGAAGCCAGTTTCCAAAAAAAGAATAATAATTCTTATTTCCAAATCGGTTGCCAAACAGGAAAAATGTTTCTGTTTACGAAATTGGGGACGATGGAAAAAAAAATCTACTCTAAATTTAGGAAAAGTATTGGCTTGGGAAGTGAATAATTGATCGAACCCGCGACCTGTGACACAGTAGTTTAACTCTCTACTCTGCCTCCACGTCTTCATTCATCAATTAATTCGCGTTAACATAATAATGTCAAGAAATGCGCAAGTTTAAAACTTATTTAAGCCCATTATTGAGTCGCAGTTTAACTGTTTTAAAGCCTTTTAACCAAAGTTCAAAAACGCAACATCCGCCACGGAACTCGCGGATCTAAACGGACTAATTCCGAATACAACTTACTTGAATGGTGTTTGTTTAATAAGAGATGATTACGAGTTTCTACGAGGTTTTGTCTTCAATGGAAATTAGCTTTTATTGATAACTAGCTCTTCACCCGCATGGTTTACGGTATGTTAAAAATTTTACTTCTTTCAATTTATTGATCAGTTGGGATCAATAAATTGATCCCAATCGGGTTTCAATTTATTGACCCCCGATCAATAAATCGGGCCGAATTTTGTGACAAATTTGACAAAACCTTAGCTCTTAAACCTTTCCTAAAATAATAAACTAAACATCAACAACTATCTTTGTTCTTTGAGGATTATAAAACGATATATACGTCATGCTAGAGTTTGTATACTTGGGTAGTTTGTTCACAAGGAATTAATTAAATAAAACGTGGTAACGCGTTATTTTAACTGATCTCGTTGCCTGTTTTTGATGAAATCCAGCCTAAGAGCGCATATTACCAATGATAGTAACCGCGATTAATTAAAACTAAACTGCGTTATTAAACTGAGAACCCAGTTTATTTTAACTTGAAGGCAAGTATTTTCACTGCTGATAACTATAAACGTATATTAACATTTTTTATAATTTAGATTCACGTAATATTTGAGTGAAGGCCACGTTTTATCCATCTTGCGGTGAACTTTGGAACTAAATATTGTAGCAGCTCTGTAGTGTATACAGCCTTTGCTTTCTCGTTCCCTGTTGTTCCTTCACCCTTCGGTAGATGGCGCTGTAAGTCCGTTATACCTTACAAAACTTGTAATTTAATTCAATCGTTTGTAATGTATGAATGAAGTTATATTTCACAGAACTAAAAAAACTAAGTAGTTTTAATGTGGCATACTAATTGTTTGATCTAAAAAGTATTTTTTTTGGGGGTATCCGAGGGGATTTCCGCACGAAAAAAAAAAAAAAAAAAGGTATGTAGACCCGAGATGGCGTGCGGTTTTAGTCGGTTCAAGCCCGACATAACCGCCCCCGCTGGCACGCGGGGGGGTATCCGAAGGGATTTCCGCACGATAAAAAAAAAAAAAAGGTATGTTGCTTATTGCCACTACTTTTTTTAATTTTCTCCTACAATGATATCTTTTTTTTTTGCAGTTTTTTAAGATCACTATAATTTTGTAACGGCAGGGATGTAGGTAGTAAGGTACTATTTGTATGTTCAAAATATCGTATGTATATCGCACGCTTATCGTATCTGAATCAAAGTGACACAGCAAAAAATGTGGAAATTTGTGAGTTTGGATAGATGAATGTTTGTTACTCTTTCACTCCAGAACAGCCGAATGAATCAGAATGAAATTTATCTCACGTATACACTATAGTCTTGAATAGTACAGGTGCATGGTAAGCCGCCCTTCGACGCGTGTCGCTCGGAGCTGGGCCTTTCCCGAGTAATAGGGAATCTCACCCGGCTCGTGCAGACCGCCCCGCCCGAGAGTCGTGAAGAACGATCCCCCCCCCCCCTGCTTCCAAGCCGCGACATCGAACTTCGAACCAGCGCCATGCATCCCGCCCCAACGACGATTGGGAGGTCAGACGTAAGTCGCTCCCGTAAAAGCCCATAGTATATAGTATAGCCCAACAAAAACGCGGAGTAAGTAAGCGGATCACGGGTTCTGAGGTGAAGCGCTAAGTTTTTTTTTTTTATATTAAGACACGTCAATTTGACTTCACCTCGCCTGATGGTAAGCTGAAGGTAAAATCTCAAAAAAAAAGGGTCACCATTACATACACGGACCATGTTAACAATGGTGGCACTCAGCTTGACGGCCTCATCAGAAGAGGATTGTCGTCGCAGCACCGCGTGACACCCACCGGTCCCACTAGTGCTGCGACCACAATCCCCCTGCCCGGCTATGCACTTGCTGACCCCTGAACGCAATCAAACCGAAATTGGACTACTATGGAGGCTTTTTCGCAATCGTGCACGGTGGTACCCACCCGGCCGAATTTTGTGACAAATTTGTGTCATCTAATTTCTACCACCAGTAAGATGATGATGAAGCATTATAGTCTTCAATAGCGCATGAGCTACTTTTAACCCCGGGAATACGTTCGTATGGGTCGCGTAACGAGATCACGGATGGAGCCTCGGGCAACAACTAGTCTTTTTTTTTTTTTTTTTCGTGCGGAAATTTCTTCGGATACCCCCCCGCCGGCCAGCAGGGGTGGTTATGTCGTGTCTCGACTAAAACCGCACGGTGTCCTCCCCAAGTGTCCGTTGCCGGGCACCCCGGGTAAGCCCTCGAAAGGATAACCCCAGGGTTACCGGCGGACTTTGGCCGCCACCGCGGCCTCGCCTGGTGGGGCCGGGTTTTATCCCGCTTCGGTGAGTTGGCAGGCGTGTGTAAGACACACTAGACACGCCTACGCCACGGCCTGCTTCTGTAAGGACGGCGAGTCGGCCAACTGCCGTCCTCATTCCAATGACCAGACTACTGACCTCCATGATCGGGCAACAACTAGTCTTAAATAAGTTCAGCGATGCTGTAAGTCAAGAATCAATTTATAAATTAATAGCCGTTTATGATCGCCGTGAAATAACTACAGCCCCGGCGGCAACTCGTATAATGTTTATAATTTATCATACCTACGTGTTCCTAAGATAACTTGTTTATGGTTTTCCGTCATCGCCGGCGTGCGATCTAGCCGAAATGCACTATAATTATAACGTCATACCGTCCAATTTTAAAGGCTGTTTGCCACGGTGCGCGATTCTTCATATTATCATGCACCGCAGAGGATCACAGATAGTCGCGTATCGTGCACCAATTGCTTCCGTCCGCAATTGGTCTGTCTCGTAGTTGTCAGCTGACGCAACGCTGCGGACTTCTCTGCATTTCCACAGACGACACTCTTTCTGGGTGCGTCGGTGCAAGCTGGAAAGCCACCGAGAAAATCCCCCTTTCGAGCGCTTTCATATAAAACATAAAACAAGTTGAATTCCTCAGACGAGCTCAGCCGAATACCTACAAGGGATTTGCGATTTTTTCTTTATCTTGCAATGTTTCACCCCAGCACGAATCTATTACCGAAAACAGCAACTCGATAGCTCATCTCCTTCATACCCAAAACCGTGACAGAAAATTGGCAACGACGACGACAACTCGATAGCAATAGGGCTTTTCTAAAGAAAAACCCTAAAAATTATTCGCTCTTTAGCAGCGCTGCAATCGGAACTCTTCACATTACCAAATTACCCGGCTCGGTCGCACTTCACAGTGACGTTTGAGGTGGGGTGGCGAGCTGCAATTCTATTTCAATTCATAATCATGGCATTAGCATGTCAAATATGAGCGGTTATAGTCGGTTCAAGCCCGACATAACCGCCCCCGCTGGCACGCGCAAATCCGAAAGGATTTCCGCACGATTAAAAAAAAAAAAAAAGGTACACATACTTATGCCATGGACTTGGTAGAATAATGCTCTAAGGATCACATCGTGTTCTGTTTTTTTATTTTTTTATTTAGGACACGTCAATTTGACTTCACCTCGCCTGACACACGTAACACACAAGCTGATACACGTACCATGTTAACAATGGTGGCGCTCAGCTTGACGGCCTCATCAGAAGAGGATTGTCGTCGCAGCACCGCGTGACACCCACCGGTCCCACTAGTGCTGCGACCACAATCCCCCTGCCCGGCTATGCACTTGATGACCCCTAAACGCAATCAAACCGAAATTGGATTACTATGGAGGGTTTTTCGCAATCGTGCACGGTGGTACCCACCCGGCCAAATTTGTGTTATCAAATTTCTACCACCAGTAGCTCTATCGTAAAGAGAACTTTGTCTCTCGAACAGAAGCGTCTGTACTTCTTACTGAATAGCCACGGTAACCGCTGCACGTGCTTATTTGCTGCTTAAGTCGTATAAAAATAATCCCCAATTCCATGAACACACACAGCTGTGTGATCTCTAATTGCTCGACAATTTGCGAAACAAATTCAATATAAAAACACTTGTCATTATTCCGAGAATGTACGCCATTATCCGTTTATATGTTTCCGTCCCGTGAGCCCGTGTCCGGGGCATTTATTGGGTGTTGATAGTAGCTTTTAGTAGATTTGTTGTATTGTGCCCGGAATACGACCGGCACTGTTGACGACCTCTGTGGCGTAGCGGTAGTGCATTCGACTGCTAAGCCAAAGGTTGCGGGTTCGATTCCCGCTCAGTGCAAATATGAATATTTGCATTGGGCTGGGTGTTTCTATGTACAATATGTATTTATTTACAAAATAGAAAAAGTATTTGAATATATTTATCTGCATTCTAGAACCCATATGACAAGCTCTGCTTGGTTTGGGTCTAGATGGCGCTGTGCACTTTGTCCTACTATATTTTTTTATTATTGTAGGCCCTTTTTGATAGATTCAACCAAAGACTTAAAGCCCTACCAACGGTCTTCAGGGCTCAAGCCAACCTCGCCTCAAAGCCGGTACACCTGCTGATGAACGAGCGAGGCTCTGGCGCAGGTTTTCCTGTCGAAATTGGAAGGTCTGACGGCAGTTGCAGCTGTAAAAGCCAAGATATGCCAAATCAGGAAAGGAGGAGAAAAAGTAATCCCTGTAGCATCCAAAGCTTGTACTTGGCAGCCCGTGATCTGGTCCCCCGAAGATCTTGGAGAGGCCGCATTCACCCTGCTATACCATGTGTTGGCGCCTATAAATTTGTTCACAGCAGCAATATATGAACGATTATAATTTACTCATAGGCGTCCTGACATTTTGGCTTATTCCGAACCTGACCCGAAAACCTGACCCGGTCGCGGGTTAGGTTAGAAACTTAAAAAAAAAAAATTATATTTGTTCCGAACGTAACCCTCTTCCTAACCTGACCCGACGTCTCGTTCCTATCATAACCCGAATTGCGCAGATTGGTCATTGCACTTCTTTCGCACTTCTTGCCTCGCTCGGATTATATTCCAAAAACAAGTAAAGTGGGTTAGGTTAGGTTATAACTGTGACCCCAACAGAGCGCGAGCCGAGCGAACCACTAGTCCGGAAATTTTATGGCAAGAAGTCCTATCTATGAAGAGAGATCTTGAGATTAATTATCATCAAAATAGTAAATATTATATACTGATTAGACACTTATGTACTTTTTATTTTGAGAAAGATTAGAGAGAATGACCAATCTGCGCAATTCGGGTTATGATAGGAACGAGACGTCGGGTCAGGTTAGCAAGAGGGTTACGTTCGGAACAAATATTACATGTTTTTTTCAAGTTTCTAACCTAACCCGCGACCGGGTCAGGTTCGGAATAATCGGACATTTGTGTACACCCACTTATTACTAACTTTTTAACCTTTCCTAAATGGAGTTTTCTGCTCCGCAACAGATATTGTAAAACTATTTTTTATTATCTAATTACAAGTTAACACGTAAATCAGAGGTTTCATTTATGTCCAATACCTGACACCAAGTACTTCACAGCATTGTGGTACATAAACGATTGCTGCTTTGTCTTGACCCCATGGTAGTATTATGTTTTGTTTAGTGAGCTGAGTGAGACGAAGTGGAGCGAAAGCTCATACCAGAATTCAGGATTTTCTTTGTCACAGGTCTTCTCCTAAACTACTAATCCAATCAGAACCAAATTTGGCATGATTAAAGAGGTCAATCAGAGGAAGGTTTATGGATATATTTTGAAACAATTAATGCTACCAAAAAGGAATAATCACCGTTAAAAAAAATCCAGATGAAATTACATAATAACCGCTCGAGACACTGTGACCAAACTTTACACGCTCAGAAAGCATGTCCAGAGTTGTGACTTTCAAAAAGAATTTTCAAAATCGGACTTGCCACGGAGGAATGATCACTGTTCAAAATTTTCAAAATCTGATTCACGATGTCTCACTCAGCTCAATATTGCAAGCAGCGATTCGCCTTTTAGACCTAGTAATAAAAAATAATCTAACCAAAACATTCTTCTCTTTATAGGTACGTTGTTCCAGTATGACCTACTTCCACACAATGAATCAGCGCTATCCATTTTATCGCCTTACATCAAAGTAAGTATGCAAACAATTTTTTATGTTTACCAAAAATGTATAGACAAAAGAGAACGCGAAAAACTGACTAAAGAACGCACATAAACCAGTGAACATCACGGTGAAAGTAACAAATGGATTTATCTTAACATTACGGCGAATGATCGACGAATCCCACTCGTTTGCAATTGTTCTCTTTTGTTTAGTTGGTCTGTACGCGGCATTAACCGAAGAAGATAAACAGAATTGAAAAATCAACATACGTTTGGCACACCGCCTGAGGGTCACGCCACTATTTTTATATGCGCACACGCATTTAGAGTTCATTCATACGTCAAATTAAATTTAGAACGTGACGCTTCCCGTTGTACTCAGTTCGTTGGGCGCGGGACGTGGGCGTGTACGGTTGTCATGAATTGATACGAGTTAATTAAATGGTTGATGTATATTTTTTAAACGTAAAACTTCTGTTTGTTGTATTTATTTGTTTTAGGTTTTTAATTTAGGCTTGCGTAGGTATTTTTAAATATGTATCGGCAACGGATTGACTCATATGTGTTAGATTATTTACACAGCTTCGGGAAATGTGCTGCGTTTCTACTACACGTCTGCTTCGATTGCCTTCGGCGACCGTTACAAAATGACAATAGTACCGTTGACAGCAAAGATACGCCTAATGAATCAGTGGTCATTATCTATACACAAATCAACGTGAACTTGAATATAGAATAAAAATAATATTTGGTATGACCAATAAAACTTTTATCATTACAAAATGTGAATTGGTAGAAAAATTTAATATCCCACATACCTACCTCAGACCATCGAGCCTGCCTCACTAGCTATTTTAGGTATGACAATTCACCTATGCGATTCTAGACTCGACGTCATAATATTATCCCTTGAGTATTTTCAAAAATTTAATTCATACAAGTTTTACCTCACCCCGATGCGGATTATCCATACAATGGGAGCCCCCCCCCCCCCCTTGGTATGGTTTCGCGAGCTGGTATCCGCAACTCCACAAGGCGCGGTTTTTGCGTGAGGGTGGGCAATTCACTCGATCCACCCCAACTCATTGAAGAACGCCAGCAGGCTATTCACGCTGCTGGCAATCTCCCGGAGCGTACCTGTATTTCCGAAGTACTTAATCCTGTGGCGGTTGCAGGGCAGTGTAGGAGCACGTGTGCCGCTGTTTCTTCCTCTCTCATGCGGGCTCTGCAGAGAGGGCTGTCGGTGATTCCTAAAATAAAAAGGTGTTTATTGAAGGAGCCGGGCCCCGTGATGGCAGCTGTGGCCGTGCGCAGTTGCCGTTTGGTCAGTTGTCGAAGACCCCTGGTCAGTCTATTTTCACGGGGAGTGCTTCCCTCGCCTGTCTCTGCAAACTTCCAGACTTATCCAATAGCTGTTGTGTTGATCTCTCGTTCGTTTGTTTACTATGGTTCGTAGGTATGCAAAGGGGATCGGTATTATGGGCTCAGGTCCCATTACCACCATGTCAGATCCTCTGCTGGCAAGCTCATCTGCTGCATCATTGCCGCGCGAGCCGCTGTGGCCCTTAATCCATTGCAACGTTATGTTGTTCAAATGGCCTATTTGGTTCAGTTTACGATGGCACTCCAACCCCCCCCCCCCCCTTAAATTTATATTAATTTAACTATTCATTTTTGAAGTGAATAACTAAATTTTCTGTAAATATTTCAAACCTCTGTTGCCGTTATTAATATCGAGCAATAACTGGTTCCATGAAACGCACTTATCTTGCACATCTGGCCCGAAGACGGCACATGGCAGTTCATTTTGCCTTAACCCCACCATAAAACGACCTGAAACCTTAAAATACGGAATTCATACAGCCCGCCAAAAAAGAAATTAGAATAATTAAATAAACTTATATTCTATGAAATTCTACGCAGCGCTTTTTAGACCCAAAGTAAATATAGGTTAACTAGCTTGTGTTACGTGTTCCAGAATGCGGATAAACATACTTATAGTATGTTTGTTTGTAAATACATACATATTTTGCATAAAAACACTCAGACCAATACAAATAGACATATTCTTCATACTAATATTTACACTGAACGGGAATCGAACCCGCGCCCTCTGCCGTAGCAGTCGAATGCACTACCGCTACGCCACAGAGGCCGGAAAAACACACTTATTTCAAAAGGTCGAAAACTTATCATAATCCAATACAAAGGAATGTATTTTTTAATATGTTAGTTTAAAATAGTTTATTTTTAATATAAATATATTGTAAACGAAAACTTCCCTTGATGTGTTTGATTCAGTCCCGACCGCAAGAACGAAATCCGAAGTAACTTCATGGTTCCCCGTATGACACTTCTATCGTTCTTGGTTCGTGCTCTCCCGCAACTGCGATCATTTCATGGTAGGCCTACAGTTTAGCAGTAGGATAGCGGACGCCGGGCTTGGAAGTACAAGCTATGGATACCACCGGCACTGGCACTATGATGATGATTAGGTACTCGATATGATGGTTCCCAAACTTGAGGGGGCCATCTCGAAACCGGAGATGGCTCAGGGTCAGTCGGGGTGCGAGGGAAATGCCTAATGGGCCACCTTACATCACGGCGTCTGAAGACCCGAGACGGAGTGCGGGTTTAGACGGTACAAGCCCGACATAACTTCCCCCGCTGGCGGGGGGAATCCGAGGGATCCGCACGAAAAAAAAAGGTACTCGATATGGCACTACTACACTCTATTAGGTTCACACATAAGCGTTATAGTATTATCTAGGACAGAGAGAGACTCGCGTATTACACCGGTCGTGGAAACCGTGGTGCAGTCGGTAACAAAAGTGACTGAATACTCACAAATTTACGACGAATTTTTACATTTAAATAGATACATTAATAAATTGTAGATGGTAAAATTAGCTCTTACTCGACACTTCGCTTGCGTAAATTTTTTTTCTTTATATAAAACAGCCTATATCATTTTTTCAGTTTCTCTGACATTGTGTATGCAAAATTTTAAGATAATAAAAATAATATATAATATAATATATTTGTTTTTTTTTTTATATATAGAATGTATTTAAAAATATAATTGATATGTATTTAAACTTAAATAAAGGAAATAATAATAATAATCATTTATTTCAAGCACAATGGCTCATACATAAATACCTTACAGACTAACATACATATAATTATAAAATTCCTATAACTAATTCACACGAAATGACGGCGTCGTGTTGCGCTGCATGGTGTCTTGTAGCTGCCCACGAAATCGGCGGTACATGACACCCTTCGGCCGAAACTCTTCTTTGAGGAAGTTCGCGAGGTGATGTGTCGGAACCCGTACCACGAACGACTTGAAATTGGTGCTGTGGCGGGACTCTAGCCTCTCGACCCTCAAAGTCCAGTTGGTCTTCGTCCTGATGTACTGCACCACGTCTTCAACTGTCGTGGAGTGGTGTAATCGGGACACGTACAGCTGCGTCGAAGGTGTTGCAGGACGCAGCAACATATTGGGTCCTGCTAACGCAGTACCGCATAGATTACGACAAGGAGGCTTCTTTGTCTTCTTCTTCTCTACCTTTATGTAGCCATCCTTGTCACACGAGCCCTTGTTTGGACCCAGCTGTTTCACATCGTTGTGGTCTGATGCACAGCTTCGCTTTGACCCTATCTCGTTACCTGCTTGACGTTTTGTTTGCGTCATAGCAGGCTTGTGTGAGGCAACAATAGCAGCGTAGGCACGATGAGGTATCGGCGTACCTACGTGAGTCGTTGTGCGGACGGGTGTCGAAACGGCGTCGGCAATTGAACACTTTGCAGGGCACGCATTTTCGGCGACGGGTGACGTAGTGCAACTCGCCGACTCGAAACTGCAGATGGATGCATTTTGTGCCCCGCGACGTTTGTTCACGTTAGAGGCATCGGGCGACCTACTTGCCGAAACAGCATTGCGTAACAACTCTACCTCGGCACGTAATTCGCCTATGGTGTTGTTTGACGCCTCCATCTTGGACTGCACCTCGACCAGGCTCGCTTTCAGAGTTGTGATGTCCTTAAGCAGCCTGGTGACATCGACGTGATCGAACGTGACGGGGGGTAGCTTATGTAGCTCCTTTGCCACGAAAACAGGCACGTCGTCCGGGTCGGTGTTCTTCAGGATTCACCATCCTGAAGAACACCGACCCGGACGACGTCCGACGGATGTCCTGGACACTCTTTTCGCCTCCATCCCTCCGTCGGGACGGCATCTGGTCTAATTTCCCGAGGGCCTGGAACAGCAAAAGCTTGCCACTGCATATCTCCTCTTCCTTGAAGTTGGATGTGCAGATCTGCAGGATGCTGACCTCGTCCATGTAGTCGATGGAATGGTTGATAAATGCCAACAACTCGTTAGGTATGAGGGGTTTCGCACTCATGTCTATGTTACGGCGACGGCTAGAGCCGCGCAATACGCGAATAAAATATTCGTTTCGAGCAGCGCAGACACGTTCCGTACTCGACCGCGCTATTATAGTATCTGAAGTATGTGAAATGTAACATATGTTCACTTTTGTACCTATTTCTGAATATTAGTCAGGATGTAAGGTTTAGAGCTAATGTGCTCTATAAATAGCTCTATATAAAGTAGCGTCAGTAGCTCAGTAGTTAAAGAGTAGGCCTTACGATCGAGAGGTACCGGATTCAAATTCTGGCCACTACTTTACCGATGTGAACCCATTCCTAATACAAGCAATTTAGCTTAGCTGGAGGGGTTAGCAGGAATATTAGTAAGTTCGTATAATAAAATAAGATTTAGAGAAAAATTTAAAAGGTATTGAACTACTTTTGTAGCTGACTGTATGTAGAAATAATATCGTTTAGCTGACACATGTGTGCCATATTGACAGTTGTCGGTTTACATCGGTTATCTAAAACTAACCGTATGTGTGTGTTAGTCATTCGTTTTCTGGTTATATAGGTAGTTATCGAACGGTTTACGAGCGTTATTAGTTTTGAAATAAGCGTTTTCAAATCTGTTTTTTTTTTTCTTTTTATATTTAGTACACGTCAATTTGACTTCACCTCGCCTGATGGTAAGCTGAAGGTAAAGTCTCAGGAAAGAGGGTCACCATTACATACACGTACCATGTTAACAATGGTGGCACTCAGCTTGACGGCCTCATCAGAAGAGGATTGTCGTCGCAGCACCGCGTGACACCCACCGGTCCCACTAGTGCTGCGACCACAATCCCCCTGCCCGGCTATGCACTTGCTGACCCCTGAACGCAATCAAACCGAAATTGGATTACTATGGAGGGTTTTTCGCAATCGTGCACGGTGGTATTTTTTTTTTTTTTGTTTTTTTGTCGTGCGGAAATCCCCTCGGATACCCCCCCGCCGGCTAGCGGGGGCGGTTATGTCGGGCTTGAACCGACTAAACCCGGCCGAATTTTGTGACAAATTTGTGTCATCAAATTTCTACCGCCACTCTCATCTGTATCTAAATTGATCTATTGCCCCTGTCATACCTATAATAGCGTGATGATATATAGCGCAGTTTATGACCATGCCGTAGAAGAATGATCATGCAAAATTTCAGCTAAATCTGTTCAGCGGTTTTCAATTGGTGCTCGGACATCGATAATAAAAAGCAGACAAACAGATAAACCGACAAACAGATAAAAAAATCTAAAAATCACATTTCCGGCATCGTTATCGCTCCTAGAACACACAACAATTATTTTTTCGGTAAAATATTCAATAAATAAATAAATATTAAATATTCTAGAACTTTCTACAAAACGTTATCTAGACCCAAAGTAAGCATAGCTTAAATAGCTTGTGTTATGGGTTCTAGACTGCGGATAAACATACTTAAATACTTTCAATTAAATTTTTAAGCATTTTGTATGCTTCCTTTTTCCTATAGATTTAGATCGGACTAAAGCGTCGCCTTAAGACGTATATAATATATCGGGGGAATTTCGAATATCTGGGACGTGTCTAGGTAGCTCAGTTGGTTAGAGCATTCGCCCTGTCAGGGACTGGTCGCGGGTTCAGGTCCCGTCCTAGATATTCTCTTTTTCCGATCTAAATCTATACTTAAATACTTTTTTTTTGTAAATACATCAACGGGGGCGAAGTATGACACGAGTGAAGCCGCGGGGCTTGTAAGTAATAACCTGTGATGCATTGTTTTATACATTTCCGTGTGCGGCATGACACCGCGTGTTATGACCCGCGACCAACTGTTTCCATAAATCAATAGCTACATAATACCACGTGATATGGTACCGTGATGTCGTTACGACCTGCGGTGCAGAACGCTCGACTGTTAAATTAGAAGTCGCGGGTTCCCTTCCCGCTCTGTGCTTGTATACTGTGTACGTTTGCAATTATCCAGGTTTCTTCTAAATTACAAATGTGAAAGTTTGTAACAATGTTTCAATGTTTGTACGTCAATCACTCTCAAACGCTGAATCTTGTTGAAATTAGGAACTTGGATAGACGTAGGAGGCGTCGCCGCCCCGCAAATGCGGAGACCAGAGAAGCGGAGTTGTACGAGGAATACAGGGAGGCCAGAGGTGCCCTTCGAGCAGAGATAAGGCGGGCCAAAAAGGCGGCCCGCTGCGAACTGCTGGAGACGCTGGAGCGGGACCCGTGGGGGCGGCCTATCTCAGTACCTCATTACCATTGTAAGGGGCAAGCTGCGCCCCTTGGCCCCGCCGTTGATCCACTGTCTCTAGCCGGAGCTGCTCGGAGGAGTTGTTGTGAGTTGAGAGGGCTTCTCAGCGCATGTTTGGAGCGGGGCCAGTTTCCGAAATTGTGGAAGACGGGGAAACTGGTCCTCATCCGAAAGGAGGGGCGCCCCGCGGACTTTTGGTGAGGCCGTCAAGCTGATTACCACCATTGTTAATATGGTACGTGTATGTAATGGTGACCCTCTTTTCTGAGACTTTACCTTCAGCTTACCATCAGGCGAGGTGAAGTCAAATTGACGTGTCCTAAATATAAAAATGCCGCAGTGGAGTTTGTTGCGCCGTTTCTTCTCCACCAGGGCCTAGGAAGCGGTGGTAAACTTAGTTTTAAGCAGATTTTGACGTCAAAAAGATGTAATTACGTTGCACTATTTTGAAAAATAAAGACTTTGACTTTGACTACTGCTCCGCTCCCATGGGTAGTAGCGTGATGATGTATAGCCTATAACCTTCCTCGATAAATAAGCTATCAAACACAAAAAGATTTTTTCAATTCGAATCAGTAGTTTCTGAGATTAGTGCGTTCAACCAACCAAACAAATAAACAAACAAAGTGTTCAGCTTTGTAATATTAGTATAGATTACACACACCAACAATTCAACATACCTAGATCGGGTACTTTGAGATGACTTACACTATGAGACGACTACTATTTTTAGTGTCTCCGTTGGCTACCATTGGCACCATGGCTACTGAAAAGCAACTGAAACGTCGGGACCAGTGAAAATAATAAAATTACACCAAATAAATCGCGATAGAATCCGTTGAAAATAGTTTTATTTCGAAACACATTGTATGTTGATGCACTTGTAAGCTGATTGTAAGCTGAAGAGTTTGTTGGTTTGTTTGAACGTGCTAATCTCTTTTCTTTAATGTAGTGAGGTGTACCGTAAAAATGCAATAGGAAATAATATAAGTTGGTTACAAAGCCAAAAAATAGTGTTACCATCGACGACGGTCGTTTGTTACGTATTCAGAAAAACACTGACCGACAAATCATCTCTGTGGTTACTCCATTAATGGGAGGTCAAAATTAAATTCAAGACATGCTTAAATGAGATTCACCCCCTAGACCCCTCAAATGTTCCGCAGCTCCTTGAACGAGCAAGTCTTATTCTATTCTATGACATTCTACACAGCGCTTTCTAGACCCAAAGTAAGCATAGTTCAACTAGCTTGTGTTATGGGTTCCAGAATGCGGATAAACATACTTAAATACTTTTTTTGTTTTTGTAAATACATATTATACATAGAAACACCCAGACCAATGCAAATAGACATATTCATGCATACAAATATTTGCACTGAGTAGGAATCGAACCCGCGCCCCCTGTCGTAGCAGTCGCATGCACTACCGCTACGCCACAGAGGCCGTCTTAATCTTATAACTTGTACCATACGTGTGAAAATTGGTTTATCAACCAAGCTTATACTGCGCCTTCGTCTACGATCACTCCGCCTCGTGAGCGTGAATTGGCGCAACATGTAATACCTCCTTTTTGCACCAACCTTACAACGTGCCGTTAGTTCCCACGTGTTTCTTCATAACGTGATACGTAAATTTAATAAAAAAGTTTCGGCCGACCTAAAAAGATGTAGCGAGGCATCCCATTCCACACATAGTATGATTATATGATTTTTTTAACCGACTTCAGGGACGGCGAAGTTTCACAGATCAGAATTTCTTTGGACTTAGGTATGTATGTGTTTATACACAGTGAACAAACACACACCGGCGTTGTACATTTCATGTAGAATGTCAGTATGTGTGTGTTCGTGATAAATATAAATAATAAGGACATTCTATACAAGGCTATCCAGACCCAAAGTAAGCATAGCTTAACTAGTTTGTGGTATGGGTTCTAGACTGCGAATATACATGGGTACCTGGTAAAATTTTTTTTTTTGTAAACACATACATATTATACATAGAAACACCCAGACCAATGCAAATAGACATATTCATGCATACAAATATTTGGACTGAGCGGGAATCGAACTACTAAGCTTGATAAGCTCGTCTTGACGAGTAGTTTGTCCCTACCCTATCTAGTTTCGCCTAGTTTGATTTTAAATTTTCAGTTGTCTCTGCCTACCCCGGAGTGAAAAAAGCGTGAATATAATATGTATGTATGTATTCAAGTGGGCTATATTGTATAAACTGGATGTGGAACCTGGAGGATCGACTACTAAGTGTGGCGCGCATTGGGGGAGGCCTGAGTATGTCCAGCGGTATACTGCAAAAGGGTAAATTCGTTAATTGGACTATAATACTTGATACAAAGTATTATAAAATGAAATTAAAGAGAAACACCAAAAGCGTCAATAATGAAGTTTTTTCTTCCCCCAATAACGTCAATAGGACATCAAACCGGCCCGTTAATACGACCCCGGGGTCGTAAACCAAGCCATGTTATACTTTATAGATACCCGGTTGCACATAAAAATGAATTGCTCTATACAATGCTTGCTCGTACCGCGGCGTTCTCTTGCTTTTACTGTTGCAGGGATGAAATAGAACCTTTCACCCTCCGTCAGTTTAAATTGGACAAAGGAATCCATTACCCGTAGGTCTAAGTTGCCTGGGTACTGTCTCAGGACCGTACCCAGGCAGCTTACTACCTTTTTTTTTTTTTTTTTTTATCGTGCGGAAATCCCTTCGGATACCCCCCCCCCCCGCCGGCCAGCGGGGGCGGTTATGTCGGGCTTGCACCGACTAAAACCGCACGCCGTCTCGGGTCTTCAGACGCCGGGGTGTAAGGTTACCCATAGAGCATATCCCTCGCACCCTGGCTGACCCTGGGCCATCTCACCACTAACAGCATCGCTCATCCTGTCTCCTCTGAAAGCAGAGGAGTACGGAGAGCGATGTGTTCCCGCTACGTTGGGTATTGGCCGACGATCAATGCCAACCCTATGAAGGGGTGAAGGGGAAGCCATTGACCGCCGCCCAGGGTGTACCGGCCGCTCCGATTCCGTTCCCCCCGGACTGCAGCGGGATCGGAATCGGAGCCACACTCGAGGAGGTTACCCAACACACACCCCAGGCAGCTTACTACCTGATTTTTCGCTATCCCACTTCTACCCATTTGGCGTACAGTGTGGAACCTAAGATAGAAACACGCTTGTACGATACGACTACATACAGAAAGCACAGCTAATAGAAATCTCTATTCCTAGACAGCACTTTTCGCCGAAAATTTTGTTGATAGAAAACATTGTTTGTAGACATCTCGGTGCATAGGAAGCACTGTACACAGAGATCTCTCTTCATAGATAGCACTTTTCGCTTGCTCGGCTTATATTCCAAAAATAAGTAAAGTGGGTTAGGTTAGAACTGACCCCAAGTCCCCTAGTCCGGAAAGTTTACGGCAAGAAGTGCTATCTATGAAGAGATATCTCTGTGTACAGTGCTTCCTATGTACCGAGATGTCTACACACAATGTTTTCTATCAACAAAATTTTCGGCGAAAAGTGCTGTCTAGGAATAGAGATTTCTGTTAGCTGTGCTTTCTGTATGAAGTCGTATCGTACAAACGTGTTTCTATGTTAGGTTCCACACTCTTGGGCGTATTCGCTATTACGGGAGCGATTGGCGTCATATTCCACCCAAACCTGGAAGGAAAACTGGTAACAAAGCCTCGTCCGTTATTCGGTATGTTTGCCGGTGGCACGTGAAGTTGACTTGGACCTCTCGTGTGACCTCGATTGTGTCAAATTGATGTATTATCTATAGCCAATCCAGATGTCACAAGGACATTTAGAAGTTAGTTGAATTCGATATGCTTTGCAAACTCGTGTCTTTCAAATATTTTTTTGCAATGAGTCCTTTTGGTTACCTTTCAGATTTTTCTACTATTGTATTGGTCGATGAGACTCAAGAGACACGAGCCTTCCCCACCCTGCTGCAGATGAAACTAAACTGTTTTAAAAACTGCGGCAAACATTAGCATAACAATGAAAGTTCGAACATTTTTTTACGAGATTCTCTCATAAAACCGTGCTAGTTTCGTTAAATATTACTGACAAAAGATTTATGAGGCGTTGTGTATACGTTTGCCTAAATATTTGATGGATGATGAGAGATTGATTAGATATTGTTTGGTATTAGCAGTGTAGGTAAGGCTTTGAACAAACAATACTGTGCGGTTTTAGTCGGTTCATGCACGACATACCCGCCCCCGCTAGCCGGCGGGGGGTATCCGAAGGGATTTCCGCACGTAAAAAAAGGACTTTAAAAAATTAATTGCTGGCACGCGGGGGGGTATCCGAAGGGATTTCCGCACGATAAAAAAAAAAAAAAAGGTAAAAGAAAACATACAAATAATTTTCGCCCTGTTTTTCTATGACGTGATTGGTCTTTTCCTATTCTTTTGTTTTCCCTCCTAGTTCTTCGCTCCAGTGACAGCAACCGAGTTGTAATCTTCAAGAAGAGATCCTCCTAGTTATTTCCCGGTTGCGTCCAAACGAGACATAGCGTTTAAGTTTTGGAGCCCAGGGTCCACTTATTATTTTTAATTGATTTGGCGACTTACGAGAGCGACTACCGTCTGACTTACCAACCCCGAGAGGAAAGCCTGCAGCAGAACCTCGCCCGAGACTGACTTGGGGCCCCGAAGGTGTTGGTAGGGCCCTGTACTCCATACTAGGATCGCAATTTATAGTAAAAAAAAGGCAGTGGCACTCCAGGAGTGCCGACAGAAGTGAAAACTTGAACAATTACGTGTGTATTTTTTAATCGTCATCATCTATCCCTCCCTCCCTCCATATTCCCTCACTCCCTCACTTCCTACCTACTTGCCTTTTTCCCTCCATCCATCCAGCTAGAAAAAAGATGGCGTTGTTATAAAAAAATAATAATATCGAAAGCGTCTCATTGACATAGGAATCTTGGTGACGAATGGTGAGATTTTAAAAAAACGCTAGTTTCATGATTTTTGTTCACCCAAAAAGGGCTTATATGGAAAATGCCTTACGCGCCTAGTTTACACTTCAAAAAAACTATAACTGCTTCTTCAGCGATACGTAATTATATTTAGAAGTTTTGACCGGCAAAGAAGATATATCACACCTCGAACAAACTCAGAGAAACTTTATCGATGGATAACTTTTGGGTCCCACCACATTATTAGAGATTATATATATAGCCTTTTGTTGAAAGACATTCTAGTAAGTAGACTATATCGCTATTGGCATTAGCACAAGGAACCTAACTAGGGGCAACTATAATATACGTAAGAAATATACTCAGACGACTCGACGTAGAGCTAACAGTATCGAATCATAAAACATAATAGTTTAAAAAAAACTAAATCGTGCTTAATGACCAAACTAAAAAAGCGGCCAAGTGCGAGTCGGACTCGCCCATTAAGGGTTCCGTATCAGCAAGTAAAATAATAATGTTTATTTTTTAAACTTTTATATTTAGGTTGACAGAATGAAAAGTAAATTGCGGTTTACGATTTATGAAGTATATATATATTAAAAAAATGACTTACTTTTACCACTTTGGAAGTGTCTCTCGCGCAAACTATTCAGTTTAGAAAAAAATGATATTAGAAACCTCAATATCATTTTTGAAGACCTTTTTTTTTTTTTTTTTTTTTTTTATCGTGCGGAAATCCCTTCGGATACCCCCCCCCCGCCGGCCAGCGGGGGCGGTTATGTCGGGCTTGCACCGACTAAAACCGCACGCCGTCTCGGGTCTTCAGACGCCGGGGTGTAAGGTTACCCATAGAGCATATCCCTCGCACCCCGGCTGACCCTGGGCCATCTCACCACTAACAGCATCGCTCATCCTGTCTCCTCTGAAAGCAGAGGAGTACGGAGAGCGATGTGTTCCCGCCACGTTGGGTATTGGCCGACGATCAATGCCAACCCTACGAAGGGGTGAAGGGGAAGCCATTGACCGCCGCCCAGGGTGTACCGGCCGCTCCGATTCCGTTCCCCCCGGACTGCAGCGGGATCGGAATCGGAGCGACACTCGAGGAGGTTACCCAACACACACCCCCTCATTTTTGAAGACCTATCCATAGAACCACACACGTATGGGTTTGACGAAAAAAATTTTTTGAGTTTCAGTTCTAAGTATGGGGACCCCCAAAATTTATTGTCTTTTTTCTATTTTTGTGTGAAACTCTTAATGCGGTTCACAGAATACATCTACTTACCATGTTTCAACAGCATTGTTCTTATAGTTTCGGAAATAGGTGACTGTGACATACGGACGGACAGACAGACAGACATGACGAATCTATAAGTGTTCCGTTTTTTGCCATTTGGCAACGGAACCCTAAAAAAAAAAAAAAAATATAATTGGTAGTAAGTTTGAGCTTAGAAAAGAGAGTGAATAACAAATCATTTATTTTATAAATCTTTAGGCTTTTACGGCCGGCTTCTATGTAGAATATACTGCTTCCGGGCTGTTTGGCTGTGGTTCATGGGAAACTTGTGTTCCAAACGTTTCGTCGATCACTGCGGTCGATATGTTTAGTGGTCCAGGCGCCGACGAGTGCGTAGAACTCTCCTCGGCGGCAACTTTTCTGCGACTGATGGAACTCTCTTCTCTGAAGCAGCCCGGAAGCAGTATATTCTACAAAACATTTATTTTATTGTTAAAGAGCTTGGGGTGTGTACCTACGAACCAATAACTGAGAGAGGTTCTACTGAGAAGTAATATAACGGCAATTGGAAGGTGCAATAGTATCCTGGCAAGTCCTCTGTCAGATACAGCACAGGACTGTTATCCATTATATTGTGAATACCTTTTTTTTTTTTTTTTTTTTTTTTTTATCGTGCGGAAATCCCTTCGGATACCCCCCCGCGTGCCAGCGGGGGCGGTTATGTCGGGCTTGAACCGACTAAAACCGCACGCCGTCTCGGGTCTACAGACGCCGGGGTGTAAGGTTGCCCATAGAGCATATCCCTCGCACCCCGACTGACCCTGGGCCATCTCGGTTTCGAGATGGCCCCCTCGGGTTTGGGAACCACGGTGTCCCCGTCTTGCCCCGGTTTGGGGGAGGGGCGCTAGTCGCCCCACCGTCCTGGCCTGCTTCTGCTGGGGTGACAGGTGGCCTCACCCGCCACCCCCAGGCCTGCGCTCATGGAGGACGGAGGTCATATTGTGAATACCTAAGATCTGTTTAGTTTTCTAATTCTCGCTATGATAGAGCGAAATAGGCATATTGTGGCTAAGCTCCTTAAATAAAGCTTAAAAAAAGCTTGGATTGCTGGATGATGATTATTGAAAGCACTATTAGTCCTACAGCAGCACTACGGCCATCTGCCACGCACCATCCACGCGCACGAATTTGATAAAATTAAGCCGCTTGTTTTAATAGTCTCAGTTTTATTTTTAAAAAAGTGGCGGTAGCCCAGTTGTTTACGTAACGGACTGCCGAGATGAGGTCTTGAGTTCGATCCCCAGTCGCCCCGGGCACACACCTCTCACTTTTCGTAGTTATGTGTGTATTAAAAATGGTGATTATCGCTCGCTTAGTAATGTGCCCGGTAGACGGCAATAGGCTCGCCCCCTATTACATTGGGACCTAAACATAGCCTGCGAATCATGGGTGTGTAATACACCTCTGCCTACCCCTTCGGGGATACAGGCGTGAAGTAAAATAACTCTTTCTTAATGTAAGATATTGTGAAAGAACTATTTCACAATCACTTCGGCTTTATTCGCGTTAATGAAACCGTTAACCGGACAGTATTTTCTACATTTAGCGTGGAACTGAAAATAACATAGTTGTCCAATTACATAACTTAATCGTAGAAATAATATAAAATTAATATTCGTGCATACAAATATTTGCACTGAGCGGGAATCGAACCCGCGCCCCCTGTCCTAGCAGTCGAATGCACTACCCCTACGCCACAGCGGCTGAAGATAGCATATAACTTGAAGAAAACATAATGATAATATGTATTTAGGAAAATTGCGATAGGTCCCATAAAATTTTCATGCGGACGTAGCAACATGTAGCAGCTAGCCTGTGTGAATATCCTCATACAGTGACGTATTTCCATATATTTCCTAGATTGGATGTGTTTTATTGACCACTATCCGTATCCCAGTCTGAATATCCGTGGTTCTCCGACACACGCCAGACATTCGTGGCACCTTTCTTCCAATTGTTTTACTTTATAGCACTCATATTTTTATGGTTCTCTGAATACGGGATTTCAACGCGTACCAATCTCAATATCTTCCATAATGTATGCTTCTGTAGTGAATTGCAATATTGCTTCATCCATATCTAAATCAATATAACAAAAAGATTTGTTTGTTTTTAATCGATAAACTCTGAAACTACTGAAGCGATTTCAATAATTCTTTCACCATTAGAATGCTACATTATCCCTGAGTAACGTAGGCTATTCCCAAGGATCAGGAGGACTTATACGGGTGAATATGCGTGTGGATGCTAGTACTTCAGGTCTTAGAATCGATAGTCTTATATTAAATACATTTTTATGGTTCCGTACCTGAAAAGGAAAAAAAGGATTACATCGTTGTCCGTCTGTCTGTCTAGACCATTATCTCAGAAACGCGTAGAGGTATCAAGTTGAAATGTATACCAAATACTCAAGTCTGTGATGCTAATTGAAGCTGTGAAAAAATGAAACTTCTACGCCAACGCAATCAAAAGATGTTGCCGTTTATGCAGCATATTTAGACAATCGCAAGGGAATAAAAACCTACAGGTTTTGGTACTTCCCGTTGAGCTACAATCGTGATATTTTGCAGAAAGTAAAGTCTTGAAATACATTTGAATGGAAAAGTTAAAAAACCGTAAATATGTAGTTACCAACATCACATAAAAAAAATCTGGTGTCAGTCTGTCAAGATATGAAGCTCTACAGCAACGTTAAGTTCGCCCCCTCAATCCTGTTTTGTACGGAACCCTCAGTGTGCGAGTCCTACTTGCTGTTGACTGTTTTTTTTTTGTCAATACCTACGTAAAACTACCGCGACCAATGAAAATATATATGTTTCCACTGAGTGGGAATTGAACCCGCGACCTCCGACAGCAGTCGAACGCTCTACCGTCACGCCACAGAGGTCATCTTATCAACATAAGAAGCATCTTATCTTAAATCTTATCAATTTCTTATGTAAGCGTAAGTCGACATGCTTCATAGCGGCTACTGAAGTGATTTCCGGCTTAACCCTGCGGGCGTGGACTTAATGCTGCTTAATTAACCGGTCAAAAGTGGTTGATGGCTTAGCCTTCTGATTTCCGGCTTAAGTCGACCTGTTTAAATCCTTTTGGGACGTCCCTTCTTGTTTATAATTATGTTAATAGTTATAGCGATGGACGACATAAATTACTAGGTCTGCAAGGCGAATCGCTGCTTGCAATGTTGAGCTGAGTGAGACATCGTGAATCAGATTTTGAAAATTTTGAACAGTGATCATTCCTGCGTGGCAAGTCCGATTTTGAAAATTCTTTTTGAAAGTCACAACTCTGGACATGCTTTCTAAGCGTGTAAAGTTTGGTCACAGTGTCTCGAGCGGTTATTATGTAATTCCATCTGAAGTTTTTTTAACTTTGATCATTCCTCTGTGGTAGCATTAATTTTTTCAAAATATATCCATAAACCTTCGTCTGATTGACCTCTTTAATCATGCTAAATTTGGTTCTGATTGGATTAGTAGTTTAGGAGGAGACCTGTGACAAAGAAAATCCTGAAGTCTGGTATGAGGAGCTTTCGCTCGACTTCGTCTCACTCAGCTCAAAGAAATGTATATCTTAATAACTAGCCGTTGTTACGCCCGATTTTGCCGGCACGAGTCCACCTTTTTTTTTTTTTTCGTGCGGAAATCCCCTCGGATACCCTCCACCTCGTATTAAGCAATTTGGTTCTTCGGTTGGGGTTGGCATGTTTCGGCGATTGCCGTAACCATGATTGTTTTAATTGTTATTTTCTTTATTGTATGTTTTCTGTTTTGTGTTTCTTATTCATTTTCCATTACTGTATTTTTTTCGTTTGGAAATCCCCCAGGAACCACCCCCCCCCCATAAGGCATTTCCCTGGTACCCCGGCTGACCCAGGGCCATCTCCGGTGGCATAACGCTGAACTGGCTCCTTTTTTGCAATGCAATGCGGAGAATATCCTGATCGTCTTTACTATTGTGCCTGTCATTATGTGTGTAATTGGTGTTGCACTGAAATAAAGCGGCTTTTTTATCCTTCTTTCTTTTCTTTCTAATTCCATCTTTATATTTTTCATTAACTATAGGCATAGATTTAGATTGAAAAAAGAGAACATCTAGGACGGGAATTGAACCAGCGACCAAAATGCTCTGACCAACTGAGCTACCTAGACACGTCCCAGATATTCGAAATTCTCCGATTATTATATACGTCTCGCTAGATGGCTCCAGCGTCGCCCCACATCTAGCTACAATCATGTTTAAACTTTGTTTTGTTTTAACTATAGTTGGTTACCTCCCACCCTTGACAGGAAAACCTGCGCCAGAGCCAAATCAGCAGATTTACCGGCTTGCAGGTAAGGTTGGATTGGCCATAAAGAGCTGGTAGATTGTATTTAAACCAACTCACTTTCGTTCCGCACGGTTCCGCCGGTAACCCTGTGGTTTTGAGGGCTTATCCGGGGTGCCCGGCAATGGCCACTTGAGGAGGACACCGTATGGTTTTAATCGGTGCGATTCCGACACGCCCAAAAGAGCCCTTTCCACCAACGAACGACCTGCAGACGCACAGCGACACGCCACCGCTACATGGTGGATATTCCACTCATACGCACGAAACATTTCGGCGACACATTTATTATGCGTACAGCTAAGACGTGGAATTCCCTGCCTGAGTCTGTGTTTCCAGAAAGCTATGAGCTCGAAATCTGCAAGTCTCCAGTGAATAGGTTCCTTCTAGGCAAACGTGATCCCTCGTAGACCAAATCGTCACTTACGACCAGGTGAGATAGTGGTCAAACGTGAGCCTATCATCCATAAAAAAAGCAACTAACTACACAACATACCTTGAGTAAATCTTAATTCAAATACCTACTCGTATAACGCTACCCTGAAATCATAATTCGATCCAGTTATTGAGTCAAACACTTTATGTTCTTTATGAAAGGAAAGACTTGGAATTAGGTCGTCAATATTACAGCCGACGACGGTTCGCCCGGGGCTCGACTCAGCTAAATGTAGGTACCTATTCAGGGTTTACGCTTTTGAAGTTTCGCTGTAGAGCAAATATAGACTACTTACCTATTAAAATACCCAATTGTTATTATCGCCCACTAGCGACTCTTGGCTTGAGCTGGACGAAATATTGCTATTGAAGATAGAGATAATCAATACAGTTTATAGTACAAAGACATCTATTTATGTGTATTAGAATGACCGGTAAACATCTTGACAATATAGTCTATTTGCGCAGAAAGCGTTTTCAAGGTCTCTTTGGTAGTAATGTGCCCGGTAGATGGCAATAGGCTCACCCCCTATTATATTGGGACCTAAACATAACTGGCGAATCGTGGGTGTGTAATACACCTCTGCCTACCTCTTCGGGGATACAGGCGTGAAGTTATGTTATGTGATGTTAATTGTTATATAGATGTCTAGTATAAAATGAAGTCCCTTTAACGTGTCTGTCTGTTTCTTCGCTTCATCTCGCAACTAGCTTGTGATGTGGATTCTGGAATGCCGAGAAAAATATAGATATTATTATAAAATTGAAAATTAGTTGTTGTATGTTTATATTTATAATTGTTTGTTCGAGAACTACTGAACGGATTTTGACGTGTTTTTTTATATTAGAAAGGTCTTGGTCAGACTTAAAATCTTCCGTATGTTAGATTGCAATTGGTTAAGTAGAACCAGAGATATGACAAAAAAACGAAATCCGATCTTTGTGCGGGCGGAGCCGCGGCCATCGGCTAGTAATTATTATATGTATGAAAACAAATAACACAAATCAATACAAATATTGCGCACTATGATCATAGAATACGCTTCCACCACGTCAAACAAGTCATTTCACGTCCCCATGACTAAACAACGATTAATTTTTTATTTCGTAGTACGTCACATAGTCGTCGATCACGGCCTCAGTCAGTCCCCTTCGGCGACTTCAACACAATCAATCACCCGTCAGGCAGACAACTGACTAAAACCTTGAAAGGATTCTCGAGTTCCAGTACAATGTTTTAATCATTTGTTGCTTGTTGCTTGACAAAAATATTGTTTTTGTTTTTGGCTTCTATGCATCGCATTTGGCCACTAATAGGTAAATATAACATAACATAAACTCACGCCTATATCCCCGAAGGGGTAGGCAGAGGTGCTAGCACCCACATTTCGCCAGTTTATGCTTAGGTCTCAATGTAATAGGTGGCGAGCCTATTGCCATTAACCGGGCACTTATAAACCTGCGATAAATACACACATAACTTCGAAAAGCATCGAAAAGTCATTGGTGTGTGCCTTGGTAATACCTTTTTTTTTTTTTTTTTTCGTGCGGAAATCCCTTCGGATACCCCCCCGCGTGCCAGCAGGGTCGGTTATGTCGGGCTTGAACCGACTAAAACCGCACGCCGTCTCGGGTCTACAGACGCCGGGGTGCCATGGTAATACCTGGGATCGAACCCGAGACCTCGTCTCAGCAGTCCTTTACCCATACCACTAGGCTACCGCGGTATTAGGTTAATATGAATTCAATATTATGCAGCGTTTTCGTCATTTAGTCACAATCGAGTCAAGTCCTTCATAGTCATAAGTCAAGTCAAAGTCCTGCCCTAGTAAATTAATTGAGACTTTACTAGAGGCTTTTATGGTGTTTTTTTTTTAAATTTATGGTAAATATGCCACTTTCCTACACTTGTGTACGTTATTGAAGACGTTATATCTAAAAAATCACTATTTTTACACATAAATACTCGAAATTACACAAATTTAAGAAAATGAAACGCTGCATCGATGTGTCTTTTGCCGCGTTGGCGCCAAAACTCACCAAATATTATGTTACTGATTTGGAGTTTTTTGTGATAATACACTCAGGATGAACGTTTCAACTGAAGACTATGAGGAATGGCGAAAAGTACTCAAAGGAGTTTAAGGTCCGGTTTGACGAAAACTAAAACAGCATCACGGATTTTTGAAAAATCAATATCCCTATCCAGCTGATAATTTACGCTATTCCTAATGTAGTACTTTCCGATATCGCCATCCACTTCCACTTGAAAAATACAACCTGTATATACATTATCCTAAACTATGCTACTAATATTATAAATGAGAAAGTTTGTGAAGATGTTTGTATGTTTTTTACTCAATCGGCTCTAACGGCTGAACGGATCTGGCTGAGATTTGGTACAAAGGTAGATAATTATTACTCTGGAGTAACACAGAGGCTACTTTTTATCCCTGAAATAGGTTGCCATGGGAAGCGGGAACGGGAACATCTCCTACTCCAACGAAAACGCTGCCGAAACCTGATGTATGGGTGGAATTGCGCGGTCTTATATAGGATCAAAATTGCATGATTCCTTTTAGTCGCGATTCGCGATAATCGACATTCACCACTAGCATCAGCTAGTTCTAAATAAATTCCCGCCTCACCCAGGAACCGTGATACCATTTTTGTTCTAAACAGCTTGTCTGGTACTAGAAGTTACTGTGTTACGAGAAAACTTTAGTATTCTACTAAGTAACCTATGTCTTTTTAGGGTTTTAGGGTTTTTAGGGTTCCGTAGCCAAATGGCATAAAACGGGACCCTTATAGATTCGCCATGTCTGTCTGTCCGTCCGTTTTTTCCGAAACTATAAGAACTATGCTGTTGAAAACTTGGTAAGTAGATGTATTCTGTAAACGCATTAAGCTTTTCACACAAAAATAGAAAAAAAAACATTAAATTTTGGGGGTTCCCCATATTTAGAACTGAAACTCAAAAATGTATTTTCATCAAACCCATACGTGTATGGCATCTATGGATAGGTTTTCAAAAATGATATTCAGGTTAATAATATCATTTTTTTTTCTAAACTAATAATTTTTTCTAAAATAGTTTGCGCGAGGGACACTTCCAAATTGGTCAAATGTAATCCCCCCCCCCCCCCACTGTAACTTCTAAAATAAGAGAATGATAAAACTAAAAGAAATATATGATGTACATTACCATGTAAATTTCCACCGAAAATTGGTTTGAACGAGATTCAGTAAGTAGTTTTTTTTACGTCATAAATCGTAAACGGCAATTTACCTTTCATTCAATCAACTCAAATATAAAAATTTAAAAAAATTTAACACTTATGTTATTTGATGCTACGGAAGGGTTCTTTAGCAGCAAGTAACATAATAATGTTCATTTTTCATGGGCGAGTCCGACTCGCAATGGGCCGCTTTTTAGGGATTTTCTTTAGAAAAGCCCTATTGCTATCGAGTTGTCGACGTCGTCGTTGCCAATTTTCTGTCACATTTTTGGGTATGGAGGAGATGAGCTATCGAGTTGCTGTTTTCGGTAATAGATTCGTGCTGGGGTGAACCATTGCAAGATAAAGAAAAAATCGCAAAAAAACGCTGAAAAAAAAATCGCTAAATCGAAAATCCCTTGAATTCGGCTGAGCTCGTCTCAGGAATTCAACTTGTTGTTTCTATTGACTCCCGTTTGCTAAGGAGGGAAGTGGAAGTAACCCATGATATCGCAAAGAAAGCTTTCTAATTAGAAGTAGAGCTTGACAAAAAATGGGCTATTTATGTGAACGATCGACTTTACGAGTTTCTTAAGTGATATTTATGGGCGGCGGGGTTGTATCATAAATGTTCTAGTGGAAGGAATAAAGTTTACAGTTTGAACGCTGCTCGGTGGGCGATAAATCTTTATATCGCGTTGCGTTGTTTGTTTTCGGTGGGGAATTTAAAGTTTCTTAAGAAAATGGACATATTTATACTAGCTAATGCTCGCGGCTCCGCCCGCGTGGAGTTCTGATCCCGTTCCCGCTTGCCATGGGAACCTATTCCAGGGATAAAAAGCCTATATGTGTCGTTCATTGTAAAAGTGGTGTAACTCCATAATTTACATTATGGGTATTTTTTCATAATGGACCCATAATTAATCATATCTTTCATTATAAAAGTGAAGCAACTCCACTGACTCCACTATACCTCCACAGAAGGCGTTACTAGTGCAGTTCGGAAACAGATTTTAATTAATCTTCACTATAATAGTGAAGTAAGTCACTAGTCACTATAACAGTGAAGTAAGTCCGGAGTTGATTCACTTTTATTGTGACCGCTGTTTGTCAGTTAGTGCACGCATCGTGATCTTCTTTGAAAAAAGTATTTTTAAATAGCTGTGGGCCTACCGCCCAAGTGTCGTCGATATCACAGCCGTCGAAATGTTGCGTTGGTCAAGGTCGACGGCCATTTTGTACCGCCCCATTGATAATCGATGCCGGTGCGGCGTAAGAATGAATGAAACGCTGTTTTTGACAGCTAAATAGCTGCCGCCTAAAAGAATTCAAATCGACGGCGTCGCTTTGAAGTATCATTTCATTACGGCACCTCATGAGCTGTTGATTTGAATATTATTTTCTTTTCCGACGGTTGATTACGATGCCGATTGCACCTAACACTGGGCTACTATGGCTTTTATGGGTGGGACTGCCGACGAGTGGGTTCTGCCGTCCTATTGCACCTAACACTGGGCTACTATGGCTTTTATGGGGGCGACTGCCGACGAGTGGGTTCTGCCCTCCTATTGCACCTAACACTGGGCTACTATGGCTTTTATGGGGGCGACTGGGTTCTGCCCTCCTATTGTACCTAACACTGGGCTACTATAACTTTTATCTTTAGTCTTTAGGCTTTACAAAATCATGTTATCATGTATTAAGATTCTTGCACCGGACAAAATCGCAACATAAAGACCACCCTTTCCCTCCTAAAGCTTGTACAAGATCCGGACACCAGTATAACTACCATAGACCATAAGTTTTTGGTGTCATAATAATTCCTTTAATTTTTAATTCCTTTTTGCCTAACGATGGGGAATTTGGGATTGTTGAGAGTGCAAGCCGCCGTCATGGACTAATTTATAGTCCAGAACAATGGATTGGGATTATGAAAACAGCCAAACGCAAAGAACCTTCCTTTGTTGTAACAGAAATAAAGAATTTCGAATTTTTCAGCACTGTGGCCTTAGAAAAGGCTATAACTAATAGAAAAAAAAACAACTTGCGGTTATGACTTCAATTGGCTGAATATAAGATGGCTGAGGTTAGAAAGGAATTATCCTTTACAATTTCTATTTAAGGAGACGCTCAACCCCGACACCCCCTTCTATAAAGTAGACCTATCTAAAAAGCAGCAAGGACGACAGCCCCATTTATACAATATTCGACAAGATACACTCTATCCATCCAGAAGACCTGTCACTAATGCCAAGAAGAAGGACATGCTCGATCTTCTACCGTACATACCGCCAATTTTCCATCCGTTTTACAAAAATCTTAGTAGATATTCCAACTCGATCGAGTACACATAACGTTGATGGACATTCATCTGATGACGAAATAATTTATGATTAAAACACCTGACTATAGCATAATTATGTTTGAAGAGTCACTATAATAGTGAAGCAAGTCCATAAAAAAATAAAATTTACTAACAGAAAAATTGCTTAATTTTTAGGATACTACCTATGGTTATATTCTTTGATTTGTCATGAATAAATAAAAATATAATTCATGGAATAAATGACTGTCTTTTTTTTCTACACATCAATTAACAAAAACCCTTATTATTTCAAAACTTCATTAGAGGGAGATAATTCACTATTACAATGACGACACATATATCATTTCGTGCACTTCGTGGAATTGTCCATCTTATATAGGTTGTGGTGGACGCGGCTATTGTGATAATCCTTTTCATTAAAAACCTCCGTATCAAGCAATTGGGCACTTTTTTTCTACGTGTGGAAACCTCCACGGACTTCACCCCATCGGTACCATCGATGAGATGGGAGTGTCGGAATCGGACCGACTAAAACCACACGGTGTCCTCCCCAAGCGTCCATTGCCGTGCACCCCGGATAACCGAGCACTTAACTAGTTTCATACAACATTTTCTGTATAAAACAAACTTTGTCTCCTAGCTTAACTCAAATAGTATTTAAGTTGAATGCTCTTGCTTAGTGTTAAGAGACAAGTTGGTCAGTTTGAAGTGAGAACATTTAAAGTGATATTCATGCAACATCATGGCTTATACGACTAAGGTAGCAAAGAAGCACACAGGCGACCTGATGCGATACGACTGTACATACATACTAGTGACTAATTTTATTAGCCGTTCTTGAGATTTTAAGTAACAAATAGATCAACGGGATTTCCGCACGAAAAAAAAAAAAAAGTTACCTGTTTTTTGGTTTTATTAGACATAGTTTACGTTTATTATCTAAAGTAGGTATGGTTTTAGTCGGTTCAAGGCCGACATAACCACCCCCGCTGGCTGGCGGGGGGGGGGGTATCCGAAGGGATTTCCGCACGAAAAAAAAAAGGTATAGTGGTATAATAAGTAAGCTTAGTTTAACTAGCTTGTGTTATGGGTTCCAGAATGCGGTTAAACATACTTATATACTTTTTTTTTGTAAATACATACATATCTTCTTTTATATATAAAAATGAATTGCTGTTCGTTAGTCTCGCTAAGACTCGAGTACGGCTTGACCGATTTGGCTAATTTTGGTCTTGAATTATTTGTGGAGGTCCAGAGAAGGTTTAAAAGGTGAATAAATATGGAAGTTGTTATCGATTGAGGCAGTACGAAGTCTGCCGGGTCATCTAGTTATAAATAGAAACACCCAGACTAATTCAAATAGACATATTTATGTATAGAAATATTTGCACTGAACGGGAATCGAAGCCGCGCCCCCTGTCGTAGCAGTCGAATGCACTACCGATATATGTAGATATATAGTCCACTTGTTCAACAATTTTTCTAAAAAGCTTTAGATTAGTTTATAACGACATAACTAGTTTTATTGTAAAAAGTGTGAAGTTCCACGTGGAAAAAAATATCCAATTTTAAACGTTAAGTCCAACCTGTCCAACGATCGAAGTCGCATAAAACAACTAGTACTCTGAAAAGGTTTATGAAGTCCATCAACTTGGAATTAGTCATTTGACAATCGGACAGGTAATATCCGAAGCTTTCAGACAGAAATAAACAGCCAGCTCAATTCTAATCGAAAATCAAGAGAGGTGGGCTAAGGTACCGTCGGCATCGGTATTAGCGCTAAAGTAAAAGTCTTTTACGACACGGTAGGAGTAAGTGAGTTAAGCCATTCCAAGTTACCGGCCCCACCTTAACCCTGAAACTTTACATAAGATATTATTATAAACAAAAATTTTGAATATTTAGGACACGTCAATTTGACTTCAACTCGCCTGATGGTAAGCTGAAGGTAAAGTCTCAGGAAAGAGGGTCACCATTACATACACGTACCATGTTAACAATGGTGGCACTCAGCTTGACGGCCTCATCAGAAGAGGATTGTCGTCGCAGCACCGCGTGACACCCACCGGTCCCACTAGTGCTGCGACCACAATCCCCCTGCCCGGCTATGCACTTGCTGACCCCTGAACGCAATCAAACCGCAATTGGATTACTATGGAGGTTTTTCGCGATCGTGCACCTTTTCTTTTTTCCATCGTGCAGAAATCCTTTCGGATACCGCCCCGCCGGCCAGCGGGCACCCGGCCGAATTTTGTGACAAATTTGTGTCATCAAATTTCTACCACCAGTAAACTAGTACCTTTTTTTTTTTTTTTTTTTTTTTTCGTGCGGAAATCCCCTTGGATACCCCCATAGTAAATATATATAAGTATAGTAAATTAAAAAATAGTAGGTTATTTTGTCCTTTAAAGATTACAAAAATAATTATATGTACAGTCAATCAAGTCAACTACATAATTTTAAATATGTCCTCTGGGAATTTTGAAACTACTTAAACACCCACTTTTAGTTCATGTATTCCTATGAAAAAATAGTTGGGAAATATTCAAGTGCTAAGCATCTTTTGTCCTTAAACCAACTTTTGTTGCCAATTATTATTGTTATTCATTTATTTATATGTAAAGATCGTTTGTAAATTTGTTAGTGTTCAGCGACTTTTGAGGGCGGCTGTACAACGGTCTCCCTATTTATTCGAGATGAATATTCTGTGGCTAATCTGCCGGTGTAGGTGTTTAATACAGCTAGCATTAAAAATAGATGTTTAAAGCAACGATTTCAAAATTTTAAATCTGAATTATAATTATTATATTGCGGGTGTGACTACTCTTTAACCCCCAACCCCGAGCAGAAAGCCTGCGCCAGAGCCTCGTCCGAAAATCAGCAGATGGCTTGGACACCGAAAATTATCCTTTCGAGGGCTTACCCGGGGTGCCCGGCAATGGACACTTGGGGAGGACACCGTACGGTTTTAGTCGGTTCATGCCCGACATAACCACCCCCGCTGGCCGGCGGGGGGGTGAAGGGATTTCCGCACGTAAAAAAAGGCCTCAAAAACATCGCTATGCCATACAGCAACGATAATAGACCATAAAAACATTAGTATCTGATAAATACTCACTTTAACGCAAACGCAGCATCTAGCCTGCTCTAGGTCTGTGGTCACCACTTAACTCCGTCGGGTTCCGCTACATTTATTGCGTTACGAAGCGTTCGTACGTACTGCGAATACAAATGTTATACGTGACACAGAAATCTTATAGTTTGACAAATCGTCACACTTATAGAATATTCTAGAAATATTTTCTTACCGGAATATTTAAACCAACTCGTAATAAATCTGTTTTCGCCTGTGTTAGACAGAGAGCCGCGAGTTTATTAGATTACAAAGGTTGGCGGGGATAAAGAAAAATGAAAAGAAATTACACATAACTGGCGAATCGTGGGTGTGTAATACACCTCTGCCTAACCCTTCGGAGATACAGGCGTGAAGTTATGTTATTTTATGTTATGAAATGAAATTACTGTAAGCCAAAATGGTAGGTATAGAATGTAGAGTAACCTTATATAGCGATTGGCTATGCCCACGTTTTCACCCGTCGTACTTGGTTCTCTTACACCGCGTCGTATTCATAGGAAATTCTTAATAACCAGGCAACATAACATAAACTCACGCCTATATCCCCGAAGGGGTAGGCAGAGGTGCTAGCACCCACATTGCGCCAGTTATGTTTAGGTCCCAATGTAATAGGTGGCGAGCCTATTGCCATTAACCGGGCACTTATAAACCTGCGATAAATACACACATAACTTCGAAAAGCATCGAAAAGTCATTGGTGTGTGCCATGGTAAAACCTGGGATCGAACCCGAGACCTCGTCTCAGGAGTCCATTACCCATACCACTAGGCTACCGCGGCTTGGGCACGCCGCAATAGCGGCGGTAAGGCCCATCATGGAGGATTGGCTGGAGAGGCGACACGGAAGCCTCTCCTACCGACTGACGCAGGTGATCTCAGGGAAGGGGTGCTTCGGGGACCACCTGCATCGGATCAGGAAGGAGCCAACGCCTGAGTGTCATCACTGCGACGCGAGCGAGGACTCAGGGCTGCACACGCTGGCGGACTGCCCGGCGTGGGAGGCGTCGAGGAGTGACCTCGTGGCAGCCATCGGGGTGGGAGTCCTCTCGCTCGGCAGCATGATTGCGGCAATGGTGCGGAGCGCGAGCGCGTGGGCCGCCGCCGCCTCCTTCTGCGAGCATGTAATGCTCGCGAAGGAGGTGGCGGAGCGCACCCGGGAGAGACTTAGAACTCTCCCGGTCCGCCGAGCCCGCAACTTGCTCGCCGCGCGTCGCAGGCAACTCAGGCGCCGGAGGTCGCTTAACGACCTCCGTCCTCCATGAGCGCAGGCCTGGGGGTGGCGGGTGAGGCCACCTGTCACCCCAGCAGAAGCAGGCCGGGACGGTGGGGCGACTAGCGCCCCTCCCCCAAACCGGGGCAAGACGGGGACACCGTGGTTCCCAAACCCGAGGGGGCCATCTCGAAACCGGAGATGGCCCAGGGTCAGTCGGGGTGCGAGGGATATGCTCTATGGGCAACCTTACACCCCGGCGTCTGTAGACCCGAGACGGCGTGCGGTTTTAGTCGGTTCAAGCCCGACATAACCGCCCCCGCTGGCCGGCGGGGGGGTATCCGAGGGGATTTCCGCAAGAAAAAAAAAAAAATCGGCGATCAACATGCGAAACTTCTCTCTCTCTCCTTAGCCATTCTGTAAAGTGTGACTGCGTCTTTAATTCCGGACCAGGCTTTAATATTTTCACACCAGGATGTACGTGGCCTTCCTCTACCTCTTCTGCCTTCAATTTTTCCCTCAATTATATTTCTGATAAACTCGTATTTTGAATTTCTATATATATATATATGTCCCAAATAAGCTGTGTTCCTCTTCTTTATAGTTATTGCTACTTCTTGTTTTTTATTGTTCATAAGTTCCAAAATTGTTTCATTCGTAATTTTATCCGTCCACAAAATTTTCAGCATATGTCTGTACAACCACATTTCAAAAGCATTTAATTTATTAATTAATAAAATTAATTAAATAAATGTAAGTTGATCTTTTAAATAAATAAAAATCCAACCTCTCCCCTTTTCTTGTACGTACTTATATAATAAGCGTATGTACAATAATATATCGTATAACCCTATTTATTTAATGTAATACGTGGGGCGCACTATAAGTTTCCGGAATGAATATGAAAAAATACTATTAAAGGTACAAAATTAATTTATTGTTTTTCAAAATAATCTCCCTTGGCGTCTATGCACTTTTTCATTCGATCAAACCAGTTTTGAAAACTTTTGTGCCACTCCTCTGTGGTGACCTCTGAAACGTGTTTTTCATACTCCTCGACAGCCTCTTCTGGTGATGAAAATCGTTGGCCACGTAATTGGTTCTTAATTTTTGGGAACAGATAAAAGTCACAAGGTGCCAGGTCGGGACTGTATGCAGGATGACTCATGAGTTCTACATTTTTCGCCTTCAAAAAGTCGTTTGTCTGTCTGGCCGTGTGAGAACTAGCATTGTCGTGGTGCAGGATGATACGGCGTTTACGGTTATTTTTACGGAGTTCGTCAATAACTTCCGGCAAACAAATGGTCGTGTACCAGTCACTATTCACAGTACGACGATTTTCTAAAGGAACAGTAGCCACGTGTCCAGTTTTATTAAAAAAAGAAGCAATCATCCGCTTAGATGCACTTTTCACGCGCGCCACTTTGGTTGGTTTCGGCTCATCTTGAAAGACCCATACGCTCGATTGCTGCTTTGTTTTGGGATCGTAGCAATAAATCCATGTTTCGTCACCTGTTACTATGTCCCACACCAAATTTGACGCACCTTCGTTGAATCTGGTAAGCATGGCACTGCACCAAGTGACGCGGTCCGTTTTTTGATCCTCGGTCAAGTTATGTGGGATCCACCGCGAGCACAGCTTTCTCACACCCAAATGTTTGTGTAGGATTGATTGTATTTGACTCATGCCTATTTCTAAGGATGCGCGAATTTCATGGTAGGTCACATGCCTGTCTGTTTCAATCATACGGCGCACAGCATCGATGTTTTTGTTGGTCACAGCGGTGGACGGCCGACCATCGCGAGATTCGTCACTGAGATTGATACGACCACGCTTGAATTCTGCAAACCAGCTATAAACAGTTGTCTTGCATGGAGCTTCATCGCCAAAAGCTGTTTCAAGCCGAGCGATGCTCTGTTGAGCCGTCAAATTACACTTAAAATCGTAGAAAATCATACTACGAAAATTTTCCCGAGTTAAATCCATGTTGATGCAGACACACAATTTTTTAAATGGCGCCACAAGGTAAAAACAAAAGACAGTCAGATGAAACAAACTGTATTCTACAGCCAAAGAGTTCTATTTTCAAATGTTGTAATAAATTTTTAAATATTGTTTATGTAAGTGGCCAGTTCCGGAAACTTTTAGTGTAACCTATGTATACAAACCATTTGAGGAAATTTTCTAATTAAACTACTACTCCTATTCCTTCATTATTATAATTATTTATTTATTTGTTTAGAAACTTAACAGCTATGATACATATATCGTGGATAAATTAAGAATTACATTGGATTCTTAGCCTTAACAAAGTTTCACGACAAGTAAAAATTGCATGCACCACTTAAAATATAAGTAATATCTATGTATTTATAAATATTCTTACAATCTTATTCTAACTTAATCTAACATTTAATATACAATCTTTATTCGGGCAAGTATGATTGTAACTTATCTTACAACATACGTAACTTCATAACTATATAACACAACTATATAACCTATGAAATTGCCGAAATTTTCTTACAAATTCATGAGTTCGTTATTCCTGTAATTTAATAGCTATTGCCATTATTTATATTTTGTTTGAAAGTTGATTTCAAGATTTTACAACTCTGTATTAAATTTTGTTTTTATTGGCCGCTTGATAAATTAATTCGATCTTTAAAAACAGTACTTCCTAAATGCTATCCATTTTGATGATAAATTTTGTATTACTTAACAGCTGTCACTTTTCAAAAATTTAATAAAAGTTGCCGTTTGTTAGCTTAATGTTGTCTCATTCATACACAAAAGAAAACATAAAATTTGGATTTGTCATTCCTAAAAAAAATGCTAAAATGTTAGTACTGAAAATTGGTTTTCCTCCAATATCTTCAAGAAAAACGGCAATTTCATATGTAACGACCTAATATATAACTATATACATTACGGCATATTATATATATATATATATATATATATGTATATATATATATATTACCAGTATATTTACTGTACAAATATTAATGTATGTATAACTATACCAATCTGCGACTGTCAAGCGACAAATGAACTATTCATGTCCGCTTGGCAGTCAACGTCTTCTCTTCCTAAAAATCTTTAACACACCTAATCAATAAAATTACACATAACATAACATAATTTCACGCCTATATCCCCGAAGGAGTAGGCAGAGGTGTATTACACACACACGATTCGCCAGTTATGTTTAGGTCCCAATGTAATAGGGGGCGAGCCTATTGCCATCTACCGCATCTACTAAGCGAGCGATAATTAACATTTTTAATACACACATAACTATGAAAAGTCAGTGGTGTGTGCCCGGGGCGACTGGGAATCGAACTCGAGACCTCGTCTTGGCAGTCCGTTACGTACGCCACTGGGCTATCGAGGCTAAAATAAATCGATAAAAAAG
Organism: Cybosia mesomella; assembly: GCA_946251805.1. Classification (NCBI taxonomy): domain Eukaryota; kingdom Metazoa; phylum Arthropoda; class Insecta; order Lepidoptera; family Erebidae; genus Cybosia; species Cybosia mesomella. The sequence continues at coordinate 1,576,860 of OX276403.1, read as the reverse complement.
GATCCTGCTTTCCATGGCAGGAGCACTCCTGAAGAGTCCTGCTAGAATATTGATTCTAGTGGGACTTCACAAAAAAAAACAGGTAGTTCCTTAGATTAGCGCGTTCAACCAAAGAAACAAACAAACTCTTAAAGTTAAAAAAACATGTATAGATGTGCTGAAACGGCTGAACGGCTCTGGCTGGACTTTGATACAGCGATAGATTACTATAGTCTGAAATACCGTACAAGCTACTTTGGTCCCTGGTATACAAAATACTTGATTTGTCATTCGATTAGTACTGATTACTTTTACTCTTTTTCAACTTTCGTTACTAAAACAGCTTCTAAGCCATACTACTCTCGTATATCTACATTACTGTTTCTATCAAATTCTCTTACTCAGTGTTCTCATATAAGATAGATTGGTCAACCGTTAATAACTAAATGACAAAGTACGAACTTCTCAACTCAAAGTTTTATATCGCAAGCTCCCGATCTATTACGGCACATTCACTCGCCGCGTCGCAATGCTTCGGTCGAGCTCCGGTCGCGTAGCAGTGGCTACGGACGCGTCGGTCGCGCCGGTATATCGCTACGAACCGCGTAGAGGCGAGCGCTTCCGTAGAAGATTCGCGCAATAGAGAATGAAAGTAAAGTGAAGTTGTTTTGTTTTTGAGTGACTTGATATTTGTTTTTGTTGAAATTTATTTTTAACCTACGTTTCAAAAAAAGGAGTTTATTAATTTGATGCAGTATTAAGCTAGATTTCTTTTAATAAAATTATTCTGAAATTAAGGATGTTATCCTGAAGTGAAGTGTGTTGTGGTCAATAATGTGAGGTGATATGGGTGAGGGCCCAGCGCCAGGGATATTCTTCGCGGGGGGTGACAACGGCAACGGGTACCGGTTGTCAGCACAGGGCATAAGAACGTTGCAGAGCTTCCTGAGGGAACATGGCGCTGACTGTGTCAGGCAGTTCATGCAGGTAGACTTGGACATACACATAGTTGGAGTAAATAGTTCTGGGTGTATGGGGCCAAGATCTTTGTGGTCCAAACCAACCTCACCTGCTGGCTGGTACACACCTACTGATTGATGGATGCGGCTTTGTCGCAAATTTTCCTCTCGGGGGGAGGCGGGCCGGGGGGAGTCTTGTTTATATTACTAGAATTGTCTTTCACATACAGTCACTCCTATTTCCCTTTGGGGTAGGCAGGGAATTTTCCCACATGCTACGAGCCTGGCATACGCTTTTCGCTTCAGCTTTCATTCTCAATCACAACTTGTACTAATTGTATTATACTATTTACTACTAGCTTAACCTGCGAATTCGTCCGCATGGACTAGACCTTAGTTTATTTTTTTTTGTGCGGAACCCTAAATTTTTTCTAAAATAGAATTAACTTAGTTGCACCTTATAACACCAGCTATCTGCAGTAAAAAAACTGTCTAACGTTACGGCACTCCAAAATGAATAATACTCCTGAAGAATAGCAGATGGTACTTTGGGATAGGTATGACCAGCATATAACAATGTTATCTGCCTCACTTAATTAAATTACGACCGTTCTCTGCTGAATTCAGATTTCCCATTACAAGAACAAAGGCGATAGAAATTATTTTATTATTTTCATTTAGACTGGACAATAACCTTGGCCTGGAGTTTCATTAGTAAGAGACGTACTTAATCGTTATCTTTATATTAAAAAATCCGCTGTACGTGTGTTCATCATACAATTCTTATCGTCATAAATTGCTTGACCGAGTTTGATGATATCGCATCCGCGGCCCGACATCGGAGTCTTCGGTCCTCTGTCTCTGGCTTTTCTAGACTTATCCATAATTTTTGGCTATTTTGGCTTGTATGGGAACGACTACCTTCTGCCCTTCCAAACCTGAGAGGAAAGCCAGAACCTCGGGCATCAATCAACAGGTGTACCGTCTAGCAGGTGAGGTTGGCTTGGGCCCCGAAGATATTGGTGGGGCCCTAAAAACACTGATGATATTTTCAATGCACAACGAAACGTATCCAGATTTAGCTAGTCAAGAATATTGAAATAAAACTATTTTTAACGGATTCTATTGCGATTTGTATCCGCGATGATAGAATCCGTTAAAAATAGTTTTATTTCAATGTGTGACATTCGCGTAAACTTCCGACAATATCATGTGGTCAAGAATATTTAATATATTTGGGGTTTTCTACTACTATGTCAAATTGTCATAATAATTCTTAAGTGTGTGAAATAAATAAATAAATAAATTTATGTTAATATTAATGAAAGTAAAATGATTTTAAAATAAATAACTGTCCTGGCGACGAGTGTGGGAATCTCAAACAATTCAGGGGACGAGTGACCAAAGGGTGCGAATTTTAAGGGACGAGTGGGTTCTGACCTAATGAACTAACACCGATATGGCACGAGGTCCATATGTGATAAAGAATAATTTCGAACTCTATGTGTACGAAACCTTAAGAGTTATTTACATCCTTCCCACTATCCTACTTCTTTTTTGTGCGTAAATTCTCCCGGATGTCGGATTCGGAGCAACCCCGGTGTGTAAGGTGGCCCCATAAGGCATTTCCCTCGCACCCCGACTGACCCAGGGTCCCACTATCCTACTAATATTATAAATGTGAAAGTTTGTGAAGATGTTTGCAAGTTTGGATGTTTGTTACTCAATCAGCTCTACGGATCTGGCTGAAATTGAAAAGGTTCAGGGATGGATCATAGTCTGGAATAACACATAGGCTTTTTATCCCCGGATAGGAACGGGAACAGAATTCCACACTGGCAAAGCCGCAGACATCAGCTAGTTAGATATAAAATTTTATCAGTAATGTACTTATCGCCTTTATTATTTCAGAAGGTTAAGTACTTCTCCCTTTAACAGTATTTAGGAATATTTATAATGATAACACTTTCTAGATACTGTAAATAACACGTTGTTGGTTTATAGACATATTGGCACGCCTCTTATCCATTGGAGTAGGCAGAGACAACATCTTTTAGAAAGAAAGAAGAAAGAAAAATATTTTATTTACCTTACTTACCATCTGAATGAAAAGGGAGGGGGGGGGGGTGTAATATCATATTCACGTGTCCTTTTTTTTACTTGTGGAAACCCCCACGGTCTTCACCCCATCAGTGCCAACGATGGGGTGGGCGTGTCGGAATCGGACCCACTAAACCCCACACGGGTGTCCTCCCCAAGTGTCCATTGTCAGGCACCCTGAGTAAGCCCTCGAATGGATAACCCCACATTCACGTGTCCTTATAAAAAAAAAACAAAGAATATTTTAGACCATTCTTATTACGCGCTAGATAATTAATTTGTGATTTTTGATAGAGCTTTTTATCCAGAAAAAGTATCTACCCTTATCTTATCCTTCGAAATTGTATAATAAGTTTTAGACGGCGGTACATTAACAAAAGCGATACCGAGTACAAAAGCTAGTGCTCAATAATATCTTAATCGGTATTTCATGATCAGCAGTAAACTCTACGCCACTGAATCGAATAGACATTTGATATCGTTTATGAGTGTTAAAAGCGATACCATCGATCGCCGGTGTGTTTACGGAGCGGTGGCATTGAGCCAGTGTACACTAGATTGTACCCAGACCTCGTTAGGGCCCGCGCTGACTGGCGGTACGGCACGGCAAGGGCTTGTGACGTAAAGAAATACAGTGGACCTCCAGTAATCCGGCGCCTCCTATAATCCGACTTGCCCATCACTGTTGAACATTCGTCATAGACGTAGTACGATTTATAGTTTAGATAAAATCTTATCATTTTGATTTGTAATTTGCTGAATTACAAGATACTCTTTCAAAAAAATCCGGATTACAGGTGGTCTTAAGCAGTACTATATAATCTGACAAATACGATATTTTAAAACGTTTATCGGGGGTTCCATTCATAGACTATCATAGGGATGATGAAAATACACACGTAATTGTTCAAGTATTCACTTCTGTCGGCACTCCTAGAGTGCCAAAAGCCTTTTTTACAGATTCTGGCGTGGAATTCTGTTCTCATATCTGGTATGGCTCCGCTTGGTACTTATCAGACGCTCTCGACAGGTTGTTGCGACTTGAGGTCCGCATGTTTGGGAATCCTGAGGTCATCAACACCCTTGACCCTCTTCAGTTGCGTTACCTTCTTGGCAGTATTTTACGGCCTTCCGGTTTTCCTATGAGCTTTTTCAATTAGTCCTACTCTCTCCTTTTCTATCCAGAACAATACGTGCAATATAGGTATCACCATCAAACGGTTCAAGCAATTCCATCGAGGACTAAAGGGCAGCCCTTTTCCTGACCGCACCATAAATACTTATTGGAATTCTTACCTACGCACCTACAATCCTGGGCCCATTATGCGAACAAGTATCTATCGAGGCCGTCAAACTGTCAAATCTTGGCATCTATAATAGTGTAATTTTTTTTATGAATGATCCCCTCACGTTTGACCTTCATCTTACTTAGTCGAGGTGGTCTACGATGGACCACATAAAATAGTAAAATCTATTTCTAAATCTTTTGCTGTGTCGTGTCGCAGGTCAGCGCCGGCCCTTATTCGATAATGTACGGCGTTAAGTAGTGCTGTGATAGCAGCTGATCGTCTTCGGATATTTAATGATACCTATAACTAGACTTTAGTAATAGTAAATCAATTTTCGTAGATTGTTACACTATAAGTATTATTCCAAAATTTCTTGGTCGATCAATCCAAAATTTTGAACCTGTGTTGACGTCTTTTTCATCCAACTGCGAGAGATGTAAACGCGAGTGACGCCCTTGATGTTGCACATGTCCATGGGCCGCGGTAACCGCTACCCATCAGATGAGCCGTGTGCTTGTCTGCACCTAAGTGGTAAAAAAATAAAAGATTTTGAGCTATATGTATGTAAAGTATCCGGCTTTTGAATTGGCACATAAGATTGAATGAGAGGTCAGTTAAAATAAGCTGGTTTCGATTTCGTAAAGCGTTCTTTCTCTATAATCCAGCGCACTTCTACGGCTTGATTTCTTTTTAACAAAACCTAGCTAATGAAATAAGCAAAGCTTAACTAGCTTGTAATATGTGTTCTAGATGCAGATAAACAGAAGCACCTAGCCCAATGCAATATACCTACATATAACATACAAATTCAAGTGAATGGGGCCCTGCATAATCTTATGAGCAGCCAGAAGGTATCTAAAGAGGCACGACTGGCTGTACATAAGGAGTACTCGTCCCACTTATGTATGGTTGTGAATGTTGAGTGTGGCAGAAATGGCATGAAAGTAAACTGATTGCTACGAGTAGTACAGCTGGAGTGACCCTGATGGACCGAGTGAGGAACAGCGTGATAAGGGAACGTTTTGGTATGGTAGAACATGTAGTGACCAAGAAAGAGAAAGGGATGCTTAGATGGTTCCATCATGTAGAGAGGATGGATGAAAGGAGATTAACGAAACAGATTTATGAGGTAAGAGCTACTGGGCAACCCGGTAAAGGTCGACCTAGACGCACGTATGCCAATCAGATCGAGGATGTTTAGAAGAAAGGCCCGGTCAGAAGTGCGTGCATGTATGAAAACAAATTATGAAAGTTGAAGAAGCGAAAGGCGTATGCCAAGATCGTAGCAATTGGAAAGATGTTGTCTCTGCCTACCCCAATGGGAAAGAGGCGTGACTATATGTATGTATAACATACAAATATTTGCACTGACCAGCAATCAAACCTAGCTCTACTGTTACACCAAAGAGGTCACCGGGTTTAGTATAAAGGGGTAAGTCTTATCTTAAATTTTATTCACGGCTTCGACATTAACTATTCTTGCCTTGAAATATGGCTTATTTAATAAGACATTTACTTTGTATATTCATCTTGAGTTTCGTTAGGTATACTTAATGAGTAATCTGTGCCTCGCTTCGACAGTAAGGCTGCGATAGAGAGGAGCGAAGCGTTGTTCCTTGCGGGAAGATGTGCGGTTTATGTAGAACATCCGAGCCAGTCAACTCTTATGTGGGTCTTACTGTTCTGTACCCGATAGACTAGTAGAATAAGTCTTTTCAAGTCTAGAGTGAATAGGTTACTTGTAGGCAAGCGTGCTCCACCATCACTTACCAACAGGTGGGATAGTGCTCAAATGCGAGCCTACTGCCAATTAAAAGAATTGTACAATCCGGGGAAGTAAATTTTGATGTGCTCTTTAGTGTCCGTACACAAAGAGTAACCAACGAAACCTTATTACTAAGACTCAGCTGTGTGTCCATCAGTGTCATCTGGGCTGTATCTCATAAACCTCAATAGTTAGAAAGTTCAAATTTTGACAGATTGTACGAGTAATACTATTACCGTTATTACAACAAAAAAAAATCCGTTCACGCAGGGGGAACGCACAGGTAGATTTCGTGAAGCAATTAATATTATTTTATTAACATGTTTAATTTTTTTTTCTCGAAAACGGTAACTTTTAGCGAAAAACTTTTCAGATATTTATTTTAGACTTAAAAATGGCCTATCGATTAAAAATGTTTCCGACATCAAGAATGTTCACCGGTTAGAAGTTATGATTTTTTTCCCGAAAAATTTTGGTTTTTCCCCCCTCCACTTTTAGTTAAAGTTTTAATCTTATAAGTTTTTAATTAAAAGTTGTTGGTATTCATGTATACTATGAGATAAAATTAGAACGGTTCGAATATCTTTCATGGAACGTGAAATTTTGAGGAAAAACTGATTTCACAAAAAGTGAGGCCCTACTGTCCCCTTAGGCCGGATTCCACCCGTTCACGATCTTAAACTAAGTTTACATCCAATCAATTTTTGACCGCAGTTTGAAAGCGATCGGGGCAAACACCATACTTACATACATATATATCTTCTCTTATATATAAAAATGAATTGCTGTTCGTTAGTCTCGCTAAAACTCGAGAACGGCTGGACCGATTTGGCTAATTTTGGTCTTGAATTATTTGTGGAGGTCCAGAGAAAGTTTAAAAGGTGCTATCGATTGAGGCAGTACGAAGTCTGCCGGGTCAGCTAGTATAGGTATATAAACTTTTTGACCAGTGGCCATTTCGGACTCAGGGGGTCATAACTAGACCATGAAGTTTTTTTTGAAATTCAAATTTGAAATCTACCTAATATACATTTTCTTATAGCGCTTTTCGTTTATTTTACAAAAATATTTTAACAGTACATAGTGCTATAATTTCTTGTACGATGGTACGAAACCTTTCGTATGCGAGTCCGGCTTGCACTTGACCGGTTTTAGTGTAAATAGGAGCCGGATTAGAACAATTAACAGAGTTTGTTGCAAGACGAGGATAATTAATTAAAGAACACAATATAACGAACAAATTAAACGTTCGTTAGGCTTGTGCTTATATAAGACTAGCTAGTCCTTCTTTTTTTTTTTTTTATCGTGCGGAAATCCCTTCGGAAACCCCCCCGCGTGCCAGCGGTTATGTCGGGCTTGAACCGACTAAAACCGCACGCCGTCTCGGGTCTGCCGACGCCGGGGTGTAAGGTTGCCCATAGAGCATATCCCTCGCACCCCGACTGACCCTGGACCGGAGTTTCGAGATGGCCCCTCGGGTTTGGGAACCACGGTGTCCCCGTCTTGCCCCGGTTTGGGGGAGGGGCGCTAGTCGCCCCACCGTCCCGGCCTGCTTCTGCTGGGGTGACAGGTGGCCTCACCCGCCACCCCCAGGCCTGCGCTCATGGAGGACGGAGGTCGTTAAGCGACCTCCGGCGCCTGAGTCGCCTGCGACGCGCGGCGAGCAAGTTGCGGGCTCGGCGGACCGGGGGAGTTCTAAGTCTCTCCCGGGCGCGCTCCGCCACCTCCTTCGCGAGCATTACATGCTCGCAGAAGGAGTTGGCGGCGGCCCACGCGCTCGCGCTCCGCACCATTGCCGCAATCATGCTGCCGAGCGAGAGGACTCCCACCCCGATGGCTGCCACGAGGTCACGCCTCGGCGCCTCCCACGCCGGGCTAGACTAGCTAGTCCTCGCGGCTACGCCCGTGGGGTATTTCGAACCCCTGTTGCACCCCTTTAGCTGTCATTTATTAGTATTCAAATAATGTATGGGAATTGGCCGGCTTTGTTGACATTTATAATTACTACTCCACTCTCTTGAGTGGTAGCGTGATGGATGATAGCCTATGACGCTCACAAATGATGTGATTTTCTATTGGTAAAAGAATTTTCAAAAGCGGTTGAGTAGATCCAAAGATTACCCCCTACGAGCCACAAATTTTACCTCTTTATAATATTACTGTAGATTAGTGTAGAAAGTGTTAGAGTTTAGAGGAAATTTTCTAAAGCAGTATGGAGTGAAAAGTGCTCGGCATTCTGACAAGTTGCTTCATGATGACATTTAGTCACAGGTAGTTTTCCTAAGCGACTAAAATATGAGGTTTTTCAAGAAAGGTATTAGAAGGGTTTTACAGGGCCGACAAAGCGAGTGTGACTGTTGTTGCACACGTCCATAGGCAACGGTAACCGCTTGCCATCAGGTGGGCCGTGTGCTTGTCTGCCACGTAATCAGTATAAATAACAAAAAGGTGGTCTTGTTTCGCTTCAACAAGTTCTAAAATGGCAGTCTAAAGATACACGAAGTCTACCATCGTAGCTTACTAGCGACGTTATGAATTATTATACCGCTAGAATCTGTTAACTATATCGATTAGGTTTCAATATGAGTTTGTTAGATGAGTGTTTATTTTGATCGTCGTATGGGGGCGCCAGATGTGATAAAATATGTGATGATAAATAGATAACGCAGACAATAGATGATACAGATATCACGTACAAAATTTTCACACAAAAAAGTACAACGATTCGGAGTTCGTAAAAATCGTCTTCCAAGATACGTTTACATACATAGTTAGGTGAAGCCAATGACTACATGTAGGTATACAAGACAAGTGGTTGGGAACAAAAATTGTGATTGCTTTTTCCTTCTTGCGGAAATCCCCTCGGATACACCCCCCACCCCCACCGGGCAGCGGGGGCGGTTGCGTCGGGCTTGAACCAACTAAAACCGCCCATAAGGCATTTCCCTCGCACCTCGACTAACCCTGGGCCATCTCCGGTTTCGAGATGGCCCCCTCGGTTTTGGGAACCACGGTGTCTCCGTCTTGCCCTGGTTTGGGGGATGGCAGGGGAGCGCTAGTCGCCCCGAGGCGTCCCGTACCTCTCCCCCATTTCTGCCTCACCCCCGAAGTCACACTTCTTGTTCTGAACTGCTTGTCTAGTTTACATAGATGTCATTGCCAGAAACTAGGTAAATGAGTTAATTAATTTTGACACCTGAGTATAAATATGCATAGCGCGGTTGTGTTTTTTTTTATACCACTCAGGTGGCAGATAAGCCCACGGCCCACCTGATGAGAAGCCGTTACCGCGGCCTATGGACATCGCGCATAGAAGTCGCGCATTGTTGCTGGTCAAGATATTTTTTTTTGTTGTGTACAGCAAGTCTAGGAATAAACGTAGGAGCCATTGGATAAAGTTAAATAACTTTTCAAAATGTATCAAGCTCGTAGTCCATGAGTCAACAGTGCATGCGCTCAATGGTAAGCCATAAAAATTGTCTATAGCGTGTGCCCATTACCTGCACGATGCTTTAATGCTTTTGTACATTATCACGATGTTCCATTACACATCGATTCGCTGAAGGATATTTTAAAACTGTGTCGTTCATACATGCTATTTAAACATATTCAGCAGTGCTTTTGAAAGCTTGGATGGGCACTTGAAGCTGCGGTATTTGAGCTTTCTGGAGGGATAGATGGATACCCTTTATTGCTCACCAAAATATATATATAAACGAAAGACAGTATATGAAGTATACGACAGTTAGAGGTACTGTGGTTCTTCTTGCACATAAACCATAGCTATTATACAGCACATCCTACCATAGTTACTGAGAGCGGGGGTGCTTGGTTGGGGACCTCCACGCGGTGCACCCTGGGCAACGGAGACGGCAGCGCCTCTCTCCTAGGGTGGGAGAGACGCTGCCGCCTACGGCCAACTCCGACCGAGGCGAGGACGGCCCTGTTAAGGGCTATTCGGAAGCTTTTCACGTGTCCCTCTGATTGGCAGAGGGCACAGTGGAGAGCAAGTAAGGGGGTCATCTCGAACCCGGAAATGGCCCAGGGTCAGTCGGGGTGCGAGGGATATGCTCTATGGGTAACCTTACACCCCGGCGTCTTAAGACCCGAGACGGCGTGCGGTTTTAGTCGGTGCAAACCCGACATAACCGCCCCCGCTGGCCGGCGGGGGGGTATCCGAAGGGATTTCCACACAAAAAAAAAAAAGTTACTGAGAGCGGATGCTACCGACTATGGTTTTCTCTTTAGCATTGCATTTGCAGATATAAACGTCAGTATAATAAATCTAGGTGTAATTGGTCTCTAATTGACGAACTTCTATATATCTAAACCAACTCGTTACAATAAATCCTTTTGAGAACAAATTCGAGTACACCAATGCGCCATTTATCTCTAAACTTGATAGCCAGCGAACTCATAATTAGTTTGTGAGCGAGCGAGCGACTAGATTTTGATAAATTGCTGGAATATTTCACTTCAACATAGTCAGGAATTTGCAGGATTTTGTTCAGTCGCACTTCGGTAGGTAACGTGATCATTAGGGATACTTAGTATTGGGCCATAAATGTCGCCGCTGTCGCCGACCCATACACCCACCGGTTCCTCGGGCCTACCTGGGAAACCGCGCTGGATGGGTCGGCGGCACTGGTGCACAACCCTGCCGCCGGCAGCCCCCCTCTTGCCGTCGTTGCAAGGGGACCCGGCTGCGTGGCGGCAGCGGTTGGCGACATAGCGGTCGTGGCCGCTTATATCACGCCGAACCGAGACCAAGCTGCATATGAGCAGTGGCTCCGTCAGCTGGCCGTCGTCGTAAATGCCTGCCAGCCCCGTCCGGTCCTTGTGCTCGGGGACTTCAACGCCTGGTCGTATGCCTGGGGTTCCCGACACGAAAGGGGCGCGACGGGGCATAGAGGCAGGGCACTGGTGGACTGGGCCGCACGACTCGGCCTAGTCCTCCTAAATCGGGGAGCCGTGGACACGTTCGTGACCTCGAGGGGTAGCTCCATCGTGGACCTATCGTTCGCGAGCCCCTCGTTGGCGCGACGTGTTCAGGGCTGGCGCGTCGTTTTGGGGGAGGACACTAGTTCGGATCACCGATACATTCGGTTTGACGTGTCCCCCCCTGCGAGCGACGCGCCGGCTGCACCGGCTCCACCCGAGCCACGTTGGGCGCTTAAGCGACTTGATCGGGAGCTCCTCCTGGAAGCCGCCATCGTACAGGCCTGGGCCCCTGCGCCGGACAGGCCTGTCTGCATAGACGATGAGGCGGAGTGGTTCCGGGAGGCCATGACCCGTGTCTGTGACGCGGCGATGCCTAGGGCTCCGCCCTATAATCCGAGGGGTCAGGTCTACTGGTGGTCGTCGGAGATCGCGCAGCTCAGACGGGGCTGCGTGATCACGCACCGCCGGTGGGCCCGATTCCGTAGGAGGCGTCGCCGCCCCGCAGATGCGGAGGCCCGAGAGGCGGAGTTGTACGAGGGATACAGGGAGGCCAGACGAGCCCTCCGAGCGGAGATAAGGCGTTCCAAACGGGACGCCTTCCGCGAGCTGCTGGAGACGCTGGAGCGGGACCCTTGGGGGCGGCCCTACCGGATGGTGAGGGGCAAGCTGCGCCCCAAGGCCCCGCCGTTAACCCGGTGTCTCCAGCCGGATCTGCTCGGAGGAGTTGTTGGCTCCCTGTTCCCAGCGCGGGCGGTGGAACATGTTCCACCGCGGATGACTCCGCCTCGGTTGCGCATGGCGCCCGACGTGGAAGACGACGACGTGCCCGAGGTCACTTGGGTAGAACTAGAGCTGGCGGTGAGAAGGCTAAGAGCCAAACACACCGCCCCGGGACCCGACGGCATTCCAGGCCGAGCGTGGGTCCTAGCTCTAGTCGACGACGCTCTCGAGCCCCGACTGAGAGGGCTTCTCAGCGCATGTTTGGAGCGGGGCCAGTTTCCGAAATTGTGGAAGACGGGGAAACTGGTCCTCATCCGAAAGGAGGGGCGCCCGGCGGACTCGCCGTCCGCCTACCGGCCCATAGTGTTGCTCGACGAGGTGTGCAAGCTCTTTGAAAGAGTAATTGCGAAGCGCCTCGTCGAGCACCTCTCAAGAGTGGGGCCGGACCTGGCGGATGGCCAATATGGCTTCCGCCAGAGGCGCTCCACCGTGGATGCCATCATGCGCGTGAGGGCTCTGGCGGAGGATGCAGTAGCCCGGGGTGAGGTGATGTTGGCGGTGTCCCTGGACATCGCCAACGCGTTCAACACCTTGCCCTGGAGTTGCATTAGGGAGGCGCTCGTGTATCACGAAGTGCCTCTCTACCTCCGCCGCATAGTCGGGGCGTATTTGACGGAGAGAGCCGTCATCTACCCAACCGTGACCGGTCTCGGTCGGCGTGAAATGTCGTGCGGTGTTCCACAGGGATCGGTCCTGGGGCCGCTCCTGTGGAACATCGGATACGACTGGGTGCTTCGCGGTGAGCTCGTAGGCGGTGCCGCCGTCACGTGCTACGCGGACGACACGCTCGTGACGGCGTGCGGGGCGACGTACCGCGAAGCGACCCGAAAGGCCACGACCGCGGTTGCCCAAGTCGTTAGGCGGATCCGGCGGCTGGGTCTCGAGGTGGCCCTGCATAAAACCGAGGCCCTGTTCTTCCATGGGCCTCGGAGCAAGCCACCCGAGGGATCCAGTCTCATCGTGGGAGGAAATCGCATCGGCATCAAGCCCCAAATGAAATATTTGGGGCTCGTGCTCGACGGCCGATGGGACTTCGGAGAGCACATCCGAAGTCTGGCCCCCAAATTGAAGGGCACAGCTCTTGCTCTGGCTCGGCTGTTGCCCAACATGAGGGGGCCCGATGACTCCTGCAGGAGACTCTACGCGGGGATCGTGCGGTCCATGGCCCTGTATGGGTGCCCAATATGGGCGGAGGCCCTGAGGACCAGAACTGTGCGGATGCTGCGCGCTCCGCAGCGGGTTCTGGCCATCAGGGTCATACGAGGGTACCGCACGATCTCCTTCGAGGCGGCGAGTCTCCTTGCCGGAACTCCGCCATGGGACCTGGAAGCGAGAGCCCTTTCGCAACTGTACCAGTGGCGAAAGGAGGCGCGGGAGCAGGGATGGAACCCCGAGCCTCGAGAAATCGAGGCCGTGCAGTCCCAGCTCCGCCAGGCCATCGTGGTGGAGTGGAAGGAACGACTTGGGCAACCAAGCGCAGGGCACGCCGCAATAGCGGCGGTAAGGCCCATCATGGAGGATTGGCTGGAGAGGCGACACGGAAGCCTCTCCTACCGACTGACGCAGGTGATCTCAGGGAAGGGGTGCTTCGGGGACCACCTGCATCGGATCAGGAAGGAGCCAACGCCTGAGTGTCATCACTGCGACGCGAGCGAGGACTCAGGGCTGCACACGCTGGCGGACTGCCCGGCGTGGGAGGCGCCGAGGCGTGACCTCGTGGCAGCCATCGGGGTGGGAGTCCTCTCGCTCGGCAGCATGATTGCGGCAATGGTGCGGAGCGCGAGCGCGTGGGCCGCCGCCGCCTCCTTCTGCGAGCATGTAATGCTCGCGAAGGAGGTGGCGGAGCGCGCCCGGGAGAGACTTAGAACTCTCCCGGTCCGCCGAGCCCGCAACTTGCTCGCCGCGCGTCGCAGGCAACTCAGGCGCCGGAGGTCGCTTAACGACCTCCGTCCTCCATGAGCGCAGGCCTGGGGGTGGCGGGTGAGGCCACCTGTCACCCCAGCAGAAGCAGGCCGGGACGGTGGGGCGACTAGCGCCCCTCCCCCAAACCGGGGCAAGACGGGGACACCGTGGTTCCCAAACCCGAGGGGGCCATCTCGAAACCGGAGATGGCCCAGGGTCAGTCGGGGTGCGAGGGATATGCTCTATGGGCAACCTTACACCCCGGCGTCTGTAGACCCGAGACGGCGTGCGGTTTTAGTCGGTTCAAGCCCGACATAACCGCCCCCGCTGGCACGCGGGGGGGTATCCGAAGGGATTTCCGCACGAAAAAAAAAAAAAAAAAAAAAAGGGATACTTAGTATGATAAACTTTAGGGACTCGTAGTTGATGGCCCAGGGTCAGTCGGAGTGTGAGGGGCATGCCCTATGGGCAACCTTACACCCTCCGTCAGAAGACCCGAGACGGCGTGCGGTTTTAGTTGGTTCAAGCCCGACATAACCTCCCCCGTTGGCCGGCGGGGGGTATCCGAGGGGATTTCAACACTAAAAAAAAGGGACTCGTAGTTATGTCGTGTGACCGAGTAGGTTAGCACATTGCAAGGTTAAAGAAAGAAGAAACAAAGAAATTTTTTATTCAGTCTGCTTTGACACATACTTAATATATAAAGAAAAAGCGGCCAAGTCCGAGTCGGCCTCGCCCATAAAGGGTTCCGTAGCAGTAAGTAACATAATAATGCCTTTTTTTTAAATTTTATATTTCAGTTGATTGAATGAAATGTAAATTGCGTTTTACGATTTATGACGTATTAAAAAAAAGCGGCCAAGTGCGAGTCGGACTAGCCTATTAAGGGTCCCGTAGCAGCAAGTAACATAATAATGTTTTTTTAAATTTTTTATATTTGAGTTGATTGAATGAAAGGTAAATTGCGGTTTACGATTTATGACGTATTAAAAAAAAACTACTTACTAGATCTCGTTCAAACCAATTATCGGTGGAAGTTTGGTACATGGTAATGTACATCATTTTTTTTTTTTTTGATTTATCATTCTCTTATTTTAGAAGTTACAGGGTTAACGGTTCCCCTACACGTATGCGTTCGATGAAAAAAAAATTTTTGACTTTCAAAGTATGGGGAGCCCCCAAAATGTATTGTTTCTTTCCTATTTTTGTGTCAAAATCTTAATGCGGTTCACAGAATACATCTACTTACCAAGTTTCAACCGCATAGTTCTTATAGTTTCGGAAAAAAGTGGCTGTGACATACGGACGGACAGACAGACAGACATGACGAATCTATAAGGGTTCCGTTTTTTGCCATTTGGCAACGGAACCCTAAAAACTACTTACTAGATCTCGTTCAAACCAATTTTCAGTGGAAGTTTACATGGTAATGTACATCATATATTTTTTTTAGTTTTATCATTCTCTTATTTAAAAAGTTACAGGGGGGGAACTCACATTTTACCACTTTGGAAGTATCTCTCGCGCAAACTATTCAGTTTAGAGAAAAATTATATTATAAACCTATAGAATAGCCTAAATTACAGTATGTGAGTACCTTTTTTTTTCTTTTTTCGTGCGGAAATCCCTTCGGATACCCCCCCGCCGGCCATCGGGGGCGGTTATGTTGGTCTTGAACCGACTAAAAGCGCACGCCGTCTCGGGTCTTCAGACGCCGGGGTGTAAGGTTGCCCATAGAGCACATCCCTCGCACCCCGGCTGCTCCTGGGCCATCTCCGGTTTCGAGATGCCCCCCTCGGGTTTGGAAACCACGGTGTCCCCGTCTTGCCCCGGTTTGGGGGATCTCAAAAGCTTGCCGAATAGGACCTGGTTCAGCATAATGCCTGACTGATGCCTAGCGTTGATTTTCAACCAGGCCCTTTTCGACTCACGAATGTCAATCAGCTTACAAAAATATTAACAAAAGAGGAAGGATTAAATAAAGCTATACTAGCTTGCTAACGAAATCCAACTTTCCGGGCTAGTGGTTCCGGCGCTTCTGGGTTAGGTTAGGTTAGAACTGTGACCTCAACAGAGCGCCGGAACCAGCTAGTAGCTTTTTGGTGGCTTTGTAGTTAAATAGTGAAAAGTATCCAAAGATCCATATGTGGATCGGAGCGGATATAAAAGTATCCAATGATCCACATGTGGATCTAAACTGTGGATCCTAGTGAAAGGAGGCATATTTGAGTGTCAATCCACTTTTGTCGTTGACTGTACCTACAATAAATACTTTATTGCATATTGGTTTCACGAAACCTCATAGCATTGCTTCCTTTTCAAACAGAACACGTACAAATAGATAATGAATCAGTCAATCGTCAATGCAGCCGCATCGCGAATCTGCAGATGAGATGCTGTGTACCTTTATCTATAAGGTACTGGCTTTGATCTATTGCTTATGTACCTCTGCGCTTTGCTGTCGATTTGGCGCGAGTACTAGTGAAGGACGTTTTGTGTTTACGGTCGTTCGGTATTTGTATGTTGTATATGCGATGACTTGTATTTTGCATGAAGATTTGTGTGAATATGAAATCAAGTCTACTCTACATAAGATCATAACTCCCTCTTTTATAAATATACAGTCAGCAATTCCGGTTACCTCCAATGCACGCACCTTCGCGCCCAGAGTTCACGCTCTTACCCTTAATTTTATTTACCTTAGCTTTTACGAAAGACGAGAACCTGCACCAGAGTCTGCTGATTGACGGACAAGGCACTGGCGCAAGTTTTTCTCTCAGGGTTCTTCGCGTCAGAGTTCAGACGGCAGGTGCTCCCGAAACAGCCAAAATAAACGAATCCATAAGGAAAAAAGTTAGAGAGCGGATTCTGGGATCCAAAGTGCAAGCCTTGTATGCAACCAGTATTGGCGCTCAGGTGATGATAATGTGACCAAAAGATGGAGCTGGCGAAATGTAGCTGTTAACACACTTCTGCTTATCCCCTTGTGCACATTATATAGAGGTCAGGTAAAAGTTCAGGGGCCTTACCACGACTTTTTTATAGCAATTCAAAAGCAAAACAGTTCAGCTGAGGGAGAGATAGATGGCGCTATACACTGTTTATAGCTCCATCTCTCTCGCCAAAGCTTATGTTCGCGACTGTGTACAAATTTAGCCCAGACTCGGGCGGGAAGTTTTTGGATTGTGGAAATGGAAGTATCGTTATAGATAAAGTAAAATAACACATAAACATAACTTCACGCCTGTATCCCTGAAGGGGTAGGCAGAGGTGTATTACACACCCACGACTCGCCAGCTATGTTGAGGTCCCAATGTAATAGGGGGCGAGCCTATTGCCATCTACCGGGCACATTATTAAGCGAGCGATAATTAACATTTATTAATGCACACATAACGACGAAAAGTCAGAGGTGTGTGCCTGGGGCGACTGGGGATCGAACTCGAGACCTCGTCTCAGCAGTCCGTTACGTACGCCACCGGGCTATCGACGCTAAAGTAAAATAAAAATAAAAGTTAAAAAAAAACTAAAAAACACGCTTTTTATAAAAAACCGAACTAAAAAAATTGAAAATAAAGTTTAATAAATTTAAATTAAGAATACTGTAAAAATTTCAATAAATATGAATTAATAATTAGTAAACAATTTTGGGTTATTGATAGAAGCTATTTAAGTATGTATATCCGCATTCTAGAACCCATAACACAAGCTAGTTAAGCTATTCTTACCTTAGGTCTGGATAGCGTTGTGTAGAATGTCCTAGAATATTTATTTTATTTACCCGTGGTAACCGCTTCCTATCTGGTAGGTCGTGTGCTTATCTGCCACCTAAAAAGCACTACAATTTAGACGGCAACCGCCATCAACCAAGCATCCTATTACAAGTAAATAATAAATAAATATTCTACGACATTCCACACAGCGCTTTCTAGACCCAAAGTAAGCATAGTTTAACTAGCTTGTGTTATGGGTTCCAGAATGCGGATAAATATACACTTTATATACTTTTTTTTTTAAATACATACATATTATACATAGAAACACCCAGACCAATGCAAATAGACATATTCTTGCACACAAATATTTGCACTGAGCGGGAATCGAACCCGCGCCCCCTGACGTAGCAGTCGAATGCACTACCGCTACGCCACAGAAGCCGTCTGATTGAAAAAAAAGAACTTCGACTATCCCTGAAAAAATAAAATAAAATAGACAAAAATATGTACAAATACTTACAGCATTTTTGATATCTAATATTCTAAAATATAATTTATTTTGTTTTCACGCGGGGGGGTATCCGAAGGGATTTCCGCACGAAAAAAAAAAAAAAAAAAAAAAAAAAAAAAAAAAAAGGTAAATCCAGTTGATCACAACTTTCGTCTGTGTTTAAACACGCATACGCATAGTAATGTTAAGAGTATTGTGGTACGTATAAAATAATTAAGCAAAGCGAGTAGTATTCACTTTCACTTGGTTTGTTTAAAAAAAAATGAACGCCTAACAATTTAGCGCTAAAAATTGCCACATTGATTTTACATTAAACTTAACTTTACGCCTATATCCCCGAAGGGGTAGACAGATGTGTATTACACCCCACGGTTCGCCAGTTATGTTTAGGTCCTAATGGGGGGCGAGCCTATTGCCATCTACCGGGCACATTACTATAAATGCGGGCGAGCAATAATCAACATTTTTAATACACACATAACTACGAAAGTGTGTGCCCGGGGCGACTGGGTATCGAACTCGAGAACTCGTCTCGGCAATCCGTTACGTACACCATTTTATAACATTGAAACATAGGTACATGATACGCGCAGTCGGGGTGCGAGGGATATGCTCTATGGGCAACCTTACACCCCGGCGTCTGTAGACCCGAGACGGCGTGCGGTTTTAGTCGGTTCAAGCCCGACATAACCGCGCCCGCTGGCCGGCGGGGGGGGGGGGTATCCGAAGGGATTTCGGCACGAAAAAAAAAGAGAAAAAGGTATATGATACGCGCGAAAAACATAACCCTTCCTTGGCAATGCAAGTAAAAAAGATACTGAAATTTCATCTAGATTTGAATTTCCACTTTTAACATGTTACCACACTCCAATCTTTTTACCCCATTAGCTTTAAAGCTCGAACGCGGCGGATGTAAGCGATACATCCCTCCCCCTCTTGCCACTATAGCACCAGACGCTTTGAAGTGCGAGGTGCACCACTTGCTTCTAGTACTTATTTGCGTCGGCGACGGTAACCACTTCAAATACTTACTGTTTACCGTCATAGCCGATTGTACGGCAATTTCAACACTGGTAGTCGATGTCTTACCAATCTATAGAAAAACACGATTTATACTCGATGAATAAATAACATATCGTCATCATAAGTCCCGGGTACAGCTAAAGAGTGTACAGTCAACAACAAAAGTAGCTTTACAAATTTCAATGTCTTCATCACCTTAGCTTTTAAACCGGTCGCGTGAGCGTCGGTAACTTAGTCGTTTAGGAGTCGACCCTACGATCGAGAGGTCTCTGGTTCGAATCCTGGTAATTACACTACCGAGGTGAACCCACTCCTAACACAGGCACTTTAAACTTAGCTGGAGGGATTAGCGGGAATATTAGTAATTTCGGTTACTAATATTCTTTATGAAAGTAAAAAAAAAATCCTTCAGTTAAATAACAAACGAAATATGAATTATATTAGGTCGTTACATATGAAATTGCCGTTTTTCTTGAAGAAATTGAGGAAACCCAATTTTCAGTACTAACATTTTTGCATTTTTTTAGGAATGACAAATCGAAATTTAATTTTTTTTTTGTGTATTAATGAGACAACATTATGCTAACAAACAGCAACTTTTATTATATTTTTGAAAACTGACAGCTGCTACGTAATACCAAATTTATCATCAAAATGGATAGCATTTAGGAAGTACTGTTTTTGAAGATCGAATTAATTTATCAAGCGGCCAATAAAAACAAAATTTAATACAGAGTTGTAAAATCTTGAAATCAACTTTCAAACAAAATATAAATAATGGAAATAGCTATTAAATTACAGGAATAACGAACTCATGAATTTGTAAGAAAATTTCGGCAATTTCATAGGTAGACCTATTGTTAACTTTGTCCTCTGGGAATAGTAAAACTGCTTATACATCAGTCGTCGGTACTGTATTCCAATTTAGTAAAGGTTTGTAAATATTTTTGTGTTAGTCAACATTTGTCGTTGACTGTAGTTTGACCCTACAACCCGGAGACGAAAGACTTTATCCACATACCGCACGGTACGGGAAAACCGAGGGGTAATGTGGGGCTCCCACTACACTAAAACAACCTGCCGTGTTCCATACACCGCGACTGAGCAAGTATCAGAAATACTACGCACTCATTGACGGCACCCCCTTGCGCTGGCCCGCCAAGGTGCGGTGCGGGCCCGTCTTCTTGGCGATATCCAGGCATGCATGAGCTGAAATAAAGCTGGAAAGTTACTTAATGCACTCATACAACATAGAGAGCGCGGCAGTAGTGTAGTGCCTTTACGTTACCAACCACTCGTCTATGTAATTAGATATTCTGTGACAACGTAGTTCACTACTCACGCGAAAAGATGGCGCTCTGCTCAATTTTATTGAGACGACGTTTTTCTTTGCTATTTAACATTATTGTGAACGTTGAGAAATGTAGATACTGCTTATATTGGAGCGCGACACCGTGGTTCCCAAACCCGAGGGGGCCATCTCGAAACCCGAGATGGTTAAGGGTCAGTCGGGGTGCGAGGGATATGCTCTATGGGCAACCTTACACCCCGGCGTCTGTAGACCCGAGACGGCGTGCGGTTTTAGTCGGTTCAAGCCGGACATAACCGCCCCTGCTGGCACGCGGGGGGTATCCGAAGGGATTTCCGAACGATAAAGAAAAAAAAAAAAAGATGCTGCTTATATTTTCTTTAGTTTCCTTTAATAGTAATTATCACATCATCTTCCTCCGAACATTTTCCCTAATCAGTTCGGGTCGGCTTAAGGTCTGGTCTGACTACGAAGTGGCTGAACTTCGGTATTTTCTATGAAGCGACTGCCATCTGACCTCCACAACCCTATGGTTACCCCTCCTAAGACTGCCTTGGCTAGTATTGCTTAACTTTGCAATGTGCTAACCTATTTGGTTGCCACGAGCTCCTCCACTTGAATGGTGATTATAACATGTTTTCTCTTATATAACATAACAATTTCACGCCTGTATCCTCGAAGGGGTAGGCAGAGGTGTGTTACACATCCACGATTCGCCAGTTGTGTCAAGGTCCCAATGTAATAGGGGGCGAGCCTATTGCCATCTACCGGGCACATTATTAAGCGAGCAATAATTAACAATTATTAATGCACACATAACTACGAAAAGTCAGAGGTGTGTGCCCGGGGCGACTGGGGATCGAACTCGACACCTCGTCTCAGCAGTCCATTACGTACGCCACTGGTCTATCGCCGCTTTTATATATTTAGAAGAGAGAGAATAAAAAAGCTATTAATAGTTTCAAAAAGCTAGCCTAGTTAATCTTCAGATAAAGCGCCTCCACAGTACATAGATTATCCGAGAAATCATTTATGTTATGTAAAAGGTTCCATATTCCAAATCCCTTTCAGTTTTATGTCGCTAAGCCGACAAGGGCCTTATCCGTTACTGGAATAAGGTACTGCGGACTTGCTTATAAACTGTATAGATTGAGTAGGTATGTACTTTTAATATTATCTAAGAAGTGGGTACCTCTTTTTAATACGTGCGGAAATCCCCTCGGATACCCCCCGCCGGCCAGCGGGGGAGGTTATTCGGGCTTGAACTGACTAAAACCGCACGCCGTCTCGGGTCTTCAGACGCCGAGGTGTAAGACATTTCCCTCGCACCCCGACTGACCCTGGGCTATCTCCGATTTCGAGATGGCCCTCTCGGGTTTGGGAACCACGGTGTCCCCGTCTTGTCACGAAAAGGGAGGGGGGGGGATGCTAGTCGCCCCGCCATCTGGGCTTCTGCTGGGGTGACAGGCGGCCTCACCTGCCACCCCCAGGCCTGCACTCATGGAGGACGGAGGTCATAAGAAGTGGGTACTTACAGGAAACTAATTCACGCTATAAATATTATGGTCACTACCATTAGTGTTATAATTAAGTTTCGGCACTGTTGCAAGCGCCATAATTACTTAGGATCAGTTCCTCCGTGATCATGACGCTTGCACACATGCCGAAATACCCGATGCCGAAATATCACACACTCGTGTCTGTTGCACGCTGCACCCGTTATGAGTGTCGTATTGTTTCACGATTTATTTGGTGTTGCGTTAATTTTTTTATTATTTACTCGGGGAGATCCCCTGTGAGTATGTCAGCAACCGAAACGTCTGCATCGGTGTACCTAAATAATAAAATAAAACCAAATAAAGTAGATAGACTCTGTCGAAAATAATTTTATTTCAATTCAGACAATGAATAAGGATTATATATTATTATATTATATTTTATTATAATAGGGTGTTTTTTTTTTTATATTTAGGACACGTCAATTTGACTTCACCTCGCCTGATGGTAAGCTGAAGGTAAAATCTCAGGAAAGAGGGGTACCATTACATACACGTACCATGTTAACAATGGTGGCACTCAGCTTGACGGCCTCATCAGAAAAGGATTGTCGTCGCAGTATCGCGTGACAGCCACCGGTCCCACTAGTGCTGCGACCACAATCCCCCTGCCCAGCTATGCACTTGCTGACCCTTGAACGCAATCAAACCGAAATTGGATTACTATGGAGGGTTTTTCGCAATCGTGCACGGTGGTATACCTACCCGGCCGAATTTTGTGACAAATTTGTGTCATCAAATTTCTACCACCAGAGGAATTGTTTAATATGATGCCCACGGCCACATTCTATCATCGCATCGCTCGCCACAGACAGGGAATTCATCCTCACGCATTGCGACCGTAAACCCATCAGTGAGTATGAAAGGCACTTTATTCCGCGCACCCTCAGGCTGTGGAATGATCTCCCTGCTGTGGTTTTCCCAAGCGACTACAATATGGGCTTCTTCAAGAAGGGCATTAGAAGGTTTTCACAGGGTCGGCAGCGTGTGACGCCCCTGGTGTTGCACACGTCCATAGGCCGCGGTAACCGCTTCCCATCAGGTGGGCCGTGAGCTTGTCTACCACCTGAGTGGTATAAAAAAAATCCGCGCAATATCAATAAAATTCTTGAAATTGTAAATATAAGTTTCACGCGGAGGAAGTCGCGCATAGCAAGTAAGTGATAAAACGCCAAGCTAGCGTAGAATATATTTTGTTCACTGAAAGCTCCGGGCACACTCGGCAAATGGATAGCAAACAATATTCCATTCTCTAGTCACGACTACGTTACAGGGCCACATGATAATGATTTATTCATATCGTTTTTATATTAAAATAATAATAATAGTAGATATATATTAATTAATCAAAAACAGTTACGTGGTTAATTTGTATGCAGTGGAAGTGGGAGCGAGAGGTATACCAGCAAAATCTCTCTATAACCTACTTAAAGATCTAGGCCTATCGAGAGCTACAATAAGCTCATTACTGGAGGACGAATGTCTAAAGCGGCAAGCGGCGTTCGTATCAAATTTGGTTAGGCATTGAGGGGAACTTGGGTAGTGAAGGTGAGTGTTGATGTACATCAACAAAAGGGGCCCCTTCTAAACCTACACTTGGGTCGCAAGTCCCAGGCACTGTCCCGAGTTCCCAACTCAGCAACGCGATGGACCCGGCACCCGCACGGAGAATCCATGGATTGCTAAGAATATCGGTCTCGTCGTCTCTAGTGTATGTATATAATATACAATAGTAATAGAAAAAATGTAGATATTAGTATTTATTGTAGATAGTAGAGAAAAAAGCCACGGTAGCCTAGTGGTATGGGTAATGGACTGCTGAGACGAGGTCTCGGGTTCGAACCCAGGTTTTACCATGGCACACACCAATGACTTTTCGATGCTTTTCGAAGTTGTGTGTATTTATCGCAGGCTTATAAGTGCCCGGTTAATGGCAATAGGCTCGCCACCTATTACATTGGGACCTAAACATAAACTGGCGAATTGTGGGTGCTAGCACCTCTGCCTACCCCTTCGGGGATATAAGCGTGAGTTTATGTTATGTTATGTTAGAAAAAATGTTAACTATCGCTCGCTTAGTAATGTGCCCGGAGATGGCGATAGGCTTGCCCCCTATTACATTGGGACCTAAACATAACTGGCAAATCGTGGGTGTGTTATACACCTCTACCTCACCCTTCGGGGATACAGGCGTCAAGTTATGATATGTAATAGTATTTTAGAACATGGACTTAGATGGTGCTATGTATACACATAGCACTATCTGGATCCAAACTAATCATTGCTTGTTATGTGGGTTCCAGAAGGCAGATAAACATATTTATATAATTTACTAGCTGTCCCCCGCGGCTTCGACCGTGACATACTACGCCCCGTGGTACCTGTTTATCCCAAACATGCCTCTAAAGTATCTATTTTTTACTTTTTCAGGCAGTTTTTTTATTTTTTTCTCTCTGTAAGTACCATCCTCGTACTTCAAGGAATATTATAAAAAAAGAATTAGCGAAATCGGTTCGGCTGCTCTCGAGATTTGCGCTTACCAACACATTCAGCGATTCATTTTTATATTTTACAGACTATAACTTCTCCATCACTGTATATTATAAAATAAAGAATGAAAGAAGGTTTTAGTATATTATTTCCCATGTTTTCGTATACATTGGCTAAAATATAATGATATATGTTGAAGCTGTCGGAAAAAAATAAGCCGAAAAAAATAACGAAAACGCTGCCGAAATCCTTTGAGTTACAACAAAATGATTTATGGTGGAATTGGGTATCTTGTATAGGTTGTGGTGGTGGAATAGGGTCCCATAGGTAGCGGAAACGGGGTCAGAATTCCTAGCGGGCGAAGCCGCGGGCAACGGTTAGTACATACTATACATAAATACACAGAAACACCCAGACCAATGCAAAGAGACATAATATTCATGCATGCCTACAAACATATTACAGTCACGCCTGTTATCCCAGAAGGGTTATACAGAGGTGAATAAACAACCACATTAGTATTACGTTCAAATATAAAGTACGCCAGCTTTATAGTAACTCAGGGTAGATAAGACGGGGTACTACTTACGGGGTGTCCGGCAATGGACACTTGGGAAGGACACCGTGTTGTTTTAGTCGGTCCGATTCCGACACGCCCTCCCCATCGTCGGCACCGATCGGATGAAGCCGGTGGGGGGTTTCCACACGCTAAAAAAAAAGGTAGATAAAACATTATAACTACAAAATTATTAAGCGTAGCGAGCCGAAGGCGAGCGAAGCGTTTTTGGTTTCAAAGTTGCATTTCAATCAAATGATACTCCTCCGAGACCGTTTGACCGATCTCGACCAAATTTGCCACGGTGATCAAGTAGACATTACTGAGTGTCGTAAGGGGTCGAATGTCCAGATCGGTCTTACCATCGAGGAATAATCAGTTAAAAACCAAATCAATGGAAAAAGTCGACCGGTCACGTGACCTATTGTTGGATAGGCAAATCTCGGTTGATTGCGAAGCTGGTAACCGTCCTAGTATTATATTCAATGTATATATATTTATATGTGTGTGTTGTTGTATATTATGCATATAGTTATTTATTGTACCTGCTCATAATAATAATGTTACATCAAAACCATACGAGCACCTACTTCAATTTATCTCTTCATCACCCCAAGGTAGACTGGTAGATAATGCCTTTGGCATTAAGTCCGCCTTTGTACATCCCCATGTGCATAAAGTTTTAAATAAATATTAAATAATATTAGAGTCAACGGGATATTTACCATGTGTTGCAACTGTGCCGAAATATCGGATACTCAAAACGAATACTCAGAACTTGTACGTTAAATATAAATAAATAAATATTCTACGACATTCTACACAGCGCTTTCTAGACTCAAAGTAAGCATAGGATAACTAGCTTGTGTTATGGGTTCCAGAATGCGGATAAACATACTTAAATACGTTTTTTTTTGTAAATACTAACATATTATACATAGAAACACCCAGACCAATTCAAATATTCATATTTGCACTGAGCGGGAATCGAACCCGCGCCCCCTATCGTAGCAGTCGAATGCACTACCTCTACGCCACTGACGCCGTCAAATCCAAATATTTGAAACAACTACATTTCATCAATCTCTGTATTCGTTTTCACACGATAGGGGGCAAGACTATTCTGGTTTACTGGCCACTTTTCTGACATATTCATACATACAAATACTCCTTTTCAAAGCGCATGGATGGCGATAAGCTCTCCCTAATACATGATACCAGAAAATTTCGCTGACGGAATATCTGCTGACACCTTAGGAAATGTACTGACAAAAATATATGCAAGGCTATCATTCCCTCCAGTGAACCGTGCGGAGTTCAGCCTAACACAGATTGAACCTATTAGTTAACCCATAAATAACGTTTTATTAGTGTGTCGTGGTTATATTTATGCTCACATCTTGCGGGGAACTAATGAATAGCAAATTAGCTAATAATTAGTGCTTACATTTAGATCGGAAAAAGAGAACATCTAGGACGGTACTTGAACCCGCGACAAGTTCCTTACAGGGGAATGCTCTGACCAACTGAGCCACCTAGTCACGTCCCAGATATTCGAAATTCTCCTATATATACGTCTCAAGGCGACGCTACTACAACAACTACGCATTCCCCCTGTAAGGGACTGGTCGCGGGTCCAAGTCCCGTCCTAGATGTTCTCTTTTTCCGATCTAAATCCAAAGGAGAAGTAAGCATACTATAATTGCTTAAAAATTTAATTTAATTAGTTCGTATAGGTTTAGAAAGTGATTGGTTATTGATTTTAGAGGATAAACACTTGTTAGGAGGTGGACACTTGCTTTACAGTCGGGGAAGTACTGCTTTATTAACGCGATGAGCTGTGTGGCGTGGTAGAGCGTTAGACTGCTTTGTCAAAGGTAGCGGGTTCGTTTCAGTGCAATTATTTGTATGCATCATGTCATGTCTATTTTTTCATTGGTAGATCCACCACTATCTCACGTGATGATGAGTAATTATATGGTATAAGATGAAACAACCGCTTAGTATTTGAAAATGTGAGTGTACAGGGCCCTAACAAGATCTTCGGGGCTGTCCTTTTGAAGTTGGGAGGTTAGATGGCAGCCGCTCCCGTTATAGCCAATATACCAGTTAAAAATGGTATTAGCCGTGGTAAAACAGACCTATGGCTCCAAAATGAAAGCTTTGGAGCCAACCGGGACAACGCTACTCCACGAAGAGAGAGTATTTGGGTTCTAGAACGCAGATAAACGTATTTATATACTTTATTTTTAAATCACTATCACTGTATATCATAAAACAAACTTCGCAGCGTCTTTTAGTGTGTTCGCGATAAACTCAAAAAGTGCTGCACCGATTTTCATAACATAACTTCACGCCTGTATCCCCGAAGGGGGATGCCTACGCAGAGGTGTATTACACACCCACAGTAATAGTAATAGGGGGCGAGCCTATTGCCATCTACCGAGCACAATATTAAGCGAACGATAATTACCATTTATTAATGCACACATAACTACGAAAAGTCAGAGGTGTGTCCCCATGGAGACTGGGGAATGAACTCGAGACCTCGTCTCATCAGTCCGTTATGTACGCCACTGGGCTATCGCCGCTTCTTTTTATTCACCGATTTTCATGCCAGGTAAAATTGGTAGTAGGAGTGGTAAAACAGACCTTTGGCCCCAAAATTAAAGCTTTGGAGCCAACCGGGACAACGCTACTCCACGAAGAGAGAGTATTTGAAAATGTATTGAAATAAAAGTCAGCTAATATCACTGGACTTTCAATGAACAACTTAAACAATGGAATTTCAAACGAACATTACTTTGACAAATAACGTCAAACGCTGGACCGCTGGACATTAATTTGCATTTCTGATACAATACAAAATTATAGCAGTATTTACGCAGCGTCATTGGCCATTGTATCGGGCATAGACAAAGCTCTTTAGATAAACTTTGAGGTTCTATTTACTATTCGGGTCAGAGAGTTATTGTTAATAAATTTATTACTTGAACATCGTAAACGAAGTTATTGCTTCGGTCGTGTACGCATCAGGCGAATAGAATGTGGCTGATTGATTATTTGTAAAGAATATTTTGGCTCAACTGTATTTTCGATCACGGAATATAATATAAGAAGTACAGGTGTGCAGCATAATCTGTGGACACGGCTGACTCACGCCAAGACAAGACAACGGAAGCACAGAGCTGAACTTGTCTCGAAGCGTTTCACCATATTTTCTAACCCTTATAAATCGGTTTGGACTGCGCTACGCAATCCAAGTTCTTAGAATATGATGTCAATAGAGGGTACTTATTAAACATGCCAAGTGTCCTATGTTCCTATCTGTAGCTATTACACTAAATAGGTTATGAAATAGGGCATTAGAAGGTTTTTACAGGGTCGGCAGCGCGAGTGTGGCGCTCCTGGTGTTGCACGCGTCCATAGGCCGCGGTAACCGCTTCCCATCAGGTGGGCCGTGAGCTTGTCTGCCACCTGAGTGGTATAAAAAAAATGAATATTTAAAATAATTGTTGGGGTATCGTCACATTGCGCTGCTCACCTTTAAAAACCTAATTCACTCCTAAGAACCCCATCAATCAATCAATCAATTAGCCTATTGCAGTGCACTGCTGGACATAGGCCTCTCCCATTGTACGCCAAAGCACCCGATCCTCCACCTTGCGCATCCAGTCTATCCCAGCTACCTTTTTCAGGTCGTCCCTCCATCTTGCTGGAGGACGTCCTACCTTCCTTAAGAACCCCATATTGTAGTTTAATCGCTTGGGAACACCACAGCAGGGAGACCATTCCACAGCCGTGAGACCATTCCACCGCCGTGCGTGGAATGAAGTTTCTTTCATACTTCACTCCGGTAAACGTGTGAGGGTGAATTCCGTCTGTAGCGAGCGGTGCGATGATAGAATGTGGCCGTGGTGTTCATTTATCAAACAATTCTTCCGAACACACTGTTATAATAGGCGTTAGAACACGCACAGAGAAGCAAAATCTCTCCTATTACTGAGAGTTCACACTGCCTATTCTACATCTATGACGAGAATTGATCTTGTTTTTACAAAAATAAATAAATCGCCTACAATTTGACCCTTAGCACGTAGAGTAGGTACTCTGGCACTTATATACACGTGTAACGTTCGCACAAAGCTGTATTGTGCAAACTAAAAGGTGCCGTAAGCAAAAGGCTTGCGAATGGGAGCGTATTACGTACTTTCGTGTTATTGTGAGCCGAGTTGCAAGTCACGGGCGAAATTTTACATGTTTTGTATTTGCACTCGAGTCTATCCGGAGGCAGATTACTATTTACTGGTGGTAGAAATTTGATGACACAAATTTGTCACAAAATTCGGCCGGGTTGGTACCACCGTGCACGATTGTGAAAAATCCTCCATAGTAATCAAATTTCGGTTTAATTGCGTTCATGGGTCAGCAAGTGCATAGCCGGGCAGGGGGATTGTGGTCGCAGCACGAAGGCCTAATCGGAGGTTAAGGCAGCTGATGTACAAAAAGCGCTTCTAAACAGCAACTGAAACTTCAGGATCAGTTTAAATAATAAAATAACATCAAATAGATCACCATAGAATCCGTTCAAAATAGTTATATATATAGGTATAACGCCTCTGTGACGTAGCGGTAGGGACTGCTACGACAGCGGGCGCGGGTTCGATTCCCACTCAACGCATACATCTGTATTCATGAATATGTCTATTTGAATTGGTCTGGGTGTTTCTATTTATAATATGTATTTATTAACAAACAACAAAGTATATAAGTATGTTTATTCGCATTCTGGACCCATAACACAGGCTAGTTAAACAATGCTTACTTTGGGTCTAGAAAGCGCTGTGTAGAATATCGTAGAATATTTATTTTTAAGCGTAGCGAGCCGAAGGCGAGCAAAGCGTCTTTGGTTTCAAAGTTGCATTTCAAACAAATGATACTCCTCCGAGACCGTTTGACCGATCTCGACCAAATTTGCCACGGTGATCAAGTAGACATTACTGAGTGTCGTAAGGGGTGAGTGTCGAATGTCCAGATCGGTCTTACCATCGAGGAATAATCACCGAAAAACCAAATCAATGGAAAAAGTCGACCGGTCACGTTGACCTATTGTTGGATAGGCAAATCTCGCTACGCTTAAGTTTGGGTTGATTGCGAAGCTGGTAACCGTCCTAGTTATTGTTATGTACAAATCAACCTGTTGTTTTTCACATGAATAGTAATCGCATTTCAGCCACTAAGGTAAACAGGCATACGATCCATCTTATGGACAACAGTCACCATAATTATTGTTTATACGGGACTTAATCGCGTTAATATGTCGTAATGGTCGCGAGTAGGAGTCCTACTCGCGACCATGGGCGCAACATCGCGTCCGAAACGTCGAGGTAAATATATACCATTATATATTTATTAACGCGATTAAGTCCCGTATAAACATTAATTATGTGTGAAAATCGTGTAAGTTTAAATCAATATAACAGTCACCATAACCCATGGATTTTAGCAACACCAGAGGCTGAAAAAACTACCACCAGAGGTTAAAAGTGGCTTGTCACACTTAGAAGTCGCATTGTTTTGCTCAGTCAGAAACGATAAATACTCATGCCACTCAGTAAACAGCTTTAAGCCATCACAAAATAAATTTTCCCACATAGTGATGTGGTAAAAAGGTTGTGACTGCGATCATGTCCTCGGTCGGATCGGTTAGTCCGAGAGCTGGCTGAAATTATTGGTTAGATGTTGGAGGTTTCATGAAAACATACTAATAATAATTGCAAAATTAGCTATGTGTGTCTGTCAGTTACACAGACACAGTTTGACTTAGAGATAATTGATAACCCGAGTAAGAATATAGGATACCTATTTTATATTTCTGAAGACAGCAATTTCCGCGATAAAAAGTTTCCACACGGGTGGAGCCGCAGGCAGACACCAGCTGTTATGTAATAATATCGGATATAATATTCCTATGCGAATACGCAGAACTGTTTGAAGGGTAATGGGGTCACCATTTTGCGTTAAAAATACTTTACAAAAAACAAGTTGAATTCCTGAGACGAGCTCAGCCGAATACAAGGGATTTTCGATTTTGCGTTTTTTTTTTTTTGCGATTTTTTGCGATTTTTTCTTTATCTTGCAATGGTTCACCCCAGCACGAATGTATTACCGAAAACAGCAACTCGATAGCTCATCTCCTTCATACCCTAAACCGTGACAGAAAATTGGCAACGACGACGTCGACGGCAACTCGATAGCAATAGGGCTTTTCTAAAGAAAATCCCTAAAAATGTACTCGTTGATATTTAATAAATTAACAATGGTAAAAAAAAAAAAATTTAAAGCTCTAGCCAGGTTCTACATATTTAGATAAATTATTAACTAGCTTTTACCCTCGGCTTCGCCCACGTGGAATTCTGTTCTTGTTCCCGCTTCCCATGGGAACCTATTCCAGGGAAAAAAGAAGCATATGTGTTATTCCAGACTATAATCTATCCCTGTGCCAAATTTCAGCCAGATCTGTTCAGCCGTTTTTGCGTGAAAGAGTAACAAACATCCATACGTCCATGCATCCATCCAAACTTTCACATTTATGTGTGTCTGATGAACAATATACGTATTTACGTTGCCTGCCGGCTATATTTCCTTTGTCTCCAAACAACCACTACAGCACACTCCACAACAGGAGTCGATGTACAGGATAACGTCCCGTACACGAAGGTTAAAGAGCTCTATCATTAACACTATCATTAACTACCGATGTCCGACATTTTCTTCAACTATATCTTTGGTGCCACATAATAATGGGTGAGCCTTCTTTTTTCGCACGCAATTCCCTTCGGCTGCCCCCCCGGCCAGCGGGGGAGGTTATGTCGGACTTGAACCGACTAAAACGGTACACCGCCTCAGGTCTTCAAGACGCCGGGGTGTAAATTTTTATTTTAAATATTCTACGACATTCTACACAGTGCTTTCTAGACCCAAAGTAAGCATACTTTAACTATGTTATGGGTTCCAGAATGCGAATAAACATACTTACTCGTATATACTTTTTTTTGTAAATACATACATATTATACATAGAAACACCTAGACCAATGCAAATAGACATATACATGTATACAAATATTTGCACTGAGCGGGAAATGCACTACCGCTAAGCCACAGAGGCCGGCCCCATAATGCATTTCCCTCGCACTCTGTCTGAACCAAGGCTATCTCCGGTTTCCATGTGGCCCCCTCGGATTTGGGAACCACGGTGTCTTGCCCCTGGAAAAAATGGGGAGGGCTATTTTCAAAAACTAATCTTTATAATATTTAACAACAACTTTAATTATACTTTTATAGTATTGTTGCTGCAGTATGTGTATATCTGTATATGCGAAAGATTACTTGTTAAGCATCATCTATATATACACTAACTGTTGCCCATGGCTCCGCCCGCGTGGAAATCTGTCCCCGTTCACGCTACCCATAGAAGTTCGGAAAAAATCCGTTCCCGCAGGGGGAACGCACAGGTAGATTTCGTGAAGCAATTAATATTATTTTATATAGTGAACTACGGACTTTAAACAGTTGAATTTTTTTTTCTCGAAAACGGTAACTTTTAGCGAAAACTTTTCAGACATTTATTTTAGACTTAAAAATGGCCTATCGATTAAAAATGTTTTCGATGCCAAGAATGTTCACCGGTTAGAAGTTATGATTTTTTCCCCGAAAAATTTTGGTTTTTCCCCCCTCCACTTTTAGTTAAAGTTTTAATCTTATAGGTTTATAATTAAAAGTTGTTGGTATTTATGTATACTATGGGATAAAATTAGAACGGTTCGAATATCTTTCATGGAACGTGAAATTTTGAGGAAAAACTGATTTCACATAAAGTGAGGCCCTACCGTCCCCTTAGGCCGGATTCCACCCGTTCACGAACTTAAACTAAGTTTACACCCAAGCAATTTTTGACCGCAGTTTGAAAGCGATCGGGGCAAAAATGCGACTGTGAGAGTGCCGCAAATTTTGGGAAGTGGAACCATACATACAAATATATATATATAAACTTTTTGACCAGTGGTCATTTCGGACTCAGGGGGTCATAACTAGACCTCCTATGAAGAATTTTTTTTAAAATTCGACAGTAGTCAAGAAACCAATAGGTAGATCGATTTCATCGAAATCTACCTAAAAGGGTAGCGTGTGTTATTCCACACTATAATCTTTCAATATACAAATTTCAATCATCCAAACATCCATACATCTTCACAAATTTTCACATTAAAAACATTTCGTAGGAAACTTATTCCACGGAAAAACGGTAGCCTATGTGTTATTCCAGACTAATCTTCAAAAACATTTAGTAGGATACACTAACACCTTTCTCCCTCCGGAGTGGGCAGAGAAAACAACCCACGATTCACTTCTGTTAGACACTTCACTAGCTCCCTCTACTATAGTCATTTATATTCACGAAAAGATGAAAACAAAACAATGGCGGATAACAATAGCGCTGTATTCCCTTCACACCGCACACAGCTTATTGGCATAACAAACGGGCGCCTCAAAAAGAATCCAACAATAGGATTCCAATTGCCGACAAAAGTTCCACCAGGTGGCGGCGACGTCGCGGTTCGATTCTCAACTCGCGCATGTAAATAGATTCATTGTAGCGTTCATAGTTTGCATGGGTACCTGCAGAATTTGCTCAAGAATTCTGTGAACAAAATATTGTTTCCGTGGTTCCCAAACCCGAGGGGGCTATCTCGAAACCGGAGATGGCCCAGGGTCAGTCGGGGTGCGAGGGATATGCTCTATGGGCAACCTTACACCCTGGCGTTTTACGACCAGAGGCGGCGTGCGGTTTTAGTCGGTTCAAGCCCGACATAACCGCCCCCGCTGGTCGGCGGAGGGGTATCCGAAGGGATTTCTGCATGAAAAAAAAAGAGGGACTAGCTGAGGGTGCGAGGGAAATGCTTTATGGGCGGGCAACCTTACACCTTGGCATCTGAAGACCCGAGACGGCGGGCGGTTTTAGTTGGTTCAAGCCCGACATAACCGCCCCCGCTGGCCGGCGGGGGGTATCCGAGAGGATTTCCGCACGAAAAAAAAAAACTATCTGATGACCGTGGCTCCGCCCGCGCGTAGATCGGTTATTGTTATTTTCGTCATATCTTCGGTTCTACTTAACTAATTGCAATCAAACGGCAGATTTTAAGTCTAACAAGACCTTTCTAATAGAAATAGTGTTGCCCAAAATCGGACTGCAAGAACAAGAGTCTTGCAGTCTTGGTCTTGGTCTTGCAGTTTTGCAAGACCAAGACCAAGACCACCTATTTTTTGCAAGACCAAGACCAAGACTGACCCTTGCAAGACTTGCGCAAGACAAGACTACGTCTGCAAGACTCTTGCAGTCTTGCAGTGAAGTCAAACTGAGATTTGAGCATTTTTAATACCTGAGTATGTAGGTACTAGGTATTTAGTTTCTATACCACAGAATAAATAATAGTACCTAGGTACCTACTACGTCTATACCTACTGATAGAATGATAGACGGAGGCTGTGGTAGGTACCTTACCTATTCCGTGGCGTAGTGGTAGTGAACGCGACCGGTACGCAGGAGGCGCGGGTTTGATCCCCGCTCAGTGCAAATATTTGTGTGCATGAAAATGGGTATTTGCATTGGTCTGGTCGTGCCTCGGAGAGCACGTTAAGCCGTCGGTCCCGGTTGCCATACGAACATCTGTGACAGTCGTTACGGGTAGTTGGAGCCCTCAAAAGTCCGACTAGTCTAACTACAGAACTTCGATATCGCCAATTAATTGGTTGTGGAGGTCCGACGTCAGTCGCTTCACGGAAAATATCGTAGTTAGCCGCAACTTAGACTAGAAAGCCGACCCTAACTGAGTTGGGAAAAGGCTCAGAGAATGATGATGAGATAAGGTACTTACCACCATACTTACCTGTTGCTTTTTTGTAGTATGTTTTTATACCTACCTATGTTTAGCGTAGGTAAATAGAAAGGAAACTTCACTGACCTTGAACCTAAAGCCCTAGTTAATGAAGAGCACAGGCGGTAATTAGTACCTATTCCATTTTCCCTTAGAGACAAATTGCCACATGTTGTTATACCTATGTATCATACCACTGGCAGCCGTACGACCCGATGTCTGACGTGCGTGCCAATATATAGACGTGGCACAAGCCGCGCTAGCCAACGACTGAAGTTCTTTTCATCGTAGGCAGGTAGGTACACTAGGTACTTAATCGCGCTCATTGTCGGTAGTTACTAGTTACCGACAATCAGCGCGAGCGGCGACTTGCGCAGTGTCAATGTGAAAGTTTGTGAAGATGTTTGTATGTTTGTTTGTTACTCAATCACGCTCTAACGGCTAACGGCTCTGGATTTGGTACAGAGTTACATTAGAGCCTCGATCCTAGAATAACACATAGGTTACCTACTTTTTATCCCGAGAATAAGTAGATACACACACACACACACGATTTTTTAATTCATAATCTGTAATAGGCGCGTGTCCCTCAATTGTTTTAAATTACTGTGTAATATGAATGGTTTGTGTTTTAATATTTTTAGAAGTAGGTAGGCCACTAGCCACTATCATTCGGCAGAGGAACGAACGTTTTTTAAAGACACTCGGTTCTGTTCTGGCGACGCCGCCGCCGACGACGTGACGCTTATTATGAGAATATGCAGTTTCAATGTAAAGTAGGTACCTACCTACTTACTTATGTGACACAAGACTCGAAGTCCTTTATATTTATTTAAGCTTCATGTAGATACAAAGAGGACTTGCACTTATTTGCACTTATCGATCTATGCATTTGTTGTAGGTACCTATTATTTCATTGACAGCCCCTATTAAAGGTCTCAAGATTCATCAACTATCACTGACTGTAGGTACGTATACCATTATACCGCCGATTTTTGCCTATTTGGCACATGGAAATGTATGTACTTGCCACGCTAAAGCTTTATGCCTACTCTCCACGTGTAACATTTGTCAAAGAGATACCGCTTTAAAATAAAGATTTTAATATAGAGATAAAACGACATTATGGCTGCCGTCAAAGGACACCGGCGAAAGGGGACGGATTGGGCCCGTTTTTACTGATTAATCAGAATCGAATAAGACGATTATAAATATATTTATTTTTTCATTAATTGCTATTTGTGTAAATAGTGTTGAAATACAAGGTAGGTTACTAGGTAGGTACCTACTAATTCATTATCAAATTGAATATTGTTACTATTTACTGCACTGAACGTGTACGTTGGTTATTGCAAAAAATCTAGCCTATGTAGGTGGGTAGGTAGGTAGGTACCTAATATTACTGTAAAGTTTCATCAAAATCAGTTTACGTCTGTTTTTTTTTTTTATGTTTCTACGGCGGTAAACATGCCTACGGCCCACCTGATGGAAAGTGGTCACCGTAGCCTATAGACGTTTGCAACACCAAGGC
Organism: Cybosia mesomella; assembly: GCA_946251805.1. Classification (NCBI taxonomy): domain Eukaryota; kingdom Metazoa; phylum Arthropoda; class Insecta; order Lepidoptera; family Erebidae; genus Cybosia; species Cybosia mesomella. The sequence goes on along the minus strand of OX276403.1, from coordinate 1,540,516 downwards.
TGCTACTAACGCGTTACCGCCTGAAGGAGACGGTGGAAAGAGAAAGGCAGGATAAAGGAGGCGGAAGGGGAGAGAGGAAGAGGAGGGATGGGAGTTTGGGCCTCCGGAACTGACACTCACCGAACGAAACACAACAGTAGATCTGTTATTTTACGTCGATATTCTGTGCCAGGGTGGTAACTACCCGGTCGAGCCGGCCCATTCATGCTGACACCTAACGGTTCCAGCGGGGCTCTACCACCAGTAATATAAGTATATTACTGTATACGTAATACACATTCCTACATACATATGCTCACGCCCGTAATTCCCAAAGGGGTAGGCAGAGGAGTATTTAACACCAACATTTTGTCGATTGGGCACTGTCTTGGGCTGTGTGTTTATTGTCGGATGTAGAACAGCCCCTATCCCATAGTCGCCTTCTACGACACCCATGAAAAGAGATGGGGTGGTCCTATTCTACTCCACCGGGAACCAAACCAGCACGGCAAATACTTACGTTACGTAAAATTAAACAGCCCAATTGTAGAGGTGACCAATGAATGTGATGATGAGTTTACTTCTCAGAAATTATTTATCACTAAAATAAAATCGATACATAAATGCTTTAAAAATAAATAGAGTTTTGTGTGAGAATCAAAGTTATACTTTATGTGATCCAATTATTCTATTTCCATGAATTTAATGGATTTAAATCGGAAAAAGTGAATATCCAGATTCTATTTCCGCCTGAATTCACCCCTGTACAGCTAATACATATAATACAATAAATCTACGATATTTTTGATATTTACCGACAAAGACGTGGCGGTATATTAAAAGAGTTTGCGACAAGTGAATTTCTTTTTTGATTTTGCCGCTCTGAAGTCAAAGGTATCCGACATTTCAAAGACTAATTAAATTAAGTTTCTGGGTGCTCAAAAGTGTCATAACTCATAACGAACGGACACGATAACCTGCAAGTTGTCATGCAACCTGCAAATCCTGCAATAGTCCTTGCAATGAATATTGTAGCCACACCATAAAGATAGATAGATGTTATAGTATTATACCTACTTGATCACAGGGATAGTACCTAACCTACCTAATAGGGTTAGTGCTTAGTGCAATAGTCTTAAAAAAACTTAAAAAAAGGTGGGTTGAAGTCAATTAATAATAATTTCGTTCCTCTTTTGATAGAATTCACTTAGTTACCTCCGTCACTTTATTGTTTTGCTCGGATTGCAGAGATTGGATTTGAGGAATTTGATACTACGTTAAGATTACGTTTCTGTTTTTATAGTCTTTGGAAGGATATTATTTTTGTCAATAGATGCCGAACGTAGGTTATGTAGGTATCTTTTGGCCTTTCGGCATGTGCTGTATATTAGGGCGTTCATCATGATAAAAATGCATTTTGGTTTTGATTAAGCTGCGCTTAGAGTCAACCGGGTTTTAAAATGAGTGACATAGATTCAAATAGTTCTAGTCAGAGTAGTGAGAGTTGGACTAGGTCTAAAAGACTAAAAAGTAAATTTGATGAGTTTTTCGATATAATTCATGCCACTGAAACTGCTACATGTAAGTTATGCCACCATAAGAAAGTTGAAATCAAAATGAAGAACAGAAATACTTCAGGATTAAGGAAGCATCTACTGTCTTTTCACGAGAAGGAATCGCGACTATTACTTCCTGCAAGTCAACTAATCAAGCAAAAGCCAACAAAGGGACCCATATCAAAGTTTTTAATGAGAGATGGAGAAAATAGACAGGTAAGAAAAAATACCTACCTAAGTGTTAATATACGTAATTATAGTTAGGTACCTACCTAATTACCAACAACAAAACATATAAAAGTATGGCAATTCTGGTAACAAGTAGGTAGATACCTATTTAACATTTTTTTCCGCCCCATGTCATTGGTTGTGCGTGGGAGATTGTCGTGCACATTTCTCTCCCCGGCTGACCCAGAGCCGTATATCTCGCCATGCATTACAAATTGCGTTGGTGCGCCAACAAAACAATTTGTAATGCATAAATATCGATGTAGATAAAAAAGTGGTCTATGCAGATAAATGAATCATAATTATGACCGATTAATTACTAATATTCCCGGTAACCCCTGCAACTAAGCTAAATTGCTTGTGCTAGGAGTGGGTTCACATTCGGTAGTGTAATGGCTAGAATTCGAGCCCGGGACCTCTCAATAGTAAGGGACTCCTTAACCACTAAGCTATCGACGCTTCTCACAATAATAACGAAAATAACTGAATTTGTTTACAGAGACTTCGACCGGGTTCGATTCCCGGTTACCTATGTATGAAAGTTAGTAGAAAAGTTTGAATGTCATTATTATTAACTGAATTTGTTTACAGAGACTTCGACCGGGTTCGATTCCCGGTTATGTAACTTATGTATGAAAGTTAGTAGAAAAGTTTGAATGTCATTATTATTAACTGAATTTGTTTACAGAGACTTCGACCGGGTTCGATTCCCGGTTATGTATGAAAGTTAGTAGAAAAGTTTGAATGTCATTATTATTAACTGAATTTGTTTACAGAGACTTCGACCGGGTTCGATTCCCGGTTATGTATGAAAGTTAGAAGAAAAGTTTGACTGTCATTATTATTATATCCAAAATCGAAGCCATGGTTGCTAATAACAAATCTCGCTATATCTCATAGTTTCTAACTTCTCCCCACTGACCCATTTGGGTTGATCACTCTGTATACTATCATAATACATTTAGTGAAAAGCTGTTAATTAATAATAATTAAACGACGAACAAACAAAATATTCATAGTATTGATGTTGTATTGTATCATATAATTATCATAATATGTTTTATTATTTTATTTCAGCCAGCACTTTCTAGAAACCGCAGTGAAAACTTTGTGGCAGCTACAGTTGATTGGATTGTGAAAAAATATCTTCCTTTCTCATTTTTTGATGATGAAGATACACAAGAATATTTTCGATCCATTTGCCCGAACCCGATGATGGTATTTCCTAAAAGGTCAACTCTCAGACGGAAGATTAAAGAGCGATTTGAAGAACTACAATCTCATGTTAAGAACCGACTACAACATTACTCGTGCAAAATGTCATTTACCATAGATGGATGGACCTCTATTGCTGGTAGGAGTTACTATGGCGTCACTGTGCACTATATAGACAACGAGTGGAAATATCGATCTATAGTCCTTGATTTTATGCCTTCACACGGTCGACATACTGGGGAAGATATTGCAACTATTTTCCACGAATGTTTAGTTGAATATGATTTGGTTGATAAAATACAGGGTATTACGGTCGACAACGCTAGTGCAAATACGCAATTTATGTTTGAACTTGGCAAACAAATGCCACATTTTGACTCAGACAATCAACATTTCCGGTGCTTTGCTCACATTTTGAACCTTGGTGTACAAGATTTATTAAAAACTTTAGCATTACATAGTGACACTGAAAATGCAGAAAGAGAACAGCAGTATGAAGAGGAAAGTGAAGAAGATGAAGAACATATTCCAAATATTGCTGACTCACGTACAGCGATTACAAAATTACGCAGTATTTGTTGTAAAATAAAAAGAAGTGAGATCTTAAAAAGAAAGTTCCACTCTGCTTGTGAAGCATCTGGTGTGCCAGCTGATCTTAATCCCATACTTGACTGTCCAACAAGATGGAATTCTACACATGATATGATTGGATTTGGTATAAAAGTCCGAATGGGTATTAACATATTGTGTACTTCTGTCAGCGAATTAAACGATTTTCAAATCACGGAAATTGAATGGCGAATACTCGACAAAATATATAAGTTTCTAATAAACTTTAAAGTTTTATCAACTAAACTTGGTGGAGAAAAATATGTTACAATACCGCTAGTCGTTGTGTCATTCAATCTTTTACTGGATAAAATTGAATCCATGGCAAAACAATTAGACGAGAAACCAAATCGAACCGAAGTGGACGAAAAGCTCGTTCTGGGTTTTCAAGCAGCCCGAGATAAAATGCTTAAGCATTATAAGAAGAGCAACTGGATTTACTGTACAAGTTTAATTTTAGACCCTAGGCACAAAGCTGAGACTTTCGAAATGACTACGTGGGGACAGCAAATAAAAACAGAAAGCCTGCGCAAATTCAATGAAATTTATACGCAATATAAAAGTACAATAAACCTTATGTCTAAGTCTCCACAGAACAATGAAAATATTGAAAATATTCTTCACGATCATGATGAAGATATTGAAGATGAAGACATAATAGATTTCGAGAAGCTATACACAGGTCCCTCTACGTCTTCAGGATCTGGCTGTGGCTTAATGAAAACTGACGAGTTGGAGGAGTATTTAAGTAAGCCGAGAGCCACCAGCTCGGAAGACATTTTAGAGTGGTGGAGGACGCATGAAACGGAATATCCGATTTTATCCAAGATGGCTCGTGATTTTCTTTCAATACCTGCAACTTCAGTACCCGCTGAAAGATTATTTTATAAAGCATCACTAGTAATAAGAAAACACAGAAATAGGTTAAGTGATGAGTCAGCCAGGTGGTTACTTTGCATTAATTCTTGGTCAAAAGAATTATTATAATAATTCTCTTATTATTAATATTATTAAAAATCTACCTGATATTTACCATGTTTATTGTTTCTTGAGCTTAAAATTGATAATTTCAATAAATAGTATTTTGCATACTTTGTCTTTATTATGTTTCCTTCCATATATGGTGATTACGATTACTATCACTATTTATCTTGACAATATTTAAAAAATGATGTCAAGTCATTGACATAGGAATCTATGTCAATGTAATCTCAAGTTTCCATACTTCATTACGATGTTTCATATCTTACTAAATCACACTAAGCAATTGATAAGTGCGAGACTTGCAAGACTCGCAAGACTCTTGCTGCAAGACCAAGACCAAGACCGAGACTGAGCGTGCAAGACCAAGACCAAGACCAGGGGTATCGGTGCAAGACCAAGACCAAGACTGGCTCAAGTCTCGTCTTGGTCTTGCAATGGGCAACACTAAATAGAAACAAGTTGAATTCCTGAGACGAGCTCAGCCGAATACAAGGGATTTTCGATTTTGCGATTATTATTTTTTTGCGATTTTTTCTTTATCTTGCAATGGTTCACCCCAGCACGAATCTATTACCGAAAACAGCAACTCGATAGCTCATCTCCTTCATACCCAAAACCGTGATAGAAAATTGGCAACGACGCGGCGACGACGACAACTCGATAGCAATATGTAGGGCTTTTCTAAAGAAAATCCCTAAAAACGGCGCAACATCGCGACCAAACAGATAAACAAGAATATGGGGTTCTTTAAGAAGTACATTAGGTTTTTACAGGGTCGGCAGCGCGAGTGCGATGCCCCTGGTGTTGCACACGTCCATAGGCCGCGGTTACCGCTTCCCATCTGAGTGGTATAAAAAAAAAGAATTCCAAAGAATATAATTCTTTCAATTCCAAAGAATTTTTTTTTTGGGTCAGGATCGTTCATTCAACATTACCCAAGTATATATTTTTAAATATCTCCAATGTACAGACATGACTAATTTACAATTTTATAATAGCATAGACAAAGTAAGTTAGGTTTTAGCGGGGGGTTCGTCTCAGTGTACTTACCAGGTCTACTAGTGGGCGTATGCCTTTGGGGGGCCCCAACAAGATCTTTGGAGCCAAGAAAACCTCTCTGCTAGCCGTTACACCAGCTGATTGGTGGGCGATGCTCTGGCGCAGGTTTCCCTCACAGGGTTGGGGGGGGGGGGAGGTCGGATGGCAAAATATATTTTTGAAAACCTTTTGTAAGTTAGAAGAAACATTTTCAATTTTTAGGGATTTTCTTTAGAAAAGCCCTATTGCTATCGAGTTGTCGCCGTCGACGTCGTCGTTGCCAATTTTCTGTCACGGTTTTGGGTATGAAGGAGATGAGCTATCGAGTTGCTGTTTTCGGTAATAGATTCGTGCTGGGGTGAACCATTGCAAGATAAAGAAAACATCGCAATAAATGGCAAAAAAAAACGCATAATCGAAAATCCCTTGTACCTATTCGGCTGAGCTTGTCTCAGGAATTCAACTTGTTTAAGGCTTTGTGATATACATAACGTAAATACTAGACATAAAAACCATCTTGTGGTTTGTAATAGTCGACTCCACAAGATCAGTAATTCCTTTCAGGGTAACTGTATACGCTTCTACAACAAGCTTCCTAGTGAAATGAAGAATCTACCTCTTCATAAATTTAAAAGCCAAATTAAAAGTAAAAAAAGGCTATTATAAAATTCAAGACTATTTAGACGACAAACAAGCTTGGATATGAACTGTTTGCTCTCTCTCTATGCTACTCAAACGAAATATTGTACTTAAGTTCAGTAAATATGTTTGTAAATAGATAAAAAAAAACAGCCCGCTGAGTTTCTTGCCGGAGTCTTCTCAGGACAGGGCCGCGTTTCGAACCGGTGGTCCATATGCCAAACATTAGATTTTTTTTGACGTTTTGTAAGTGGCGTATTAATGGTCTATAAAGAATAAATGGTCTTTGACTTTGGCAGTCGCTTTTCGATACCAAGTCATCTCACCAAATTCAGAGACCTAATTTTGTGACACCTTATATAAATAAAAATGACTGCACCAAATTGGACAATCCTTTCTTTTTTGTGTCGGTTATTGTCATGTCAAGGTTTGATTGAAAGAAAAAAATAGGAAAGTCCACAGGTAAGGTGCTATTATTGTAGCGGGGCGAATCCAGGGCGCGTAACTAGTAATAAATATAATTGTGAAAATTACCATAGACAATGCCTGACCTTTTGAGCCAACAATAGGTCGGCCTTTCAACCGAACTGATACTTAGCTGTTACACTGTATTTTTTTTATTTAAAGCGCTACATAAAATATCTCTTTGACCATTTAACGAAAACGTAATTACTAGGCAAGGCTATGAGTCCCGTCATTCTGTCGAGCCCTGAACGTTGTTCAGCCCGTGACGTCATTAGTGAGTCAAAATAAACCCCCCCGTACACCCCCAGCCTCTTATAACTACTGTCGAATCTAACTACGTCTATAAATATACGTCCTCGCTGGACAAATTGATTGTTACAAATTGACTGCCAGGATTTTTGGAATATAGTCAGTGGATTATATATGTTAACTGTCGGAGAGGGAAGAAACCTTTTCTTTTTTCTTCGTGCGGAAATCCCTTCGGATACCCCCCCCCCCCGCCAGCGGGGGCGGTTATGTCGGGCTTGAACCGACTAAAACCGCACGTCGTCTCAGGTCTACAGACGCCGGGGTGTAAGGTTGTCCATAGAGCATATCCCTCGCACCCCGACAGAGGGAAGATACCTACTCTACATACTAAACATAGGCATTGACAGCTTCTGTGGCGTAGCGGTAGTGCATTCGACTGCTACGACTGGGGGCGCGGGTTCGATTCCCGCTCAGTGCAAATATTTGTATGCATAAATATGTCTATTCGCATTGGTCTGGTTGTTTCTATGTATAATATGTATTTACAAAAAAAAAGTACCTATATAAGTATGTTTCTGCATTCTGGAACCCATAACACAAGCTAGTTAAACTATGCCTACTTTGGGTCTAGACTTTATTTAGATGTGTAAAATGTCGTAGAATATTTATTTATTTATTTATAAGCAGACTAACAGCTTTGGCCGTTCTATGCTTTGGAGTACCAGACGCTCTCTTCTAAGGCCATAATTTACTGTGACAAAAGATATGAAATTACATTCTTGCCACCTTCGGCATACATCCGAAGTTTTGGGCAAAATCTATACCATGAAACGCATTTATCCCGCAATCTGGGCCGGAGACGGCTCCTGATACTTTCTTTTACCTAAACCCGACAGATATCCAAAGTAACTTCATGGTATCTTAATGCTACGTCTTACGTTCGAGTTTCTTACGTGCCTGATGTTTCAGATTATACGTTTCACGGTAGCCCCCTGTTCCTCTGGGAATTTTCGAAAATTACGCTAAATGTTTAAGTTTCCGCCGGTAACCCTGGGGTTATCCTTTCGAGGGCTTAACCGGGGTGCCCGGCAACGGACACTTGGGGAGAAAACCGTGCGGTTTTAGTTGATTCACGACACAACCACCCCCCGCTGGCAGGCGAGGGGGTAGCCGAAGGGATTTCCGCACGTAATAAAAAAAAAAGATGTTTCAGTTCGTCACCACTGTTGATCCTTGGTGTATAGTAGTGATAGCAATGGAAGTACGTGTGGGATTATACCCAAAAAGGGATAATTCTCTAGACAAATTGTTCGTAATAGGCTAGCAAACGATCAGCGACAATCTGTGCGCTCAGTAAGGTTTTAACCTAACTTAGACTGTACTTTTTTGTGTTCATGACAAACCAACTTTAAGCCAACGTTAAGCTATTTGTGCGGTACAAGTCGGTTAGTGCCAGATTTAAATGCAAATTAAAATGTCCAATTACAGGGCACTGTTGTTATATATTATCTGAGCAATTTCTTTTCGCCTATTAAACCTATATTTTCAGTAAATACGTTGAGGAACTTTGGTGAAGTGTTGACTTCTTGCTGTACAAAGATCTGTAATGAATGAGGCTCAATTATAACGTCTTTTGTTTTTTACCGTGTGGGAACCCCTTATTATGTTATGTCGGGCTTGAACCGACTAAAACCGCACGCCGTCTCGGGTCTTAAGACGCCGGGGTGTAAGATTTCCTATAGAGCATATCCCTCGCACCCCACTGACCCTGGGCCATCTCCGGTTTCGAGATGGCCCCCCTCGGGTTTGAGAACCAGCCGAGGGGGCCATCTCGAAACTTATCATACCTAACCAGCAACCGAATGAACTGTACGGCACGGTATAACTATGGCCAGACAAACAAACATTAATTATAAACAACATAACATAACTTCACGCCTGTATCCCCGATGGGGTAGGCAGAGGTGTATTACACACCCACGATTCGCCAGTTATGTTTAGGTCCCAATGTAATAGGGGGCGAGCCTATTGCCATCTACCGGGCACATTACTAATCGAGCGATAATCAACATTTTTAATACACACATAACTACGAAAAGTCAGAGGTGTGTGCCCAGGGCGACTGGGGATCGAACTCGACACCTCGCCTCGGCAGTCCTTTACGTACACCACTAGGCTATCGCCGCTTGTTAATTATTACATTACAAAAAATATTTCCTTCATCTCTGCTAGGCCTGCTTATTTTATTTATATGCTTAGAAGGTAGATCAATATGGCCTCTTAATTTCACAGTCGCCACTAGCCCAAAATTTGTGCTTTGACTTAAACAAATATGGTAGCGACATCCCCCCTTGAAATGCTGTTTATTTACAAGCTTCTTTCATGTTTTGATTATTAAATATTATCTTATGTTTTAAAGCGGCAATTGCCCAGTGGTGTACGTAAAGGACTGCCGAGACAAGGTCTCGAGTTCGAACCACCAGTCGCCCCGGGCACACACCTCTGACTTTTCGTTGTTATGTGTGTATTAAAAATATTGATTATCGCTCGCTTAGTATTGTGTCCTACCGGACACGATACTAAGCGAGCGATACCTACCAATGGCAATAGGCTCGCCCCCTATTACATTGGGACCTAAACATAACTGGCGAATCATGTATAATACACCTCTGCCTACCCCTTCGGGGATACAGGCGTGAAGTTATGTTTTATTTATACGTTATCTTTGACGGCCTCTGTGGCGTAGCGGTAGTGCATTCGACTGCTACGTCAGGGGGCGCGGGTTCGATTCCCGCTCAGTGCAAATATTTGTATGCATGAATATGCCTATTTGCATTGGTCTGGGTGTTTATATGTATAATATGTATGTATTTACAAAAAAAAAATTCATTCTGGAACCCATAACACAAGCTAGTTAAACTATGCTTACTTTGGGTCTAGAAACCGCTGTGTGGAATGTCGTTGAATATTTATTATTTATTATTATTTATTTAAGCCGCGGTAGCCTAGCGGTATGGGTAATGGACTGCTGAGACGAGGTCTCGGGTTCGATCCCAGGTTCTACCATGGCACACACCAATGACTTTTCGATGCTTTTCGAAGTTATGTGTGTATTTATCGCAGGTTTATAAGTGCCCGGTTAATGGCAATAGGCTCGCCACCTATTACATTGGGACCTAAACATAAACTGGCAAAATGTGGGTGCTAGCACCTCTGCCTACCCCTTCGGGGATATAGGCGTGAGTTTATGTTATGTTATGTTGTTTATTTATTTATTATTATCTTATGTGTATTATCTAATGGATTTCCGCACGAAAAAGGTAGGTACTAGACGCGCTGAGTTCTCCATCGCTTAGTGCACTACAGTACACTTCGCATGTAAAATTATACTTCGCTGCATCCGCTGGAACGGTGAATTATTTCGTTGTATAATTCTGAAGTATTTAAGTATTCTCTTGTGTTTAAAATATGACGACCTCTATGGCGCAGCGGTAATGCGTTCGACTGCTAAGCCAAAGGTCGCGGGTTCGATTCCCGCTCAGTGCAAATTTGTATATTTGCATTGGTCGGGGTGTTTCTATGTATAATATGTATTTATTTACAAAAAAAAAGTATTTAAGTATGTTTATCCGCATTCTAGAACCCATATGACAAGCTCTGCTTAGTTTGGGCCTAGATGGCGTTGTGTAATTTGTCCTAGAATATTTATTATTATTTATTTATACATCTCTTTACATTTTTCTTTTTTTTAAAGAATATTAGTTTAACCGAAATAACAATTAGGAATAATTGGGGAACCCAAAACCCCTCCAGCGGAGTTAAACTGTTGTAATAGGAGTGGGTTCCCATCAGTAGTGTAACCTGGTTTCGAATCCGGGACCTATTGATCGTAAGAACCGACTCCTTAACCACTTAGTAAATTATTTGACAATAACTAAGGATGCCGTCCTGTTTCTTTAGTTTATACTAGCAACCCGCCCTCGCTTCGCTTCGGTTCAGGGACTTAAAAACACATTCATAAAGGTTGCATAATTATATGGGTTACACTATGAAAAGGTTACAGAATGAAAGTGTAACACTTATAAATGTGGTATTGAGTCTGTTAATCGTTACCACTTTCAATTTTTTTTTTATGTTTTGGACACGTCAATTTGACTTCACCTCGCCTGATGGTAAGCTGAAGGTAAAGTCTCAGGAAAGAGGGTCACCACATCATATACACGTACCATGTTAACAATGGTGGCACTCAGCTTGACGGCCTCATCAGAAGAGGATTGTCGTCGCAGCACCGCGTGACACCCACCGGTCCCACTAGTGCTGCGACCACAATCCCCCTGTCCGGCTATGCACTTGCTGACCCCTGAACGCAATCAAACCGAAATTGGATTACTATGGAGGGTTTTTCGCAATCGTGCACGGTGGTACCCACCCGCTCGAATTTTATGACAAATTTGTGTCATCAAATTTCTACCACCAGTAAATTTTGTAAAAATTGTGTAACAGTTAAATATATGTAAAATATATTAATCTGTTATCAGTGTTAATAGGTGTTAACCGAAATGCTACGTTGCAAAATTTACTATCCTATTATATTTAAAATTAAATTTTTTAAATAAAGGTATTTTGTACACCCCCAAGTACTTTAGGACTTTACACTTATTAACACATATAAAAGGTACCACTTTGAATATGGTACACTTCCTTATTTTTTACATTTATAAATGAGTTTCTTCTAAAACAGTTTCAAAAAACAGTGTTAAAACACTTTATTACGGTTACAGTTTGGGTCCCTACTTCGGTTTCTATGGGTATTTTTGTAACTCAAGCCATTGTTAATTATGCCATGTCCATCGGGGAGAATATACCTTTCACAGATTAACAAATAAATAATAAAAAAATATAAAAATAATAATACTATACGCTATACAATAATAAAAAATAAAAACTCACAAAATTCGGTCTCTCCCTTTATAATATTAGTTTAGAGATGTAGCCACAGAACGATTTGACGTTTAATAAAAAGAAACAGATCTGACTTGACAGTCAACGAAAGCTCTCAGTACATTCGAACCAGACTTCCTATGGCTTCCCATTGATAACACACATGAACGAATGAATGAGTACATACAGAAGATCTTTGTTCCATTCCCGCTAGTCCCTCGATGCTGGGCCTTGTTCCAGTTTAATTTTAATATAATTAACTTAAGTACACATCGTTTACAGCCTTTGCGAGCAGTTTCAGGTTTGTTGAAACAATATTTTATCTTATAAGTACATAACATTTGGAAAGTGAATTTGCTTAGTAATTTCGGAAGAGTAAAGGACTAAAGATGCTTACACATTATGTTGCTTTCTGTTTTTATCCGGCTCAGTTGTGTTCTCAATCCCTACTATTATAAATGCGAATGTAAGTTTGTTTGTTACGCTTTCACGCAAAAACCACTGAACCGATTTTGCTGAAATTCGGTACAGGGGTAGATTAGACCTTGGGAAAGGACATAAGCTATATTTTATCGCGATAACCGACATCTACGCGGGCGGAGCCGCGGGCAAAAGCTAGTAAATAATAAATAATTCTATTCTATGACATTCTACACAGCGCTTTCTAGACCCAAAGTAAGCATAATTTAACTAGCTTGTGTTATGAGTTTCAGAATGCGGATAAACATACTTATATACATTTTTTTGGAAATACATACATATTATACATAGAAACAGCCAGACCAATGCAAATAGACATATTCATGCATACAAATATTTGCACTGAGCAGTAATCGAACCCGTGCCCCCTGTCGTAGCAGTCGAATGCACTACCGCTACGCCACAGAGGTTAGATCGGTGCAACTTTCATAGTATATGATAGTAGTTATTCCTAAGATGTTACCATTCCTATATTAGTAGTAGCTAGATTGACGGCCTCGGTGGCCTAGCGGTTGTGCATTCGACTGCTATGGCAGGGGGCGCGGGTTCGATTCCCGCTCAGTGCAAATATTTGGTCTAATTGCATTGGTCTGGGTGTTTCTATGTATAAATGTATTTACAGAAAATAGTATATAGGTATGTTTATCCGCATTCTGGACCCATAACACAAGCTAATTAAACTGTGCTTACTTTGGGTCTAGAAAGCACTGTGTCGAATGTCGTAGAATATTTATATCTGTTTTAGGTTTCACTGACTTAATATGTTACGGGTTTTTTTTTATTTCTTTAATACCAATTTTGTATTATAGTATACGTAGGAATATACAAAGTAAAGATTGCAGACAAAATATAAAATTGTAACAAATGCTACTTAGGTTGTATCTCTGCCACCCAAGCTAAGATTAAACTTGTATTATGGATGCCGAGGCTCTCCTTCTATTTACACAAGTTAATTACCAGCTTAAACATATTAGCATGTAGGAAATTTGCTTATATTGGTTTCATGGTTTGAAATAGATGTTATTAACTATTTTCAAGAAATAATTGATATTCGTCTACTTGCAGTGGTTTTTTTATATTATTAAAAAAGTCAAGGTTTGTAAATCGCTTAATAATAATATAGGCGGAGGATCATGCATGAGCGGAATAAAAACAAAATGATTTTTTCAAATCGTTCATACCCGGACTAGTAACCAAGTGTACAATCGCCCTTAAATGTATTCAGTTTTAATATCGCTTGTGGAAATGGCAGGTCGTATTGATCGTGTGAACGTTAAATGAATTGCTGGTATTGCTCTTGTTAATTGACGTGGTGCTGCTATGGGTGTATGTTCCACGTATAAGCTGTATTCCAATAAGCTCTGTAATTGAAAAGAATACATACTGATAAATAAATAAATATTCTACGACGTTCTACACAGCGCTTTCTAGACCCAAAGTAAGCATAGTTTAACTAACTTGTGTTATGGGTTCCAGAATACGGATAAACATACTTATATATATATTTTTTGTTATCACATACATATTATACATAGAAACACCCAGACTAATGCAAATAGACATACTCATGCATACAAATATTGGCAATGAGCGGGAATCGAACCCGCGCCCCTTGTCGTAGCAGTCGAATGCACTACCGGTACGCCACAGAGGCCGTCAATGTTAATTATAAGCAAAATATAAAAACACGTAATTATTAGTATGGTGGTGGAGTTGGAGGCTCAAGCCAACCATACCTTTTTTTTTTCATGCGGAAATCCCTTCGAATACCCCCCGCCGACCAGCGGCGCGGTTATGTCGGGCTTGAACCGACTATAACCGCACGCCGTCTCGGGTCTACAGACGCCGGGGTGTAAGGTTGCCCATGGAGCATATTCCTCGCACCCCGAAGCCAACCATACCTGCTGGCCGGTACACTTACTGAGTGATGGACGAGGCTCTAACGCGATAACGCAGACTTTCCTCTCGGGGACAGCAGGTTAAATACTCGCTCGTTCGCTTCCGTAAAAGCCAACCAAACCAAATCATGAAAACACGGCATCACGGAAATCTTTTTCTGCACTAAATCATGAAAAGATGTTTGAATGTTCGTAACTCAATCACGCTAAAACGGCTAAATGCATCTGGCTGAAATTTGAGCGTCATTGAGTAACAAACATCTTCACAAACTTTTACATTTATAATCATCATCATCATCATCATATCAGCCGTAGGAAATCCACTGCTGAACATAGGCCTCCCCCATTGACTTCCATTTTGAACGGTCTGTAGCGGCCTGCATCCAGGCACATAGCTCGGAGAACCGATGGCCGTTGGGGCAGAAAGGTCCTTGAGTGGAGACCACGTGACGGCAAGCGCAGCGCAGGTAGGCCTCCCGCAAGGTGGACAGACGACCTGGTAAAGAGCGCAGGGAGATTTATAATGTTAGTAGAAAATAGGATTTTGTTCTACTACTTGCTCTAAATCCATAAAGCGACGTGCCAAAGTATATATACAACTGCTTCTTATCTTTAAAAGTCAGACTGCACTACTAGTCCATGGGCTATCCCAAAACGCGTTTCGAGCAAGAACGAACCCTTGTACCAATTAAGTAATTGTTTTAATAAGAGACAATCCAGTTAATTGGACATTATCGTTAGAACTAATGAACACTTGGTTAAAAGTTTTAATTTGATTTGACCTTTACCGCAGGCCCGAAGGAGCTCAGAGCCGTTCAATAAAGCGACCTTTAAAGTTATCTAACTCCTCAGCATCCTATTGGAAGGAAACTTTGTTGGTTTGTTTCGTACTAGCTGTTGCTTGCGGGTCCACCCGCGTGGAATTCTGAGCCTGTTCCCGCAACCCATGGTAACTTTTTCCCTGAATATGGGGTACATAGTACTAAATTTCAACCAGATCCGTTCAGCCGTTTGCGCTTGATTAATAAATATCCAAATATCTTCCAAAACTTTTACATTTATAATATTATAAGGATAACTCTACATTTCGTGCTCTATATTTTTCGGGTATACCAACTTTTTAATTAACTGTATGATTACTGTCGCATAGTGAAAACCATGTCCCTTAATTTCATACAATGAAAATAAGAAAACCACAATTTTCCTTCACCGTAACCTAACATTTGAAAGACATCGCCATCAAAACAAGCGACTTTTCCGAGAGTAAAAAAAGAAATTGATTTGAGGTTACTTGAATCGTGACTAATGAAGAACAAACAGATGCCAAAACATTATCAGATACATATGTACACTCAATGACAAAAGTAGCATAACTCTAATTTATTGCCTTAACTCTCAGAATAATACAAAGGGATATGTGTTAACTTAGAGGACACTCTAGCTATTATAAAACTATTATAAATCAGTTTATTGATACGTGTACCTTTTTCTTTAGTGCGGAAATCCCCTTGGATACCCTCCGGCCGGACAGCGGGCAGTGTAACTAGGTCTGCTAGGCGAATTGCTGCTTGCAATGTTGAGCTGAGTGAGACATCGTGAATCAGATTTTGAAAATTTTGAACAGTGATCATTCCTCCGTGGCAAGTCCGATTTTGAAAATTCTTTTTGAAAGTCACAACTCTGGACATGCTTTCTGAGCGTGTAAAGTTTGGTCACAGTGTCTCGAGCGGTTATTATGTAATTCCATCTGGAATTTTTTTAACGGTGATCATTCCTCTGTGGTAGCATTAATTTTTTCAAAATATATCCATAAACCTTCCTCTGATTGACCTCTTTAATCATGCCAAATTTGGTTCTGATTGGATTAGTAGTTTAGGAGGAGACCTGTGACAAAGAAAATCCTGAAGTCTGGTATGAGGAGCAGGCAAAAAGGTTTATAATTATTTTAGTGCTAAGCCACTTTTGTTGTTGACTGTACTTGGATATACTTACACGAGTTCCGTGTATCAGCAGCTAATCAAGTGGCCGAATGTGGTGCTTCTGAAATGAGACGGCACTGATTATTGAGATGGAAGCCGAATGAATAAAATTGTTGCAAGACAGAAGCGGTAGCGATCTGCATTCGGCGATAAATTAATTCATTTACACAAATAGAAATATTAATTAAATAAAAGAGCTACAAGTGTCGAGATTAATAAACGACTGGAGACTGTTTGCAAAACGTTAGGAAGAAATTCTGTGGGTGCATAATAGGCTCCGCCTTGTTCTTGTGGCGTGGTTAAGGTCTACAGTGGTGCCAGTGGAAGAAAGGTACGAGAAAAAGGAAGGGTTGTCCTCGTTACCTTTTTCTCGTACTCTTGTTTTCACATCATCCCTGAGCTGATTTTACTTGTGCTTCTATACTGCCCTTATTTTAACTCCCGAAGCAAAGACGACGGAGTGTTATAAGTCTGACGTATCTGTGTGTGTGTCTGTCTGTGGCATCGTAATCTCGTTAGAATGACCGATTTTGTTGCGGCTTTTTGAAATGAAAACTACTTAGGGCGCGTTGAGCACTTTTTATTATTATTATTATTTATGTAAAACACACTAGCAGCTATTGAGCTGATGCGTATGTGTCTTATGATCTGGAGATTTTATCAATCTTGTTTTTGGAGACATTTACATTGGGTGCCAATACAACATCTTCCGGAAGTCTGTTTCACTCTCTAACAACACGGTTAGGTAGTGAGTGTTTCCGTGGCGGAGCGCGCCCGGGAGAGATTTAGAACTCTCCCTGCCCGCCGAGCCCGCAACTTACTCGCCGCGCGTCGCAGGCGACTCAGGCGTCGGAGGTCGCTTAACGACCTCCGTCCTCCATGAGCGCAGGCCTGGGGGTGGCAGGTGAGGCCGCCTGTCACCCCAGCAGAAGCAGGCCGGGACGGTGGGGCGACTGGCGCCCCTCCCCCAAACCGGGGCAAGACGGGGACACCGTAGTTCCCAAACCCGAGGGGGCCATCTCGAAACCGGAGATGGCCCAGGGTCAGTCGGGGTGCGAGGGATATGCTCTATGGGCAACCTTACACCCCGGCATCTGTAGACCCGAGACGGCGTGCGGTTTTAGTCGGTTCAAGCCCGACATAACCGCCCCCGCTGGCTGGCGGGGGGATATCCGAAGGGATTTCCGCACGAAAAAAAAAAAGGTAGTGAGTGTTTCCGGGGTTCGAGCCTGTATTGCATTGTGCATAGCTTTAGTGGGCGTCCTCTCAGGTGTTTGCTTGGGTGAACAAAAATCACGGAACTCGCGTCATCGTCACCACGCTGTCGTGACGCTTTCCATATTTTTAAAACAACGACAATCTTTGTTGTAGCTGAAGAACTATTTTATTCTAACTTTGATGAAGTTTCGAAGTCATTCATAATGAATAACATAGATGGCTCTGTAAATATTTTTGAGTTTTCACTTCTGTCGGCACTCCCGGAGTGCCACTGTTTTTTGTTCGAAAGCCGATATGATCGAGATGGTTCTTAGCTATAAATTAATTTGTGTCGGGGTTCTTTTTTGTTTTTCAATTAATTGGATTTTCGTTGAAACGTGACAGGATGATCCTATGATTCTTATCCTTAACAAACTTTTCTTTTACTCCGTCTCATATCTCTTCAGCTTGTGGCTTAAGTCATCTAACGTGGGTGGGAAACCAATAAATCACCCTCGTAACAAATGCCTAAATTATATAGTTCGTACTACCGACTGTTCCTGTTAATGGACTACAATACTGTTGCTTCGTTTTTTATCAAAACGAGCTGGTCCCTGCTGGAGTCTATATAACATAGTAAGACTCATCATCATCTTAGTCTCTTGAGGTTTACGGGAGCGACTGCCGTGTGGGCTCATAACGCTAATAGAAAAGCCTGCGCCAGAGACGCTTCCGTTGTTCGACCGCTATACCAACTTGTAGATAAGATTAGTTTTGTGAAAGGAACTAGTGGGGCCATAAACAAAATCTAAATATCTTTATTCATGTAGGTCACAAAGTAACACTTATGAACGTCAAGATTAGTCTGTTATCCGAACCGACTAAAACCGCACGCCATCTCGGGTCTTCAGACGCCGGGGTTTAAGATAAGCCCATAAGGCATTTCCCTCACACCCAGCTGATCCAGGGCCATCCTGTGAGTTAAGAACATGGCAATAAAAACTCACATACATGTTAATAAATCGCGGTATTATCCGATTAAAGAGCCACTCTGCAACGGAGTACGTTGTCACGTATGGTGTCGCCTCACGGAGGTTAAATTAATTTGCTCCTTAATTACTGTCACGATCGCGCCACGACCGTGATTGGTTGCGTCACACTTGGTACCTTTTTTTAGGTAGATTTCGATGAAATCGATCTACCTATTGGTTTCTTGACTACTGTCGAATTTAAAAAAAAAATCTTCATAGGAGGTCTAGTTATGACCCCCTGAGTCCGAAATGACCACTGGTCAAAAAGTTTATATATATATATATATATGTATGTATGGTTCCACTTCCCAAAATTTGTGGCACTCTCACGGTCGCATTTTTGCCCCGATCGCTTTCAAACTGCGGTCAAAAATTGCTTGGGTGTATACTTAGTTTAAGTTCGTGAACGGGTGGAATCCGGACTAAGGGGACGGGAGGGCCTCACTTTTTGTGAAATCAGTTTTTCCTCAAAATTTCACGTTCCATGAAAGATATTCGAACCGTTCTAATTTTATCCCATAGTATACATGAATACCAACAACTTTTAATTATAAACCTATAAGATTAAAACTTTAACTAAAATTGGAGGGGGGAAAAACCAAATTTTTTCTGGAAAAAATCATAACTTCTAACCGGTGAACATTCTTGATGTCGGAAACATTTTTAATCGATAGGCCATTTTTAAGTCTAAAATAAATGTCTGAAAAGTTTTTCGCTAAAAGTTACCGTTTTCGAGAAAAAAAAAATCCGTCCGTAGTTCTCTATACAATAATATTAATATTAAAATTATAATTATATAATATATATTAATAAAATAATATTAATTGCTTCACGAAATCTACCTGTGCGTTCCCCCTGCGGGAACGGATTTTTTTTTGTTTTTTCGTGCGGAAATCCCTTCGGATAACCCCCGCCGGCCAGCGGGGGTGGTTATGTCGGGCTTGAACCGACTAAAACCGCACGCCGTCTTGGGTCTACAGACCGGGGTGTAAAGTTGCCCTTAGAGCATATCCCTCGCACTTGGTACCTTTTTTTTTTCGTGCGGAAATCCCTTCGGATACCCCCCCGCCGGCCAGCGGAGGTGGTTATGTCGGGCTTGAACCGACTAAAACCGCACTTGGTACCTTTTTTTTTTTTTTTTTTTTTTATCGTGCGGAAATCCCTTCGGATACCCCCCCCGCCGGCCAGCGGGGGCGGTTATGTCGGGCTTGCACCGACCAAAACCGCACGCCGTCTCGGGTCTTCAGACGCCGTTGTGTAAGGTTACCCATAGAGCATATCCCTCGCACCCCGGCTGACCCTGGGCCATCTCACCACTAACAGCATCGCTCATCCTGTCTCCTCTGAAAGCAGAGGAGTACGGAGAGCGATGTGTTCCCGCCACGTTGGGTATTGGCCGACGATCAATGCTAACCCTATACCGCACTTGGTACTTACCGAATGTATGGAATACGGAATATAAGGATTAACACCCGATTGGGTTGAATGGTGGCTAAGTAGTAACATAGTAGTTTAACAAACCTTCCGACGAATTCAGAACCTTACTGCTTTTTGGAAGTTAAAAAATTTGCAAGGAGGCTTTAATCTTACAACTATTCATCATCAGTGTCATCTTAAGGATGTTCCAGGATGCACCCGAGACTTCCACCTCGGAGCCCGGGGTCCGCTTACTACTTCTCCTCTATTTGGTATGGCTTAACATAACTTCACGCCTGTATCCCCGAAGGGTAGGCAGAGGTGTATTACACACCCAAAATTCGCCAGTTATGTTTAGGTCCCTATGTAATGGGGGGCGAGCCTATTGCCATCTACCGTGCACATGACTATAAATGCGGGCGAGCAATAATCAACATTTTTAAAACACACATAACTACGAAAAAGTCAGAGGTGTGTGCCCGGGGCGACTGGGGATCGAACACGAGACCTCGTCTCGGCATTCCGTTACGTACATCACTTATTTGACTTTTATCGGAGCGACTGCGGTCAGACCTCTCAACCCCGAGATTAAATAAGCCTCTGAAACAGTTTACTGACAGATAATGCCGTATGTGCATGCATACAACTTTAATTTACATCTAAAATTTAAAAAAAAATTAATAACCTCACACCTATATCCCCGAAGGGGTAGGCAGAGGTGCTAGCACCCACATTTCGCCAGTTTATGTTTAGGTCCCAATGTAATAGGTGGCGAGCCTA
This sequence comes from Cybosia mesomella, assembly GCA_946251805.1. NCBI lineage: Eukaryota > Metazoa > Arthropoda > Insecta > Lepidoptera > Erebidae > Cybosia > Cybosia mesomella. Next base: position 1,519,832 of record OX276403.1, on the reverse strand, counting down.
TTGCCATTAACTGGGCACTTATGAACCTGCGATAAATACACACATAACTTCGAAAAGCATCGGAAAGTCATTGGTGTGTGCAATGGTAAAACCTGGGATCGAACCCGAGACCTCGTCTCAGCAGTCCATTACCCATACCACTAGGCTACCGCTATCTAAAATAGCTACAGTAGTAAATAAAAGTTCGTAATTGAGTGCAGCCGTAATGTTTATTATATATATTACTCATAACAAAGGTCGATGTGCACTGAGGCGTATCAGCGTTGATAAGTTCGTCTCTGTGCTTATATCGTATCGTGTTCACAGATCGATTAAATCGTGCTAACGTAACATATTTTGATTAAAATCTATATTTACCGAGCATATGGACTGTGGAATATTAATTCAAAATGAAATGCCTATTTTATTTTCTTTTTGGAAAACTTACAGCTAATACAATTCATAGTCGCAAATAATATATACCTGAAGGCCATTTACAGGTTTTCACGAATAAATTTTAATTTATATAAAAAAAAAGAAAATAACAGTCGACAAACAAAATATCTACGAACACTAAAATTAAAAATGAAACCACCGCAAACAGTTAATCCTCGTCAAAGCACCGTCCCGCCAAATCGTTTCTTAAACGCGAAATGTTAGTGTAAAATAGATTTAAGTCTAGTTCACGACATAATGTGTTGAAAAATCTGCTCACCCGTATCAAAAATGAGTTTTGTCTGTATGTACACTTAACGAGGGGGACATGGAGTAGGCTAGGATGACGTAGCACTCTGGAGCGTGCTATAAAGCCTAGCTCTCCTAACAACTCGTGACAATCAACGGCCCCAGACGCAATATTAAATAGATACGTAATATCTATAAAAAAACCGCGGTAGCCTAGTGGTATGGGTAAAGGACTGCTGAGACGAGGTCTCGGGTTCGATCCCAGGTATTACCATCGCACACACCAATGATTTTTCGATGCATTTCGAAGTTATGTGTGTATTTATCGCAGGTTTATAAGTGCCCGGTTAATGGCAATAGGCTCGCCACCTATTACATTGGGACCTAAAACATAAACTGGCGAAACGTGGGTGCTAGCACCTCTGCCTACCCCTTCGGGGATATAGGCGTGAGTTTATGTTATGTTATGTTACAAAATATCTGCGATGCGTCGTCGTTCATATTATAAGGGTAGTATATGAAACCTCCTACACCGCACATGTAGTTCGAGGTATATCTTCGTGTTTTATATTGCAGGAAACGCAGAAACCGCTTCTGAATACGCTCAATCCTATCAATGTATACGTTATTACTGGGTTCCGTACTTCTGAGGCATATTCCAAATGACTGCGTACAAACGCGCAGTATAAAATTTTGAAGGATTTTACATTTTTGAAATGTTTCGAGAACCTTAGTATGAAGCCAAGTGCTCTAGAAGCCTTCTTAACTATGTTATCAATATGTGCGTCAAAGAGTAATTTAGAGTCAAAAGTAACACCCAGGTCCCTTTTTTTTTTGTTGTGCGGATATCCCTTCGGACCCCGCCGGCCAGCGGGGGCGGTTATGTCGGGCTTGAACTGACTAAAACCGCACGCCGTTTCGGGTCTACAGACGCCGGGGTGTAAGGTTGCCCATAGAGCACACCCAGGTCCCTAACAACGCTTACTCTTATGAACAAAATTCGCGATTCAGTTGACTAGTAACTTTTTGGCGACGATGCCATGTCACTATGATACACACATACGAGTAATTACTCGTATTACCGTTAACACCTCCAGCTAAGCTGAATTGCGTGTTTTTGGAAAGGGTTCACGTTCGTAGTGTAATTGCCAGGATTTGAACCCCGGACCTCTCGATCGAAAGGCCGAACTCTAAGCTACCGATGGACGTTTCAACTATGCTTCAGCTACGACATTGACTTTGATTTGTATACAAATTGTGATAAAAACGTGACTACGAGAGACTGGTAGAAGCGTCGGTACCTTAGTGGTTAAGGAGTCGACACTACGATCGAGAGGTCCCGGGTTCGAATCCTGGCCATTACACTACCGACGTGAACCCACTTCTAACACAAGCAATTTAGCTTAGCTACGATTCTGAATACAATTTTTTTTATGTCGAGAAGCCATTGAAATATTCAAGCATCCCAACAATTTTAATAGAAAAAACGAAGGTTTTCATCTCCAGAAAGATTGGTACCCAGCACTGAGAGCCGCGCGTCATCACAATTCAAACATGACGAAGCCACCACCACCCCCGGTAGCGGGAGGCCACGCCCCCTTGCTTAGCCTCGACCAATCAGGATCGAGCGCATCGGTTGCGCAGCTCTCAACCAATCACGACCGATCACGTTGTTTCCCCCCTCCAACTGCGCCTATAAATACGCCAGTGACTCGGGACGCTACATCGTCGCCGCTTCTGTCGCTGGACGTCCTCATCTGGGCCTTGACCGGGTAACCGGTCATCTCACCTGGCTGGGACGTCCGCCGAAGCGGCGTGAAGATGAGCGCCTTGCCTCCACTGAACACCATTAGGGGACCATAACCCCGATCTAACGCCCCCCCCTCTATTAAGAGGGGGAGAAGATCACCACTTGCAGGGGGCCAACGTCCCGAGATAAGTGCCCACGTACCCCAGCTGGGGTGCTGTGATGGAGTCAAGACACGCCGCTACTTCAGTCGCAGCGAGTTCGCCGCCGAGGAAGGTTCTCCGCACTCGACGGCGTCCCGAGCTGTACCACTGAAGATGTCGACCGCATTGATCGACGAAACGTCTGGAATTCAAGTTTCCGCTGGACCACGGCCAAACAGGGCGGAAGCAGTATATTCGACAATTTTTTTTTATTTCTTGTCTGTTTGTTCGCGATGGACGCAAAAACTACTGAACGGATTTTGATGCGGTTGTTTTCTATTAGAAAGGTCTTTGAAAAATCTACCGTATGTTAGTAAACACCGACCTCCACGCAGGCGGAGCCGGGCATCAGCTAGCAATAATATATTTCATTGCTTTGAACCGTCTTCGAACAGTGTTCGAGCGTTCGCCGCCTGAGTAGATGCTATTCTTTTTTCTGTTCCTTGATTTTTTTGTATGTTTGTATCAACAATCGAAAACATATTTTCTTTCTTTCTTTCTTCAAGTCCGACTCGCACTTGGCCGGTTTTATAAACTTTATAACAGTATTTGGTAACTGACCAAACTCTTAGCTATTGGAGCTCATCTGATTGGGCCACACCTAGTTACGCGAGGATGTGTTTGGGAGACATCACGTCACTCGTCCGTTTGATCCTCGACTCGTGACTAATACGACGCTAGGTACGCTTACGTAACAGAATCACGGCCACATTTGCCAAAAACCTCCTAACTTTGTGATTTATTTGTAAAAAGACTTTAGTGTGACTGTTACAACTTGTACCGTAGCTTCTTAATTTCTTTCTTGAAATAGAATGTTGGTCCTTATTACCTAATATCACTGACATACGAGGCTACAGAAATTCTTCTACTGCACTAAGTTGGAATACCTACTAGTATTTGCCCAGTATTTATTTATTTATATATACATACAATATACACATCTGTATATAAATATACATATTACATACTACTATTATATACATGTATTTCATATTTCATATCCTATTTATTCTTTCTTCTAACTCTTGTAAGTTCTTGTAAATTACATTAAACTTTATGACCGAGCACTGAAACTGAATGAGGCAAACGTCATGGTACCCACAGGACAGGCTTGCCTAGTGTGGGGCCAACGGTAAACTTTTTCAATTTGTAAATGATTTTAGGAAATAAATTATTATTTTTTTTTTTTTTTTTTTATTTAATAAAATAGCACACGTATGGCCCAAGTAATGTTAAATCGTTAACATGATGCTAAAATTGTTACCATCTTTATAAGGGTTGCTCTCCAAATCGAATCCTAAACTCGATCTCTTAAGTTTGAAATTAAAACCTCACCAGCTAGAGGATATGGAGAAAGAAAACTTACTGCTGGAAACCTAATGAAATACAGCACAACATTCGATATTCAGATAATGCTGATGAGCTTTTGTGCTAAGAAAAGCATGGCTATATGACAATTAACTGAAATTAACGTAAATATCCCCTAAGACTCCATCATCAGATCAGCACCATGTCAGCATAATATTGCATTATCACGCGATTTACACGTGTATGCAAAATTTCAGCCCAATCGATAATCAGGAAGTGAATCAAATTGAATTTGCAAGATTTGATGACAAACATCGGGACAGGTAAAGCTAAATAAAAGCTTATAAAAACAGGGAATATGATGTAGCGAAAGATAAAATGGGCAGATCCTTTAAAATATACGAAAAAAGAGGGTATTCGAATAGCTTTACCATCAAATCAGATCAATGACGTCCAATTAATGTCATATCATCCGAATGTCACATGTTTATAAAGTTTAAAAGTCGACTCGATAATAAAAAAGTTCAGTAAATCCAACTTCGGTATTGGTAGACCACCAACTGTTTAGCCTCTATCAAGCAGGATCGACCAATCTGGATGCCCTCCAACCGCGTCTATAAATGCACCAGTGACTCAGGCGGCTACAGCAGTCACAGTGAAGTCGCCGCCGAGGAGAGTTCTCCACACTCGTCGGCGCCCGGACCACTGAAGATGTCGACCGCAGTCATCGATGAAACGTTTGGGACACAAGTTTCCTATGGTCGAGGTCAAAGCCAAAAAATCATTAATTCTATATAGACCCGGCTACAACGGTTACAAAACGTCAAAAAAAAAATTAAACGAATGGACCACGGCCAAACAGCCCGGAAGTAGTATATTCTACTAGCAACGCTGGCCGTGAAACCTAAAGACTTATAAATCCAACTTGTTTACAAGTCATAATTTGTTACAGGCGAAGCTAATAAAATCGTGTTAATAACTTTGTCCCTGCGTATTTTGTCGGCATTAATAGTAATAATGGTTTTTTTAGTAATTTTTTTTCCACTTTTTGGGTGATTAAAAATCATGGAACTCACGTCATTGTGCTATATGTTTACATTTTATTCACCCAACAAGTACACATATAGAACAAAAAGCGTCATCGTCACCGCACGCTTCCTTACTTAGTTTTCACGTTTATCGGCAGTTTTGAAATATTGACAAGTGTGGTCGTGCACGTTGAAACTGTCGATGTCCTGTTCACCTCACACAACATTCCATGATACAGTTCTTGCAGATATTACAATTTGAAATAATTGCCAATTGTGGTTTGATTCTTTGTTTGCAGGTCTTTATAGCTTTCTGCTGTATTCTTGTGAATTTTTATCTAGGGCTCGATTCAGGCTTACCCGGGGTGCCCGGCAACGGACACTTGGGGAGGACACAGTTTTAGTCGAGACACGACATAACCACCCCCGCTGGCTAGCGGGGGGTATCCGAAGGAATTTCCGCACGTAAAAAAAAGGGCTCGATTTAGTAAAATTAGGTTTTTAGGGATTTTCTTTAGAAAAGCCCTATTGCTATCGAGTTGTCGTCGACGTCGTCGTTGCCAATTTTCTGTCACGGTTTTGGGTATGAAGGAGATGAGCTATCGAGTTGCTGTTTTCGGTAATAGATTCGTGCTGGGGTGAACCATTGCAAGATAAAGAAAAAATCGCAAAAAATCGCAAAAAAAAAAAATCGCTAAATCGAAAATCCCTTGTATTCGGCTGAGCTCGTCTCAGGAATTCAACTTCTTTAAACTTATGATGTCAAAACTAATGAACATTAAAATCTCTAAATCTAATTGAAAACGAAATCAACTATGACTGGTTCTAAATGTTTAATAACCTCACATTTTTCTTACTAATGGAATCGAAATCACGCGTTGGCGTTACTGAATCGGGCCCCTGTGCAGAAATGTGACTACCTGTAAACTGTATAGATTTTACACTGCAATGAATGTTTTGAACCGACTTAAAATAAATTCTCAATATGATAAGATTGTTTTGTATAAAACCTTAGTACGTTTGTATAACACAGTACTCCGCCCAGATGATTGAACCAATATTTTGTGTGTCCGAATAAAGTCCCTTGTAAACTAAGATCTACAAGAAAATATAATCGGAAATAAAGTAAAAAAATACTAGTTAGTCTATAGATTTAGATCGGAAAAGTCAACATCCAGGACGGGACTTGAACCTGCGACCTGTGCCTTTCAGGGGGAATACTCTGACCACTGAGTTGAACTACCTGAAAACGTCCTAGATATTCGAAATTCTCCTATAAGTCTTGTGTTGTGTTTATTCTGTTTCAACTTTATAGACGACTTTTGGGTACCGTAGCATCTAGTTAAATAAACTAATTTTATTCATATTAGTTTCCTACGGTTTACATTCCTTCATAAATCAGTGCCAAAATATAATCTGAAGCGACCAAGATTGAATATTGTTAAACATGGAATTAAACTGTAACGTGTCAAGATGGGTTCGAGTAGAACGTATGTGTCTACTTAACAATTAATTAATCAAACGCGCCGTGGTAATACTTCGCACCGTATCGCACTCAGAGTAATCCAATTCCGACCTTGTCGCTTTTGCTCCTTAGGGCTCGGTCACAATACCACGACACGGCACGATGCAATGTCGTGACGCACATACTCACGAGTTAACGTCGCACGATGTCGTCGCCTTGAAACGGTATCGTATCGTAACGTTAAGAGTCAGAAGATCCTTGACAACTATTTAGTACAATAGGTAGGTGTAGTATAGGGCTTAAGAGTCACCCCCATACGGCAAATAATTCCATCTTTCCATTCCAGGATTGAACTGTTCAGTATCTCTTTACTTTGCCGCACCATAAAAACTTGCAATTATTTATTAGGGAGGCCTCCCGCAAGGTGGACAGACTACCTGGTAAAGAGCGCAGGGACTCGGTGGATGCAGGCTGCTACAGACCGGTCGAAATGGAAGTCAATGGGGGAGGCCTATGTTCAGCAGTAGACTTCCTACGGCTGATATGATGATGATGATGACACTTATTTTCGTTTTCCTAGAATCTTGGGTTTTATGGGCTCCATTTTAGCATTGATCATGGCCTTAATTCTTAATTTCAACTTCAGATTACGACAAGGTTATTCTATTTGCCATTTTATCATACAATACGGTCAATCACGGTATCCAATAAGTAAATTTCGACAACAAAAAATTGTTGTACCGTGTGGCGTGTCTGTCACGAGTCTGCTTAGCGTCCAATCGCCATGTTACACTTCCAGTATGTCGCTGTCGCGGTCCCAGGGGACTCTGTATGTATCAGACTCTGGTTAGCCTCTGATTTGATTTCGGTTCACTGACATCTGTAGTACGTAAAACTAATAAGGCGTAGGTTTTTCAACAACCGTGCTCTCGTATAAGTCTATTTACAATTTCTCTTGAATTTTTATTACGTAAAATCAACGTCAACAAATCAATCTAGATGGTAAATAATGGTTGAGTACCCTTTGGGTACTTATGAAAAAATTTCGCTAATTGAAAAGTACGATAAAATTATATTGATGCTTTCTCATCGCGCCAAAATCTCATGGTGACTCTACTAACCAACAGATTCTCATTACTATGGAGAGCTCCTATTAACATTACTTAAATTATTTTACTAGCGACCCATGTCATGGCTTCTCCCATGAATAAATTCGCAAAAAAATATATAACACGATTGCAGTGCCATCTAAAAAATAGCACAAAAAAATCGATACGAACCATCTTTGAGGCGGGTTGTATATCGTGTCAAATCTTGAGCTCAATCGATGCAGATTTGAGTTTTTGAAGCGTACACAAATCAACGAATGCTAATTTATTTATTTTTGGTTTCAGGTAAAAAAATCTTCAACAACATACACTTCACGATTGAGATGCTCCTTCGACTTTGAGAGACATCCTCCAAAAGCCTCATATTTCTCCAATTATATCGAAGGCTATACGTCATTAGAATTATTGGCTCTCAACGAGAAGGAATGGCGTCGCAGATAAAACACAGCGGTAGGTAAATACGGGTTCATTAAATACTTACCAAGACGTATATCGGAAATGTATACTATGACCACACGTCTCGTTTTGAACGGGACTGTCCCTATCGGTTCTTCGTCCTGATGTCCGCGAGAAGAGCTTCGGGTCTCGCGTTGTACCTATAATAATAATAATTGCTCTAAAGTACAACCTTGTGGAATCAGAGGTACCGTACTATAGGTATGTGCCCGACGCAGTTCTCGAAAATGGGCATATCACGTTGTACTGGGATCGATCTATCATCACTGACAGGACTATTGTAGCTAATAAACCTGATATAGTGTTGATAGGTCGATCAGAGCGCCGCGCAATTATTATCGATATCACCATTCCACATGACGAGAATCTTGTGAAAGCCGAAAAAGAAAAACAAATAAAATATTTGGATTCGGCAATTATTGTTCCGATAGTTGTACGGCAGTGTCCGACAGTTCACGGACTGATTGCCAAGAGCCTCGATCAACATCTCAAGAGGCTCGCGTTAGGCAGTTGGGTCAAGGGCTTGGTGCAGAAGGCAGTGCTCCTCGACACGGCACGTATTGTGAGGAGATTCCTCTCTCTGGAGCCCTAACCACCGGTAGCTTGATCCCTGTACCCGATGCCGGTGGGTCACTATTTTTTTATATTTTTAAATATATTTGTTTTTTTTTATATAGAATGTATTTAAAAATATTACTTATATGTATTTAAATTTATTAAGCGAAATAATACTAGAATATTATATTATTTATTGTCTACCTGACATAATTGGATCAACAAAAAGACTCCGTTTATGAACAAATTATGGCCGTCTGAAAACCCAAACCAGTTATAGGTCCTCAGTGCAGAAGGTGTTATTAATCTCTAAAGAAAAAATTTAAAAAATGATAGGTATTTTATAGGCCTGGGGGTGGCAGGTGAGGCCGCCTGTCACCCCAGAAGCAGGCCGGGACGGTGGGGCGACTAGCGCCCCTCCCCCAAACCGGGGCAAGACGGGGACACCGTGGTTCCCAAACCCGAGGGGGCCATCTCGAAACCGGAGATGGCCCAGGGTCAGTCGGGGTACGAGGGATATGCTCTATGTGCAACCTTACACCCCGGCGTTTGTAGGTTTTAGTCGGTTCAAGCCCGATATAACCGCCCTCGCTGGCCGGCGGGGGGGGTATCCGAGGCATACGCCTTTCGCTTTTTCCACTTTCATAATTCTTTTCATACATGCACGCCGGTTACGGGTACTTCTGACCTTGCCTTTCTTCTAAACGTCCTCGACCTGATTGGCATACGTACGCCTAGGTCGACCTTTACCGGGTTGCCATTAACCCTCTGAAGATCTGTTTCGTTAATCTCCTTTCATCCATCCTCTTTACATGACCGAACCATCTAAGCATCCCTTTCTCGATCCTGGTCACTACATCTTTAACCATACCACAACGTTCCCTTATCCCGCTGTTCCTCCCTATATTATAATAAATAGTATCGCTAAATTAAACTTGTATGTTTAATTGGGGGTGTATAAGGCCCCAACAAGATCTTCGGGGTGTAAACCGACCTCACCTGCGAGCCGGTATACCTGCTGATTAACTGACGAGGGTCTGGCGCAGTTTCCTCTCGAAGTAAGCAGGCCAGACGGGTGTTGTTCCCGTAAAGCCACATCAGGAGAGCGTACCACGGACTCCTAAGTGTTTTTTTTTATACCACTAAGGTGGCAGACAAGCACACGGCCCACCTGATGCGAAGCGGTTACCGCGGCCTATGGACGTGTGCAACACCAGTGGCGTCACACGCGCGCTGCCGACCCTGTAAAGGAAAGGGGATGGGAAAGGAGTTTGGGAGGGGATGGGAAAGGAGTTTGGGAGGGGATGAGAAAGGAGTTTGGTAGGGGATGGGAAAGGAGTTTGGGCTCCGGCACTCTCACTCACCAAACGGAACGCAATAGTTCAAATACTGTTACTTGGCGTCGATATTCTGTGAGAGGGTGGTGCTTCCCCGGTCGAGTCGGCCCATTCATGCAACGACCAAAATGACTGTTGCTTGACTCTACCACTCTACAAGTTTACGCAACGGGACGCAAGCGGGACTAATGCTGTCATGATGATGGAATAAAGAAACGCTTACAGTCAGACGGCTGTCCCTCCCGTATAAGCCAATACAAAATAAGAAGGGGACGAAGATCAGCGGACGTCGGGCTCCAAATTGCGTCGGGCTCCGCTACAATCGGAAACAGCGCTAATATACATATAACTTGTGATAGTCACTGTTATCACTGACATATCACAATCATTTTAGCTCTGTTCCCTCTTGCAGCTTCTTCTCATTGTGCATGAGAGCGACGACCCCCTGAGCTCGCGGCACCTTCGACACCCAGTCAAATAATAATAATGGAGCCCTAATCACCGGTAGCTTGGTCCCTGTACCCCATGCCGGTGGGTCACTATTTTTTATATTTTTAAATATATTTGGTTTTTTTTATATAAAATGTATTTAAAAATATAATTTATATGTATTTAAAATTAAATAAAGGAAATAATAAAAAATACTCTAGGACATACTACACAACGCCATCTAGACCCAAAACAGGCAGAGCTTGTCATACGGGTTCTAGAATGCTGATAAACATACTTAGATACTATTTTTTTGTAAATAAATACATATTATACACGGAACACCCAGACCAATGAAAATATACATATTTGCAATGAGTGGGAATCGATTCCGCGACCTCTGAAGAATGTTCAGTCAGTGCTCAGTCGAATGTTCTGCCGCTTCTGTCTTCAGTTCTTATATATGGTACAACTGTTGCTTTCCAATACGACTCAAATCACATCGACGCCTTCATGATAACGGACTATTTCTCAAGAGTGGACAAGAATCTATCGTTACAGATGCCTGCGTGCCTCCCTCTGACAAACGTACAGTCAACGACAAAAGTTGAGGATTGGTGGTGTACATGAACAAATAATTAACCTATTATTAGTTTTATAATCCCCAGAAGACACAATTAATATAGTTCATGTTTTGTTTATTATTTTATGCGAGGTTTAAAAGCCAAGTTGATCAATAAATTAGAATTTGTTAAGCTACTTTTGTCGTTGACTGTACCTCCCATCACTCGCAGATCAATGACAAGTGACCTCACGCCCTCCGTCGGGACTTCGCACACACCTGATAGGAATGTGACAATGATGTATTTTTTTTTTCTTGCTGAAATCCTTCCGATACCCCCCCGCGCGCCGGCCAGCGGGGGCGGTTATGTCTGGCTTGAGCCGACTAAAACCGCACGCCGTCTCGTGTCTTAAGACGCCGGGGTGTAAGGTTACCCATAGAGCATATCCCTCAAGAGCTTTTGTACTTTTTTTTTTTTTATCGTGCGGAAATCCCTTCGGATACCCCCCCGCCGGCCAGCGGGGGCGGTTATGTCGGGCTTGAACCGACTAAAACCGCACGCCGTCTTTTGTAGTAATTTTCGAAAACAAAAAAGATTTGAATTTTTTTTATGATGTTTGATCGCATCAGATCACTTTTCTATTTGACACTATGATGCTTTTTTGTATAGCGATTTCAGATTTGACTAGTCTGGCCATAAATACTGTTACATCAAAACTTTTCTTTCTTTTTCAACTTTTTAATTATTTTTAATTTGAAACACGTATATTATTTTAAAAACTTCTTTCGATTTCGCGCCTTTTCACATATTTTTTCGTGTTCATTATCGAATTACAATATGGTATTGGGTGGTAAAGAAAATATGATCGCCTTGCACAAAGTGGGTATGGAGCCGTCGATCATATTCCAGACACTTCAAAAACTAGGTGTCAGCCGTTCGTATATCGTACTATCAATAGATACAACAATACTTCTTCTGTCGAAGACCAGAAAAGATCAGGGCGGCCGCGTGCTGTTAGAACTACAAAGGCTTTTAATGCTGTTAAAGCCAGAATTCGTCGAAACCCCATAAGGAAGCAAAAAATCTTATCGCGAGAAATGAAGATTCCCGCTAGGACTCTGTCACGTATTATAACAGAATACCTGAAGCTCAGTGCTTATCGTCGATATACAGGACATGCCCTAAATCAATCTTTACGATTAAAGAGAGTGGATCGATCAAAGCGCCTTCTGTCGCGATACACAGGTGAAAGGCACAGAAATATCCTCTTTATCGACGAAAAAATTTTCACGATTGAAGAACACTACAATAAGCAAAATGATAAAGTGTACGCTCACAGTTCTAAGGAAGCTGCTCAAGTGGTCGGAAAGGATCATCCTGCGTCAGTGATGGTTTGGTGGGGCGTGTCTTATCAGGGAGTCACAAAGTTACATTTTTGTAAATTTTAATAATATTACATTACTTCATTTAAATAAAAATGCATTTTCATTTGCAACAAAACTTATGGCTGGACTAGGTATATGCAAGTACTCGAAACTAACAGTTATACCGATAAATAAGCTTATACTAGATACCCTGGAGTTATCCTTTCGAGGGCTTACCCGGGGTGCCCGGCAATGGACACTTGAGCATCGTCGGCACCGATGGGGTGAAGCCCGTGGGGGTTTCCACACGCTAAAAAAAGCTTATACTAGATGGCATCTGCATCTGTTTTCAACGAGCGAAATGCCTTATGGGCCACTTTACACCCCGGCGTCTGAAGACCCGAGATGGGTGCGGTTTTAGTCGGTTCAAGCCCGACATAACCACCCCCACTGTCTGGCGGGGGGTACCTATCTTGGGGATTTACGCACGGAAAAAAAGGTACGACATCCGACATCGGTATCTTTTTTTTTTTTTATCGTGCGGAAATCCCTTCGGATACCCCCCCGCGTGCCAGCGGGGGCGGTTATGTCGGGCTTGAACCGACTAAAACCGCACGCCGTCTCGGGTATACAGACGCCGGGGTGTAAGGTTGCCCATAGTGCATACGACATCGGTACCTTTTTTTTTATCGTGCGGAAATCCCTTCGGATACCCCCCCGCGTGCCAGCGGGGGCGGTTATGTCGGGCTTGAACCGACTAAAACCGCACGCCGTCTCGGGTCTACAGACGCCGGGGTGTAAGGTTGCCCATAGAGCATATCCCTCGCACCCCGACTGACCCTGGGCCATCTCCGGTTTCGAGATGGCCCCCGACGACATGTACGACGGTACCTACGCCTGATATTGTCATAGGTAGAGTTTCATCATAATAGGCATGCAATTTTACAAGCTAGATCGTCTCGTTATAATATTGCTTGTTCTTGAAAATTTAGACTGTCATATTGTCAAATTATCATATCATTGTGCAGTCAATTTTATGAATTCCAGAATAAAAATCAAAATGCCATATTAGTAGGTACCTATATAAACCTATTAGTATAAAAAAATTAATCTAATTAATACGTTCACCCCCTAAATACAAAACGAAGAAGTCACTCTTTTCATTCACGTAAACTGACAATAGAAAAGCCAATAAACCAAGTCCTGGGCTGATAACCGTGTATCATGTACAGTGTCGTGAGTAGCGGCCTTTGAGGCGGTGTCCATTAAGAGAAACCTCATTAGATCCTGGCACGCACAGCGAGTGAGAAACGGTATCAATACGCAGACCGACGAAGAATTGAAACATAGATAAGTTAATGCTATTGATTTGAACTATACATTTTACTGTGAGATATTCTTATTTTTTACCGACTTCAAGAAAAGAGATGGTTTTAAATTTGGTTGTATTTTTAACAATTTCAATTTATAGGACAAAGCATAGACTTCTACATCCGAACACCGATCCCTGTTGCATACAAAGCTTGCGCATGGATCCCGGAGCGGCCCTCTTACTCCATCCCCTACATTTTGGTTATTTTAGCCTCTACGGTAGCGACTACCGTCTGATCCAACCCCGAAAGAAAAACTCCCACCTCACCCTCGACTGTCAACAGTCAACATCTTCATTCAAGCGCACCCGGTGGTGCAACTTTTGTTTGAAAGTTTGCGCTTTGGCGCTCGGAATCCGGTTTTCTCCCTTACATCATTTGGGGTATTAAAGCTATCAATTATATAAATTAGGGCGTAAAGTTATGTGCAAATGACTGAAAGATCCATCATGTAACGGTAGCGTGACACTATAACTCTAGTGGTTCCCTGATGGAAGGGGCTTGGAGGAATGAAGTTAACCAATTCTAGTGCACACTCACGATACAATGACAAAAATCTTGCAACTACTCGTCGATGTTCAAGGATCTTAGGCCTTATCCAGTTTAGTGCATCGTTAGTAATGAGCCTATCGGTAACCGCTTACCTCGTTACCGTTAACTTATTCGCCCTATTTGTAGAGTTAGTAGTACTAAAGGTCTCTAGTAACAATCAAGATACGACACTGTCATTCTAATCCGCGATTTTCCCCCTCAAATGCGGTAGCTACCCAATTATTCGGCCTATCTCCTAATGCCCGTCCGTCAGTCTATAGCCACTTTCGAATAATACGGCGATGGAACCCTGAGAATTCACTGCGATAGAGGAGACGAGCACTTAGACCATTTAATTGATGGGAGGGGTGGTAGTAAAATTACGCCTATGAAGGGTGTAAAATATGTTACGTATTATGTTGCACAACATATTTGTTATACTATTTTGGTACCAGATGGACATGTATATCACAAAAGCTGGTACTAAGTAACAAGCTATCGTGTAAACAAATCAATTCAACCTCTAAACCTCACAAATCCAGCTTTTATTGGCGGATAAGGCGCAATGTTTTCGTACGTAGCGATGAGGGCGGTGAGCGCGTCAGACGGGCGGGAAGAGCGCTCCGACCGCCCGCTTCGCGCCCGCGTCCAAGCACGAATGAAAACGTAGCGCCATAAATGACATAATACAATTTCGAAAATGGAATAATAGTACGTGTGTTGAATTTTCGGCAAGTGAATGTGATTTTTGTGAGAAATGTTGCCAAATGAAAAATAACAAAAAATACTAAATTTGTGTTTTTAGTGAATTGAACTGCTGATAACAAAATAGTGCCAAATTAATTAGACAGTGTACTTTGTGATAGTGTTGTTCGAGTAATAAATTAAGGAGGGTTCGCAATAATAAGGCACGTTACGGTTAGCCGATAAAAGGCGGCAAATTAGTTGGTAATTGAAGAATATTGGGTGTCTACGTTCAGTCTGGTTAGTCTCGTGCTAGACTTTAAACGAAATTACGGTAAATTTATTACACTGTTGAATAGATCTGTGGTAACAAGTAATTAATCTTTAAACTACCACACTAATCCAAATAACTTTCATTAGGTACATTATGAGTCTGTCTACTTCTCCGCTTTTTCTAAACCACACAACGCATTTTTATACGGTTTTCATTACCATTCAGATATTTTTCTACGGAAGGTTTGTATGCATAATACATGAGTTGAATGAGAAATCAAATTGCAGCTGTGTGAAGTTGGGGCGGTTCGGTAGTTTAATTATAAAACTTACCCCACAGACGTTTTTCAGCGCGCATTTTAGTTACTTTACGCAGATAATCATAATCATAATATTTTTATTTCGTGGATCATAGGTTAGTTATAAAGGTCTTATAATTTATGTTATGTGCGCTATGTCCTACCACATTTGCGGTGTACAAAATGAACATGCATCAAAATTAAATAGTATTTCACAATCATTTAGTCCTATATAGATTACCTACTCGTATTCTTAAATAAGAGCTTACGTCGACTTACTTAAAAAGATACCGGCCAAGTGCGAGTGGGATTCGCGCACGATGAGTTCCGTACCATTATGTATAAAAACGGCAAAAAAGTCACGTTTTTTATATGGAAGCCCCCTTTCAATATTTGTTTTATTTTAATTTAATTACATAACATAACTTCACGCCTATATCCCCGAAGGGGTAGGCAGAGGTGTATTTACACACCCACGATTCGCCAGTTATGTTAAGCTCCCAATGTAATAGGGGGCGAGCCTTTTGCCATCTACCGGGTACATTATTAAGCGAGCGATAATTTGCACACATAACTACGAAAAGTCAGAGGTGTGCGCCCGAGGCGACTGTGGATCGAACTCGAGACCTCGTCTCAGCAGTCCGCTACGCACGCCACTGGGCTATCGCCGCTTAATTTAACTAAATATATTTAAAGTGAATATATAAGTTAATATTCTGTAAATATTTCAAGCGTCTAGCTGAAGCCGTTATTAACATCGAGCAAAAAAAAATTGTATGGGAGCCTCTTAAATATTTATTTTATTCTGTTTTTTAGTATTTGTTGTTATAGCGGTAAAAGAGATACATCATCAATGCAAATTTCAACTAACTATCATAGTTCATGAGATATAGCCTAGTGACAGACGGACGGACAGCGGAGTCTGAGTAATAGGGTCCCGTTTTACCCTTTGAGTACGGAACCCTAATAAGTAGTCTAGAGGAGAGAACACAAGACTAAGAAAGTGTTTTAAAACCTTGTTGTTTAAAGGCAGCGGAGTAATTTAAAATGACTATGTTGCCTTATAATGAAATTTTTTATGCTAATTTAGCTTTTTTTATGAGACTACATAGTTTGTGTTTGAGTGGGTCGTAACTTCTGGGTATAATGTGTGAAATAGGATATGGCAAGGAAGGGAGTGACTGAGATGACATATGGCAGGAACGTATGGAGGAGAATGACATGTTACGGCAACCCAAATAATTGGGACTAGGGCAGGTACATGATGGTGATAATGGGATACATTTTATATATACCTTAAGATCAAGACAGACTGAGGGAGGGCGTCCCACACTAAGGACGCCCTCCCTCCTCCCACATTTCGTCAACTATATTTACCAAAGAAGGTGCGAGTTTATTGCCGGGCACTTTTCCTGAGTCTGTGCTGCTACAGAAAATTTATTTAAACATTAAAATACTTTACCCGGTTGTTTGGGGTCCCACCAATACCAGCTAGGCCAAGCCAACCCCACCTCCAAGCTGGTACACCTGCTGACTGAAGCGCGAGGGCATATTTACCAAAATAAAACCAGGAGAAGAAGTAAGCGCACTCCAGGCTCCCAGGTGTAGGTTTTGGATGTAACCGGAAACATATAGCTAAGATGACGTAAACACTTTTCCCGACCCGAGAGTCGAACTCAGAATATAAAGCACAGCTACAGTGATAGCTAGTCGAGCTATCGCTGTGCCACCAAACTTAAGTGAACTACAAATAATTGAATGAAATTTTGAAGCAATTAGGATGCTCACCTTTCCTCTAACACTAATGACGACCTCTGAATGAAAGCTGACGACCTCTGTGGCGTAGCGGTAGAGCATTCGACTGCTAAGTCAGAGGTCGCGGGTTCGATTCCCGATCGTTGCAAATAGGTATATTTGCATTGATCTGGGTGTTTCTATGTGTAATATGTATTTATGTAAAAAAAACAGTATCTAATTAAGTATGTTTATCCGCATTCTAGAACCCATATGTCAAGCTCTGCTTAGTTTGGGTCCAGATGACGCTGTGTAATATGTCCTAGAATATTTATTTATTTTTCTGTGGAGACATAAATCTATATAAGAGTTTCGAATATCTAGTACGTGTCTAGGTAGCTCAGTTGGTCAAAGTATTCCGCCTTAAGGAACTGGTCGCGGGTTCAAGCCCCTCTGGGTGTTCTGTGTTTCCGATATAAATCTATACACATAATTGATCAGGCTTCGGGTACTTAGTGTCCTATGTTTGTTAAATCCCTGAAACATAAATGAATTCCTAGCGCCGGAGTTGTATCTTCAAAGAAAGTACTTCACAACTATCCCAATTCGTTAGTTGGGGCTTTTAATTTTAATTTCGTTCAGGCAAGCAAAGTTAATAATAGATTTTTGTAAAAGGGAGTCTCCTCAATTATGTATTACAATGGGTTCTACCATGCCACTATCCGCTACTTATGGGGGAGTATGGGGGCCGGGCCCCTCTGGGATCTCGCGGCGCAAGCCAACCTCGCCTACTAGCCGGCACACCTGCTGGTTATCGGACGAGGCTCTCTGGCTTTCTTCTAACTCGGGATTGGGAGGTAGACTGCAGTCGCTCGCGCAAAATCCAAGATAAGCCAAATCAAGAGAAATAGTAACGCTGTGATGATTTTGAATTTTATTCCACAATCTCTTTTTTTTAATGAAGGATAGGCTGACGTTTGACCTTTATCTCACCTGGTCGTAAGTTCCGATTTGTCTACGATGGATCACCTTTGCCTAGAAGGAACCTATATCTTAACTTCTTCTGTTTTTTTTTGGTTTATTCAACTAGCATTGACAACAAATTTAAATATAAGAAGAAAATACTGGAAAAAAATCTTATTTTTCTTTTATTGTAAAACTTTTTTCGTATATTTTTTTAGAGCACTCTCGACGCGACGACCTCCTACTTTTTGCGGTCATAAAACATGGAAACACCTTGTGGTTTTTATATTGCAGCAAAGTAGATTTTTTTAGATTTGGTTAAAGCTAGCACATACCTCTATATTTCAAAACATTAGGCATAGGCATTATAAGGTTTTTACAGGGTCGGCAGTGCGAGCGTGATGCCGCTGGTGTAGCACACGTCCATATGCCACGGTAACCGCTTCCCACCAGGTGGGCCGTGTACTTGTCTGCCACTTAAGAAAGAGTATATAAAAAAAAACAAATCATGCCTACATTACAATACGACGTACAGCTAAGCCAGCTACATATTTACAGTCACGTCTCTCCCATTGGGGTAGGTAGAAGTCGTATGTTTCCACCTGCTAAGATCCTGGCTACCTTTCGCACACTAAGCCATCGGTCCCGGTTGCCATACCAACTTCTGTTGCATTCGTTACGTGTAATTAGAGTCCTAAAAAGTCCGATAATCTTGACCTGTAGACAAAGTGACATTCTATTAGTAGAATCGCTTCAAAACAAATTCGTAAAAGTCCGAAATGTATTAGACTGACATTATTTGTTACACGAGACATGTCGACAAATAATGTCATTCCCATACATTTCGCACTTTTCCACTGGCGTTATAACAATGTGACTTCGTCTAGGCCCCTCCGGTCTATATAAGGTGTCACAAAATTAGGTCTCTGAATTTGGTGAGATGACTTGGTATCGACAAAAATGTATTTGAAACAAAAAAAAATATCGGGTAAAATAAAAATAAAAAAATATATAAAAATGAAAAAAGAACACCACCAGCGACTAGCGTCACGTGACGCGACGAGCACACGTGACGCTGGTCGCGATTTACATCCGCTGGGAGAATACTGCGAGGAGAAGGACTGCACGCCTACCACGTGCGTCACGGGCTCGTTGCATCAGGTGACGCTGGTCGCTGGTGGTGTTTTTTTTAAAAATTTTATATTTTTTTTTATACTTATATATTTTTTTTTTACTTTACCCGATATTTTTTTTTGTTTGAAATACATATTTTGTCGATACCAAGTCATCTCACCAAATTCAGAGACCTAATTTTGTGACACCTTATATACAGATCTTCAATATCGCCAGTGTGAATGCCAAAGGCTCGGAGGATGATTCGTTTAAAAAATGTACTACAACCAAAGCTGGTTTTCCTTTGATTTCAGTCTCTTATACGACAATCTGGCAAATGTATCCCGAATTACCTTAAAGCCAAACAAAGAGGCTATTACAATAGCCAACTAACCGAGAAAGGAGCAAAAAAATAAATTACCGCCCTATCTATTACGCCACCCATACAAATTGTATTTCATTCGGGAACTAAAGCATCCATTATTAGCGTGTGCTTTCCTGTTTCCATGCGTTGAATATCTTCATGGACTTTGCTAAGGGCGAGTTCTCGGTTGGCCATGAAAACTCTGGTAACAATTGGACACGAATTGTGTGAGTGGCCTTAAAAAACGATTAAGAAAGTTAAATCGAAAGTTTGTAAGTATGGATGGATGGATGGATGTTTGTTACTCTTTCACGTAAAAACTACTGAATGGAATTTAATGAAACTTTACAATAATATAGCTTATACATCAGAATAACACATAAGCTACAATATATAAAGATATTGTGTGAATTGTCCAAAATATGACGATAAGCGTTAAGTAAGTAGGAAAAAATCTACCATCGGCGAGCTATTCTGGCGTGCGCTGCCAAAACCGCTAGAGTTACACATATAATGTATACTAATATTATAATCCTAATAATATTATAAACGCGAAAGTTTGTGAGTATGTATGTATATATGTATGTTTGTTGTTCGTTCACGCAAAAACGGCTGAAGGGATCTGGCTGAAATTTGGTACAGGGATAGATTATAGTCTGGATAACTTATAAGTTTCTTATCCCTGGAATAAATTCTCATGGGAAACGGGAGCGGGATCAGAATTCCACGCGGGCGTAGCCGCTGGCAACAGACAAACGCCATTTACTTCAAATAAAATGATATCCAGTGTTACACGAGATGACTGTAAACGATTCTAACGATACCACCGACGTCCGCTTGCCTAGATACTCCTCATTTCCTTATGGATTGGTTATCTTTTACGGGAGCGAGTGCCATCTGAAACCCCAAGAGGAAAACCTGCGCCAGAACCTCGTCCGTCAATCAACATGTGTGCCAGCTAGCAGGTGAGGTGGACTTGAGCCCCGTTGAGGAGGCCCATCCACCACACATTCTGGCATTGTAAACTTTAGAGGAGTAAATTTTTTTTAAACTCATACATTTTTTTACCACTCAGGTGGCAGACAAGCTCACGGCCCACCTGATGGGAAGCGGTTACCGTGTCCTATGGACGTGTGCAACACCAGTAGCGCCACTCCACTCGCGCTGCCGACCCTGTAAAAACCTTCTAATCTTCTTGAAGAAACCCATATTGTAGTCTCTTGGGAGAACCACAGCAGGGAGATCATTCCACAGCCTGAGGGTGCGCGGAATTAAGTGTCTTTCATACCTAACTACATGAACCCTGAAAGCCTTACACTCTTCTCACCTTTTATCAGTTGTGTAATAAACCTTATGGCTTTAAACTTCAGTTTCACAATCAACCATTCTTTCATATACTTCAAATTAATTCCACAACATTATAAACACATACACAACACGTAGAACAGCCAGACGCAGAGCATTTATCATTATGTTTATTATAATATACTGTCGCTTGTTATACCGTACGCAAATATATGGGCAAACTTATGCCACTCGACCAACGAGGCGAGGGAACAAATTTCGGATTTGTGTCGAGATCGAAACCGCCACATTCGCGGGTAATAGCGGATAATGGCGGATAGTACCATAGTGACCGCTCAATCCGTACAGAAAAAAACTGGTTCTAGTTTATTGACTCCAATATTTTTTTCACTTTCTCTTCTATATCTGTAACAAATCGGACTTTGATATATCATAGCCTTAATGAAAATGATAGATGTTCAGCACACCGTATCCTGCGGTTATTTAATTTTACATTGATCTCTTGTTCTTTTGACATGATATAAACTAAGAAATGAGCATTATTGGAGAATGATATTTAATTTTAACTAATGTTCAATTAATTCAATTAAATTTTTAAGCAATTTGTATGCTTACTTTTCCTATAAATTTACATCGGAATAAATAATAAATAAATAAGCCGCGGTAGCCTAGTGGTATAGGTAATGGACTGCTGAGACGAAGTCTCGGGTTCGATCCCAGGTTTTACCATGGCACACACCAATGACTTTTCGATGCTTTTCGAAGTTATGTGTGTATTTATCGCAGGATTATAAGTGCCCGGTTAATGGCAATAGGCTCGCCACCTGTTACATTGGGACCTAAACATAAACTGGCGAAATGTGGGTGCTAGCACCTTTGCCTACCCCTTCGTGGATATAGGCGTAAGTTTATGTTATGTTATGTTGTAAATAAATAAATATTCTACGAAATTCTACACAGCGCTTTCTAGACCCAAAGTAAGCATAGTTTAACAAGCTTGTGTTATGGGTTCTAGAACATACATATTAGACATAGAAACACGAGAAAAACGAGAACATCTAGGACGGGACTTGAACCCGCGACCAGTCCCTTACACATGTATACAAAATAATGATGATATGATGATGAATAATGTTATACAAAAAATAAAAATTACCAAACAAGATGATGATTAAAGGCATGCAGACTGTGAGCCAGAAACAATAAGCTTATTACAATTCTGCCCTTCCGAATAGGTCATGGTATAAGAGGGCTATTTGCCCAGATTAGCAACAGGCAAACATCTGTACCTCGGGAGCGATAAACTCGCAAACTCGCTTTAACGCACGACCACACTCAAATAACGAATGTTACTAGTTTTCTACCCTTCCCTGTACCAGCTGGCCATTTATTCTTTCGAGTTTTACAACACCGATAAAATCTGTTAATTTTGCCATGAATACAACTTTTCAGCTAACAACTTTTTTAGGTATATTTCGATGAAATCGATCTACCTATTGGTTTCTTGACTACTGTCGAATTTAAAAAAAAATTCTTCATAGGAGGTCTAGTTATGACCCCCTGAGTCCGAAATGACCATTGGTCAAAAAGTTTATATATATATGTGTATGTATGGTTCCACTTCCCAAAATGTGCTTCACTCTCACGGTCGCATTTTTGCCCCGATCGCTTTCAAACTGCGGTCAAAAATTGCTTGGGTGTAAACTTAGTTTAAGTTCGTGAACGGGTGGAATCCGGACTAAGGGGACGGGAGGGCCTCACTTTTTGTGAAATCAGTTTTTCCTCAAAATTTCACGTTCCATGAAAGATATTCGAACCGTTCTAATTTTATCCCATAGTAGGTATACATGAATACCAACAACTTTTAATTATAAACCTATAAGATTAAAACTTTAACTAAAAGTGGAAGGGGGGAAAACCAAATTTTTTCGGGAAAAAAATCATAACTTCTAACCGGTGAACATTCTTGACGTCGGAAACATTTTTAATCGATAGGCCATTTTTAAGTCTAAAATAAATGTCTGAAAAGTTTTTCGCTAAAAGTTACCGTTTTCGAGAAAAAAAAATTAGACTGTTTAAAGTCCGTAGTTCTCTATATAAAATAATATTAATTGCTTCACGAAATCTACCTGTGCGTTCCCCCTGCGGGAACGGATTTTTTTGATGTGATAGGACGCTGACATGACTTGACCAAATTTTAATAGCTTCTTCCAATGATAATCGTGATTTCACTTGCAATGATATTTCATAACATAACATAACATAACATAAACTCATGCCTATATCCCCGAAGGGGTAGGCAGAGGTGCTAGCACCCACATTTCGCCAGTTTATGTTTAGATCCCAATGTAATAGGTGGCGAGCCTATTGCCATAAATCGGGCACTTATAAACCTGCGATAAATACACACATAACTTCGAAAAGCATCGAAAAGTCATTGGTGTGTGTATCCGTGGTATCGCCGTGGTAAAACCTGGGATCGAACCCGAGACCTCGTCTCAGCACTCCATTACCCATACCACTAGGCTACTCCAATGATATACATATTTACACTCACGCCTTTTCCCTCCAGGAAAAAAAACACATTATTATAGAGATACAAAAGGTAGAAGTCGCACTAGCCTGTGGAAACTGTTGCGTGCAACTTCAGACAATGGTCCTAGTTTCTCAAGTTCAAGTGCAACACACTACAGATAGCTGTCTCTTTCTCTATCATACGAAACATTGTGTGTGCAACATCTGGATGAAAACACATTGATTTGATACTTTTAAGCTAATATGATCATGGAGCTAGTATTTGGATAGTAAAATCTCCAACGGTTACTAGTAATCTCCTCGAATTGGCGCTGATTTGGTTTTTAGACAGGTCCCAATTATTACATTTGTTTTAACGAATTTTTTGTGAAAGTATATTTTTTGTAGACTTTTTACATACATACGAGGGGAGGTACAAAAGTTCGCGGAATGAAGTATTACATATACAATATTACATATACTCTATGCTCAGTTATAGTGTGACCTCTTTAGGTAAAGAAAAAAAAAGTTATGTCAAGACTGTCTTTTGTTTTTTCGATATCGCCTTAAAAGCAAATTATTTAGCGACTAACTAGTTGTTTTTGTTAAAATATCAAAAAAAGAATTATGAGGAAAACAATAATTTCATACCTACGAACAAGTGAAGGAGGCAAGATCGGCTCATTTCGAGGACACAGAAAAAATTATTGTTTTTTTATGGTTTTGCAAATTAATTAGTAGAGAAAATGTATTAAACTCGAGGGTATTTATATTGAAAAAGAAAAATAATTCAATTGTTTTATTTAATTTAGAACCATTTTTGTAACTCCCCTCGTACATATAGGCACTCCATTTTACCAATGGGGAAGGTAAGACCACATCTTGCTACGAGCCTAGCGTACGTCTCCTACTTCTGCTATTTTCATACGTTTCCTTCTACTTACAATCTCGGGTTCTAAAAAGCGGGGCGTAAAATAGCATCTGTTGAGGTATAGACCACCATTTTAGGATCAACAGTATCAGGACTTCACCCTTTTTTTTTTTTTTTTTTTCGTGCGGAAATCCTTTCGGATACCCCCCCGCGTGCTAGCGGGGGCGGTTATGTCGGGCTTGAACCGACTAAAACCGCACGCCGTCTCGGGTCTACAGACGCCGGGGTGTAAGGTTGCCCATAGAGCATATCCCTCGCACCCCGACTGACCCTGGGCCATCTCCGGTTTCGAGATGGCCCCCTCGGGTTTGGGAACCACGGTGTCCCCGTCTTGCCCCGGTTTGGGGGAGGGGCGCTAGTCGCCCCACCGTCCCGGCCTGCTTCTGCTGGGGTGACAGGTGGCCTCACCCGCCACCCCCAGGCCTGCGCTCATGGAGGACGGAGGTCGTTAAGCGACCTCCGGCGCCTGATCACCCTGGCTTCTTACCATCCAGCGGGTGCAGTCATTTGACAGACTGTATATATATATATATATATATATATATATATATATATGTATATATCCATAGCATAGCGATAGCCCAGTGGCGTACGTAACGGACTGCTGAGACGAGGTCTCGAGTTCGATCCCCAGTCGCCCTGGGCACACACCTCTGACTTTTCGTAGTTATGTGTGCATTAATAAATGTTAATGATCGCTCGCTTAATAATGTGCCCGGTAGATGGCAATAGGCTCGCCCCCTATTACATTGGGACCTTAACATAACTGGCGAATCGTGGGTGTGTAATACACATCTCTGCCTACCCTTTCGGGGTTATGTATGTGTATCATTATCCACAAACCTTACCCCACACTCGTTAGACAAACTGTTTAGCCATGCGTGACAAAGACCCGATCGGCAATATAATGGCATGTTTTGGGTATCGTTTGAATTACCTTTGTTTGAATGTGTTAGGTGTTGCCAGCCGGTAGCCACACGCAATGAGGGTGTTTAACGAAGTTTTGGGAAATATAAAAACTGAATACGACATTGTTTAATCCATATTATGAAAATCCCGTACAATATGCAATGCAAACTACTTGCAAGAGGTTCCGTTTTTAATTCTCAGATCGATTAAAATGTTCATAGTTTTTCTGTTAGGAACCTCTCAGTAGCAGCACATACATGCTATGCAGTCGCAGTCACACCAATGGGGTAGGTAGATAAGATATGTTTCCACTTGCTGCGATACATAAGTTGCCGCTTCATAAATCAATATACCTCCAGTTGCACCTTCGTAAATATACAGACTTTGTTTATCTAACTATAACTTTTTAACTCCAATGTTGCCAGCTTCAATTTTCGAAATCTCCTCTTGCCTTCCTGAAGCTAAAAGGCGGTTAAGTGACTTCTGGTCAATTTTCACATCTTAACTTTGAACAAATATTTATATGTATCAATAGCAACTTTACTCTCGGAAATGCTGACATATATATCCCTCCTCTGTTAAATGACGAATAATAAATAATAGAAAATACTAGCATATGTTTTAAATTCATTTTTCAGCTCCAGCTCCAAATTTGCTATTTCACTTACCGCTTTTTACTTTGAGGACGGCAGCTCTCACCTTTCGCTACAGGAACGTGATCCAACACACAATTATGAATGCGTTTCTTTTCATTTCAATTGTAGTTACAATATTTTTTGGCAATTTATGACTCTCAGATCTGCAGTCTGCAATAGCTGCTATTCAATTATTCATGCAATAAATATTCAAATAGCAATTTATCCAATTCTCTGGGAATATTGCACTGAAATGCTTTCGATTTGTCAGAGAAGCGTGTGAGAGAAAAAGAAGGTGCTTAACTGCTTATAAGGATACAATCTGGTCTCAAATTGGAGGAATTATCTATTTGAAGAAGAAACAATAAGTTAGAGAAAAAAAAAAGTGAAAGACATTTTGGGTTTCAAAAAATGATTTTGCTTTTAGCATTTTAATTCATTTTTTTTGCAATTTCAAATCACGAAAAGTGCGAAATAAGTCAATTTAAAATCAACAATGAAGACGGGACCTGATTCTGCAACAGTTTATTTTTATTGGGAATATCTACTCTACCAATATCTTTATACATAATTTTCGTCTCTGCATTGGTGTTATTTTACATTTTTTTTACATTTTTGTTATATTTTACATCATATATTTTCATTCTTCAGGTCGGTTTTAATTATTTTATTTTGCATTGGAGGCCTTCAGCTGTCTGCAAAGAAAATCACAATAGGAATTAATGCCAGTTTCCTATTTATTGTTTTTGTCTTCTTCATAACGAAAACTAAGGAAGGATTTCATTAATGAAAATAATTGCAGACAGTGGGCCTACCATGCTATCTTATAAGCGTTCGTTTTGCAGGCGAGAAAGAGGGATCAAACTATATAGTGAGCATAGCTGCATCCCTCTTTCTCACCCGGCAAACGAACGCTTATAGCACATAACGGTAGGCCCACTGTTGTTTGATTTAGTCGCAATTACTTTCATTGGTGAAATCAGCCCTGAATAAAGTTATTTGGTACACGGTTAGTTGCAGGAGCTGTTTGATAATCCCAGCCATTACACTACCGACGTGAACCCGTACGGCCGTAACAAGCAATTTATCTTAGTGATGGAATAATGATGACTATTATTATTTTTAACAAATCACTAAATCAAAAACCGATTACTTAAAAACGTACTTTAATAGTAGATTATTGCATCGAGCACAAAGTAATTTATTATTGCACCGAGTGCCTGATTTAAAGCCCGAGCGTTAGCGAGGGCTCTAATCTAACAGGCACGAGCGCAATATAAATTACTTAAGGCGAGGTGCATAATCTGCTTTTCTTTCAACTATTACCTATAGGAATAGTAGATGAAAGAAACTCATATCAAACAGTTAAAATTGAAGTTTAATTATTGAAATTAAAAGTTATGCTTGAGCAATTATTAAACGTAAGGTTAAGACTTTTGTTGGTTTCTTTTTTCTGTTTTTTTTTGTTTTTGTTTTTTTTTGTTTTGTTTTTTTTTGTGTTTTTTTTATTTCTTTCATATTTAAATCAGAGTTAGCAGCAATCATTTTTTTAATTTGGAACAAGTAGGATAGAAACGAATAATACGTACGTAAAAAAAAGTATTGATATCGGCTGGCTGAATAGAGCTAATCCATTGAGATTGGCACCTTTTGGTGCGATTAAAAAAAAACTGTGCAATAATGAAATTTCATACATTTTTATTGCTCTAGAGCATTAAAGACTCGCTTTGTACTGAGTTTTTAGTGTGATTGTGATGAAATTAAAGCATAGTTGGAAGAAAAACTTAAAACGTACACCTTATAATATTGTGTCGTTAACTTTTATTCCAACGATATTTAGATTCTAATCGGATTTTTAACACTCCATTCAAACCTGTATTTTCAGGTCGTTACAGAAGTAAATCAAGGTCTAGATTTACAACACAATATTACTTTTATATTAATTTACAACGCATATAAGTAATACCAGGTAATTTAATACGAATTAGTGATGTGCCAGATTGTTAAAAATGCGGATAACTGTCAAGATTCGCGGATACGGACACGGAACTTAACTTTTCCAACTCAATCTGTGACACATGAAACTTTGCATGATATGGGACATGTATCGTTTCGACAAGAATGGTGCAGGTCTTGCTTTTGTTTATACTTTCGCAGCATTAAAATAGGTTCTTACAAAGATTTGGAATTGATCTTATTATGAAAATAGTTGATTATACCTTTGACTTATGTACTAAGGGAATGGTGACATACTACTATGAATATTTGCAATATAAATGTGCCAAATGCTTGATTTTGAAATTATCAAATAATTTGAATGGAATTTAATAGTTTTTCATTGCTGCCTAACCTCCCTAACCATGGAATTTCATCTATGTATTAAAAATAGGCCAAAATATCCGCCAAAATGAACAGATGCGGATCTTTCTACTTCTTCGGATACGGATATCTGGCACATCACTAATACAATGTTACTTTCTATCGTGTTTATGTTCCATTTTATTAACGTTACGAGACCGTTTGTGTTCCATATTTAGTAATTCGTGTACTTTTTGAAGTGTAATAAAGACACGACACATCTATCCACTGGCTTTACCCATTGGTAAGTTTAAGAGTTGTTTTCTCTCCGTACACCCACTGCTGTGACTGAAAATAAGAGGACAAAAATTATTTGACAATAAAAACATGTAGATACTGCGCATATTCAAAGGGCTTCAATTCATAGGAGCACATAACATAAATGCGTTTTTTTACGTTACATCTCCATTCGGGTGAAACACAGATCTCGCAAACCGAAGAACCTATTTGCAGATTAAAAAGGCCTACATACTTTTTCAGACATTTCTGTACTAAATTTTATCCAGATTCGTTCAGCCATTCTGTCGTGATAAAGTAACAAACATTTATCCATTCATTAATTCTCTAGTACATAATTAACTCTATGTTTTGCAAGTCCATGAATCACTCTGTCAAATTCCTGTATGAGGGATCAACTAATTTCGTCTCCTGACCACAAACTCGCTCGTGTCCACTTCGGCATCTCATTCAATATGGAGTTTGTTGCGCCGTTTCTTCTCCACTAGGGCCTAGGAAGCGGTGGTAAACTTAGTTTTAAGCAGATTTTGACGTCAAAAAGATGTAATTACGTTACACTATTTTGAAAAATAAAGACTTTGACTTTGACTTTGACTTTGAATAGCGTCCATTAGCCGGAGTCAAATTGTGTGCTCATTTGAATGTCGATTTCTGGTCACTGCTCACATCTCCATTTTAGTTCCAATTAATCGGGGCAATTGGATAATCATCCCGACTGATTGGGACTTTATCAATCGAGATGACTAGCGAGTCTCCTCGAGTCAATAAATTCGCATAAAATTTACAAATATATTTGTGAATTATTTTTATTATAGTCCCTCGATATACGTTTACGTGATCGTGAAATTCTTTGTGATTTCGGGCGCAGTATTATTTGGTTTTCTGTTTCTTTGGAAAAAGTGTCCGGTTTAGCAATAATAGCAATAGGCTTGTCTCATCCTATCGCATCCCATTAATGTGAACACGCACCTAGATACGCTGCAAGAGCCGCTCACGCCGCCGCAGTCATCGCATTTGTATAAATATTTATAATAAATTGTATTGAATATAATATTACATACTATTACAGTCTAAATAATCTAAAAAGTGCATTTTGACACATGGGTTTGACAGAAAATAGACACAGAACGTAAATCTTGCACGATTCGAACGAGAATAAAACATGTAGAAAATACTGCTTCCGAACTGTTTGGCCGTGGTCCATAGGAAACTTGTGTCTCAAACGTTTCGTCAAACAGCCCGGCAGCGGTATATTCTACTTGCAACGCCAGCCGTGAAAGCCTTAAGAGAATGAATGAATGAAAGAATAAAACAATTCTAAAATTAGAATGTATTGAAGAATATTTTATTATAATATAATTTATTAGTTAAATAATTTTTGAATGAGTAATAATGTATAATATTGAGTTAAAGGAATTTAATGCGACATTTCTGTTAAGATTTCTGAATTAATTTACCTTATTTCTGCGAGACGCCCCAAAAAGGTTACATTCTACTTCATTATGGAATTTAAGTGTTGTTATATTTTAATCGTTACGGTGTTAAGAAATAATCGGTTCTTAGGACAAATCGTAAGTTAGGAAGGGAGTTGCTAAACCACGTGTGTTCTTATGGCTTAGAGTATACCTTTTTTTTTTTTTTTATCGTGCGGAAATCCCTTTGGATACCCCCCCGCCGGCCAGCGGGGGCGGTTATGTCGGGCTTGCAGCGACTAAAACCGCACGCCGTCTCGGGTCTTCAGACGCCGGGTTGTAAGGTTACCCATAGAGCACATCCCTCGCACCCCGGCTGACCCTGGGCCATCTCACCACTAACAGCATCGCTCATCCTGTCTCCTCTGGAAGCAGAGGAGTACGGAGAGCGATGTGTTCCCGCCACGTTGGGTATTGGCCGACGATCAATGCTAACCCTATGAAGGGGTGAAGGGGAAGCCATTGACCGCCGCCCGGGGTGTACCGGCCGCTCCGATTCCGTTCCCCCCGGACTGCAGCGGGATCGGAATCGGAGCGACACTCGAGGAGGTTACCCAACACACACCCCTAGTACGAGTATACCTCAAGTCATTCCAAATCAATATATATATGATACACACGCAATTTCATACGCAAATGTTATGAAATTAAGGTTTGAAGCGGTTTGACGCAGGTAAAACTGCTGCAATCGGTTATTCTTCCAATCGATTTCTAGACACCCAACACTAAATGACAGCTGTCAAAATGCACTTTTTTAGATTATTTCAACTGTAATAAATATAATAGTGTAATGTATCATGTATGTAATCATGATATTTCGCCAGTTCCCTAAAAATCGTCCCAACTAATTGGGAGCTAAACGGACCCTCGAGAGCAATTTATTCAGATCACGTTCCCCTTTCACATGCAAAGTGTGCCCAGCCTATGTAGGTTGCTCGAGGAAATGGAGCCCCATTGAAGAAATCATCCCAATTTTTCATCTCATTTTGGTATAAAGAGTTTAAATGGTTCTGTCGGGTTTGTAATTCTCAAATTAATTGTTTTCGTATCTTTGGTAATGCCACCTTAGTATGCTTGCGGGTTTTTTGGGGTCATTCGTGTAGAAACAAAGCGACGGATTTATAAAGGTATTTAGAGCGCTTTTAAGATACGACAGAGTTAATAATTGCCGATTTAAATACCAGAGGTGTATAATACATTTGTACACTCGCGTTTTATATCTCCAAAGGGGTAGCCACTGGCGTATTATATGTCGATATTTTTACCAACCGCGTTGGTGCATGGTTCTCGGTTTCTACGACACTCACGGAATGAGATGGATTTAAAACCTAACAAGAACGTAACCTTAAGCTAGGGCAGCGGACTAAAGATTGAGAGGTCGCAGATTTGAGCCTCGGTTTTAAGCGAAAAGAAATGGATTCGCTACCAACGTAAACCCACATCTAACACAAGCAATTGGGTGCTGGACTGGGTAACGGAACCGCTACTAATTCAGGAAGTCTTTTCAATAAAAATAAAACTTCGCCAGAAATCACACCGTAAGTTGTTATTGTATTATAAACAAGCAAATAAAAAAGCTTTAGAAATGAAGTGCTGTAAACTTCCTGATAAATTAAGTGGGTATGCGGTTTTCGGGTCATCAGAGTACCAGTGCGAGCTCCATAAAAGTTTCAAATGATTTCACTTTTGCGTTATCGAGTAAACTTCACTGTTGATACAATACAAATCACGGTTTACTAGCTCGCAATCGAATAAGTGTAATACTTACTATAGATTCTGTTTGTGATAATGGATTGTCTCACTGGGTGACGAGGATGACTGATTGATTCACTGCAGCGGTAGACCTCATTTCTATGAGACCGTCATTCATGATT
This sequence comes from Cybosia mesomella, assembly GCA_946251805.1. Taxonomy (NCBI): domain Eukaryota; kingdom Metazoa; phylum Arthropoda; class Insecta; order Lepidoptera; family Erebidae; genus Cybosia; species Cybosia mesomella. The sequence goes on along the minus strand of OX276403.1, from coordinate 1,488,039 downwards.
CGATTTCACGGGGATTTTTATGTCGTAACTGTATTTGACCAAAATATGAGTGATCTCCACTTTGCATAGAGCACGCTGGCGGTAATGTGCTCTTAAATATAAAAACTAAAATAGAAAATGCGAGTAAAAATGTTTTGCGTTTGTAAAGGCCCTAAGAAAGGAGCACTTAAGGCCGATGGATTTTCGCTTTATCCTTTAGAGTTTGTCAGTTCCCTGGTTAGTATTATAGGCTTTTTTTTTTGTTCTTGTTGTTTTTGTTGAATTCCAGGTTAAAAGCTTTCACATTTCTTTCGTCGTAATCAAATTTAAGGTTAACATTGTGACCTAAAACCGTAACGGTGTTCAACTAACGAGATACTTACTGCTATTTAGTTTAGGTGTAGTATGCTCAGAAGTCAGCTGCGCAGAAAAATTTGAACACATTCTGTTTTGAATTTTTCGTTTATAGTAGAGGGCTATTTTGTGGTTGAATAGGACCCTACCATCACTTGCACAATTGAATCTCAACTGCAAGCCGGTAGCCGGTGCACCTGTGGATTGATGGACGAGGCTCTGGCGATGGCTTTCCATTCGCGGTTGTGGGGTCTAATAATAAAAAGAATGGCTACACGGCTTATTTGTGTCAGCGCCGCAACTCACTTTATTTTTAACTTTTGCCAAAATGGAGCCCGAATTTCGGATTTACTCCGTATCTAGCCTCACTTCTAAGAATCTGCTACAGTCTGCTAGTCAGTTGGAAGACTGTGACTGTGAAATCTATTATTGGAGTTGTCGTTTTAAGAAATATCCGAGTAACTTAAAAGACAACAGAAGCATTAAGATTAAAGATGGCGGTAGGTCCGAAAAGTCCTACAAATTCAATTACCAAAATCCGTTCCAATACGCGGGTACACGTCAACTTATTATAAAATGAATTAACTTCTATTAAAAACTACGAATCCGCAAAATATAAACAACAAAATCCCGGTCGAAGTCGTATAGTCCAAACTTCGACTTCGGAAGATTTAATTAGATTTCCTATAAAGTCCACGTCTATTTCAAAACGCACGCGGTAACTTTTAATTTAATTTTAAATCGTGACTTCGGACCTTAGAAATGGTCTTGTGGTGTGTACTTTCCTCTTTTTACGTAAGGGCGCGTTCACACCAAATGTATATTTCACGATTGAGTAAAATAAAATATATATAGTTCAAAAGAAGACGCTTTTATAGAAGAATACATTATTTTATGTTATTGTTTTAAAGCGTGGAGTGCTTGCAACAATCCTCATCGAGCACCCTGTTAGCCAACCACAGACCGCTTACTCTTTGTCCTATTGATTTGAATTATACGTTTTTTATGGGAGCTACTGCCGTCTGACTACTGTGGTACCGGGGGTTTGGGTACCACGCGTGTATGAGGTGACGAAATTATACGACTTTAAGGGGAAAAGATATTATTTATTTATTAACCACTCGCACTTCCTACTTATATTATTAGGGATTTCCGCGGTTGTTTTAACTTTAAATAGCGGACTGGGACGTATAACGCGGACTCGGCCCAACGATAGGGCTTAAAGCGGGGCTCTTCCCAGGATACTTTTCTCAGCTTCAATCGGAACGGCTCCACTCGACCCGTTCAGATCCCGAATGTCCAGGCCGCGATTGTTTTATATCCTTCCTAATTCAAATTGTTGAAAAGGTACAATAGTTTTATTTAAACTCTGACACATGATGGCCAGGTAAACGAACCGTAGTGTTTGAACGAGGTCCGAACACTACACTACCCACCCCCGAGAGGAAAGCCTGCGCTAAAGAGCCTGTGTGCAGTAGCTGTGTACTAACTTGCATGTGAGATCTCATTACCTTACCTTTCAGTCTAGTCAATTATTACTACATTATTCAAGTAACAATTTGTATTTAGGAAAAAAAATCCAATTTGCACGAATTCAACGCGAACGAAGTCACAGGTAACGGCTAGTGAAACATAAAAATCACATTGCGTCATAATCTCCGTCGTAATCCCGCCGTAGGTAGTGATCGTAGCCCTCGTAGCTCGTAGCCGCTAATGCGCTACGAAACCTCTCGCACGTGAGATGATGCGAATATTACACATTTTTCATTGACATTGCCACCTAATTAAAATACTTCAGTTGTTAATGGATTCCTTTTGAAGCCTTTTTAGCGCAAACTTGCCGATTGACAGACGCGGCTCTATATATAGCTATATATTAGGTCGTTACATATGAAATTGCCGTTTTTCTTGAAGAAATTGGAGGAAACCCAATTTTCAGTGCTAACATTTTTGCATTTTTTTTAGATCAAAAAATTTATGATTTTATTTTTTGATTTGATTTTATTTTATTTTATTTTATTTAGACAAATCAAAATTTTATGATTTTTTTTGTGTATGAATGAGATAACATTAAGCTAACAAACAGCAACTTTTATTACATTTTTGAAAAGTGACAGCTGTTAAGATACGAAATTTATCATCAAAATGGATAGCATTTAGGAAGTACTGTTTTTGAAGATCGAATTAATTTATCAAGCGGCCAATAAAAACAAAAGAAAATATAAATAATGGAAATAGCTATTAAATTACAGGAGTAACGAACTCATGAATTTGTAAGAAAATTTCGGCAATTTCATAGGTAAAGACCTATTATATACTTATATACAAGAATTGTTCGTTTAAGGGTATTAAATAGATATAATAACAACTGCATAGAAAACAGAATATTTATGCCTAAAACCCCATTCATTCAATTAATAATATAATTGGCATTAATAAATCAACAACATGAACTCACAGTTGTCGTGCTATTGGCAAGAACTTCAAAATTTTTAGTGCATTATTTCTTGTTGGAATGGTTTCGCCCAGACATTGAACCCGCTACCTGCACGCTTTCGTGACGCTAATCGCCATTAAGGACTCCAATTACAGACTTGTTTTTCCTCAATTTAAACATTAACTTTTCTTTTTAGTTTTCGTTAATTAAGCGGTAGTAATACTATATTTTAATCGTGAGCATTTTTGAGATAAAACTAATTACCTGATTACATCGCGATTTTTTTTTATTATTTCAATATTATTTACACTATTGTTGATACGAGCACTAATCCTGCTTACATCTAAAGCTTATACTTTCGAGCCCGGGTCCGCTATGCTTCAACTCCATTATTTGGTTTAGTTTGACTTTTACGGGAGCGCAACGTTTGCACAAGAGCCTCGTCGAATTATTTTTCACAAATAAAAATAGTCTAAGTTACGCCCTATAACATCAGGTACCAGACAGAGAAAGTCACGTCAAAATCGGCCTAGCCATTTCAAGTTAATACTTGAAATGGCGTTAATATAAAAATAAGAATGTATACGTACTGTAGAAGGTTTGTCTTGTCGTGCAGACCTCTAAAATCTAAACATAGTTCAAATAAAAATAATATTTAAAATATTTGATAGAACGTGTAAAATAACAGAAGAAGAAGACATTTGTATAATATTCAATAAATAGCTTTGAATCATTTCAGTTGGTTTTCCTAGATTGAGCTAAGCGAGCGAAGCTCTTATACGCGGCATAGCCGTTTGTTGGTGGCTGAACTCCTCCGTAACCACTCGCGCGATCTTGACCACATTTACCACGGTGATAGTGTGGACACTGAGGAGTGTTTTGAAGCGAGATGGTTCATGTCCGATGTACCATTGAGGAATAATCACCGAAAAACAGTTTCACGAGCGCGCGGCCTTAGCTAAGCGCGCGACCGTAGTAAGATGTCTTATTTTCAAGTAAGAGTCCTGTTCTCTGCAGTACCTTTTTTTTTTTATCGTGCGGAAACCCCTTCGGATACCCCCCCCCCCCCCGCGTGCCAGCGGAGGCGGTTATGTCGGGCTTGAACCGACTAAAACCGCACGCCTTCTCGGGTCTACAGACACCGGGGTGTAAGGTTGCCCATTGAGCATATCCCTCGCACCCACACCGAGTGAAGGCTTGACAGTTGATATATGACCTTTTTCTACTGTTGCCCGGGTTTATATATATAACTAAAATTGAAGTGTCTGTTTATAATATTATAATAATAGCTTTTTAGTAAATACAAAGGCTGAATGTATTTACTAAAAAGCTATTATTATAATATTACAAACAGACACTTCAATTTTAGTTATATATATAAACCCGGGCAACAGTAGAAAAAGGTCATAAATCAACTGTCAATCCTTCACTCGGTGTGAAGCTGTGAGCATAAATCGGTAGATATATTTACACCACTTGATATGATTTAGCTCAGCACCTTCCGAATCAAGGCAATTCATGTTTGTCCGTGTTCGCCGTTTACATTGCTTCCGGTCCGGGTGTCCGGGTATGGCCTAATTGCGTTGCTTGTTCAGCCCACTTATTCGGATTGACCAACAGTACCGTAACCACGCGTTTACGTTGGTTTAGTTTTACGCCAGTTCTTTATTCTATGTTAAACAATTGAAATCTATCGAATTTGAAATAAAACTATTTACGGATTCTATCGCGATTTAGTTGATGTTATTTTATAATTTACATTGAACCCGTAGTTTGGGTTGCTTTTCAGCAGCCATGGTCACGGGGAAGCAACCGAAATAGAATCCGTAAAATCTAGTGGGGCGGAAATCACACAGTGATTATCAAACTTCGGGCCAAACTTAGATATTTTTGTTGCAGTATTTTTATTCAAAATTACAGACCTTAGGCTTTATGCATATTATTCGACGCGTCTTTATATATTGAACAATAAATATGAAGAAAATGAAATTAAATCACACGTCTTCGACGTCAAAAACACAAAAAAATGATTTTTAGGGACAATTTGTATGGTAGGTACCCGAAACCTTGAACCTACAAACCCCAAAATCTAATCAGTTCTTCCCATTAACCAAACAAGATGATTGGCGAAAGATTTTTTTAAATCGGAAAAGTGGTTCTTGAGTTATTGCGTAAACAGACATCCAGACATCCAGACCAACAGACAGACCGACTCAAAAATTTTTTTTGCTTAATTAGACTGAGAATCATGTGAAACGTCGAGAAAAGTAATAAAAAGTGGGATATTTTTTGCGTGATTTTAAGACTTCGGTGTCCACCTGGTTGGTGGCCCGAAGTAAAATAGTTTTATTAAAATGTTTGACATTCCCGTAAGCTTCTGACAATATCATCGAGCGAATTGTCACATAACGACTGTGATTACAACTCGATGTCACACAGAATAATCCCGCAGGAATTACGCTGCGAAGCCAGACGCCTCGCTAGGGTTTTCGGTTTCGGGTTTCAGAGAAAAGTACTGCTTTGTTTTCAGGTGTAGAATGTACACATGCTCTTTGCATATGGTTTTTGTACCTTTTTTTCGTGTCCCCTCGGCCTTGAACCGACTAAAAACGCCGTTTCGGGTCTTCAGACGCCGGGGTTACACCCATAAGGCATTTGTGGCGTTGCGGTAGTTTATTCGACTGCTACGACAGGGGGCGCGGGTTCGATTCCCGCTCAGTGCAAATATTTGTATGCATGAATATGTCTATTTGCATTGGATTGGGTGTTTCTATGTATAATATGTATGTATTTACAAAAAAAAAGTATATATAAGTATGTTTGTCCGCATTCTGGAACCACAAGCTAGTTAAACTATGCTTACTTTGGGTCTAGAAAGCGCTGTGTAGAATGTCGTAGAATATTTATTATTATTTATTTATTTCCCTTGCACCCGGGATTGTCGACTGTGACAGAGTGGATAAACCTATTAGCTGAGACTTGAAGTTACGACCTTCTGGTTTTTTAGAAGTGTAGTTAGTTTATAAATTGTCTCATAATATAATTTATACCCGCGGCTCCGCCCACACGGAGTTTGGTTGTCGTTGTTTAGTCATATCTCCGGTTCGACTTAACCAATTGGAATGAAACATACGGCAGATTTTAAGTCTGACCAAGATCTTTCTAATAGAGAAAACCGCATCAAAATCCGTGCAGTAGTTTTTCGCGAGCAAACAGACAGAATCGTTTATTTAACATATTACCCAAGTTTCTTTTAATATCTCCAATGTACAGACACAAGTAATTTACATTTTAAAATAGTACAGATGGATCATTTTATCCATTTTGAAGAATGTACTGACCTGTATTTTGATCAGTGCACTTCGTCGTCGTCTCTTCCCCCCCCCCCGCCATTTTTTTTTCTTTTTTTTAACGTGCGGAAATCCCTTCGGATACCCCCCCCGCCGGCCAGCGGGGGTGGTTATGTCGTGTCTCGACTAAAACCGCACGGTGTCCTCCCCAAGTGTCCGTTGCCTTATATTTTATACTGTAAATAACCACAAGTATCTTTTTATCGTATCTTTTAGGTGTAAGGTTGCCCATAGAGCGTATTACTCGCACCCCGACTGACCCTGGGCCATCTCCGGTTTCGAGATGGCCCCCTCGGGTTTGGGAACCACTGTGTGCCCCCGTCTTGCCCCGGTTTAGGGGAGGGGCGCTAGTCGCCGGCCTTCTTCTGCTGGGGTGACAGGCGGCCTCACCTGCCACCCCCAGGCCTGCGCCCATGGAGGACGGAGGTCGTTAAGCGAACCACAAGTATCTATCATATTATTGAGAGTAGGACCATATTATCGCTTTCATCTACGTGTAACGTTCCTTTCGTGGGTATAATATATGCATACACTCACGCCTCTATTGAGGTAGGCAGAGACAATATCTTCCCACACGATCCCGGCATACGCCTTTCACTTTTTATTCTGCAAACAAAATTCTTTTTTTTTTTAAACCACTAGGGCGGCAGACAAGCACACGGCCCACCTGATGGGAAGCGGCTACCGCGGCCTATGGACGTGTGCAACATCAGTGGCGTCACACTCGCGCTGCCGACTCTGTAAAGGAAAGGGGATGGGAAAGGAGTTTGGGAGGGGATGGGAAAGGAGTTTGGGAGGGGATGGAAAAGGAGTTTAGGCTCCGGCACTCTCACTCACCAAACGGAACGCAACAGTTCAAATACTGTTACTTGGCGTCGATATTCTGTCAGATGGTGGTGCTTCCCCGGTCGAGTCGGCCCATTCAGGCCGTTGCAGCGGCCAAAATGACTGTTGCTTGACTCTACCACCTCCAAATTTCTTTCTATATTTTCATAATTGTTTTGTACATGCTCTTTGGTTACGGGTACTCTTAACCTGGGGACCTAGACAAAGGGATATTCTATTAGTGGAATCGCTTCGAAGCGAACCTTCAAAAGCCTGAAATGTATGGAGAGGCAATATTTATCGACATATCACGTGTAACAAATAATGTCACTCCCAAACATTACGCACCTTTGAAAGTTCGCTTCGAAGCGATTCCACTAGTAGAATGTCACTTTGTCTACAGACTCTTGCCTTTTCTCGAAATGTCCTCTATATAATTGATATAAGTACGCCTATATAAAGAAAGGGACCTGTATTTTTACTGTAAGAACCTACTGTGAATATTCTTAAATTCTTAATGGTGCACGAGTGTCGAGAATATGTTTTCAAAACTTTGTATGTTATTGCTCTGAAGCTCTTTGTTCAACAAAGTCCTGCACTTACGTGTAAAGAATAAGTACTTTTGTTTAGCATTGTATCTCCTTTAGCTATGTGAACGTAATGACTAGCGCCTAGTGCCAGTTGAAGCTCAGCAAAATGGCTGCCCAACTGCAAGTGGTGTACAGAATGCGCCAGCAATAATTTGTCAGTATGGTGTCCACGATGTTTCATCAACAGCTGCGCATAAACAAATTAGAATCTAAATATTCCTTTGTACCTATAGTCTGGTTAAGTGTCTATAATTTATGTACATAAATATACAGACTTTGGAGTGCTATGAAATTTGATTGTCTAGGTTTAATTAAAGGTAAAATTGTACTCCTTTGTCAACCCTACCGTTCCATTAGCTTGCTCTACTGGTTTCCACCTTAAATTCCGTTATTGTTAATTCAAATAATGTTTTTAATTAATCATCATCATCTTAGCGCTGAGTCAAGGTCGCATTCCAGGACTTAACCACAAATTCTTCACAATTGTTCCCTGTTGAAAATTATAACCAATCATATCACACAAATCACCGTTTCGTGAGGCGTAATTGGTCAGAATATGTGGAAGTGTTTATTTCTTGATATTCTCGGAAGCTTACGTGCGTTTCACACATTGAAATAAAACTATTGTATTATTTAGACTGAACCCGACGTTTCGGTTGCTTTTCAGCAGCTATGGTCACGGGGAGACTGAAGATAGTGGTAGTCTTATAGTTTAAAGTGTAAGTTATCTCACAGTACCGGAACTTTGCGGAATTGTTGGTGTTACTATTTACGCAGAATTAGCTCACAGTGTCATGAAGTCTTGTTGTACTTTGATTTTTCTTGGAATTAAGTGAATGACTGGGTCCCAAGCTCGTGGTACATTCCAACCATCTTCTCTATTAAAATTAGAATGTTTTTAATATCAATAGCCTCGCGGAGCATCCTAGGTAGGAATCAATTTTCTTTAGGAAGTATCTGAGGTTTATCAGTCATTCACCTAATTAATTCCAGGAACAATCAATATAATACAAGATATCATGACATGCGTAAATAGTAACACCAATAATTTGTTCAAGATAGTTCGGGTACTTTCTTCAAAACTACAAGAGAAACACCATCTTCAGCTTTCCCGTGACCATGGCTGCTGACAAGCAACCGAAACGTCGGGTTCAGTGTACATAATAAAATAACATTCAATAAATCGCGATAGAATCCGTTAAAAATAGTTTTATTTAAGTGATTATTTATATTAAATCTTTGAAATATATTTAATTGTGGAAAACCGGTCTGGTCCCACTTCTGCACCACTTTAAGGTTGATTACTAGAGAGTAGCTTTACTTTATTTACTCTTGGCGCAAAATCCGCCTGTCTCCAATTGCGCCTGTGCAAGATAAAGTAAATTTACGCTGAGAGGTGGAAACATTTTTCAGCAACATTGTATTTAAAATAATTATTCACGTTCATTCTTTCCAGAATTTTCGCGAAATAAACAAAACCACGGCTCATTGCACTGACATAAAATGTAATTGCTTTTACACTTTTAACGTCAATTTCTTTTAGAGGAAATGTCAGCTCTGAAAAATATCTAAAGCGTTTAATATTAAAATATGTCAGGTGTGTCGCCGCTCCATTTGCGAACGTAACTGGTTGCCTACTCAACGAGTTATGGAGATGAATGTGACCCCTTTAGTTTACAAGTGCGTGATATTAATATGTTCCTGTATATCCTCATTTCTCTAACTAGACTGCACAATTTGCAGAAAAGCGATACAGATATAGATATAGATAGCGATATAGATAAGCGTCGGTAGCTTAGTGGTTAAGGAGTCGACCCTACGATCGAGAGGTCCCGGGTTCAAATCCTGGCCATTACACTACCGACGTGAACCCACTCCTAACACAAGCAATTTAGCTTAGCTGGAGGGGTTAGGGGGAATATAAGTAATTTCGGTTACTAATATTCTTTAAAAAAAAAAATTACCAGAAAGACAAGTCTTGTTTCTTAAACCCTCACAGAACGAAAAGTGATTGAATTGATTGAAATTTAGACGGCCTCTGTGGCGTAGCGGTAGTGCATTTGACTGCTACAACTGGGAATGCGGGTTCAATTCCCGCTCAATGCAAATATTTGTATGCATGAACATGTCTATTTGTATTGGTCTGGGTGTTTCTATGTATAAAATGTATGTATTTACAATAAAAACGTATATAAGTATGTTTATCCGCGGTTTAGAACCCAGAATACAAGCTAGCTAAACTGTGCTTACTTTGGGTCTAAAAGGCGTTGTTTAGAATGTCGTAGATTATTTATTTATAAATTGGTATGGTATTAGTGTAATCTTAATATAATTTCAGTTCACATGACGATCGCATTTGCATGTCGATTTTGAAGTATAAAGAGCGAGAGAGAGAATTGGAATTACAATATCAATTCAAATCAATCAAGTTGAATTCCTGAGACGAGCTCAGCCGAATACAAGGGATTTTCGATTTTGCGTTCTTTTTGTTTGCGATTTGTTCTTTATCTTGCAATGGTTCACCCCAGCACGAATCTATTACCGAAAACAGCAACTCGATAGCTCATCTCCTTCATACCCAAAACCGTGATAGAAAATTAGCAACGACGACGTCCACGACGTCGACGACAACTCGATAGCAATAGGGCTTTTCTAAAGAAAATCCCTAAAAATCCAGCAGAATACTGATTTGCACTTTTTTCAACTTTCGGTCACAATTCAATACAAGTAATCAGATTACAGTCAATGTTGGATGTTATAACTTTGTAAACCAGGAACGGGGGGTTAGCCTGGTCATAAGTTCTGTCGCATCCTTATTTAATTTTAAAATGCTGGCTAGACATATTTGGATTTGTTTAAGTTTTAAGTGAAAGGAACATACGCGTAATATAGAAGACAGAGTTTATGTCCGTTCCCACGCAACCGCTTCACCATCATTTGGTAAGGTACTCGGAGTTCCAAACCCGAGGGGGCCATCTCGAAACCGGAGATGGCCCAGGGTCAGTCGGGGTGCGAGGGATATGCTCTATGGGCAACCTTACACCCCGGCGTCTGAAGACCCGAGACGGCGTGCGGTTTTAGTCGGTTCAAGCCCGACATAAACGCCCCCGCTGGCCGGCGGGGGGTTTCCGAAGCGATTTCCGCATGAAAAAAAAAAGTTGCAAGCCATTGAAATTAGAGCATATTTTCATTTAATTACTGTAATTTTAAAAATTCTATATTTTTGCAGCGCACGTTTGAACCTGGAGCCTGTTACTACGTTTAAAATTATCCACTGAGATTACCGTCCGCGCGTAATTGTTGAAAACACAACTTTCGTTTTGTCCCGAGTAGCTTATCTAGGTATAATACCAAGTTGCACACTCCATGAATACTAAAACCTAGCGTGTAATACTAAAACCTAGCGTGTATTATGCTAATCAGATAAGTACCGTAGTATATGTAAAGCTGTATTGTATTGTATTGTAAAGCGGCGATAGCCCAGTGGCGTACGTAACGGACTGCTGAGACGAGGTCTCGAGTTCGAACCCCAGTCGCCCCGGGCACACACCTCTGACTTTTCTTAGTTATGTGTGCATTAATAAATGTTAATTATCACTCGCTTAATAATGTGCCCGGTAGATGGCAATAGGCTCGCCCCCTATTACATTGGAACCTTAACATAACTGGCGAATCGTGGGTGTGTAATACACCTCTGCCTACCCCTTCGGGGATACAGGCGTGAAGTTATGTTATGCTATTGGAAAAGCCTAATCAAATGGTTCTGTGCAAAGACTTCTTCATACGTATGTATATTCTGTTTTAAAGAGTACTAGTAACCGAAATTACTGGTATTCCTATTAACCCCTACAGCTATGCTAAATTCCTTGGGTTAGGGTTGACGTCGGTAGTGTAATGGTCAGGATTCGAACCCGGGACCTCTCGATCGTAAGGCTGACTCCTTAACCACTAAGCTACCGACGCCTTAAGTATTTTTATGTTATAGGATTTTTGTGTGAATTTATTTCCGGGTGAAGTTCCCAAGTCAACTATTCAATCGATTATCATTCAATTGTTCATACACGTTATCCGGGATACAAAAAAGGACATAGAGTACCATTCATCCAGAAAAAAAGTCCCTACTGTTCTTACTAAGCGATAGAAAAATTGCTTTAAGACGCTGTCGTACATTACCGCGAGCAAAGCCGCGGGCAAAAGTCAGTTATTTATAATCTTGTAGCAATCAGTCATTTCAATGGACAACGGTGACCGATTGAGGTTCAAAGGTTTGCCTTTCAGAAATTGCCTCAAGCGATAAGGCCATCCATTTTACTGCTTTTAATGTTATATCATTACGCTATCATATTATTTGGGCGTACAGTAAATAAAGTATATAAGAAATCTATGTTTTAGTCGGTTCAAGCCCGACATAACCGCCCCCGCTGGCCGGCGGGGGGGTATCCGAAGGGATTTCCGCACGAAAAAAAAAAACCGCGGTAGCCTAGTGGTATGGGTAAAGGACTGCTGAGACGAGGTCTCGGGTTCGATCCCAGGTATTACCATGGCACACACCAATGACTTTTCGATGCTTTTCGAAGTTATGTGTGTATTTATCGCAGGTTTATAAGTGCCCGGCTAATGGCAATAGGCTCGCCACCTATTACATTGGGACCTAAACATAAACTGGCGAAATGTGGGTGCTAGCACCTCTGCCTACCCCTTAGGGGATATAGGCGTGAGTTTATGTATGTATGAAAAAAAAAAAAGGGGTATTTTCACAAAGTGTTTAAGTGGATAGTCTCGCTAGAGCGCGCGGTCCGATAGGTATAATTCCATCAATTAGGATTAGATAGGAGCCCACCAGAACCCTCGGGACCAAGCCAACCTTACCAGCAAGCCGGTACACCTGCTCATTGCTGCTGTACCAGAACGTACCGTTTAAAAAACCCGGGATTGTATGAAAATTACTGGTGGTAGAAATTTGATGACACAAATTTGTCACAAAATTCGGCCGGGTAGGTACCACCGTGCACGATCCAGGGGGATTGTGGTCGCAGCACTAGTGGGACCGATGGGTGTCACGCGGTGCTGCGACGACAATCCTCTTCTGATGAGGCCGTCAAGCTGAGTGCCACCATTGTTAACATGGTACGTGTATGTAATGGTGACCCTCTTTCCTGAGACTTTACCTTCAGCTGCGAGGTGTTGACGTGTCCTAAATATATAAAAAAAAAAAATACGAGTGCTGGTAAAACATTCCAGTTCTTCATTGTGCGACGAAGAATTGAATCGTTTGGTTCGCAACGCATCCTGTTCTCTATCTTAGTCACTTTATCGTATACTGTACCACAGCATTCCCTTGTCACGCTGTTCCTCAATTAGTCCCTTAATATCACTCCAGTTTTACTTCTCAGACCTCTCATTCCCAGTGGCGCGGGCGTTAATATCATCCTAAACCGTGTTGGGACGACCAAAGTCTGCTTGGACTAAGTAGATCTGACGGCTAGTTGGACAGAGCTGATTTGACGCAGTCTTCCGAGTGCGTTCTTATTAGTAAGTGTAGCCACGACCAATATAGTGTCTAATTAACCGTCAAGTTCGATCGTGTCAGCGCGGATTTAACCGTAAGCAGCAAATCCGATTCTTTTTCTGTTAACATGTATTTGGGATTTACGGATATGGCTTCAGTAGTAGATGTATCGGGCACTGAACCTGTTAATGATTAGAACAGGAAATAGATGCCATTTATATCCTACTAATATTGTTAATGTGATAGTTTGTGAAGATGTTTAGATGTTTGGATGTTTTTTGAGCTGAGTGAGACGAAGTCGAGCGAAAGCTCCTCATACCAGACTTCAGGATTTTCTTTGCCACAGGTCTCCTCCTAAACTACTAATCCAATCAGAACCAAATTTGGCATGATTAAAGAGGTCAATCAGAGGAAGGTTTATGGATATATTTTGAAAAAAATAATGCTACCACAGAGGAATGATCACCGTTAAAAAAATTCCAGATGGAATTACATAATAACCGCTCGAGACACTGTGACCAAACTTTACACGCTCAGAAAGCATGTCCAGAGTTGTGACTTTCAAAAAGAATTTTCAAAATCGGACTTGCCACGGAGGAATGATCACTGTTCAAAATTTTAAAAATCTGATTTTCAAATCACGATGTCTCACTCAGCTCAACATTGCAAGCAGCGATTCGCCTTGCAGACCTAGTTTATGCATGATAGGCTCGAGTTTGACCTCTATCTCACCTGGTCGTAAGTGACGATGTGGTCTACGATGGATCACGTTTGCCTAGAAGGAACCTATTCACTCGAAACTTGAAGATTCCGAGGTTATAGCTCTCTGGAAACACAGACTCAGGCAGGCAATTCCACTCGTTAGCTGTACGCATAATAAATGTGTCGCCGAAACGTTTCGAGCGTATGAGTGGAATATCCACCAAGTAGCGGTGGCGTGTCGCTGTGCGTCTGGTCGTTCGTTGGTAGAAAGGGCTTTTGATTAAGGTGTCAAGTTGTGCAATTCCAGCAAACACTCTCCGAAATGCATCCGGTAAAAGACCGGCTTTCAAGGATAAATTCAAACGCTCAAACTTACTCAACCACGCTGAAACGGCTCAACGGATCTAGCTGAAAATTGGTAATCTTAGATTATTTATTCCTTAAGGTGCTATACCTAGATGTATAGGTAGGTAAGTTCCTATTGGTCGCGGGAACTGAATCAGTTTTGACGCGAGCGGAGCCATGGGCAAAGGCAAGGCAAAATATTAACATTATCCTCTTAACACTATGTGCTTACTTATACAACAAAGCAGATGGAAAATAGTTTGTAAATCAGTTTTAAACCTTTTGTTTCTGACCGTATCACAAAAGCTGTTTAATTTGCGCACCGAAACCCGTCTCAACACTGTCACTTATTTCAAAGATATAACTCCGTAAGTCAGCTGAAAGGCTTAGTCCTCACCGTCACTCGTCAGGAGTTAGAAGACTGACATCTCAAAGATTAATTTTGGACCATAACCATTGAGGGTCGTAAATCTGGGGGGATTAGATTGAAGTTTGACGTGAGCACATCATTTGTACGTGATATCTGACTACCCTTCGGAATATTTAGAGAGTGACCTTAAACCTTGAGGGCTACCATGAAACATCCGAAACTTCAGGCTCGCCCGAAGCACGAACGAAATACGTAACATTTAGCCATGTAGGTACCATAAAATCAGGGGTGTGTGTTGGGTAACCTCCTCGAGTGTCGCTCCGATTCCGATCCCGCTGCAGTCCGGGGGGAACGGAATCGGAGCGGCCGGTACACCCTGGGCGGCGGTCAATGGCTTCCCCTTCACCCCTTCATAGGGTTGGCATTGATCGTCGGCCAATACCCAACGTGGCGGGAACACATCGCTCTCCGTACTCCTCTGCTTTCAGAGGAGACAGGATGAGCGATGCTGTTAGTGGTATATGCTCTATGGGCAACCTTACACCCCGGGGTCTGTAGACCCGAGACGGCGTGTGGTTTTAGTCTGTTCAAGCCCGACATAACCGCCCCCGCTAGCCGGCGGGGGGGTATCCGAAGGGATTTCCGCACGATAAAAAAAAAGTACCATAAAATTACTTCGGATGTCTTCTGGTTGGGTTTAGACCGAACGAAGTGTCACGTGCTGTCTTCGGGTCTTCGGGATAGTAGTGTTCCATGGAACCAATTGCACAGAACTTTGCCGCAACTGCGTGGTGTTTCATGGTAGGCCTACTCGTTAGTAGGGAAACTAGTGTCACCAAACTGTCACATTTTGATCAGAGTCATAAGAGCCAAGACGGAGGCGTGTCGTGTGTGTCCTACACACGCCTACCAACTTGCCGTCGCGGGATAAAACCCGAACCCTCCAGGCGAGACACGGTGAGATACGGCGAGCGCGGCAATGGACACTTGGGGAGCACACTGTGTGGTTTTAATCGGTCCGATTCCGACGCGCCCACCCCATCGTTAGCACCGATGGGGTGAAGCACGAGCGAGTTTCCACACGTTAAAAACAAAAAAAAGGTCATAATTTTCAACTGAGACCAAACTTTTTTTTTTTTTTATCGTGCGGAAAGGAAATGAAGTCCGTTAATAGAGTTGCGTTTCACGTTTAAATTGTGACACACAAGCGATAGTTCTTCGACTTAGACTTCACATAGATTTGGAATTAAATTGTTGTGGTATTCTAACGTTGAATAGTTATGAATTTCAATTGGCAAATGTCAATATTCAAGACCAGACTTGGACCTGCGTTAGTCTCTTTCTAGAGGGATTAATAAATCTGAATGTGACAGCCTACTTTTGTTGCTTACTGTACATCATGGGTCTTCAAGATTTCAGGTTTACATTGTTACGAGTATTAATGTGTACTGTATAAATCAGTTTAAATATTTATATGTAATGGTGACCCTCTTTCCTGAGACTTTACCTTCAGCTTACAATCAGGCGAGGTGAAGTCAAATAGACGTGTCCTAAATATATAAAAAAAAAAAAATAATTTTAGACTTCAAAAATTGTTACGTCCTTCCGCCAATAAGCTTAAATTGCTTAGGATAAAAGGATAACCTTGCGAACACTTAACACTTAATAGTGCCCGGTTGACGGCAATGACTTGTGTCTAAGCGAAACGATATTTTTTAGGAATATTAGCAACTAGTATTCCCGTTAAATTTGCTTGTGTTAAGAGTGAGTTCACGTCGGTACTATAATGGCCAGGATTCGAACCCGGGACCTCTTGGTCGTAAGGCCGACTCTTTAGCCACTGAGCTACCGACGTGTAAGTAGACCTGTACTTACCTCATTGTGAATATTCAGGCTATATTATATAAGTAATAAATAAACCAATGATCTGCCAAGGTCTAAGTGTAAGAATTTCTGCTCCAACCGTTTCGAATCGACACATTACGGTAAATTTTACAACCGCCGAGTGTCGTGTCGCCCACGAGTTGTGACGAATTTATGGACACGCTTGTCTATATTTATTGTTTAGTAAGTTTTGTGTCGTAGGTTCAATGTCTCGGTGCAGCTTCGTAAATTTTTATGACTGTTGCAATTCGGAAATTTTCGTTTTATTTACTTGTTTGAAGTGGCAAAATGAAAATATTTTTTCAGAACAGAATTGTCATATGGGTGGAGGGATGTAATCAGTTTCGAGGCGGCGAGTCTCCTTGCCGGAACTCCGCCATGGGACCTGGAAGCGAGAGCCCTTTCGCAACTGTACCAGTGGCGAAAGGAGGCGCGGGAGCAGGGATGGAACCCCGAGCCTCGAGAAATCGAGGCCGTGCAGTCCCAGCTCCGCCAGGCCATCGTGGTGGAGTGGAAGGAACGACTTGGGCAACCAAGCGCAGGGCACGCCGCAATAGCGGCGGTAAGGCCCATCATGGAGGATTGGCTGGAGAGGCGACACGGAAGCCTCTCCTACCGACTGACGCAGGTGATCTCAGGGAAGGGGTGCTTCGGGGACCACCTGCATCGGATCAGGAAGGAGCCAACGCCTGAGTGTCATCACTGCGACGCGAGCGAGGACTCAGGGCTGCACACGCTGGCGGACTGCCCGGCGTGGGAGGCGCCGAGGCGTGACCTCGTGGCAGCCATCGGGGTGGGAGTCCTCTCGCTCGGCAGCATGATTGCGGCAATGGTGCGGAGCGCGAGCGCGTGGGCCGCCGCCGCCTCCTTCTGCGAGCATGTAATGCTCGCGAAGGAGGTGGCGGAGCGCGCCCGGGAGAGACTTAGAACTCTCCCGGTCCGCCGAGCCCGCAACTTGCTCGCCGCGCGTCGCAGGCAACTCAGGCGCCGGAGGTCGCTTAACGACCTCCGTCCTCCATGAGCGCAGGCCTGGGGGTGGCGGGTGAGGCCACCTGTCACCCCAGCAGAAGCAGGCCGGGACGGTGGGGCGACTAGCGCCCCTCCCCCAAACCGGGGCAAGACGGGGACACCGTGGTTCCCAAACCCGAGGGGGCCATCTCGAAACCGGAGATGGCCCAGGGTCAGTCGGGGTGCGAGGGATATGCTCTATGGGCAACCTTACACCCCGGCGTCTGTAGACCCGAGATGGCGTGCGGTTTTAGTCGGTTCAAGCCCGACATAACCGCCCCCGCTGGCACGCGGGGGGGTATCCGAAGGGATTTCCGCACGAAAAAAAAAAAAAAAAAAAAAAAAAAAAAAGGTATTCCACGCGAGCGGTGGGTATAGGCTAGTTAAGTGATCGTTCTGAAACATAACCGGTATCCATCATATAACAAAACAACATAATATAACTTCACGCCTGTATCCCCGAAGGGGTAGGCAGAGTAACGTGTATTACACACCCCCGATTCGCCAGTTATGTTTTAGGTATCATATCTCCTGCATAATTTAAACTTCAACCAATTTATCCTTTGGTTAACAGTGCCCCTCCACAAATCATCGCTTATACATAACTTAGCACTTAAACCAACACATTTCTAATTTAACAGTCACTCTAAGTTAAGCTACACCCACACAATTGTGCTCAACTTAACAACTTTAATAACTTGCTTTAAATTTCAGAATAATACAAAACCAATAAAAACTTCGTGGTAGAATTATGCTTGAGAGCACTTAATGTTGCCTCTAAGACGCAGTTCGCTCCATTTCGCACAATATGTAAAAGTGCTGGAGGCTTACCTCTCGCCAAGCGTTCGGAGAGCATATGTAACCGCCTGCCATTAGACAACCAATGTACTTGTTTGCTTCTTTAAAAGTTAGACTCGTTCGAACCACTGACAAGTCTGACTATAAACGATAAGAACGCCTGTGTTAAGGTAGCAAACAAACAGTGCAACTGACGGTAAACAGTGACTGTGACTCATAAACAACTTACCCAACCTTTCTACATAAAAAGGGGCTAGGGACAAGCCAAATAGGAATAGTGAGAGGCGTTCGGCTATCTCACGGAACGTACAAAATGCAGCTGTAACTTAAAGTTGCAAAACTTGTGCTTTATAAAACGTCCTTAATCTAATTGACATAATATGCGTAACAAGCTCATCAGTGTTAAGAATCTATGATAGTACAAGTTACGCTTAATTTCATTCTGGCCCAGGGTCAGTCGGAGTGCGAGGGATATGCTCTATGGGCAACCTTACACCCCGGCGTTTTAGGACCCGAGTCGGCGTGCGGTTTTAGTCGGTTCAAGCCCGACATAACCGCCCCCGCTGGCCGACGGGGGGGGGGGGTATCCGAAGGGATTTCTGCACGAAAAAATAAAAAAACAAAAAAGGTACTAATACACCCAGTCGGGGTGCGAGGGATATTCTATGGGCAACCTTACACCCCGGCGTCTTAAGACCCGAGACGGCGTGCGGTTTTAGTCGGTTCAAGCCCGACATAACCGCCCCCACTGGCCGGCGGAGGGTATCCGAACGAAAAAGAAAAGGTAATACGCCGCTAATAAACGTTAATTTTGTACTTGCACTAAACTTTTTCTAAAGATTTAGATCGGAAAAAGAGAACATCTAGAACGGGACTTGAACCCGCGACCAGTCCCTACATACAAAATACAAAATGCTTAAAAATTTAATTGAAAAAAAAAAACGTTTCAACGAAAACCTACATGTACACTGTTCATGTATGTTTTCGTTTAAACTACCGCTAGTATTATTTCTATCATGTCTTTTTATTACCTATATTTTATTCAAACCGCAGACCATAGTATGTAAGTAGCCTTAGCGCTACCCGACGGCCAAGTCACGATGTTCTCATAACACTTCGTCGTCACCATGACTTGTCTAACTGAAATCACTGTAATTTGCTTTGTCTCTGATTGTGTTGTGGCGCTTCACACGTACGTGTTGTTATATAACTCGTGTAGCACTGGCCTTTGTTTTGTTTTAGTAGTTCGAACAAGTAATGGTAAAAATAAACTATAGTGTGTCATCATAATCTTGGCGTAGTTACATAGGAGTCAGTTGAAAACCAGCGCCAGGTACTTGTACCTGGCATTATGCTGAACTGACTCCTTTTTTGGTGCAATTTGGAGTATTTGCTCGATTTTGTAACTTAGTTATGTAATTTGTGTTGCACCAAAATAAAGATATTTTTCTTTCTTTCTTTCTACCGGTTGCATCCGAGGTGTTCACTTCGGATCCCGGGGTCCCCTCACTCCTCTCCTCTGTGGCCCCTGTGGCGTAGCGGTAGTTCATCCGACTGCTACGACAGGGGGTGCGCTTGTGATTCCAGATTAGTGCAAATATTTGTATGCATGAATATGTCTAAATTTACATTGCTCTGGGTGTTTCTATGTATAATATATATGTATTTACAAAAAAAGCATATAAGTATGTTTATCCGCATTCTAGAACCCATAACACTAGCTAGTTAAACTATACTTTGGGTCTGGAAAGCGCTTTGTAGAATGTCGTAGAATATTTATTCAGTTGATTTAGCTCATACTACTTTTATGTAAGCGACTGCCAGCTAACCCCCTAACCGTGGAAATCCTGCGCCAGAGCCTCGTCTGTTTACCAGCAGGTGTTCCGGCTTGCAGGTGAAGTTGACATGTGCCCCGAACACCTTGGTGAGGCCGTTTAAATAACTAGGGTCGCAATGCATTATGCTATTGCAATGTTGAGCTGAGAATGCACTACAATTCACGTGCATTTTTTTTCAATTGAATACCATTGAATTGTTTTTTTCGGTGATTATTCCTCCGTTGCTAGACCGATTTTCAATTTTCTTTCTTTCACATCTTGGCGCCAAAATCGTGGTCTCAACATTGATCATTTTGGAGAAATCAGATTTGAAATTTTTGAAGAGTGATTATTCCTCCATGGTATGTTCGATTTTCAATTTTATTTTCCGGGTATCAAGTTGTATTTACATGCCAAGTTTGGTCAAAATTGGTCAATTAGTTTAGGAGGAATAGCGTCACTACCGAAATACACCGAGTGGAGTATAGAGAGCTTTTCGCCCGACTTCGTCTCACTCTCAGCTCAACTATTGAATCGTTATAGCAATAACTTGTCGTGCCTATCTTTTTTTTTTTTTTTTTTTATCGTGCGGAAATCCCTTCGGATACGCCCCCGCCGGCCACCGGGGGTGGTTATGTCGGGCTTACACCGACTAAAACCGCACGCCGTCTCGGGTCTTCAGACGCCGGGGTGTAAGGTTACCCATAGAGCATATCCTTCGCACCCCGGCTGACCCTGGGCCATCTCACCACTAACAGCATCGCTCATCCTGTCTCCTCTGAAAGCAGAGGAGTACGGAGAGCGATGTGTTCCCGCCACGTTGGGTATTGGCCGACGATCAATGCCAACCCTATGAAGGGGTGAAGGGGAAGCCATTGACCGCCGCCCAGGGTGTACCGGCCGCTCTGATTCCGTTCCCCCCGGACTGCAGCGGGATCGGAATCGGAGCGACACTCGAGGAGGTTACCCAACACACACCCCAACTTGTCGTGCCTACCTATTGTCAAACTATTTCTTACACGTCTCTTCCAAATTATAAGCCCAAATGGATGTCGCGCGACGGAGACGTGACTGAGCTGCGAATGAGTGAAACAAACGCTCAATGTTAGCAACACTTACCAGTTTATAACTTTGAGTTGGCTCATCGTTGCTCGTCGTGTGTTTCAACACGCTTTTATTGGGTTCACCTGTGACTTGCCAAGTATGTTTGTTGTATGTTAACAAGTATAGCATAACATAACATAATTTCACGCCTGTATCCCCGAAGGGGTAGGCAGAGGTGTATTACACACCCACGATTCGCCAGTTTTGTTAAGGTCCCAATGTCATAGAGGGCGAACCTATTTCCATCCACCGGGCACATTATTATGCGAGCGATAATTAACATATATTAATGCACACATAACTACAAAAAGTCAAAGGTGTGTGCCCGGGGCGACTGGGGATCGAACTCGAGACCTCGTCTCAGCAATCCGTTACGTACGCCACTGTACAACTTCTTTTTTTTAATATATTTAACCCCTCAATTGAATTCACCCCGAGGGGTGTTTTAAGCCCGATCTAATTGTCGTATCGATTTGAAAATTTACCATCTCGAACTGTTCTTTTGATAGAACCAGAATGTTGATAGTGAAACTCTACATAGATTCCCACGTTTTTTATTCTTTCTTTTTTTTTATACCACTAAGGTGGCAGACAAGCACACGGCCCACCTGATGGGAAGCGGTTACCGCGGCCTATGGACGTGTGCAACACCAGTGGCGTCACATTCGCGCTGCCGACCCTGTAAAGGAAAGGGGATGGGAAAGGAGTTTGGAAGGGGATAGGAAAGAAGTTTGGGCTCCGGCACTCTCACTCACCAAACGGAACGCAACAGTTCAAATACTGTTACTTGGCGTCGATATTCTGTGAGAGGGTGGTGCTTCCCCGGTCGAGTCGGCCCATTCATGCAACGGCCAAAATGACTGTTGCTTGACTCTACCACCTACTACTAATACTAGCTGTCCCCCGCGGGTTCGCCCATGACATACTTCGATCCCCCGTGTCACCTATTTAACCCATACATGCATTAGTTTTGCAATAAATTATGGAAATTTGCCCAATTTGTTGATATATATGATTACTGCACCGCTCCTCTTTGTAGTAGCGTGATTACATGTAGCTTATAACCTTCCACGATAAATAGGCTATCCATCACAAAAAGGATTTTTCAATACGAACCTGACGCGCCTGAGATTAGTGCGTTCAACAAAAAAACAAACTCTTCAGCTTTAAAATATATTTATTATTTATATTTATTTATTTGTATTTATAAGCATAGATGTATCATATTTATTACTAGCTATAGCCCTCGGCTTCGCCCCTGTGGCACCCATTTGTCCCATTTATGCCCGTTATTCATAAATTTGTTGACATTTATGATTACTGCTCCGCTCTCCTGGGTAGTAGTGTAATGATATATAGACTATAACCTTTATCGATAAATGAGCTATCCAACACAAAAATATTTTTTCAATTCGAATCAATAGATCCTGAAATTAGGGCGTTCAATCAGACAAACTCTTCAGCTTTAAAATATTAGCATAGATGTACGTATAAAATGCATCATTATGTCAATCGGAATATGGTAACGAATTGATTGACACACTAAATTAAATTATTTATACCACTTAGGTGGCAGACAAGCACACGGCCCACCATGATGGAAAGCGGTTACCGCGGCCTATGGACGTGTGCAATACCAGGGGCGTCACACTCGCTTGAAGAAGCCCATATTGTAGTATATTTACTTTTGTTAGGCGCTACTGTGGAATATACCTTTTTTTTTTTTTATAGTGTGGAAGTCCCTTCGGATACCCCCCCCGCCGGCCAGCGGGGGCGGTTATGTCGGGCTTGCACCGACTAAAACCGCACGCCGTCTCGGGTCTTCAGACGCCGGGGTGTAAGGTTACCCATAGAGCATATCCCTCGCACCCCGGCTGACCCTGGGCCATCTCACCACTAACAGCATCGCTCATCCTGTCTCCTCTGAAAGCAGAGGAGTACGGAGAGCGATGTGTTCCCGCCACGTTGGGTATTGGCCGACGATCAATGCCAACCCTATGAAGGGGTGAAGGGGAAGCCATTGACCGTCGCCCAGGGTGTACCGGCCGCTCCGATTCCGTTCCCCCCGGACTGCAGCGGGATCGGAATCGGAGCGACACTCGAGGAGGTTACCCAACACACAATATACCTTTTTTTTTTTTTTTTTTTTTTTTTTATCGTGCGGAAATCCCTTCGGATACCCCCCCGCCGGCCAGCGGGGGCGGTTATGTCGGGCTTGCACCGACTAAAACCGCACGCCGTCTCGGGTCTTCAGACGCCGGGGTGTAAGGTTACCCATAGAGCATATCCCTCGCACCCCGGCTGACCCTGGGCCATCTCACCACTAACAGCATCGCTCATCCTGTCTCCTCTGAAAGCAGAGGAGTACGGAGAGCGATGTGTTCCCGCCACGTTGGGTATTGGCCGACGATCAATGCCAACCCTATGAAGGGGTGAAGGGGAAGCCATTGACCGCCGCCCAGGGTGTACCGGCCGCTCCGATTCCGTTCCCCCCGGACTGCAGCGGGATCGGAATCGGAGCGACACTCGAGGAGGTTACCCAACACACACCCCAACACACAATATACCTAACTAAATTCTAACATACATACTTGTACATTGCTGAAATCTTGATCCTTCCTTGGCTATAGACGGGTAAAAAGAGCGTGCAATATATAACTGTGATTTTGGCACTAAAAGTGACTGACTGCAGCACAAAATATTTCTACGGCATTTTCTCTAAAGACATACCTTTTCTATTACATACCGAGTGGTTATTGAAAAAAAATGGCAAACTAAACATTGAAAAGAAATTAAAATCTTTCGCCTTCAGTTAGTACACAAGGAGCTAGCTCTAATGAACTGGTGTTGAAGGTAATGGCATAGAAAAATTGTGCAATCCGCCCCAACACGACGTACTAGTCCCCGAGAGTAGCGAGCTCTCCTTCTCGCCACAAAGGAGGTTACAATGATAATACGTCTCCATGAATTTCAATGAATAGACACTTTTGTATCTCTCAGAAAGGAAAGAATTTTGTTTAATTTATGGTAATGAGGTAGTAAAGTTGTATGATTGTAGAAGTTGATTTGAAACCTTAAGAAATAATTTCCGCTGGAATCTATTGTCTATGTTGACTAGTTTTTTCACTGTGATTATTGTACGCTTATGGAATGCATTGCGGTTTTAACATAATTTTAAGCACGCTCTCCTTCGTATAAACAAGTTGAATTCCTGAGACGAGCTCAGCCGAATACTAGGTTTTTTTTTTTCTTTTTCTTGCAATGGGTGAACGATTGCAAGAAAAATAAAAAAAAACCCAAAACCGTTACAGAAAATTGGCAACGACGACGTCGACGACAACTCGATAACAATAGGGCTTTTCTAAAGAAACTCCCTTTTATTTTTTTTAATTTTTTTATCTTGCAATGGTTCACCCCAGCACGAATCTATTACCGAAAACAGCAACTCGATAGCTCATCTCCTTCATACCCAAAACCGTGACAGAATATTGGCAACGACGACGTCGACGACAACTCGATAGCAATAGGGCTTTTCTAAAGAAAATCCCTAAAAAGAAAGAACATTGTAGGCGGTGAGTTAAGGCGTTGTAGTAGAATTGTTTGCTGCTACGTTAAAGGTCGATGGTCCGATTCCCGTTTAGTGCTAATATTTGTTTATTCTTCATCTGAACGCCAATCCCAATTGTATCCAAAGATTGCACATTGGACCCGGGCCCCATGTGTCCGCTTTTTTAAAACAAATATTCTACGACATTCTACACAGCGCTTTCTGGACCCAAAGTAAGCATTGTTTATAACTAACTCGTGTTATGGGTTCCAGAATGCGATTAAACATACTACTTTTTTTTTGTAATTACATACATATTGCACATAGAAACACCCAGACCAATGCAAATAGACATATTCATGCGTATAAATATTTGCACTGAGCGGGAATCGAACCCGTGCCCCCTGTAGCAGTCGAACGCACTAACGCTACGTCACAGAGGCCGTCAAACCTCCTACAACTCCATTATAAAAACATAACATAACATAAACTCACGCCTATATCCCCGAAGGGGTAGGCAGAGGTGCTAGCACCCACATTTCGCCAGTTTATGTTTAGGTCCCAATGTAATAGGTGGCGAGCCTATTGCCATTAACCGGGCACTTATAAACCTGCGATAAAATACACACATAACTTCGAAAAGCATCGAAAAGTCATTGGTGTGTGCCATGGTAAAACCTGGGATCGAACCCGAGACCTCGTCTCAGCAGTTCATTACCCATACCACTAGGCTACCGCGGCTTAAACAACTCCATTATTTGATACTAAAATAAAGAATTACGGGTGAATTTCGACCTCCATTTTATTTTCTGTTAATGGGTAAAGAACACGGCGGGCGTTAGCTAGTTTGAACACTTGCGAGTTCTGTGTGTGTTTTGGGAAATACCTTTCCCTGGTTTCGGGTTCGACCCCGCGTTACCTGCCGCACCTGGCGCACCATCACCGAGTATCGCCCCAACTTAAGGCCATAAATCATCGAAAATACGCTGATTATACCCACGGAATACGAAATATAGAGAAAGTGTTCCTCCTTCCCTAATAATACAGGTACATATATATATAGTCGGGGTGCGAGGGATATGCTCTATGGGCAACCTTACACCCCGGCGTCTGTAGACCCGAGACGGCGTGCGGTTTTAGTCGGTTCAAGCCCGACATAACCGCCCCCGCTGGCCGGCGGGGGGGTATCCGAGGGGATATCCGCACGAAAAATAAGGTACATATTATATACTTCGGTTCGATTCCCTCTCAGTGCTTATATTTGTGTGCATGAATATAAATATTTGCATTTGTAGGAATGTAGGAATTTACTAAGAAAATGTATCTAAGTATGTTTATCCGTATTCTAGAACACATAACACAAGCTAATTAAGCTTTGCTTATTTTGGGTCTAGATAGCGCTGTGTAGATTGTCCTAGAATATTTATTATTATTATTATTTATTATCTGCGTGTATCCTTACACACTTCACGAGCTTCCCCTACTGTCATTAAACCTTTCACACAAGCTCGCCCGTAACACATTAATTTAATCAGTGCATGTTCTGCCAGGTCGAGCCCGGCCTGCCTCAACAATAAGCTCAGTAAAACCACTTATTTTAACTATGGGAAGCTACCAAATTATAACATACGGTTTTAATAAACGTCGAGCCACGTCTAATTCGCTCGCACTTCACAAACCGTGAATTCTCTGATGCACGGGCCTGAAGCATACCGCGGCTCACCTCGCAAGTCTGGCGTGTTGAATAATGGAGAGGAACTACAGTTTATAGTTCGCTAATGCGCTACCTATGTATGTGAGTGAAGAGTGAACTGAAATCCTTTTTTTTTATATATATATATAGGACACGTCAATTTGACTTCACCTCGCCTGATGGTAAGCTAAAAAGGTAAAGTCTCAAGAAAGAGGGTCACCATTACATACACGTACCATGTTAACAATGGTGGCACTCAACTTGACGGCCTCATCAGAAGAGGATTGTCATCGCAGCACCGCGTGACACTTACCGGTCCCACTAGTGCTGCGACCACAATCCCCCTGCCCGGCTATGCTCTTGCTGACCCCTGAACGCAATCAAACCGAAATTGGATTACTATGCAGGGTTTTTCGCAATCGTGCACGGTGGTAACCTACCCGGCTGAATTTTGTGACAAATTTGTGTCATCAAATTTCTACCACCAGTTAATCCTTTTTAACTCCGTCATGTTAGCTTCATCTATTACAACTACATATAAATTATATTCTACGACATTCTACACAGCTCTTTCTAGACCCAAAGTAAGCATAGTTTAACTAGCTTGTGTTATGGGTTACAGAATGCGGATAAACATACTTACATGCTTTTTGTATACATATAGAAACACCCAGACCAATGCAAATAGACATATTCATGCATACAAATATTTGCACTGAGCGGGAATCGAACTCGCGCCCCCTGTCATAGCAGTCGAATGCACTGCCGCTACGCCACAGAGGCCGTCGAATATATCTTTAGTATATATAAAAACGAATCCGTTTACCTTGGTCACACGATAACTTGAGAACGATTTTACTGATTCCATTAATATATTTTTAAAGTTTCTAGTACTTGGTGGAAGGTTCTTTTGGAAAAGGAAAGGAAATCGCGCAAAAAAACGTATTTAATGCGGGTAAAAATGCAAAATCCGTATGTTTGTAGTCCCAAATCTCGAAAATTATTTCTAAAATGCATCATATTATTTGCTCGTTATATCAAACAAATAGTACCCATATTAAATTAAATCAGTAGGCCACCATGAAACGTACATCTGCAATTGCGGACTGGAATTTTGTGTAGTCGGGACCATGAAACGCACTTAGGTATTCGTCTGAAGACGGCACATGAAAGTTCATTCGGTCTAAACCCTACTATGAAACGACCTAAAACTGCAGAATACCGAAATTTGGCAGCCCGCCAAAAAAAGAATTTAATAGTTTATGATGTTTAATATGTTGGTTTATAATAGTTCATTTTTTAATCAAAATATATTGTAAACGAAAACCTTCTTGATATGTTTGATTCACTCCCGAACATACTTTATGGTCCCGAACGAAACAATGAAATTCGAAGTTCATGGTGCCTAAATGACACTTCTGTCGTTCGTGTTTCGTGCGGGCCCGCAATTGCGGATGTACATTTAATGGTAGGCCTCCAGGTCATATGATCATTGGAACTTTTGATATTATTTCAAACTTTACATACCCCAAGAGAGGAGAAGATCCAAAAGCCATCAATCAAAAAAAAAAATTTATTAATTAAGGTAATGGGGCTTCAACACGATACAATTTAATAGCCCAAACAAATTTGCCAATCAAATCAAAGATCAAATTGACAAATATATTGCAGATCAAATTTTCTATCCACACGACACGATTTGATGGTCAATCTAGTCAGATTGGTCATAAAATTGTATCGTGTGAGCTCCTTAAGTTTACAAAATACAGATTCGGCTAGCTTTATTTGATATTTTATGTAGTCTTTTTATTTTTGCCGTAAAATGGTAATATTTCGTTACATCATTAGCAAGACTTCTAGAACGGATTTCTTTCGGTCTCCGGAATCTCCATAGAGCCTTGTCAAATTTCTTAAAATATTCGGACCTTTTCATTATATTTTTGAAGTAAACTTGGGTGTCCTTCCGACTGTCACCTACTGTTATTGTGTCAGTCCCTCCATCTTGTTGTTGTCAAATCTTGAGCAAAAGGGCTGGAAAATGGAAAAAATAACGAGACATGTTTGTTTAGAGTTACGGACTGAATTTAGACAGTACATTATTTCGTCATGTAGCGAACTTCGAAAACACATATATCGACAAGTCATTGCTTCGAATTACCACTACTTCGACAGACAATACTTAGACAAGACACATCTTCGAATGACCACTAGTTTGACAGATTTTTTTAACATTCTCCCAAAATAATAATGCTCTGAAATGTATTAAAAAATGTGCCCTACCTAATTTGGTATTTGACTAGGTACTGCTAAAAAATAGTTCTGTATTATGTATTACAACATAAAAATGCAGATGTCGTCAATATTTTTTTGAGAACTGTTTTATTTACGATAAAAATCGATATTAAAGTTTGATTTAATAAAAGTACGCGCCATAACGGATCCCGTGACATGTGACGTTACACCAAAGTAAACAGTAAGCGACTTAAAGC
The DNA here is from genome assembly GCA_946251805.1 of Cybosia mesomella. NCBI lineage: Eukaryota > Metazoa > Arthropoda > Insecta > Lepidoptera > Erebidae > Cybosia > Cybosia mesomella. Next base: position 1,459,238 of record OX276403.1, on the reverse strand, counting down.
ACGTTTGTATAATTATTGAAATTAGTTGCAAAAATAATGGTTTATTTTGTGATATATAAGATAAAAGTGAAACATTATTAGTAATTAATAATTGAACCAGTCGATTAACACTAGGAAATGCAGACAGCCTGTATTGAAAAACTCTGTTTATAAGTACGTGATCAAATCTCAAAAAAAGTGAGATTTAAATCTTGATTTTTTAACAAAAAAGAAACTTATTTTATATAGAAAATTAATAAAATATGTTTTTTACGGTACATTTTATTAGGATGACAACAATTCGTACAATATTTTAAATTAGTCAAAATGCCTACTGGTGACGTTTACGTCGCCATTGCGTTCCGTAACGCCTTGCCCAACGGAGGGTTGATAGATAGATGGGAAGATTAGAATGATTTTGGTAAGTCACTGTACGATAAAACGTGTTTGGTGGGGTAATTAGATAACTTGTAACAGGGATAGTTAAATTTAAGGTTTATTATAAGTTACAAGTTATTAGAAGTTAATTGTTGGTTTGATATAAGGTTATAGCAAATTAAACATGAGACTAGTTTTACCTTTCATATATTAAATTGAATTATCAATTGTAAGAGGTCTCAAGGGTGAGTACACATAGATTCAATTAAGATTTGAACTTGAAGAATTAAAAGAAGATGTGAGGATGTGAAAAACGGCCCGCGGCAGCCAGGAGTCTGCACTTAGCTCTGCCTGTAGTATCCGCCCGGCGTGTCGCGCTGGCACCAACCGCTGCGTGACTCGCTCGGCGGACCAACGGCTCAGTACCAGAGCTATGCACTTGTGGAAGCGATGCAGAAAATTAGGGGCTCTCTAAACCGCTGCACTGTCATTTATAACGTCGGCTGAAAAGAAGCGACTTGGTGGGAGTTCATAGATAATATGCCACAGCCGATAGAGTTGACCACAGCTAACCATAGACAGAGTCGATGAAAGAATACAGATAATATTAGTAGACTATGAATCGATATCCTACTAAGGAATCGACTACATATTCCACTAATATCCCTAAAAGTACAATGTGCATTGTTACAAACTGTATTGCTTTTTTCTACTATGACGTCATTTGAGTACAACATAATAAGCGCATTAGCTAATGACTGGGTTTGAATTGATCTCGGGTTCCGACCGTTGCGCTCTGGTGAGATCTGTTGTCATAGAATATACTGGTAGTCTGGTAGTAAATAAAGACAACTTGGTTAATACTGCCACTTGGTGACAACTGGAACATATTACCACGTTTTTGTTTTTCTTAGTTTCACTTCGTGTCTGTGTTTCTTTCCCTCTGAAGCCAAAAATTTACACTTAATTTTCGACCACCTCTGAAATGTTACCTTACATTTTCATATTTAATCATCAGAAATAGTCAGTAGTTAATAAAAAAAAATAAAAATAAACTTTTTAAAAACCAAGTTTTCAACACTAACATACGTGGGGCGGGCGCTTTAATCCTTTGTATCGTTTTCCTTAGATGTTCAATAATTTAAAAATTTCAAAACGCCCGCCCCACGTTTTATGGTGTTGAAAACGTGGTTTTTAAAAAGTTTTTTTTTTTTTTTGAATACATTTGCTTTAAATTACATAAAGACACAAAGAATAAGAAGATAGTCAACCGAAAGCGGCAATTACTGCATGACCCATGTTGCCATTCTTAGTATGTTACATTGCTATAATTCCCAACAAGATCCACTCTTGAGTTGGTCTTTAGGGGTGGGACAAACAGATCGAGTGTGAGGCGCGGACGTGTTAACATACAAAGTGTATATCACATGCAGGATCCCCGCGCGCCCGCGCCACAAGGCCGTGTAAGAAACGTCTTCGCGCCATGTCTGCCTTCCATCTATTTGATATACTTTAGCCGCGGGTACGTTTACGACACGTCTACGGAGCGTCTACGACTTATCTGTTTGTCCCGCTAGTCTAGTCGAGAAGTTGAAACTGGTCTAAAATAAAGATACTGCTCTTAAAATTATGTGTCATAGCATACCTCATTGGATTGGGAATGACATAACATAACATAACTTCACGCCTGTATCCCCGAAGGGGTAGGCAGAGGTGTCGCCTAGAAAAATGTGCCAAAAACTCGTATTAGCCTATAAACAATTGCAATAGTTATAAACAATCAAACATTTTAAAAAATGCATTTCGTTTCATAGACTATTATTAATCTTTAAGAAATAAAAAAAAAAATTAAAGTGGAGGAAATTTCTAGAAATTAGCATAGGGATAGTTGAACATTAGATAAACTGAGTTATTTTTTATTAATAGTATTGTATGAGCCCGGCGGTCATTCTCACGAAATGGTGTTCTTCGTATAATTTCCGTCACGATTTTTATTTTTTACTAAATTCTATAAACTAGTAATTTAATTGAAAGAACACGTCATTCTTTACGAATTGGTATATTGGGCACTGCATTTAAACACTCAGTTTTTATTTATGGAGTGATATATTTTTGAGGGTGACGGAAATTAGAAAATTAAACAATAAGTCATAAATTATTTTATTTACGTAATAAAAATACAAACAAACATAAAATTAATCAAGTTACATGTCATCGTTATGAAATAAATTAATAAAATAAAAAAAACAATACACCTCTAGAAAAATAATTACTGTCATGTTAACACATTTCTCGCATCTTACTGCTAAACATTCTTCATTCACGGGATCACAGCATATGGAACACAAAATTTTATGTGTGGAACTTTCATTTATTAGACCAAATCTGTTAAGAGCCGTCACCATCAGATCCATATTCGAGTGAGTCTTGCACATACATGTTTCTCGAGCCTTAACATCGGGAACTTAAATCCAGAATGGTCGCATTTTACAAAAAGTTGAGTAGCTAATTTTATAGGAGAGATCCGATTCTCAGCACTCCATGGATTCACCGTGCGGTCGCCGGGTCCATAGCGTGGTACAGAGAGGAACACCATGACGGCGACTGGGACTTGCGACCCAGATGTAGGTTTAGGGTGGCCACCTTGTGATGCATCAGCGCTCACCTCCACCGTCAGTACTGTTCCCCCCCCTACCTATCCAAATTTGGTAAGATCCTAACAATGCCGCTTTTGATATACGTTTTAATAAAGAGCTTACTGAAGCTCTTGGCAATCCGAGGTCTTTAAGTAAGTTGTACAGGGATTTAGCTGGAATTCCCCTTGCTCCTACTTCTACGGCATAGAGTTTAACCACGTAGCCGTTTTTGGTTAACTCGTTAGTCAAATCAAAGTATTTTTTTGTCTTTATAGCGTGGTCTTTAGGTATATTAGTTTCCCACGGTACTGTGAGTTCTACAAGCACTGCACGCTTATGCGATCGTGAAAAAAGGAATATGTCGGGTCTGGATGATGAGGCACAGACATCCTCCGGTATCCTATAGTGCTTCTCATACGTGTCTACGAGTATTGTCCAGTCAACGGCAGCTATCAAAATTGAATATGGCTTTTGAGGTGATTTCTTTGAGCAGCCTTCCTTTACAAACGCAATGTCATTTCTTTGGTTTGTGGTTAATCCTTTTTTCGCTCTAGCTACCGCCAAACTTACAGCCTCACGTTTGATTTCTAATACCTTATCATGACGGCGCGAGTAATGACCCCGGTCTAATAGCGTTTTACAACCCACTAGTAGGTGCCTAGCCGTACCAGTTGCTTCACCACATGAGTTACATGTTTTATCTGTGGCTTTTCCCCATCTGACCAGATTGCTTTGGTCGGGGAGGGTCAACTGGAATGCATTTAGGTAAAATTTAAGTAAGGCCGGTGACCAGTCGTATATTATGGTACGCCATTTTAAGGCTATGGGAATACAAAATTCACCTAGGGTCAACCATTCGTTTTGCATTTCTAGGTTCATTGCGTGCACCTTATAGGTGTTGTTTTCGTCTGCTTGAAGAAAAGATTTTGTTATTTCTTTATCTGTTTGTCTCTGAATATTACCTAGACCTACTCTACCAGTCTGCGAGCCTATCATGAATCTTTTATGGAACTGGAGGCGTGATTCGAGCTCCGATGCATTTTTATCTTTTGGAAGGACTTTTACTATTTCGTCTTTAGATTCCGATAAGACGTGCATTTTAGTTACTCTTAGGTGTTTATAGAGTTCTGATGGCTTCTTAAGCGTCATTCCAAAATTATTCGCGGATCTATATAGTGCCGACGGGTCGGCCGACTGAGGTAGCCCTAGCCACGACTTCAGTGTCTTCGTGACACTCGCATCTAGTTTTTTGAGGAGGCTCTGGTTTATATCATATATAAGAAACGGCCAGTTAAGACGCGAGGTTAAATAATTGTCATAGATCCAAGCTTTTTTAACATTACTTATTGGTTGTTGGTCTACCTTTTTTAAATCGATAATGAAACTATCAATTAATTCGTCCAAAGCTGGAGTGCAACTTCTGTTGTCAATCTTTCTTCCGAGGAATTTAAAAGGCACGGTTTCAGATATAGTTGAAACGTTTTCCCCGCCTATACTAAGCCCTGGGTCATATGAAGTATACCTGGTACCCCGCCTACCCAGACATAGACAGTAGCATTTGCTAGGTTTTGCTCTCATTCCATCTGTCCATGTACAGAAATCGTCTACTCTACGCAGTAGGTCCTGGCACTGCTTTGGGTTACGAGTCAGTATTGCCAAATCGTCCGCGAATGCGAGGATAGACTCCGTATATTTACCGTTTAGCTTAAACCGATAGCCCCACTTCTTGTCGTGTGTGGAAATGTTGTCTATTAAAATATTTATTACTATATTGAAAACTATAGGTGATAAACAGCAACCTTGGAACAAACCCACATTATAATTTAAAGGTTGCGTGTATCCATCTTTGGTATTAATCACAAACTTTAATTTACCATAATAAGAGGATATTATTTCCCAAATGATGGACGGAAAGTGATACCATTTTAATGCAAACAACATAAGCTCGTGTTGTACTGAGCCAAAAGCGTTTTCTAGGTCTATCCAACAAACTGTTATTTGCTTTTCATTTGATCTGGCATCTTTTAAACTTTCCGCCAGTAAAGAATTGTGTTCCAGACATCCTGAAATTCCGGGTAGGAACCCTTTTTGGTGGTTTGGTCTGAAATAGTTATTATTGATCATGAAATTTGTCATTTTAAATTGAAGCCATGAGAAGAAAATTTTAGAAATTGTATTGGTTAATGCTATTGGTCTAGCGTCTTTTGGACTAGTTACTATTTCTTTCTTTGGAATGAGCACAAAATTAGCCCTGCCGAAGGCCGCTGGGACTTCTTTACTCGACCAGATCCTATTGAATATGCTTAGAAGATGTTTACGTATCGATGGGCATTTTTTATAGATAATGTAAGGTATGCCATCAGGCCCTGGGGCGGTTTTAGTTGGTTTCTTTTTGATTTGGTGTTCTATTTCGTCTAAGCTAGGTGGATTACAGTCAAATGTGAAATGAGGGCCTAATGGTTTTTGCGCGTTTGGTTTACTGTATTGTTTTTCGTATTTAGGCATCTCATAATTACTTTTATAGTAGCTATGGATCTGATCGTTACTTAGCAGTAGCCTATCTTGCTTTCTGTCGCTAAAAATATTCCTCGAGTACTTAAACGGGTCCTTATCGAACTCTACTTCATGTTTTGCTCTATTAAAATTATTGTTTTCATTTATTATTTGAACAGAAATTCCTTGAATTAATTTCAGTATCGACCTTAAAGCTCTGGCCAGTTGATGACTAAGTTGATTATCGCCCATAGCTTTAGCAAGTTTTATAATTTCGGTCACTTTTAGCGTGACGGAAATGTGTGACGGAAATTAGGGAAAATGGTTTTCTTTTTAATATAAAAAATAATTAGAACATAATTTTGACAACTATTTCTTTTCATACATAAAAGACATATAATTACGTAAGAATTGTTTGATTGATAGTTATTTTGAGCAAGAAGTCATTAATTAAATGAGCGAACAGAAATTAGAAGACTTGTATACCATGCGAAGGGAAATTAGGTACTTACCTCACTGAGACGCCCGGAGAACATGTAGTACGCGTGCAGTTCGCTGGATGTCTGTGGCACTACTAACGCTTGCCGTACATGCGATAGGGATGGGTACAATTTACTTAGCTAGGGTTCTCTTCACGAATTTTTAGTGGGTGACAGAAATTAGGTATAATGAAAGGACAAACATATTTTACGTTGTAACTAAATAAATAGCCATGTTAACATAATTATATTTTTAGTATAGCTAGATTAATCTGTCTAATTTATAAATAAAGGGTAATAAATGTATAAATCAAAGCTTGTCTTGCACTTTTTAGGCTCAGAAAGTATTATTCTGGGTTCTGGACAGTGAATGGAAATTAGGAGAATAAATCAAAAACAAATATTCTGAGGTATTTATGTACCAAAGTAGATGTATATAATATCATTCCTTATTAGATAATTGCTAAAACTAGCCCCCAGAAAAAGAATTAATCCCAAAATTTCATAAATTAAGTAGATAATTGAATGGACGTTCGAAAATCTCACTCCCTGAGAATGCCCAGAAGTATTGCGTGACGCTTCAAAATTAAGTTAAGTACTAGAATTTTCTTTTATACATTCGTGACATCTTATCATAACTACGAGTATACTTGTTTAATTTACATATATAGGTATTATAAATTCATACTTTTACTACTGAAATGTTGACACCCCGTGTTATAATTGCTGTTTTTCCGTCGAAATGAAGTAACTTAATCACAATTAAAATCTTTAACATTCTAATTAAGTGTAGCTGTAAAACAACTGAATATTTAGATATCAAGTATACAGTGATATTAATCTTAATTAAAGAATATCGAGTGCGCTTAAAGTGAAATTCAAAATTCGAACAATTAAGTATATATAAGTGATATTAAAAACTTAAGTAAGGAATATCTAGTGACCCTAAATTCAAAATTCGAACAATAAAAATGTTTAATTAAACTTTGAAGGAGTAAGTGTAGACGAATATCCAGTGAGTGTGACGTCCGGGTCCGGTGTTACGAGTGATGTGAGCGGTTAGGCACGTGCGGCGCGCGGCCAGGGATGGTCGCGCGCGATGCAGCGCGGCGGCGGCGCGTGCGCCTGGCTCGGCGCGCCCTGCACGCGCAAGAATGGGGCCGTCTGCACGTGCCGGGTGCACACCGCGCTGCTGCAGGTTCGTATGCGCCACTGGCCAGAGAGACTAGTGCGGTTGCAGCTAACTTGGAGTCTTCGGTCAACTGGGCCCGCGGGTTCACTCAACCGAATCAGATTTTAAATCGGTCGACTGGACCCATTGCCCAATTTCATCATTAGTACAGTCACGGAGAAAGCCGAATCCTTTTCAAATATAATTTTATCGCAATCATTTTTTTATCGTCTGGATAGTAACATTTTTTTTGGTGAAATAATCGCACTTTGTAGAATGAGTGAGCATCAGGTAAGTACGCAAGTTTTTTTTTCGTGCAGAAATCCCTTTGGATGCCCCCCCCCCCTGGCGTCTAGCGGGGGCGGTTATGTCGGGCTTGAACGGACTAAAACCGCACGCCGTCTGGGGTCTAAAGACGCCGGGGTGTAAGGTTGCCCATAGAGTATATCTCTCGCACCCCGACTGACCCTGGGCCATCTCCGGTTTCGAGATGGCCTTCTCGGGTTTGGGAACCACGGTGTCCCCGTCTTGCCCCGGTTTGGGGGAGGGGCCCACCGTCCCGGCCTGCTTCTGCTGGGTTGACAGGCGGCCTCACCTGCCACCCGCAGGCCTGCGCTCATGGAGGACTGAGTACCTACCGCCCTCTCGCCTCACACTTAATATCAATGTAAAACGTTTAAATGTGATATTTGATGGATCCACTTTCGAAAGTGCCAGAACCTTTAACTTTAACACTTCAGGTGAGTGAATCCTCCAGTAACTACAACTAAGTACAAACTTTTTTAGACCGAAGTCCATACACTGGTGTGGAGAGTGTGTCTTGCTACCTTTTTAGTATAAAAATCAACAAACTTAAAAACCGGGTCCGTCAACAGCGGCACTCAGAAAAAATCTCGCAAATTCAAAGTCACTCAATATACAAATTGAATACTGATCATCGCGAATGCTGACATGGGCTCTGTACGTCAAACTTCATCTCCTTGGAAGTTTGAGACTCGATTATCTCCTACTAATATTATAAATGTGAAAGTTTGTGAAGATGTTTGGATAAAGATTTAGATCGGAAAAAGAGAACATCTTGTACGGGACTTGAACCCGCGACCAGTCCCTTACAGGGGGAATGCTCTGACCAGCCGAGCTATCTAGACACAGAAGCATACAAAATGCTTAAAAATTTAATTGAAAAAAAAAAAGTTGAATTCCTGAGACGAGCTCAGCCGAATACAAGGGATTTTCGATATTGCGTTTTTTTTTTTGCGATTTTTTGCGATATTTTTTTTCTTGCAATGGTTCACCCCAGCACGAATCTATTACCGAAAACAGCAACTCGATAGCTCATCTCCTTCATACCCAAAACCGTTACAGAAAATTGGCAACGACGACGGCAACTCGATAGCAATAGGGCTTTTCTAAAGAAAATCCCTAAAAAGATCGGAACGGGTATAACGGGTGAACGGATCTGGATGAAATTTTGTACAGGGACGGATTATAGTCTAGCTAGAATAACACATAGGCTACTTTTTATCCCGAGGATAAGTTCCCATGGGTTGCGGAAACGTTATCAGAAACCACGCGGGTGAAGCCGCGAGCAACAGCTAGTATGCTATAATGAAGAAATTAAATCTTTGGCCAACTTTAACAGTCCCTTGGCGATAACGAGATCCAGTGAAGTGTGGAGTGAGTTAATGTTCGACTCATGATGTTGGGAGCAAAACTTTTCTTCTTTGGTAATGACAATGGACTTGACTAAGAATATTAAATTGCGTATTTATTATCGCTATTTATTATCTCTTTCTTACATGGCTTATCTGGGCTTTTACGGGAGCACCTGCAGTCTGACTTTCCAAGCTCGAGAGGTAAGCGTGCGCGTGGATAGTAGCGTGATGATGCGTTAAGCCTTCCTTGACAAATAGGCTATACCTACAACATAAAAATAATTTTTAAATTTTCTGAGATTAGCGCGTTCAAACAAACAAATTCTTCAGCTTTATAATATGAAGTAAAGATGACATTATATTCACATCTTGATAAAGTTTTATTTAATTTTTATTTATTTTATTTAGTTAAAACCAACGTTTTAACTAAGTACATAAAATAAACAATTTTTTTTTTTTATATAGTATAGTAAATGTTTACCTCACAACTCTCACCCTTACCCCTTAGCACCTAGATCCCGGGTAAACGTTCCACAGATCCCAAATTCGCGGTACAAACCGAAAACTATTCAAGTCGTCCGGAAACCCTACGTCACAGCGGGTGTCATGTTTAATATATTTTTTCGTCCGGAAATTGATTCGGTCGGGACTACACTGCTAATTGAAACTACTGGTTCTATGTTTGTACTAGGAAATTGAATGAACGTGAAACTTGGAGGGTGCCGTTTACAATGTACAGTCAACGACAAAAGTTGCTTCACACTCACAAATTTATTAAGAATCTGCACATGGAAATATAGATAAATCATCCCATAGACGTTTTTGCTCATTATATTACTGACACATGTACAGATAATATAATATATATTACTAGAGAATGCCCGCGGCTCCACCCGCGCGGAGGTTGGCTATCCTTTTTTGGTTATATCTCCGTTTCTACTTCACTAAATGCCATTTAAGAAGTAGAAAAAAATCGCTTCAAAATCCCTTCGGTAGTTTTGCGTCCATCGCGAACAAACATAAAAACAGATAAACAGACAAGAATTAAAAAAAAACAAATTATATGTTTATTTAACATAACCCAAGTATTTTTTAAATTCTCCAATGTAGTCATAACTAATTTACAATTTTATAATAGTACCTATAAACGTAAAAATTAATTTACCATCAACCTCCACCCGGGGTGCCCGGCAACGGACACTTTCCGCATGTAAAAAAAAAACCTTCAACCTCCACACCTTTCTTGGCTCTTACTTTATATTATACTAGCCGTTGCCCGCGGTTTTGCCCGCGTTGAAATTTGTTATTCCAGACTATAATCCATCTATATAAATGAAAATTTCTAGAGCTAAGGTGATCCATAATTGAAGTAGAATTTGTGAAGCTACTTTTGTGGCTGACTGTACAGTTGGCAGTGGAGTTTCTAAAAGGTTTTGTAGTATCTGTGTGGAGTAGACAGCTCTAGAAGCGCTTGAAACTTCGCTATGTCTAAACCTGGCGGAACACCCGTTTGCGTCTATTGGACCTGACAATAGAAATTAACTCAAATGAATCGTTCATAATTGTATTGCCATTTCTCTCATTACTCTATAGTACATTGAAATGTTACAATTTAAGGACCTAATATTGCATTGTTTAGAGGACGCAATTTTATTTTGGGGACATGTGTGGGGGGGGGGGGGTCAATAGAAAAAATATTTTTTCTCACTTTTTTGCTTATAAATTGTTTAATTTTTTATTTAGGGCAAAAATTTATTACGAACAAATTTGTAGGCAAAGCGATTTGCTACAAAAAAAATGTAAAGCTCATGTAACATTTCAATTTCTGTATAGTATTACTCTTCGAGGTGTATTATTCGAAAGCAAAGGCCCTCTATTTACTTATTCTGAGGTATTAGTTCCAGGGGTGTTCGGGGTCAAGCCTACCCCACCTGTAAGCTGGTACACCTGCTGATTGACGGACGAGGCTCTGGCGCCGGTTTTCCTATCGGGCTTGGGGGGACAGACAGCAGTCGGTCCCACAAAAGCCAAAAAGACAAAAAAAAAAATCGTTTTCGCGGACCCTGAACTTGATGCGACCGTTACTATAGCGAAGGTGATGATAATGTAGTATTAGTAACAGGTGAAGCTAATAAAAGTGATTTCCCACTGGTGACCGAAATTCATTTGATCATTTGACGTGTGACCGATAAAACTTTAGGCCATTCTACTACTGATCGAATGAACAATTGACCAAGAGTTTTTATCGAACAAATGTTTGGTATTTTTACTACTGATTTCATTGATGGAATTTACTTATAAACTATTTATACTAACTAGTTTATAAGTAAAACCTGTGAGGCAGTGGAAAAATAATTCGCTCTTGCGAATTATTTTTCCACTGCTTCAGGGGTTCGAAAACTCATGGACTCGAATGAAATAGTCGCGAAAGACGCTGTTTCGAAAAACATTGTTGTGATTAGAGTGCCTATTAGAGTGACTAGTGGTTCCGGCGCTTCTGGGTTAGGTTAGTTTAGAACTGTGACCCCAACAGAGAACCACCGCCGGACCCACTAGTCCGGAAAGTTGGATTTCGATAACGTGTATGAGGCAGTGAAATTACGTTAACAATTTATGTAGCTGACAACCGTTTGAAAACGTAATGAAGTGTCAAGTTTGATAAAATTAACAAAATTTAATAAATAGTTTATAAGTAAATTTCATCAATGAAATCAGTAGTAAAAATAACAAAGGTTTGTTTGTTAAAATATTCTTAGTCAACTGTTTTTCGACCAAACGTTCATTCGATCAGTAGTAAAAATACCAAATGTTTGTTCGATAAAAACTCTTTTGGTCAATTGTTCATTCGACCAGTAGTAGAATGGCCTAATGTTTTATCGGTCACACGTCAAATGATAGAATGAATTTCGTTCACCAGTGGGAAACCCTAATAAAAGCGTGTTAAAAGAACTCCTCATCCGAGCTCGCTTAGTAATGTGTCCGGTAGATGGCAATAGGTTCGCCCCCTATAAGGACCCTGTATAGGGATCTAAACATAACTGGCGAATCGTGGGTGTGTAATACACCTCTGCCTACCTCTTCGGGGATACAGGCGTGAAGTTGTGTTATGTTATTCATTCGAGCGCTAATTTCGGTTGTATCCAAAGTTCGAGCCCGAAGTCCGCTCTCCCATTCCGCCTTTCCATGATTTAATTTTGTTGACTTTTACGGGAGCTACTTCTCGGGTCTGACTCATCTCAACTCAACTTTGAAAGGAACCCCAAGCAAAAGCTGTACTAGCTTACAAGTTGAGTTAACTGGGCTCCGAATACAACCGTTTTCTGTTGGTTTTGAAGAATTTAGCTGAGATGCAGACAGATGCTGGTGGTAGAAATTTGATGACACAAATTTGTCACAAAATTCGGCCGGGTGGGTACCACCATGCACGATTGCGAAAAGCCCTCCATAGTAATCCAATTTCGGTTTGATTGCGTTCAGGGGTCAGCAAGTGCATAGCCGGGCTGGGGGATTGTGGTCGCAGCACTAGTGGGACCGATGGGTGTCACGCGGTGCTGCGACGACAATCCTCTTCTGATGAGGCCGTCAAGCTGAGTGCCACCATTGTTAACATGGTACGTGTATGTAATGGTGACCCTCTTTCCTGAGACTTTACCTTCAGCTTACCATCAGGCGAGGTGAAGTCAAATTAGGGGGGTCCTATATAAAAAAAAAATGCGTAACAGAACATTATTTCTCTATGTGAATTAAGAAAATAGAAGAAGGGAAAGGCGTATGGCAGAATCGTAACAAGTGGAAAAATATATCTGCCTATCCCAATGCTAAAGAGGCAGTACTGTATGTTTTTATGTATGTAATAAAGTTAATTATTTCGGAGAGTGTGCCCTGGAGTTGCACAACTTGATACCTCCAAGCCCTTTCCACCAACGAACGACCAGACGCACAGCGACGCGCCACCGCTACATGGTGGATATTCCACTCATACGCACGAAACGTTTCGGCGACACATTTATTATGCGTACAGCGAAGGAGTGGAATTGCCTGCCTGAGTCTGTGTTTCCGGAAAGCTATAACCTCGGAATCTTCAAGTCTCGAGTGAATATGTTCCTTCTAGGCAAACGTGATCCATCGTAGACCACGTCGTCACTTACGACCAGGTGAGATAAGAGGTCAAACGTGAGCCTAACATTCGTAAAAAAAAAACATAAGATAGAGAATTCTAAAATTACGCGAAAATCCCGAAAGATTATTGATTGAGCATGTACTTTACATTTACTGAAAGATAAGTTTTCTTAGAACTTTTTCCAATTAATTGTTGCTGCCTTTGAATCATAGATTCTTGGAATATTAATGTTATAAAATGTTAACATGATACTATTTCATCAAGACCAAATAAATTCGTCGGCAAGGGGAGTGTGGTGTTCTAGGGGGTAGCTGTTGACTTGGCGTGACTATGAAAGTTAATAATTGCTTTACGTTACAAACATGTCTCGGCTATTATTGAGTATCTGTTGTCCTCGGCTCCGCCCGCGTTAAATACTGAGGGCCAATTCTCGTAATAAAAACCGGCCAAGTGCGCGCCCATGAAGAGTTCCAGGACGGGGTATTATATTTGAGTTGATTGAATGAAAGGTAAATAGCGGTTTACGATTTATGACGTACTAAAAAAAACTACTTACTAGATCTCGTTCAAACCAATTTTCGCTGGAAGTTTACATGCATCATATTTTTTTATATCATTCTCTTATTTTAGAACTTACAGGAGTGGGGGGGGGTCACATTTTACCACTTTGGAAGTGGCTCTCGCGCAAAAACAAAAAAAATGATATTAGTAATGTCAATATCATTTTCATCTCTCCTGTTCGGAAAGTTTAATTTTCAGGGGAAGATAGCCGGGTGGAAAGTAGCTTATTTCATCCCTAGGGTGGAAAGTATTTTTTTTTTTAATTTTAGGATTTGCCATGGAGTCCATGATAATTAAGTTACGTCATGATGCCTTGATATCATGACGCTTTTTTTTTACATGGCCCTCTAGATACTTGATTACAATGTAACCAATAGATTCGATTTTCAAAACTTTTCTAATGTTGGCAGTATGAACGTGGATTATAACTTTATTTTTCAGAATTAAAAAAAAACCATTTAAGTTTGCTAAATAATTAGCGGGAAAACGAGATTCAATGTAAATAAATACCTTTTTTTTTTTTTTATCGTGCGGAAATCCCTTCGGATACCCCCCCGCGTGCCAGCGGGGGCGGTTATGTCGGGCTTGAACCGACTAAAACCGCACGCCGTCTCGGGTCTACAGACAGAGGGTGTAAGGTTGCCCATAGAGCATATCCCTCGCACCCCGACTGACCCGGTTTCGAGATGGCCCCTTCGGGTTTGGGAACCACGGTGTCCCCGTTTTGCCCCGGTTTGGGGGAGGGGCGCTAGTCGCCCCACCGTCCCGGCCTGCTTCTGCTGGGGTGACAGGTGGCCTCACCCGCCACCCCCAGGCCTGCGCTCATGGAGGACGGAGGTCGTTAAGCGACCTCCGGCGCCTAAGTCGCCTGCGACGCGCGGCGAGCAAGTTGCGGGCTCGGCGGTCCGGGAGAGTTCTAAATCTCTCCCGGGCGCGCTCCGCCATCTCCTTCACGAGCATTACATGCTCGCAGAAGGAGGTGGCGGCGGCTCACGCGCTCGCGCTCAGCACCATTGCCGCAATCATGCTGCCGAGTGAGAGGACTCCCACCCCGATGGGTGCCACGAGGTCACGCCTCGGCGCCTCCCACGCCGGGCAGTGCAGCCCTGAGTCCTCGCTTGCGTCGCAGTGATGACACTCAGGCGTTGGCTCCTTCCTGATCCGATGTAGGTGGTCCCCGAAGCACCCCTTCCCGTAGATCACCTGTGTCAGTCGGTACGAGAGGCTTCCGTGTCGCCTCTCTAGCCAATCCTCCATGATGGGCCTTACCGCCGCTATTGCGGCGTGCCCTAATGTAAATAAATACCTCGTGTTAAGTGTGGTTAATGGTTTCGGAAACTGATTCGAGTGACATGGATGTTAATTTAACTCCCGATGGAATTAAAGAACAGGCAAAACCTGTTGTTAATAATCTATTTCCAATTTTTGCAATTTTACTTTTACTGTTTCATTAAATGTGTGTGTAGTATTTTAATTTCCTCACATAGTCGAAATGAAAAGTAGAGTGTTTAACTCGGGTGAATGTCACCATTTCACCCTCGAACTATTGGCGCTCTCACTTCCTTCGAGCGCCAGAAAGATTTCGGATGAAATGGCTCACTTTCAACCCTTGTGTAACAATCTACTATTTTGAAGACCTATCCATAGACATGTATAGGCTTGATGAAAAAAAAATTTTGAGTTTCAGTTCTAAGTATGGAGTACGCCCAAAGTTTATTGTTTTTTTTCTCTATTTTTGTGTGAAAATCTTAATGCGGTTCACAGAATACATCTACTTACCAAGTTTCAACAGCATAGTTCTAATAGTTTCGAAAAAAAGTGGCTGTGACATATGGACGGACATGAGGAATCTATAAGGGTTCCGATTTTCGATTTTTGCCATTTGGCAACGGAACCCTAATAAAAAAGATCTCAAAATTCAGTCTCAGTCTAGTATCGATCTCCCAAATGTCAAAAAAGGTGTTATCAAAACAATTTTTTTTTTAAATCTTTGTTACGATTTGAGATGCCCTCATCTCGCACTAATATCCAAAAGTTTGCTCTAATTACTCGAGCTTTACATTTTTTAAATCTTGTCTCAAAGCGGTAGAATATTTTCATCTGTACTTTGGCGGAATTTGAGAGTGTGTCATTGGATTGCCTCACTCACCTTTAGTTTAGGATGTTATGGTTGTTTCTGCTATTTTATTTTCTATTTTGTGCTGTACTAGGTTTTGTAACCTCTAATATCAATGTTATGTGGATAAATAAATAAATCTTTTTATTGCGAGAATTGGTTCTCTGATCTAGTTCCTACGACCCACAGGAACCTATTCTCGAGATAAAAAGTAGCCTTAGTGTTATTTCGTACTAAACAAAATCCGTTCAGTAGTTTTTGCGTCCATCGTGAAAAAACAGACAAGAAATCCAAAAAAATAAGTTAAGTTTTTTTTTAATACCTCCAATGTACAGACACAAACAATTTACAATTTTATAATAGTATAGAGTGCCAAACTAATCACGCCTATAAACTTCAAACTATTTTCACAATTTATAAAACACGAAAGTTCTCTATGGCAGACAGATACCAAAATATAAACAATACGATATATCTCATTAAAACTGTTAATGCAAGGCGGAGACAGCGCCGCGGGGCGCGCCCTACTTGCGGGCGATGACTCCCCACGGCGATCGGTGGGTAAATGGATACAGGATAAGTGGAATGGACCCGAAGAACCGGGGATAACTTGCTAGGTTATATAAGGAATTGCAGGAACGGTATTGCTTGCTGGTGGGGGCTGCGTACAGTATGATTTCAAAATCCACCGTTTTTTCGTAGTTATGTGTGTATTAAAAATGTTAATTATCGCTCGCTTAGTAATGTGCCCGGTAGATGGCAATAGGCTCGCCCCGGGCCAACTGGCGAATCATGGGTGTGTAATACACGGTGTCCCTACTTGAAATCGAATGACGTGAGATCGAATAACACTTGCTCGAAAACTTTTACTCGATAGTACTTGAAATCGATTGGGGTCGAATCTGTTGGGGTCACAGTTCTAACCTAACCTAACCCAGAAGCGCCGGAACCACTAGACCGTTTTCGAGATATTCTATAAATCAATTAAATGGTCGGTCGAGGAATGATGTTTCAAGATAATGAGCCTTCGCGCTGCCGATGATTCGAGCTTATAGTTATTCGAGATTTTGATGCATCGAGGGAGTGCACTGTCGAGCTCATAATTTATCGATTTCAAGTACTATCGAGTAAACGTTTTCGAGCAAGTGTTATTCGATCTCGCGTCATTCGATTTCAAGTAGCGAACCCGTAATACATCTCTACCTACCCCTTCTTCAAATTATGTTAGCTACCTTATCAGCTGATATTCGTGAGTACCTTTTTTTTTTTTTTTTTTTTCGTGCGGAAATCCCTTCGGATACCGCCCCCGCTGGAGAGCGGGGGGTCTCCAGCGGGGGCGGTTATGTCGGGCTTGCACCGACTAAAACCGCACGCCGTCTCGGGTCTTAAGACGCCGGGGTGTAAGGTTACCCATAGAGCATATCCCTCGCACCCCAACTGACCCTGGGCCATCTCCGGTTTCGAGATGGCCCCCTTACTTGCTCTCCACTGTGCCCTCTGCTAATCAGAGGGACACGTGGAAAGCTTCCGAACAGCCCTCAACAGGGCCGTCCTCGCCTCGGTCGGAGTTGGCCGTAGGCGGCAGCGTCTCTCCCACCCTAGGAGAGAGGCGCTGCCGTCTCCGTTGCCCAGGGTGCACCGCGTGGAGGTCCCCAACCAAGCACCCCGATATTCGTGAGTACCTCATCCTGAAATATCCTAATTGCTAGTACCTATAGTACAGTATCCCGAGGAGGCCACCTCAAGTACGTAGATGGCCCAGGGTCAGCCGGGGTGCGAGAGAATTACCCATTTGGCCACCTTACACTCCGGCATTAGAGTTGTAAACGTGGGGATTACAGCAAAAAAGGCATAGTATAGGAGGATACAAATTTAAAAAATCATATATTATGAAAATCGGTCCACTCGTTCTCATCGCGGTCATCAGTAACACGATTTTGTTTTATATATGTTGTTATACATATAAATATATAATATATGTATTTATTTACGAAAAAAGTATCTTAAGTATAATTTTTCGCATTCTAGACACCATAATTGTCATGCTCTGCTTATTTTTCGTCTAGACGGCGTTGTATAATTTGTCCTAGAATATTTAAATAAAAACTGCGGTAATTAGTCTACTTTTGTCTATTCCTAAATTACGTTTTATAAGTTTGTGTTTAAGAATCGTGCTCTAATATATCAATGCTCGTTATCACCGTCGAAATGTATCCTACCAATAAATCAATCCGGGGCCAGTAAGTTAGGAGCTGTATCTCCAAAGCCCTCTGTCGGCCGCACGTCACCGGTGCGTAGATAATGCTGAGGAGAGAAGAGGCATTCCATGTAATCGTATTTCGCATTTAGATTGGAATTTAGTAATGTTTAGTATGCCAAGGGATTCCTTCATGTTCATAAATATTGTAGAGCATATTGTGTCTATACTATTATAATTTTGTGCTCCGGGCACACACCTCTGACTTTTCGTAGATAACATAACATAACATAACATAAACTCACGCCTATATCCCCGAAGGGGTAGGCAGAGGTGCTAGCACGGCGAGGCTATTGCCATTAACCGGGCACTTATAAACCTGCGATAAATACACACATAACTTCGAAAAGCATCGAAAAGTCATTGGTGTGTGCCATGGTAAAACCTGGGATCGCACCCGAGACCTCGTCTCAGCAGTCCATTACCCATACCACTAGGCTACCGCGGTTGTAGATAGGTGTGCATTAATAAATGTTAATTATCGCTCGCTTAATAATGTGCCCGGTAGATGGCAATAGGCTCGCCCCCTATTACATTGGGACCTTAACATAACTGGCGAATCCTGGGTGTGTAATACACCTCTGCCTACCCCTTCGGGGATACTGGCGTGAAGTTATGTTATGTTATGTTATTGTAAATTAGTTGTCTGTACATTAAAGATACTTTTTATTTTTTTTCGTGCGGAAATCCCTTCGGATACCCCCCGCCGGCCAGCGGGGGCGGTTCCTATTTAAAAACTTTACTTAGGTGATGTTAAATGAACGATAGTGATCATATATTTTTGTTTTGGAATTCTAGTATGTTTATCTGTTTATTCGCGATGGACGCCAAAAGTACCAAACGGATTTTGATGCGGTATTTTCTATTAGAAAGGTCTTGGTCAGACTTAAAATCTGGCGTATGTTTGACTGCAATTGGTTAAGTAGAACCGGAGGTATGACCAAAAATCTATCAGCATCAGCTAGTATATGTGATATGCATGTTGTTTTAGCGAATATGAAAGAGCTTCACTTGAAACATAAAATTTAATGAAATTTTGAAGTAATTATTATTGTAACTTTCCCTACTAAATCGAAAAAACTCACGTGACGGAATTTGAACCCGCGATCAGTCCTTTTCTAAGCAGAATGCTCTGAACAACTGACCTACCTGGACATGACCTGGATATCGAATGAAGAAAAGAAAGTAAAATATGTAAGTAGATGGTGGTGTACCTGTTGATATGTGTTTTGGAGCGCAACGTAACACAGTAATTTCAGTTACTAATATTATTTTATAAAAAACCGGTCAAGTGCGAGTCGGAACTCGCGCTCGAAGGGTTCCGTACCTTCAAACGGCAAAACGGGAACAAAATCACAGTTTGTTGTGTAGGTTAAGGCCCTAAAATATTTATTTTATTTTGTTATTTATTTTTAATGTGAATATACAACTAAATAATCTGTGAATATTACAAGCGTTATTAATATCGAGCAAAAAATATCACGTTTGTTGTATGGGGGGAGCCTAAAATATTAATTTTCTACTGTTTTTTACCCGACTGCGCCGACAGAAATACATAATTTGTGAAAATTTCAACAGACAGAGACTTAGTTATAGGGTCCCGTTTTACCCTTTGGATACGGAACCCTAAAAAGAACCTGAATGAATTCCTTTAGCAGGCACTTATGCCCGAACATTATATTTCTTTATGTGCTAACACCTGTGTGGGCATGAGCGACAGCGGTAGAGCGTGAATAACTCCCTATTTGCAGGGTCAGGTATTCGATTTTTCTATATGCGATTTCTCAGTAATTGGCCCGAATGACATTTCCATTTTCGAATATTCCTTCTAGGCAAACGTGATCCATCGTAGACCACATCGTCACTTACGATCAGGTGAGAGGTGAGAAGGTGAAACGTGAGCCTATCATCCATAAAAACAAAAAAAAAAACAACAATATAATTACAATACCTTCATTTTATGCAAAGTTTGCTACAATTAAGAGATCAATCAAATGGACATCGAAAGTAAAGGAAAGTATGTATATTGTATAGTATTCCCTATTTTTATTCCGCGCAGTATTTGTACGAGTCGGATCTTTTAGAATCCTCGGGCTACCGATTTCGTTACTTTATGTATATTGTGATTTAAAAGGAAAATGTAAGTAATGGCTTGCGCTACACAAGAATCAGCTTTTTTGTGTGAAAATACGTGAGTTCAATCTTGTATAGCCGATAGCAAATATGATACGATGAAACATATTTATTTACCCTCGGGCCACGACGCAAACAGAGAGGTTTTAGAAGTCTGACGGGTGTGTTTGTGGCATTGTTACCCCTGAACTGCTGGACTTATTTTGATTCAATTTTTCATTTCTTCGATTCTTTCAAGATTTTTTTTCATTCGTTTAAGATCAATCGTTAGCTCTTTTTATTTGATAAAGAGATTTTAACATTCTCCACAATTTTAATTCTGAACGAGCTGAAGTTTGATGTTCTGCTACTTCAATGATATTGCCAGAATATGGTAGTAACTTTGGTACTACGGTTTTTTATTTAAAGTAAAAAAGTATACCTGGCCTTCTGTTGTCTCTGCCTACCCTGCGCATGTATCTTATAATCTTAGCGTTTTTCATGGTTGCACTTTACAGCCCGGGCTTCGCTCTCCTACGCTTTCTCCTCCGAATGTGGCCTATCTGGGCTTTCACTACTGTCTGACCCCCTCAATCTCGAGATAAGAGCCTGCGTCAGAGCCTCGTCTGCAGTCTAATCAGTACGTGTGTACGGGCTGATGCTATTATTCTGCGGATGATGTTACATGCATCCCATCACGTATGTTTGTATATAATATAACATAACATAACATAACTTCACGCCTGTATCCCTGAAGGGGTGGGTAGGCAGAGGTGTATTACACACCCACGATTCGCCAGTTATGTTAAGGTCCCAATGTAATAGGGGGCGAGCCTATTGCCATCTACCGGGCACATTATTAAGCGGGCGATAATTAACATTTATTAATGCACACATAACTACGAAAAGTCAGAGGTGTGTGTCCAGGGCGACTTGGGATCGAACTCGAGACCTCGTCTCAGCAGTCCGTTACGTATGCCACTGGGCTATCACCGCTAACTAATAATAATAATATAATACAAGTGTATAAAATACAAGTTTACATGCAAGCAGCAAGCTAACATCGCTGGACTATTCCCGTATAATCATCGATCCAATTCAATCGAGCGGTTTGAAGTGACCCATTTGACGTAAATAACGTGTCGCGTTACAGATGAATCCCACGCGAAGCCTAACTGGGGGCCTACCGCGCAAGTGTCGTCGATATCACAGCCGTCGAAATGTTGCGCTGGTCAAGGTCGACGGCCATTTTGTACCGCCCCATTGATAATCGATGCCGGCGCGGCGTAAGAATGAATGAAACGCTGTTTTTGACGGTGAAAATTCATTCATTTCATTACGGCACCTCATGAGCTGTCGTTTTGAATATTATTTTCTTTTCCGAATGTTGATTACGATGCCGATTGCACCTAACACTGGGCTACTATGGCTTTTATGGGTGCGACTGCCGACGAGTGGGTTCTGCCGTCCTATTGCACCTAACACTGGGCTACTATGGCTTTTATGGGGGCGACTGGGTTCTGCCCTCCTATTGCACCAAACACTGGGCTACTATGGCTTTTATGGGGGTGACTGGGTTCTGCCCTCCTATTGTACCTAACACTGGGCTACTATGGCTTTTATGGGGGCGACTGCCGACGAGTGGGTTCTGCCCTCCTATTGCACCTAACACTGGGCTACTATGGCTTTTATGGGGGCGACTGGGTTCTGCTCTTCTATTGCACCTAATACTGGGCTACTATGGCTTTTATGGGGGCGACTGGGTTCTGCCCTCCTATTGTACCTAACACTGGGCTACTATAGCTTTTGTGGGGGCGACTGCCGACGAGTGGGTTCTGCCCTCCTATTGCACCTAACACTAGGCTACTATGGCTTTTAAGGGGGCGACTGGGTTCTGCCCTCCTATTGCACCTAACACTGGGCTACTGTGGCTTTTATGGGGGCGACTGGGTTCTGCCCTTCTATTGTACCTGCGACTAATTAAAACACTCTTTAATCTTTACCTTACCTACTTAAACGATTATGCTGTGTTGTTTGTAGTTTTCGTATCTTTCAGAAGGAAGGAATAAGCGAAGGAGTTGGAGGACGAAATTCCATCGTCGGCAGTCGCCCCCATAAAAGCCATAGTAGCCCAGTGTTAAGTACCATAAGAGGGCAGAACCCAGTCGCCCCCATAAAAGCCATAGTAGCCCAGTGTTAGGTGCAAAAGGAGGGCAGAACCCACTCGTCGGCAGTCGCCCCCATAAAAGCCATAGTAGCCCAGTGTTAGGTACAATAGGAGGGCAGAACCCAGTCACCCCCATAAAAGCCATAGTAGCCCAGTGTTAGGTGCAATAGGAGGGCAGAACCCAGTCGCCCCCATAAAAGCCATAGTAGCCCAGTGTTAGGTACAATAGGAGGGCAGAACCCACTCGTCGGCAGTCGCCCCCATAAAAGCCATAGTAGCCCAGTGTTAAGTACCATAAGAGGGCAGAACCCAGTCGCCCCCATAAAAGCCATAGTAGCCGTGTTAGGTGCAATAGGACGGCAGAATCCACTCGTCGGCAGTCGCACCCATAAAAGCCATAGTAGCCCAGTGTTATGTGCAATCGGCATCGTAATCAATCGTCGGAAAAGAAAATAATATTCAAAACGACAGCTCATGAGGTGCCGTAATGAAATGACACTTCAAAGCGACGCCGTCGATTAGAATTTTTTTAGGCGGCAGCTATTTAACTGTCAAAAACAGCGTTTCATTCATTCTTATGCTGCGCCGGCATCGATTATCAATGGGGCGGTACAAAATGGCCGTCGACCTTGACCAGCGCAACATTTCGACGGCTGTGATTTCGACGACACTTGCGCGGTAGGCCCCCTGGTGAGCTATTTAAATGATTGATTGGAATATACTCGTAACTGTGGCACACCCCGGAAACTTCTCAGAAAAATATATGAAACAATTGCCTTGTAATTACAACATACAATAGGTGTACGGTGATGTTGATGTGTGAGAAGATTAGAAATTTCATGGTTGGCATTATTTTGAATTTTACACATCATGGAAGCGAGATGGCAAGATACAATGTAACGCGCCTGACACCTGATCTCACACTGATCATCGGGGCGGGGTGAGGTAACCGATGTCGGTGGGATGGGGTGAGTTTCCATTGACTGGTTATATAATTGAATTTGAAATATAAGGGTTGTCAACTGATTTGTCCGAAAGAGCCACGGGCGGCTCTACCGGGCAATAACAAATTTATTAGTAACTTTCATAAGAAGAGTGTTATACAGAACAATTAGTTGAGTATGAATTCGACGACCTTTCTGGCGTAACGGTACAGCGTTCGAATGCTAAGACAGACACCGCGGGTTCGATTCTCATTCAGTGCAAATATTTGCATGCATATCCGCATTCTAGAACCCACATTGCAATCTAATATAGTGCTGTGTAGAATATCCTAGAATGTTGATATAAAATTAGATTAATTCACATTATAGTGTCAGCGATCCAGCCAACTGTATTCTTTGCTACCGTGTTTGATTATAACCGCTTCTAAAACGATGAATGCTAAAATAACTTAACAGCGCCTCTTCTAATCTAACGATCTTGGAATTAAAACAAAATAACTTCACAGAAGAAGTTATTTTACAAATGATATCTGACATTTTCGCCATCTAAACGAAGTAGACGTACAAACGACAATTAAAAATACAACTCCAGTTTGCAAGCCTCTGAAAAAAATAAACTTAAAATATCAGATTTTGCCAGTTTTAACGATTTGGAACGCTTTCAAAGTTTGAGATCAAAAGTGGAATGGGAGCAAAATTGTATTTATTAAGGTTAGGGCCAACACACACAGCGGACTTCAGTCCACTGTGTGTTTTATTGTTGTGAGATCCTGCGATATTTAAAAATATCTCTATTGCTTGTATTTTTTAGTACAAGTACTTTAATTCCTGAGATTCACTTTAGCTTTCCATTGGGCTAAGTGAATTCATATTGAGGTGCATTCATAAAAACTATAATATGTTTTTCTAAAGATTTAAACGACGAGATAGAGAAGACGTATTAATGTATCGGAGAATTTCGAATATCTGGGACGTGTCTAGGTGGCTCAGCTGGTCAGAGCATTCCCCCTGTAAGGGACTGGTCGCGGGTTCAAGTCCCGTCCTAGATGTTCTCTTTTTCCGATCTAAATCTTTAGAAAGAAGTAAGCATACAAAATGCTTAAAAATTTAATTGAATATAATATGTTTTTCAATTCCTCGTACGCCGGCACCTGCCTGTTTGTTTACTGTTGAGTGAAGAACAGCCTTGACTACCTTACACGACACCTACAAGAGGAGATAGGTATTTAATTTAAATGTTAGCAAGCGATGAAAATGTCGTTATAGCTAGTATTAATCAGGAGTACTAAGTATTGTATAAGTTTTATATTCACCTACAAAAGTCCGCCGCGGATTACTACTTTTTTTAAATATATTTAGGACACGTCAATTTTATTTCATCTCGCCTGATGGTAAGCTGAAGGTAAAGTCTCTGGAAAGAGGGTCACCATTACATACACGTATCATGTTAACAATGGTGGCGCTCAGCTTGACGGCCTCATCAGAAGAGGATTGTCGTCGCAGCACCGCGTGACACCCACCGGTCCCACTAGTGCTGCGACCACAATCCCCCTGCCCGGCTATGCACTTGCTGACCCATGAATGCAATCAAACCGAAATTAGATTACTATGGAGGGTTTTTCGCAATCGTACACGGTGGTACCCACCCGGCCGATTTTGTGACAAATTTGTGTCATCAAATTTCTACCACCAGTAGTACCTACTGTCTTTAGTGCTTAACAAAGTAAAGCAAGTCTTGTTATTTTATGATTTCGTCTGTGTGGTTCGAGCTTCGTTCCGAGTCAGTTGGCTGACCTCTTTTCTTTCCCGCGGGAGCTTAAACCTACTTCGAGGTACACCTGTGTCCTGTATACTGTAGACTTCGAAAATAAGTGATTTTTGAACTATTTCCGCTGGATTGTGGAGATTTGGGTTTATGTGTTACGGCGCTTAAAAAAATTCACGTCCTCTAACAAATAGAATATTTTCAATTTACTTAAATAGGGGAACGTCCGAAATACCTCAATGTCTCAAGACGAAAGTATTTGACCTGTGTGTGTTGCCAGTTATGACATATGGAAGCGAGACGTGGTCATTTACTATGGGTCTCATAAGAAGGCCACCCAGCTAGCAATGGAGAGAGCGATGCTCGGTATTTCCCTGCGCGATCGAATCAGAAATGATGAGATCCGAAGGAGAACTAAAACAACCGACATCGCTCGAAGGATTGCATCGTTAAAGTGGCAGTGGGCGGGACACATACCGCGGAGAACCGATGACCGCTGGGGCGGAAAGGTTCTCGAATGGCGACCGCGTACCGGACGACGTTCCGTGGGCAGGTCCCCTACAAGGTGGACCGACGATCTAGCCAAGGTCGCGGGAAGCCGCTGGAAACGGGCAGCGCAGGACCGATCGATGTGGAGATCCTTGGGGGAGGCCTATGCCCAGCAGTGGGCGTCGTTTGGCTGACATGATGATGATGAGGGGAACGTTCCGTGAATACACTAGGATTTTACTGTTTCTGAATTCTGTCAAATGAATTTCTTTGTAATAAAACGTTTAAAGGTAGATTCTAGGCATGATTTCACTAGTGACAATCCGTTCAACTTAACTGGGTTCTCATCTTTTACTCTTTGAGGGACATTTGGTGACGAGCGTGTGTTTTTATTTCTTTCAAACTATAATAATTAATATTAGTTGCTAAATGATATGAAAATCGGAATGTTTGTTTCTAATATTTTAATTTCCTTTTGTCTGCAGGAGTTCGGAACCCTCACAAAGGAACTCAATCAGGCCAGAGAACAGCTTCTCGAGAGAGAAGAGGAGATTTCGGAGCTAAAAGCGGAGAGAAACAACACAAGGGTGGGTAGAAGATTAACTACAAACTTTTCTGTTAATTTGAAATTCATTCAGGCTGGCAGCGACGCTGACTTGTATCAGTTGTGTCATTGGGTCATAAATATCAATAGCACTACATATTATAAAAAAAGTCCTCGACCACGTCCGTCTGTCTGTTCGCGAAAAACTCAAAAACTACTGCACCACACACACTGGTTTTCGAGGTAGGTTTTAGTATATACTTTGTCAAGTTTTTGTATACATTGCTGTAAAACGAAAACGCTGCCTAAATCCTTTGAGATACAACAGAATGATTTATGGTGGAATTGACGGCCTCTGTGGCGTAGCGGTAGTGCATTCGACGGCTACGACAGGCGGCGCGGGTTCGATTCCCGCTCAGTGCAAATATTTGTATGCATGAATATGTATATTTGCATTGGTCTGGGTGTTTCTATGTATAATATGTATGTATTTACAAAAAAAAGTATATAAGTATGTTTATCCGCATTCTGTAACCCATAACACAAGCTAGTTAAGCTATGCTTACTTTGAGTCTAGAAAGCGCTGGGTAGAATGTTGTAGAATATTATTATTATTATTTTACCGTGATTTTAAGGCGGAACGAAGTTTACCGGTTCAGCTAGTTATTAATAAATTTGCAAAATGGTGTAACAAAAACATCCATATACTACGTATCGGATTTAACGTATAGGTCCTACACATTACTACCTACACATAAACAAGTAGTGTACACCACAGCCTCCTCCAGCATCCTTCACGGCTTATCTCAAAGGTAATCCTTGAGGTGAAGTGCGTAGGACAATCGACTTACTAATCTCTTTATCCCGAGCCCGTGTCATTGACACCGAGCTCAACATCTCTCGATAACTTGGACACGGTTCTGAAACTGTTCTTGCTAGGGCAGTGTCTTTACAATATTTTGTAGCGATTTTTAGACGAATGATGATATCTTTAGTTTGTTACGAAGCTCGAAGTGGTTAGAAGTGAAATAAATAATCACCAACAATAATAATTATTACTTTTATTTACTATAACCTTTTTTTTTTTTTCGTGCGGAAATCCCTTCGGATACTCCCCCGCCGGCCAGCGGGGATGGTTATCCGCACGCCGTCTTGGCATAGAGCATATCCCTCGCACCCCGACTGACCCTGGGCAATCTCCGGTTTCGAGATGGCCCCCTCGGGTATGGGAACCACGGTGTCCCCGTCTTGCCCCGGTTTGGGGGAGGGGCGCTTGTCGCCCCACCGTCCCGGCCTGCTTCTGCTGGGGTGACAGGCGGCCTCACCTGCCACCCCCAGGCCTGCGCTCATGGAGGATGGAGGTCGTTAAGCGACCTCCGGCGCCTGAGTCGCCTCTGATTTTTGGATCAATAATAAACCCGACATGCAAAATCGCACTTCTATACTAATTTTATAAAGAGGAAAGATTTGTATGTAAGTATGTTTGTAACGAATCGGCTCAAAAAGTACTGGAGTCGTTTCAAAAATTCTTTCACCATTAGAATGCTACGTTATCCCTGAGTAACATAGGCTACTTTTTATTCCTCCGGTTTATTTCCCCGGGACCAAGATCCCGTGGGAATAAACCAAAAGGAAGACACGTAAAATAACTTGTAACGGAAATGAAGGAGTGTGATTGACTAATGACGTGATGGCGAGGAGAGGTGGTGAGCGATGGAGGGGGGAGACGAGGAGGGGAGATGTGTGCTGCGGAGTTTATAAAAGACTAGCATCGCCACGCGGTTTCACCCGTGTAAGTCTTGACTTACATACACGGTACATACAGTCACTCCTTTTTCCCATTGGGGTAGGCAGAGAAAAAAATCTTTCAACTTCCTACGATCCTGACACACGTCTTCCGCTTCTCATACTTTCATAGTTGTAACACCCCACTAAGATGTGCAGGCTCCAAGTCAACTTCACCTGTAAGCCGGTACGCCTTCTGATTGATGGACGAGGCTCTGGCGCAGGCTTTCCTCTCGGGGTTAGGGGCTCAGACAGTAGTCGCTCCCGTAGAAGTCAACATAACCACAAGAGTGCCCTGGGTCCAAGCTGTAAGCTGCTAGAATGACCGATGAATAATTAGTCAATAAGTTAACCTTATGGCGATACCTCATGTACCCAGCGCCATCTAGCGCCTACTAGTGGAACTACTATCGATAGTAATATCGATATTACTATAAAATAAAATAAAATATCTTTTATTTCGAACACAATGATTCATATTTTGTTAGTAACAATATACTAAGGACTATGTTAGTAAACAGATTCATATTATGTTAGTAACAATATACTTAGGACTATGTTAGTAAACAAATTAAAGACATTTAAAAATAAAACTATTTCGAGACCAATTATTGTACGGCAGACATACATCTACGCGTACAACTGTTGTAAATAGGGGAGTCGTACCTCTCAGCAATCATTCGCAAAATACTGTTGGAGCTGGCCCGAACTCTATGTCACTACCTATTCTGAATTGCGTAAGTGAAGTTCGCGTGCTGGTATAACATAATATATACAAAATCCCAACGGCAACAGTTGGGCCGTGGGCCGCCAGGCGTGTCCCCTTGCCTGGTCAGAGGAACTATTTATTTATTTATTTATATTTAGGACACGTCAATATGACTCGCCTGATGGTAAGCTGAAGGTAAAGTCTCAGGAAAGAGGGTCACCATTACATACACGTACATGTTAATAATGGTGGCACTCAGCTTGACGGCCTCATCAGAAGAGGATTGTCGTCGCAGTACCGCGTGACCCCCACCGGTCCCACTAGAGCTGCGACCACAACCCCCCTGCCCGGCTATGCACTTGCTGACCCCTGAACGCAATCAAACCGAAATTGGAGGTACTAGGTACGTGTTAGAGGAACATCACACTCTGTTCGTTCACAACCTATTGCAGTCCACTGCTGGACATTAAGTCTCTCCCAAAGTGCGCCACAGCACCTGATCCTTCGCCTTTCGCATCAAGTTATACTCGACTATAAGCTTACGATTAAATCTATTGCGTCCGAGTTCCATTTAAGAAGGGTAATTCCCGCCCTCATTAGTTGTAATGATGGGCCGCACATCTAATTCACACTACGAACATTTGGTGTGCAATCAGTATTGCCTTGGGAGGGTAAGTTTTCATACCAGGTCTACGCCAGACTTAGCGGAATTTACCTCTTTTTAAGGGCCAGATTCGCACGTCAAACAGATATGTACGTCAAGATTTCTATCGATATATATCGATATACATCGACGACCACTGTGGCGTAGCGGTATTGCGTTCGATTGCTAAGTCGGAGGTCGCGGGTTCGATTCGAGGACTCAGGGCTGCACACGCTGTCGGAGTGCCCGGCGTGGGAGGTGCCCAGGTGGGCTCTCGTGGAGTTCTCTCACTCGGCGTATTGCTTACAGCAATCGTGCGGAGCGCGAGTGCGTGGGCTGCCGCTGCCTCCTTCTGCGAGCAAGTAGTGCTCAAGAAGAAGGCGGCGCCGAAGGTAGAGCCCGCGTGTTGCGGAGGCGACTCAAACGACGGCGACGGATGTCGCTCAACGACTTCCATCCTCCATCAACGCAGGCCTGGTAGTGACAGGTGGAGCTACCTGTCACCCTAGCAGAAGCAGGCTGGGCTGCGACTAGACGGGGTCACCGTGGTTCTTAAACGCACGGACAATTTTTTTAACTAGCAGACGTTATGGACACAAATTTCAAGGGCAACTTGCCACAAGTATTGTCAATTTTTAATTTTAATATTTTTTTACTGTCAATTCAGACACCGTCAAAATATTAAAGCTATTTCGTACTATGCTGCCTGTACAAAATAGCTTCAATCTTTTGATGAGGTCCAAATTCAGTGTCAATACGGGCAAGTGGCCATTTTTTCTTCGTGCGGAAATCCCCTCGGATACCCCCCGCCAGGGTGTAAGGTGGCCCCATAAGGCATTTCCCTCGCACCCCGACTGACACTGGAACATCTCCGGTTTCGAGATGGCCCCCTCGGGTTTGGGAACCATGGTGTCCCCTTCTTGCCCCGGAAAGGGGGAGACTCTAGTCACCGTCGCTTAAAACTTTTTGTACCTAACGTCGGCTTACCCTTTTCTTAAAAATGTCCAAAAACTGGAGTATTTTCGTCACTTCCATGACCAGTCACTATCGGAACGAGGAATGCTAATCAAACATTTAAATCTGTACTCATTAAAAGGCGTCGTCGTCTCCTGCCTGCCTATCCGTTAGTGTCCTAATAATTAATCGGTAAGCTAATGCGCTTTTATTTTGTGAAAATTCTCTCTAATTTTAGGAATAAGTTGAATTTAAATATACAGCACGTGTCCAGGTTGATCAGTTTTTTTTTAAAGGTTAATTAGTTAATAAAGGTTCCTGGATGACCTGGATTTAGATTTTTTCGAAAAATAAAACCTAACTAGATCGATTTATCGCCCTCGAAACCACCTTTTTTTTTTTTTTTTTTTTTTTTTTATCGTGCGGAAATCCCTTCGGATACCCCCCCGCCGGCCAGCGGGGGCGGTTATGTCGGGCTTGCACCGACCAAAACCGCACGCCGTCTCGGGTCTTCAGACGCCGGGGTGCAAGGTTACCCATAGAGCATATCCCTCGCACCCCGGCTGACCCTGAGCCATCTCACCACTAACAGCATCGCTCATCCTGTGCCCTCGAAACCACCTGCATACTAAATTTCATGAAAATCGTTGGGGCCGTTTTCGAGATTCAGATTATATACAAGAATTGCTCGTTTAAATATATTTGATAATGTGCGAAGTCTTCATTGAAGATTAGTGTCTGTCCTTTTTGAAGTGAAAACAACATGGATATTCAGATGAAGTTAAGGATACATTATTTCACAATCATTGAGGATTAAAATTACTATGGACTTAGTTATTACACTTGTTCAATTAAATAATGTTTCATTGCGCGAACCGATGAACTAAAAATATCAATCTCGCTACAAATGATATTGTAAGCAGAACATATACGGTACAATGATAATTGACCGTAATTAGTTCGGCAAAAAGGTAAAAGTTTTCCGATGCCGCGGCACAGTTAAATTTAATTTGTGGAAAAAAGGATCGTAAGACTGATCGCGGGTTCAAGTCCCGTCCTGGATGTAGACTTTTTCCGTGTTGGTAGGGCCCTGTACACCCTTAGTTAGTACATGTTATTGTGTTTTTAATAAATACAATTTATATGGGGCCAACTTGGAGCTAAAACAAACAAAACAAAAATAATTTTTGAAATTAGTTCATAAACGACGGCAAGCGGATCCAGCTGACCGAAGACTCATTAATGGCCATTCATAAAAAAGATACAGACGAACATAGAACCTCCTCCTTTTTGAAGTCGGTTAAAAAACATGTTCTCTCCCACAGTTACTACTAGAGCACTTAGAATGCCTGGTGTCGCGGCACGAGCGCTCGCTGCGCATGACGGTGGTGAAGCGCCAGGCGGCTGCTCAGTCCGGCGTCTCCTCCGAGGTGGAAGTCCTCAAGGCGCTCAAGAGCCTCTTCGAACACCACAAGGCGTTAGACGAAAAGGTATTGTACATTTGACATTTGTTTAAACTGTAGAATCAGTGCGAAAAGATTGAGGAAACAAATTTATCAGGCGTGGATGACTGGCTCACCATCCTTCTCGTCCTTCCATCCAGTTAAACGATATACGTCCTCCATGAGCGTGGGTCTGAGGGTGATAGGAAGGAAGGATAAAGGAAGGCAAGGGGGCTAGGCCCCGTTCACTCCACGGCTGCCTGTTCACGATATTCAGCCAATGCCTAGGGAATTCCTTCTTAGTGTATATCCGGGGTCTCTCCTTCATAGGTACCCGTGAACGAACACCGTGTGGTTTCAGTCGACGATACCGTTCCGCACACGTAAAAAAGGGGCGTTAGGTCTTGTCACTGTTTCTGTTGACTCCGCTTTTTTTAAAAGAGCAAGATAAACCTCCCCTTGCAAATCACGCCGCCTTCTCTGACCCGTTTATTACCTACATTGACGGATTACCCAGCCTTTATTACTTACCAAGTCAACAGGGTGATTTTTTTAAATGTAGGCGCCTGATAGTAAACTATATGTTAAGTCTCAGGAATGGGAGTCAATGGCAGATACAAATAATGCGGTAATGGTGGCGCTCAGTTTAACGGCCTCATCAGCTGCTTTCTCACGCCCCGCTTAGAGGAGCCGGGGATGTGGGAAGAAAGAAACATGTGTGCTGGTAAAGACTTCCAATTCTATATGGTCCGGCAAACAAAAGAGGTTTTCTTCTCTCCGAGCCGCCGACTATGAGCGACTGACAATCGTTTGGTAGGAACGCGGCCTACAACGTAAATTACGCTACATTACACGCTGAATGGCTAAACATTTTTGGGATAAAACGCTTGTTTCCGTGTAGGCCATAATAACATTTATCAATGTGATGTATCCGTGTACGTGTTCCAGGTTCGCGAGAGGCTGCGTGTTGCGTTGGAGAGGAACACGGCGCTCGAGGAGGAACTAGCTTTAACTAAGGAAGAGGTAATTTTTCATGTATATAATTTTTTTATTTGCCACTGCAGCACAGCGCCGTGAAATTTAAAAAAAAACTTTCATACAAACCTTGTCTTGACAATGAGGGACCCAAAAAATAGAATTATCCAATTTGGTGCTGTCGTTCGGAAGTTATACGCGTACATACATTTATATAGATAAGGCGATTAGAGAAGTTACTGACTATTGCGTGACATGCTGCTATTAATTACTTTATACATACAGACATATACTCACGCCTTTTGCTCTCCGGTGTAGGCAGAGACAACAGAGCGCCATCTGCTTATGTCCTTACATACTTCACGAGCTTCTTCTTATTAATTATGAATTTTATATTAAGACGAAAATGAAACTGAAAATATATTATTTAATATCTGGTTCGCAATGCAACATGTAAAATATATAGGTAATAAAATGCAGTAGGGCTTTGAGAAAAGAGCCATTCTATTCACATAGCAAAATTGCATTGTAAGGTTCTACAAAACCTATTCATGCCGGGATATCATTAATACCATCTTTATCGGTGTCCACTTTAGTTTACTTTAGGTGCAGATTTGCACCTTAAGTAATCTAGATCCTTAAAAAATCTGCACCTTAAGTAGTTAATTCAATATTGCTGCTCCTGGATACAGTTGTATCCAGGAGCAGCAATATTGAATTCAGTCCATATTCCAATAACACAATATTCTATTACAGTTACAGCAGTATAAATCGTCGGGCGCCGCTGACGACAAACCCAAAGAAAACGGTACAGTCCCCACTGGATCCCCCGAGCAGAACGGCGAACAACAAACCACTAAGGTATGGCATGGCACTCCTTTGTATATATCTGTTCTATGGCTGACAGAAATGTTAAGGGTCGTCCATAAATTATTAAAATATATTAATAATTTTTGATTGAATTTTAAACTCGGACGGGACTAAATGTGATCAGGTCTAAATTACTTAGAAGCGTTCGTTTTCTAAGCTTGAAAGAGGGATGGAGCTATATAGAGTGTATTGCGCCATCCCTCTTTCTCGCATAGAAATGGAACGCTTATAGTACTTAGCACGTCATGGTGGCCCACAGGTTTCTGATCCTTATGCCGCCTTCTTACGAGACTGTTTCTACGAACCCAGGCTAGGCCCGACAAACCGTGTCCCGTCGTGAGTCTCATATGAAGCCATTTTTACGACGCTGGCCCTAGCTACTGTTCACTATGGTAACATATAAAAAAGGAACAAACACCGATAAAACGGAGCGTGTAGAAATCGTGTCTTGGAATTGCGCCCTTTGTTGTTCCATCCGGGTCACAAATGCAAAAAAAATACTTCCAAGTATGCTCATTATAGATCTGACGATGGCATAACCAGATTGAAAAACCTCTATATACGTATTCTTCAAAAAAAAATTCTTTATAAAAACCGGATGCCTGACTGTAATAGGCAAATTGTTTTTTTTTGTGATAATTGAAGTAATTTATGGATGACCCTTTACGTTTAATATCTATAAAATCACTACAAAACACAATATACATACATTGTAACCAAATGTATATACACTTAGAGAAACGTAATAGAAACTTAATAAATAATTGTTTTATTCAATAATTAGATAGCTTCGGCTGCGAACATATCAACAGACTTTTGACCGCACTTTTGAACATCGTCGTTAGGTTAACATTTCATAAGTCTAAATACATATATTCCTATAATTACATCTACTCTGCCTTACTAACAATTCTTATCTTATATGTAAAATTGAAAACTTTGTTATTGTTACTCTCATAGCTAAGAAGTTAACTGTCATGTGACTATTAAAATCAGATTTAGCTCCATGGCGCAGCAAGTGCAGCTGCTGAGGTGTTGGTTTCGAATCCCTAGTCTGACTAAGTGTAATTTTACTATTAGAAGAAATCTGCATAAATTTAATTTCAAATAGATTTGAAGTTGCTGATATGTTCGCAGCCTTAGTGGTTGGTGACTGTGCTATACTTTATTACATAACATATCTGAAGGGCTTCGGGAGCACTATATTATCAAGAAATATTGTAAATACAAAGTGTCAATTTACATGAATCCGTTCAAAAATGTTATGACTGTGTTGTGTGTATTCCAATTTTCAACTATAGGTTCTACTTAAATCATTGATTTGAATTAATATTTTGTATTCTCGTGTTAGTAGTTTTAGTGAAAATCACAATTACTATTTATATATTACCTATACAATTTCTGTATCTGGTATTACTTAATACTTAAAGTTTCTGGGAAGAAACATATTCTTTGTGACACTTCCATTAAAAAAAATCAATGAATTGAGTAAAACACCTTCCTTACATAAAAAAAATGCTTTAAAACTAAACAAATAGATACTAGATGATAATTTGTTTGTTATGGGCGACACAGGAGCAAAGTAATATTAACGGTGACACGGAGACGACAAGAAAAGTGTGCGAGCTCCAAAATACTATCGCCAAACAGGTTAGAGAGCAAGAGATAGAATATATCGCTGATGCATCATGTACCAGGTGGTACCAGGGTGGTGTGGTGAGCAGACGCTCTGATAGTAATCGGCAAGGGAAGATGAATATTTCATGAATTGTCCGTAAGATATTAAGAAGATGTAGCCTAGACTTAGATCTGAGTTATAATTTTTATGCGCGGGAATCTAAAATGTTTTCTAAAATAAAAGTACCCTAAGTTATGCTCTATAATTACAACTATCAGCAGTAAAAATTCTGTCAATATCGATCTAGCCGCTTTGGAGATCATTCTGAACAATCAAACAGAAACGATAGTGTAGTAATTGTTATGTAAAGTCATGGAATTTAACAACCTATGGAACCATAGGATATAGTTACCCTCCTACGGAAACCAAATAGTAATCATCTCCGGGAAAACAAACATTACCCGAAATTGTTATTTTTTTTTAAATATATATTTAATAAATCAATAAAAATATATTTGCTTTTGCTTCAACCACTCGCCCGATCGCATGTAAAAGAGAGTATTATATACGTATTTAGTTAAATCTAAATAATTCTAATAAACTAATTAGTCGAATATCCTACCAGAGCTGATCGTGAACCACACCATTCAAAAACTAACGTACCTAACAGCTCGGCCTGGCCGCCATTGCACGCTCGTGTCGCCATACTACATACAACGTACTGGTACTATATAGTACCTACTATTGTAATATGCAGCATAATTCGCCATTACGATGCATCGCATAACATCATATAACCTGTATGACGCTAACAAAGTATTAGTAGATTTAAAAACGTAGTCATTCACTGTATTGTAATATGTATTAAATATTTATGAAATTATCTGTAATTCCGTCTGTCTGACTGAAATATCTTTCAGCGTGTCATAAATTCAACAAACAAACAGTGGTAACAAAACCAGAGTTAAGAGATTTTTGTTGGCTTGCTTTCGTGAGAGTTGATGTCCAAATGTGCAAAACCACAATATCTCTTACTCGCGCGTAACGTAATGTATGAATGATCCTTTACAGAAAGTGTATAAAAGTATTTTTATTATATAATGTTATCTTTATAACATAGCACGGCTGTTTGTGACAGCTCTCGATAGCATCTACCGATGTCAATATAACCTCCAATCGACTCGGCTTTTATTTCAACTCGTTTGGCTGATGTCCAATATTTATTTAACGCAGCTACAATACAGTGAGCACAGTACTTAAATCAGTATGTTAATAAATATAAAATTAATAGCAAGTAAAAGTAAAAATAGCTTTTGAACAGTATGTGACCATTTGTCAGAATTTTATTGCCCACAGAAATAAAGACCTACCATTTTGCAAAGTTTTTGATCGGTGACCACGGCCACGGACAGTAATTAATTATGGTTTAGCATAAGTGGCTTTTAATTAATCATGATTTTGCAATAATTACTTGTAATGAGGCACGATTTTACATAAGTGGCTTGTAATGAATCATAATTTTGCAATAATTACTTGTAATGAAGCATGATTTTGCATAAGTGACTTATAATGAATCATGTTTTATATGAGTGGCTTGTAATGAATCATGATTTTGTATAAGTGGCTTGTAATGAATCATGATTTTGCAATAATTACTTGTAATGAGACATGATTTTGCATAAGTGGTTTGTAATGAATCATAATTTTTTATTAGTGGCTTGTAATGAATAATGATTTTTTATGAGTGGCTTGTAATTAATCATGATTTTTTATGAGTGGCTTGTAATTAATCATGATTTTTATGAGTGGCTTGTAATGAATCATGATTTTGTATAAGTGGCTTGTAATGAATCATGATTTAGCATGAGTGGCTCGCAATTAATAATGATTTCACTTGTTGCGTTCGTGTCATGGTGAAATACCCTCAACCACGGTCGTACTGCGATCAAAATTAGCTAGGTACTTCTTTATACGATTTTACTACTAGCATGCTTATAACGAATGGTTACCATACATACCATAGTACTGGCTACCTTTCAATCATGCATCAATGTTTGGCTATGATGCTTATTCCTAACTAATTCTAACAAATGGTATTATAGTTATTATGGGCTACCTTAACCATATCGAAAGAAGGAAGAATTATCTTATGTTGACTGGTATAACTGCGGCAGTCGTTCCCGCAAAAACCAGTATAAACCAAATCAAGAGAAAGAGAGTGGACACCAGGCTACAAAGTACAAGCTTGACAGCCGGGACTAACGTTAGTCTTGATTTTATACTTCGCGGCCAAAACCATCCATGGCACTCATGGGTTAATTTTTTAAGGTTTCGTACCTACCACAAAAGGTAAAATAGGAACCCTTATAAGAATACCACCGTTTCACCACCGATTTACTCAGGAACGGGTGGACATAGCAAATTTATATTTATACCAGATATTAAGGTCAATAGTCTTATTAGGTGTATAAAAATCAAAAGCGTCAAATTAAAATTGGAAGCGTTCATTCGTTTTTATAGATAATGGTACGGAATCCTTTGTGCGCGAGTCCGACTCTCACTTGACCGGTTTTTAAATTGCCATATTACCGTCAATTCTTATAAACTTGGAATAGTGGTCGGGATACTCGAAGCCTGGTTTTTAAGGTAGCCCTGAGTCTTAGTCGCATGCTTAGCTAACATATATATAGTTGGACTAACTGTCGAAGGTATGGCGTATAAACAAAGATGAGATTTGAAACTCTGCAACTATTGTTCCTGATCCTGTCTTAATCTGAATGGGGATCTTTAAGAAGGGCATAAGAAGGTTCTTCCAGGGTCGTTGACGCCCCTTGTGTTGCATACGTCCATTGGCCGCAGTAACCGCTTCCCATCAGGTGGGCCGTGAACTTGTCGGCCACCTGAGTGGTATATAAAAAAAGTTGTTTACTTTGACACCCCTTTCCAGAAAGCGTATTGAATAATTCGGACCCTACGCTAAATGCAAAGTG
The DNA here is from genome assembly GCA_946251805.1 of Cybosia mesomella. Taxonomy (NCBI): domain Eukaryota; kingdom Metazoa; phylum Arthropoda; class Insecta; order Lepidoptera; family Erebidae; genus Cybosia; species Cybosia mesomella. The sequence continues at coordinate 1,421,386 of OX276403.1, read as the reverse complement.
CTTCATATTTATCGCTAAGCCTTTAGAGATTAAATTTACTAAATCCTTTCTTATGACATACATGGAAGCTACATTTTCGTATTTCTAGCTCCAGGTAGTTTTACTGGTGGTAGAAATTTGATGACACAAATTTGTCACAAAATTCGGCCGGGTTGGTAGCACCGTGCACGATTGCGAAAAACCCTCCATAGTAATCCAATTTCGGTTTGATTGCGTTCAGGGATCAGAAAGTGCATAGCCGGGCAGGGGAATTGTGGTCGCAGCACTAGTGGGACCGGTGGGTGTCACGCGGTGCTGCGACGACAATCCTCTTCTGATGAGGCCGTCAAGCTGAGTGCCACCAGTGTTAACATGGTACTTGTATGTAATGGTGACCCTCTTTCCTGAGACTTTACCTTTAGCTTACCATCAGGCGAGGTGAAGTCAAATTGACGTGTCCTAAATATAAAAAAAAAGTAGTTTGGACTCTGCGCTGATGAGTCAGAAACGCGAAAAATACCTTCCTCGTTATAATATTGGTATAGATCAGATCTCATCTTTATGTATGCCATGTAATATATACACAGACGTCACTAGTAACCATAGACAACAATTCATTGACACTAACACAATTACCACTGGTCACCATTGTTCACCGTAGTTGGTACTTACGGTAACTCATACAACAATAGGTATTATTACGGTAAGTGGAATTGGTATGAGAATAAATGTATACCCTTTTTATTTTATTTTCGCGCGGAAATCCCTTCGGATGCCCCCCCGCCGGCTAGCGGGGGTGGTTATGTCGGGCTTGAACCGACTAACACCGCACTCCGTCTCGGGTCTTAAAACGCCGGGGTGTAAGGTTGCCCATAGAGCATATCCCTCGCACCCCGACTGACCCTGGGCCATCTCCGGTTTCGAGATGGCCCCCTCGTTTTTGGGAACCGCGGTGTCCCCGTCTTGCCCCGGTTTGGGGGAGGGAATAAATGTATACCCTGAGGAATTTATTATTGAGTAAAGTTGAATGTGCTAAATCTGATTTCTCTTTCTAATTAGCGTTAGCGTGGCTAAGGAGTCAACCTAACGAACGAGAGGTCCCGCATTCGAATCCTGACCATTAAACTATCAACGTGAACCCACTCCTAACACAAGCAACTGGCTTAGCTGGAGGGATTAGGGTAGAATATTAGTAAATTCGGTTACTAATATTCTTCAAAATGAAATAAAAAATGTACACAGTCAACCAGACAGACTTGAATTCTTGAACTTGATGATATATTTAAAAAACAAGCACCATTTATTTAAAATAAAATAAATTTGTAAATTTTTTATTGCTTATTTAAAATTATATATTTTATTTGTATATTATTATAGATCTTACTGAATAGGTTTAATACTACACAAAATTCAATTTCGAAATAATTCATTGTATACAAATATCATTATACTTTCAAAATTTACTGAATTAATTTAATCGAAGCATTTACTTAACTTACTTTGAACTAAATCCTTGTTAGCGAATAAAAATATTCGACTATATTTGCTCCATCAATTAGACTGCACTCCGCCTGATGTCAAGGGCTCCAAATAGTACTGGCCACCGCTACAGATACTATCACGATGGTGTTCGTTGGTTTGACGGCCTCGAGGGATGGTTTTCACGTCCGTGAAATTAATTTGTCCCGTCTGTGGTGCAGCGGTAGTGCGTTCGACTACTAATAGTTGACTGCATTGGAATTGCACTTGCAATTGGCATTGGTCCGAGTGTTTCTATGTATAACGTGTATGTATTTACAAAAGAAAATGTATCTAAGTATTTTTATCCGCATTCTAGTACCCATAACATAAGCTAGTTAAGCTATGCTTACATTGGGTCTAGATAGCGCCGTGTAGAATGTCGTAGAATATTTATCTAACTGTGGGCAATTTGTGGTACAGTCAGCAGAGTTGAGCTCGTGGCAGCGGCGGGTGGCCGAGCTCAACAACAAGGTGTCGGAGCTCGAAGAGCGCCTGGTCAAGGGCGAAAAGGAGCTCGGCAAGAAGCAAGACGAGTGCGCCAAGCTGCAGAGGGACCTCCGGGAGAACGTCGCGCAGAAGGAAGATCAGGTCTGTATTCGATGTAGTCAGTTTTGAATGTCTTGGGTTATATATTTTACTGGGCCCCACGCTTATGTCGAGGGCTTACCCGGGGTGCCCAGCAATGGGTACTTGGGAAGGCCACCGTGTGGTTTTAGTCGGTCCGATTCCGACACGCCCACCCCATTGTCGGCACCGATGGGGTGAAGCCCGTGGGGGTTTCCACACGCTAAAAATTAAAATAAAAAAAGGTAGTGAATGTTGGGTGTGGCAGAAGGAACATGAAAGTAAACTGAATGCTGTGGAATGAGAAGTCCGAGAAGTATAGCTGGAGTGGCCTTGATGGACCGAGTGAGGAACAGCGTGATAAGGGAATGTTGTGGTATGTTTCAAGATGTAATGACCAGGATAGAGAAAGGGATGTTTTGATAGTGGGGACACGTAGAGAGGATGGAAGAAAGAAGATTGGCGAAACAGATTTATAGGTAAGGGTGAATGAGTAACGCAGACCTAGGCGTCATCTATGTCAATTAGATCGAGGACATTCTAAAGAAAGGCCAGGTCACGAGTACCCGGAACCGGCGAATGAAAATAGAAGAAGCAGTACGTGTATACCAGAATTGTACCAAGTGGAAACATGTGGTCCCTGTCTACTCCATTGGGCAAGAGGCCAAAAATTGGTATTTCTTCTCTGTAAATAATCCGTTTTCCACCAATACTATAGAACTCTTAATAAGACACTTCTTTCACTCAGGAGGAGAGGATAACGACCTTGGAAAAGCGGTACTTGAACGCACAGCGCGAGTCCACATCGCTCCACGACCTCAACGAGAAACTCGAGCAGGAGCTACAGCACAAACAAGCACAGCTGAAGGTGAGTCTACCGTCAGGTCTACCGTCGGCTACCGTAGGATAGACTCAGCAGGTGGAGAAGACTCGTGTCTCTTGAGTCTCTTCAATCAATGAAAGTGTGGCGATACCACATGTACCCAACGCCATCTACCGACGGCAAGCTGAACTACTTCAATACTACTACAGAACTACAGATTCAAAAATTTCCTCCACAAAAGCGTGGGTAGCTTAGTGGTTAAGGAGTCAGCCTTACGATCGATAGGTCCCGGATTCTAATCCTATCCATTACGGTACCGACGAGTTAGGGGGAATAATAATCATTTAGGTTACTGATATTCTTAAAAAAAAGAAATCGTAGAAAACTTAGAACAAAAATGGCGTATTTCATTGGTTGAAGAAACTCAGGAGACAGTAGTCTACAGGTGCCGTGCGTCAGAGGCAGGTCTGTGGTTATAGAACAGGTATTTATTAGGTGTCAGGAGCAAGACTTCTAAGTATACTACTAGACAAAGTGTGTAGAACGAAAATTGTGTGACGGCTCCTGGTAGAGGCGGCAATGAATTTTAATTAGGGTTTTGGAACGGGACGCGGAAACTAGCTAAATGAGGTAATGTATCTACCCTAGCAGTAGCAGGCCGGGACGGCGGGGCGACTAGCCCCCCCCCCCCCACAAACCGGGGCAAGACGGGTACACCGTGGTTCCCAAACCCCTGGGGGCCATCTCGAAACCGGAGATGGCCCAGGGTCAGTCGGGGTGCGAGGAAAAAGCCTTATGGGCAACCTTACACCCCAGTGTCCGAAGACCCGAGACGGCGTGCGGTTTTAGTCGGTTCAAGCCCGACATAACCGGAGGAACATACGAGGGTATTTCCGCACGAAAAAAAAGAAAAAAGTAATGAATCTTAAACCAATCTGTATAGACATAGCGCGCCTTTTTAAAATGTCATCTGTATGACGGCTACAAATAGTGGTCAGGTTGTGGTCTGGAATCGATACCAAATCTTTTGTTCTGCACAGGAAGTATAGAAGTATACTTTGAAGTCATAGTGTATCCCATTTATTCTACAACGAAACTGAAAAAGTAACTAATTTCTTTTAGACGTTATAGTGTAGGCACCACTTGTATCTAATGCATGCATATTATACTTACAGTCATAAAGATTGATCACTTGTAAATAATGTAGGTTCTTAATATCTAGATGTACCTTTTTTTTTTTTTTTTTTTCGTTCGGAAATCCCTTCGGATACCCCCCCGCGTGCCAGCGGGGGCGGTTATAATCTAGATGTACCTAACAGACTTTCTCGTGATACCTTGCAGGAGTACTCTTGGACCCAGTATTTTAAATATCCTATGTAGTTATTAGACGACACTGAAGATTTTGATTTAAAAATTTAAATAAACAATTAAGACCCATTAACACGATGCCATTTTCTTGTTAATCCAAGAGCAGTAATTGAATGCAGTAAATTAAGCGCAAAATGATCTTCAGGAATGGTAACCCACTGTTTACATATGGATATTAGTTGAAAATATGAATGCAATTATTGAATCCAAATCTTGACAAGAAATAATCGCTAGTGTCTTTTGTTTACACACCATGCGATTATATTTAGGCAATTATTGCGTTCAAGTTTTGACTTTCCTACAAAGAGACTTGTACGTGAGTTTGCAATTTATTATGCTTCAAGTGTTGCACACTGATTTGCGTTGGCGAATTTTTAATTCAAGTATCGAACATTTTAGAAGAGAGTTGTTTATTAAAATAAAAATAAAAAGTATTGAAAATGGGCGTTTCCGCTTGCTCCTACTAAGTTCTCCCACTGGTAGGAGCACGAGGATAACCTATTCCTCGTGCTCCTACTTTTCAGTAGGAGCACGAGGAACACTTAGTTTTATTTCCTGTTGCTCACACTCTTCTCACAATATAGCTTCTGGGTTAGGTAAGGTTGGAACTGTGACCCCAACAGAGCGGAACGGAACTACATGTCCGGAAAGTTGAATTTCGATAGCAAGCTAGTATTCTGATGATTTAATAAAGGTTATTGACATTTATTGTAGTATACTGAAAATGTAAATAACATAATATGGCTGCGGTAGCCTAGTGGTATGGGTAATGGACTGCTGAGACGAGGTCTCGGGTTCGATTCGGTTTTACCATGGCACACACCAATGACTTTTCGATGCTTTTCGAAGTTATGTGTGTATTTATCGCAGGTTTATAAGTGCCCGGTTAATGGCAATAGGCTCGCCACCTATTACATTGGGACCTAAACATAAACTGGCGAAATGTGGGTGCCAGCACCTCTGCCTACCCCTTCGGGGATATAGGCGTGAGGTTATGTTATGTAAATAACAAGAATTGTGATGCACATAATACTGCATTTGTGCAGAGAATTTTTGAAGTGAAGCTTTCGGACTAAAGGAAATAATTAGCAAAATAAATGTTCTAAAAATGTAGTATTACAAGGCAAGGTAACGATAAAAGATTCTATTTATATGGGTTATTCATGTTTGCAAAAGAATCCAATTGAATACGAAAATTGCATAAGAAATTAGTGTATGTGTTTTTTATGCCAAGATCAGTCTAGCGTAGAAAAATTGTCTAATAAAGCAAGAATGTGACATGTAATTCAGACGATGCAACTAATTTCTTGCTTCGATTTTATTGTATGCAACAGGCAAGAAACTTAAATAGTGTAAATGGGTCTCTTAGGTAGAAACTTCAATGCAACGGTGGAATGAAAGGAAAATGAATAAATTAGGGTGTACACCGTACGGGACCTGACTAAGACCTTCAGGGTCCAGCCACCACAAGCCGGTGGCTGGACCCTGAAGAGCCGGAGGCTCAGACGCAGGCTTTTTCTCAGAGTTGGGAGCTCAGACGGCAGTCGGAAGGGAAAAGGGGGAGAATTAGTAAGCGGACCCTGGGCTACGAAGTAACTGCAACTGGGATCTATGCTAAGATTATGATGATGAGTGAAAGTTATCATTTGAATTCCAATTTTGTTATTATAACCAGTACAATCGTTTGTCTATTTATAAGCGGTACGATTTTATGCTCTACTATCGGCTCCAAAATAACTCTCAAATCAATGTGCAAAATGCTCTAATAATTTTCTTGTCTGTAATACATGTTTTTAGCTTCAGTGTCGTCTGAACTGTTCTAACAAAACTAACCCTAACCAGTAGCGACCACAGTCAGTGCTTTCCGCAACCATCAGCACCTTCATGCCATGTCTCCCCCAGCTCCAAGAGGAGAAGATAGCGGCTATCGAGGAGAAGCTGGAGCTATCCACGCAAAAGCTGGCGCAGATGTCCAGCTTGCCAGAAATGGAGGAGCAGCTGAAGGCTAGGATGGAGGCTCTGAGCCAGGTGGGTTCAGTGTGAGATTGTAGGAGATGGAGGAAGAGAGGTTTCCAGAAGCTTGAGATTTGCTTGCTTCTTTTTTGTTTGCGTTAGGATATGGCTAGGTCATGTGTTCAATACTGCTGGAATTAAAAAAATTAAATACATTGTTGATGATCTGACACCTGACTGACCTGATGACGCAACATGACGTATTTCAAGTTAATAATATATTAATGGCTAAAGTAAATTAATCTAAATCACATTTTTGCCAAAGCCAATTTTTGAACTTTAGGTAGTGCAGCTTCCAGGTTCGATTCCTGAGTTAAGAATCCTCAGTAGCAGCCAACAAGGATCTCTAATTGTGTATGACTTAACCTAGGCAGTTCTTTTTTGAATAACTATAGGTCTCTCTTTTTAAAATAGGTATTTTAGTATACGTATTATATAATTATATAGTTTATTATTCTTCTAAAAAGCAGGTATTCTTATTAGGCGCGTCTGTGTAACATTTTCTTTTCGTTATATTCACGGGATATAAAATCAAGAGGAAATGTGTCGCAGCTGTCTTTTGGGTACCACAAAGCTGCGAATGTGTTCAGCATAAATGCGATTGACTTCTAACTGAAATCTACATTTACACTTGGCCATAATATGTACTAGGTCATGCCCGCGGTTCCAACCGCGCGAAGGTTGGTTATCTTTTTTGCTCATGTTTCCGGTTCAATTGGTTAGCAATCAAACATACCGCAGACTTAATCTGATCAAGATCTTTCTAATAGAAAAAACCGCATCAAAATCCGTTCAGTTTTTGCATCCATGGCGACTAAACAAAAAGAATTCAAAAATAAACAATTTTTTGTTCAGAATCGTTCATTTAACATATCCCAATTTCTTTTTTGAATACCTCCAATTTACAGACACAACTAATTTACAATTATATAATAGTATATATATTTTAGGTGGCACAAGCTGCCATACTAACGTGTTTTAAGAGCATTTCCCCTAGATTTGAGTAATATTCCGTGAATATCTTACTATCTATCTAAATCTATCTAGCTTATTGTCTTGTGTTAGTTATATGTTATATAAAATTAGTCTATATGCTAGAAAATTTTTGAGTGAAAACAGTTTTGAGAACATATATAAGATATAAATTAATCAAAAGTCAATAAAACAATTGTGACATTAAATTGAAGGTATTAATGTTGTAACTAATTTCAAATAATCATGCTTTTTGCTTCTCATTGTCCATTTGCATTGTTTAGTTAGTGTGTGAGTGTAACATCATTCTAATTCGCTATGAAGTCTTAATGTAGTTGACTTAGAGTAGGCAGGAACCCTGAGGGCTTAAGTCCATTTACTGTTAAAAGTTAAGGCATTCACAATTCGTTTTGCAAATTTCAATTTCTAAACTGCGACTGTCTCATTTTAAATGATTACTCAGTTTGATTACTCTACCGACTGAGGTGTAGCTACGTAGACAAGAAGTTTAACAAATCCAGGACTAGTCTAGATATTTTAATATCAGTTTTTAATACCAGACTTATTCGTGAATCACATTATAGTGCCGTGTGGGCATCAAACCCACAACACTCGATTAGCAGAGTAAAAATAAAGTTTTTTTTTCATGTACTTTCAATGTTAAATGCGATAGCTATTCATATATATGTAGTAAAGTCTTATCGATGGCTTTTCAGTATTTAAGCTCCTGGGTTCGATTCCTGGGTTTATAAAATTCGGGTGCACGCCGTAATTGAACTTTGGCCAGTAGGTACCCTCAATTCCATAGGACTTCAGATATATGGGTGTTGGATCTCTTCTGTCTGCCCTTTGTGTATATAATAGAATAATATAATATATGACATATTGACAACGTATATATTTTCTTTGTTATATGTACTAATACGACGACCGACTCGAAAATGACGCAGATCCAGGTGAAATAATTAAGTATAGAGAGAACATAGTATAGATTTAGATTTATTAGTTTATCAAGATATGTCTTTAAGGTCCCAAAAGGCCCCTTTTTAGTTATCCTGTGGCTGTTTAGTTACCCTGTGGGCTTAGCCCATATAAATAGCTGATTTATGTTGGCACTGAATAAGTGCCTAAGTTGCGTCTCGCATTTATTTAAATAGTAGACTTAAGGGTACCGTGGAGCAATATATTTTAGAGTTTTTTTTTTCTTTTAAAATCCACAAGTCAGATTGAATTATTTTTTTAAAGTAGTTGATCAAATACAACGTATTATTTTACATTAAATAGTGCTAAATTCATGCATTTCCCGGTGCAGCACGAATATGCACACTCGGTCGGGAAAGTACACACTTAGCTATTAGATTACTTTAACCTTTTCTTTCATTTATTTCTTATGAAGAGAATAACTAATTTATTTGAAGTAACCAGTTTCGAATTCTCTCAATCTCAATTGTAAACATACTTGTTTGAATGAATAATGCACGCTACGCATGCTACATACATTATATTTCTAATAATACATAAATTTTATTTGTAACATAATTTATTTTTGGTTTAGTATAAATAGTTTATGTCTAGGAAATATAAACACACACACTCATGCAAAACTACCATAAACATATGATATTATGTAGCTTTATCTAGAAAACTAAAGCCATAATTATTTAGTGCAAAGCTGATTTTCATTTATACTTTACATTTCAGTTTCACACATCATTATAGATGTATCTAATGATAAATTAATTACTTATTTTAGTAAAATGCTCACTGAAATTAATTAATCACAGACATAAAATAAATCGTTCACTTGAATTAATGAATTGTTTACATGAATTAATAAATTATTCAATTGAATTAATAAATTGTTTACACTATTTTATAATTTTTTTCTGTAAATATTTAATTATCGACGTGAATTTATAAATTAATCACATGAATTTATAAATTATTCATATGAATTTATAAATTATTCATATGAATTTATAAGTTATTCATATGAATAAAACATAATACACATGAATAATTATTTATTCACATAAATTCATAAACTGTTCTTATGACTTGATACATCAATCAATCAATCAATCATCCACCTATTCTAGTCCACTGCTGGACATAGGTCTCCCTCAATGAGCGCCATAGCGCCCTCTCTTCAGCTTGCCGCATCCAGGATCTGCCCGCAGTCTTGATACATACCTTACTTGAAATAACGTTATAAGTTCAAAACTAGTGTGGTCGGAATAATAAATATCCTTTGATAGTACTTAACACAATATTTGTTGGCGACTCGGCAAACGTAGTGTAGGACGCCCTCCGGCCAGGTGGGATGACGATCTGCGAAAGACTGCGGGCAGATGCTGCATGCGGCAAGCTGAAGACAGGACGCTATGGCGCTCATTGGGGGAGTCCTATGTCCAGCAGTGGACTAGAATAGGTTGATGATGATGATGAAATACTTTATACTAAAATCCTTTTCATATGATGATATTGGTTTGGTCTCATTTTAATATTTTGAATTAATCGATTAAAACGATCTATTTCGTCGAACTGTCACAATATATTATATAAATAAAAATGAATCGCTAAATTGGTTGTTAAGCGCCAATTTCGGTATAGACTTGACCGATTTTGATCATTTGTTTTATGTTTTGGACGAAATTATTACAAATCCACCGGAATAGTCGGCACCCTGGTGACGTCGGGGCGAACAGCTAGTTACTTTTAAATATTAAATACACGTTTTTATCTTTGAACATGTATGTGCTGTATTAGATAACATTGTATCATTTCAAAATGAATTCAAATTCAATTCTATTAATGCTGTAATTAAAATTAATCTTCCATAGAAATAGTCACGATAAGATATTTTTTAAAGGCGTCAAATCTCAAAACTTTAAATATTATGAAAGACTTTTATAACTCCCATTATAATCATAAAATGTACTTTCAATCTGACTTTTAACTAAAATAACTTCGAAATTCTAGCACGTTCCTCCACGGTACCCTTAACACGTTGTCTCGTAGCTGAATATCCGATATACTTGTTTCCAGGCCCAGGAACGGCACGGCTCGGCCGAAGACCGTATCCAAAGGCTGGAGGCCAGCGTGGAGGAGAAGAATGCAGAGCTGATGAGACTGAACCAACGACTGAGGATGAACGAAGAACACAACACGAGACTGTCCGCCACCGTTGATAAACTACTGTCCGAGTCTAATGATAGGTACGTTCAGCAACTACTATGTTACTACTCACCCATTGGTGAGATGGTCACGTGACGCGACGAGCACACGTGACGCTGGTCGCGATTTAGGTATTTCCCACACATCGCTTGGAGAATACTGCGAGGAGAAGGACTGAACGCCTACCACGTGCGTCACGGGCTCGTCGCGTCACGTGACGCTGGTCGCCGGTGTCATTTTTTAATTTTTATATTTTTAATTTTTGTATTTAATTTTTTTTATTATTTTACCCGATATTTTTTTTGTTTCAAATACATATTTTGTCGATACCATGTCATCTCACCAAATTCAGAGACCTAATTTTGTGACACCTTATATTTTTGAACTATACCTATAGTCGGTTGAAAGCACAGAGCGAATACAGAGAGGTGTTGTAATTAGATTTTGACAAAGCGCGCGACTCTTTGCGGGCGTGAGGGTGGGGTGAAGAGGGGTTAGGTACCGCCCGCTTTGGCCCAGGGTCAGACGGGGTACGAGGGATGTGCTCTACGTATTAAGACCCGAGACGGCATGCTGTTTTAGTCGGTTCAAGCCCGACATAACCGCCCCCGCTGGCCGGCGGGGGGTATCCGAAGGGATTTCCGCACGAAAAAAAAAAAAAAAAGAAGAAGGTACCGCCCGCTTCTTTATTTTACATCTACCGGTTAATACAACTAATTATTCTGAAAGTACTCACTTCATTCTATGTACCTTTTTTTTTCGTGTGAAAATCTCCTCGGTTAGCCCGCCGCCGGCCAGCGGGGGCGGTTATGTCTGGCTTGAACCGACTAAAACTGCACGCCGTCTCGGGTCTTTAGATGCCGGGGTGTAAGGTTGCCCATAAAGCCTTCCCTCGCAGTCGATCATTCTATGTACCTCACACTTCCACAGATAGTATAACTACCTCACACTAGATGTCAATAAAAGTAACAGCGAGGTAACAGTGAGGGCTGAAGCTTTCCACGTGTCCCTCTGATTAGCAGATGGCACAGTGGAGAGCAAATAAGTGGGCCATCTCGAAACCGGAGATGGCCCAGGGTCAGTCGGGGTGCGAGGGATATGCTCTATTTGTAAGCTTACACCCCGGCGTCTTGAGACCCGAAACGGCGTGCGGTTTTAGTCGGTGCAAGCCCGCTTGCCGGCGGGGGGGTATCCGAAGGGATTTCCGCACGAAAAAAAAAAAATAGGTACTCGGATACAAAGTATCGCCATCTAACATCGAGTGGAGATAAATTTGAAGATACTGAGTCTTAGAGAGCTGTGCACAAGATGAACGCCGACATTACACTGGCACTACGCCTACTGCAATGTTGGGCCCGAGAGTCACAGTGTAAAGTTACTTAGGCCGCCTCCTCTCTGTGTATCTTGAAAAGAAAGGCGGAGTGGTAGAGTCAAGCAACAGTCATTTTGGCCGTTGCATGAATGGGCCGACTCGACCGGGGAAGCACGACCCTCTGACAGAATATCGACGCCAAGTAACAGTATTTGAACTGTTGCGTTCCGTTTGGTGAGTGAGAGTGCCGGAGCCCAAACTCCTTTCCCATCCCCTCCCAAACTCCTTTCCCATCCCCTTTCCTTTACAGGGTCGGCAGCACGAGTGTGACGCCACTGGTGTTGCACACGTCCATAGGCCGCGGTAACCGCTTCCCTTCAGGTGGGCCGTGTGCATGTCTGCCACCTTAGTCGTATAAAAAAAAAAGTTATCGCCACAAATTTTGCAAAATTCTCTCTAAGCTAAGAGATTGAACTTAAAATGTGAAATGACGTCACTTCCATGGTAATCCCAGTATGGTGGGGGGGTTATTTAAAAAGTGCAATTCAATTGAGTTACGAGATCTTCTTCCAGTTTACGCATGCCCATCTGTACTCACCGCTCCAAACGGTTCCAGAGACGGCTAATTCGATCGCCTCATAGCAGTCTCTCCACTTTACAGACTGCTACTCGGAGGAACACGCAGGAGAACTGAGTGGTGTGAAAACGTGAGCCACTCCCGCCACGGCATAATATTCCATTTTATTTATTAAATTTAATTTTGCAGGTTGCAGGTCCATCTCAAAGAGCGCATGCACGCACTAGATGAGAAGAACGCGCTCACCCAGGAGCTGGAGAAGACTAGGAAGTATGCCGATGAACTCCTCGCAGAGAAACAGGAGATCCTCAAAGAATTGTCGAAGTGGCGGATGGAGACTGAACAGGTGAAGAATTCTGAACTTTTGATTTAATATGTAAAAAATATTGTCTGACTGTATATCAGTTTTAGGAGAAGTTGTTGTAATTTGCGACGTATATTTGACGTTGGGACTGTCTTGATCGAATTCTCGTTCTTAAAAAAATAAGATTAGATTCTGATTAAATTTGGATTTGCCTAGCTCGGTGTTGTGTTCCTATTTATGCTTAAGATCGCTATAGGGAGAGTGATAGAACCCATAGTGGGATGGCTTCATTCATTTTGGGCACTAGATTAATGCACCACGTGATGGTAGGACGACAAAGAGCTTACCCAGTAGACTGTGTTTCTCTTTAGCGCTGTTGAATAATAAAGACGCTGTTAACTGAGTAACTTATCAGATCTCTGCTAGAGTCCTGCGTTTTGATCACTTTGCAGAACTGATAACAGTACTGTTGCTTCTATACTCCTCCAGCGATTCTCGATAACTAAGAATGTGACTTTCTATTTCAAAGATCGCTTCGAAAACAACCGTCTGAAAGCGAAGCAAAGTTCGCCACTGGTACGACGCGTAAGAATCCCACAGAGCATTCGTCTCGATTACCAACCATAATGGAATTTTACGATCGAATCGAGACAGGTATCGATTTAAATATCGATATTAAAATAACATTGCATCTTTTATCATACGGCACTCGATGCTGGTAGGTCCTGCAAATTATTTCTCACCATCTAAAGACCCCTTTCATATGTTCCAGTTAAAGCGGCAGATGCTAGAGCAGGAGATCGCCTTCAACATCCAGCAGACGGACGCGCTGACGCGCTCGCTGTCCCCCGCGGCGCCGGGGCCGGGACCGGGGCCGGGGCCGGGGCTGTTCGCGCCGCTGGCCGGCTCGTGGGAGAAGCTGCAGCAGGCGCACGCGCTGGCCGCCGTGCAGCAGAACTACGACGTGGCCAGCGACGCCGAGGTCATTGCTTTGGCTTACATAGTTGTTATGGGCGGGACTGCTATCTGACCTACCCACCCCAAGAGGAAAATCTGCACCAGGCTCGGCCGTTAATTAACCTTGAAAACCTTGGTGTTTATAAATCTTAAGGCTTTCACCCCCTTCACACCCCCTTGCTTAGCCTCGACCAATCAGGATCGAGCGCATCGGTTGCGCAGCTCTCAACCACTCACGACCGATCACGTTGTTTCCCCCCTCCAACTGCGCCTATAAATACGCCAGTGACTCGGGCCGCTACATCAGTCGCAGCGAGTTCGCCGCCGAGGAAGGTTCTCCGCACTCGACGGCGTCCCGAGCTGTACCACTGAAGATGTCGACCGCAGTGATCGACGAAACGTCTGGAATTCAAGTTTCCGATGGACCACGGCCAAAGAGCCCGGAAACAGTATATTCTACAAACCTTGGTGTTTTCCCAGAGATAACCCAGGTGCAATAACCATCTCGGAGATAGGCACGACAACTTAACAAGATTTCATTCCTATTGGATGAATAGTGTGATACGGACACGCGTAAGAGACGAACGAGCTTCTTTATCTTTATAGTTCCGTACCCGAGGGGTGCCCAACAGAACCCTATATTCAGTAGTCACATAACATAACATAATATAACTTCACGCCGGTATCCCCGAAGGGGTAGGCAGAGGTTGCACACCCACGATTCGCCAGTTATGTTTAGGTCCCAATGTAATAGGGGGCGAGCCTATTGCCATCTACCGAGCACATTAGCGAGCGATAATCAACATTTTTAATAACTACGAAAAGTCAGAGGTGTGCCCGGGGCGACTGGACATCGAACTCGAAAATCTAAACCATATAATACCGTACCGTATCATACATACCATACTTTACCATACCCATCATATTAGGTTCATTTAAGTTTTAATAATAATAGTAAGGTTCATTTAAGTTTTAATAATAATAGTAAATATTCTACGACATTCTACTCAGCGCTTTCTAGACCCAAAGTAAGCATAATTTAACTAGCTGATGTTATGGGTTCCAGAATGCGGATAAACATACTTATATACTTTTTTTTTTTGTAAATACGTACATATTATACATAGAACCACCCAGACCAGTTTATAGCTAAAAATCTGTGTTTTGGACGTGACAACGTCTTATAATTCGATGGAGCCGGCTGCACGCACGAAAAAACATGACGTATGCGGCGTTACCTCGCTCTGAGGCGTTCCGTTTAATATGACGTTGTCACGTTCAATTATCGTCAGTAAACCGACTTTACAGACAACCGATTTTTGTTTTTAATAACAGCATACCATTTACCATTTTTTCTGTTTTAATATTTTATTTCTTTTCTTTAATTTAGATGTATGACATTGTGTCACAGAACGACGAGTCTGACGGTGGAGTGGAGGGGGGACACACGGACGCCGCCGCGCTGGCGCTGATGCTGCAGGAACAGCTCGACGCCATCAACACCGAGATACGACTCATACAGGAGGAGAAGCAAAGCACCGAGGCCAGGGCCGAGGAGTTGGAGTCCAGGGTAAGAGGAATAGGATTCTAGAACTTGTCCACTTTTCATCATTTTGTAGGGTACCGCTGAGTGGGTTGTCGATGTCATATCAAAGCAGGAGCCAGATTCAGTAACCACCATGTTTTAAAAAGCGCTTGATTTCAATTCGAATAAAAAATAAAACGTAAAGACAACTTGGGTATTCAGTATGATCTATCAGAACAAAACCTACCCACACGGTTTTTTAAACCTTCAGAACCACTCAGTGATTGTGTTTTTTATAAGTCTTCTAATAACTTTTGAAGTCACACATTTCAAAAACGTGGTTTTATTGAATCGGGCCGAGTATGATACACGGCAGGGTGTTTGGTCTTGGGTTTTAAAAAAACGACTATTCATATTAACACAGGTTTCATAAAAACAACCCGTAGCAGTCGTCATCGCTTACTGCTGAGTCCTCACAAATGGTGATGGGTGATCATTTTAATCTAACTGTGTCTGAAAGGTGAAATAATATTTGCAAAACTATTGTAGAACCGTTGTTTACGGCACGATCACAGAACAAATACAGACAGCAGGCGGCCAAAGTAACTGTGCACATTTAGTGTCACACTCTCGGGCTTACGATGTGGTTACTAGTGACCGCTTAGAGCCATACTCTCAGTTTATTAAAAAAAATACATTGAGATAAAATCATAAATTGGTTTTTTTTAACTGAATTTTCTCGTCATTTATCTTGGAAGTTCGAATTCTTTTTTTACTTCGGGCCACCAACCAGGTGGACACCGAAGTCTTAAAATCACGCTTATAAAAATCAAAATCTTACACCCACTTTTTATCACTTTTCTCGACGTTTCACATGATTCTAAGTCTAATTAAGCAAAAAAAAATTTTGTGTCGGTCTGTCTGTTTACGCAATAACTCAAGAACCACTTATCCGATTTAAACAATTCTTTCGCCAATCATCTTGTTTGGTTAATGGGAAGAACTGATTAGATTTTGGGGTTTGTACGTTCAAGGTTTCGGATACCTACCATACAAATTGTCCCAAAAAAATCATTTTTTTGTGTTTTTGACGTCAAAGACGTTTGATTTGATATCATTTAGAGATAGGATTAGTGGGTATGTGGGAGGGATACGACTACTTATTATTAAAAACAATTTTGAATAAAAATACTACAACAAAAATATCTAAGTTTGGCCCGAAGTTCAATCTGTCACTGTGTGATTTCCGCCCCACTAGATTTTTTGTTTGTAAAGTTTATTATTACGTAGTACTACTAACTGGTCAGTGTATAGATGTGATTAGTGGGTGAGTGGCATTAGTATTGTTATGTCCAGGCAACGATTTCTGTGATAGTCCGCTAAGTATGTAATCGAAGGTTGTTAACCCAATTCTTGCAAAAATGTTATTTAACCTTTCTAGATTCATTAATATTGTCATTCGATCATAGAATGGGTCTCCAAATAATATTGCAGACAAATCGCAAAATATGAATTTAAGATGATTCAGAAAGTTATATTTTGATTAATAATTTATAAATAATTATTATTATTGTAAATAAGTGTACTACCATTATCAAACCTATATCAGCTGCATTTTACGATTGATTTACCCGATTCTACGATCGATTGACGACATCCTTCATTATTTTTATTCCAATTATTTTCTGGTACTGGATGGCAGTATAAAATCTTTCTTCCAAATATTGAATAACCGGATCGGAATTTCTTTTTAACTACTTTTTAGAACAGCTCTCGTATTTGAGGAAAACGCTAAGATGGTGACTATACAAATGTCAACTATAGTTTGACAAATATAAAGTATAGTTTATATTTATATAAGCCTTAAGATTTATATAGTTTATATTTGTCAAATAAAAACTGTAGTGTATATTTGTCTATAGTCATCATCGCATCAAGATTTTTATAAGTTTGCCATCTGAGCAGCAATATAAAAATTTGCACTCGTAATTTTTCTGGTTCGGTTATTGGAGAGTAGTTACTATAGTTACCGGCGAACTTCGTGAACAAACGTCATTATACAACAAAAAACTAACAAAAGGTACTGATCAACCAATAACGCGAGCGATTTGAGCCCGTTGTATAATCTATGATTGGTTGATGGGCGCGCGTCCGCCGTCGCCCCCCGCGCTACCACCAAAGAGACCTAAAGGCGCGTTCTGTCACGAAGTGGGCCGGCCACTATAGTGCCCGTGGCGCGGTACACGCGCGGAGTGAGTAACGCGGGGCGGGGCACTGGCACTGGGCAGGTGGGCAGCTACGAGCACATGAACGTGGTGTCGCGCCGCGGGGACTCCCCGCCGCTGGCCGCCTCGCCCTCGCGCCCGCACCTGCAGCAGCACCACAAGTACCACACCGTACGTACCGTCTATACCGCTTTCTCTTTTCTATATATTTATTATATAGCTTTGGTGAAGGGTAGCGTTACTGACATCTGTCACAAGAAAATTTCACAGTTCTTTAAGAATTCTTTAAGGTTTTTATAAAATCTGTCCTAAAAGAAACCCATCCGATGGCAGCGCCATTTAAAAATGCTAAAAATTGATTAAAACTATCTCTGAAGCGGATTGTATATAAACATTCTCTACATAAATACCTTTTTTTTTTTTTTTTTTTTTTTTTATCGTGCGGAAATCCCTTCGGATACCCCCCCGCGTGCCAGCGGGGGCGCATTGCTATTTAAATTTATCGCTAATGTGAAGTGGACAAGAAACATCTTGCAACTCTTTTTCAATCCTTCTTCAACTCCTAACCGATTTTTTCAGTTGACTTTTTTCATGAAAGTGTATTCACTGTTATAATATTTCATGCTCTTTGAAACGTCTTCATTTCAGGGCCAATTATTTTACCGAACTGCAATTCTGTTAAGACGTCATCTTAACTATTCTGTACAGATTTCATTTTCTTGTGACAATTGTTGGAATACAATATACTCTTCAAATTACCATTGGTGGAGGATTTTCTCACACCGAACCTATTTTAACATGTCATTTAAACTCATTGTGTATGATATTGTGTGTAGATAAATCACTATTTTGTGTGTACCATTTAATATACGTTATTACTTGTGAATAGTCCGTCCATAAGAAAGTATTTAGATTTCAATTTTGTGTTAAATCAAGTTTACTAGTCAGTAGCAGTAAGGCCGTCCGCTGCCTCGTACGTGTGAACGTTTGTAGGCGCCTGTTTAGTACAAATAATATGGAGCAAATTTCATACAAATATTTTGCACAAAAGTTATACATAATATAGATATGATTTGCACGACGTGTGGACGGCCTAAGTGTATAAAGGTAACCACAGCTGTCCCTGTTGTTAAATGTTTCTCCCATTATTGTACATACATTTTACACACTACCACTGAATTTCTAGCTTATGCATTCGGCCTCGTACGGCAGATGAGATTATGTCTCTCGAGTCTCTTTGACCTATGAAGTCGCAGTGAAATATTTTACGTTAGATTTAGATCGGAAAAAGAGAACATCTAGGACGGAACTGGAACCCGCGACCAGTCCCTTACAGGGAGAACGCTCTGACCAGCTGAGCCACCTAGACCCGTCCCAGATATTCGAAATTCTCCGATATATTATATACGTCTTAAGGTGACGCTAGAGCCATCTACCGTAATTCTTGCGAACTACGGAAACAATGAAAGACTTTACAGGTCATTTTTAAACATTGTTTTTTGATGACTCCGTCTAATTCAACCAATCCCTTATAGGCGTATATAATATATCGGAGAATTTCGAATATCTGGGACGTGTCTAGGTGGCTCAGCTGGTCCCGTCCTAGATGTTCTCTTTTTCCGATCTAAATGTATAGGAAAAAGTAAGCATACATATTGCTTAAAAATTTAATTGAAATATTTCACGTTGTTAAGAAGCACCAAATACATATCTCGAGAAGTAAAAGCCGTAAATCGGACCTTGTGTGATATGGAAGCCTCTGATGCAAGAAAGGACGATGATAATGTTTTAACGTTAGTCGCCAGATAACCGTAACCGTTAGTCAAAGAAACTCGAGATACAAGTTTACAGTACCGTTCTACGGCGGTTGTTATGAAAATAAAAATGAATGCAAATCTTCAGGACAAATTACAATACGGCATACGATAAGACCACTCCAGACTGTATAACATAACATAAGTTATTTAACATGTTTTATTAGTGTGAACGATATGTATTATAAAGCAAGTTATATAACATAATTATGCTACTGTGGAATGTTAAATAGTATAGACGTGTTAAATAGCATTAGTTTTAAAACATGTTACTTATTCTGGAGTTATGCTAACGAGACTGTGTATTATAATTAATTCAATTTGTCATTATAATGTATATGTGGTGTGTTACTGAGCGCTAAGTGTGTGTGTGTGTGTGTGTGTGTGTGTGTGTGTGTGTGTGTGTGTGTGTGTGTGCCCGTGGCGGCGTCCTCGCCTCCCGCGCCCGCGCCGCCCCGCGCGGCGTGCGACCGCCTGCCCGCCAGCCAGGTCAGCGCAGCGTGTCTGGAACCCGAGCGAGCAGCATCTACTCTAAACTGCTACTTTATACTGTACCGAAGCACGCTGCTATGCCACTGTCAACGCCTTGTACGAATCGACCGGATGCATACTGCTACACTGCCAAATATAACCAATAAAATTTTGGTCGAAAGGAAGACGCGTTTTGATATATATAGGTAGCGTTTGACACTGCTGCACTAATTGAACTGAGTGAGACGAACTCGAGCGAAAGCTCCTCATACCAGACTTCAGGATTTTCTTTGTCACAGGTCTCCTCCTAAACTACTAATCCAATCAGAACCAAATTTGGCATGATTAAAGAGGTCAATCAGAGGAAGGTTTATGGATATATTTTGAAAAAATTAATGCTACCACAGAGGAATGATCACCGTTAAACAAATTCCAGATGGAATTACATAATAACCGCTCGAGACACTGTGACCAAACTTTACACGCTCAGAAAGCATGTCCAGAGTTGTGACTTTCAAAAAGAATTTTCTAAATCGGACTTGCCACGGAGGAACGATCACTGTTCAAATCACGATGTCTCACTCAGCTCAACATTGCAAGCAGCGATTCGCCTTGCAGACCTAATAGTATTGTCATCTTTAATTCTTTAGGTAGGCAGGTCACCGGTGACCACGATTCATAAGAAGGTTAATTTGCTTAATGAAAGTTATACCTTTTAATGAATATAATGCTATTACATTATAGGCTGTATGCATCCGCAAGAAGTGCGCGCTCTTTAGCGAATGGCTTAAATTACTACCTACGCAATTACTTAAAAACTATGAAATATTGAATTTTACTAGAATAATCGTTTGTTTGTAAAAAAAACTATAAATAAGTAGTACACTTATAGCATAAATATGAGGTATATGAAAACATACGAACCATGAATTGTAGCACATAGTACTATATATCCATTATGAGTCACATATATCGATTATATACAATATGTTTTCCACAAAAACTGTAATTAGGATTGGTTTTTCCACTTTAGACAGATTTAGTAAGAAAATCATATTTACAATACAAGCTATAAAATGGTCTTTTTTCAAAATGTTACCGTTTGCATTTCATTGAACAAACGATGAATGAATTGTAAAGGTTTAGTATAAATGGATATTTTAATAAACTATTTCTATACCTATCGGCTAAAACTATAAAGATGCGCCCATAGGACAATGCCCATGTCAGTATGGAAATCGGCTGCACACTTTTTTTTACTATGTCACAAGTATAAACTGCATTAAAAAGCCTGCATTAAGTATTATCTGAAATATAAACGCATATTGTAACAGAACTTAGGGTTATTGAGAAATAAATGATTACAACGAGAAAAACAACAACAACAAGAAAATATTGTGACACTGACTGTAGAACTGACGTTTGAGTTTTCTTTTGGAATGTTTTAAGAAAGGGATACCATGTATAAATTAAGAGAAAACTACCACTGAAGCATACAATATTTTACAACTTTAACTGATTATCACTAATAAACTACGAATACATACACGAAATATTAAGATTACATAACTGCAATATATTTGAGTGTTGCATTGCGAATTATTATCACGTATTATTATTTAACCATATTATTTTAAAAAGATTGGTATATTTGCATTCTACCACCAATGGTTTATTTTATATAATGGTAACAATTAAATTAAACTGGAAACGATTAGTCATTCAAGTTTTATATCTTTATAATTTAAATTCAAACCCCAAGTTCTATAGAAGCGATTTAGTGTTGAAAAGTCGTACTATAGAGATCCGATTCTCAGCACTCCATGGATTCACCGTGCGGTCGCCGGGTCCATAGCGTGGTACAGAGAGGAACACCATGACGGCGACTGGGACTTGCGACCCAGATGTAGGTTTAGGGTGGCCACCTTGTGATGCATCAGCGCTCACCTCCACCGTCAGTAGTGTTCCCCCCCCTACCTATCCAAATTTGGTAAGATCCTAACAATGCCGCTTTTGATATACGTTTTAATAAAGAGCTTACTGAAGCTCTTGGCAATCCGAGGTCTTTAAGTAAGTTGTACAGGGATTTAGCTGGAATTCCCCTTGCTCCTACTTCTACGGCATAGAGTTTAACCACGTAGCCGTTTTTGGTTAACTCGTTAGTCAAATCAAAGTATTTGTTTGTCTTTATAGCGTGGTCTTTAGGTATATTAGTTTCCCACGGTACTGTGAGTTCTACAAGCACTGCACGCTTATGCGATCGTGAAAAAAGGAATATGTCGGGTCTGGATGATGAGGCACAGACATCCTCCGGTATCCTATAGTGCTTCTCATACGTGTCTACGAGTATTGTCCAGTCAACGGCAGCTATCAAAATTGAATAAGGCTTTTGAAGTGATTTCTTTGAGCAGCCTTCCTTTACAAACGCAATGTCATTTCTTTGGTTTGTGGTTAATCCTTTTTTCGCTCTAGCTACCGCCAAACTTACAGCCTCACGTATGATTTCTAATACCTTATCATGACGGCGCGAGTAATGACCCCGGTCTAATAGCGTTTTACAACCCACTAGTAGGTGCCTAGCCGTACCAGTTGCTTCACCACATGAGTTACATGTTTTATCTGTGGCTTTTCCCCATCTGACCAGATTGCTTTGGTCGGGGAGGGTCAACTGGAATGCATTCAGGTAAAATTTAAGTAAGGCCGGTGACCAGTCGTATATTATGGTACGCCATTTTAAGGCTATGGGAATACAAAATTCACCTAGAGTCAACCATTCGTTTTGCATTTCTAGGTTCATTGCGTGCACCTTATAGGTGTTGTTTTCGTCTGCTTGAAGAAAAGATTTTGTTATTTCTTTATCTGTTTGTCTCTGAATATTACCTAGACCTACTCTACAAGTCTGCGAGCCTATCATGAACCTTTTATGGAACTGGAGGCGTGATTCGAGCTCCGATGCATTTTTATCTTTTGGAAGGACTTTTACTATTTCGTCTTTAGATTCCGATAAGACGTGCATTTTAGTTACTCTTAGGTGTTTATAGAGTTCTGATGGCTTCTTAAGCGTCATTCCAAAATTATTCGCGGATCTATATAGTGCCGACGGGTCGGCCGACTGAGCTAGCCCTAGCCACGACTTCAGTGTCTTCGTGACACTCGCATCTAGTTTTTTGAGGAGGCTCTGGTTTATATCATATATAAGAAACGGCCAGTTAAGACGCGAGGTTAAATAATTGTCATAGATCCAAGCTTTTTTAACATTACTTATTGGTTGTTGGTCTACCTTTTTTAAATCGATAATGAAACTATCAATTAATTCGTCCAAAGCTGGAGTGCAACCTCTGTTGTCAATCTTTCTTCCGAGGAATTTAAAAGGCACGGTTTCAGATATAGTTGAAACGTTTTCCCCGCCTATACTAAGCCCTGGGTCATATGAAGTATACCTGGTACCCCGCCTACCCAGACATAGACAGTAGCATTTGCTAGGTTTTGCTCTCATTCCATCTGTCCATGTACAGAAATCGTCTACTCTACGCAGTAGGTCCTGGCACTGCTTTGGGTTACGAGTCAGTATTGCCAAATCGTCCGCGAAAGCGAGGATAGACTCCGTATATTTACCGTTTAGCTTAAACCGATAGCCCCACTTCTTGTCGTGTGTGGAAATGTTGTCTATTAAAATATTTATTACTATATTGAAAACTATAGGTGATAAACAGCAACCTTGGAACAAACCCACATTATAATTTAAAGGTTGCGTGTATCCATCTTTGGTATTAATCACAAACTTTAATTTACCATAATAAGAGGATATTATTTCCCAAATGATGGACGGAAAGTGATACCATTTTAATGCAAACAACATAAGCTCGTGTTGTACTGAGCCAAAAGCGTTTTCTAGGTCTATCCAACAAACTGTTATTTGCTTTTCATTTGATCTGGCATCTTTTAAACTTTCCGCCAGTAAAGAATTGTGTTCCAGACATCCTGAAATTCCGGGTAGGAACCCTTTTTGGTGGTTTGGTCTGAAATAGTTATTATTGATCATGAAATTTGTCATTTTAAATTGAAGCCATGAGAAGAAAATTTTAGAAATTGTATTGGTTAATGCTATTGGTCTAGCGTCTTTTGGACTAGTTACTATTTCTTTCTTTGGAATGAGCACAAAATTAGCCTTGCCGAAGGCCGCTGGGACTTCTTTACTCGACCAGATCCTATTGAATATGCTTAGAACATGTTTACGTACCGATGGGCATTTTTTATAGATAATGTAAGGTATGCCATCAGGCCCTGGGGCGGTTTTTGTTGGTTTCTTTTTGATTTGGTGTTCTATTTCGTCTAAGCTAGGTGGATTACAGTCAAATGTGAAATGAGGGCCTAATGGTTTTTGCGCGTTTGGTTTACTGTATTGTTTTTCGTATTTAGGCACCTCATAATTACTTTTATAGTAGCTATGGATCTGATCGTTACTTAGCAGTAGCCTATCTTGCTTTCTGTCGCTAAAAATATTCCTAAACGCAACCAAGAACGGGCATTCTCCTTTATAACAAAACATGTTATAAAACAAAATTATGTTACATGTCTTATGTGGACGATATAAAGCAAGTTACATAATATAATGTTATAAAGCAATGTTAAATAATGTGGACGTGTTATATAGCATAATAAGTATATAACATGATACCTGATCTGGACCCACCCTAACGCAGCCAATGAGTATGTTTCATAATTCATTTGATTATTTGCCTTAAGCCTTAATATTTTTAATGCCGTGACCGCCACCGGTGACCGCGCATAAACTATTTTCTACGAACGAAGCTTTGGAAAAATAACCATTAAATATAACATAACATAACTTCACGCCTGTATCCCCGAAGTGGTAGGCAGAGGTGTATTACACACCTACGATTCGCCAGTTATGTTAAGGTCCCAATGTAATAGGGGGCGAGCCTATTGCCATCTACCGGGCACATTATTAAGCGAGCGATAATTCCCATTTATTAAATATATAGAATGAATAATATAAAATATATAAAGTATTTACTTTAAACTAACATTTAAAAATAAATTTTTCATGATTTTGGAGGTTGACTTAAATTACGTTAGTAAGTGCAAAAACCAATCGTATCTTAGATGTTATATCTATTTTCTATAAAATAGACAATTGTATTTAGTATATCTTATTGTATTTAGTTAGCTGAAGCTTCCATCTAATGTAACGAAGTGTGCGTGCGCACAACACGCTTCACGCCAAGTAGAGTGTAGGCGCAGCTTGCACCCAGGTGTGTGTGATCACTTGCGTCTTGTATAAAGTATAAGCCGTTTATTGTAGTAGATATATTACGTTTATTTTTAATAATATAGTTAGAGATTAATTATATTTAAAATATATTATTCACTCCAAAATATTAATAGAAAAGTAATTAAAAATAAAGTATTAGATAATAATTAGTTTGACTGATATAAATTTTTAGAATATTTGACTTTGTTTAAATCTATTTTTAATAGCAATATCTTAAGTAGCAAAATACTATAATGATTATATTACGAATTATTGAATATTGTTTATTTTAAAGCTTATAAATATTAGTTAGTTACCTTTTATTATCGACATCGGTTACAAATATTTCTCCCAACAGTTGCAGCTGTGCGAAGACGGGGGAGGGGGTGGTGTGGTGGGTGGTGCGGGGGAAGGCGCGGAGTCTCCGCTGACGTCACGCTCGCTCCGCCTAGAACGCGCCGCACGCGCCATTCACGCAGAACGAGACCGCCTGCGCGGACACTACCAGCCGCCCTATGACACGTTAGTGGCTTCATCACTATAATATACCTACTTCTCGCCAAAATAAATTACCACTCTGAACATTCGGTGACTAATTCCATCCAAATTCCCACTACTGTAACTGCTGAACACCAGGACACAGTAGTGACACACAAAAACACTGAGTAATGGCACTCGGGAAGTCCCAGGGAAATCTCACTCTCATTTCCACTACTGTAACTCCTGTAAACCAAGATTAATAGTAGTGCCGCACAAAAATATTGAGTAATGACGCTATGGAAGTCCCAGGGGAAGTTAACTGGCTTGGAACCCGCATGCAGAAAAAAGAATTATTAGTCTTTAATGCAGTTGCAAGCATTTAGCAAAATAGATTTAGGCAGAGGTAAGTTGATAAAAGTCTAACACGCCTAGGTAGGGATTAGACAGTCTATATATATCGCGATTTTTGCGATCCTGTCAATATACCGGGTGTTAGGGAAACGCTCCCGGACAAGAAGACAAGTGATGTACTCAATGTAAAAAATATTTTAAGCGATTTTTTTTTGTTTATTTTTTGTCAGCATTTTTCACGTTCCATCGTGTTACGGAAGCTAAATGAAATGATATTTTCTTTAAAAAATGCATTAGTTCACCTTTAAAATATGGATGCCTCAATGGATATCGGTTTAAAAAAAAAAATAATTACGTCGCCGGCCGTTGACCCCCCGCGACGCGCGCGGTCAACGACCGGTTTCAGTCACCTGTACTAACATGATGGATCGTGAAAAATGCTAATAAAAATTTAAAAAATTGGACGATCGAAAGAAAATCGCTCAAAACTCCTTTTATTTTCAGTACTATTATCGCCTGCTTTCGTTTTCAGGAGCGTTTTCGTAACATCCTTTTTATGGTTTTATGGATGTGCTGATGCGATTCGTACCAATATTATAATGCGTGTAGCTTAGTAATTAAGGAGTCGGCCTTACGATCGAGAGGTCCCGGGTTCGAATCCTGACCATTACACACGTGAACTCCTAACACTGACTAACTAGCTTAGCTGGAAGGGTTAGCGAAATTTAATAGTAATTTCGGTTACTAGTTTAGTAGTAGTTAGTAGAAAAAAAATTAACACCGAATCACAATATTGAATCGCAACATTTATTGACTGCCTAATTCGCATCATATGTTAAGCAACAACATACCGTTTTATGGATAATTCATTCTGCAATATTCTACTAATATTAAGAACTAACAGTCTTCTTTTCTCCCACACGCTGCGCAGGAGTTCCATAATGTCGTCAGCGCGCATCCCGATACACAGGTCTCCGCCCTTACTTACACCTAACCTAAACAAACCCATAGCCGCGCGAGTGGACCTAGCCTACGAGTGGTGCGATTGCCCAGACACACTGTTCAACTATGTGCCGCACAGATTGTGCTTGAAGTCCAGCTTGTATCGAATTGTTGACAATTATTTACTGCATCATCCGTGTTTGGTCAAATCCGCTAGTTATATTTGAAAGAGATTAAAAAAAAAAATAGATAAATATTCTGGGATATTCTACAGTGCTATCATGCAGTGATATTCTACCCAAAGTAAGCATAGTTTAGCTAGCTCAAGTTATGGGTTCTAGAATGCGGATAAACAATATTTATTTCGATTTTTTTTATAAATCTATATTATACATGCAAAGATACATATAATGCATACAAATATTTGCACTGAGCGGGGATCGAACCTCCGACTTCTGACTTAGCAGTCGAACGATCTACCGCTTCGCTACGCCACAGAGGCCGTCTTTGTCAATGTGAAAATTCTTAAGACTGATGATCCTTTTTTTTTTTCGTGCGGAAATCCCTTCGGATACCCCCCCCGCCATGTCGGACTTGAACCGACTAAAACCGCACGCCGTCTTGGGTCTTCAGACGCCGGGGTGTAAGGTTGCCCATAGAGCATATCCCTCGCACCCCGACAAGACTGATGTACCTTAATGGCTATTTATAATAAATATATTTTGCTTTGCTATCTTGCATCGTTCTATGTACTAATTAAGGAAGGTGGACGATTGGTGCTGAAGATATAATATTCACACACATCCGTAGTATAGCTATGTATGTGGCGAATACCTTAATTAAAGTTGCGAGACTTAATATGGCAGAAATTACAATGAAATCTTCAATTTGGTTGAAGCTGTCTAAGATAGGTATAATTACGAATTTTCTCTACTTGTGCACAACAAATTCTCACAATACAAGGGTATAAAATGTATATATTGCCAGATCTTATTATTTGTAGTTATTAGGAAGGCGTGTCACGTATACGGGCGCCCGTATGTAGTTTTGTGCAAATCGTATGTAATTTTGCACGAAATCCGCACCATATTATTTACACGAAACAGGCGTGTAAGGCTGCGGACGGCCTTAGGGTATTTACTTTTGTCTTTTACCCTGGGGTTATCCTTTCGAGGGCTTAACCGGGGTGGCCGGCAATGGACACTTGGGGAGGACACCGTGTGGTTTTAGTCGGTCCGATTCCGACACGCCCACGCCATCGTCGGCACCGATGGGGTGAAGCCCGTGGGGGTTTCCACACGTAAAAAAAAAGTCCATCCTGTTTGCTTAACTTCTTCTATTTCTATAGACACCACATGACACGTCTTAAGCCAGATATTCAAAGGAATGAAATATGGTACTAACAAAACTCTCGTAAACAGTCGATAAAAAGCGCTTCAAATTTATTTCCAATTTTTACATAACAAATTTAATCACTTGAAATGCAAGACAGTGAGTGTGGGCAATTTATTAATATCAAATGTATTTTAAATTACTTAATCATTATTGCATGTTCTTAATGTTAATTTTATACATAATTTCTAATAAAACAATGACAAAATGGAATTACTAATACTTTCGTATACATCATTTGTGAACCCTTCAAGTTTCTGTAAGAACTGGAACTGTTACAAGAGTAACTGTCGTGTATGGTATGTTATTCTTCAATCTTTCTGTGTGACCCCCATATCCAAGTAGAGATCCATGTAAAGCTAAAAGTTTAGTAATTCCATTTTAGCTAGAACTCAATTTATAACACCAAATTATAAATACCGTTTTTGTGACCGTTTGTGACACCGTGCACTAAATTTACGGTCATTGTAGTGTGTACAATGTTCTGCTCAATATTTGCTACATCGCACATTTGAATTTTTTTTAATGTGGTGGGAGACCCCCCAGCTGTCTCATTCTATAACGTAGTACAAGATGAAAGGTGTTAAAGTTCTGAGTAGACATCAACTGGGCGAAGGCGAACGAACTCAAACGACCTCTAATACTTCCAGGCTTTCCGGGAAGTATCCGAGCAACTCAATTAGTCAGATTATTTCCCCTAGAAAGGGACTGGTCGCGGGAGCAATTCCCGTTCTAGATGTTGAGTTTTTACGATCTTAATCTATAGGGACAATATAACTTCACGCCTGTATCCCCGAAGGGGTAGGCAGAAGTATATTACACACCCACGATTCGCCAGTTTTGTTAAGATCCCAATGTAATAGGGCTCGCCCCTATTGCCATCTACCGGACACATTGTTAAGCGAGCGATAATTAACATTTATAAATGCACACATAACTACGAAAAGTCAGAGGTGTGTGCTCGGGGCATTCGAGACCTCGTCTCAGCAGTCCGTTACGTACACCACTGGGCTATCGCCGCAGATCTGTAGGGAAAGTTATTCATTTCAAAATTCCATTAATTTATGCTTATTATGCTATTAACTGCTACTCTAGTAAAGTGCTGGCAAACATCTTGAACAAACATCAGAAAGTTCACTGTGACCAACCAAAAAAAAAACAATAAAAGGACTGATTAACCAATACCGTGAGCCCAAGGACCTCGTGTTTGTTGTAGTATCATCTATGATTAGTCGATTGGCGCACCTCCACCGTCGCGTCCCGCGCTTTTACCACCAAAACATAAACATAACTTCACGCCTGTATCCTCGAAGGAGTAGGCAGAGGTGTATTACACACCCACGATTCGAAAGTTATGTTTAGGTCCCAATGTAATAGGCGGCGAGCCTATTGCCATCTACCGGGCACATTACTACCAAAGAGACCTTAAAAACGCTTTCTGCGTAAATAGACTACATTGTCAAGATGTTTACCGGTCATTCTAATATACACAAGTTAAGTTAACTAATAATACAAGAAGTCTTTGTACTATGAACTGTATTGATTACTGATTATCTCTATCTTCAATAGCAATATTTCGTCCAGCTCAAGCCAAGAGTCGCTGGGCGGCATGGGGCCGGTGGGCGGTTCCATGGCGAGTACGTGGGGCGGGGCTAGTGCGGCGAGGGGGAGCTCCTCCTCTGCCGCCTCCATCGCCAACATGCACCAACAGAAGAAAAGGGGGATCAAGAGCTCGTTAGGAAGGTTCTTTAGTAAGAAAGAGAAGGCAGGGGTAAGTTTAAAATTGTATTTGTTGAATTAAATTTAACCGTTAGTACTTTCAGCGTCAGGACGGCCTCAAAAGTACGGCCGAAAAATCCCCCCTCAGTGCAAATATTTGAATGTTTTTGCATTGGTCTGGGTGTTTCTATGTATAATATGTATGTATTTACATAAAAAATAAGAATGTTTATCCGCTTTCTGGAGCCCGTAGGTACCACAAGCTAGTTAAACTATGCTTACTTTGGGTCTAGAATTTATTTAGTGGGTAAGGAGTCGGACATTCGATCTAGAGGTCCCGGGTTCGAATCCTGGGCATGATACTCGTAGAGTTGGCATTCAGAATGAGTAAACACGCAGCACGATCAATGGACTCTTACAAAGACATTTCTACCTACCTCTTTAAGGACATATAGGCATGATTATTGAGTATTTGTGTCTTTATATATTTATGACATTAATTTCAATTTCTGGAAGTGGTTTATGATTTTATTTTAAATAAAGTACCGTATTCAATACTTCATTTACATTATTAGGCTAGCTGTTATTTTTTACTAAACCACAGCGCACACACAGAGAGGTGTTGTAGTAGTCATTATCATAGTCGTGCCGACCATTCTGTGAACTGTCCAGCGTCTATCTGAGAACCGCTGAGGACACTAATCTATGGTGCAATTGAATGAAATTGGACAGTTTGACATTTTCACCATTTCACAGCAAAGCTAGTACAACTATAAACGGCTTTTTTTTTCATCTACCGGTCAATAGTAAAACTACTCTCTTTATTCTAGGTCGATGTTAGTACCTAGTATAACTATCTCACACCAGATGTCAGTAGATGTAACAGGGCCGTATTCAGATACAAAGTATCTCCATCCAGCATCAAGTAGAATTACACTGGTGGTAGAAATTTGATGACACAAATTTGTCACAAAATTCGGCCGGGTAGGTACCACCGTGCAGGGGTGTGTGTTAGGTAACCTCCTCGAGTGTCGCTCCGATTCCGATCCCGCTGCAGTCCGGGGGGAACGGAATCGGAGCGGCCGGTACACCCTGGGCGGCGGTCAATGGCTTCCCCTTCACCCCTTCATAGGGTTGGCATTGATCGTCGGCCAATAACCAACGTGGCGGGAACACATCGCTCTCCGTACTCCTCTGCTTTCAGAGGAGACAGGATGAGCGATGCTGTTAGTGGTGAGATGGCCCAGGGTCAGCCGGGGTGCGAGGGATATGCTCTATGGGTGACCTTACACCCCGGCGTCTGAAGACCCGAGACGGCGTGCGGTTTTAGTCGGTGCAAGCCCGACATAACCGCCCCCGCTGGCCGGCGGGGGGGTATCCGAAGGGATTTCCGCACGATAAAAAAAAAAAAAAAAAAAAGGTACCACCGTGCACGATTGCGAAAAACCCTCCATATTAATCCAATTTCGGTTTGATTGCGTTCAGGGGTCAGCAAGTGCATAGCCGGGCAGGGGGGTTGTGGTCGCAGCACTAGTGGGACCGGTGGGGGTCACGCGGTGCTGCGACGACAATCCTCTTCTGATGAGGCCGTCACCATTGTTAACATGATACGTGTATGTAATGGTGACCCTCTTTCCTGAGACTTTACCTTCAGCTTACCATCAGGCGAGGTGAAGTCAAATTGACGTGTCCTAACTATAAAAAAAAAAAAAAAAAAATTGGAGAGACTGAGGCTAAGAGTACTGTGCGCAAGATGAATACCGAAAGCACACTGACAAAGGCCATGCATCATATAATGACGTCAGTGTAGACTCGAGAGTCACAATGCAGTTACTTAGGCCGCCCCCTCTCTGTATATGCTCTGTGGTTTCAACAATATAAAATATAATCACAGATATATATATGTGAAGATATAATGCATATTACAATCAATCGTTTTATTTGTGTGCAGTTACAGCAAGGCCAGAGTCCTCGCTCGATGTTGTCGGCCTCAACCATAGGGCTCTCGTCTCTGACGGGTGATGACTACAGCATAGACGCATCGTCGCCTCACGGGTCATTACCACACGCCCCCCACGCCTCGTTACAGCACCAGGATTATGCCAGGACCAAGAGCAAGTCAGTATACTAGTCAGATTTTTTTTATACCACTAAGTCAAGCACACGGCGCACTGATGGAAAACGGTTACCGAGGCCTAGCGACGTGCGCATCACCAGCCCTTCTTGAAGAACCCCATATTGTACAAATATTTGAATAACTCTCAGAAAATTAATTGATAATGAAAGCTTAGTGGTTATGATGGCGGCCTTGCGATCGAGGGTCCCGGTATCTTATCCTGGCCATTACACTACCGACATGAACCCACTGCTACCACAAGTAATTTAGCTTAGGAAGCGCTGGCTTTCGAAGAGTTAGCGGGAATACTAGTAATATCGGTTTATCTAACTGAAGACAGGGCGCTATGGCGCTCATTAGGGGAGACCTATGTCCAGCAGAGGACTAGCATAGGTTGATGATGATAATGATAGTAGTACTCTGTAAAAAAAACTTTGAATGAATATAAATTTAAAATAAACATATCCAAGATAGATTAGTTTCTTTTTCTTTTAAATGAAGAACTTGTTATATTAAAATTGGCTCGCGTACATAGCTATGAAGAATTGGAAAAAAATTACTGTTTCTGTGTCGATCGGTTGCTAACTTAATGTTAACAATAATACTAGTAACAATTCAGATATAATATTTTAAATATAATTTTAAACCGACTTAATTGTTCTACGTCAATCTGTCGTTAAACTATGAAATGAACTGATTGTGGTAGCACAGCCAGGTTCTTCTTGGTTTGATGTTGGATGTTATTTGTGAATATTTAATTTAAACGAGCGAACAACTTACAATGCATATGTGTAATAATTAATCTACACATTACCATAATTATGATTAGAATAATATAATTTATGATTTACACCTGCTCATTAGAGCTCTGTTACGTAAGGGACACGACGTTTACCTAATAGCTTTTACAAGACCGTATCCGTTATTGCCCATATGACTGCAGGTAGCAATAATTACGCAAAACTCTACCCATCCGCAGAGATCGCGACTATCGGCACGAGTTGCTAGGCGAGGCGATGCGTGCGGGAACCCCCTTCGCGCTGTGGAATGGCCCCACTGTGGTGGCGTGGCTGGAGTTATGGGTGGGCATGCCGGCGTGGTACGTGGCCGCCTGCCGCGCCAACGTCAAGTCAGGCGCCATCATGTCCGCGCTCTCCGACCAGGAGATACAGAGGGAGATCGGTGAGTAGCTAGCGCTAGTGGCTGAGCTGTGGAGGGACACGCCGGCGTGGTACGTGCCGCCCCCGCGCCAACTTCAGGTTGGGCGCCATCATGTCCGCGCTCTCCGACCAGGAGATAAGAGGGAGATCGATGAGTAACTAACGGGCCAGTGCCTGAGCTGTGGGGGGATACCCCGGCGTGGTACGCGGCCGCCTGCCGAACCAACGCCATGTCGAGCGCCATCATGTCCGCACTCTTTGACCAGATACAGAGGGAGATTGGTGAGTAGCTTACGGGCCCGTGGTTGAGCTATGGGGTACGTGGCTGCCTGCCTGCAACATAAGTAAACTAAAGTTAGAACCCGTCCAGGCACTGACCATGTTCCCTTCCGTGTGCAGGTATCAGCAACCCGCTACACCGGCTGAAGCTGCGGCTGGCCATCCAGGAGATGGTGTCGCTGACGTCCCCCTCCGCGCCGCGCGGCACGGCCTGCGCGGCCCTCGCCTTCGGGGACATGAACCACGAGTGGATCGGCAACGTGTGGCTGCCCTCGCTCGGTAAATGTGCACCGGTTTTTTTTATACAGGGCGCGTCAATGTGACTTCATGGTAAACTTAAGGCGAAGTCTTAGGAAAGAGGATCACCATTATACAATATGTAACAAAATTAGTTAGGTAGATTGCTTTTTATACTAGTTACAGTCTTAACAAGTGCAAAAAAGCTATCTGAACAAAGACCTGAAGACAGAACAATTTAAAGAAGTACCTACATAGAAACAAAAATGTGATCAAGTTCCTGAAAATAAATATGAGTATACGAAAAATACCTTTTTTTTTTTCGTGCGGAAATTCCTTCGGATACCCCGCGCCGGCCAGCGGGGGCGGTTGTGTCGGGCTTGAACCGACTAAAACCGCACGCCGTCTCGGGTCTTAAGAGGCCGGGGTGTAAGGTTACCCATAGAGCATATCCCTCGCACCCCGACTAACCCTGGGCCATCTCCGGTATCGAGATGGCCCCCATAATTGCTCTCCACTGTGCCATCTGCTAATCAGAGGGACACGTGGAAAGCTTCCGAACAGTCCTCAACAGGGCCGTCCTCGCCTCGGTCGGAGTTGGCCGTAGGCGGCAGCGTCTCTCCCGCCCTAGGAGAGAGGCGCTGCTGTCTCCGTTGCCCAGGGTGCACCGCGTGGAGGTCTCCAACCAGGCACCCCTATACGAAAAATACCTAAAAACAAAGATCTAAAAGTAAAATTGTAAACAAGTACTTACATAAAACTAAAATACAAACAAGTGCCTCGAAACATGAAACTACAAAACACCTAAAAGTAAAAATTAACTATCACAATACAACACAAGAAGGGCCAGGTCAGAAGTACCCGTAACCGGCGTGCATGTATGAAAACAATTATGAAAGTGGAAGAAGCGAAAGGCGTATGCCAAGATCGTAGCAAGTGGAAAGATGTTGTCTCTGCCTACCCCTATCGGAAAAAGGCGTGACTATATGTATGTATGTATGTATGTACAACTGTTCTCGATGTTGACTTTTTCGGATCTAAATCCAAAGGAAAAGTTAGCATAGTAATTGCTTTAAAATGTAATTAATTTACCTTCTCTCTCCATTTTTGGATTACAAATAATGAGCAAGCACCTGTCCCCCGCAGGCCTGCCGCAGTACCGCACGACGTTCATGGAGTGCCTAGTGGACGCGCGGATGCTGGAGCACCTCACCAAGCGGGACCTCCGGACCCAACTCAAAATGGTCGACAGCTTCCACAGGTAATTCCTCCTTACACACTGCAACAAGCATTACTTGGTATGTTAAGCTCTACTACTGTACCTGTTGCAGATAAAGTGCTGGAAATCACGCTAGATAACGCTAACTGAACATGTTTACACAATTTCATCAAATCCCAGGATTTGCCAACATTTTAGGACGTATCAAACAAATTATTCTACATATTACGTTATAACAAGTTGAATTCTTGAGACGAGCTCAGCCGAATACAAGGGATTTTCGATTTTGCGTTTTTTTATTTTTTTTGCGATTTTTTGCGATTTTTTCTTTATCTTGCAATGATTCACCCCAGCACGAATCTATTACCGAAAACAGCAACTCGATAGCTCATCTCCTTCATACCCAAAACCGTGACAGAAAATTGGCAACGACGACGTCGACGACGACAACTCGATAGCAATAGGGCTTTTCTAAAGAAAATCCCTAAAAAATCAACCTAAAAAAGTTACATAAATATGCGTAGCTATATACGAATAGTACAATTAGTATCTAAAATAATTATTTACATTAAATATGTACTGTAATATAGTTATTTGAAAAAATAACCTCATATTTTCATTGTTTATTTTCAATTCCTTCTGGAACTGACTTTAAAAAACAATCTATTTAACATGTCCATTGAGTAATGAAAATATGGCATGTGCTTTATTTATGGACTTAGGTAAAGCATTTGACTATTGTAATCATAACATTTTATTAAACAAATTATATGCCTACGGAATCAGAGGAAAGGTGTTAGATTTTATAAAGATTTGTCTCAGTAAGAGATACAATCGGCAGAAATAATCTAAATCTGTCCGTCAACTAGACAGCTATACTCCATTTGGTTAGGTACTTAAAAAAAGGTAAACAAGAAAAATGGCGGATTTCAGAGATTGTGAGCCTTTAATGACAATGGTATTTTCGTGAACATCCGTTCTATAAGGATAAGTATCTTTGGGCCACGTTTCCTCAACAAACTTGAATATGTTTATTACAGTTTGTTTCTCTGAAGACGAAAGAGGGCCCCTCTTGAAACGTTTCTTCTTCGGCGATGGAAATGAATGGGATCTAGGACGACTAGTACCAGGTTCACGAACACCCATTTCCACAGTTAAACCAACAAAACAATTAACAAAACTACTAACAACTATAACAATAAGAACTATAACAATAACAGCACAGAAACACAAAATTTTAACAATTTTGGTAACGAACAATATACGAACTGCGAATAGACTGACAGTCACGCACGTATGGCGTGATCTGGGAAAAAGTGTTTTGAATACCTGTGTTTTTAGTTTCTTTATGGTAGGCACAGTGCAATACTTTTTAAAATCATTTTAAATAATATAATTATTATGATTTTTTAGCTTAGGAAATAATAATTGCAACTTAATATTAAACCAAGTAGTTAAATATAGAAAAATATAAGAGAAGAAATGGATTTTAAATTCTAAAATGATTTATTTTGGTTTCTTTTTATTTCGGAACGAAAAATGCCCCTATAAAAGAACCCTTTTTCCGATTTGTTTACCTTTTTTTAAGTACCTAAACAAACGGAGTATAGTCAAACTCTTCAGGTACCAAAGAACTGAGTAGTACCACAGGGAAGCATGTTAGGTCAGACCCAAAACTGTGAACAGTATCAGTACTGGATATTGTTGCGTTGTGTCCGTACGTTACTAAAGACTGGTTGCCGCTTAGGACGTCGCTCCACTTCGGCGTGGCGTGCCTCAAGCGCGTGGGCTACAGCGTGCGCGCGCTGGACGAGCGGCGCCGCGCGGCCGAGCTCGCCAGCCGCGACGTGCTCGTGTGGACCAACGAGCGCCTGCAGCGCTGGCTCGCCGCCATCAACCTCAAGGTAGCCGCCCCCCGCCCCCGGCACGTTATGTCAGCGGCGATAGCCCAGTGGCGTACGTAACGGACTGCTGAGACGAGGTCTCGAGTTCGATCCCCAGTCTCCCCGGGCACACACCTCTGACTTTTCGTAGTTATGTGTGCATTAATAAATGTTAATTATCGCTCGCTTAATAATGTGCCCGGTAGATGGCAATAGGCTCGCCCCCTATTACATTGGGACCTTAACATAACTAGCGAATCGTTGGTGGGTAATACACCTCTGCCTACCCCTTCGGGGATACAGGCGTGAAGTTATGTATGTATGTTAAAAAAAAAAATTCATTCAATAATATTGTATTGTAAGGCGGTATACATATGTGTGCAAAATTTGAAGTGAGTCAATTTATCTTGCAAGATTTGATTACAGGCAACAGACAAGTGAAAGTAAATAAAAGCTTGTAAGATACCCGAGTAACCTTTCGCTCTCTATTACATGGTGGCATCAAATACACCTCTACCTAACCCTTTAGAGATAGCCAGGCGGATGACAGATATGTCCCAACGACGGGCCGGCGTATCACACCGTTCGCTGTTGCAGGAGTACGCGGGCAACCTGGCGGAGAGCGGCGTGCACGGCGCGCTGATCTCGCTCGACGACAACTTCGACGCCAACAGCATGGCGCTGGCGCTGCAGATCCCCACGCAGAACACGCAGGTAGGCCAGCTTCGCAGGGAGGAGCGGCCTGCTGGGGCTCTCGAGCCATCAGCGAAGTAGGCGTGGCCTTCGTCAGTGATAGATCTACTAGTGGAATCGCTTCGAAGCGAACCTTCAAATGTTCAATATGTATGGGAGTGACATTATTTGTTACACGTGACATGTCGACAAATGTTGTCTCTCCCATACATTTCGGTCTTTTGAAGGTTCGCTTCGTTGCGATTCCACTAGTAGAATGTGACTACAGGCCCTGTGCACGATTCTCGAGAGCTCAGTGTCTCTAAACTTAAATTCTACTCGATGCTAGATTGCGATACTTTGTATCTGAGTACGTCCCTGTCACATTTAGTGAGATAGTTATACTACGAGTAACATCGACATAGAATGAAGTGAGTACACCCGCGACCAGTCCCTTACAGGGGGAATGCTCTGACCAGCTGAGCTATCTAGACACGTCCCAGATATTCGAAATTCTCCGATATATTATACGAGGGTCAAACTGAAAGTTCTTAGAACTGGCCACTTATAAACCATATAATAAAAAAATAATTCTAAAATTTGAAAATAGAACTCTTTGCCAATATTACTGAGTATATATTTCATTTATTTATCATTTGTTTTACGATTTGGCGGCAAATTGAAAATTGTCTGTGTCACGTTAACATGAATTTAACACGAGAAAATTTTCGTGCAATGATTTTTTATGACTTTCGATGTCATTTAAGTCAACAAGAAAGTTATGATAGACTACGATTGGCCTTTCACGATGAAGCCCCATCTCGTGCGACTGTTTACAACTGATTTAATGAGTTTAAACGTGGTCGCACTAATCTCACTGATGATTTACGTGAGGGACGGCCTTCTACGGCGACGACTGAAAATAACATCTGTGTTGTGCGGCGTATGATAGAGACTGACAAAAGAGTGACCTATCAGCAGATTCGGACAAGCTTAGGCATCGGTATGAGTCAAGTGCACAAAATCCTCCACGAACATTTAGCGGTCAGGAAGCTTTGCGCCCGGTGGATACCTCATAATTTGACTGAGGCTCAAAAACTCCATCGTGTGGATTGGTGCCGTAAAATGATTGAAAGATTTAACGGAGGTGACTCTAATGCTGTGTTCGACATACTAACAGGTGACGAAAGCTGGATTTACTGTTATGATCCTGAAACCAAAAGACAATCTGCTCAGTGGGTGTTTCCTTTCGAGGAGTTGCCAACTAAAGTGAAGAGAGATCGAAGTGCGGGAAAAAAAATGGTGGCCTCGTTCTTTGGAAGGATAGGTCATTTCGTAACAATTGTGTTAGAGGATCAAAAAACAGTTTCTGCAGAATGGTACACTACCAATTGTTTGCCACTTGTCTTGGAAAAAGTTCGAGAGAAACGACCTCGCAGTAGGATCCTCCTTCACCACGACAACGCCTCGTCGCACACCGCCAAGCGAACGATCGACTATTTGGCGACATCAAACGTTGAATTACTGGGTCACCCGCCGTATAGCCCCGACCTCGCGCCTTGTGATTTTTATTTATTTCCAAAAATTAAAGAAAAACTTAAAGGAAAGCGGTTTATGAATGCTGAAGAAGCGGTGGCTGCGTATCGCGATGCCATTGAAGAGACCCCTAAGGACGAGTGGGCAAAGTGCTTTTCCCAGTGGTTCCATCGCATGCAGCGGTGTATTGACGTGAATGGACAATATTTTGAAAAGATATAATAAAACTAATAACTGGCTAATGTAATCAGTTTTTGATTTTCTAAGAACTTTCAGTTTGACCCTCGTATACGTCTTAAGGCGACGGGACTGGCGACTGGAGCCATCTACCGTAATTATTGCGATATACGGAAACAATGAATAACTTTACAGTCATTTTTAAACATTGTTTTTTGATGACTCCGCCTAATTAATTGAATTAATTAGGCGGAGAGCATTCCCTCTGTAAGGGACTGGTCGGGGGTTCAAGTCCCGTTCTAGATGTTCTCTTTTTCCGATCTCAATCTTTAGATGAAGTGAGTAGTTTTGCTATTGACCGGTAGATAAAGAAAAGAAATCGACGGGATCTAACCTGCTTTTTTCACTCTTGCTCCGACTGACTTTTGTAGGCACTTTCTTCCATTGGGTACTGTGTATAGATTTTGCGGTATTAAGGACTCCTTATAAAGATAAATATAATATTGTTTACGCAAATTTACCCAATACGTGAGAGGTCGTTGATTTTTTTACTAATTAAAATGTGATTGCACGTGACAGGCGCGACAAATTCTCGAAATGGAGTTCAGCAACCTCCTGGCCAGCGGCACGGAGCGCGCCGCACGACTGCAGCACGAGCATGCCGCCTCCTGACACCACGCGCTCAACTAGGGAGCCCCGCCCGGAGCCCCGCCACCAGCTCCGCCCGCAGCCCCGCCGTCTGGGGCGGCAGCAAGCTCACAGTAGTCGGAACCAGCGATCGGCCGGGCACCGGCGACTTAGTCATGTACGTTAAGTTTAACTATTATTTATGGTACAAATTATTTTTTTTTATGAAAAAAGAACTTAGTTATCCGTGGTGGAATCTCGTGGGACGCTGGTTTCAATGTGATGGAGGTGAGTAATGAATTTGGTGGTGTTTTATAGTGACGGTGTTATGTTAATGTAGCTAGGTTTTTTGAACATTAGAGTCAAATTTCACAAGTGTCTTTTTTTCTTTATCTTCATTTAATTGCAGTACTCTGCGCGATGGAGTAATCTTCTCATTTTACTTCTGCCGATCCGTTCCTCTACGATCCGACTTGTGCCTTTTCCTTTATCCATGCCATATATATTCTTCTTGGCCTACCTTTTTCTCTCTGACTCTAATAAATACAGTGTATGTTTAAAACTTATTTTTTAATGACTGAAATTTATCCAGATTTACCTTATTGGGTAATAAACATAATCTTTTTTTTAATATAACGTGCGATGTTTCCAGCTTTGACTATTGGAAGCTAATCTTTTTCATGTTTTTTACACTGGTAAGGTAACAAACTACACGCTCCACTAGATCGTAAGCGGTTACCATGACTTATGACAAAACACGCACTCACAATATGTTAAAAAATGCAGTATTCTGCTACCTGGAGTCGATTTTAAGTAAAAACGTGATACTTCCCTGTTTATTGGCTAGCAATGGATCAATGTTTCAATCTATCAATCTTTTATTGACTTCCCAAAATCCCTTTTAATCTTTCTTTTTTTATAAACTTTCCTAAACAGTCTATTTTTTTCTCTATTTTGTCTATCAATAGTCTCTTTTCACAATAAACTGCTAGTATCTCTACGATGACTTGCTAGTTCAGAATAAGCAAAATTTTAATTAATGGTATAACAGCAACGTGTAAATAATTCCTATGTTCAAGATTTACATTTAGAAACATATTTTATACTACAATAATTTTGTATCTTTTTTTTTTTCGTGCAGAAATCCCTTCAATAATTTAGTATCTATTATTTTACTTACATTTAAGTATATAAAATAAAGTTAACTATGAAACACCACCGAACTCGTACATCAATAAACTAAACTGTTGACACAATAGTCGTTTCTCCACATGTATCATACCGTCGTAGGTAAGGCTTCTATCTAATATAATACAAAGTGCTCTGATAGTTAGCGTATGTACTTAAATGTAACCAGATAATTATTAACTATCGACTATCAAATAGCTGTGGCTTGCTGTACCGTGTTTTCTGATGTTTGAACCCTTCTCACCACTATCATTATAATATACCTTTACAAAAAACATTGCTGTTAGGGTTAGCGTACACGAGCGTAACTTTTTGATTTTTGAGTCGCGTAAATTAAGCTTTACATATGAAGTTTTATAAAACTGTTTTGTGTGCTGCTCGTAATCGCAAAATAAACTGT
Organism: Cybosia mesomella; assembly: GCA_946251805.1. Taxonomy (NCBI): domain Eukaryota; kingdom Metazoa; phylum Arthropoda; class Insecta; order Lepidoptera; family Erebidae; genus Cybosia; species Cybosia mesomella. The sequence continues at coordinate 1,380,131 of OX276403.1, read as the reverse complement.
GTTATTATGTTATTACGACTACTTACGATTTAATATAATATTTGTATATTGCACTCAATACGAGCAAAACAAAATTTTATAGAAAATATTGAAAATTCTGTTGCGAGGACACCTATTTTAAAGGAAAAGGTGTTCTCGTAACAAAATTTTCTTGAGAATATTGAAAATGTTGTTATGAGAATACCTTTTTCGACATCTGGGAGACGAAACTAGTAAAGACTGACTCTTGAACATCTTTTTGGTACGAGAATTGGCCCTCTGATTGAAGATTATGTTACCAAAAAAAATAGTAAATATGACTACATGTTAAAGAATCCATGATACAAAAACTCCACACAAACGTTAAAATGCAACTTAATAAAATACACTCGTCTTGCGGTTTAACCTAGTTTTATCATAAAATTACGCTCGTTTGGCTTCACCCTTAACATGCAAGCAAATACCGATGAATTGTTTATACTCTTGAAGAATAAAATACAATCATACCATATGTAAATGAATATAATATAGATTTTATATTCCAATTTTGTCATTAATTTGGCAACAATAAAAAGTTATTTCTTATAAATATACCATCAAAAATGTATTTAAATGTTATAAAATGTAATGTATGGTGTAAACTAAGCCTAATATTGAACTTCTTCAACAACTACTGACATATCTTTGTGTATCACATTACATATATTTTTAGTTTATATTTAGCTATTAAAAGTAGTTAAGTGAATTGCCGACACGCCTATTCTCTCTCACTCTTTCTCTCTGTTTATAGAGTAGAAAAAGACAGCATTATACTTATTTTTATTCTAAGTTGATATTTTTTAATAATCATTCATTTAAAAAAAACACGGTACACGCAATGAATGTCGTACTCTGATGCCAAATATTAGTTATATCGTAACTAATATACTACATGTATCGATGTCGATCGCATATTCTGCGATAATTACCTACTAACGTATTACCTACATACATATAGGCGGAGGATCGGGTGCTATGGCGTAAAATGGGAGAGGCCTATGTCCAGCAGTGGACTGCAATAGGCTAATTGATTGATTGATTGATATAGGGATAGAGAATTACGTCCTATTAAAAAATATATATATTAAAAATTTGTCATTCTAGGGCTGTCCCTTCGAATCGTATTGAGAATCGAATTATCTCTTATCACGCAATATAAATAAATATATTCTGAATAATTAATAGTGAGACACCCCTGCCCTTAATAGTATCCGCGTAGGGCTGTCCGAATTTATGTATCAATAAATGTTAAAGGATAAATTATAAATGTACAATGCTCAATTTAATATAAGACGCCCCCACAATTTTATGGATATAATATCGATAACCATTATCTCTCATATTACCTGATTTAAAAAATGGGGATTTTTTTAATTATTCTTCTAGTTTTATACCACGTTGCCTAATTTCCATTATGTTTTTTAGAAAGCGAAAGATTTTCGGTGCCTAACCCATACTAATCACTGAACAGTTTTCCCTAGTTCGCATTGAAATTAAAAACCCAATACCGCTAGCTACTTGACTCGGACATCGAATGCAGGGCCTCTATTTATTTGGCATAGATTTTGATACTAATTTATATCCATAAAATTTGGCATCACTAAGTCTTGGATCATAAATCCCCTTAATTGTAAATATTTCTTTTATAATCTGTATCTAAACTTTGATCATCAATAACACATTGTGATCTACATGATCAAATAATGTTCAATCATTTAGTTCAGTTTTTACCAGTGAAAATAATTGTGCTTAAGTTGAACTAAACCGAATTCTCGCATATCACTCAATGAAATAAAACGTTGACGTGATAACGCAGTTTATATCAACTTGATAAGTGCCCGGTTAATGGCAATAGGCTCGCCACCTATTACATTGGGACCTAAACATAAACTGGCGAAATGTGGGTGCTAGCACCTCTGCCTACCCCTTCGGGGATATAGGTGTGAGTTTATGTTATGTTATGTTGATAACAAGTACTTTCTTTGGTGGAATCCACCCTTATTCATACTTATCGCTTGATATATGAGGTAGGTATATTTACCGCTGAGCGTGCGATCGACTAAAATCCCTGTGTTGTGACAGACTGCGGTAATTGGTGTTGCGACTGATTTTCGTTCGACGAAAATAACTGTGACAAAAGACTAAATATTTAAACAATTTTTTTTATTAACAGTTTATTACTTAGCATGCTATATATTATTGCATTGATAATATGTTTTTAAATATATTCATTTCGAAATCAAAAAAGGAGTTTTAAGCATGTTGTGGCAAGTACGCTTTTACCGCGCTATTGGCCAATCGTAAGATTATGAGCACGCTGGTGACGCTAATTTTAGCATGTGTTTGCAGTTTTTGCAAATTCGGGTATGTTCGACAAGTGTACTATCGATCAAGCGTGTTCCTGGAACATAATTTTAATTTTCACATTTATGGATATAGCTATTCTTTGATGAGTAATACAAAAGGGCTGCTACTGTCCTGACTTGGAGGATCGTCGAAACAATTCATATTTATACTTTTGACTTCTACTATTCCGTATGACATGTTATAATTTATTATAGGACTAAAGTTTGCGATTCACAGTTATTTTCGATGAGCAAGGTCTTACCAGATTACTTGTTTCTACTTCTGTTTCAACACAGCTCCTATTCTTGTTAAATAAGCGTGTCTTAGTTGGAAAACATTGTATATAGCTCACTGTGACACATATAACAAATTTACAAAAACTACTAAAATGTATTTTATTCGAGCTGGCAATACTGACAGTATAGTAAAAGAAATTAACTGAAAGAATCTAATAATTTAAAAATGGAATGATTTTTAATATCCTGTAATTTTATTGATCAAGCAGCTCTGCGATTTATGACGTCATTACTTTGTATATAGCTAGTTAGAATTTTAGAAATTTAGAAGTTCGTTGATATGTGACTCAGTGAGTGCAAGTCTAACCTGTGTACCAAGTGCCTCGCCGAGGTGTGTATATACATAGCTTTATGTAGATGAATGTGTGGCTCTCCGTCGACCGACAAACCGACTGTAGTACACGTTTAAGTTGCCGAACGCGAGTGGAACGAGCGCACGATACTAGTCTTATGTACAGTGTTAATTACATTGTTTTGTAATCATCTATTTTATTAACTCGCTACTAGATCAGCTGGAAACTTAGCTAGGTATATTTTCGTTAAGCGTTTTACAAATATATCCGATGTGTGGCAACCCTGTCCTACTTTGTTGCAGAAGTGTTGTTACATGCTTCTGTTAATAGGGTTGTCGTGCACGAGATTTTGAATGATGTAGTTATGTTTTGTTATCGTATGGTGTACGATTGTAGGCTGTTATATGGTTGAAACTTATTGGCGTATGTACCACGCTCACTATACAGAATTGGTAATGATGCAACAATTTTTTATATTCTAAGAATGGTATTGACAATTGATTTGGTCTGCAGTTCGTACACCATATGAGTGGTACAATAGATAATGAAATAAACTCAATAAATTGTATAGCTAAACCGTTTTATTTCGAAGGTGAATCTTTTAACCTGTAGCGAATATATTGTAAATATTATCATTTATATATCATTTGTATCGGCGTTAGGTCTAATAGCAATATTTAGCTAAGATGTGTTCAAAACTTGAAGGATTTTTATTGTATTATTACATTATAACTGCTTATTTATTTACTAGATTTTATTATTTATTAAGTTATTATAGGAAATGTATTAAATATATCGGTTTTAAATTACCTCAATAATCGTCTGTCTGCGGTTGTCACGTATCACAATTATTTACTTTAACGAAGCGTGAAGGTATCGCGGTCGTTAATAGGCCTCTGCTAATTGTATAGAGTTATCGTAACAGTATTAATAAAGTTAGGTGAAGAGGGCGCCACCGGTGTGATTTTTTATAAAATTCATTAATTTTAATCGTAGATAAATTTGAAAATTTTGGAAACTACTCGTGGTAATGTTGCGGGCGTCTCGAATATAGCGCCATCATGTGAACAAATTGTATCTACATATTCTATAAGGGAATCTGCCATTAATCAGAACGAAATTTCTTAATATTAGTAACATTGTCTCGCCCTATCAATATTTCGGTGTGATTCTTGTCCGGAGCGTGTGTTATATTTAACGTTGCTTGTAATTAGTAACGTAACGAGTAACGTTGTCAATTAACCACAACGTTGTCGTGTTACTAACATTACTAGCAACGTTATTGGTTACGTTATCGGTGAAATTTGACTGCTACGCGGTTATTTGTCATACAGTGTTACTGTTAGTTATTGCGGCGGCTAGTCAATGCGTGGCTGAGTGCCGTTAAGTTAGTACGGCGGTGCGAGAGAGCGTAAAAAGTTTTACCGGTATTTTGAAAGACTTTTTATTAAAGTTTAATGCTGATGATAATATATATCATGTACATTTGTACTTATGATAATTATGTAAGATTTAACTTAAAATATTAGAAAATCACATCTCTTAATCAGTCCTACTTCTTGACAGCAGTAGATGAGTAAGCCTTGGAACTTATCGACCAACAAGTATTACATACGTTTAGAACTACGTCATATTAAGTGGTTGAATCGGTTTGAGACTTTTTGAATACGTGGTTTCTAGATTTTCACTCTCTCGCGCTACCGATCTGACGTTACGACAATAAAGCCTGACTCTATATCATACGTACACATCATCGTTTCACTATCAAATAAATTATATATATATATATATATATAGTGAAAAAATTGTATACAATGCAAGTATGAAGCTGTTTTTCACTTGCGTTTGACCATCAACATTGAACATACAACTAAAAATTATTGTTGGTAGATAGCTCCTTTATGCATCTTATAATTCTCAAGGTGGGAAAACTGCGTATTTTTTATGTTGTCGGATTATTTGTTCAATGTCGAATGTGAAACACAGGTGGAAGTACGGCTTGGAATGTTATTAGTTAACTGTTAGTGTACTTATAGCTCTTCGACGTAGCTAAACGAGATTTTGTATAAAGTGTGGATGGAAGTAGTGTAGCCGGAGTTTCATGGCCGCTGTGCGGTCTCGTGTTAATCTATACTTTTATATGTTCCCCACTAATAGCATAGACAACGTCAATCGTCCGATTGCTTATATGTACAGGTTTGTAACGTAAACGCGGGTTTATAACGTTAAAAACGATACAATAACGTTGTATTCGACATAGTAACTCGATTTTGACAGTATTATACGAAATAAGGTATAATTATTTGAATTTGGAACAACGCATGTGCACGATACAGTTATAAAAATAACGTGTTACAAATGTGACATTACAAATCGGTTCTCGGTGTTATCGTACACGCGACTGTTCAATAGTGCTATATGTACACAGTAAAATAAATATCAGTTGCTTGTCCGGTGTGTACTTAGATGATCAGGAACGTGTGTTACCTCCACAAGTGCCAATGTAACCCGACAGTTTGCGAACGGACGCGACCGAACAATAACTAGAATAATTTAACACATTCCAAACGCACTCCGATGTCTGATGACACCCGTATCAACAAAAAAAAAGATATTTTTTCAAGATTTTTAGTCCCAGTGGCTCGCGCTACCAAAGAATATAGTTACCTTCACGTTAAGAAATTAAATGTAAAATATGTTTATTAGAAAAAAAAAATGTATATAATTTGGCCTGTGTGTGCATAGCTTGTTATGAGGGTATGTAACGAGTCATGCTGCTACGTGACGTCACGGCGCACGTTTACATTCCAGGCTTTCCGTGTTATAAATGATCGCTTCGGCCCTCGACTAATCGCGGTATATCCTAACATGTGATCTGTCGGCCAGCGTGCCGGTGTCTTAACGAAATTGTTACTGAACAATGTTTATTTTGACCAATGTAATCTGTACTAATGTGTAACCTTTGTAAAAACGTTTATCAAGTGCGGTAACGGCATAGCGTTATGCATCATGGTAAGAAGTAAATACAATTTACACGATACACTTTTTGTTTCATTTATGTATCCTTTACAGCAAATCACGCTACCGATGATTAGTAGGTAAGTATATATAAAATATATATATATATATATATATAAATATATTAGTAACTACTCGCTCTACTCAACTATTAGCTCGTTACATATGAAATTGCCGTTTTTCTTGAAGAAATTGGAGGAAACCCAATTACTTCGGGCCACCAACCAACCGAAGTCTTAAAATCACGCAAAAAAAAACAAAATCTTACACCCACTTTTTATCACTTTTCTCGACGTTTCACATGATTCTAAGTCTAATTAAGCAAAAAAAATTTTTGTGTCGGTCCGTCTGTTGGTCTGGATGACTGTTTACGCAATAACTCGAGAACCACTTATCCGATTTAAAAAATTCTTTCGCCAATCATCTTGTTTGGTTAATGGGAAGAACTGATTAGATTTTGGGGTTTGTACGTTCAAGGTTTCGGGTACCTACCATACAAATTGTCCCTAAAAAACTTTTAAAAGTGAGTTTCTTTCGAGTTATCAGAGTAACGCGTATTTGACTTTGACATTTGAGTGACAATGACAATACGTATATTGTATATTTACATAAAACAACCAGACTCTGAAAGAAACTGAAATATAAAGACGCGTCGAATAATATGCATAAAGCCTAAGGTCTGTAATTTTGAATAAAAATACTGCCACAAAAATATCTAAGTTTGGCCCGAAGTTTGACTGTGATTTCCGCCCCACTAGATTTTCAGTTCTAACATTTTTGCATTTTTTTTAGGAATGACAAAACCAAATTTTATGATTTTTTTTGTGTAAGAATGAGGCAACATTAAGCTAACAAACAGCAACTTTTACATTTTTGAAAAGTGACAGCTGTTAAGTAATACGAAACTTATCATCAAAATGGATAGCATTGAGGAAGTACTGTTTTTGAAGATCGAATTAATTTATCAAGCGGCCAATAAAAACGATATTTAATACAGAGTTGTAAAATCTCAACCCTGGGGTTATCCTTTCGAGGGCTTACCCGGGGTGCCCGGCAACGGACACTTGGGGAGGACATCGTGCGGTTTTAGTCGAGACACGACATGGGGACACGAGACCGCTGGCCGGCGGGGGGTATCCGAAGGGAGTTGTAAAATCTTGAAATCAATTTTCAAACAAAATATAAATAATGGAAATAGCTATTAAATTACAGGAATAACGAACTCATGAGTTTATAAGAAAATTTCGGAAATTTCATAGGTGAAGGTAAGATCTTTTTTTTTTTTTTCTTTGTGCGGAAATCCCTTCGGATACCCCCCCGCCGGCTAGCGGGGGCGGTTATGTCGGGCTTGAACCGACTAAAACCGAACGCCGTCTCGGGTCTACACACGCCCGGGGTGTAAGGTTACTCATAGAGCATATCCCTCGCACTCCGACTGACCCTGGTCCATTCGCAGTGTCCCCTCTGATAAGAGCAGAGGGGTACCTGGAGCGACCACCCCCCCGCGAGCCTTGCAGGCCCGCCATACCCCGACCCCCTCGTGCAATGGGGTCAGCTGGCCCTGAAAAGGGCCGGTTGGTCAGACTCTTGGTCGTTGACATTGACGCCAGCTACTCCAGAGGAGCAATCAATGATGCGTCATCGCCCACGTTGCCCAGGGTGCACCAAACTTGGTGATCCAACCATTCGCACCCCAGGTGAAGGTAAGACCTATTATAATATATACTGGCTGACCCGGCAAACTTTGTTTTGCCTTAGAATCAAGTGGTTACCTTATCAGCTGAATTTATTTCGTGAATGTCTCGTATTTTATATGGGCACAGTATCTCGTGGGGGCCATCTAAAAGTAGATGGCCCAATATCAGCCGGGGTGCGGGAGAATTGCCTTATTTGGCCACCGTACACCACGGTACTAGAGACCCGAGCCGGCGTGCAGTTTTGGTCGGTTCGAGTCCGATATAACTACCACTAATAACCGGCGGTAGGGTGACCGTGGGATTACCGCAAAAAGAAAAAGAACCAAAATGGCACAGTATAGGCGGAGACAAATCTACAAAATCAAAGTCAAAGTCAATGTCAACTGCTTCTCGAATTATGAACGGTCTCACTCACACGATTTTGTTATATACTTACAATAACTTTCATAGCGAACGCTGTACAAAAGAAGTGAGCCGATTTAAGCCACTCTGATAGTAGGCAACTCTTATGTTATCTGTGCTCTCAAGCTTCTTCACGACGGCGTAACAAATCAAAACCCTGGCACCGTGCTACTATTGGGCCCATGTTCACTAACCACAGCAAGAAGAATAAAAGGGAGTAAAATAAAACACAATATTACATCTGAGGTTTCTTTTTATTACCCATTTTACTTAAATGTCTACAAATTTTCTTCTTCAATTCCTTTTGCCGCTTCAACTTCCTCCATTCTTCTTCTTCTTGTTGCTTCTTGTGTTTCTGCAGCCTCAGCGCGGTCGCCTCCTTCTGCACTTCTTTCTTCTTCTCATAATTTGTCTTTAACATTTTCATAACATTCGACACTTTTTGTTCGTGCGGATTCTTGATAACTGCTATTCTATTCTTAAATTTATCTTTTGGATTGATACCGGAAAGCGTGGTAGATTTTTCTTTAGGCTTAAATCTGTATGGTAAACCTTTCTGTAAATTCTTAGGAATTACTAAAGGCTTGAAGACTTTAGGTGCTCTATTGATTTCAGTGTACATCGAGTCAGTGTTAGCATCACTTTTTATATTCTTCTCTCTTTTCAGTTGTCCTTTAGTCTTCATGCCTTGCCAAGCGTTTTTGGCACCAGGAGGCAGCAGTAAGTTCACTACGGGAGCGTAGAATTTAGTGACATCAACCTTAAACCAAGTTCTGCAGAACACAATGTCACTCATCAGAATCTTGTCTTCAAAAGTGGCTCGAAAACCACCCTCAGGTTTATTTAATGCTTTCTTGATCTGACCTCTTATTCCTGACACTGTTCTTATTGTTGCACCTTCAAATTTTGCAACTTCGAGAGTAGTTGTAAACATATCTTTAATGAACGCAGTCTTTTTATATATTTTTTCAGGCGTGCCAATTAATTTGAGTTTTTTAACTATCTGAGTCGATTTATTGATTTCATTGACACTTCCGGTAGCGGCTATTCTAAAACCTACCTGTTTGATATCATTGGGATTATTATTTACACTCTGTAATGCCAAAAACCCTGTGTTCTGTGGTGTAATAGGCCCATAGAAATACATATTACAAGTAACATGTTCAGGTGTGTACTTCAAATATCTACATTTGAAATCATCCTCTATTTTAGAGTAGATAGGAACAGTTTGGAAACGCCGCCAACCTAAAGATATAATTAAAGGATCATTTGTCTTCAGAATCTTTTTGTACCATCTGTGCTTTTTTACTTTGCAGGATACGAAACCGATATTTTGCTCGGCCATGTTAAGAGCTCCTATCAATATTGGGTATGTTGAATCAAAATTCGTAACAAATTCTGCTGGCATATATTTGAATAGCATTCTTACATACAATCCTGGTCGGAAGCCCTCGACTTCGACTCTCAAACCACTGTCCAAATTTTCAAAGACTGATTTATTGAGTTCTGACTGTTTCAATGCTTCTGCTTTTAGGCTTTCATAATATGAATGATCACCTTTAATTCTATGATCATCTGGATTGTCATATTCAGCATCAAATTTAGCCTTTAGTTTCATTTTTTTATCAAGAATTTCAGATTTTGTTAGTTCAGCCTTTCTCTTCGTGCCAGTTTCGAGCTTATTTTCTTCAGCTGTATGTTTCTCTCCAGTTTCTAAGTCTTCAAAGTCTCCGAATAATTCCTCATCTTCTCCATCACTGGCATCATCTAGCTTCAGAAGCTCATCGGCATCTTCATCAGCAGATCTTTTACCAGTGACAAAGCTATTTATCAAATACTGTTGATTGGCTTCACTGGTCCAGTCTCTTAAATTAGGTTTGTTTAAATCATAGAAGAATGAGCATTCATCTACATCTAGCATTTCCTTTTCTATGTGCTTCTTCTTTTGTGTATCTGTTACCTTTTTGAACAGGCCACCAAGTTCTTCTTCATCTTCCTCATCAGACGCCTCCTGATTTTTATTCTTAGTTTTGTTACCAATTTCAAATTCGCCATACACAAGTTTCATAATATTTTTCGATGTTTTCTGTCTCTCTAAATAAGCCTCAGTTGCCTTTTCACCTAACTTTTCTTTCCATTTAGAGTCGAAATTTTCTGTTTGTGTTCCTTCTATTTTGTTATCTGATCCTAAAGAATCTTCACCTGATTCTTCTCCTTCTACCTCATCAGCAGCTTCATCTTCACTAGATGGTACATCTTCATTTTCTTCAGCACCTGATCCAGAGGCTGAGTTGTTCTCCCATGGAGCTTTCTTATTTTCATCTTTTTCACTTTGATCTATACCACTATCATTTTCAGACTCATTGTCATCTGAATCAGACTCTTCATCAGATTCAGCTGTCTTATTCTGTTGCAAATATTCATCATCTTTCACCATATCCGGATAGATAACAGGACCACCACTGAAGAGTTGGAACCCAGTCTCTTGCATTTGTTCATCTACTGTCTCTTTAGTCTCGACAACATTTTTAAGCAATGCTTTCTTTTCATTGGTTTCTTCGTCTTCCCTTTTATGTGAATGAGAGCCTTGTAACTCAATATATACAGCATCCTTGTCATAAACAATGCCACCAACTCCTGAAAAGGGTGCATATATTTGTCTTTCACGTTCCATGAGGTGACGTTTCTTCTCACTGCTAGGAAGCGGGCATGGATCTGGTAGATATGATAGTTCACTAATCTTCATGTCTCCTACACCTGAAACAAACAAAATAAGACTTAACAGGTTTCTTTGCATTATGGTCAATAAAAATATTTATTCCCATCCAGTAACACACAAACGAGTAACACTGTTACTATGTAAATCTTAAGGCTTTCACGGCCGGCGTTGCATATAGAATATACTGCTTCCGGGCTGTTTGGCCGTGATCCATCGGAAACTTGTATTCCAGACGTTTCGTCGATCACTGCGGTCGACATCTTCAGTGGTACAGGTTGTGACGCCGTCGAGTGCAGAGAACCTTCTTCGGCGGCGAACTCGCTGCGACTGATGTAGAGGCCCGAGTCACTGGCGTATTTATGGGCGCAGCTGGAGGGGGGAAACGACGATCGGTCCTGATTGGTTGAGAGCTGCGCAACCGATGCGCTCGATCCTGATTGGTCGAGGCTAAGCAAGGGGGTGTGCGGCTTCGTCATGTTTGAATTGTGATGACGCGCGGCTCTCAGTGCTGGATACCAATCTTTTTGGAGATGAAAACCTTCGTTTTTTCTATTAAAATAGTAGTTAAGTCGTCAGAAATAGTGTTACAGGTTTACAGTGTTATTGAATGGCAATAAACCAAAAAAATATCACTCAGGATTAAAAACTACTACTACTACTACATAAAATATATACTTATAGTCCTTAAAAAATAGCTTTATCTCTGTGACAGAATGCTACAAAGTTTCGTAAAGGGATTCCAGAATCTTATATTGACATCACTCGAGACATGTGCTACGATTCCGGTACCGTCGTTTGGGCAGCAGTTAGTGACATGTAACTCTTCCACATTACCGTCGAGGTACACGAAATATCCTTAGTCAGCTTAATTTTAGACGTTTTTGTCGGTCAGCATCAAAAACTCACAGGCCTCCAAAGCTGCTTATGTATGCTGATTGATATTGCGCGAGTGGATATGGATAGGGGCAGATTCATGCGGATGACGTGGAAGGAAGCACTCGAGAACGGGGAACTATAAAGTGATACCACATCCGTCGGCATAAGCGATGACTTAAACCCGCACATGGATCTGGTTAAGTACCTAGGGTTTCTTAATTCAAGCAACTGGTGACATCGATTGCGACGTCAAGGCACGCGTTGCCGCCGCGTGGGCTGGCTAGTGTAACCCTAAACGGACTTGAATGGACAGGTGTATTAGACCTTCATTACAACTGTTCTTTCACACGTGACTGCGACTTTGTTTTCTAATTCAGTAACACCAATATTTAGCAGTGATACTGGTTGGGGGAAAAAAATTGTAGGACACAATGTGTTTTTTTCCTAACTAGTGACGGTGTTTCTCATTTGGGTGTTACGGGATGGGAGTAAACCATAGAAAAAGGACCTGTGTGGTTCAATGTGCCACTTGTGTTTACATATTCCAGAGTCAGAAAGAAAAAGGTGTATTATTCTACTTCATCCTACAGCCAATCCCAACCCATTTGGCACTCCCGGGGCCACTCCCCTTCTTCTTTAATTTGTTTTGGCTTTTATGGTTACGCCAGCCAACTGACCTCCCAACTTTCAGAGAAAAGCATGTTCGAAGAATTATTTTTTTAATTATTGCCTTTAAATTCAAAACTTCTGTAATCTGTAAATTATCACTTGGTGTATATCTATTCTATTTTATCTTCTGTGAGCATCCTGATCATTATAATTTAACGTTTGCACGATCTATGGAGCAGACTATGCTGTACCTACTAGCTTTAAGGTACCACAACTTTAACCATATTTGATGCAAATAAATGATCAATTGATAAATTTAGTTTTAAAACTGTTTGACTAGATATATAACATTGTCCTTTCAATGTTAGTATCTACATACTAACTGAGTTATATACATGTACACAATAGAAGATATAATTAAATATGAAACCCACCTGCAATGTGCACCATAGACTCCTTCATTAATGGAACTCCACGCACATAACCATAGAGCACAACATCTCTGCCCACCGTTGGATCCTTTCTGATCAACTCCTGACTAGTTACATCTTCCAGCCTGTCTGCCAACACGTAAGAGTGAGTTGTCCTCCAACTCAAATTCCTAAACTTCATAACTGAAATGAATCTTGATAAATTCTTTATCTCATTTCTTAAGTACTCTCCGTGTACAATCCCTGAGAGGTAGAACAACTTAGCTCCAGAGTACACCTCGGTCCAAAATCTATGTTTTAATGTTTTCTTTGTAGTTTTTAGTGTCTTGGCATTCTTTATCATATCTAAATGAGTGAGCACACCCATAATTTTTGGCATACCATGCACTTGACAGATGTTGAGGAACTCAAATATCTCCATTTCAAACCCAAAGCTAGCATCACAGAGAAGTAAAACGAGGTCAGCACATTTGGCGATGTCGATCATAGAATTAACATCGTTGTTGCATTCTATCAGAGTAATGCGCCGTTTCTTCGAAGTTACGATTGTGATTGGACCATTGGTATTCGTCACATTGGTTTTTATGAAACTTTTTATCAGATTGTTTATGAGTGTAGTCTTCCCGACGCGCGGAGGGCCTACAATTGCGACAACAATAGGCGGCGGTTCGAGAGGAGTTTTGTCAACTTGTGGGATGTGCTGCTTCTTTGCAATAACATCTTCTTTTCGACGGAAGTGCCGTTCGGCTCTTACAACTGACTGTATAGCAAAAGCTTTGGGATTTCTCTGTCGAGCACTTAGGTTAGACTGATCAACTTTATTTTTCTTCTTCTTCTTCTCGGCTTTACGTCCAGCCTGTTTGGCGCGGTGCGACTTTTTTTTATCAAAGGCAGTTTCGTCTGCCATTTTAAGCGTTATTTGAAATTTAGGTACAAAATCCTTCGGCGGAATCCAAAATAACCTCACGTGTAGTACATGTTGTTTTCATAGTTCATACATACCATATCTGACAGTCGCAGTAACAAATGAAATGACAATTTAATTTTTATCTACTATACTTCGTCAATGGTTCATAAGTGATATTGGTCTTTTAAGTACTGTCAACTTGTGCTACGTAAGAAAGTGAGTCAACTCCATGATCAGCTCACACACAAACCTAATGATATGTATGATAGAGAGAGATAAACAGACATAAGTTGTTCCATATATGATTTTAGATTGACATGGTCATTTAAATTAAAATTAAAATTTAAAATAAGTTGTTCCCTATAATTATCATCTTATAGATAAGATAAGGTAAGATAAACTTTATTGGTAATAAAACAATTACATGTAGCCACTAAAAATAACAGTTTTAAAACTTCTAATACGTCTAGCCGCAACAGCCGTCAAGGCTAGCCCTTCCCAATCCGGTGCTAGTAAGGAACTGTGTTACAGGTAGGTTAAGGATAATCCCAAACAGCACGGTTGTAGCCCTCGCATCGCTGATTTAAAGTGTATTTTAGATTTTCTGAGTCCCCAAACTAGGCATACCTGTTTTAATGGGAACCAGATGATGAAGAAAAGAAAGAAAAAGAAATATAATAATGCAATTAAATATATAACTAAGAATGATTGAAAATACATTGCCACGTTGGAGTGTGATTGTGTGAGTTGTGGAGTGTGCGTGTTTCATATAATTACGTGTTGGCGTGTGCATGTGTTTAATTGTGTGGGTGCGTAACTCTTAATAACCATAGAACGAATTTGTGTAGGTAAAATAAATAAATGCGAGCAGACATACACTACAAGATTATGCAAGTCCTGATAGCAAGAGGCCCTCTGAGTATGTGTAACTTTGCTCTTGGAGCCATTTTATTAATTTCGACTTACATTGGTGGAAATATGAAAGATTGTATTAATTTTATTAAGAAGGTGGATGCTAACGATAGTGTTACGACGTTTTGCTAATGTAGTTTTGTGTAGAATCATGGGACACACCTTATCCGAGCAGCGTTTTCTGCTATATATACTCGGGTCATATGATAAGCTTACGTGCTTTTTAAGGACAACTTGTAGTATGAAGAGTTGTCTGACCGTAAGGACTGAAATATCTAAGTAAAGTTGACGTGTACGGTATCGGAATGGTTTCCTGGACATCACCTTCAATACCTACGGCCCTTTGAGCTCTCTCCAGTGGCAAAATAATTGACTTGTCCGCACCGCCCCAGGATGTTATGGAGTACGATAGGATTGATTGCGCTAAACCATAATAGGTCAGCATATGAGTATGTTAACATCTGCAGCATTGTGGAGAAGCTTAAAAATATAAATAAGTTTCCTAACTCACTTCACTAGTTGGTCAATGTTTTGTTTCCATTTCATAAACTGATCGAAATAAATACCTAGATATTTAACATTGGCTACGTTAGATACTACTTCACAATTACAGCCGGAGGATAGGTCCAAACAATTATGTGCTTTTAGGTCAAAGACGTCCGGGGACGGGAGTGTGCGCCTATTGTGGGCGAAGGTTATGTAACAAATTTTATCTAGATTGAGCGTGAGTAAATTAAGAAAGAGCCAGGACATCCTAAGCAAGAGCGGCTTCTGCATGAGTTTTTACCTCATCCCAGTTTGACCCATGAATGAGAAACGCGGTATCGGAAGCGTATGTAAATACCCTACAGTTACGTGAAGATAGCTCACACAGATCGTTTACGTAGATCGTAAACAAGGTGGGGCAAAGGATACTTCCTTGTGGGACTCCGTAATCTAGATGCTCTTCCGCACTAATGATGTTATCAATTTTAACTGGGTTAACTGGGTTCTGTTGCTTAGGTAATCAGTTAATAATTTTAACACAGTCCCACGAATGCCAACCTTTTCCAACTTAGTTACAAGAATAGAAATTGACACGGTATCAAAGGCCTTGGAGAGGTCAATAAACACCCCTAGGCACTTCTGACCCTTATCCGTGAAATCTCCTACTCCCGAGACCAGAGACAGTGTAGCATCTTCTGCGGATATATATGTCGCTGGAAACCAAATTGATTTGAAGATATGATATTTTTAGAGTTTATAACGGTTGTTTAGGGCTCTCTCCAATACCTTCGATATGGCGGGCAGAACTGAGATTGGTCTGGACATTCCCATTTCCACTCTTGTAAATCGGATGTACTATGGCTTTTTTAAATATGTTAGGGAATACTCCGGTCGTGAACGATAGGTTAATGTGTGCAAGGATTGGGACAAATATTACGCGTGAATCCTGCAGAATGGCTGAGGAGATACCATCAATTCCAACAGCGCAGTCCCTGTGAAGGTCTTTGATTATGTATTCAATTTCTATGTAATTCCTGTTCCTCCTGCATATCAATGACATGCTTTCTGATGACTCCATTCATTGCCATGTGGACGACCTGTACCGGGGACGCATTTTACACGGGCCGAGCTAACATCCCACGGTCCGCAGTGGAAGAAAGTCGCGAACAACTTGTGTCTCAAATCGAGACTACTCTCACAAGAGTGTCCGATTGGGGTGGACTAAACCTGGTCCAATTCAACCCCACTAAGACACGAGTATGTACATTCACCACTAAGAAAACTCAATTTTTCTAGCGCCACAATTCCTGGACACACCACTTAAAATCTCCAAAAGTATCGGGATCCTCGGTGTCTACATCTCCAGCGAGGTCCAGTACCGCAGTCACCTGGAAGACAAGGTTAACGATGTTAAATCCACGCTGTGCACGCCCATACGCCTCTAGTTCTGACCCAGCAGAAAAAAGGAGGGCAGTGTCGTCCGCGTATGATATGATCATTCCGTGTTCTAGATTTATATTACACAGTTCGTTTATATAAATTAAGAACAGTGTGCTTCCTAATATGCTACCTTGGGGAATGCCAAATGAGGTATTCTCAAGGTCCTCACTGATAACACTACCGATCTTCACACATTGAGTACGCTCTTCTTACCCATAGAGCATATCCCTCGCACCCCGACTGACCCTGGGCCATCTCCGGTTTCGAGATGGCCCCCTTACTTGCTCTCCACTGTGCCATCTGCTAATCAGAGGGACACGTGGAAAGCTTCCGAACAGCCTTCAACAGGGCCGTCCTCGCCTCGGTCGGAGTTGGCCGTAGGCGGCAGCGTCTCTCCCACCCTAGGAGAGAGGCGCTGCCGTCTCCGTTGCCCAGGGTGCACCGCGTGGAGGTCCCCAACCAAGCACCCCGTAAGTAATCACTACCTGAGATATTAGTAGTTGTAGATATAGGTAGGTACGTGAGTGCTCGCGTCTTTAATTGTATTAGCAAGTTGTTTTACAATATTTGTAAAGAAGTGATTGCTGACATCATGATCATGATAGCGTTTGCTGTCATCATTGGGTTCTCTTTAATTAATTAATTACCGCGGTAGCCTAGTGGTATGGGCAATGGACTGCTGAGACGAGGTCTCGGGTTCGATCCCAGGTTTTACCATGGCACACACCAATGACTTTTCGTTGCTTTTCGAAGTTATGTGTGTATTTATCGCAGGTTTATAAGTGCCCGGTTAATGGCAATAGGCTCGCCACCTATTACATTGGGACCTAAACATAAACTGGCGAAATGTGGGTGCTAGCACCTCTGCCTACCCCTTCGGGGACATAGGCGTGAGTTTATGTTATGTTATGTTATGTTTATTGAGAAAATTTTGATAAAGATTAAGGGTAATATTAGTGGGATCTTCTATTTGTATTTTGTGCATTTTATCATGATTGCGAATACTGCGAATTAAACCCTGGGTAATCCATGGTTATAAGTTGTTTATTCTCGGTACTATCCGAGGCTTTCATCTTGGTTTTTTCACCTTTTAGTTTGGCTTACAGCACGGTTTTTATGGGATACATCCAGAGGCTGCTTAAAGAGTTGCATACAACCTGAAACCTACGTAGGAAACAATAACTCTTCATCTGTTTAAAATTTTTAGTAGAGTTACGCCTAAATCATCGTATATCTAAATCAGAAAATCTTGTGGGGTAAACCGTAAAAGATAAAGAAAGGGTAGTCTAGTCAGTAGTCACTGTAGTCAGAAATGTATTTAGCAACTGCATATCACCAGCTGTTCGCGATTCTCAACTAAAAAATGATAATTATGGCTCGCTTAGTAATGTGCTCGGTAAATGTCAAGAGGCTCGCCCCCTATTACATTGGGACCTAAATATAACTGGTGAATCGTGGATGTGTAATTCACCTCTGCCTACACCTTCGGGGATACAGACGTAAAATTATGTTATTTTATTCTCACAGGCCCGCCCTGTGTTGGGTTTTTCTCAGCATTTGTTTATGTTTTATTTCTTTTGCGGTGTAGTATAATACCACATAATACGAGCATTAAGTTTAGTTTACCTTTTGTACTTGCAACACAGTTTGCAACTGTCAGTGGCATTACGGCTAGCGAGATCAATTTTGTATTTTTGTGCAAAAAAAGTCCATTATTTGGATGATGAAAGCAAAAAACGCAGCTTTGATGATAACTGGCGAGTGGCCGACACAAAAGTGAATTAAACCAAACTGTGAACATGACATCCTCAGAGCTGGAAAACCGTAACATTGCCATATCGATGTAAGAGTTATACGCATTTTTCCTAATTATAGAACGTTTGTGTTGTTATATTCGTCACTGGTATTTGTTTATGATGTGTACTAGTTAGTGGCAGTAGCTTGTGCGTTCACTATGCGCAATATTTGATGTTGCTGATGATAGGTCGTTGATCTTTTGCACTCTTGTCCCCGCGACTCAGGTGATAATTAAGTAGGAAAAACAATATTTAGCTTATAAATCATTTATCAACTTTGTTTGTTTTGGTCTAGAAAATACTTCAACAACTGATGTCAGTCTGGCCACAGTGTTTCTTCTGAAATAGTTTTTTTTGTTTTTATTATTACTTTCTATTAGCCTATCTACTTTTTATTACAAACACCATTGTTCTGTTCGACTTTGAGCTTTAACTCTTGTAAATTTTTAATTGATTTCCTTGTAATCATTTTTGTCAATTCTAACTGTAGGTCCAAAAACTCTGTAATTCCTTTGAGAACTTATCTTAATTTAGACTTTAATCTTATTTTATTAATTTTTGTTTATGTGATTTATAATATTTTCTAATTTTAAATAGTACCTACTTTTGTTCTGATAAGGATACTCAGATCGTGACCTATATATATAACATAAATAAGATCTAATTTCTAAAGTTTTTAAAAAATATCCCTTGATTTGCAAACATCTATAGAAAAAAGCATTAATCATAAAAACTGTTATTATTTACATATATCTAGTTTGTACGTATGACCAACGTGAAGGTCAGATGGCAGTTGCTTCAAAGTTTGGCTGAATCGCCGACCCGAACAGATGAAACTGGTTTGGTGGACTCGTGAAATGATGAGTTATTACGTATATCATTCAAAAAGATTTGAGTTCTATTAAGTTTTAGAATATCTGTACCCAGTACTCTAAGATGTCTGACTGGTTTACTGAATGGTGTACTCACTAGGTACAAGAAAATTTGATATCAAGAATAGGGGATTCAGCACATCAAAAACCATCAATATCATTTATATTATATGAAACTGAACTGACTAGTAGACACCACCCCTCCAGCTGAGCTAAATCACTTTTGTTGGCCTGGATTCCAACTCGAGAAATTTCGATCCAAAGACCAACCCCAATTAAACATTACAAGCGTAGTAGTTACCGCGGAGAACTATAAGTGATAATTTGTTCCTCAACAATATAATACTTGATGAGACTCTTGTTATTGTTATATCACAAACTTTATCTGAGTTCCATTTCTCTATTGGGAAAATAAAATACCTAATTTAAGTTCACTAACCAAGATCTTTCCTTTCGGGGTTTGGGGAGTCAGATGGTGGTCAGTTAATTAGAAACCAAATTATGGAAGGAATCGTGGGAAAGTGGACCCTGGGAGCAAAGTGCAATTTTTAGATGCAGTGGGGGATTGGCGTTGAATGGGGATTGAAATAATTGCTTTGATATCATGAATGAGCCTGGCTTGAAGGGAAATCACCACCCCCTTACTTACTGTTTTGTGAAGTTGGCTGCCCACCTTTTCCACCTTTCCTTTTCTTTTCCTATTAACATTTTACCCTCTGCAGGTAACAAGGCAGGAGGGAAACATCTAATGATACCAGCCTAGCCTTTTCTGCTGCCTTAATGTTAGTCAAGGTGAGGCACTAGAGGTCAGCCTAGATATAGCGAAGGCCTTTAATCGGGTCTGCCACAGAGGTCTTCTTGCGAAGTTGCCGCCTTATGGGCTGCCCGAGGGACTTTACGAATGGATCGCCAGCTTTTTGTCCAATAGGAGCATCCAAGCCGTCGTTGACGGCAGCTGCTCGGACCGCATGGACATTAACGCTGGTGTTCCATAAGGCTCCGCGCTGTCTCCGAACCTGTTCCTCCTGCATATCAACGACATGCTCTCTGATGACTCCATTCATTGCTATGCGGACGACAGTATCGAGGACGCATTTTACACGGGCCGGGCTAACATCCCTCGGTCCGCAGTGGATGAAAGTCCCGAACAACTTGTGTCTAAAATCGAGACTACTCTTACAAGAGTGTCGGATTGGGGTGGACTAAACCTGGTCCAATTCAACCCCACTAAGACACGAGTATGTGCATTCACCACTAAGAAAACTAAATTTTTCTAGCGCCACAATTCCTGGACACACCACTTAAAATCTCCAAAAGTATCGGGATCCTCGGTGTCTACATCTCCAGCGAGGTCCAGTACCGCAGTCACCTGGATGACAAGGTCAAGTTGGCATCTAAGAAACTTGGAGTGCTCAACAGGGCGAAACAGTACTTCACTGCGGAGCAAAGACTTCTTCTTTATAAGTTGCAAGTCCGGCCCCAGATGGAGTACTGCTGTCACCTTTTTGCCGGAGCACCTACATACCAACTTGACCCGTTCGACTCGGTGCAAAGACGGGCGCTGAGGATCGTCGACAATCCCATACTTACAGGCAGTGTAGAACCTCTTAACTCCAGGAGAGATTTCGCCTCCCTGTGCGTTTTCTACCGCCTTTATAATGTGGTGTGTTCAGAAGAATTATATGACATGATGCCCACCCATTCTATCATCGCACCGCTCACCACAGACAGGGAATTCATCCTCACACGTTGCGACCGGAAACGGTGCGTACAGTTAGGTATGAAAGGCACTTTATTCCGCGCACCCTCAGGTTGTGGAATGATCTCCCTGCTGTGGTTTTCCCAAGCAACTACATGCAATATGGGGTTATTCAAGAAGGGCATTAGAAGGTTTTTACAGGGTCGGCAGCGCGAGTGTGATGCCCCTGTTGTTGCACACGTCCATAGGCCACGGTAACCGCTTCCCATCAGATGGGCCGTGAGCTTGTCTGCCAGTGGTATAAAAATAAATACAACCACAAACAACTCTAAACATTGTTTATTATGTTGTGCCAGGCGAAAATCAGTGGAAAACCTGGTGATATCATCGCAAGATGCCATAGGACAGAGCATCAGCCAAGCCCTCACCTTCTCAGGAGTGATCACACAGCACACCAACAATATCTTACAGGAAAACAGGTAGGTGGACACACTTTTTTCTTGTTTTTTTTTATACTTTAATAACTTCATGGTAAACTGTGCCCGCAGCCAATAGAATCCGCGAGCTCAGTAGACCACTGCTAGTTTTTATATAGATTCTGGAAACAGTAATTATGTGGACAGTAATTTTCGATATGTGGACCTTACTACTCGATATGTGTACTGTAGCGTCCGGGGCTTGGACGCCACAATACCTCGTGTTGATAATAAGATAAACACAGAGGAAGAAATTTAAATGGGCATTTATTATATCATCAAAGCTTCCTAAATCGGGTTTAGGGAGGTTTTTACGCGTATACTTTTATTTTACTGCGAACTAGGGAATCGCGAACTCCGCTCAAGGACTGAGCCTAAATTTATCACTGTTATATCTTCTCTTCGGCCGGCGGACCCGGGCGGCGCGTCTAGTCGCCCGCTGTCAGCCGCACAGCCGAATGCAGCTCCACGCCGCAATTGTTTTTTCTTCCCTAAGCTAATTTGAAATACAAAGTATTTATTTTCAAACTCTGACACATGACGGCCAGGAAACGAACCGTAGTGTTTGGGACGAGGTCCGAACACTACAGCAGCTACGCCCAAGGCCCCATGTGACAGTCTGACTCCCTAGACATTCTAAATCTGGGACACAAAAAAAAAAATTATGCGAATTGTCCCTTACAATGGGAATAACGAAGCAATCTTTGTAATAATTAGTAAACGATAGTAGAATCTCAAATTATAGCAATTAAACTGTAAGAAATACTGAAAAACACGAACAAAGAAAAATTGCTTCATTCTTGGCCAGGCAAAAACCCAGGTTAAAAGAAACCTGACCACAATCAGCCTCATCAAAGAAAAGTTATTGGTATCACTTGCCGATACATTTTAAGGTTTGCCCTGAAAGGACTTAGTAACACAGTACTTTTAAGACCTACCTAACTAAAAAGAAAGATGACATAACTTGATCTGTCTTTACACATTATGCATGTGAAGCAGAGACTATGTCGCCTACACATTACTAAATTATTTTTAAAACAATACTAACGAGAAAGAACTTACTCTATAAAGAAAAGTCTGATCGAAAACTAACTTTCAATCATCGTCGGCGCTTATGTCCAGAACGATTTGACTCTCTTACAAAGTTTAGATCATAACTCTCAATATTGTACAAAAAATAATTGCCTAACTCCTACGCTAGAACATCACGAACATAAAAAACAAAACAAATCTATTTATCTTCAGCAGCGCAGCAATATGAAATAAACAGAGAACACATATTAATAATAAAATACTACTAGTTACTAGTTACGCTAGTACGTAATGCGGTTTTAGTCGGTTCAAGATAACACGTTATTCACTACGTGAATTATAATTCTACTAAGACTTATAGTCCTTATTGGCCCTATTGACCCGCAGGCAACTATCAATGCTCTTGAAACATTCTGGAACAAGCCACCATCATAGCCATCTTCTCGTTGAGCACATAATATCACATAAAAGCACATAAAAGCAAAATAAACAACGATACTGATAAATGCGTCGCTCCAATTGTCACACGACGTCTTTCTTCAAACGGTACGGGATCGATCCATTCACTGCCAACTGCAGAATGTTGGCGTTTCCGACTTCTGCGGAAACTAGCGCTTCACCAGCTGTAGCAACCACTAGCTCCTGTGGAAACCAGCACCTCTACCAGTTGTATGGAAACCGGCGTTCCTCCACCAATTGTAGCTGTAGCAACCACCAGCTGTATGGACCGCAGCGACTCCACCAGTTGTAGCTGTAGCAACCACCAGCTGTATGGAAACCGGCGCTCCTCCACCAGTTGTAGCTGTAGCAACCACCAGCTGTATGGAAACCGGCGCTCCTCCACCAGTTGTAGCGTCCGGGGCTTGGACGCCACAATACCTCGTGTTGATAATAAGATAAACACAGAGGAAGAAATTTAAATGGGCATTTATTATATCATCAAAGCTTCCTAAATCGGGTTTAGGGAGGTTTTTACGCGTATACTTTTATTTTACTGCGAACTAGGGAATCGCGAACTCCGCTCAAGGACTGAGCCTAAATTTATCACTGTTATATCTTCTCTTCGGCCGGCGGACCCGGGCGGCGCGTCTAGTCGCCCGCTGTCAGCCGCACAGCCGAATGCAGCTCCACGCCGCAATTGTTTTTTCTTCCCTAAGCTAATTTGAAATACAAAGTATTTATTTTTAAACTCTGACACATGACGGCCAGGAAACGAACCGTAGTGTTTGGGACGAGGTCCGAACACTACAGTACCGTACTTCTCGATAATATGCACTGTACTTCTCGAAATGTGCACTGTTTTATATTGTACACAATTAAAGTAATGCCGTGAACACACCAACCGAATAAAGGAGGACAAACGCAAACGAATAATATTCTTCGATCAGTACAGCTCGATTTTGGGGATGATGTGGGATGTCTGGCTTTCACGGCGTTACTGCTGAGCATATCCTTCTCCTAATGTGCGTCATAGCATCAGGTCCTCCGCCTTTCCAGCATCCAGTCTATCCTAACTACGTTAGTAGCACATTCTTAGTACAAATAATTTTAATCTCTTCGAATACAGGCAAAGACAGGAGCACTTAAAACAATAAACACAGTACCAGCGAACTCCACAAGGCCATTTTTTATGTTATGAAAGAAACATGTTTTTTTACAAAAACTTATTTCTTGTCGTCAATCCGATATATATATTTGATTAGTGATAAGAATTATTGTCCAGTGTTGTCTAATCAAGGATTATTCATGCTTTTCTAGGCTACCACTATAACTAGACCTTTTATTTGCGTATATTCTTCAACTACTTCAAATAAAAATTCACCTCATCGGAGATACCGATAAGATGGGTGTGTCGGATTCGAACCGACTGAAACCGCACGGTGTAACGCCCCATCTCAGCCTGTGTAGCCAAGTAAGGAAACACGTGTGCGGGTAGAGATTTCAGTTTTTTATCGTACAGTTAGTAAAGAAAGTACCGAACCGCTTCGTTCGAGATGGTATTATTTTTACTGAATGTGGGTGACAACTCAATCCAGCTCGTCTTGTTCTAGGAAGTGAGACGGTGGTTTAGTATAAAGAGCACATCAGAACATGGTATAGGAAGTAATTATACAGCCAGAGAGACACGCAAATACTGCTGTCTAGATATCAAACTGTCGTATAAAAGACGAGACTATTTAACACACACTTCCCACACTTACAAGTTAGCACCGCAATTCAATTGAAAGCGACACACGTTTAATTAGCGGATGTACAATGTACATTTGTACATGTAACATTACAAATAGCCAGAGGACCTATCGCGAGTTCATTTTATTGTATACCATTTTTAGGGTTCCGTTGCCAAATGGCAAAAAACGGAACCCTAGATTCGTCATGTGTGTCTGTCTGTCCGTTCGTCCGTATGTCACAGCCCCTTTTTCCGAAACTATAAGAACTATGCTATTGAAACTTAGTAAGTAGATGTATTCTGTGAACCACATTAAGATTTTCACTCAAAAATAGAAAAAAAAACAATAAATTTTGGGGGCTCCCCATACTTCACGTCAAACCCATACGTGTGTGGTATCTATGGATAGGTCTTATTATTATATTATATCTTATTAGGATCTTGAGGTTTCTAGTATTTTTTTTTTCTAAACTGAATAGTTTGCGCGAGAGACACTTCCAATGTGGTAAAATGTGTGTCCACTCCCCTGTACCTTCTAAAATAAGAGAATGATAAAATTAAAAAAAAAATTATGTTCATTACCATGCCATGTAAACTTCCAAAGAAAATTGGTTAATTATAGTAAGTATTTTTTTTAATACGTCATAAATCGTAAACTGCAATTTTTAACATTCAATCAACTCAAGTATAAACATTATTATGTTTCTTGGTGCTACGGAACCCTTAATGGGCGAGTCCGACTCGCAATTGGAAGGTTTTTATTTACTGCAATAAGCCTGATGGTAAGCTTCAAATATCGTCCCAGCCTTGCCAACTCAATAGTATCGGCTTTCAGTCATACTTATCACAGTCCCATAGTTAGACCAATCATCTGCCTTTTTAGGGCTCCAACTATCCGTAACGATTGCCACAGATCGCATGGCAACCGGGACCGGCAGCTTAACGTGCACTCCGCAGTTAACAATGATCACCCATCCTAAGACTGACCTGGCTAGTATTGCTTAACCTTCCAATGTACCTTTTTTTTCGTGTGGCTATCCCACCGGATACCGACCCCCCCCCCCCGGGGATACCCAGTGGGAGTGGTTATGTCGGATTCGAACCGACTAAAACCACACGCCGTCTCGTGTCTTTGTAGATATTTTGACTTTGGCTTTGTACACCCCGGCGTCTGAATAACACGTTTTTGAACGGACACGGCGCATTGAGTTCGATCCCAGCTCCAGCAAAATGTAAGCTTTCTCTATTAGGAAATTTCCAAAAAACAGCTTGAAGTTTTTGTGTATCACGATACAGTACAGTGACGTCATTGCTTTGTTTAGTGAAAGTTGGACAACGGAATAAAATAAACTGACATTAATGCCGGCCGTATTATATGCAATTACTGTGTATATACTTATGCCGTAATAATTGGTTAATTATACGCGTTTACATTACGCAATACACGTATCTAGACGTTCATGTTATTACTACTTTAAGAGGTAGGACATGACGGTACTCCCGTCCAACTGAGCAGTCCGACTGGGGAAGTACCTCCGCCCTACAGAATACCGCGGCCATAATAACCTCGGTGTTGGGTTCCCGGCGGTGAGTAGGGTAGCCAGAGCTCACTGAGAGTTTTTGTGCTCTCAGAGGGAAGAGGCGGGAGGTGCCTTTGGTCTTCCCGGAAGACTAAAGGCTATTCCTGCTTTGCAATTTCTTTTTTTTAGGGTCGGCAGCGCGAGTGTGACGCCCCTGGTGTTGCACACGTCCATAGGCCACGGTGACCGCTTCCCATCAGGTGGGCCGTGAGCTTGTCTGCCACCTGAGTGGTATAAAAAAAAAAAAAAAAAAGGCCACCTACATCTTAGGGTGATTTAGGAGTCATGCTGACCTACAGCGATGACAGTCAGCGCGGGTTGTTTTATCGGGTTTAGTATCCTGCTGATCGCTATTGTTCTCACTGACAATGACCGCTCAATGAAGACAGTGGCGTGATTGCAGTGGTCGGCGCTGATACGCTTATACTCTAAAATCAGCCTTACGATCATCATCTTAGCGTTGTGTTCCGATTGCATCCGAGCCTTCCTTTCGGAACTCCTGGTCCGCTTCCGGCTTTTTCTTCTTCATCTCATCCTCTTCCTTCCTCCTTCATCTTACTACCTACTATTCTACTATTATAAGTAGTTTGTGTAGATGTTTGGATATTTGTTACTCAATCCAGCAATATCACCAGTGGATTGTGGCGGTCATATGCAGTTACGTCACGGAAAATATCAAAGAAAATAAAAAGAAAAGGAGTTGGAAAAGGGGTCGGAGGATGGATCAATGCTATGAAAACAACTGGTGCCAATCTCAACGGACATGTCAGGTATACAGGGCGACTATGCCACATGGCCGGAAAATATCTTAAGGCGAGCAAGGGTGTTTTTAGATTAAGGTTTGTCGGAAATGAGAAGTCCCTGTATTCTGAAAATCACATATGTTATTCTAGGCTATATAAACTAGTATTTTCGGTTATTCGATACAAGATGACTTTTACTTGCCTCGATAGAATTTGCTCTCAAAGATTGGTGTAACCAAAAACGAATTACGGTATTATTTGAGTTGTGTTCATGTTAGAAAAACAAAAATGATAACTGATAATGAAGATCTTTGATAGGAGAATGAAAAACGGTTATCAAAATATACAAAAATTCTGTATTATGTCATGAAAATTCAAAATACCTACGTTTTCTTCAGTCCCGAGCGAATCGTGTTCGTGGCAGGACGCGTGTTTCACTTCGTGCTAGGCGCACAGTGAAGTTATACGTTTTTTAAATGCAGTCACGTAGCGTAAATGCCACATGTTCTATTAGGACTTTCAAGCTAATAAACATTTATTTTTGTGTATATCTGTTCGTCTCCGTAAAAGCCAGAATTAAGCAAATAAATTGGGCGTTAAACCCGCAAGCGAACCCCGGGCTCCGAGATAAAAGTCTCGGATGAAACTGAGATATCTATACTGGTCTCATCAGCTCTCTCTCTCTCTCGCATATAATCATTTGCAATGTAGAAAAAATCCCCCCTTCAAGCATAAGGTTTAATCTGTAATTTATTTTATGTTCATATAACAATTTTGTCGCGCGCTCGTTACGACAAAATCAGTCATGTTTGTCCACCATAGCATAAAATAGGCGTGAGCCTAGAGTCACGAACTATGTTTGAATGTGAAATTTTATTTATCTGCATAAAGCGACCGAAGATCGGACACTGTAACACGTGTCCGATATTCGGTGACAGTGGAGTTTATTGACATTCACTGAATAGTTTTTTAGGAATACCTGGCATGTGACGCATTCAATATTCCTATTGCAGTATGCAGTCCACTGCTGGATATAAGCATCTCCTAATGAGCGCCATAGCAACCAGTCCTCCTATGGACGCAAAAACTACTGAACGGATTTTAATGCGGTTTTTTTCTATTAGAAAGCCTGGCCAAGGCTTAAAATGTGCTATACGTTTGATTGTAATTTTGTTTTTTGATAAAAAATGATATTAGTAACCGAAATTACTAGTATTACCCCTAACCCCTCCAGCTAAGGCAAAAGGTAATGGCCAGGATTAGAATCCGGGACCTCTCGATTGTAAAGCCGGCTCCTTACCCGATGCTTAAGTGGTTAAAGAGCCGGAGATATGGCCAAGAAACGATAAAGGACGCGGGTATGTCTGTCCCAGCTACCTTTTCTCATATTTTAACTCAGAATTTTACATTTTTTTACCTTTCAAAGCCTGCATATGCCAATAAAAAAAAGTTCAAAGTTTCCCTACGCATGTAGTCACTCTTTTAAAAAGATAACACTGTGCAGTTTACACCCACATTTCGTCAACTACGTTTGCTTGGTTTCGGGTGAATTTAACTGCCTTTTTTCAGAACATCACCTATTAGGTCGGTGTTGTTATAGTCCACACTGATTAACCGAGACGACTCCTGTACCAATAAAACCTCATAAGGCAATCACGTCCACTGCAGTGAAGAACAAAGACCTTTACATTATCCCTCGACTTATATGACACAGACACTTGTCAAAGCAGCCGTCACCACAGTGTCCACCGTCCAAGACTGCCAAGTCGTTTCTGCAGTTCCTTGGATCATGACAGGTCGTATCGCCGCGATTGTCTCTCACTCTTCACTCGATACTCTGCATCCTTTTGAGATAATCCTAAATAATGTTATAAATGCTAAAGTTTGTTACACAATCACGCTAATACGGCTGAATGGATTTGCCTGCAAAATAACCTTTGACCGAGAAAAGGACATCGCTATTTTTTTACATAGGGGAAATATAGTGGAATTGAGAAATAGGTATAGCTACGTGGTTCCCAAACCCGAGGGGGCATCTCGAAACCGGAGATGGCCCAAGGTCAGTCGGGGTGCGAGGGATATGCTCTATGGGCAACCTTACACCCCGGCGTCTGTAGATCCGAGACGATGTGTGGTTTTAAGTCGGTTCAAGCCCGACATAACCACCCCCGCTGGCCGGCGGGGGGGTATCCAAAGGGATTTCCGCACGAAAAAAAAAAGTAGCTATGATTCGAAGGAATGAAATCATTATTCATAAGACATAGTTTATTCTATATTCTATACTGATATTATAAAGATCGAGGCCGAATTTTGTGAGTTTCTTTATATGTTTGGGATAATCTCATAACCACTGCAATTGTTGTAAAAAAAATTATCATTTGAAAGGTAAATTATCCCCGATGGACGTAGGCTGACTACCAAAAGTTATAACGAACCGAAGCGATGCAAGGGTGGATTGCTAGTAGCATAAAAGTTTGTTGTCAAATTGAAGTGATGTTTCAAAGGCAATACAAATCAAAAATTATATCCCCATGACACAATTGTACAAATATATATTTTGTATTTTACTTCTTCACACATAACTTTTGCTGAAACAACTAGTTTTAAATGGTTTAAATAAAATAAAACTGAATAAATTATATCAGTCTTTTATTTGTAGAATATACTGCTTCCGGGCTGTTTGGCCGTGGTCCATCGGAAACTTGTATTCCAGACGTTTCGTCGATAACTGCGGTCGATATCTTCAGTGGTACATGTCGGGACGCCGTCGAGTGCGGAGAACCTTCTTCGGCGGCGTCTTCGCAGAAGGCGAAATCGAAGTGAAGTCGCCGCCGAGGAAGGTTCTCCGCACTCGACGGCGTCCCGACTTGTGACACTGAAAATGTCGACCGCAGTGATCTACGAAACACAAGTCTGGAATACAAGTTTCCGATGGACCACGACCAAACAGCCCGGAAGCAGTAAATTCTACATGCAACGCCGGCCGTGAAAGCCTTAAGATTTAAAGTCTTTTATTATTAATGAAAACCTTGTGTTTTTGAACCAAAATTGTTTGAGCAATGCACAAGAAAATGTTGAACCTAATAAACACACGAAAGTTTCAACCTTCGTCAGTACAGTGTTAAGAACGCTTTGTTAGATCAAAATATTAGACGGATAATTTGGATAGGTGCTGAACAATGAACAATCACCTAAGCGAGGTGTGTTATCACATTTGCTACAGTTATATAGATTAGCTATCAATTGTTATCTAGTTGTGTGCTTAGTGCAGTATATTTGTGTTGTACGAAGCAGTTATTTTTTAAATATTATGTGAGATGGAGGTAGGGCATTTTCGTGTGTCTTATTCACAGTTGGATTCTAAGTGTCAAGTGTGCATATTAAGGTATTATATTTTATTTATTTACTAATAATATTTCTTAGAGTGCTTCCATATTGTTATCAGGTGCTTATCATATCACTGAGTATTAATTTAGTTTCATAAAAAGTAAAAAACAATCGTAGACAAAGGTGGGTTTTGCGTCAATTTTGGTTACCTTTAATCAGCCATGTTTTAAAAGTATTAACGATTTATGAAAAAGAAATTATTGGTCGAGTTGGTGTTGAAGACGTCATAATATATATTGTGTACCTACTCGTAGATATTAGAGAAAAATACCTGTGCGTCCATTCTTATCAGTTTTTCCTAAAAAGTTCTACTGTACAATATTCATAGGGCTGCCATCGCTCAAAACCTCATCGCCGACCAAATCCTATTTAACCGAACATTTGGGTAATATGTAGAATATACTGCTTCCAAGCTGTTTGGCCGTGGTCCATATAAAACTTGAAATATTCAAGCATCCCAACAATTTCAACAGAAAAAACGAAGGATTTCATCTCCAAAGAGATTGGTACCCAGCACTGAGAGCCGCTCGTCATCACAGTCAAACATGACCATCCACCATCCCCGGTATCGGGAGGCCAGGATCGAGCGCGTTGGTTCCACAGCGCTCGACCAATCAGGATCGATCAATTCGTTTCCCCCTCCAACCGCGAGTATAAATACGCCATTGACTCAAAAAGTCGCCGCGGAAGAGAGTTCTGCGCACTCGTCGGCGCCCGGACCTTACCACTGAAGATTTCGATGGCAGTGATCGACGAAACGTTTGGAACACAAGTTTCATATGTACCACGGCCAAACAGTCCGGAGGCATTATATTCTATATGCAACGCCAGCCGTGAAAGCCTAAAGATTTATTATTCGGTAATAACTTCAGTTTTGACCCGGAAAATCATGAAATTACGTTTTATCGAACCAAAATTGATATTTCAACGAAATATTCCCAATTAACATACAACATGTATGTTAATTGCTACGTATATTATGTTTCTGAGAACACGCAAAGTCATCGTATTTGTTGCCATACAAATATCTGTGGCATTGCTCACAAGTAGCCCTAAAAAGAACTACGATATCGCCAGTGGGTTGTGTAGATCAGATGGCTTCGCGGAAAATATGGAAGTGCGGCCGTTTCGTAATTAGACTCAATGACCCTGAGTTGCGAAGAGACTCGGAGGATGATGAATTTAATATACATGTTAATCACCGACCACATTGACGTCAATCGAGCTAATTATCTTCTGCTGTATGTTTACTCTTTGACGGAGAAAAGCTTCAGTCGTCTTGTATGACCCCTACAAGAGAGGTGTTCTCGCCGTGAGCTATAAGCACAGATTGATTTGTATTTCAATTTAACACTACTTGAACATCAGTTAATTGAGATTCCCCCAGACGGACACCTTCTAAACTAGGTAAAGTTCAAGGGGTTGTCATCATCATAGCATCGAACCCCGGTCGCACCCGACGCTCTCATCGCAGAGCCTGGGGTCCGCTAGGGAAAGTTCAAGGGGAACATGACAGCCCAAAATGTGTAAGACTCACGTCTGTTGCAGCTTTGGGGATTGCGTAATTTTCTCCCGACTGACCCTAAAGTTAAAATAGCAAAGCATCTTACGATTCTTCATCATCATCATAATGATTTCCCAGTTGCGTTCAAAGTCTGTACTCTGGAGCCCTAGGACTGCTTATTGTTTTCCGGGAGTGACTATCGTCTGATCTATCCTGAGAGGTATACCGACTAACTGGTGAGATTGAGCTTGGGCCTCAAAGGTGTTGATTCCTGGGTCCTGTTTGTTCTTACGACTTTTGACTATGGAGAATCAGCTATCTAGATTGCAATGAGCATTAACTTGATAAACTTAAAATGATTCCCTATCTATCTTAAAAAAACGGTTAGCGCCAGATTTTATGATTCGATTCATTCTTTCTTTGTGACACACGTAGGTACAATTTACTTCTTGAGATCATCAGCACATTCCACAACGTTTTGCGCAATCTTTGGCTGTACTAACTGCTCACTTGTGGGATGTGACATGACCTACAGTGACTTCCTCTTTTATGATGGGCGTATGGGTGAATAAATAACAAAACTAAAAAACTAAGTAACAATACTCCCATACTTTTCCAATATTTGTAATACTAACTGTGCCCGCGACTTCGTCCGCGTGGACCTCGATCATGGTTGAATTTTTCTGCGTGGACCCCTATTTTTTCTGAAATAATAGTAACCTTAGTTACATCTTATAACATCAGCTTAGCTGCAATAAAAATCAATCAAAATCAGTCCAGCCGCTACGGGTACTACTTAATTAGGGATTTTTATCCAAGAAGGATAATAATATGCCAACCCCATCATACCTTTAAACATTATATAACGTCACTACGTAAAGTAAGCACTTTAATACATATATTTCATGTTTTATTATTATTTTATGAAAGGTCTAAGAGCTAAAGTGATCAATAAATTAGAATTTGTTAAGCCACTTATGTCGTCGAGTGTACATTTTTTGGGTCGCTTTGGTGATACTAAACAAAATTTTAGCTACTTTTAATATAGCTTAGAGACTTTAGTACTAGCAGAATCGGGTGGACGGATTCCCGTTAAGACCTTTGGGTCAAGCCACCAGCAACCCCGTGCACCTACTGATTGAAGGAAGAGACTCTGGCGCAAGCTTTCTTCTCGGAGTTAGGAGGTCTGACAGCAGTCGCTCTCATAAAAGCCGCATAAACCAAATATAAAGTAGTAGGAGTAAGCGAACCCTGGGCTCTGGAGTAAAAGCGTCAGATGCAACCAGGAACAACGCTCAAGTGAGGGAGGATGGATACAACCGAAACCAGCGCTCGGATGATGACGACGATGATGATGAGTTGCACTACCTATATGGAGCGTGCGCAGGAGTCACTATTAACTGCTTTGTTTAAATTCTAGTCTAGTTCAAGGATTATTATTAAGGACATGCTTCACGGAACGCGTGAATAAAAATTAGGTGAATAAGGTTACTCACACAGACGCACGGCGCGGCGGCTGCATTCTAGACATGCACACACAGACACATACGCAGTGTTCTCTGCGCTAGCGCGAGTGATCTATTTAGTGCGGAAGCATCGTAGGTAAAACTCTTCAGCTTTATAATATTACTAGCAACCCGCCCTCGCTCCGTTTCGGTTTATATTAGTTTTCCTAGGTCCATATGAACGTGGACGTTCGCCTTCTGCGAGCAGGTTATGCGCGCGGAAGAGACGGCGTAGAGGAGGTGGGAGAGAACTCTGCCCCCTGATTTTAGTCTACTCGGTAGTCCCGGGCGACTACCGACCTCCATGATCGGGGCCTGAGGCGCCTACTCACCGACGCGGGATAAAACCCGAACCCACCAGACGAGGCCGCCCTGGCGGCCAAGGTCCGCCGGTAACCCTGGGGTTATCCTTTCGAGGGCTTACCCGGGGTGCCCGGCAATGGACACTTGGGCAGGACACCGTGCGGTTTTAGTCGGTTCATGCACGACATAACCGCCTCCGCTGGTTGGCGGGGGGTTTCCGTACGTAAAAAAAAAAGTCCATAAGTGCAGTCGTTCCGCAGATTACCCTCAACAAATAAACAAACTCATAAAATTTGGCCTCTGTCTTTATAATATTAATACAGATAGATATACATTAGTACCTACCTATAGATAAAATAGATAGTAACGACCAACGGCAGGTAGGTATCCACTGTTGATTTTTGTAAGTACATACTTATTGGCACATACATAATTATATAAATTTTTATCTAATAATACTTTATTCATTGCATGAAAAATACTCGAAAACAGAAACATGTATTGTTTCGATTCGAATATTTTAGTAGGCCCTACGGGGCTGCACACGCTGGCGGAATGCCCAACGTGGGAGGTACCGAGACGGGCTTCGTGGCAGCCCTCGGAGTGGGAGTCCTCTCGCTCGGCGTCTTCCTCACAGCGATGGTGTGGATTGCGAGCAGTGGAGTGGCCGCCTCCTGCGAACAAGTAATGCTTGAGAAGGAGGCGGTGGAGGGCCTCCGGGAGAGACTCAGGTCTCTCGCGATCTGCAGAGCCCGCGAGGCGCGGAGGTGACTTGTCAGAGTTCATTGAACGACCTCCGTCCTCCGTGAGCGCAGGCCTAGGAGTGACAGTTGGAGCCGCCTGTCACCCTATCCGAATCAGGCTGCGGGTGGCGCGTTACGAGCCCCCCCCCTCCCCCCACTTCCGAGGCGAGACGGGGTGATTCCCAAACCCGAGGGGGCCATCTCGAAACCGGAGATGGCCCTGGGTGATCTTGGATGCGAGGGAAATGCCTTATGGGCCACCTTACACCCTGGCGTTCGAAGATCCGAGTCGGAGATGGAGGTCGCTAGCGCAGAGAACACTGGGTATATGGCTGTGTGTGCGTGTCCAGAGTGCAGATGCCGTGCGTCTGTGTGAGTAACCCCACTCACCTATTTTAGATTCACACGGTCCGCGAAGCATGTCCGTTTCGAAAGTATGCAGATTCATAGCCAATATTATGCATTTTCTGTATGAAATTACTGCAGACCCAAACTTAGTTTTGCATATTCCCTTCTTAACTGTGAAACAATGTTGAATGTTCCCCGAAGGCGTATAGGTACCTATATCATCCACGTTTCGTCAACTATGCTATATAATAGACGGCGAGCTCATTGCCGTCAGAACGGCACGTTTTTAGACGCAGTGCTGCTTACGAAATTTTTACATAACATAACTTCACGACTGTATCCCCGAAGGGGTAGGCAGAGGTGTATAACACACCCACGATTCGCCAGTTATGTTGAGGTCCCAATGTAATAGGGGGTGAGCCTATTGCCATCTACCGGGCACATAATTAAGCGAGCGATAATTATCATTTATTATAATGCACACATAACTACGAAAAGCCAGGGGTGCGTGCCCGGGCAACTGGGGATCGAACTTGAGACCTCGTCTCAGCAGCCCATTACGTATGCCACTGGGCTATCGCCGCTATTTTTAGCCGCGAAACTTTTAAACACAAAAATAACAATATCACTACCTTTATCATCCGAGCGCCAATCTCAATCGCATCCTGATGACTGGTGGTAGAAATTTGATGACACAAATTTGTCACAAATTTCGGCCGGGTAGGTACCACCGTGCACGATTGCGGAAAACCCTCCATAGTAATCCAATTTCGGTTTGATTGCGTCCAGGGGTCAGCAAGTGCATAGCCGGGCAGGTGGATTGTGGTCGCAGCACTAGTGGGACCGGTGCGTGTCACGCGGTGCTGCGACAACAATCTTCTTCTGATGAGGCCGTCAAGCTGAGTGTATATGTGTCCAAATACTAGGCAAGCAGGGGCAACTAGGGGGCGAGGCGGAAAATGGAGAAGGGGTACGGGACGCCTCACTATAGATTCTCAATTTTGGCGCCCATATACTACTTTACAAATGTCAGGTGATGATCTCATATAAAATCGTATAAATAAATTTAATATACTTTGTGACTATGATAGCAACAAAAAGTGTCGCACTTGTGTACAGTAGCGTCCAAAAATCTACCAATTTTTTTGTTTCTTTTTTTTTTTTTTAACGTGCGGAAATCCCTTCGGATATCCCCCCGCCGGCCAGCTATGTCATGTCGTGTTATGTCGTGCATCGACTAAAACCGCACGGTGTCCTGCCCAAGTGTCCATTGCCGGGCACCCCGGGTAAGCCCTCGAAAGGATAACCCCAGGGTTACCGGCGGACCTTGGCCGCCAGCGCGGCCTCGCCTGGTGGGGTCGGGTTACTAATATTATAAACGCGAAAGTTTGCAAGTATAGATGGATGGCTGGATGGACGTTTGTTAATCTTTCACGCAAAAACGGCTGGACGGATCTGACTGGAATTTAGCACAGGGATAGACTATAGTCCGGAATAACACTTTTTATCCCGGGAATAGGTTCCCATGTATTGCGGGAACGGGATCAGAATTCTACGCGGGCAGAGCCGCGGGCAACAACATACAAGTCATTGTCTAGAACCAAGCAGTTCGTTGGTTTCTTTCGCTGTCGCACGATAAAGAACTAGAATGCTGTACCCGCACACGTGCTTTCTTCAACTTACAATCCCGGCTTCTTTCGTGAAAAAGCATCTGTCGAGGCAGTTAGAGACCACCATTTTAGAATCATCAGCATCTGGGATGGCGGCCCGTATCTTCTGGCCTTCACCCTTGCTTCTGACCATCCAGCGGGATGACGGACTGAAGCCATATAAAAAAAAGTATGTGTAAATACATCTGCACGGCTCTGAGCAGTTTTCACTAACCCGCATATAGGTGTTGTTGATAAGCCGTTATCAATTCGATCAGTAGTTAGTTGCTACTCACTACTAAATACTTACACTTTCGCTGTTGCCATGAAAATTATAATTGTTGGTCCTACAGTTCCGGGAGTTAATATTACTTTTTTTGGGAAAATAGTTTTCGATATATTAGCGAAAAATAGAACATAACATAAACTCACGCCTATATCCCCGAAGGGGTAGGCAGAGGTGCTAGCACCCACATTTCGCCAGTTTATGTTTAGGTCCCAATGTAATAGGTGGCGAGCCCTATTGCCATTAACCGGGCACTTATAAACCTGCGATAAATACACACATAACTTCGAAATGCTCGAAAAATCATTGGTGTGTGCCATGGTAAAACCTGGGATCGAACCCGAGACCTCGTCTCAGCAGTCCATTACCCATACCACTAGGTTACCGCGGCTTTTTAAAAAAAAAAAAAGCCGCAAAACAGCCCAAAAATAGAACCCTATTTTTTTCACTTGTTTATCATTTTTGCAATTTTTACGAGTGACCCTTCAATTTATTCAAATATCATCTACATGGTATTCGAAATCAATGAAAAGGAAAAAGAAAAATTTTTGACCTAAAAGGCAGGAGAATCAAAAAACAATGTTTAAAAATTATTGTAGTCATTCATAGTTTCCGTAGTTCGCAAGAATTACGGTAGATGGCTCCAGTGTCGCCTTGAGACGTATATAATATATCAGAGAATTTCGAATATCTGTAACGTGTCTAGTTGGCTCAGTTGGTCAAGAGCATTCCTCCTGTAAGGGACTGGTCGCGGGTTCAAGTCCCGTCCTAGATGTTCTCTTTTTCCGATCTAAATCTATACTAAAAAGCAATTGTTAACTAGCTAGACTTTTTTTTTATACGTTTGGAAACCCCCACGTTTTTCACCGCATCGGTGCCGACGATGGTATGGGCGTGTCGGAATCGGACCGACTAAAACCACACGGTGTCGTCTTCAAGTGTCCATTGCCGGGCACCCCGGGTAAGCCCTCGAAAGGATAACCGATTTACCGGGTTACCGGCGGACCTTGGCCGCCAGCGCGGCCTCGCCTGGTGGGGTTTTATCCCGCTTCGGTGAGTTGGCAGGCGTGTGCGACACGCCTCCGCCACGGCCTGCTTCTGTAAGGACGGCGAGTCGGTCAACTGCCGTCCTCAGGCCCCGATCATGGAGGTCGGTAGTCCCGAATGTTTTCTAATAGCTTATAGGGTGTATGTTTAGGTGCCCGGTACACGAACGCTTTAACACGTCATGATAAGCCCTCTGACCCCATACCCTTATACCTATACATACTTTGTATAACGAATGAAGTCCTTTGGATCTCTTGGAGCCGGGGTTATTGGCAGATTTCAGCGGGATAATTTTCATTCAATGTCATATTAAACAGTAATTTTTGGTAGTTTAATGATTACAACACTCCTTGTAACTACATCTGGGTGAAGATAAGCGTGTGTAGGTATGTAGGTATGTACTCGTATGTGTAGAGATACGCATACATTGTGATACGTCGCGTTCGCGACTCTAGGGCCCGATTCAGTAACACCATGTTTTCAAAACGCGTGATTTCGATTATAGTATAAGCATTTTCGTAAAAAAATCTTTCATATTCCGTATGATCTGTCAAAAACCAAACCTACCTAAGTTTCCGGGGGGTATCCGAGGGGAAATCCGCACGAACAAAATATATTCTCCATTTTATAGATTCATTGAATAATCATATGGCGACGCCAGTAACCATATTGTCAACGACTGTACCCTTGGTGACATTATTTTTTTTTAGACATTTTGCGACTTCGACAAAATGCTATTATAACATAATGAGAAATGGACGTAAACAGTATTAGTCTTTTTAATGACTGCGGCAACTTGCGTTCGAGGCATCTATCGCCCGACCCAAAATTAAACCTTCAGAATCACTCATGGTTTGATTAACGTTCAATTAGATTTTGAAATTTTAATTTACAAATGTTCGTGTTTTGTGAAATTACATGTTTTAATATACATATTCTTAAAACATATTCTTATATCCGGTGGTTTAAACTATAAAGAGTTAGAGTTATCCCAATATAATAATGAACTGTTTTGACGTTTTGTAAATTTCGCTTTAACGGTCTATATCTGTACAGACTAAATGATTTTTTAATTTGATTTTTGCTGCCGAGCCGTCCTATTCGTGCTGTGTAAAGCACTCAACCCTTGTACGGACCAAGCGTTCCAATGTACGCGCAATCGAGGTGTGTTGAATATGCGTACCGGTGTAGTTGAATACGCGTCCAGGGAGTATTGCTGGATTAAGAACGCGTAGTCGAGAGTTGACCATCCAGTATCCGCCATAGAGCTGACTGACGACGACTTGCCGCGAAGCGCAAATCGACACGCGGGCTGAAGTTGTATACGCGTACTGGTGATACTGACTATCGTCCCTGCGTACGCGTAACCGACGCGTACATAGGAACGCTTAGTCCGTACCTACAGTATGCCAATACATTACTCATTAGGGGAGACCTATGTCCAGCAATTGACTAGCATAGGTTGATTATGATGATCTTGACTCTTGCAAGAGCGACTGCCATCTGACTCTCAAGCCCGAGAGGAAAACCGGCGCCAGAGCCTCATTTGTCAATCAACAGCGGTACCGACTTGCCGGTGAGATTGACTTAGCCTTCGGTCTCGATTTTATGAAATAGCTTATGTCACCACTGCTCACCGCAAATATGTCATTACGCGAACGGTGATGACTGCCAATTCACACAAAATGTAATTAACGAAATTGCCGCATTTTGGGACAGAAACCTTATGTCATGCACGAGACATCATTGCATGCCAAAAAACTAACTGTCAGGTGGCGTGACTTGAGAAGGAGGAAGGACAGACGGTA
This sequence comes from Cybosia mesomella, assembly GCA_946251805.1. NCBI lineage: Eukaryota > Metazoa > Arthropoda > Insecta > Lepidoptera > Erebidae > Cybosia > Cybosia mesomella. The sequence continues at coordinate 1,340,733 of OX276403.1, read as the reverse complement.
ACCGACTACGGCTACCGCTGTAGAATTGATTGGCGGTTATTTTTGACAAGAGATCAAGCAAATTGTTTTATACTACACTAGCTGTTGTTGCCCGCGGCTCCGCCCGCGTGGAATTCTGATCCCGTTCCCGCTACTCATGGGAACCTATTCCCGGGATGAAAGTAGCCCATGTTTATTCCGGACTATAGTCTATCCCTGTACCAAATTTCAGCCAGATCCGTTCAGCCGTTTTTGCGTGAAAGAGCAACAAACATACATACCTACATATATACTCACAAACGTTCGCGTTAATAATATCAGTAGGATCTACTCAGAAAGTACCCTAGTACTTTTTCAAAAAAGGTAGAGCGTTTCCGCTTGCTCCTACTAAGTTCTCCTACTAGTAGGAGCACGAGAATAAACTCCACTAGTCCGGAAAGTTGGATTTCGATAGCAAGCTAGTAGCTAGTGTTAAAAAAATCTGTCAATCTTTGTTAGTAGTAGCACGAGGATATGCTCATCCTTGTGGTCCTACCGGTAGGAGCATAAGGACATATTGGTCCTCCTGCTCCTCCGGTAGGAGCATCTAGTAGGAGCAAGCGGAAGCACCCGTTATTACATGCATAAATCTATGCGGGAGTCAAAAATGTATGAAAATTGCTTGTTAACGTGCTAAACGCGGGACAAAATTTCCGTAGAAATATGCTGGAGATAAAAGTGTACGAATAAAACGGGAGACAAAAGTGTATGAAAATTTATTGTAAAAGTGTATTTTTTTAAATTTGGTTTTAAATTTTCGATTGGCGAACGAGGCTCTGGCTCAGGTTTTCATCTCGGAGTTGGGGGATCAGACGGCAGTTGCTCGAGTAAAAACTAAAACAAACCAAATTGTGGAGAGGCAGAGCAGGAGAATGGACTCCAAGCTACAAAGTGCAAGCTTTGGATGAAACCAGGGGTTGGCTTTTGAATGATGATGACAGGCCTAAGCGGAGCTTAAGTATGTTTTTTTTTTCAAAATGCCGGATTGTTCATACTTTTAAGTAATCGCAATTGGGCCTAAATCGTTCTGAAAGAAATCCGGAGTAACTTCATGGTACTTTTTTTTCGTGTGGAAATCCCCACGTATTCTACCCCACAGGCCGGCGAAGAAGGTTATGTCAGACTCAAACGACCAAAATCGAACGCTACCTCGGGTCTATAATGCCGGAGTATAAGGTGGCACAATAAAGAAATTCCCCACACCTCTGCTGACTGCTGAATGGTGTAAGCGGCGATAGCCCAGTGGCGTAACGTAACGGACTGCTGTGACGAGGTCTCGAGTTCGATCCCCAGTCGCCCCGGGCACACACCTCTGACTTTTCGTAGTTGTGTGCATTAATAAATGTTAATTATCGCTCGCTTAATAATGTGCCCGGTAGATGGCAATAGGCTCGTCCCCTATTACATTGGGACCTTAACATAACTGGCGAATCGTGGGTGTGTAATACACATCTCTGCCTACCCCTTCGGGGATACAGGCGTGAAGTTATGTTATGTTATGTCTGCTGACCCTGGGCCATTTAAGACTTTGAGATGGCCCTCTCGGGTGTGGTAACCACAGTGTCCTTATCTTGCCCTGGAAAGGGCACCTTGTCGCCCCGCCCGCCGCCCCGGCCTGCTTCTGCTGGCGTGACAGGTGGCCTCACCTACCAACCCCAGGCCTGCGCTCATGGAGGACGGAGGCTGTCCACCTCGAGCTGGTGGTGCTCCACCTGGAGCTACCTCCAGCGTGTGATTCCCATGAGCCGCGCCGCGTGCATTTTGCGGGCTCTTCCGGGCTCGCTCCGCCCCCTTCTTCTCGAAACTTCATTGTACTTAAGTCTTTCGTGCGTAGCTGAAATTTCAGATGTTTGTTGTGTTCTCCGCCCCACTGTTCCACTTGTCCGCTATAGACAGCGCGGGGTCTCCGCTCCGCCTTTCTCAGCCCACGACCTATCACTATCACGGTTTTATTCAATTGTGTATTTTTGAATTACTTTAGTTGCCATGACGCAAGGCACTTTAGGAATAGGAACAGTGAATGCCACTGTCAAGTGTCGCAACTTAGCATTTTTTCACTGCTCGTCAACAGACCGTGAACGGTTTGACGCCTGGGCGAGTCATTTTATTATTTAGTCAATTGTGCTCCGTGAAACATTATACTTGTTGTGCATTGAAACTTAAATATAAATGGCCGAAAAATGTGATTGATTTTGTGAGTGTTTATTTGGATTGCGGTTTTGAGGTTATATGAAAAATATGTATGTATTTATTCAATTAAATTTTTAAGCATTTTGTATGCTTACTTTTTTTCTAAAGATTTAGATCGGAAAAAGAGAACTACTAGGACGGGACTTGAACCCGCGACCAGTCCCTTACAGGGGGAATGCTCTGACCAACTTAGCCACCTAGACACGTCCCAGATATTCGAAATTCTCCGATATTATTACGTCTTAAGGCTGTAAGGGACTGGTCGCGGGTTCAAGTCCCGTCCTAGATGTTCTCTTTTTCCGATCTAAATCTTTATGTATGTATTTTTTACTGTTTTTACTATTGTTTTACTGTTTTTATTTTACTTGGAGAAGTAAGTGATATATCTGGGACACACCGAGATAGTTCTGGGGTTATCTTTTCGAGGGCTTACCCGGGGTGCCTGGCGATGGACCCTTGGGGTGGATACTGTGTGGTGTTAGTCGGTCCGATTCCGACACACCTATCTCATCGCCTATCGACTATTATTGATTGTAAACAATGAGACTGCAGCGACTCGGCATTTTATCTTCGTGGCCTGGTACAGTGCCGCGATCGCGATTCACCATTTGGGAAACGCTGCTATAGATAACACTAACTTTTCCCGCGATTTCGCCCGCGGGAAATTCTGCTCCCGTTCCCACTTTGCATGGGAACGTATTCCAGGAATAAAAAATAGCCTATTTGTGTTGTTTCAGACTATAATCTATCCCTGTACGACATAACCGCCCCCACTGGAGAGCGGGGGCGGTTATGTCGGGCTTGAACCGACTAAAACCGCACGCCGTCTCGGGTCTTAAGACGCAGGGGTGTAAGGTTACCCATATAGCATATCCCTCGCACCCCGACTGACCCTGGGCCATCTCCGGTTTCGAGATGGCCCCCTTACTTGCTCTCCACTGTGCCATCTGCTAATCAGAGGGACACGTGGAAAGCTTCCGAACAGCCCTCAACAGGGCCGTCCTCGCCTCGGTCGGAGTTGGCCGTAGGCGGCAGCGTCTCTCCCGCCCTAGGAGAGAGGCGCTGCCGTCTCCGTTGCCCAGGGTGCACCGCGTGGAGGTCCCCAACCAAGCACCCCTATAATATTAGTACCTACTAGTATATTTCTTTATTGTACACTAAGACGAATATAGAATAATTAGTAGCATAACAGGATTGAAATCTATAAATGAAAAAATTAAAAGACCCCCGACATAGCTAAGGAAAAAACAAAATCAAAATCGGTTCATCCCTTCAGGAGCTACGATTCCACAGACAGACACACACACAGACACATCAAACTTATAACACCCCGTCGTTTCTCCGTCGGCGGTTAAAACATACTGTTGGGTGTAAGCATGCATCGTACATCTGTCTATCTTAGACTATGAGACGGTGGAACAGAATCCAAGGACCTCTTCAATCGCATCCCGTGGGTGTCGGACAACACGATGAAGGGATAGATCTGACTCTGTAAAATAGGAAACATGGCCAAGAAAATTTATCCTGTTGAAGGCATTAAGGCCCGTTCCGTGATAGACCCGTCGGGTTTCCAGAGACATCCCTATTACCTATACCTATACACCTAACCTTTGGCGCATGTAAAGTACATGCTTGAATATATACCTATGTACTTTATAAGTAAGAGGGTGGTAATAGTGGTACTCCTAGCCGAGTTATAGCTTGACAAGTTCATGCGTGACACTTCCATGGTTCCCGCGGGATGACCGACGTAAGGAAGGGTGGGCGCAGGGCAGTCACGTCTCACCCCTCCCCCCCCCCCCCTCACTCACCTTACGCCCCTCCCCGCGAACCAACGGAATTTGCCATAGCTATAGTAGTTAATTGTCAAACTTTGCTGCGCACTAAACGGGTGGACCCCGTGCACAGCAGTGTTTGACAACCACGACCCGTTAATAACAAATCAGTTCTGCGCAGCCGAGCCGAGGGAGCGAGATGGAGATATACACGGTGTATAGCTGTCTCTCTCCCTTAGCGCCGCTGAATTGAACTGCATTTCTATAAAATTCTGCTATCTGACTATTGTGAAATTGATGAATAATACCTTTTTTTTTTTTTTTTTTTTTTTTTTTTTTTTTTTTTTTATCGTACTGAATACCGAGCCAGTACGTACGCAAGGTACAAAACAGTACAAAGTATAAATGGAAAATATAAAAACATTGTAATTTAATCATTCATCGCCTTCATTACATTATCATTTAAATATGATAATTGTTGTCCTATTATCATGTTCAGTATACGATAGGTGATTACTCACTAACTCATATCTGTTGCGAAATGTCTGTTGTACAACATCACAACATGCATGCTGAAACATGTTTGGAATTGCTATTTTTTCTACGATTCGTTTGACATGACCTTACTGGATCAAATCCCAAAAACAAAGATTATTAAAAAAAGCCTTTTGAAGATATATTTCATAGGAAATAATGTCTGTTTGGTGTAGGCGAAGTAGTCGACCGTAGTGATCGACGAAACGTTTGGAACACAAGTTTCATACGGACCACGGCCACACAGGCCGGAAGCAGTATATTCAACATGCAACGCCGGCCTTTCACGCCTAAAAATTTATATACGAGGAAGGTGGTCACCCATCCTAAAACTGACCTGGCTAGTATTGCTTAAGTAAGGGTTTACTGGGCTCTACCAACACTTTAGGGGCTGAAACCTCATCTGCTAGTCGGTGCACCTTCTTAACAACATAATTATGAGGTGCTGGCGAAGGTCTTCCTCTCGGGGTTGAGAGGTCAGAAGGCGGTCACTCTCGACTACATACCGAAGTTTTTTTTTTTTTCGTGCAGAAATCACTTCGGATACCCCCCCGCCGGGCAGCGGGGGCGGTTATGTCGGGCTTGAACCGACTAAAACCGCACGCCGTCTCGGGTCTTAAAACGCCGGGGTGTAAGGTTGCCCATAGAGCATATCCCTCGCACCCCGACTGACCCTGGGCCATCTCCGGTTTCGAGATATTTTACTGGTGGTAGAAATTTGATGACACAAATTTGTCACAAAATTCGGCCGGGTAGGTACCACCGTGCACGATTGCGAAAAACCCTCCATAGTAATCCAATTTCGGTTTGATTGCGTTCAGGGGTCAGCAAGTACATAGCCGGGCAGGGGGATTGTGGTCGCAGCACTAGTGGGACCGGTGGGTGTCACGCGGTGCTGCGACGACAATCCCCTTCTAATGAGGCCGTCAAGCTGAGTGCCACCATTGTTAACATGGTACGTGTATGTAATGGTGACCGTCTTTCCAGAGACTTTACCTTTAGCTTACCATCAGGCGAGGTGAAGTCAAATTGACGTGTCCTAAAAAAATGCCCCCCTCGGGTTTGGGAACTACGGTGTCCCCGTCTTGCCCCGGTTTGGAGGAGGGGCGCTAGTTGCCCCACCATCCCGGCCTGCTTCTGCTGGGGTGACAGGTGGCCTCACCTGCCACCCCCAGGCCTGCGCTCATGGATGCCTCGGGCACACACCTCTGACTTTTCGTAGTTATGTGTGTTGTATTGAAAATGTTGATTATCGCTCGCTTAGTAATGTGCCCGGTAGATGGCTATAGGCTCGCCCCCTATCACATTGGGACGTTAACATAATTGGCGAATCGTGAGTGTGTAATACACCTCTGCCTACCCCTTCGGGGTTACAGGCGTGAAGTTATGTTATATTATACCCAACAGGATGAGTCATCATAGGATGAATACGGAACTTCAAAACATTCAAGTTTATTTCGTTATAACGAGATTCCACGGTCATAAAAAAATATTTTTATAATAATTGCTTATACAATACAGCAATGATGTAATTGCATATAAGTCGAAGTTAAGTTTTTAATGTTTTGAGGTTCCATGCGCGAATGTTCTAAGGAAACATTTGTTTAGAATTCTAGATGTTTTCTAAAGAAAAAGTGTGGATGGTGAAAACCTTCTTTTTTAGGGATTTTCTTTAGAAAAGCCCTATTGCTATCGAGTTGTCGTCGACGTCGTCGTTGCCAATTTTCTGTCACGGTTTTGGGTATGAAGGAGATGAGCTATCGAGTTGCTGTTTTCGGTAATAGATTCGTGCTGGGGAAAGAAAAAATCGCAAAAAATAGCAAAAAAAAAAAACGCTAAATCGGAAATCCCTTGTATTCGGCTGAGCTCGTCTCAGGAATTCAACTTGTTTTATGAATATTAGTAACCAAAATTACTAACATCCCCCCTAACCCCTCCAGCTAAGCTAAATCGCTTGTGTTAGGAGTGGGTTCACGTCGGTAGTGTAATGGCCAGGATTCGAACCCGGGACCTCTCGATCGTAGGGTCGACTCCTTAACTACTAAGCTACCGACTGTTGTTGTTGTTCATTGATAGACGTCACTGCATATTATAAAGCAAAGTCCTTCGCCGCGTCAGTCTGTGCTAAAACATAATGATATTTGTTGGAGATCTCGGAAAGAAATAAGCCGTCTGGCTAAAGCCGAAAACACTGCCTAAACCCTTTGAGATATAACGCCCAGGATCCGCTTACTCCTTATACTCCTTTTGTTTTAGATATAAGCCATAGTCATATGCCATATATGCCATATATAGCATATAGCCATATATGCCACATATAGCCATATAGCCATATATGCCACATGTAGCCATATAGCCATAGTCATAGCCATAGCCATAACCTTACACTCCGGCGTCTTAAGACCCGAGACGGCGTGCGGTTTTAGTCGGTTCAAGCCGCATAACCCGCGGGGCAGCGGGGGAATCCGAGGGGATTTCCGCACTAAAATAAAGGTATAAGCTATAGTAAAGTAATAAGGCTTTTATGAAAGCGACTGCCGCCTCACCTCCCAAACCCGAGAGGTGCGCCTGCGCCAGAGCCTCGTCCGTCAATCAGCAGGTGTACCGCCTTGCAGGTGAGGTTGGCTTGGGCCCGAGTTGTTTGGGAGTGAAATGAAGAATCTACCTCTTCATATTATTTTTTTTATATTTAGGACACGTCAATTTGACTTCACCTCGCCTGATGGTAACCTGAAGGTAAAGTCCGCGTGACACCCACCGGTCCCACTAGTGCTGCGACCACAACCCCCCTGCCCGGCTATGAACTTGCTGACCCCTGAACGCAATCAAACCGAAATTGGATTACTATGGAGGGTTTTTCGCAATCGTGCACGGTGGTACCCACCCGGCCGAATTTTGTGACAAATTTGTGTCATCAAATTTCTACCACCAGTAATTATTTAATTAAAAGCCAAATTAAAAATAACTCTTCCAAAAAGGCTATTATAAAATTCAAGACTATTTAGACGACAAACAAGCTTGGATATGAACTGTTTGCTCTCTCACTATGCTACTCAAACGAAATATTGTAATTAGGTTAAGTAAACATGTTTGTAAATAGACAAAAAAAAACAAACAGCCCGCTGAGTTTCTTGCCGGAGTCTTCTCAGGACAGGGCCGCGTTTCGAACCGGCGGTGGTCCATTTGCCAAACATTAGTCTAATTTTTTTGACGTTTTGTAAGGTCCGTATTAATGGTCTATACCAGGGGTCTCCAAACTACGGCCCGCGGGCCAAATCCGGCCCGCCAGTGTCATCAATCTGGCCCGCGACAGCCAATGATTTATTGTTGTTACTATTGCTGTGATAAGTTGAAGAAGAAAACACAGAATGATAATTACTCAGTTTTATTTACTTGCAAGGTAAAACTTAACGACAGAAATGATGACACAGAAAACTTAAGTATCTAAGTTTAAGCATATTAATAACTAACAAATAATTGAAATGAACCCCACTAATTACAGTAAAACAAAAACACTAATGAGATTTATGTAATTTTGATTTTCCACCGACAATAGTTTGTAGTTGTGGATCAATTTTACTTGTACTAATTATCAAAAGAGATTTAAGATTCTCATCGGTTAATTGAGATCTGTAAACATTCTTTGTGTACTTCATCTTGGAAAACGTTTTCTCACACAAGTAAGTAGTACCAAAAACAGAAAACAACCCACGAGCAAATTTATGCAAATTATCAAATTGTTCCAGTGGAAGACTCTTATAAAATTCCAGCAAAGATGAATTTTGATACTTGTTCTTAATCATATCACTGCACTGTAAATCAATAATTTCCATTTGGACTTCCGGAGACAGGGTTTCAATGTCAGAATCAAAAGGATTTTGAAAAAGCTTAATTTCATTCGCAATGACATCAAAATCTGAGAAACGAGTATCAAAATTTATCTTCAAAGCACTCAAAGTTTCGATTGCAAAATCGACGGGAAATTCAGTCTCTGTAGTGTGGCTGAATATTTCACATGTTTTAAAATGTGTGAATTTTTTTTTACGTAATTGCGATTGAAATAGTATTATTTTCTGCCTGAAGGATTTGATATTGGTGTATAAATCAGGGAGAAGCTGATTTTCTCCTTGCAACCTCAAATTCAGTTCGTTCATATGATTTGTCAAATCGACATAGAATGCTAACTTCCACATCCATTCACTATTTTCTAAATCGGCAAAAGGGCGCTGAGATCCAAATTTTTTTAAATGAGAACATTTAAAAAAATTTGGATCTCTTCTCGAAGTTCAAAAAAGCGCTTAAGGACTTTTCCGCAACTAAGCCAGCGTACGGCAGTATGATATGGTAAGTCATTTTCTCCAATCTCTTGAATAAACTCGCGGAATTGTCGGTGATTCAGCCCAGTGGATCTGATGAAGTTAACAACTGATGTGACTGGTTTTAGAACTTCAGACATATCCAAACATTTCCCGCACAAGGACTGTTGATGAATGATACAATGTAAGACTAATGGTTTTGAACCACCATCATTATCTACAGCCTTTGACACAAGTGCAACCACTCCTTTATTTTTACCACACATATTTTTGCCTCCATCAGTTGTTATAGATTTCAAATTTTTCCATCGAAGGTTCTTTTTAATAATGGCATTTTCAACTCCCTTAAAAATATCTGCCCCAGTTGTCGTACCGTGAATACTATCAATATCAAGAAGTTCTTCATACACTTCATAGCTTTTATCTACTCCGCGAATAAAAATCAACACCTGAGCACTATCTGACACATCCGTTGACTCATCCAATGCTAGAGAAAACCACTCAAGATGTCCATTTTTGTCAGACAGTTGAGATGATATATTTTCTGCGATGACTTGCACCCTCCGAGCCACAGTGTTTGCTGACAAACTGATACTTTTAAATAAATTTACCTTTTCGGGGCATATTTCTTCGGCTACTGCAATCAAGCATTTTTTTATCATTTCTCCATCGGTGAATGGTTTGCCACGTTTTCCAATTTCAAGAGCCACACGAAAGCTGGCGCGAGTTGCAGACTCTTGTTCAGTATTCGCTTTGGTAAACAAACATTGCTGCGATTTGAGTCCGCGTTTCAAAGCTGAAAATTTTTCCGTCCGCAAACTTCCTGTATACTTGGAGTAATTTTGAAGATGTTTCGATTCATAGTGTCGTTTAATGTTATATTCTTTGAGAACAGCTATGGTTTCATTACAAATTAAACATATCGCCTTATTACTGGACTCAATCACAAAATACTGAAAGTTCCATTTATCTTGGAACGTTCTGCATTCACTGTCGATTTTTCGCTTCTTTTCCATACTAACAAATCACACATAAAAACAATAAGTAAAATCAAAATACTTTTAAGCACGGGTGTTACTTTATTTCACAATAGAGATAGACAGTTTCGCTTCCTTCGCCTTTCCTACGCAGACTGACTCGCGGTTGCGCCGCTAGCCTTTTTATATGCAATTACTGCCATCTCGAACTGATCGGAATACACTAGCCAGAACTAGAACTTTCTTGAACCAACGCGGTAATTCCAAATATTTAATTACGACGAATGCCACCTGTTAGCGGGTAGCTGAAATAGATAGTACATAGTACCACTACTCGCCACTAGATGTCGTTAAGTGTCACAATACACAATAATAATTGAAATGCAAAAAAGCGTAAGTTTGCTTAGGTCGCGCACTTTGCGACTATTCTAGTCTAGTCTAGAAATATAGTTAAGGGCAGAAAAATTAAAACTGGTTTGGCCCAGGGAACAAACAGAAAAAATCATTATGGCCCGAAGGCTTCAAAGTTTGGAGACCCCTGGTCTATACAGAATAAATGGTTTTTGACTTTGACTTTGTTTGTGCCCCTTACACCCTGTAGGGGACTATGTTTATTTACTCAAATCGTTTAGAAAGTAAAAGTTGTTGTAATTAGTTCGTCATATCTATTTCTACTATCATTGCCACGCAGTTTCACCCTCGTAATTCCTAATTCCGTGGGAATATTGAGATAAAAAGTAGCCTATGTTACTCAGGGATAATGTAGCATTTTAATGGTAAAAGAATTTTTTGAAATCGGTTCAGTAGTTTCAGAGTTTATCGATACAAAACAGTTAAATCTTTTCTCTTTATAATATAATTAGTGTAAAGATATAAGTGTACATTACAATGTGTACTGTACACACTTGGTACACACGAACACTGACAGATAACGCACCAAATATGTTATCTGTCTTGTCAATAATAAATATTGTGTTTTCATTATAATATGCCCACAAGATAATTCGTAGTTCGTTGCATGATACCTTAGTACTTGCTAGCAAGCACCTCTGCGGGGCAACGGTAGGGGGTGCGACTACTTGAACGTATGTGCTACACCCAATTCAAACTTTGTCGTCAATTATTCAAATTTTGTCCCCGTTACGCGATTTAAATTTTGTCGCCGTTACACTATTAAAATTTTGTCGCCAGTACGCTATTTAAATTTTGTCGCCAGTACGCTATTTAAATTTTGTCGCCAGTACGCTATTTAAATTTTGTCGCCAGTACGCTATTTAAATTTTGTCGCCAGTACGCTATTTAAATTTTGTCGCCAGTACGCTATTTAAATTTTGTCGCCAGTACGCTATTTAAATTTTGTCGCCAGTACGCTATTTAAATTTTGTCGCCAGTACGCTATTTAAATATTGTCGCCAGTACGCTATTTAAATTTTGTCGCGCCGTTACGCTATCCAAATTTTGTCGCCGTTACACTATTCAAATTTTGTCGCCAGTTCGCTATTTAAATTTTGCCGCGCTTAAGATCTAACGCCATAGCCTGCTGGTAAATCTGCTACTGACTACACGCGACTACTACGCCTACCCTTCCTAGGATATTATATTATTATATTTTTGAAGTTTCTATTGTTTTGTAAAGAGTTACTGGTAACCGAAATTAACCTCTCCAGTTGAGCTAAATTACTTGTATTAGGAATGGGTTTACATCGATGGTGTAATAGCAGGGGAATATTGATTTGATGTAAATATACATACAGTGGGGCATGTGGGCCTTTCCCAATGGGGTGGAATGAAGCGTCGGTAGCTTAGTGGTTAAGGAGTCGACCCTACGATCGAGAGGTCCTGGGTTCGAATCCTGGCCATTACACTACTGACGTGGACCCACTCCTAACACAAGCATTTAGCTTAGCTGGAGGGGTTAGGGGGAATATTAGTAATTTCGGTTACTAATATTCTTTAAAAAAAAAAAAAAAATAAGAAAAAAAAATGGGGTAGGCAGAGACCACATGTTTCCACTTCAATATCGAGCGGGGAATTACCCATCACGGTTATCAGTGCTTCATCTTCATACCAAAAGAGTGACAACCTTAGGGTAAGCAATCATAACACAGTTGTATGAGTTCATACCATAGATATTTTTTTTAATATAAATAAAATTAATTAAATTTATAGGAATACTAGTTTAGTATCTCATCATCATCATCATCATCATCATTACCCATGCAATAGCAAAGCAGGTAAATGATCATCCCAAGGTCCCGATTTCTGCTATTTTATGTTGAAGCAAGCCACTGTCATGGCAATGTCACTCTAAAAATGCAATTTAATTTTGAACTTAAAAATTAAATGAAGAGAGTTCATTACACTTTTTCATTCACTCTACAAAACGCCAGTTAATTTTAGACTTTGGCGGCATAACAACAAAGTCAAAAATTAAATGCCATTTTTAGAGTGTCTGTGGAATGAATACCTTACAGAAAATAGCAGAATCGAGGTCCAGGTTTAATCCACCAAACCAGGTTGTATACAAAAGCTTGTAATTTAGAACTCGGGCTGCGCTCTTCTAATGTTTCTCCTGATTTGACTTTTACGAGAGCGACTGCCGCTTGACTCCTAACCCCATATGGAAAGCCTGCGATAGAGTCCTCGTCTTTACTGATTAAAAGAGCAAGAGGTGTACCGGCTAGCATGTAAGGTTGGCTTGGGGCCTCTGGACCCAGTTTCTACCATGCTAAGTTATTTTTTTTCCTTCATTCCAGGAGTGTATCCCGATCCCCTTCGCCGTCTCCTTCCGTGTCACTTCGGACTAATGATAGCGCCATTGATCCATTTGACAATGACAAGGTAAATATCATTTCTTTTTTCTTCGATACATGTATACATACATATAATCGTAACGAGGTGAAAACTGTACATTTAATATTTCTCTAAAAAAATATTAATATACTTTTTTTTTTGTTTTTTGTGCGGAAATCAATTCGATAACCCCCCCCCCCCCAGCCGCCCAGCGGGGGCGGTTATGTCGGGCTTGAACCGACTAAAACCGCTCGCCGTCTCGGGTCTAACGCCGGGGTGTAAGGTTACCCATAGAGCATACCCCTCGCACTCCGACTGACCCTGGGCCATTCGCAGTGTCCCCTCTGATAACAGCAGAGGGGTACCTGGAGCGGCCCCCACCCCCGCGGGCCTTGCAGGCCCGCCATGCCCCGACCCCCTCGTGCAATGGGGTCAGCTGGCCCTGAAAAGGGCCGGTTGGTCAGATTCTTGGCCGTTGACGTTGACGCCAGCTACTCCAGAGGAGCAATCAATGATACGTCATCGCCCACGTTGCCCAGAGTGCACCAAACTTGGAGGTGATCCAACCAGTCGCACCCCAATATTTGATGTACCTTTTCTTTTTTTTTCGTTCAGAAATCCCTTCGGATACCCCCCCGCCGGTTAGCGGGGGCGGTTATGTCGGGCGTGAACCGACTAAAACCGCACGCCGTCTCGGGTCTACAGACGCCGGGGTGTAAGGTTGCCCATAGAGCATATCCCTCGCACCTCAACTGACCCTGGGCCATCTCCGGTTTCGAGATGGCCCCCTCGGGGATGTACTGCATACCCGTCTGTTAAAAGCTGATGTACATATTTCAGACAAGCGAGTCTTCAATCCACGCAGCTATCCACGGTGGTGGCGATACCGCGTCGATATCGAGCGGGGAATTACCCATCACGATTGTCAGCGCATCGCCTCCATACCCAAAGAGTGACAATCTTAGGGTAAGTTCTTTCATCATCATGTTGTTCCCCGTTGCATACGAGGGTTTCACCTCGACTCCTGGGATGCGATTACTTCCTTTGGACTGACTGCCGTTTGATCTCCCAACCCCGAGAGTAAAGCCTGCTCCAGGGCCTTGTCCGTGTACTTGTCCTTGTCGGTTGTATCCAAAAATCTGAACCATTTTTTTTGTTCCGAACAGCCAGTCTAGTATACCTTTACTTTTTTTTTTTATATGTGCGGAAATCCCTTCGAATACCCCCCGCCGGCCAGCGGGGGCGGTTATGTCGGGCTTGAACCGACTAAAACCGCACGCCGTCTCGGGTCTACAGACGCCGGGGTGTAAGGTTACCCATAAAGCATATCCCTCGCACCCCGACTGACCCTGTGCCATTCGCAGTGCCCCCTCTGATAACAGCAGAGGGGTACCTGGAGCGACCACACCCGCGGGCCTTGAAGGCCCGCCATACCCCGACCCCCGTGCAATGGGGTCAGCTGGCCCTGAAAAGAGCCGCTTGGTCAGACTCTTGGCCGTTGACGTTGACGCCAGCTACTCCAGAGGAGCAATCAATGATGCGTCATCGCCCACGTTGCCCAGGGTGCACCAAACTTGGAGGTGATCCAACCAGTCGCTCCCCAGTCTAGTATACCTACATAGAAGTTATTAACAGTAAGTGACGTATTCTTTCAGTTATCATCAGGAAACTCGAGCATGAAAGCCTCCGACACGGGAGGAGGAGCGAGGACTAAGAAGAAATCGTGGTACAATTCCCTGTACCCCACCTACAAAAGCAAATCCGACGACTTCAAGAGACTGTTCAAAGATCTGCCCGATGACGAGAGACTCATAGTGGGTACGTATTTACTATATGGTACTACCGGATAGTTTCCAGTGGAATATGTACATATTTTGTATTATATATATATTGTATAGACATAACACATACACCCACAATTCGCCAGTTATGTTAAGGTCCCAATATAATAGGGGGCGAGCCTATTGCCATCGATAATTAACATTTATTAATAACTATGAAAAGTCAGAGGTGTGTGCCCGGGGCGACTGGAGTTCGAACTCGAGACCTCGTCTCAGCGGTCAGTTACGTACGCCACTAGACTATCGCCGCCTTATCGATTACAAACAAATCTTTTCCCATGATATCATCGGAAGTTTACGCGAATGTCACACATTGTAATAAAACTATTTTTAACGGATTCTATCGCGATTTATTTGATGTTCGGGTACTTTGAGATAACTTACACTTCAAACTACAAAACAACAACCATCTTTAGTCTCCCCTTGAACATGGCTGCTGAAAAGCAACCGAAACGTCGGGATCAATGTAAAATATAAAATAACATCAAATAAATCGCGATAGAATCCGTTAAAAATAGTTTTATTTCTAAATCTTTCCTCTTTATAATATTAGTATATAAGGTGTCACAAAATTAGGTCTCTGAATTTGGTGAGATGACTTGGTATCGACAAAATATGTATTTGAAAGAAAAAAAATATCGGGTAAAATAAAAAAATAATAATATAAAAAGAAATATATAAATGAAAAAAAAAACCACCGGCGACCAGCGTCACGTGACGCAACGAGCCCGTGAAGCACGTGGTAGGCGTGCAGTCCTTCTCCTCGCAGTATTCTCCAAGCGGATGTGTGGGAAATACCTAAATCGCGACCAGCGTCACGTGTGCTCGTCGCGTTACGTGACGCTGGTCGCAGGTGGTTTTTTTTTCATATTTATATATTTTTTTTTTTTTTGTTTCAAATACATATTTTGTCGATACCAAGTCATCTCACCAAATTCAGAGACCTAATTTTGTGACACCTTATATATATTAAACTCATCTAACAATGTTTTTTTACAGACTACTCATGCGCGCTACAAAAAGACATCCTGGCCCACGGCCGGCTGTACGCGTCACAGAACTACCTGTGTTTCTACGCCTCCATCTTTGGCTGGGAGACCAGCATGTCGCTGCGGTGGAAAGACGTCACGGCCATCACCAAAGAGAAGACTGCACTTGTGAGTGATACACCATTACCCATAGCTATTCGAATTAAGGAAAAACTGTACTAATGTTATAAAGAGAGAGGGTGAATTTTGTGAGTTTATATATATATATAGCATATAAGGTAGAAGGACAAAGCACACAACGCCACCTAGACCCTAACTAAGCAGAGCTTGTCATATGGGTTCTAGAATGCGGATAAACATACTAAAATACTTTCTTTTTGTAAATAAATACATATACATATTTGCACTGAACGGGAATCGAACACGCGACCTCTGGCATCGCAGTTTGACGCACTACCGCTACGCCACAGGGGTCAAATATGTTTGGGGTAATCTTCGGAACCAGCACACATTGGAAAAATTATTTCTTTTTTTATTTATGTTTAAATGACGATGGTTAGATTTAAAAAAATACATTAACCGGAGCGAACCGATTCTTTTATCGATTTTAATCGGAAAAGTTAACATTCAGAACTCGCGACTTTTTTAGCAGGAATACTCTGACCATCTGAGCTACCTGGGCACGTCTTGGAAAACTGAAATTCTCCTATACATATCTCTTGGGACGACCGACGTTGAAGCCATGCACCGAAATAAATTCTTTTTTTTTATACCACTCCGGTGGCAGACAAACACACGGCCCACCTGATGGGAAGCGGTTACCGCGGCCTATGGACGTGTGCAACACCAGTGGCGTCACACTCGCGCTGCCGACCCTGTAAAGGAAAGGGGATGGGAAAGGAGTTTGGGAGGGGATGGGAAAGGAGTTTGGGCTCCGGCACTCTCACTCACCAAACGGAACGCAACAGTTCAAATACTGTTACTTGGCGTCGATATTCTGTGAGAGGGTGGTGCTTCCCCGGTCGAGTCGGCTCATTCATGCAACGGCCAAAATGACTGTTGCTTGACTCTACCACTCTTACAAACTGAATGTTGTTTGGAATGGTGTCCAAGTAGCTCAGATGGTCAGAGTGTTCGCCCTAGAAAGGGACTGGTCGCGGGTTCAATTCCTGTTCTGAACGTTGACTTTGACCGTTCGAAATATATCGGAAAAGACTAATTGCTTCAAACATTTCATCAAAAATATTCTTTTTCCCCGCAGGTAATTCCAAACGCCATTCTAGTATGTACTGAAGGCGAGAAGAACTTCCTCACATCTTTCTCTGGGCGGGATAAAGCGTACCTAATGCTGTTCAGGATATGGCAGAACGCGCTGATGGACCAACCCATGAGCAGCCACGAGATTTGGCAGTGGGTGAGTTTATATTTAAATGGGAGTTAGATCTGTAGGGGGGCAAATATGATCTTTTATCGACTCAAAGGGAGGATTATCTAACTAGGTTAGGTCACATTGCAAGGTTAAGATATATTAGCCAGGTCAGTCTTAGGATGGGTTACCATCTCGAAACCGGAGATGACCCAGGGTCAGTCGGGGTGCGAGGGATATCGTCTTAAGACCCGAGACGGCGTGCGGTTTTAATCGGTTCAAGCCCGACATAACCGCCCCCGCTGAACGGCGGGGGGTATCCGAAGGGATTTCCGCACGAAAAAAAAAAAGGATGGTTGACCATTCTTAACACATTCAGATGCCTCCGTGCCTCAGAGTGTTAAGCCGTCTGTCCCGGTAGCCATACGAACATCTGTAGCATGTTACGGGTAGTCTGAGCACTGAAAAGCCCGACAACCTTCTACAGAACTTCTATATCGGCAGTGTGTTGTTTTAGTCGGTTCAAGCCCGACATAACCGCCCCCGCTGGCCGGCGGGGGGGTATCCGAGGGGATTTCCGCACAAAAAAAAAGGTATTATGGCAGTCGCTTTACAGATAATATTAAAAACGAATTTAATATTCGACGGCCTCTGTGGCGTAGCCGTAGTGCATTCGACTGCTAGGCGGCGCGGGTTCGATTCCCGCTTAGTACAAATATTTGTATGCATGAGTGTCTATTTGCGCTGGTCTGGGTGTTTCTATGTATAATATGTATTTATTTACAAAAAAAAAGTATACAAGTATGTTTATCCGCATTCTAGAATCCATAACACAAGCTAGTTAAACTATTGTAACAGGGATAGTTGATTTTAAGTTATTAGAAGTTGATTTATAGGTAGATAGTAAGTTACAAGTTAATTAAAGTTATTTAAAGGTTTGATATAAGGTTATATAGTAAATTAAACATGAGAATAGTTTTACCTTTCATATATTATAAAAGTATTATGAATTATAAGTGGTCTCAGGGATGAGTACGCACAGCAAAATTTTATATAATTAAGGTCTGAGGAAGAAGGTGATAGAAGGAGGTGAAAGGACGACCCGTGGCAGCCAGGAGTTGCACTTAGCTCGTCAGCGTGTATCCGCCGGTGTGTCACGCTGGCACCAACCGCTGCTTGACTCGCTCGGCGGATCAACGGCTCAGTACTAGAGCTAGAATGAGCTTGTAGAAGCGATGCAGAAAATTAGGGGCTCGCAAAACCGCTGCACTCTCATTTATGACGTTGGCTGACAGCAGCTACTTGGTGGGAGTTCATAGATAAGCCGATAGAGTTGACCACAGCTAACCATAGACAGAGTCGATGAAAGAATACAGATAATATTAGTAGACTATGAATCGATATCAAACTAAGGAATCGACTACATATTCCACCAATATCCTTAAAAGAACAATGTGCATTGTTACACTATGCTTACTTTGGGTCTAGAAAGCGCTGTGTAGAATGTCATAGAATATTTATTTATTTAATATTGAGGTTCGGCTGTATTGTAGTTAGACTGAAAGCCGACCACAATTGAGTTGGGAAAAGGCTCGGAGGATGATCTGACTAGTGCAAGCAGCGTGAAAACTTTAGTTGCGCGATGTAGGACCAGTAGTTTTGTAAAAGTTCCGCTTGGTTTAGATAGATGGCGCGGAATACATGTAACATCGTCTCATTCGAGAGGACTTCAATCATGCTGTTGTAGTGAGATTTTGAGATGGGTTATCGTCTACTCCATGAGAGAGCTACATGCCTTTATGAGCTCATAGCCGGTGCCGGAACCTTGATGGCTGTAGAATGCAATTTGTTCAGTGTGGCTGTCAATTGTTTTAACATTATAATAACAACAGTATACCTATATACTTATATATAAAGCTGAAGAGTTTATTTGTTTGGATAGCCCCTTTATCGAGGAAGGTTATAGGCTATAAATCATCAGGCTACTGCGAGAGGAGAGCGGGCAGTAATCACAAATATCAACAATAAAGTACGGGCATGTATGGATTAAATGGGTGCCACGGTGGCAGCGAAGTATGTCACAGGCGAAGCCGCGGGGCGGGGTAGTGTTTTTAATAAAATTAATTATGGATACTTTAGCTAATTGTCCCTTAAAGTGACCCATCACGAATAACTTTTATTTTCACTTTTAGGGGCGTGCATCTCAAAAACGGTTGGGGATTCGGGGAAAGTACATTAAAAAGTATTTTTCCACAGCACTCACCGTTTTTGATATATTGGTGTCAATTCTGTTGTACATTTTCACTAAACTAATCTAAAATCTCTAAGTTTAAATTTCGATTTTATCTCGTTTTGTTCGTTTCAAATGGATACCCCCTCGGATACCCCCCCGCCGGCCAGCGGGGGCGGTTATGTCGGGCTTGAAACGACTAAAACCGCACGCCGTCTCAGGTCTTCGGACGCCGGGGTGTAAGGTTGCCCATAAAGCATATCCCTCGCACTCCGACTGACCCTGGGCCATCTCCGGGTTCGAGATGGCCCCCTCGGGTTTGGGAACCACGGTGTCCCCGTCTTGCCCCGGTTTGGGGAGGGGCGCTAGTCGCCCCACCGTCCCGGCCTGCTTCTGCTGGGGTGACAGGCGGCCTCACCTGCCGCCCCCAGGCCTGCTCTCGTGGAGGCGCCCCTGAGCCGCCTGCGACGCGCGGCGAGCAAGTTGCGGCTCGGCGTGGACTTTATATTTTTTTGATATCTAATCGCTACTAACTTATATTCGTATGGGAATCTGGCATTGTTCTTTCATCAAAATACTTCTTTTTATCATTGTAATACCACTAATGAGCAAAATTTTTAAATTTATTAAAAAGCAAACAATTTCATCTAGGACCAAATGGTTCCATCGGAAAAATCAACATACAGGACGGGATTTGAACCCGTGACCAGTCCTTACAGGGGGAATAACCTTGACCAATTGAGCAACGTGGACACCTGGATATTCAAAGTTCTCCTATACATCCGAGGTCCCCCGCATGACAACGCTTGAAACAAAATAGGATTAGGTACAGTCAACGTGGGTGCGACTGGTTGGATCACCTCCAAGTTTGGTGCACCCTGGGCAACGTGGGCGATGACGCATCATTGATTGCTCCTCGGGAGTAGCTGGCGTCAACGTCAACGGCCAAGAGTAACCAACCGGCCCTTTTCAGGGCCAGCTGACCCCATTGCACGAGGGGGTCGGGGTATGGCGGGCCTGCAAGGCCCGCGGAAGGGTGTGGTTGCTCCAGGTACCCCTCTGCTGTTATCAGAGGGGACACTGCGAATGGCACAGGGTCAGTCGGGGTGCGAGAGATATACTCTATGGGTAACCTTACACCCCGGCGTCTGTAGACCCGAGACGGCGTGCGGTTTTAGTCGGTTCATGCCCGACATAACCGCCCCCGCTGACCGGCGGGGGGGGTATCCGAAGGGATTTCCGCACATATAAAAAAAAAGGTACAGTCAACGATGCGATTTAAGACCCGAGACGGCGTGCGGTTTTAGTCGATTCGAGCCCGACATAACCACCCCCGCTGGCCGGCGGGGGGTATCCGAAGGGATTTCCGCACGTAAAAAAAAAAGAAGGTACAGTCAACGACAAAAGTTGATTAACAATACAAAATTTACAAACCTTGTTTACTTTAGAATACATGTACCAACGATTGTTGTATAAGCAGTTTTATTATCCCCAGAGGACAAAGTTAATTTATTTCATGTTTTGTTTATTATTTTATTAAAGGATGAAGAGCACATCGTCACTTACGACCAGGTGACATAGAGGTCAAACGTGAGCCTATCATTCATAAAAAAGCTAAGGTGATTAAGAATGGCCTGAGGACGGCAGTTGGCCGACTCGCCGTCCTTACAGAAGCAGGCCGTGGCGGAGGCGTGTCGTGTGTGCCCTACACACGCCTGCCAACTCACCGAAGCGGGATAAAACCCGACCCCACCAGGCGAGGCCGCGGTGGCGGCCAAAGTCCGCCGGCAACCCTGGGGTTATCCTTTCGAGGGCTTACCCGGGGTGCCCGGCAACGGACACTTGGGGAGGACACCGTGCGGTTTTAGTCGAGACACGACATAACCACCCCCGCAGGCCGGCGGGGGGGTATCCGAAGGGATTTCCGCACGTAAAAAAAAAAAAAAAAAGGTGATTAAGAAATTAGAATTTGCAAAGCTACTTTTATCGTTGACTGTACATTAAAGTTACAGGGCTACACGTTTTATTTTTACTATTTGGCGGTCTTTTAAGTGTTCAGGTTTTTACTTCGGGCCACCAACCAGGTGGACACCGAAGTCTTAAAATCACGCAAAAAAAATCTAAATCTTACACCCACTTTTAATTACTTTTCTCGATGTTTCACATGATTCTAAGTGTAATTAAGCAAAAAAAATTTTTGTGTCGGTCTGTCTGTTGGTCTGGATGTCTTGATGTCTGTTTACGCAATAACTCAAGAACCACTTATCCGATTTAAAAAATTCTTTCGCCAATCATCTTGTTTGGTTAATGGGAAGAACTGATTAGATTTTGGGGTTTGTACCATACAAATGGTCCCTAAAAATCTTTTTTTTTTTTGGGTTTTTGACGTCGAAGACGTTTGATTTGATTTGATTTTCTTCATATTTATTGCTCAATATATAAAGACGCGTCGAATAATATGCATAAAACCTAAGGTCTGTAATTTTGAATAAAAATACTGCAACAAAAATATCTAAGTTTGGCCCGAAGTTTGACAATCACTGTGTGATTTCCGCCCCACTAGTTTTTTTAATTGTCTTTAGAAACAAGATCAATGAGGTGAACCTTTTGAGGCGCACGGACAAGTATTCACTACTCTGACGAGTTCATTGGCAATTCTAATGATAGCTGTGCGCACTGTACCATACATACATATTTATGACATAAAAGTGAGAAACAATGAATACAGATTTTGGGTACCGTTACCAATATACTTAAACTAGATGATGTCCCCGGCTTCGCCCGCGTGGTGTAGGTCCCTGTTCACCACAGGAACCTGTTCCCGTGTTAATAACAGGAATAAGTATATCTATGTGCCATCTATCTGTTCAACGGTTTACGCGTGATTGAGTAAAAAACATCTGAACATCTTCACAAACTTTCAAATTTAAATATTAGTGGGAAATAGTGAATTGTTTCAATTGAATTTGAGTCACTTCAAGGGATATTCCGCCCTGTGCCACTGGATTTGCCACTGGGGTCACAAAACGGAAAAATTCTTCCGGTTTGTGCCACTGTTCTAAATATAGAGCATAATCTAATTACGTGTGATGCATTGGCCACTTATGTTATGTTGAATAAATAAATATTTGAAGATATAAAAATAAATTTGAAGCGTCGGTAGCTTAGTGGTTAAGAAGTCGAGCCTACGATCGAGAGGTCCCGGGTTCGAATCCTGGTCATTACACTAGCGATGTGAACCCACTCCTAACACAAGCAATTTAGCTTAGCTGGAGGGGTTAGGGGGAATATTAGTAATTTCGGTTACTAATATTCTTTTAAAAAAAAATTGTTATAAAAAAAAATATTATATATATTATAATAATATTGTTTTTCAACGTAAGTATCGTTAGAATCATTCATTATCCATACATAATACATGTTTTTAACAATAAAGGGTTGGTAGTTAAATATATAGGAATCTTTATAAGACGGCACTGCGGTTTTACCTGTATTGAATGTTACACAAGTTGCAAATTCAAAGTGTATAACAGGAGTATGTTTCTACAAACTGTGGCACAAACCGGAAGATTTTTTCCGTTTTGTGACCCCAGTGGCAAATCCAGTGGCACAGGGCGGAATAAAGGCACTTCAACACGTACTTATACAGTACGTAGTATGAAACTGCGTAAGTGGGTGTTGAGAAGACTCAACTTCGATTTGTCGGCCTCTGTGGCGTAGCGGTAGTGCATTCGACTGCTACTACAGGGAGTGTGGGTTCGATTCCCACTCAGTGCAAATATTTGTATGCATGAGTATGTCTATTTACATTGGTCTTGGTGTTTCTATGTATAATATGTATGTATTTACAAAAAAAAGTATATAAGTATGTTTATCCGCATTGTGGAAGCCATAACACAAGCTAGTTAAACTATGCTTACTTTGGGTCTAGAAAGCGTTGTGTAGAATGTCGTAGAATATTTATTATTTAACTCAATTATAATAGCCATTAAACTCCGTTAACAAAATAAAGCTCCCATAAAAGGCGTATAAGCTAAACCAGGAGAAGGAGTAAACGGACCTGGGCTCCGAGGTGTAAGGCTCTGGTGCCGGGAACAGATAATACCGGATAAATACCTGTTGTGGCGTAGCGGTAGAGCTTTCGACTACTAAGTCAGAGGTCGCGGGTTCGATTCCCGCTCATTGCAAATTTATGTATATTTGCATTGGTCTGGGTGTTTCTATTTACAAAAAAAAATCTAAAACCCATGTGACAAGCTCTGCTTAGTTTGTGTCTAGATGGCGTTGTGTAATATGTCCAAGAATATTTATTTTATTTAAAAAGTTATTATCCGGCCGGAAATCAACTAACCAATTAAGAACGGCCACCCATCCTAAAACAGACCTAGCTATAATGTCTTAACCTTTCAATGTGCTAACCTAGTTTGCCACTAGCAGTTCAAAATGCTAATATCATAAAATATTATGCGACCTGAAAAGTCCACTCCTGTGAGCGAGCGCATTATAAAGTTTATGAGGCGAGGCCTTTTAAGGGAGAGCGGTATCTATGCTCAGTAGGTTTTTGAATCTGGCGCGGTACAGTGGTTGGCGGGTTCACAGGTATAATATATATTTAATCATTATAAAAATTGAATTTAAATATTTAAAAAAAACTCCGACATAGCTAAGAACTTATTCACCAAGTAAATAAAGAAAAACAGAATCAAAATTAGTTTATCCGTTCGGTAGCTACCACAGACACACACAGACACGTCAAACTTATTACACCCTGTAATTTTTGCGTCGGATGTTAAAAAAAATATTTTACAAATTTTTTGCAATGTTGGTATGTCAATTTATAAATGTCTCTTCTCCATTCGAGCGACTATCACAGTCACTTCCAATGCTTCAGCAAGTACCGGCTTGGATGGCAGACAAGCACACCGCCCACTTGACCGGAAGCGGTTAACCAAGCGCAGGGATATGTAAAGTCAAGATCTTGGTTGGGTCAGTCGGGGTGCAAGGGAAATGCCTTATGGCCACCTGGCCACCTTACACCCCAGCATCTGAAGACCCGAGACGGCGTGCGGTTTTAGTCGGTTCAAGCCCGACATAACCACCCCCGCTGGCCAGCGGGGGGGTATCCGGAGGAAAAAAAAACCGTTCCCGCAGGGGGACGCACAGGTAGATTTCGTGAAGCAATTAATATTATTTTTTAACATGTTTAATTTTTTTTTCTCGAAAACGGTAACTTTTAGCGAAAAACTTTTCAGACATTTATTTTAGACTTAAAAATGGCCTATCGATTAAAAATGTTTCCGACGGCAAGAATGTTCACCGGTTAGAAGTTATGATTTTTTTCCCGAAAATTTTTGGTTTTTCCCCCCTCCACTTTTAGTTAAAGTTTTAATCTTATAGGTTTATCATTAAAAGTTGTTGGTATTCATGTATACTATGGGATAAAATTAGAACGGTTCGAATATCTTTCATGGAACGTGAAATTTTGAGGAAAAACTGATTTCACAAAAAGTGAGGCCCTACCGTCCCCTTAGGCCGGATTCCACCCGTTCACGAACTTAAACTAAGTTTACACCCAAGCAATTTTTGACCGCAGTTTGAAAGCGATCGGGGCAAAAATGCGACCGTGAGAGTGCCGCAAATTTTGGGAAGTGGAACCATACATACATATATATATATATATATATATATATATATAAACTTTTTGACCGGTGGTCATTTCGGACTCAGGGGGTCATAACTAGACCTCCTATGAAGAAATTTTTTTAAAATTCGACAGTAGTCAAGAAACCAATAGGTAGATCGATTTCATCGAAATCTACCTAAAATGGTTACAATGGGCGATCTTATCGCTAAGAGCGATCTCTACCAGACAACCTTTGGGTGGATTTATCAGTAGGAGTACAATGGCAGTTGATGGCTAACTACGTCATAAATTGTTCATAGATATGAATAATATATTATTTTGTAATATTAGTAGGTAAGTACTGCAAAATGTCAATAATGAATTATTTTCATTGTCACGTCCAGGTGCACAGCTGCTACGGCGAGGAGCTAGGCTTCAACTCGGACGAGGAGGGGTACGGACGAGAACCGCCGGACGACGTGCCCATTCTGCCGCCAGACTCCATCCCAGAAGTACGTAATATTCATTTCCATAAATTATCTGTTCCTATCGCAAACCAGTGCACAGTATTCGCTATAATAATAATAATAAATGTTTATTTCGGACCAAAGGAGTCCATATAGTGTCAGTAACAAAAAACAATCTTATCCTATTGTTGTAAATAGAACAGTTTGTTGAGTGTTTGGTCAAAAAATTATTAGAAGAAAGAAAGAAAGAAAGAAAGAAAATGCGTTTATTTTGACATTAGCCGAGCGGTAACATGTTTCATACCCAAATGATTAGTTAAAATGGTACAAATCGACTCGTGAGATACAGAAAGTGTGGCGGCTATCTTTCTCAAACTTGAATGCGGATTTTCAGTCACTATTTCCTTCACTTGTGCGATGTTAACTTCAGTTGCAGACGTTGATGGCCTACCAGAGCGAGGCAAATCTTCCATCACATCTCGACCGCTTTCGAACGCTTTGTCCCACTCATAAGCACGTGTTTTTGATAAAGTCGATTCACCGTAAGCCTTCTGTAACATTTTCAATGACTCCGAACACGAAATTCCATTGGCGATGCAAAATCTAAGACAAAGTCTAGATATGATATAGCTAAAAATAGCACCGTATTTAATATAGGAATAACAGATGCAACTCAAACTCCGCGCCAAAATGGAAAACAGTTGTGCCAATCTAACAACAACAAAAAAAAAGCTAAAATTTGAATTTTGCACCATAAACAAATCATCCATACCCGATACTTTTTTGACTGAATGTATTATAAAATTGTAAATTAGTTGTGTCTGTTTGGTCCTCATTGGAGATTTTTTTTAAACAAACTTGTGTTATGTTAAATAAACGATTCTGAACACAAAAATATTTATCTTGAAATTCCTGTCTGTTTGTTCGCGATGAACGCAAAAACTACTGAACGAATGTTGCTGTGATCTTTTTCTATTAGAAAGGTCTTGGTCAGACTTAAAATCTACCATATGTTTGATAGTAATTGGTTAAGTAGAACCAGAGATATGCCCAAAAAATTATAACCGACCTCCACGTGGGAAGAGCCGGGGGCATCAGCTAGTATTATACATAGAACCACTAGAAAGCTACAAACGTTATCACTGGGAGAAATAATTTTCTTTTCTTTATGACGAGTTCGATTCGGGGTGAGCAATGCCGTTAACACTATACACACTTCAGAGAAAATGAAGGAAAGTAAGAGATACAATGCCGGCTGTCTCAGTCACCGTACGAACAGTATAATTGTGTCCTGATGTGAAATGAATTGAATTATGACAAGCTGCAGGAGCCCTGGTACCCTAAACACAAGTTTAATCTTATTTCGGGGTGCGAGGGATATGCTCTATGGGCAAACTTACACCCCGGCGCCTTGACCCGAGACGGTGTGCGGTTTTAGTCGGTTCAAGTCCGACATAACCGCCCCTGCTGGCCGGCGGGGGGATATCCGAAGGGATTTCAGTACGAAAAAAATAAATAAAACCAGACTTCATCAAACAAAACTGTCAACTGTATACACTGTACTGTCTATTGTGTTCATAAGAATGTAAATTTTGAAATATTGTCACTTTTACTCGAGAAAAATGGCACTACGACCTAGAAAATCTAAGTTCAACGATCGTCACTTTCACTTCTATGCCGTCACAAAAGTCTATCACAACTCTTATCGATGAGTCTGTGTAAATCATGTAAACAATAGTACCTATAAACAGGTTTATTTCATTAATAGATTTAACAACTGGTTATTTCTTCGATGGCTACAATACTATCAATACTCTGAGTCACCCGCCGTCACCTATAGCTCGCAGCTGACAATGAGAACTAACAACTTTTAGATAAACACCTGTTGATAATCACAGATAAACAAACATTGATAAAAACACACCGGAATATAACTAACCAGTAATCTCATTTTCGGCGCGCGTATCAGTCTGTGCGAGATACCGCGATAAGTGGTCGAATGTGTCGTTACAATGCTCAGGAAATTAAAAAAGAAAGTAAGTGTAAATATTAAAGTGTTATTTTAAGTGACGTTTTGGAGTATAACTTTATTGCAAATGACGTGCTGTACTCAAGTACAGTTTGAGTGTTATAAGTGGTATTATTGAAACATTTGTTTGTTTTTATAATTTAGAACGGTAGTAGTAAATTATCGGTCGACGAAGTCTCGGTTTCAATTCTCGGATGGGGAAGTCTTATTAGGTTTTTCTCTTAGAGTAAAAACTTACATACATATACTCACGCTTTTCTCCTTCCTGGTTAGACAGAGACATTACACAACCATCTGCTTCTGTCCTTATACACTTAACAAGCTTCCTCTATTGACATTAAATTTTTCATGCAATCGCGCCGATTCAGAGTGCTTGTGGCAGCGAAACTAGCCACCTATAAACGATCTCCTCTAGTTCACTAGATACATACATACAATAATATTACCATCGCGAACCAAGCGAGGAGTCACCAAACGTGACTCCTTTTTTTGTCGGACCATAAAGCACTGGAACGCTTTACCCACACACGTGTTCCCTTCTACCTACAATCCTGGGCTCTATAATAAGCGGGGCGTGAACAAACATCTGTTGAGGCCATCTTGGTAGGTGCCACCATTCTAGGGACACTCTGGAAATGTTGGCCACTACTTTTTGATCTTCACCTCAGCTTACCATCAGGCGGGGTGCAGTCAATTTGATGGACTAAATGTATAGAAAAATTTATCGCGATCATGTATAGGTTAATATTATTGTATATCATGGAACGCGAAAGTTTAAAAATTAGTATTACATACATACAGTCACGCCTCTTCTTCCACTTGCTACGTCCTGGCTTACGCCTTCGGCTTCTTCTACTTTCATAATTGTTTTGATACAGGCTCACCGGCTGCGGGTACGCTGGGCACTCTTGACCTTCGGCGGGGTGACTAGCGCCCCTCCCCTAAACCGGGGCAAGACGGAGACTCCGCGGTTCCCAAATCCGAGGGGGCCATCTCGAAACCAGAGGTGGCGATTTCAGTCGGGGTGCGAGGGATATGCTCTATAGGCAACCTTACACCCCGGCGTCTTAAGACCCGAGACGGCGTGCGGTTTTAGTCGGTTCAAGCCCGGCATAGCCGCCCCCGCTGGCCGGCGGCGGGGGGGGGGAGGGGTATCCGAAGAAATTTCCGCACGAAAAAAAAGAGTACTCTTGTCCTGGCCTTTCCTTTGATATACGTATCTATATAGGGTCCACCCTTATAGAGATGCCCTCCCCTTAGTCTCGCTTCATAAATATGTTCCGTCAATCTTCCTTCTTGCCCCCTCTCTACGATAAGTAAGTAGTCGCGATATGTATGTATGGTAAATACCCCTAGTTCTTCTAGGGTATACAAGCGGTGAGTATAAATATAGATTTACTATCTGAGTAGAATATTTTTACTTGAAACGGATTATAAATATGCGAATGATTTCTATGTTAGCTGTTTAGAACAAAATTTGTGTCATATTTCCTATGTAAGGCGGGAATTAATTTTGAATTTCGAATTTGGGAAGGGACAGGACAGACTAGAGAAATGAGTTAATGATTTCTGACACCTATCTGTAGCAAAAAGCCGCGATAGCCCAGCGACGTACGTAACGGACTACTGAGACGAGGTCTCGAGTTCGATCACCAGTCGCCCCGGGCACACACCTCTGACTTTTCGTAGTTATGTGTGCATTAATAAATGTTAATTATCGCTCGCTTAATAATGTGCCCGGTAGATGGCAATAGGCTCGCCGCCTATTACATTGGGACCGAATCGTGGCTGTGTGATTTACCTCTGCCTACCCCTTCGGGGATACAGGCGTCAAGTTATGATATGCTATTTGTAGCTTTCATACGTTTCGTATGAAAGCTACAAAAAGTTCCTGGTCAATATATTGGATCATATATTGGAGCTCAGTCGATGTAGGTCTTTTTGAAGTTTTGAGTAAGTACCTTTTTTTTTATTTCGTGCGGAAATCCCTTCGGATAAGCGGACCCCCCCGCCCCCGCGGTTAAGTCGAGCTTGAACTGACTAAAACCGCACGCCTTCTCGGGTCTACAGACGGCAATTTTATCTTGCAATCGTTCACCCCAGCACGAATCTATTACCGAAAACAGCAACTCGATAGCTCATCTCCTTCATACCCAAAACCGTGACAGAATATTGGCAACGACGACGTCGACGACGACAACTCGATAGCAATAGGGCTTTTCTAAAGAAAATCCCAAAAAATATGGAACATTTTTGAAGTGCTGCATTTCATGCAGTCGGACCGGTCTATGCAGAAATACAAGTAATATGAAATTATTATAAAATGTATATGTATACCCGGATGCGAAGCAAGGGGAAACATGTTATCTGTGTATCCCAATTTTTTTTTATGAATGGTCACGTTTGACCTCTATCTCACCTGGTCGTAAGTGACGACGTGGTCTACGATGGATCACGTTTGCCTAGAAGGAACATATTCACTCGAGACTTGAAGATTCCGAGATTATAGCTTTCCGGAAACACAGACTCAGGCAGGCAATTCCATCCTTAGCTGTACACAGAATAAATGTGTCGCCGAAACGTTTCGTGCGTATATGAGTGGTTTTCCATTGTGTGAAATTCCGGGTTTTCTGAATTATTAATATGAATTAATTCAGACATTCCGTTTGTGTGAATCCAGTGCAACAAATAACAATCAGGCAATCCAATTGGACGTATATAATTGTACCATGATTGCTTTGCATGCTTTAATTCCCGTTAACATTATTGTATATCATGGAATGCGAAAGTTTAAAAGTTAACAATTGAATAAAATATTAAATACCCCCGACATAGCTAAGAACACTCCCGACTAATTCAACTTTCAAATAAAGAAAACAAAATCAAAATCTGTTCATCCGTTCGGAAGCTACGATGCCACAGACTCACGTCGAACTTACAACACCCCGACTTTTTGCGTCCGGGGTTAAAAAGAAGAAGTTACTTAAGTCATTAACGTGGCCGCCCACCACATCGATTCATTGCTGTCAGTTTAATTACATAAGTGTGTGCCTGTTATCTGTCGACACACATAAATAAACGCGTGTATTATTGTTCCTATCACAAAGATTAGCGGTTAGTATTTTGCGATAGTGTTCGTAGCACTGTATCTTCTTAATTTATGAGTGTTTTTGCAGACAATACATAAAAACAAAGTCATTTAAGTCACGACAGCCCGCCATCTGCTTCTATCCTTACACATTTCCGAGCTTCTCTACTGTCATTAAACATTACATGCAAGCTCACCGGTTTCGTGTTCTGTTGACCTGTCCTTTTTTCAATACATTATCAATTTAATCAGTGCATGTTCGGCGAGGTCGACCTCGGCTTGCCTGCCCACTTATATTTATATAAATAAATATTCTACGATATTCTCCACAACGTTATCTAGACCCAAAGTAAGCATAGCTTAAATAGCTTGTGTTATGGGATAAACATATGTAACGATTAAATGTTTTTATGAGGGTTTGTAAATGAAGTTACAATAAAGTTAAGGTGACTATATGCACTGGGAAAATTAATTAAATAATGAATGTAATTAAGACTTACTACCGGCTAGGGCGAGCAGAGAGTTAAATAAAAGGTTGATTACAATGTATAGTATGAGATTATAATCGTGAATAGAATGTTAGATAAATTTATATCTGGTATTTGAGTAAATGAACCTCAGGGGATGGATTCATAATAAATATTCTGCCGTGGCGTTGTTCGGTCCGTTGTGCAAGATGTTAGTATGCACTTAGCTAGTGGACACGTGGCTGGTGGTGTTGCCGGCGTGCCAGGGTCTCCGCTGGTGTGCCTCGCTACCGCTATGATGGTGCGAAGCCCGGTGCGAAGACCCTGGAATTAGAAAAGGTGCGGGTCAGTTTGTCACTAGGTAATTACGTCCAAGTGACCCGCTAAAATAGCAGGTGAAGAGAATCTCCCAGCGGCAATGCAGCGTAGCTAGAAGCTATACAAAAAGAATATAATAGGCAGCACCAGCTGGTGCCGCGACCTCTGACCGTAGGGGTCATCGGCCTCGTGGCACTAAATAGGTAGGCTGAAATAGCACACAGTATAAATAAAATATATCAAGCCATGCATTTTAGCAGGCAATAAGCTGCACCGCTGGAAGGTCTTCACCTGTAGAAGAAGTAGGAAATGTTGATCTCAAAACTCACCCGGAGCCGACAGCAGTTGGCCACGGGGTCAAAGCGACCTTCCTTGGCGAAGGTTCCAAGGAAAGGGACGATATAAGAGCCGTCAGTTGATGACTGGGCTAGTGCTGTCCAATCTCGCTTGCACAACCATAGATAATTAGTAATATATTATAGAAACATACTAAAATATCGATTAATTTACGGATATTGTTTTAATTAGATTTATAAAGAATCCACAACGTTACACATACTTAAATACAATTTTTGTTGCAAATACATACATACGAGTACGTGGGACACTCAGAAAGTTTTGCGAAAATAAAAAAAAGTGTTCTAAAAGTAAATATTTTTTTATTAAATCTTTTCAAAGTACTCTCCACCAGCCTCTATACAAAGTTTCATGCGTTTGAACCAGTTTTCAAAACACTTTTTCCAATCCGCCGCAGATACCTCGTTTACAGCCTGCTCAAACGTTGACAGCGCATTTTCCGGCTACGAAAATTGTATCCCTTTGAGCTGATTTTATATTTTCGGGAATAAAAAGAAGTCGCACGGTGCAAGGTCAGGGCTGTAAGGAGGTTAACCTAGGAGTTTAACCGGAGTGCTGTCCAGGAAGTCCCTCGTTTTATGCGCGGTGTGTGCGGGCGCGTTGTCATGGTGGAGTAGTATCCCGCGGAGCCCTGTGTTTGGTCGCTTGTAGCTCACTACAGAGAAAACTTCTGCCAAGCATTTGGTAGTGTACCATTCAGCGTTGATGCTTCTTTGATTTCGTAAAGGGATTGATAACAAGTAGCCAGACAAATTGAAAAAACTCGCGATCAAAATCTTCCCTCCTCTTCTAGATCGCTTCACTTTGGTAGGTGTTGATTCGTTTTGAAACACCCAAACCGTCGACTGGCGTTTTTTTTCTGGATCATACTGATAAATCCACGACTCATCACCTGTAATGATATCATAAACACGCCGAGACGCGCCTGCTTCAAACTTGTTTATCATATCACGACACCATTCCACCCGGGCCTGCTTCTGAGCATCGGTGAGATTGTGCGGCACCCAGCGTGAAACTATCCTTCTCACACGAAGATGCACGTGTAGAATCTCGTGAAGGCTTCCCGATCCAATCTGAAGAATGTGCTGAATCTCTTGATATGTAACTCGTCTATTATCTTGGATTAAATTTTTCACTGCTAGCACGTTTTCTTCCGTAACAGCCGTCAAAGGGCGACCACTTCTTTCTTCATCCTCCAAAGTCAGTCGACCGCGCTTGAATTCGTTATACCTACGATACACGGTCGCCTTGGAAGGGCCTTCATCCATGAATGCCATTTGAAGTCTATCGTACGATTCGTCTGGTTTTAGGCGACACTTGAAATCGTAGAAAATCATAGCGCGAAAATGTTCCCGACGCAGATCCATTTTTCAATGAGACAATAATTGAAATTATCTTGCAAAAAATGCAGAGAGAAATTTTGAAATTGGAACGTACTTATTTTTACTCATAAATAATCATATTTTAGAAATAGATTATAACTGACCAGTCTCTCATATATAAAAACTTTTTTTCGCAATACTTTCTGAGTGGCCTGGTATTATACATGGAAACATCTAGACCAATGCAAATAGACATATTCATGCATACAAATACTTGCACTGAGCGGGTTCTAACCGGCGACCTCTGAAGTGACAGTCGAACGCTCTACCGCCACGCCACGGAGGTCATCTTACATACTTGGTGTGTAGTTCGCTCAGTACTCATTCGTTCCAAGTGCCCAAACCACCTCGGCATATCCTTTTCAATTCTCGTTACAACATTCTCTTTCAGGCCACACCATTCTCGTATATCTGTATTCCTCTTCCTATCAGCCAGCCTTACTCAACACATACTGCGCAATGACCGCATTTCAACTGCATTCACTCCACATTCACGATTTGAACATGACTCTTCGACCGACCCGAGAATCATCATCAGTGATGCAGTGAGTGATCATGCGGTGATTTGTTTACCATCAGGATCTGGTGGACTCGACGTGTATGGAGACGAGTGGCAGCGACGCGCGGGACGATCACCGCAGCTCCAGGCCACCTGTCTCCAACAGGGACTCCTCGCCACCACTTGGTCAGTACCTTCGTTTGACAGTATTATAACTAGTTTTCCTAGTATGTAGGTCCTACCAACACCTTCAAGCCAACCCCACCTGCAACCCAGTACACCTGCTGATGAACGGATGAGGCTCTGGTGCAGGCGTTACCCTCGGGGTTGGAGGGTCAGACGAACGCTCCCGTAAACGCCAAAATAAATAAATAAATATTCTATGACATTCTACACAGCGCTTTCTAGACCCAAAGTAAGCATAGTTTAACTAGCTTGTGTAATGGGTCCAGAATGCGGATAAACATACTTATATACTTCTTTTTTTTTTGTAAATACATACATATTATACATAGAAACACCCAGACCAATGCAAATAGACATATTCATGAATACAAATATTTGCACTGAGCGGGAATCGAACCCGCGCCCCCTGTCGTAGCAGTCGAATGCACTACCGCTACGCCACTGAAACCAAACTATGTGTAGACTAGCTGTTTCCCGCGGCTACGGCCTCGTGGATGTTGGTAATCGGACTAGCATCCCCTATAATTCTCACATATATCGAAATTTCAAAAACGCGGTAAGGCATATTTATTTTTTGAGCTGAGTGAGACGAAGTCGAGCGAAAGCTCCTCATACCAGACTCAGGATTTTCTTTGTCACAGGTCTCCTCCTAAACTACTAATCCAATCAGAACCAAATTTGGCATGATTAAAGAGGTCAATCAGAGGAAGGTTTATGCATATATTTTGAAAAAATTAATGCTACCACAGAGGAATGATCACCGTTAAAAAAAATCCAGATGGAATTACATAATAACCGCTCGAGACACTGTGACCAAACTTTACACACTCAGAAAGCATGTCCAGAGTTGTGACTTTCAAAAAGAATTTTCAAAATCGGACTTGCCACGGAGGAATGATCACTGTTCAAAATTTTCAAAATCTGATTCACGATGTCTCACTCAGCTCAACATTGCAAGCAACGATTCGCCTTGCAGACCTAGTTATCAAATGCCTATATTAATACAAAGTTTCATGGTGTTATCTTCAAAAATGAAGAATTTTCATCCCCTAATTGAACTCCTTTCGAGAATTTTTTTCGCGATATAAGGTGAACTATATCCATTCCCATGCTCTAGTCCAGCTCTGTACCAAATTTTATTCAAATCGGTTCAGTGGTTTAGACGTGAAAGCATCACCGACATACAACCAGACACAGATAGAGTTACTTTCGCATTTATAAAATCAGTATAGAAAATAAAATATGAAAAGGTTTCTCAGGCTCTGACCTTCGATGCAACCGGGGTAGGCGCTCGTATGAGCTCGGTCAATGAACCTTTTTTTTCGGATACCGCCCCGCCGGCCAGCGGGGACGGTTATGTCGGGCTTGAACCGACTAACCGAAGCGTCGGTAACTTAGTGGTTAAGGAGTCAACCCTACGATCGAAAGGTCCTGGGTTCGAATCCTGCTCATTACACTACCGACATGAACCCACTCCTAACACAAGCAATTTAGCTTAGCTGGAGGGGTTAGGGGCAATATTAGTAATTTTGGTTACTAATATTCTTTAAAAAAAAAAACCGCACGCCGTCTCGGGTCTTAAGACGCCGGGGTGTAAGGTTACCCATAGAGCATATCCCTCGCACCCCAACTGACCCTGGGCCATCTCCGGTTTCGAGACGGCCCCCTCGGGTTTGGGAACCACGGTGTCCCCGTCTTGCCCCCGGCAAAAGGAGAGGCGTGCAATGCGGCTCCTCCCTGGCCTGCTTCTGCTAGGGTGACTTTTTGTTTTTATACCACTAAGGTGTCAGATAAGCACCCGTCTTGCCCCGGTTTGGGGGGGGGGGGGGCGCTAGTCGCCCCGCCGTCCCGGCCTGCTTCTGCTGGGATGACAGGCGGCCTCACCTGTCACCCCCAGGCCTGCGCTCATGGAGGACGAGGTCGTTAAGCGAATGTCAATGAGCCTGTTGCAACCTCTGCTGGACATAGGCCTCTCCCAATCTACGCCATAGGGCCCGATCCTCCGCCCTCCTATCGGCCTAGCCATTTATGCTCTCGATGCCAGTGTTTGATGAGCGTTTATTATTTGAAAAATTTAACCAGTAATACATCATTATCCATTGCCCTTATCGCAAATTTATTTGAAACTAATTGTTATTTATGTACATGATATATTATCTTCTCTTATATATAAAAATGAATTGCTGTTCGTTAGTCTCGCTAAAACTCGAGAACGGCTGGACCGATTTGGCTAATTTTGGTCTTGAATTATTTGTGGAGGTCCAGAAAAGGTTTAAAAGGTTTGTCATCGATTGAGGCAGTACGAAGTCTGCCGGGTCAGCTAGTACATCTATATATATAAAACAAAGTCGTGTTAGTGATCGGGATAAAGTCAAGAACGGGTGGACCGATTTTCAAAATCTTTGATTTTGATATTTGTCTCCGCCTTTTTTTTTTTTTTTTGTTCAGGCAGGAAAAAATGTACCTTCCTCATACCGCGCGGCGCGGGGACGCCGCACGGTTATGTGGGGCTCTCACCACACTAAAACAACCTGCCGTGTGCCATACACCGCGACTTAGTGAGTGAACCGTCGGAAATACTACGCACTCATCGACGGAACACTCATGCGCCGGCCCGCAAGGTGCGGTGCGGGCCCGTCTCTAGGCGATGTCCAGACACACCGGGACATCACCCCTTCGCGGGGGGCTCTACTGCGGGTGGAGGGCAAACCCCGGCCCATCCACCCGCGGCCTCACTAGTGCGGCATGAGGCGCAGGAATCTGCGCGCACGCCGCCCAGCTCGCGGGCGGCGGATCGGATCCGCGAAACCGTCTGCCTCTCTGATCCTCTCCGCCGCCTCCTTCTGCGAGATGACATCCTCGCAGAAGGACGCGACCGCGGTAAAACTCCTCTCGCTGCGTGCCATGGAGCGCAGGATGGCCGGCAGCGAGAGGTCGACTCCCACTATTGCCACGAGATCACGGCGCTGCACCGCCCAGGCCGGACAAGCCTCGAGCGTGTGCTGCGCCGTGTCCTCGCGGCAGGGACAGTGATGACAGGCGGGACTCAATTCCCTCCTGGCGACCGAGTACAGATACTTTCCGAAGCAGCCGTGCTCGGAAAGCATCTGAGTCAGTCGGAAGGAAAGGGTCCCGTGTTGTCTCTCCGTCCACTCGACAATGACCGGCTGGAGCGCCGCCACGGTGCGATGACCTGCACTCGGGGACTCCAGCCGGGACGACCATTTAGCCATAATGGCTTGGCGGGCGGCATCTCGCCACCCGCGGACCTCTTCGGGCGGAGGCCGACTGCCACTATCCGCCCGATGCTGCGTCGCCAGTCGATATACTTCGGCGAGCACTTCCGCCTCCAGATCCCACGGAGGGGTTCCGGCCAATGCGCAGGCCGCTTCCGTGGACACGGTGCGGTACCCGCGTATGGCCCTGACCGCCACGATGCGTTGGGCCCTCAAAAGCGAGGGCCTATTGCGGGCAGTCAGGGCGTCCGCCCACACCGGTGCGCCGTACAGCGCCATTGACCGGATCACCCCGGTATACAACCGTCGGCAGCCGATACTGGCTCCGCCCAGGTTTGGCAAAAGCCTCCCCAGGGCGGACGCGGCGCCGACGAGTCTCGGGGCGAGCCTACAGAAGTGCTCGTCGAAGTGCCACCTGGAGTCGATATATAGGCCCAGATACTTAATTGGGCCGCCACCGGTACGAGGACCGAACGGATCTCGATCGAGGCGCGGGGCGGCGGGCGGCGATAAGGCCCGTGAAAGAACACGGCCTCCGTCTTCTCAACCGCCACCCGCAGGCCCAACGCCTCAATACGTCCGACCAGCTGGGAGACTCCCACGGTGGCCAAGTGCGCCGCCTCCTCGAAGCTTTCCCCCGGGGCCGTGACGAGAGTGTCATCCGCGTAGCAGATGACACCCAGCCCGGGAGGAAAGACTCCGCGGAGGACCCAATCATAGCCGATGTTCCACAGGAGCGGCCCTAAGACCGACCCCTGAGGAACACCGCACGACACGGGTCGCTGCAGCACACGTCCGTCGCAGTCCTCGTACAATACACGCCTCTCCTGCAGATAGTCTGCTACTAGCCGCCTCAGGTAGACGGGCACCCCGTGATAGCGGAGCGCCTCCCCGATGCAGCTGAACGGCAGACTATTGAATGCGTTGGCGATGTCCAAAGACACCGCCAACATCACTCCGCCGCGGCTCACAACCTCCTCGGCAGCAGCCCTCAGATGCAGGATTGCATCGACCGTCGAACGCCCCGTTCGGAAGCCGAACTGTGCGTCCGACAGGTCGGGCCCCACTGTAGTGAGATGCTCGACGATGCGGGCAGCGAGAATTTTCTCGAACAACTTACCCGCCTCGTCGAGCAGCACTATGGGCCTAAAGGCTGATGCCGAATTGGCGGGCCGTCCAGGCTTCTGCAGGAGTACCAGCTTCCCGCTTTTCCAGCAATCAGGGAACCGGCCGGACGCTAGGCAGGCGTCCAGCAGTTCCCTGAGGCGGTCCTCCATGTAGTCGAGGGCCAGGGCCAACACACGGGCAGGAATCCCGTCAGGCCCGGGGGCGGTGTTCTTTGAACGAATTCGCAGAACGGCCACCCCCACCTCCGTCTCCGTGACGGGCGGAACATCCTCCCCTACAACCCCCTCGTCCTCGGCCACAGGAGCCATGGACGGGGGTGTATGCTCCGCCCGATCCGGGAAAAGGCCCTCGACCACTTCCGTCAGGAAGCTGGGCTGGAGAGTCTCCGTGAGGGGGGTGCCCTGCGCGCGGAGCTTGACACGCGCCGCGCGGTAAGGGCGACCCCAGGGGTCACTGTTCAGACTCTCCAGCATTTCGGCTCTGCTGCGCTCCTTGGCAGCATCTATAGCCCGCCTGAGGGTGATTTCGGCCTCTCTGGCCACCTCCCTCAAGCGGACCACCTCCGGGTGTTGGGCGTCTCTGTGACGCCCACGGCTTCGGGTGACGGCCCTCTTGGCACGGTTGGATGCCGCGCGGAGGGACGCCAGCTCTTGGGACCACCAGTAGACCTCCTTCTTTGGAGGCCTACGTCCGACCCGGTGCATGGCCGCGTCGCAAACCGCAGTTAGCGAGTCGCGAAAGCGGCCTGCACCGACGTCCACCCCCTCAGTCGGAGGTGGCAGAGACAGCCACGCTTGCACGATGGCTGCCTCCGCCAGTTGGGAGACTTTATCGAGACTTCCCAAAGCCCACCTCTTAAAAGGTGAGATGCTGCCAACCCTGTGACCCCTACTGGCGTCCCGCGATCGAGACAACTCAAATCGGATGTATTGGTGATCCGAATCGGTCGTCTCGTCGTTCAGGACACGCCAGTTCCTCACACGTGCAGCAAGCGCGGGGGTAGCGAACGAAAGGTCCACTATCGACCACCCCCACGGCTTGATACACGTTGCGGTGGTGCCTCTGTTTAGGAGACAGACGCCCACCGCATCTGCCCACTCTAGCACGACGTCGGCGCGGCCACTGGTACTGGAGGACCCCCACGCCTCAGACCAGGCGTTGAAGTCCCCCATGACCAGCACGTGACCTGAGGCCACTTGCCGCATCGAGGTCTCCAGTCGAAAGATGAAGTCCTCGAAATCGCTCAACCTCCGGTTCGGGAAGAAGTATACACCGTAAACGGTGATATCTCCCCAGCCGGCAGCGACATATCCCGGACCCTTGTCTCTTGGCGACAAGGGGGGGAAATGAAGCGCCGTGGAGGCGACGATTGCCACGTTTCCATGTATCGAATACGAACCGACCCAATTCGGGCGGTTCGGAACGATATACGGATCCGCGGCTACGGCAAGGCCTATGGACCACTGCGCCATGTTTTGCATGAGGAGGTTCTGCGCACCGGCGCAGTGGTTCAGGTTCACCTGGAGGATGTTGCACCCGCGATCCATTATTGGAGCGCGGTTTCTACATCCTCCTCCATTTGCGACGGCGACGTCGGCGACACGGCGCTGGGAGCGGCCTCGGTCGATCGACCAGACCCCAGGCGTGGCGTAGAAGCCGTGGTTTGGGGTTGTCTGCAACCCTCACGGCCCAGCAAGTGGTTAGCGGGCAGCTTGCCCGCGGCACATGCCGGGCAGTGAGGGGGGGCCGGAGCACTCCGCCGCCTTGTGCCCGGGTTGACCGCAGCGGAAACACAATCCGCTGCAGTCAAAGCAACTGGTGCACTTTACGCGAGCGTGCCCGGCTGCCATGCACTTAAAGCACCTCATGGGCCGGCTCCCCAGGATAGTAATCCTGGCTGAGATCCAGCCCACGAGGAGCCTGCCCGCATCGGCCAAAACTTTGACCGAGGCGACCGGACAGCTCGCCCACACTGCACCAACGCCTCCGGGACCGGGGCGGATAGTGCCGACCTTGACGTGGTCCGGGCTGCACTTCGTAGTCGAAGCTATGGCCTCCCGGACGTCGTCGGCAGTCGTGAAGTCCGCCAGACCCGAAATGCGCACCTCGGCGCACTTGGTGGGCCTGGCGATCCTCATGCCGTCCACACCCTCGAATAACCCCCGCAGCTTTTCGGCCACGACGTCGGCCCTCCTGGCACCCTCCGCCCCCGGGAACTCGAGGATTCGAGCTCCCGTGCGGGCGAGGCGTGTTCGGGCACCAACGCCTCCGAGATCGGAGACGTCGATGCCTTGTTTGGCCCGCAGGAGGACCTCGCCGTAGCCAAGGCCTCGCTCCACCGCCTCTGGCGACACCGTGATCACCACGGCGGCGGACTTGGGCGGTGACAACCTCGGCTTCTTGCCACTGGTTTGTGGGGCAGCGGCGGAAGTGGCGGCAGCGGCTGCCTTTGCCGCAGCCTTCTTCCGCTTCTTCTTCCCGCCCCTCTTTTTCCTCCGGCTCACCGTTTGCCAGCCCTCGCTGTCCGGCTGAGCGGAGGTCGAGGGGACGGGAGCTAAGGAGACAGGCGTAAGTGCCACGGGAGGGGGGGCACGTCGAGCCCTGGCTGGGGCCCGCGAGGGCGCCTGCACCGATCGTAAGGGTGGAAAGTCCACACTTGGGCCGGCTGCTGCGGGACCCGCTGGTCGCACTGCCCTGAGACGGGCGCGCAGCGGCCGCGTAGGAGGGCGCTGGCACCGCCTGCGTCCGCCTTATTGCCGCCGTTGTAAGGCGGCGGGGCTCAGGAGGCAGCCTCGCCTCCAGCGACTGGAGCTTTGCGTCCAGCATAAAGCCCACGCTCAGCATCACCTCCCTCATAAGCTCCTGCGAGAGCAGGCCCGAGGGAGGTACCATGGAGGGTGGGGGCGTTGGAGCCACCTCTTCCAGCACTGGCGCTGCTGGTGGAGCAGGCGAAGCTAGCTGCACCGCAGCCGATGCAGGCGGAGGAACCGGCGCTCCCACTGCCTTAGTCAGGCGGCGCATCTCCACCTGCATCTGCCGCATCTCCTCCTGGAGATCCAGAATCTCGGCGGCCTGCCGCTTATTGGCTATTAAAAGCCGCCTCGTCTAGTCTGAGACGGTGCGGCCTGACAGGGCCTCCACCGCCTCCTTCAACCCCGAGGCCGCTAGCTTAAGGGCCTTTTGGTACGTCCCTTTGAGGTGCGTCGACTTGGTGGCCACATCCAAGATTATGGCCACACTCTTCGACGACCTCTCCAGGAGCTCCGCTGCCGAGTGCGGGTTACCATCTGCACTCGAGTCGAGCTCAGCAGACAGCTGTTCCACCCGCTCGAGCGCAGCCTGCTCCTCATCGGCACGGCGGGCCAGATCCGCCTTGCTGGTGGAGCCGAGACCACCTGGCCCCGATCGGCCCCTTCCAGCGCTGGAAAGCTTAGCAGGAGGCTGAGCAGCCCCGCCGGACTCGACGGAGCCGTCCAGAGCTTCCACTGAGCCCTCCAGTGGGCGCTTTTGCGCCTTCAAGAATTTGGACACGAGGTTCAACGAAGTCGTTGAACCCCTATCCGACGACGCGGAATCCATGTCCGCCTCCGACTCGCCGACCGAGGCAGCACGGAGGCGGGATGAACGCCGCAACTCTACTGTTGGCTGCCTAAAGGCTGCCGTCCTCACCTGGTCGCTCCCTGAAGCCGGAGTGGCCTCAAGAAGCTCTTCGTCGCACTGGGCGACGGTGCTCGCTGTGGAGCTCTTCTTTTTTGTGTTTGGGGTTTTGGGTTTTAATTTTAAATTATCCATGAAATTCCCACGAGCATGAGACGAAATGACTACACTTCCCGGGTGACGCTCATTCCGGGAAGCGGGGTACATACTGTGGAGGTCCCCAGGTGTCCACAGGTTTTTACGACTTCGCTGTCGGGTGTTACAGACTTTTCCTTGTCGCGGGCCGGCCAATGAAGGCAAGCCCCGCGTCCTCCGAGATCACATCTTCCCGCATGTGGCTAGCATGCAGGTCTTTGACGATCACCCGGAGATTACGCGATGCGGGAGGGCAGCCACTCCCCCCATCACCGACGGCGGCACGAATGCCTGTCAGCCCCTGCGCGAGCAGTGGGCCGACCCGTCCCTCGATCCTTTCGGATCTGGGATCCTCGCGGATCCCTCGCGGGCCTAGCAGGCCCGCCATACCACGACCCCCTTTTTTTTTTTTTTTTTTTTCGTGCGGAAATCCCCTCGGATACCCCCCCGCCGGCCAGCGGGGGCGGTTATGTCGGGCTCGAACCGACTAAAACCGCACGCCGTCTCGG
The DNA here is from genome assembly GCA_946251805.1 of Cybosia mesomella. NCBI lineage: Eukaryota > Metazoa > Arthropoda > Insecta > Lepidoptera > Erebidae > Cybosia > Cybosia mesomella. The sequence goes on along the minus strand of OX276403.1, from coordinate 1,298,623 downwards.
GTCTGCAGACGCCGGGGTGTAAGGTTGCCCATAGAGCATATCCCTCGCACCCCGACTGACCCTGGGCCATCTCCGGTTTCGAGATGGCCCCCTCGGGTTTGGGAACCACGGTGTCCCCGTCTTGCCCCGGTTTGGGGGAGGGGCGCTAGTCACCCCACCGTCCCGGCCTGCTTCTGCTGGGGTGACAGGCGGCCTCACCTGCCACCCCCAGGCCTGCGCTCATGGAGGACGGAGGTCGTTAAGCGACCTCCGGCGCCTGAGTCGCCTGCGACGCGAGGCGAGCGTGTTGCGGGCTCGGCGGGCCGGGAGGGTTCTGAACCTCTCCCGGGCGCGCTCCGCCATCTCCTTCGCGAGCATCACATGCTCGCAGAAGGAGGAAGCGGCGGCCCACGCGCTCGCGCTCCGCACCATTGCCGCAATCATGCTGCCGAGCGAGAGGACTCCCACCCCGATGGCTGCCACGAGGTCACGCCTCGGCACCTCCCACGCCGGGCAGTCCGCCAGCGTGTGCAGCCCTGAGTCCTCGCTCGCGTCACAGTGATGACACTCAGGCGTTGGCTCCTTCCTGATCCGATGCAGGTGATCCCCGAAGCACCCCTTCCCGGAGATCACCTGCGTCAGTCGGTACGAGAGGCTTCCGTGTCGCCTCTCTAGCCAATCCTCCATGATGGGCCTTACCGCCGCTATTGCGGCGTGCCCTATACCACGACCCCCTCGTGCAATGGGGTCAGCTAGCCCTGAAAAGGGCTGGAACGTTAGCCGTCGACGTTGACGCCAGCTACTCCAGAGGAGCAATCAATGATGCGTCATCGCCCACGTTGCCCAGGGTGCACCGCGAGGAGGTGTTCCGTCGCACCCTTATTTGTCTTCGCCTATAACAACATAAGATAACTTCACGCCTGTATCCCCGAAGGGGTAGGCAGAGGTGTATTCACATTCACATTTGTATGCACACCCACAATTCGCCAGGTATGTTAGGGTCCCAATGTAATAGGGGGCGAGCCTATTGCCATCTACCGGGCACATCACTTAGCGAGCGATAATCAACATTTTTAATACATACATAACTACGAAAAGTCAGAGGTGTGTGCCCGGGGCGACTGGGGATCGAAGTCGAGACCTCGTCTCGGCAGTCCGTTACGTACACCACTGGGCTATCGCCGCTTTTTTTTTCTCCGCCTATACTGTGCCTTTTTGGGTTCTTTTTTCGGCTACCCCCTTCCGCCAGCTAGCGCCGCCATCTTGGGTCTTTAATGCCGAGGTGCAAGGAGACATGCACGAAATAAATTCAGCTGATAAGCTACCCAACATAAGTTGATTGTAAGGCGCAACGAAGTTTGTCGGGTAACTAGTATATAATGATAGATTCGTTCCAACGCTGGGAGACTGTAGTCAACAAACAACGGACCGTTATCTATTATTTAACTATTACTGGGTAATAGGTATGACAACCTAATACCTGATAAGTGCAGTGACGTATGTGATGTGCTCTAGGGAGTAATGTCGCTTTTTTAGGGTTCCGTTGCCAAATGGCAAAAAAGCGGCCAAGTGCGTGTCGGACTCGCCCATCAAGGGTTCCGTAGCAGCAAGTAACATGTTTTTTTTTAATTTTTGTATGTTGATTGAATGAAAGGTAAATTGCGGTTTACGAATTATGACGTATTAAAAAAAACTACTTACTAGATCTCGTTCAAACCAAATATCGGTGGAAGTTTACATGGTAATGTACATCATATATTTTTTTTGGTTTTATCATTCTCTTATTTTGGAAGTTACAGGGAGGGGACACACATTTTACCACTTTGGAAGTGTCTCTCGCGCAAACTATACAGATTAGAAAAAAAAAATACTAGAAACCTCAATATCATTTTTGAAGACCTATCCATAGATACCACACACGTATGGGTTTGATGAAAAAAAATTTAGAGTTTCAGTTCTAAGTATGGGGACCCCCAAAATTTATTGTTTTTTTTTTCTATTTTTATATGGAAATCTTAATGCGGTTTACAGAATACATCTACTTACCAAGTTTCAACAGCATAGTTCTTATAGTTTCGGAAAAAAGTGGCTGTGACATACGGACGGACAGACAGACAGCCATGACGAATCTATAAGGGTTCCGTTGCCAAATGGCAAAAAACGGAACCCTTAGAGATTCGTCATGTCTGTCTGTCTGTCCGTCCGTATGTCACAGCCACTTTTTTCCGAAACTATAAGAACTATGCTGTTGATTGTGATCACACAAAAATAGAAAAAAACAATAAATTTTAGGGGCTCCCCATACTTAGAACTGAAACTCAATTTTTTTTTTCATCAATCCCATACGTCTAGGGTATCTATGGATAGGTATCTAAAAATAATTATTGAGGTTTCTAATATCATTTTTCTCTAAACTGAATAGTTTACGCGAGAGACACTTCCAAAGTGGTAAAATGTCCCCCCCCCCCCTGTAACTTCTACAATAAGAGAATGATAAAACTAAAAAAATATATGATGTACATGTACACAAAAAATATACCATGTAAACTTCCACCGAAAATTGGTTTTAACGAGATCTAGTAAGTATATTTTTTTTAATACGGATAAATCGTAAACCGCAATTTAGCTTTCATTTCACTTGACCGCTTTTTTTAAATTATTTATCACAAATTACAAACTTTTGTTAGTTTTGGGTCTAGCGCTGCCATGTTTATGACTGGTCATAAATGAGCCTTGCCTTCTCTTGGAGAATGTTCATACTACATTTTAGCTGAATTCGTTCAGTGGTTTTCACGTCAACATCGATCCTTACAAACAAACACACAAAAATTCTAAAAACCACAATTTCGGTATCAGTATCGCTCCTAGAACACATAGCAATTATTTTTTTAAGAAAATATACTTTGGAGTTTTCTTTTTCTTATCGATTTTGTTATAGGGGGTTTTGTTATATGTTATAGGGGGAATATTAGTAATTTCGGTTACTAAGATTCTTTAAAAAAGAAAAAAATATATTACTTGTTGCCCGTGGCTCCGCCCGCGTCCACAGGACCCTATTCCCGGAACAAAAGTAGCCTATGTGCTATTCCAAACCATAATATAATCTATCCCAGTGCCAAATTTGATCTTTTCAGTATTTTTTTTGCGTGAAAGAGTGCGTTTTTTGCGTGGTGGTAGAAATTTGATGACACAAATTTGTCACAAAATTCGGCCGGGTGGGTGGGTACCAACGTGTACGGTTGCGAAAAACCCTCCATAGTAATCCAATTTCGGTTTGTTTGCGTTCAGGGGTCAGCAAGTGCATAGCCGGGCAGGGGAATTGTGGTTGCAGCACTAGTGGGACCGGTGGGTGTCACCCGGTGCTGCGACGACAATCCTCTTCTGATGAGGCCGTCAAGCTAAGTGCCACCATTGTTAACATGGTACGTGTATGTAATGGTGACCCTCTTTCCTGAGACTTTACCTTCAGCCTACCATCAGGCGAAGTGAAGTCAAATTGACGTGACCTAAATATTAAAAAAAAACATCCCTTTACTTTAGACAGACAATGTCTACATACGTATACTCACGCCTTTTCCCCTATGTGGTACACCGAGACAACAGCCCGCCATCTGCTTCTGTCCTTACATCCTGTCACTAGCTTCCTCTGCTGTCATTAAACCTCTCATGCAAGCCTTTCGTCACGCCACACGTTGGTTTCGAGTGCTTTTGACCTTTTCTAGTCTCCTACAACGTCCTAGTACGTCCAGTCCCATAATGTCTAGTGGCTCATAATGACAAGTGTCCACACATGTCCAATGTCTTATTTCGTCCAGTCCCATAATGTCTAGTGTATCATAATGACAAGTGTCCACACATGTCCAATGTCTTATTACGTCCAGTCCCATAATGTCTAGTGTCTCATAATGACAAGTGTCCACACATGTCCAATGTCTTATTACGTCCAGTCCCATAATGTCTAGTGTCTCATAATGACAAGTGGCCACACATGTCCAATGTCTTATTACGTCCAGTCCCATAATGTCTAGTGTCTCATAATGACAAGTGTCCACACATGTCCAATGTCTTATTACGTCCAGTCCCATAATGTCTAGTGTCTCATAATGACAAGTGTCCACACATGTCCAATGTCTTATTACGTCTAATCCCATAATGTCTAGTGTCTCATAATGACAAGTGTCCACACATGTCCAATGTCTTATTACGTCCAGTCCCATAATGTCTAGTGTCTCATAATGACAAGTGTCCACACATGTCCAATGTCTTATTACGTCCAGTCCCATAATGTCTAGTGTCTCATAATGACAAGTGTCCACACATGTCCAATGTCTTATTACGTCTAGTGTCTCATAATGACAAGTGGCCACACATGTCCAATGTCTTATTACGTCTAATCCCATAATGTCTAGTGTCTCATAATGACAAGTATCCACACATGTCCAATGTCTTATTACGTCTAGTCCCATAATGACAAGTGTCCACACATGTCCAATGTCTTATTACGTCCAGTCCCATAATGTCTAGTGTCTCATAATAACAAGTGTCCACACATGTCCAATGTCTTATTACGCCCAGTCCCATAATGTCTAGTGTCTCATAATGACAAGTGTCCACACATGTCCAATGTCTTATTACGCCCAGTCCCATAATGTCTAGTGTCTCATAATCAGATATCCACACACGCATATATCTAGCCATCCTCACAAACTTTCACATGTATAATATTAAGTAGAAGGATAGATAGAGGGGCCTTTAGAAGATAAGTGCCTAGTGCCTACATAGTTGAACTATTATAAACTTCTACAATTTAACAGCACAATAAACACATTGTGAATTTTATATTTGGTTAGTTCCTATGTATCCGTCAAAAGAACCACAAAGGTTTCTCATATACAAAGTATTTTCGTTTACGTTTTAAATTGTTTTGAACGTTTAAAATTAGTTATCATGAGGAATTCAATTCAATTGTGCTTTAAAGGTGTTTAATAGTGGTGCAATAATTAACAAGTGAAATAATATGTTATACATTAGTTAGCATAAATTTCTCATCTTAAACCAATTAAATAAGTTTTGCAAAAAAAAATTCGTAGAAGATTTCAAACATTATTTTTTTTTTTACTTATTATAAATAACTGTTTGAGTCTAGGTCGCTCCGACCTTCGGTCAAAGTATAGTTGAGTATAATTACTGCAAGAAGTAAACATTAAATATGTAAAATTCAATTCTACATAATTAATGTTAAAAATAATACTACTCCTAACCAGATCTCTCTGTAGGTCATGTCATGTAGTACCATATAAGGCCGCCAATTGTACAGTCAACCACAAAGATAGCTTAACAAATTGTAATTTATTGATCACCTTAGGTCTTTTTTTAACTTAGCTTTGACCTTAGCTCCTAAGCATTCATAAAATATTGTAGCGTCCGGGGCTTGGACGCCACAATACCTCGTGTAGATAATAAGATAAACACAGAGGAAGAAATTTATATGGGCATTTATTATATCAACAAAAGCTTCCTATAACGAGTTTAGGGAGGTTTTTACGCGTATATTATTATTTTAATGCGAACTAGGGAATCGCGAACTCCGCTCAAGGACTGAGCCTAATTTAATTACAATTATATCTTCTCTTCGGCCGGCGGACCCGGGCGGCGCGTCTAGTCGCCCGCTGTCAGCCGCACAGCCGAATGCAGCTCCACGCAGCAATTGTTTTTCTTCCCTACGCTCTATTTAATTCGAATAAGTAATTATTTTTAAACTCTGACACATGATGGCCAGGTAACAAACCGTAGTGTGTGGGACGAGGTCCGAACACTACAATATTAACAAAATATGAAATATAATATACATACATACGTATAGTCACGCCTCTTTCCCATTGGGGTAGGCAGAGACAACATCTTTCCACTTGCTACGATCTTGGCATACGCCTTTCGCTTCTTCCACTTTCATAATTGTTTTCATACGTGCACTTCAGACCGGGCTGTCCTTCAAAACGTCCTCGATCTGATTGGCATACGTACGCCTAGCCCTCGCCTCATAAATCTGTTTCGTTAATCTCCTTTCATCCATCCTCTCTACATGGACCCATCTAAGCATCCCTTTCTCTATCTAGGTCACTACATCTTCTGCCACACCACAACGTTCCCTTATCCCGCTGTTCCTCACTCGGTCTATCACGGCCACTCCAGCTATACTTCTCAGACTTCGCATATCAACAGCATAATAAACTACTTAGCAGTAATACTAAACTACTATAATATGTATTCAAATGTAAAAAAGTTTTGTATACTTATTTTATTGTTAAGTAACCTTTGTCGTCGACTGTACTTGGTACTGTTTCCGTAGCCTCTTATTTGATTTTAATTTTAATTATTTACCTGGGGTACATTAAAGTGTGTGGTAACCATTGGTATAAATACTTGGGTAGCAAACAAGCTCGTTCCCAACGTTATGATGATAAAAGTGACAGCTAGTACCTTTTTTTTCGTGTGGAAATGCCCACGGATACTCCCCTCGCCGACCAGCGGGGGTGTTTATGTCTTTAATGCCGCAGTGTAGTGGCCCCAATAAGGCAATTCCCTCGCACGCCGGCTGACCTTGGGCTATTTACGGCTTTGAGATAGCCCTTTCGAATGTAGGAACCACGCTGTCCCCATCTCGCCCTCCGTAAAGCGTGGACCGTACGTCGCCCCGCCGACGTGACCTGCTTCTGCTGGAGTGATAAATCACGTAAATATTATTATCTATCAAATTTGTCAATAATGAAGTTACTCATCATAGTCTCGAACCTCAACCGGGGAAGTCCCTTTCACTCAATATCGCCCAAAAGTAGAAATAGTGTTGCTGCATTTCAATTTGAGAATTATTCCTAGCTGCTATTCTTATGATCGCCTGTTTCCCTCACCCTTTTACTCTGCACGAGGCAACGCGAGAGTGTCACCTTTGGTTTTACAAGCTTTCATAGACAGAGGGGAGGGAGTAAATGGGGGGCAATTACCCTGTCCTGACTCACACAACCCAAAAACTTTATTTTGACTAATATCAATATCAGATCTAAACAGAATTCAGAATTCCCTCCCGAAACAAAATTTTATATATTTGCTCCCTCTATCACTTTTTTATTTTTAGCATGACGAAAACCTCTCGTAACTTAAGCTCACCGGACCGGTTCGGGGCTATGATAATAAACTTCTTCTAACACATTTGATAATAATATACCTAGTTTATGTGATTGAGCCTGCGTGGACTTGACAGACAGCTTGATTATTTTACACCCAAATACTCAAAAGATACTCAACTTTGTCAAACGTTGTCAAATATATTCCTATACAATAATTGAACGGGAATTAACGCGATCATGGATAGGTATTTTGGATCGTCTGACGTTTCGACCAGGTTACACTGGCCGTGGTCACAGGCTGACTGGCACGTCCTCCGTCGTTGAGTCCGTGAGGTGCAAAGTTCTTCTTCCACCCGCACATTCTCGATATTTTTCATATTTACGTTTCGCCATGTACCGTCACATACTACACTTACAGTGTCCCTATTCTCTAAGCAAACAGACCGGTGTCTATCCGACTGCGCCTAAAAGCGAGGTAGCAAGTTTTATATCACTGGATTCCATGTTGCAGGCAATTTAAACCCATCTTCCCGATTGGAATTTTGATGTTTCTTAATTTCAATGGCTTCGCGTACAACTCTCGAATAGAAGTGACGTTCAGTGAAGAGGACTTGTGTATGGTGGAATTCAATCCAGTGATTGGTGCCTGCTTCAAGAAGATGTTCTGCAATCGGTGATTTGGTCGTCTGCCTTTTTATCGGCATTTACCTATACATGATCGCGTTAATTCCCATTAAATTATTGTATATCATGGAACGCGAAAGTTTAAAAATTAAATATATTCCTGTCACTATAATTCACCTTAAACTGACAGTGATGGTATGAGACTTAACGACGTCATATAATTGTTGCTATTGAGTATTCGTTAGAGTAGTTTAACCAAGTTTAACCAAAGCTATATCTTAATTCTTATTATTATTTTATTAACACGAACAGTTTTAACTACTCTATGAAGGTATCTCATTGTCAGTCCAATATACGATAAAGAGAACGCTCTACATAACCGAAGCAATCGATCTTAAGATATTGTCGGAAGTTTACGCGAATATTACACATTGAAATAAAATTGGTATTAGCGATTTATTTGGTTTTATTGAGCTGAGCGAGCGAAGCTCTTATACCCGGCATAGACGTTTGTTGGTGGCTGAACTCCTCCGCAACCACTCGCGCGATCTTGACCAAATTTAGGGGTGATAGTGTGGACACTGAGGAGTGTTTTGAAGCGAGATGGTTCATGTCCGATGTACCATTGAGGAATAATCACCGAAAAACGCGCGGCCTTTGCTAAGCGCGCGACCGTAGTAAGATGTCTTATTTTCAAGTACCTAAATCCTGCTCGCTCAGCTCAAATTATTTTAGTGGCACCCTGCACTGAATTCCTAGTTTTATTATTTACACTGATCTCGACGTTTCGGTTGCTTTTCAGCAGCCATGGTCAAGGGGTCACTGAAGATGGTAATTATCTTATAGTTTGAAGTGTAAATTATCTCCAGAGTACCCGAACTGTTACTATCTGCCGTCCTCAAATTAAAAAGCGGTTAAGTGAAAAAGCAAATTTCGAACTAGAGCTGAAAAGTTAGGGGGTTTCTTAAACCTATGCTAATATTTGCTATAAATCTGTAATTTGAAGTGTAAATTATCTCCAGAGTACCCTAACTGTTACTATCTGCCGTCCTCAAATTAAAAAGCGGTTAAGTGAAAAAGCAAATTTCGAACTAGAGCTGAAAAATTAGGGAATTTTCTTAAACCTATGCTAGTATTTGCTATAAATCTGTAATTACCTTGTCGTTTAACAGAGGATGGATATAGTTTTGAGCAGAGTAAAGTTGCTATTGTAATATAAATATTTGTTTAAAGTTCGGATAGCCGACGGGGCAGAAAGGTTCTTGAGTGGACGTGACAGCAACCGCAACGTAGGAAGGCCTCCCGCAAGGTGGACAGACGACCTGGTAAAGGGCGCAGGGACTCGGTGGATGCAGGCCGCTACCGACCGGTCAAAATGGAAGTCAATGGGGGAGGCCTATGTTCAGCAGTGGACTTCCTACGGCTGATATGATGAAGACGTGAAAATTGACCAGAAGTGACGTGAAATTTAACCGCTTTTTGTGCTTGTTTCGCAGAATTTGCACACAGTTAAAAATAGTTTTATTTAAATCGATCTTCGCCTAACTCTCACTCTGCTTCCCGACGTGACACATCAAAAACTGTATGTTTATTTTGTGTTACTTAATAGTAAATTAATGTGTGAGATAAGTACACTCAATGTGTTTAATTATTCCATTAAGAGAACAAACACATTCTGTATTTTTTTAACTAACCACGCTTTGTTCATTCTATTGCTGATAACGAATTATCTATGCAAATAAAATTTAAGTATCTGTTCGTAATGTTAAAATCACAGTTTTTTAATAAATGCATATTAATGTACAAAATGCGTAGACTGGATACGCAAAGGCGGAGGATCGGGTGCTATGGCGTAAAATGGGAGAGGCCTATGTCCAGCAGTGGACTGCAATAGGCTAATTGATTGATTGAATGTACAAAATATCAAGCAGTGAAAAGTGTATTAGGCTCAATCTCTGAGCAGATTTCACGACCCTCCTGTTCGTATCAGTAAATTTAAAGAACCTCGCGTAAATCCCAGAAAAACACGTTCAGTAGATATATAATTAGGAATAAATATATTAATCATATAAAATTCTTGTCTTATAATTAAAAAAAAAACCGCGGTAGCCTAGTGGTATGGGTAAAGGACTGCTGAGACGAGGTCTCGGGTTCGATCCCAGGTATTACCACGGCACACACCTGTGACTTTTCGATGCTTTTCGAAGTTATGTGTGTATTTATCGTAGGTTTATAAGTGCCCGGTTAATGGCAATAGGCGCCACCTATTACATTGGGACCTAAACATAAACTGGCGAAATGTGGGTGCTAGCACCTCTGCCTACCCCTTCGGGGATATAGGCGTGAGTTTATGTTATATTATGTTTTTATGTTATAATTAAAAAATATATAAATATTATAAATTATCGACAAGAAGCTGTGAAGTCAAATCCCAGACTCCACAGAATAACTTAAGTCAGTCTGTCTGTCTGTCTATTTGTTCCGGCTAATGTCCGAAGTGGGTGGGTTGATTATGACATTGATAGCTTATATATTGTCATAGGCGTAACTTGTGGTAACGCGCAAATAAAACTCAGAAGTCCACGCGGGCGAAGTCACGGGCACAGCTTAATAACAAGCGTCGCTCCGTAATCTAATGCTAATATGTAACGAGACACTTAAGGGGTAGTTGATAAAATATTAACAACTAGCAGATGCCCGCGGCTGCGCCCGCGCAGAGATCGGTTATCGTTTTTTGACCCTATCTCCGATTCTACTTAACCAATTGCAATCTTTCCGGCTGACGAGTGACGGCCTCTGTGGTGTAGCGGTAGTGCATTCGACTGCTACGTCAGGGGCGCGGGTTCTTTCGCGACCAGACCACACCAGGCGAGGCCGCGGTGGCGGCCACAGTCCGCCGGCAACCCTTTTTTTTTTACGTGCGGAAATCCCTTCGGATACCCCCCCGCTGGCCGGCGGGGGGTGGTTATGTCGTGTCTCGACTAAAACCGAACCGGCGCGGGTTCGATTCTCGATCAGTGCAAATATTTGTATGCATGAATATATCTATTTGCATTGGTCTGGGTGTTTCTATGTATAATATGTATGTATTTACAAAAAAAAAAAGTATCTAAGTATGTTTATCCGCATTCTGGAACCCATAACACAAGCTAGTTAAACTATGCTTATCTTGGGTCTAGAAAGTGCTGTGTAGAATGTCGCAGAATATTTATTTATTAGTTATTTCCGTACAGCAGATTTTAAATCTGTTCAAGATCTATCCAATACTCATAACTGCATCAAAATCCGTTCAGTAGTATTTGCGTCCATCGCGAAAAAACAGATAAACAGACAAACTTAATATAACTTCACGCCTGTATCCCCGAAGGGGTAGACAGATGTGTATTACAATCAGACAAGAATTCCAAAAAAAAAAATTGTGTTCAGAATAGTTCCTTTAACATAACCCATTTTTTTTAATATCTCCAATGTACAGACACAACTAATTTACAATTTTACAATAGTATAGACCACGTTTATATATTCGCGTTATAACTTATCACATTCATTCAGTTACCGTCTTCCATAACATTAAGGCACATTCGTAAATACCCTAAACTTAGTTCTTCTCACTCGAAACGGGATCTTTCGCTTAATTTTGTATTTCATAGTCAGTTTTATTAAATTGAGATTTAGGAATTTCCGCACGAAAAAAAAAGTACAGTTAACCAATAAATTTAAATCGGAAGAAATTGACTCGACATCCAGGACGGAAACATGAGCTACCCAGACACGTCCTGAAAATCCAAAAACTCTTCTATACTTAGGTCTTGGAGCGACACTGGAGCCATCTACCGAAATTCTTACGAACTAACGGAAACAATGAATGATACTACAATCATTTTTTTAAATTGCTTTTATATTACTCCGATTACTTAATTAGATTACTTACTTTTAAATTAATGAAATTTTGAAGTGATTAGTGATTAATATTCATATTTAACAAATTATAGAACTAAAGGAAAAATAGTGCTCACATATTGTTAGTTTAGTTTTGTGTTGTGATAAAGTGATGTTGATGGAAATGTGTGATTCCAATGAGAGTTTTGACGAGTATGAATTCGTTGAGATCGAGTCTGTGTGTTCTAGTTTGGATAGCTGCGAAATAGCACAACCGTTCGGTAATATTTATTTCATGTTTTTTCCTGACACAATACTATATATATAGGGACGGCCTCTGGCGTAGCGGTAGTGCATTCGACTGCTACGACAGGGGGCGCGGGTTCGATTCCCGCTCAGTGCAAATATTTTTATGCATGAATATGTCTATTTGCATTAATCTGGGTGTTTCTATGTATAATATGTATGTATTTACAAAAAAAAATTGTATATAAGTATTTTTATCCGCATTCTGGAACCCATAACACAAGCTAGTCAAACTATGCTTATTTTGGGTCTAGAAAGCGCTGCCGCTGTGTAGAATGTCGTAGAATATTTAGAATTCAGAATATATTAATTCAAAGAATTTTCTTAGCAATCGGCATGTTAACTTGTCCTAAAGATATAGATCGAAAAAGAGACGTATATAATATATCGGAGATCGAATATCTGGGACGTGTCTAGGTAGCTCAGTTGGACAGAGCATTCCCCCTGTAAGGTACTGGTCGCGGGTTCAAGTCCCGTCCTAGATGTTCCCTTTTTCCGATCCAAATCTATAGGACAATACTATACATATTAAATGTCACCTGAGTGTATGGAGATATCCACTAATGTCTTCGGGCCGTGCCAACCTCACCTGCAAACCAGTACACCAGCTGATTGATGAACGAGACCCTGGCGTATATTTCTTCCTTTCCTCCTGTGGTTGGGAAGTCAGACAGCAGTCGCTCTCATAAAAGCCGTTAAGCTAATCAAAAGAAGGCGAAGGAGTAAGCGGACCCTGATCTTCGAGGTGACAGCTTCGGATGCAGCTGGAAATAGCGCTACAATGATGATGGAATTCTGTTAAGTGCCTTCTTCATCCCAGTCTTACTTCTGGATGCATCCGAAGATCTTTGAAGCTCGTAGTCCGCCCTCCTACTATGTCTCCTCTTTCACCATAATTTATTTGACCTTGTCTTTTATTTGATCTTGACTTTTACCGGAGCGACTGTTGTTTGACCTATTACAGTGTCTTTTTTGTTTTTTTTTTTCGTGCGGAAATCCCTTCGGATACCCCCCGCCGGCCAGCGGGGGCGGTTATGTCGGGTTTGAGACCTATTACAGTATCTACGTTTTTTTTTTTTACGTATTCAGAAAGTATTATTATTTATGACCATTAAGCAAAATGCCTCCATGTTTTGCATTTGGCACTAGCAATTCAACAAACAGTTGTATGCATTTGGGGGAAAATTTACACACCTATATGACCTCTTTACTTTTATCCTGGAAACAGGTTCCTGTGGGACGCGTGAATGGGTTCAATATACACAATTTTTTTTTTATATTATTAACGATTTTTTTTTTTTATATTTTATAAGATTAACGAAATTACCAGTAGTCCCCCAATCCATCCAGCGAAGCTAAATTGCTTGTGTTAGGGGCTTCTCGTTGGTAGTGTAAAGGCACAGATCTGAACCCGGGACCTCCCGATCGCAAGGCCGACTCCTTAACCACTAAGCTACTGACGTTTACAAAATAACCATGTTTTGTGTTGTCGGCAGTGACGAACGGTGATGCGGACTACCGTGAAGTGGAGGCAGGAGATACCCTGCCCACCGACATGTCCGACACGTCAGACAGCGAGCCTGAGAAACCACATAAGTAAGTATGCTTTTGTAGCAATACTATACGCATCCAACACCATCTAGCGATAGGAAGCTAGACTACTTGGATACTGAAATAGACAAAAAAAATTTTTTTTTGCCCGTCTTCTAAGTACGGAGGCGCGTTTCGAACCGGTGCGGTACAATTGCCTAGTTTTATTTTTGACGTTTTATAAGTGCCGTGCGGAACAAATTATTTTTGACTTTGGCTTTCAGTATAACCACGAAACTTTCCGTATTCCGGCACCATGCGGTTTTAGTCGGTTGGAGTCCGCCATACCCATCACCTCACCGTTAGCTCCGATGAGGTGAACCCAGACGGGGTTACCATAAATAAAAGAAAGTTCACCATTATAGATGGTGGTCCTCAATTTGACGGCCAATGCCGGTTGCATCAGCTCACCCAGCCTGAAGGCTTGTGGCCTGAAGACGATGGCCTCATACACAACTCTCTGTAAATTCACGTGTCTGTTCCAGCGGTGGCGACATGGAGAAGTGCACGGCGCCCCACGAGGGGAAGCTACTCCTCCACCAAGAGTTCCCCTTCAACATCGATCAGATGTTCACCATGATATTCACCAACTCCAAATTTAACCTCGAATTTTTAGCAGCTAGAGGGACAACAGACTATGTGCAGGTAGGCATTTAATCCTTTATACGACTTTTTCTTCATTACCTCTGTATTCTGATACGCTTTTGACTGTCATTTACATATTTTTTACGGAAGGTTTATATGTATAATTCTTCCTAAATAAACTTTTGAAATTAAAAGCCGTTGGTCGCTAGCATATTTGATCTTATACAGTCACCATCGGTATTAGCTGAACATATTCCTAGTTACCACATAAGCGCCCCCACTGGCCGGCGTACCCCCCCGCCGGCCAGCGGGAGCGCTTATGTGGTCCGAAGGAATATCCGCACGAAAAAAAAAAGTTACATAAAATAATAAACAAAAATTTCAAAAGGTTAAATTTAACCTCGGAAGGCTAAAAAATTATACATCAATTATTTCTAGATTTATTTCAAAGTAAAGATCATTTTGTAATAGTGTTCAGCAACTCCTCACCCTCAGAAGTACCTGGATGGTTTAGATTAACAATTGAACTAACATTTTTAAATGATTCTTAACAATATTGCACAATTCTGCAGGATTTGTCAGGTCCTGCAGAAGTGTGCTAGTAACATTCAATATACTCACACGTGTGTAATGTATAGTAATGTCGTATGCAGGCCCCCTGGCAGGCGCAGGCGGGCCGCAAGTGCCGCCAGCTCAGTTACACGCTGGGGCTCACGTCGGGGCCCATCGGGCCCAAGGAGGTGCGCGTCACGGAAACTCAGGTACCAGCAGCTTCACTACTACATATTTGAGTCGAGATTGAAGGCCATCATGGCCTCACCAAGATGTTCGGGGTTAAAGCTAACCTCACAAGCCGGTACAACTGCTGAATGACGGACGAGGCTCTGGCGCAGGATTTTCTCTCGTCGGGGGGTCAGACCCTCGCTCCCCTTAAAGCCAAAACCAAATTAGTTGGAGGAGCAGGAGTAAACGGATCCGTTTGCTCCTGATGATGATGATGAAGAACTTGCTTTCACGATGGAAGATAGGAAGAGACTGGGCTAAGCTTAGGGTGAGCTATGGAGAGGATATATTGCTGATCTGGCGTTTTGTGTAGGACGGAGATATTCGAGCTTAGTGAGGTTTTTGATAGCAAGAGGACTCCGTAATAGAACGCCACTTGCCGCCACCATCTTTTAATTTTAAGTAGTAATAATTGTTGTCACAGGTAATGAACAAATGCTCGAAGCCAGGCCAGCTGTACTCGATCGACTCGACGAGCGAGAACGCGGGCATCCCGTACGCGGACTACTTCAGCGTGCAGGTCCACTACTGCCTGCAGAGGGTCAGCGAGAACTCCACCGACCTGGCCTTCTACGGGGGGGTCAAATACAAGAAGAGCATGTGGCAGATGACCAAAGGTTCGTATTTAATATCAAAATATCTTTCTTCAAAGTTCATGTCAGAAAGTATAACTCATGAACGTTAAAATGTATGCTCGAAAGTAACACCTATGAACGCCAAAATGTATGTTCGAAAGTAACACCTATGAACGTTAAAATTATTTCTAGAAAGTAACGCTTACGAACGTCAAAGTTATATCTAAAAAGTAACACTTATGAAAGTCAAAATTAATGCGAGGAAGTAACACTTATGAACGTCAAAATTATTTCTAAAAAGTAACGCTTACGAAAGTCAAAGTTATACCTTAAAAAGTAACACTTATGAACGTCAAAATTAATGTTATAGACTAACACTTTGATGGTCTAAATTAAATCTTCTACATTTAAATGTATACCCATTGTCTCAAGGCCTTTCTTGTCTCATTACCTATTAAAGCCTGTGAGAAATTAAGTGAAGCGTAAAGTAACAATTGCATTTTAAGGAAAGCCCAGGTCAAAGTACCGCAAACCGCCAAATATGTGTTGCAGCATTCCTAGAGAAGAACACGATGTCGGGGCTGGACGAGTTCTGCCGCATGCTGGAGCTGCGCCTGGGGGCGGAGGCCGAGTGCGTGGTGCCCGCCGCCAGGAAGATCTGCCGCCGGAACCGCAGGGTCACTGGTCAGTGTTGTTGCTCTCTAAGATTAGCGGCAGCCACTTTCCGGCTTTTGCTCCTCCACTTCGCACGGTCTTGGGCATCCATGGTATCGAGACCATTGGCACTCCCTGGGTTTAGCCCTTCTGCCGGAGCCCAGCGGAGACCAGAGAGCGAGGCCACGTAGCCTGTCGGTTGCCACAAAACGTGGCCGTACCAGCGAAGGCTATTCTCTTGCATTTTGTCTGCGATATCACGGACATGGAGGCTGCCGCGGATTCGGGAGTTCCTCACGCGATCCTCTCGAGTGTCTCCACACATCCACCGCAGTATATTCATCACCGTTACACGCAGCTCCTTTTTGTGTCGCCACAAATGTCCGTATGGCAACTGGGACCGAAGCCGTAACTTGTTCTCCGAGACACGGAGAGGGCTCAATGTGTTAAAAATGATCACCCATCCTAACACTGACCTGGCTAGCCACGCTACTTATCCAAGAGCCCTCATCTGAGTAAATCCCTTATCAAGACAATGTGTTGTCCGCAGCGTCCCCACCAGAGTGTGCGGTACCACCCCTTCCACCTGTAAGCCTGGTTCCACCGCGGCCGCCACTAGTGGTGCCAGGCCCGAGATTAGCAGTTCGAGGGGGAGGCTGGCCGCCGCTGTGGCTGCTGATACTGCTTGGCCTGCTGCTTCTCCTCAACGGACTGCTTTACTGGAAACTGTATCATACCGAGCGGCCCAGCTTCGACCTGGATGATCTGCAGAACAGGTTAGATATGTATGTGTTGTCCATTTACTGTTTGTATGTTTTAGTGTACTATTTACCGTTAGAATTATATAGTTAAGTGGTAGTCAGGTCGATAGCTGTACTTGTGGTTTCGAGAGTATAAGAATGGGCTTACCAAAACTTTATAAAAATAACCAGTTAATTGCCATCCGAAAGTACTAAAGTACTTTTTCATTTTTTTTTGTGCGGAAATCCTCCGCCAACCAGTGGGGGCGATTATATCGGACTCGAACCGACTAAAACTGTACGCCGTCTTGGGTCTTCAGATGCCGCGGTGTAAGGTGGCTCTTAAAGCATTTTCTTCGCATCCCGGCCGGCTGATGCAAAAATGACCTAACATCGATTTTTACTACTGCCAGGTGTTGATATACATATAGTCATTATATAACGTTCGCAGAAGCTTGCCTGAGCTTCGCTTATTCCTTCTCCTCCTTCAGATTTGGCTTATATGGTTTTTGCATACATATACTCACGCCTTTTTCCCTCCGGGGTAGGCAGAGACAACAGCCCGCCATCTGCTTCTGTCCTTACAAACTTCACGAGCCTCCTTCACTGTCATTAAACCTTTCATGCAAGCCCGCCGGTTTCGAGTACTTTTGATTTTTTCAATACCTCATTAATTTGATCAGTGTATGTTCAGCGAGGTCGACCCGGCTTGCCTGTCCACTTACACCTGCCTTATATACTCGGTGTGTCAGTCGCTCAGTACTCATTCGTTCCAAGTGCCCAAACCACTTTAGGATATGGTTTTTATGAGAGCGATTGCCGTCCGGTCTCCCAACCCCGAGAGAAAAGCCACCGCTAGAGCTTCATCCCTTAATCAGCAGGTGTACCGTCTTGCAGGTGAGCTTGGCTGGGGTCCAAGGGTCTCGGCGAGGCCGTACAGCCAGCTCTTGATAATATAATAGATTAATGTTGATCCAGTTTGATTCTAAAGATTTAGATTGGAAAAAGAGAACATCTAGAACGGGACTGGAACCCGCGACCAGTCCCTTACAGGGGGAATGCTCTGACCAGCTGAGTTATCTAGACACGTCTCAGATAATCGAAATTCTCTGATATATTATATACGTCTTAAGGCGACGCTGGAGCCATCTACCGTAATTCTTGCGAACTACGGAAATAATGAATAACTTTACGATCTAAATCTTAAACCGCGGTAGCCTAGTGGTATGGGTAATGGACTGCTGAGACGATGTCTCGGGTTCGATCCCAGGTATTACCATGGCACACACCAATGACTTTTCGATGTTTTCCGAAGTTATGTGTGTATTTATCGCAGGTTTATAAGTGCCCGATTAATGGCAAAAGGCTCGCCACCTATTACATTGGGACCTAAACATAAACTGGCGAAATGTGGGTGCTAGCACCTCTGCCCACCCCTTCGGGGATATAGGCGTACATTGGGACCTAAACATAAACTGGCGAAATGTGGGTGCTAGCACCTCTGCCTACGCCTCCAGGGATATAGGCGTGAGTTTATGTTATGTTATGTTATGTCTAAATCTTTAGAAAAAGTAACAATACAAAATGTTTAAAAATTTAATTGAATCAGTTTGATTTTTAGCAAATCATTTTCGGATAGCTACGTAGGCTATTTAACTAAGTTTTTTTTAATGCTGGTTCAGTTTTTACTCTCGCAGCCAATACTATGTTCATACTGTGGTGTGGGCTCATGGCAAAATTTTACCCGAGCAGGTTACCAATTTGCATAGTTAAATAATACTAGCCAGGTCCGTCTTAGGATGTTACAATAACATAAAACCGTTGTGTTGTGACCGACAACCAGTACGGTCGGTTCGGTCCCAAGTTGGACTGCCATACGTGATCTGACGAGTGGTTGGTGTCGGCAGGATGAGCAGCGCGAGCGGCGCGGCGACGGCGGACTGGGCGCGCCTGCTGCAGCAGCACTCGGCGCGGCACAGCGCGCAGCTGCGCAGCTGGGCCCACGCGCTCGGCCGCACGCGCGCGCACCTGCAACAGGTGCGGCCCCTCCGCGCCAGCTGGGCCCGTGCCCGCTACCCATGTTATATAGGCTGTGGTGGTGGAATACCACCACAGCCTATATAACATACACAATTCTACCATACATCAGTTTATTACATCTCGAAGGGTTTAGGCAGCGTTTTCGTTGAAAGCTCCCAGACGGCGAGTTTTTACGACACCTCCAACAAATATCATTATATTTTAATCAATGGATACAAAAACTTGACAAATTACATACTAAAATCTTGCTCGAGAACTAACTCTATCCATTGGTGATAACAGCATAAAAATCGGTGCATAAGGTTTTGAATTTTATCGCGAACAGACAGACAAACGCGGCGAAAGACTTTGTTTTATAACTAGCTGTACCCGGGACTTAATCCGCACGGACTTTTATTGACATTAAACAAAAAAAAAAATTCAAGAACTGACAGCACACTTCAATACAAACCAAACTAAAAAGTAAAAAATATAATAAATTAAAATAATATTAAATAACATGAGTGCTTACAACCGAACAACTTACACTTTAGACTTATTTTTTTACTTTTTAATTTGTCTTCTAATAAAACTATTTTCTAATTTTTTTTCCATTTCTTCAATACTGCTATACCACATATTTGTTAATTTATAACAATTCCCAACAAAACTTACTGCTTTGACATTTATTACAAACGAACTCGTTTGATTAGACAGACAACTACCCTATTACTTGTTAAGTCTATAATAAAAACCATTCCTTCTTCACCCACAGACCGAGCAGGCCCTGACGAAGTTGTTGGAGGCGATAAAGCCTTCGCTGGACAAGGCGAGGGAGGAGTCCAAGGACGAGCTCTGAACGCTCGCCTACAGACACGTGCATCCGTATAGTATCTTGTATCTTGTACTAGCAACGCATTATATGAGTATTAGCGGGCCCGGCAGGCAAGAGCAGTGCGCATACCGACAGAGTCCAATTTTGTTTTCAAAGCATTTAAGAACCCATTGAAACACACACAGAGTTTCATCCAAATCGGTTTAGCCCTTAGGAGGAGTTAGGTGACAAACATACGTACAGAAGTATAGATTGTCGGGAGTTTACACGAATATTACACATTAAAATCAAACAATTTTTAACTGATTCTGATGGGCATGATGTTCTCCCCGTGATCGTAGCTGCTAGAAAGCAACCGAAACGTCGGGATCGGTGTAAATATTTAAAAACACTAAATAAATTGCGATAGAACCCGTTAAAATTAAAAGAATTATTTTCATAACTAACTTAATTTAAAGCAATTCATTTTGTCAATTAAGCGGTAGATAATCTCACTGTCATCGTGGTTTGCTTAGCCAATCTGGGAGTGACCATGAAATTAAAAAGTATCCCAAACGCAGCTCTCTACAATAGTTTATGATTTATCAGTTTTTTACAGTGCAACATCGACGTAAATAACAAAATATAGGCAAGTATCCATACTAAAAATATAAAAAATGCGAAAGCAACTATGTCCGTCTGTTACCAAAGAAAAACAGGCAGACAGAGTCACTTTAGAGTTAGGCTGAACTACTTTTTTTTTCAAATTTGCGACAGAGGTGACATCGGTCTTTTCGGAAAATCTATCACAACGCACAATTTATTTTGTAAAATTATCATGTTTAGTTGATATTGTAAAACGTATCAAATAATTGTTACAAGGCAACATAGTTGATGCAAATAGACATCAGATTTGCTCAACTCTAGCCGACTTATTAGTAGCAGTAAAATACCTTCAATAAAGTATCAAAATACTATACGAATGAACGGCGAGGTGAAAGATATTTTATCCTAAATGTCTGCTAGAGGTTTTCTCATAAGTTTGTTTCTCCTTTTAAATATACTCTCAATACCCGGTTTTTTATTTGGCACGTCGTTAAGATCGGCTCGAGTTGGTTTTGTAGAGCGTTCTCTCTAGAGCACAGCGCATATCTTTTAGAGTAGTTAAAACCAAAGCTATAGTTTTTTATTTTATAAACAGAAACGGTTTTAACTACTCTATAAAGGTATGAAGTGCCAGACTGCCAGTCCTATCTACGATAGAGAAAGAGCGCTCCACGAAACCGATACAAGCCTTTGTGACTTTGCCGACGTACTTTTACTAGTAAATCTTGCACTCAATCATTGATTTGTATAGATAGTTTTATCTTAATGGGTGTGAAACTATTATAATCACAGTTGAGCAAAGACATACGAGTAAAAGAGTATATTTTTAAATAAAATTTATGGTAAATCTTTTGTTTGGTGTAGGACAAAAAATACCTATAGTACGGTCGTTAGGAAACGTGTCGTCTGGTCGTAAAAGTCACAACGCACATCTATGAACAATCAGAGCGAGGTAGATAATACAGTTTCGCCAGACGACTCCGACGATATACTAAAACGACAGTACTATACCAAAAATGTGATCAATTATTTTTATAGAGAAATAAATGGTAACAACATTGTCACAAACCTTGGAGTCTCTCAAAGATTTCACCAAACAAAAGACTTAATTTAAGTAACAATTTAATATTTATTCAAATTAGTTCAGCCACAAAAACATCTTACTACAATATTTTCTTGACATATTTCATTAGTTTTTTTTTGTTAATATGCTTATTAATATATCAGAAGAACTCCAAATCGGCTTGCGTAACAGGTTTAATGACAGTAGAGGAAGCTCGTAAAGTGTGTAAGAACCGCGAATTTCTCTCTGCCTACCCCGAAGGGACAAAGGTCAGATAGCGCTGTGTAAAGTATTCCAAAATACAATATTGTTTGTAGTAGTAGTATTTTGTATTTGATAATTAGTGAAACTGTAATCATTTAAATAAGTAACATCTGTGAACGCGTTCTTATTTTACAAACATACGAAAACCTTTAACTTCTTTGCAATTTATGATACTTAACCTTCCAAATGATGTTTCTGTGGTTGAGCTAAACACTGCCCATTCCTTTGAACTAGCGATTAAAATGGAAAACCTCACAGATCCCCACTGTGATAAAGTAGATACAAATAATTTTATTCCTTTAGTAAATACTATATCCTTCGTGACGTAAGCGCGTAACGTTGTACTTCCTGATTCCTTTGCTAAAATAATTGTAAAGTAATGTGTGTATGTTAGATAAATTAATTTTAATGTAAGGTTGTCGTAGGCAAATTAATCCTTAATTAAATTGTAAATTATCAGTGTATTATCGGCAGCTGAAATACTTGGTGGAAAATATCTTAGCTCATTTGGCGCTACACTATAGCAATACATTTATTTGAAGTTTTTTTTAATGTTTATATACAGGTGAATTTAAATTTATGTAATAAAAAACAAACAAATTCAATTTCACCTTTTATAAACACATAAATTGTATCGGCTCGATTGTATGGACCAGAGTTTAATATTAGAAATCATTACAACTTCCTAAATATTCCTATCGCATGTTCGGAATCTAGATACAGCGTGTAAGAGGCTTAAGGTATATCGTTACATGTAATAAGTACTTTTGGCAATTGATTTAAATTCATGTTATATATTAGGATCGTTTTATTATTGCACGGTATGTGTTTTTTTATATTTACTATTAAATGGTAGACAACCATAAAATATAAAATTAAGACGAAGTAAACCTAACCTAACCGAAGTAAGCTTAGTGGTTGATGGCCAGAATTCGAATCCGGGACCTCTCGATCGTATGGCTGACTCCATAAACTACAGACGTAAATCCACTACTAACACAAGCAAATTAGCTTAAGCTTCAGTTACTGGTACTCTTTATAAAAAGCAAGACTAGTGTCGCCAACCTCTCACATATTTTAAGTAATCACGACACACGAAAGTTTAACGTGATTGGTTATATGTGTGTGTTATATGGTGGATACTGCTTCCGGTCTGTTTGGCCGTGGTCCATATGAAACTTGAATTCCAAACGTTTCGGCGATCACTGCGGTCGACATCTTCAGTGGTATAGGTCCGGGCGCCGACGAGTGCGTAGAACGCGGTGGTGACTTCTCTGCGACTGAATCTGATTGGTTATAATTTTCAACAGAGAACAAGCCTAAAAGTAAAATAATATCAGTTGATGTCCAATCGCGTTGCGAATTATGTTGATTATATGTGTCGGTAGCCTAGTGGTTAAGGAACTTTACGATCGGGAGGGACCTCCCGATCGTAAATCCCGGTTCGAATACTGTCCATTACACTACCTACGTGAACCTACTCCTATCACAAGCAATTTAGCTTAGCTGAAGGGGTTAGCGGAAATATTAGTGAATTCGGTTACTAATATTCTTTATTAGAAAAAAAAGTAAAACGTAATAGTTGTGTGACGTTTCGTTATAATTTTATATTTGTATAGACTGTCAGCCATTTTCGGAATTGTACAGTAAATATGTATGTATGTATATCAGAGATATTATGCAC
This sequence comes from Cybosia mesomella, assembly GCA_946251805.1. Classification (NCBI taxonomy): domain Eukaryota; kingdom Metazoa; phylum Arthropoda; class Insecta; order Lepidoptera; family Erebidae; genus Cybosia; species Cybosia mesomella. Next base: position 1,275,334 of record OX276403.1, on the reverse strand, counting down.
TATTGTTTAGTCAACGCCAGAAATCTTGACCATTTGACCTTGGCACGCACCCAATCACGCTAGCTCTTTATCTCAAAGGGCTCGCGTGATCGGTAGCGCGTCAAGGTCAAATTGTCAAGTTATTTGGCGACGATTATATAAATGTATTTTAGTTTTTTTAGGCGTTTGTGATATGAATGGATTAGCAAAAAATGTTGGTAAATGGTGTAAAGAATGTGTAAAGCGTCTGCAAAATATTTTCATTTTTTCAAAAAATATTAAATTATTCAAAAATTTTACCACAAAATGACATGTTGGCTCCTACCACATTTTTAAATATGTATCTAATTATGATAACAATTTAATCTTCTCGCCTGTAGATCTCGAAGAGAAAGACAGAAGTCTATTGTAGTGGATCCAAATCGTTGGTCCTGTAAAGTATTAGTTTGTTGCAAGACTTTACACTAAATTATTCGTCAATACAAGCACAAGTGGTACTGTCCAACACGTTACAACGCGTTTTTAGTGGTGACAAATGTGTGGAAATTTTGTATTTACATAATTTTATCGGTAAAATATAAACTTGCGGAGTTGAAACTGTTTCGGTAAAGTACGTTCGTACTCAGCGTTTGATTTGTCATGTCGGGAAGAAGAGTGATATTCCGGCTAATATCGGCTTGCTTCGGTTTTGCAGTGTTCTCTCTATAGTACATTGGGCTGACAGTAAAATACCTTTATAGAGTAGTTAAAACTGCTTATGCTTATAAAATATTAATACTATAGCTTTGGTTTTGACTACCCTAAAAATATATCAAACTGTGGACATGCGCTGTGGGATAGGCTGAACGCTCTACAAAATTGAAGCATGCCGATCTGTCGGTGGTGTGACGGGTATAGCTGGTAAGTTGGGGGGGGGACCTGTGACTTACAATCTCCCGACGTGCCAATCAAAAGCCGGGTCTGTACATAAGAATATGTACAGCAAAATTAGTAACAGCTCTACCAAAAAATTGTTAACCATGGTTGGTATAAGGTTCCAATATAATGCATTTTTCGTGAAGAATGTTAGAACTTTAATTTGATTTAAGCGTATTGTAGTTGACAACCGCCAAATACCGCTGTATGCGGCATAGAACTAAGACATCATAAATAGACGCAGAAGGCCCGCTTTATACAACTAGGGAAAACGCAGTCACTCGCACACAAACTTACATATTAGGCTCTTTGACGGTATTAAAGAAATACTAGTATTTAGTGATATTTGCTCAAAATACGAGTTTTAACGCGATTTGCATATAGTAACTGTCTAAAATAATAATGAATCAATTAGCCAAAAGAACCCCAAAAATAAGTTTTATTTAGCTGGCGTCATGGGATCAAAAACGCTTCGGATTGGCCGAATGTATTGACGTCACACGTTTGTTCTATTCTATTTATCCATATGGCAACCGTGTTGAATATGTCGACGTCAATAACTTTTTTTTAATTATTCGTTCCGTCAATTGACTGCACCCCGGTGGATGGTGAGAAGCTAGGGTGGAGTCCAGAAGATATGCCAATGTCAAACGTGTGATGGAAATCGTCACACGTTGGTGAATGTCAATAATTGACAACGGAATGTTTACTAAATATCTGTCTATGTCAAGGTGACGTAACAATTTACTGAAACGCCATATTGTATATTACAGGCGAGAATTTTCTAAACTAGTTTCTAATTTTACTAGACTCAATATAGTCTAAATAAATTATTTGACATGGTTTTCACCTTTAAGTACCTCAAATAGCCTATTGGTGAGACAATTGAGGTGTGTTGAGATACCCGTAATTAGATGTGTGTATGTGCGTTTTCGCTCTTTGTTTGAACTGTCTTTCTGCACCTATTTACTTTCTGGTATATTGAATACAAATGTATCGATTTCATGTTTTACGCGCAGTATTCAGAAGTTAGGATGTAATTCACAGTAATTAGTTTACGCTCATTCCAAATAAGTTGTTACAATATATCTTACTCTTGCTTGTATGCCTTGCCTATGATAATAAATCATCCATGCAGTCGATACATATGGTTCACTTTCTAGATATAATAGTTGAATTAATTAAAAAACGAATCTAAAATTATATAGATTTATTTTATATGATATAAAAGAAATGTATCATGGTGTTGTTTAGTATATTCAGAGTGTTTAATATAAGAACTTTAATGTTACAATATAATTATGGTATTTGTAATTTTTTTAGTTGTGGCGATGATCTCTTATTGTAAAAATATATAAAAACTACGTTTAGTAAATTATGTTTCGGTGCTCTTAGGTTTTATTAAAAATGTAATGCTTTCGTTACTTAAGTTGGTTTTACGTCTGGGAACCTATGCTATGACATTAGTAAAATTATTATTGAATGACAGTGACACGTGCTATCAATAATGTCAAATACTACGCACACATTTGTCTTACATGTTTGTAAAGGTCGTTCGAAGCATTCGTATGTAATTTAACAGTTCAAGTTATTATGTTAGTGTATCCATTCAGAAAAGTTACAGTGCGTACACTTGTAATGATATTTTTGAACCTTGCAGTAGTAAGAACGGTAGCAACCGTTACAATGCACTCTTTTCGTAAAATTGTTACCATAACTGGATCGAAAGGAACATCTTCGGTTTATGTACTACTTCGAACAAGCAATCCATTTTTCGCCAGCAATATTTTTTTGGCCCTACATACTAGGGAGCTGAACGTATTTCCGTCTATCGGGCAGGCTTGTTGTCTATTTGCTGGTACTGGTAATTTTCTAATAAAAATCGCAACAATTTTTTCCACCCAGGAAGCGAGTTCAAGGCTTTCCGCAGTTGCTTGTTTATATTCAAAATCTAAATTGTCCATTACGTTACATGCGAATACCTTAGTGATACTAGTGACTCCCATTTGAGAATAACTACAAGGCACGTGTACCTCATGGAGACTCTGACTTGTCAGTGTCACATTTGACAGGTGTCAAATTATTTTGACCTCATGGGTAATCGTAATAAATAAAAAGAACACTATTAGTTTCGTGTTGTTTAGCTATGTCATAAGAGACGTTCTACAATATGTACTAATGACAGCATAATGTTGCCTCTATGTAAAACCACCCTTATATTTTATGTATTGAAAATGTCAATTAAAAATTTATTTGATGGAAAAATCATAAGAGGTATTTAATGTTGGTTTTTTTCATAAGACTATTTATAAAAAACCAGGATTCCCTAGCAAACAAAAGTTTGCGGTTCGTATACAATAAATAGTTATTTAACAGTAAGAATCATAATTGTATTAATTGATTTCATTCCTAACATATAAATTAAATTTGAATGATCTGAAATGGAGTAACTGCAGAAAATAAAGCTAAAGAATTTACGTCAGTCCTACGTCTTGTTTTGAACAGTAGGCCTACCGTGAAACGTACATCTGAAGTTGCAGACAATTGACAGGTTATGGGCAAAAACGAAACAAAATGTTGTCTCTGGTGGAGATCGACGGTGGAGGTAGGTAGATATGTAAAACTAACCACGGGTTGAACCCGTGGTTAGTTTAGTGTGGCGGGCTCGCATCATTGGTTGATCAGTACTTGAATTGGCTTTTTGGTCGGCCAGTTTAGTACACATGCGCGCAATTACTGACGTTTATTCAAAATGTTTGTCTCAAGGTACAGCATGAAACGCATTTATCCCGCAATCGGGCCCGAGGGCAGCACGTGACACATCGGCCTAAACCAGAGCATATCCAGAGAGCTGTTGTCCTGTTTTCTCTATGAAACGGGACACTTGAGCGCCGAGCAAACAGAACGGACTAGAGGTGCCTTTGTAACACTCCGCGCACCCCTTAACCTCCCTACTCGCACTTCGCAGGACGTGACGACTCCAGCACGTGTCCGATCTGTTTATTCGGCGCCTTACGGAGATGAGGGTACGGTGAAGAGGATTTAGATCACGCCCGCTTCATTATTTTCCATCCATCAGTGGATAGCAGAACTACGAACTTCATTAATATCGATGTTACTATGTACGTAGTATAACTATCTCACACTAGATGGTAAGGTTGAACATAGACCAAAGGAAGAACGCGGAAAGGTATTGAATGCTTGTACACTGCATTAATTGGTAACTCGCTGGGACATATCGCTTGTGGTAGATCATCCTCTGAGGTTAGAATGTAAGATTGCGAAATCTGGCGCTATACGGTGCGCCTATGTGGGCGGCGGCCTTGACCGCCGAGAATAGGGCCCGCCTGTGGCGCCCTCAGAGGGTAATAGCGGTCAAGGTCATACGCGGTTACCGCATCGTATTTACAGAGGTAAATGCGCATTGGCCGGAACTCCCCCGCGGGACTTGGAGGCGGAAGTGCTTGCCGAAGAGTATCGGCGGGTGACACTGTACCGGGCGGATGGCGGCAGTTGGCAACCGCTCGAGGAGACTCGCGGATGGCGTGAAGCCGCCCGCATTGAGATTATGGGACAGGTGGTAGTCCCGGCTGGAGGTTCCACGCGCTGACTTTGCGGCCGTGGAGGCGCTCCAGCCGGTCATCTTGTTGGCAGGGCGGCAGAACGGGACCCTTTCCTTCCGACTGACACAGGTGCTTTCCGGGCACGGCTGCTTCGGAAGGTACCTGCTTAAAGTCGCTAGGAAGGAATAGAGTTCCGCCTGCCACCACTGCGACTGCAGTGAGGACACAGCGGAACACACGCTTGCGGTGTGTGCGTTCGTGCAGCGGAATGTTGTTGAATTTAAGATTTGAATCATCCAGATATTTAGTTTATGACGTCGTCTAATTGTGTATGGTAAAAAAATATTTGTGCATGCAGCCATTGTTGAGAAATTCGCTAAAATCTGATACGCTGGGCGAACGTTGTCCTGGCAGAACTTTTTTTAATCCATGGACTTAGAAGAAAAAGAATGTGTCCAAAAATTAGTGTGTATTTGTGTGTAATTGTGTATGTATGAATAAAACTAGTGCATGCATAAACTTTGGAGAAATTCAAGTTTCCGCTACTCGAACGTTTGGCCATTAGCTAGTTTTCATATAAAGCGCTTATATAGAGAGCTGTAAATTTTTACATACGTTGTTTTGAATTTGTTTATATTTGTTTAAAAAACAAATTTAGAAAAAATCGTAGGGTTTAAAAGATAAAAATTTAAACGTAAAATACGCATAATAGTTCTTAGTTCGTAAAGTATGCACTGAGGGGTCTAGATTTTCACGTTTATACAAACCTTGTAAGAGTGTCTGCAACATGTTGCCAAGTATCAATGATGTTTCGTTAGTAATTAAAGAGTTATAGGACAATTTAACATGAATAAACCACTGTTTACAAAGCAGTCAAATATTACGACGTTCTAAAGAAATTGCATAGTAAAATGTATTCCAATAATTAGTGTATTAATTCAACTGCTCACATGCAAAATCTCATCTAATTAAATTCAGTAAATAAAGAGAAACAATTAAAATACTGACAAAGCATCGAAAACCTACATAACCCGACCAAGTTCGGATAGCTATAAAAAAGCGACCGCAATTCGTAGGCGTGAGTATTTGCGCCTCACGCTGCCCTGATTGTGGCTGCGATTGGAAGGGACAGGGGTTAGCTCTCCACCCGCCGTTCTAGCCACTCGCGAATAGGAGACGTCGTTTTTATTTCGACGCGCACAAGCACCTGTGTGTTAGGCAGCGGTTCAGAAGAGCTTTATGGCTTCATCTATCTTGTGCGTCGTGGAAGGCCCGCAGTATTTGTAAAGAGACCAAATTCGACAATTCAGTCCCAGTACTAAATAATTCTTTTAAATATTTGGGATGTTCTTTAAGTAATAAAAATGCAAATTGAGTTTTTATAAAAATTTATTACCGTAAACTGACTTACCGTATAATTTTATTCGGATGCACTTGTTTGACAGACGTAGATTGTTCAAGACAAATATTCTACTGAAGGCAAGAATGAAAAGACCTATTCCCAGTAGAATACCGTATAGTCTTACCAGTAGTACTACTGGGTATAATCCATAAGACTTACCTCATTTAGCTTACCTCCCAATGTCAATAACAGAACTATAAGATAAAGTTCTGCCCCTTTATAAAATAATTACTTTTATATATACTTACGGTAGGTGATCTATCTGTACAATGACAATCAATCAAACACATGTCATGACACGACGTAAATTGGTGAGGACATTTAAAACACATCTGTGTCAACTTATTTTTCCCATAATAAAACATAACTTCACGCCTGTATCCCCGAAGGGGTAGGCAGAGGTGTATTATACACCCACGATTCGCCAGTTATGTTTAGGTCCCAATGTAATAGTGGGCGAGCCTATTGCAATCTACCGGGCAAATTACTAAGCGAGCGATAATTAACATAATATCGGATACGGAATATTGAGTCTTACAATATTTACAATTTCATTACGAGAATGAATGTAAGCACCAACGAAGTAGCGGTTCAAGTGATCACCTCACCACCTAGCGCAGTATTAAGTATGGTAGGTTTGATTCCTATATTCCGAGTTGTAAATAGTTCATAAGACGGATATACCTTATTTTTTTCGTGCGGAATTCCCTTCGGATACTCCCCCGCCGGCCAGCGGGGGCGGTTATGTCGGGCTTGAACCGACTAAAACCGCACGCCGTCTCGGGTCTACAGACGCCGGAGTGTAAGGTTGCCCATAGAGCATATCCCTCGCACTCCGAAAGACAGATATACCTACTGTCTTATAAACTAAATTATGTGTTTCAGTATGTACAGCTTTTATGATAATACATACTATACAACTTGGAAAATAAGTATGTGACCTTGCTCAGAATTAGGGTGAACTGAATTATTATGTATCAATACTTCATATTGGGACATGGAAACGGCCTGAGGGTTCTTCACATCTCTTCTTAAGGAACGAATAACACAGAAACAGAATATAAAATCAAGAGAAAGTGCCCATAAACGTAGTTTGTATGGAAGGTAGACACTAGCTTTAGACACGCCATATAGACACTTAACCAAAACATTGGCGTAATTTTCAGTAAATGTCTAATTATCTAGTAGCCGATCGCGTTGTGAATTGTTTGACGACCTATAGCGCTAGAGCGTTCGACTGGTAGGTCGGAGGTCGCGGGTTCGATTCTCGCTCAGTATTTATATGTTGTGATTATCATCATTCTCCTAGAGATTTCCCAGTTGTGTCCAAAGCTTGTAAATTAAGAGCCCAGAGTCCGCTTCTATCAGCTTTACCGGGAGCAGCTGCCGTCGGACTTCCCCCGGAAAGGAAAGCCTACGCCAGCCAGAGCCTCGTCCGTTGTTGCATATATTTGTGTATGCATGATATAGTTGCGTAAGTCGTGACGTTTCTATGAATAATTTTACAAAAAAATATATATCTAAGTATAAATAATAGATAGATATTCTACGACATTCTACACAGCGCTCTCTAGACCCAAAGTTAGCATAGTTTAACTAGCTTGTGTAATGGGTTCTAGAATGCGGATAAACTTACTTATATACTTTTTTTTGTAAATACATAGAAACACCCAGACCTACGCACATAGACATATTCATGCATACAAATATTTGCACTGAGTGGGAATCGAACCCGCGCCCTCTGACGTAGCAGTCGAATGCACTACCGCTACGCCACAGAGGCCTATCTAAGTATATTCATGCTCATTTTAAAGCCCATAATGCAAAGTAGTTAAGCTAAGCTAACTCTGGGTCTAGATGAACACCTTCACAGTATTGTGGCACAAAGCAATACCTACAGTATTCGTCTCCCAATTTTATATTCCATTTCAATACATAGCACAATTTATAATAAAAAAAAATATCGCCTAAAGACTAGATATGAACATCCCTCCTATGACCTTAGGGTACAGGACCATACTTACTTCTACTACCCCCAAGAAATAAAACCAAAGTAATACTCGGACACTGTGTCAAGATTTATTGCAAATCCATCATACACAGCAGTCTGAGGAGTTGGTCTTAGATCTAAAACTTATGTTTATTTGTCGTCATCCTTGAAGACCATAGTGCTGTGGCACTTGCCGCAGTAGTGGCGGTCCTCCATCACGGCCATGAACACACCAGCGCCGCACTGCTCGCCCGTGCACTCTCGTCTTAAGCGGTGGATCTTTCCATTCTCGTCAACCTGCGAGCAGAGGGCCGGTTAAAACAACTGTCTTGACTAAACTTATATGTACTAGAATTCCTACTAATCCTACTACTACTACTACTGCCAGTGGGGACGCCGTTTGACCAGACGGGTGATCAGCCCTTCTATGTGGGGCCATTTCACCCAATTCCCCTATAACGACTGTCATACGTATTCGTATGGCAACCGGGACATCTTAACGTGCTCTCAGAGGCACGAACAGACCAATGCAAATACTCATATTCATTCATACAAATATTTGCACTGAGCGGGGATCGAACCCGCGCCTCCTGCGTAGCGGCCGCGTTCAATACCGCCACGCCACGGAGGCTGTCAGTCTACTAATCCTACTAACTATAAGTCTGAATGTATGGACGTTTGTTATTCTTTCAAGCAAAAACGTCTGAATGGATTTAGCTGAAATTTGGTACAGGGATAGATTATAGTTTACAATAACACATAGGCTTTTTATCCCTGGAATAGGTTATGGGAAGCGGAAACGGGATCAGAATTCCACGCGAGCACCAGCAAGTATATCTATACTAATATTTTAAAGAGGTTAAGTTGCAGGGGGGTAATCTGTCTGCTGAACCGATTTTATAATTCTTTTACCACAAGATAGCCTCGTTATTTGTGTCATAGACTATATATCATAACACTACTACCTAAGGGAGCGGAGCAGTAATCATAAATGTCAAGAGATCCGCCAGATTCCCATACACTATATGAAACTAATAAATTAGGGCATGGGTTCGAAATACGCTACGAGCGAAACCGGGGAGGGCCAGTTTTATATGAGGCCACTGACTTCATGTAGACAACTAGACTGGATGTACTGAACAAAACGTTTGCATTGGCCTGGGACCCATTCTAGAACCCCTGGATGTACTGAACAAAACGTTTGCATTGGCCTGGGACCCATTCTAGAACCCATACTACAAGCTATGCTAGGTTTGGGTCTAGATAGCGCTGAGCCACGCTAGCACCCTGCTTTAATTTCCATCCCCGAAAAGCAAACGTTCCAAAAGGGTTCGTCTTCAAAGAAACAAACACTCATAAACATCTATTAAATATGTCGAGGACACATGGCCCAAACATCATATATTTAAGAGAATACCATAACTTAATAATAATAACTTGGGTAGTGAAGGTGAGTGTTGATGTACATCAACAAAAGGGGCCCCTTCTAAACCTACACTTGGGTCGCAAGTCCCAGGCACTGTCCCGAGTTCCCAACTCAGCAACGCGATGGACCCGGCACCCGCACGGAGAATCCATGGATTGCTAAGAATATCGGTCTCTCATAATATAAGGTTGAAAATCCCTGATTGCCGCCATTGTTATTGTTTTCCTTTAGTTAAATAACTTTTACATAGAAGTCATCCACTTTAAACGTAAATGTACGCAAATATGCAGTTAACAGCTAATTGCATTTTCTATAAATAATGTCCTAATAAGATATTTATGAGACACCGCCATAAAAAAAAACAATGCATTGTTAGTTCCTTACTGCAGCGATAATATTATTCTAACATCTACAATGATTCACGCTTACAAGTAGAAACGTGTCCTGCCTACCCCCTGACTCATGTATGCATTATAAAGATACGATTCGCTGCGCAAGTCTCGACTTGTCTGTACTTTGAAAGCTTTTATCTTTTGCCCGTGGGAGTTCTTTGAAAAGAGCTCCTTTATTTTGTGTCGGTTAAGTACTGTGTGATTTTCCTTAAGATACGAACTTGTTAGAACGAGTTTCTCGACATTTATCGAGTTTTGAATGGACTATAATATACCGGATTAGGAACTAGACAGGGTTGCCAAATATATAATATTATTCCCTTGATTATGGAAGTAGAAGAAGCGAAAGGCATATGTCAGGATCGTAGTAAGTGGGAAAATGTTGTCTCTGCATACCCCATTGGGGAAGAAACATGTATGTATACCATTTAATACAGAAAAACAGTATATAGCCCTGAATACCAGCCTCTTAGTGGATATTTTCTGTATAAAAAATCGTACCTGTTTATATCTAAGCAGTATGGCAACGGTTTATTTCTTAATGAATAAGTAATTTATTCGAGAACTTTACGAGACAATCCATCCAAACTGCATTTATAGTAAGATAAACTTACAAAAAAGTGTAGGTACTAAGTTCACAACTAACCAAAAAAAATACAAATAAATAGAACTGACTTCAAGAACCAAGAAGGGACTGACAAGAGAAAATAAATTAACTAAACTATATATTTAATTCAAAAGAAAAAAAACGCTCACAAGACTCGCGAGATAATCGCGGACATACTTCCTTTTTTCAAGTCGGTTAAGTATACCAAAACCTTCTCCAGAATGTATGAAATAGTTCAAAAACGTTTTGGATTGAAGAAGCAAACGCGAGAAAATCGCGGTCAAACATACAGGTCAAAAGTGAACTTCCTTTAGAAGTCGGTTAAAAATAGTTTTGCTACCCAACCTGAAATCTAAATTCCTGTTCGACTTTTTTAGACAACCCTAGACCTAGTACCTATAACAATTGAAGTTACTCACAGCTGAATCACAACTGGTGAGATTGAACGATCTACTTATGAAATGTTCCTGGAATATATCGTCGTAATTATGTCGCAATCATCAAAAAATTACGTACTAATATGAAATAGTGTTTTAACATAATGCTTGGAACTAGTCATGATAATATCAGAGTTGTTCCCGGTGGCTCCTCCTCTTTTGGTTTGGTTTATGACTTTATTGGGAGCGACTAGTCTGAACTCCCAACCCCGAAAGGAAAACATACGCCAGAGCCTCGTCCGGCGATCAGCAGGTAAGCTCGCAGGTGAGGTTGACTGTGGCTGGGCTCCGTAAGTGTTGGTACTCCCATACACCACTCCACTGATTAAGTATTTGGGATAAATTCCTAGAATATTTCGTCATAATTATGTCGCAATGCTATCGAAAAATGTACGTTCTATAATATTTCAATATAATAAGTACTTAAGTGAAATGTTCTTATGAAAAATAGTTTTAAAGATACTTGAATTTGAAAATTCAATTTCTCGATACAAAATCGTGCGTGACTTCGCCGCGGATTAGCGCCTACGTTTGTGCTAAAGTATGGAATGCAAGAGAATATCGCATTTATCTCAGTCTACGTTGCGTTTACACACGTATAATGGGTAATAAAATACATTTGAAATTTAATAAGGACTCAGTTTTTAATATTGACTAATGTTTATATTTTGACCAATTTTGGGAACTGAAAATAATGAAGTCATAGTTTGATTTCCGTTAGGCTATATCTTATTTTACAATGCATATTTTTAGTAAATACTAGGCCATGAAGCATTATTGGTAAGAATCTTACGACTTGGGAAACATCACTATGACCTGTTTATCAGGGGCGCCGACTGTACTACCTTTATGATAAACGAAAAACACATCATTATGGTGATAAAAGTTATTTAACTGACCTTGTAGAACCTAAGCACGGCTAGCTTAACCTTCTTCTTCTTGTGCTTGATCTTCTTGGGAGTGGAGTAATTCTTCTTCTTGCGTTTCTTGGCGCCACCACGCAGGCGAAGCACCAAGTGCAAGGTGGACTCCTTCTGAATGTTGTAGTCCGAGAGGGTGCGCCCATCTTCCAACTGCTTACCGGCGAAGATTAACCTGTGATCAACCACATAAAAACAATTATGATGAAAGCCTTTTTTTTAATACAAGTAAACGAAATTCCTAATATGTCAGTAATTCCTTCAGCTAGGCTAAATTGTTTGTGAAAGACATCGAAAGTGTAGATGGCTGGGGTTCAAACCCGCAAAATCTCTACTACAAGTCCGACGCCTAAGCTGCTAGGCAACCGCAGAGCTTTCCCAGCATGAATAGGCATACTTATTCGAGGAAGTTTGGATATTCTAGTGGACCCCAACAGGCTTACCCTTGCTACGTGAGACTACAAAAAATTACAGCTGGTGAAACAGGGAACACAGAAGCAAGTTTATAAACCAAAATCTTGAAGTTCAGATTTACAATGACGAAATAAAAAATAAATTTATGCTCGAAAACATATGTACTATACACATTACGTAAAGTTGCCCTTGAAAAGGTTCAAGGTTATAAAGCACCTGTCCCACCGCACACGATTAGCGAGTAACTGATTAGCTAGCAGCAGGATTATGAGCGAATTTTCTACTCAAACCAAAGTGCGAGTCTCGCTGCGAATTCCAACGCCTAGCTAGCGTATTATTCATCAATTTCTTTGATAACACTTGTTGCCGCGTTTACATGTAGATAAAGTAGTCTTTCGAAATGTGAACAGTCACTATAATATCATCATCATCATACGTTGTGTCCCGTCCCGTTGTGAGCCTTCACCTCGGAGCCCGGGGTTCGCTTTTCGGCTTTTCCTCATCCATTTCAGACCGTCTTGGGTATCCCTTGGCAACTATACTTGTATATATTTTATAGACAAAAAAAACCTACATCTGTTTATGTATTTTGTTTATTAAGCAACAAACCGGTCGATATTCGAACCACTTTTTAGTCCGCAGTGGAACAGGTACCTCAGACAAAATAACATCAATGGAGTTATATGTGAATATCAGCGGGTGTAGCGTCGTGAGTGCATTCCAATGCAGTCAAACATTGCACCTTGTATATGGATGTATACATAATACAGGCAGAACTGGTTCAGCACTCACAGACAAAGGGAGCTGTTTGCACAACTAATATTTTACACACTTTTAAGACAAATGTGAATGAGTAACTCAATGAAAGGCCTGAGAGCAGACAAAACCTTTATGCCACAATTTTTATTTTTTATTATTCTTTGTTTGGCATACTGGTTTACGAGCTTCAGGTGTCCTGATGTTGTGTGTATAGGATCCTACTCACATCTGCTTGGACCCCAAAACAACGCCGGGGTCGTGAAGGCAGGTGCTCCAGCAAATTTCAAGATAAGTCAAATTAGAAATAGTAAGGAAGTGGACATAATGCTTCAAAGTGCTGTACTGTGATGATGATGATGATTAATCTTTGCCCCATATATATACTGCCTGTGGGGACGCCGTTTGACCAGATCAGCCCTTCTATGTGGGGCCATTTCACCCATTTCCCCTATAACGACTGTCATACATATTCGTATGGCAACCGGGACCGACATCTTAACGTGCTCTCCGAGGCACGACCAGACCAATGCAAATACTCATATTCATGCATACAAATATTTGCACTGAGCGGGGATCGAACCCGCGCCTCCTGCGTAGCGGCCGCTTTCAATACCGCCACGCCACGGTGGCTGACATCTTTGCCCCATACTCCTCTATAAGCTGCGAATGAAGCTCTCAAGCTACTAATGTTGCAAGCGATCTAAAAGGCATATAATAAAGTTTGCTACCTTAGTAATATACATATTACTATTATACAGTTAGCTCAATAGTATAATAGTAATTTTGACGGAGTGCAAGTTTGGGAGTTCAACACTGAAATTTGTACAATTATTATTTAGACTTACCTCTGCTGGTCAGGGGGGATTCCCTCCTTATCTTGGATTTTGGCTTTCACATTCTCGATAGTATCCGAGGGTTCGACCTCAAGGGTGATGGTCTTACCCGTTAAGGTTTTAACGAAGATCTGCATCTTGACTCACCTAGACAAAGGAAATGGGAATTCAGAAATGATAATAGTCAGTAATAATATTGTTAGCTAAACACCAAGAACAAAGTAAATGTTTATGCAAATAAAGTTTGCTACAAGCATGAATTGAACCTGCAATTCCTGGGGTTGCCACTTGGAAACTGATAGTCACCATAAACTCAATAAAAACAGTGTCTTCACAGTTTTCTAAAAGTGATAACTTCATCAGCACATTTTACAGAATGAATTTCTTCAAAAGAAACATCAGAATGCAGTTTAGTATAATTATGTAATGGATTTTAACAGGTTAAATCTAGTCTAAGTACTCCAATGAAACTTGTTTCAGATTTTTCTTTTTAATCAAGTGGGACTCAAACAAAATTCATACCCTAAAAATTTTCACGCCAATCCCATCAGATCTTAAAAACTTTTTAAAACACACTACAAACATGAAATTGAAAATCTGGTTACACATGTACAAAGGCTGAGGTCCAATTCCACCAATGAAAGTACGAAACCGTATTCTGTTTTTCTCAATGAAATTGAACAAAATGTGCCAACAGTTACTGCTATTTTTGAGTTCTGCTCTGAATCATACATTTCACAATTCATGGTTCAGATAAAAACAGACAAGCAAAAATGGGAAAATCAAAATAAAAAAAATTATAACGCTTTATGGTGTTTATTGCGAATAAAATTGAACAATATTATTTGATACATCATAATCAAATTGAAATAATTGATTTTATTCTTTGTTTTCTTCAAAAGGTATTAATCAAACCAAAAGTACAGCGTTAATACAACCATCATTTTCAGGATTGTTTGTTACTTGAGCGTACTTGCCCCAGACTACTTTGCCAGCCTGCGTAACTAGACCAAGTTCTGAAATGTTCACTTCCAAAACAGTACCCTTTGTGATTACACCCAAACTTGTGTACATTTGTGAATTGGGATTCTTCTTCACACCAATAATTGGCAAGCAGAATGTTGCTTTCAATTCTGGATGTGTGACATGAGCTTTCTTAAAACGTAGAGCCATCGGCCTGATGAACCTCTCAAACTTGGGAGGTTTACGGGTGAAATTCTCTCCAACAAATGTAACTTTAGTGACCATTCGTTTCCATGCCTTACGTTTAGATTTGCCAGTCTTCAATACTTTGAAAACTTCAGCGTCAGCTTGTGCTCTAACTTTTGGTATCGGCACATCCCATTTTCCAGCCTTTTCTTTCCGTTTTTGTTTGATCATGTTCGATAATACTTTAGCACGGGACTGTACATCTCTGTCAAGAAGATATACTGGTAGTGCACCTTCAGATACTTTCTCAGTGTTTTGCTTAACATTTTTCTCTTCGTGAGCTTTAATTTTCTTTTTCATCTGTATCTTTTCATTGCGGCGTTCTTTATTGTAGATCTTTGCCTTGATACCACGCAATTTACGCGCCTTCTCCGCACGCTTGTGGGGCTCTCGGGCCTCGCGCTTTCGTTTTCTCTCTTCATAATCGAGCCTCCTACCATAAAGCTTTTGATGACGTTCAATATATTCGTTCTGCGGCATTGTGGTTGCTTATTCGGCAACTACAACAAAAGTTTCCAAATCAAATAGACAAAAACTAACCTCTTCGACCACGAATGTTTGCACTCTTTAAATGGATTTGTGGAATGACGAATTTATCCGATGAACGTTATAGCAGGAAGACTTCAAAAACTCCACCAAGTCACACTTCCTTCAGAATCACTATGCACGTGTTATATGATTTCTCAATAGTTTTCGGTATCCGAGTAAATTATGAAATGTTTTGCTAGTAATCGATAATAGCAACAATACAAACGTTTTAAAACAATATAATTTGTATAATTGCGCAGTTCAATGTAATTTATTTCACAAGATTGATAAACTCACCTTACGCCGACACCATGCCACATGGAAAAGGAAACCGAAATTAATAAAGTGTTGCCACTAAAAATGCAGCATAATGTCGTTAATAAAAATGGCGTGTGCTTTCTTAAGATTTGCATCTTAATCAAGACCAACTATATTCAGTCATATAATAATAGAAAGAGTATATAATATTAATACTAAATTTAACCTCTTGTGGCAAAGACGTTATTTCTTTTAATCACAAAGTAGGTACTTCTTTTTAAAGCAATAAACGTATAATCATAAACTAGGTACAGTCGCCATCGGTATTAGCTTAACATATTCCAAGTCCACAAATTCATAATCTCCAATTAGATTCTAATATTTACGCTATTTGAGAGTTTCCTCAGACGCAGCAGCAGCACTGGCACAGCCAGTGTCGACGCATGTTGCGTCCTAAACTAGAGTCCTACCCATTTTGCATGGTATTAATGACATACCGTCCGGTCTTTTGCCATTGTCGCGTGCCAATCCATTTGGTTGAGGTACAGCTCGCACACCGGCAGTGACAAGAGCACGTCGAATTATTTCATTGAGGCTGGCGTGCCGTGGTATTCAACCAGCGCTCCTGCAGCATGATAACCCATGGTGTAGGAATCTGACGACGGCTTCTCGCGGAAGAAGAAGGTAGTGTCATCTAACATACATTAAACCTACGTCATATGACGGGAGAGCTTAAAACTAAAGACCTGACTCCCACACTCCTACCACCAGCAAATTATTCCTTTATTTCAATATGACGATTGTTTGTATATTTGTTAGTGTGTAGCGCGGATATACATATCTACAATCACGCTAAGCCACATTTCCCATTGTGTTAAGCAGAAACTACAATATATTACAATTGCTAGGTGAAGACCAGCTAACATTTTTCACTTCGCCCATTACAATTTGCACTCATACATGGCCATTCTAAACATGTTCTTGGTCAGATCTAGAATATATACGAATTACGATACGTGCCTACGCCTTGTTCAACCGTTAACTGGTTAGCTATTTTCCTCACTTCATACATATCCAGTCCGACCCATGCAAGCATCCCTGTATTGGGAATTGCATCTTCTAATACAGTAATGCATATTGCTACCTTACTGATAGAAGTGGGCGTTAAAAACTGTAACTAATTTCAATAAGTATGTATTAGCATAATACCATGAATACGGTATTAATAAATACTCTAAGACTACACAGCGCTATCTAGACCTAAAGTGAGCATAGCATAACTAGCTTGTGTTATGGGTTCTAGAATACGGATGACTATACTTAGATACATTTCGTTTTATAAATGTTGTAAATGAGAATAACTGTTTACACGCGAAATGCGAACTGACTCAATACGCGATAATACTACTTAGCTACTTTATAAATATATCATAACGAATCGATAATATAATATGTTATTAAGTCCAGCTTCAGACGTGATATCTACCTATTTTAATTGTTCCGTCTTTATGGTATAGATTACTTATAGTGTTTTATATTGTTAATAAATACTTAGTATTGTTTAGTGTGAAAATAAATAGAAATATATCTCTACCGAAATATAATTTGTGGGAGTTGTGTTGTGTATAATAAATAGAATAGAGAGTAAGTAAATAAAAACAATGTCTAGTGTTAATAGCAGTGATATGGGACTGTTTGAAAAAAAGTCAATATTGTAGACAAAAAGTTGAATGTAAAATGAGTATGGATGTAGGTACTGAGCCTGGAGAAAGCAGGTATGAAGGGAAGTTCATTTATTAAAAATATATCTAAATATGAATGTGTATTTCAAGTATCATTAAATTCATTGCAATTTGTTCTCTATGAAATAGTTACTTTAATTACAGGCGTAATGTTTAAATAACGTATCCGAGATCCGTATCAAGAATACATAGTTATGCTTGGTATCATTAATACGTAGTTTATGCTCAGCATCTTCATTACGTAGTTTTAAAAATAAATAGTCTCAAAAGCTGCTATTGGCAATCGGATCAATAGTTTTCTACAGCATTTTTCAAGCTTCTTCTGTCGAACTCAATTTTCATTCGACTCCTTCAATCAAGATGATCTAAATCACAAACTAAGATGGTAGAATTTGAGTCGATTTTACCCAAGATTTCAGTAGAAAAGTATCACGCGTTTAGTAGTTTTTCGATTTTTATAAGGGTCACACTGCGCTTTAGCCAGCGCGTAACGAATAAACGAAGTACTAAATAATTTGTAGATTTGATAAAATAGACGCCAGATTATCTGGCTATATAGTTTTGTTATGTTATCTTAAACGCTGTAGATTAGGAAATATAAACTAATCGCAACCCAAGCGACGGAAAGTTGCAGTTTTACTATTATGAACACAACAGCAACATACTCTTCAGGTGAGCGTCAAATGTGATTCTGAAAATCTAGCTCATGAGCCTACAAATATGTTGTGGCTAATTATTATCTACAATATAGATCATTATTTATGATCTGCATCTACTAGTACTTGCAAGCTTGTTGGATTGATATCCGGCTGATTGAAGATTGAAACTACATTGTATAATTAGCGTTCAATGTCCATTCATAAAGCTACGCATTCCCAAGCATGAGGCGTAACAGAACAGACGTTTTGTCAATTAGTTCGCATTGAGGTTACAGTAAACTTTAGTTTTGACTTTCGTTTGAAATGTCGTTGTCAATTCAAGGATTTCAAGGTGATTTAATATGTTATTAGTATTTTAGTAGTAGTAAAAATTAAAAGGGTGTACCAAAATACTAAAAAAAATGTGATTTAGAGAGGGCGCGAAAGTTCGAGTTTTGTTATTATAATGTGTCAGTGTTGAATTGTTGGATAAATGGATAAAATACAACAGGTTGTAGTAGTTTTAGTTGTAACTACATAGTTGTAGGTACAACTTACATATTTACTTATTAATACTTTGTATTTTAATGAGTTATTATATATTTCAATTAACTAGTGATACTAAAAATAAATTGCCACTATTTCCTTTCAGTTCCTAGATATCTATTGGCTACAGTTATAGGAATTTTGAACTATGTGATTAATAAAACTAGCTTTCAGCATGCAATATAAATTTGAATTCAATGTAGTTCTGGAAACTCAGCTGTTTGTAGCATAATAAAACTTTTGATACACTCAATCTGATGTTACATAGATATTGTTCATTACGACTAACTTTTATAAACACAAAACAGGTCCCAAAAAATCTTTTAATGTGATTTGAGGCGGAAAGCAAGGCAATGATATTGAAAGGACATTAAGAAACTATGTATATTACAGATCATTCATGGAGCCGAAGATGTTCTACAGAGACTGTGTTCAGTATTCAGGGGAAGGAAACCGGTGAGTGTTAAAATAATAAACAATTACATCAAGTGTGTGGGTGTGCTTGAAGTTATTGTGTTGTGTGTGCATGTTTTTGATGATGTACAATTTTTTTTAAATTTGTTACACAGTTGCTGTAAAAGCATATTTAAAATTTTATTATCAAACATAAAATTTTAACTGCAAATAATTATTAGAAGTAAATAAATTACCTATAATTTATGACTTTATGAGATTCATTAAAACCATCTTAATTATTTTGAGAGGATTTGATAGATATTCTGATAAGCTTGGAACTTTCTGATTGATAAAATAACTCCAGTGTCTTTCTGCTGATCGTCTTGTAACCTGTTGCCCCCCATGCTTACCACCAAAGAGACCTAAAAATATGGGCAATTGGCAAGATTTTTGAATTAAACAATACAAATCACTATTTACAGAGAACTCTCATAATCTATCCATATAATTGAATGTATTCTAATAATGACTAACAAAATTATAGTAATGTTGAATTTGGTTTAGTAATAGGCCAATAACAGTAATAAAGGGGTACTTTACGAAACTGGGACTAGGATTATCTGGGTTAAACATTTAGCTCAATTAAAAAATACAACTTCGCTTTCAAGCAACTGTACATAAATTTTTTTTTTTTTAACTATTTTGAAATTTTTGATTAACAATTAATGTATTCAATTTATTTAATCTTTAGTTTTAAAAAGTTTCACTATAGAAGCTTGACTGAAATATATTTAAAATCTATAGTATACATACCTACATACACTACTGCTTTTCACTTGAGTTTACCAGAAACACATCTGGTCATTCCCTTTTGTTCTTGCACACCTCATTAGCTTCAATTACTGTCATTAAACTTTTCATTCTAGCCGTCACCAAATTTATCAGTGCATTTTCTGTGAGATTTACCCTATGAAATTTTGATACATTCTACATTATTATTTGGATATTTGTATCTATATTCTAGAATTAGATAGGCAAGGATACATAAATGGCAAAAGTATATATACTCTGCAATACTAACATTATGGACCAGTGTATAACTTGGTTAAAATTTCAAGGTGCCAACATTATGAACCACTAGAAAAGTATTATATAGTTATATTATAACAATGGTAATTCTCTATTTAATTCTATTTTTGGATCTTACTTCATAATAATCAGAAAATAACACAAAAAAAAATCTGCGGTAAATTACCTATAGAGCTTTTTAAGACTTCGCAGATTTCTTCTGATTGTAGGAAGTCGATGTTAAAGGAAGTCGATGAGTTCTGTTCGTGGACAAATGGACTGAGGACGAAGCCCAGTAAGTGTCACTGTCTATGTCTGGGTAGACGGGACACCAAATTTACCTCTTACGGCCCGGGACTCTTCATTGGGGGTAAACCAGTTTCCATAGTCGCTGAATCGGTGCCATTTAAATTTCTTGGGAGAAAGATAGACTATAAAGGACGCACACCATCCTTAGATGAAGTTGTCGATACGTTTATAAATGACCTAAATAAGATAGATCAGATACCACTAAACAATATCAAAAAAGCTTGGATATATGACAAATACTTAACATCACGTCTGACTTGGCCTTTTCTGGTGTATGAATTCGGTAAAACCTTACTGGCGAAAATAGATGCAACTGTCATAAAATCGCTAAAATCGTGGCTTGGACTAGCGCACTCTGCTGATTCCTCTGCTCTATTTAGGGATCAAAATAATTTTGGGATGAAACTTAAGAAACCATCGGAGCTCTATAAACATCTTAGAGTTACCAAAGCCCACATCTTAGGAAAATCCCAAGATGTCACAATCAGGGCACTCCCGAAAGATAATAACGCGTCCGAGCTTGAATCTAGACTTCTATTCCATAAACGATTTATGATAGGGGCCCAGTCAAACAGAGTGGGGTTGGGAGTACGAGAGCCAGAAAGGGACCAGGATATACTTAAGTCCTTTCTAAAACAAGACGAAAATGATAAATATCGAGTGCACGCGATGAATTTGGAAATCCAAAATGAATGGTTGACAATGGGAGAGTTCTGCATACCGATGGCCTTAAAGTGGCGCACCTTGATCTATGACTGGTCGCCGGCCCTGTTAAAATTTTATCTTAACGCCTTTCAGATGACCCTCCCAGACCAGAGTAATCTGGTAAGGTGGGGGAAGGCCACAGAAAAACAATGTTATACTTGTGGTGAGGCAATAGGGACGGCTAGACACATATTAGTAGGATGTAGGGTGCTTCTCGATAGAGGCCATTACTCACGCCGCCACGATAAGGTGCTTATCATCATACGTGAAGCAATGAGTCTGGCAGTAGCTAGAGCCCAAAAAGGATTGACTACTAACAGACGTCATATCAACTTTGTGTCTGAAGGTTCATCCATAACACCCAGGAACAAACCTTATTCAATCTTAGATACTGCCCCAGATTGGACTCTCCTAATCGACACGTATGAAAAGCACTACAAAATTCCGGAGGATGTTGGGGTTTCGTCATCTAGACCTGACATATTCCTATATTCTAAGAGATTAAAACATGTGGTTCTTGTGGAACTTACTGTACCGTGGGAAACAAATATACCGAAGGACCACACAATAAAGAAAAATAAATACTATGATCTCACAAACGAATTAATCAAAAACGGTTACGTGGTTAATTTGTATGCAGTGGAAGTGGGAGCGAGAGGTATACCAGCAAAATCTCTCTATAACCTACTTAAAGATCTAGGCCTATCGAGAGCTACAATAAGCTCATTACTAGGACGAATGTCTAAAGCGGCACTAGTAGGTTCGCATCAAATTTGGTTAGGCAGGGAGGGGAACTTGGGTAGTGAAGGTGAGTGTTGATGTACATCAACAAAAGGGGCCCCTTCTAAACCTACACTTGGGTCGCAAGTCCCAGGCACTGTCCCGAGTTCCCAACTCAGCAACGCGATGGACCCGGCACCCGCACGGAGAATCCATGGATTGCTAAGATTACGGTCTCCCAACCCTATACAAAAAAAAGTTGCTGTGTGAGTCGGATTGACGAAAGATGTAGGAGTCGTTTTTCGTCAATCCTAATATCTATGCTGCATATAACTAAAAAATTAAAATATGGGTAAAATATATATATACCTTCCTAATTCGTTAAAATATGGGTGTTAAGATGTTACCCCTTTGCTAAAACCCTCCGCTCGATCTGGGATTTAAGTTGTGTAGGTATATGTAAACATATACCTACACAACTTAATGTAAACACTCGGCAGCATGATTGCGGCAATGGTGCGGAGCGCGCCCGGGAGAGATTTAGAACTCTCCCGGCCTGCCGAGCCCGCAACTTGCTCGCCGCGCGTCGCAGGCGACTCAGGCGCCGGAGGTCACTTAACGACCTCCGTCCTCCATGAGCGCAGGAATGGGGGTGGCGGGTGAGGCCGCCTGTCACCCCAGCAGAAGCAGGCCGGGACTAGCGCCCCTCCCCCAAACCGGGGCAAGATGGGGACATCGTGGTTCCCAAACCCGAGGGGGCCATCTCGAAACCGGAGATGGCTCAGGGTCAGTCGGGGTGCGAGGGATATGCTCTATGGGCAACCTTACACCCACGTCTGTGGATCCGAGACGGCGTGCGGTTTTAGTCGGTTCAAGCCCGACATAACCGCCCCCGCTGGCCGGCGGGGGGGTATCCGAAGGGATTTCCGCACGAAAAAAAAAGGTATATATAAACATTGATAATTTACCTCAAAACCCAATTATTTCCGGTTGCTAACCATTGTTTTTTTATATCTACTCGTCACGCAATGAGTTGGCGTTCACATCAGACTTGTTGCAACGTGTTCGAAGTCATTCTGTATTATTTACAAATAAATAAAGTTCTTGAGTCTGATAGGAGCATATCACTGTAATTTATTCATTATCAATCATATTATGCTAACGAGGTCCTATTAATATAATTTAAAGAGCTTATACTAATGCTGGGATGCGACTTCGCTCGGGCAGTTCGGCGTAATTTTTAATGAGACGGAAAAAGTGATTTAAAAAATTAAAGACGTTATAGGATGCTAGAGCAATTTTGGATTTAAGTTAAAATTACTTGTATTAAATACATATAAATACTTATAGTAGGTATATTGCGAAACCATTTTTTTATCTCTAATAAATGTACATGCTGATTTCAATGTGTAAATGGTCTGAAGACCCGAGACGGCGTGCGGTTTTAGTCGGTTCAAGCCCGACATAACCGCCCCCGCTCGCCGGCGGGGGGGTATCTGAAGGGATTCCCGCACGAAAAAAAAAAGGTACTACACCAAATATAGCAAAAAAAAAACATTTTTTAGGGTTGACACTTTCAATCATAATTAATTTTATGTGAACTATTTTAACGATGTTACTCATTAATGAATGCGTCATATCGGAAGTTATCGCATTTTTAGTTCTTTTTCATGTCAAATGTAATTTGTAATAAACCGACGTAGAACATTAAAAAACTTAATAGTGTCAAAAACTATATTTTATGTAGGTGTCAACGAAATCTTGCAATTTAACGAACAATTATTTCCTTTTGCAATCTGAAAATTTAATGTCAGTTGCGTAAGAATTTCGCTCGCTGATTCATTTCCTGTTACATTCTAGTAATCTGCCCTATATTATCAGGGACTTCCCCTTTCGTAAATATTTATTCGCTTCAAAAGGTATCAACAAAGACCTTTTCAAAATGAAATCGCCATCCGGCAATCGGTACCACGCTCCGTTAGACTGAAACCTGTCTTAACTTGCGTCTATGAACTAATTTGTCTGCTGACGGAGTTCAAAGACACTGAATTTTTTGGACGTGTCCAATTTTAGAAGCTAACTGCATTCGTGTAACGACGTGAATTTTGAAATTCTTGCCTGTACAGTCAGAGTCATTTGAATTGATGCTTTTGTAAGCTCTGCGGGGTTTGTATGCAATGAAAAATTACATGGCATGATATTAATATACTATATATATATTATATACTAAAACCATGACAAAGACGATCTCATTAATTTGAAACATAACGAAGTAAAAGTTTGTTTTTTATTTTACGATGCTAAAAATAATTCAAAATGTCGTAAGTTACATACTTTTTTTTTTCATGCGGCACCCCCTCGCGATTCACTAGACCGGAGCTACGTTCTCTCGTTGGAGACCATGGTGAGGGCCGCGGTCTCCGACGGGAGCAAGTGGCACGCCGCCGCCTCTTTCTGCGAGCAGGTAATGCGCGCGAAAGAGACGGCGGAGAGGGAGCGGGAAAGAACCCTGCCCCCCGAGTTTCGCAGTCTGCGGCGAGGACGCCGCAGACTCATCTACGCCCGGGACTACCGACCTCCATGATCGGGGCCTGAGGACGGCAGTTGGCCGACTCGCCGTCCATACAGAAGCAGGCCGTGGCGGAGGCGTGTCGTGTGTGCCCTACACACGCCTGCCAACTCACCGAAGCGGGATAAAACCCGACCCCACCAGGCGAGGCCGCGGTGGCGGCCAAAGTCCGCCGGCAACCCTGGGGTTATCCTTTCGAGGGCTTACCCGGGGTGCCCGGCAACGGACACTTGGGGAGGACACCGTGCGGTTTTAGTCGAGACACGACATAACCACCCCCGCAGGCCGGCGGGGGGGTATCCGAAGGGATTTCCGCACGTAAAAAAAAAAAAAAAAAAGACCGGAGCTAACGGTGAGGTGACTAAAACCGCACGGCCTGTGTGGCCGGGGAATCTGATGTCCTAGGAAGGATATCCCAGAGACCCCGACCGCTACCTACCTACCTAGCTTATTGAATTTCACAATAACCGAGGATAAATTCAAAGTTCTATTTTTCTTTTCAACGATTCCTAATTTTGCATCAAAAAATTCCAATTTCAATTTCACAAAAATAAATAAATTCCATTTTTTTTCCATACCGTACACAATGTTATGTAGACTTGAATTCATGACCATGAATCATGACTCATATGTGAAGTATGTGGGCTGCGCTACGTCAGGTCTTCGTGTGGTCATCCTGACAGTTTACTAGCAGATCACAGGCGACGATATGAGCGTTTGATGACATTGTAAACAAAAAATATATAGGTATCTATCAGCTTGCACAGGTTTTGCAGAGTATTCGCACTTTATTAACAGGTTTTGATACAGGTAAAGAAAAAAAGAACCGCTGTATTCTGGATATAATGTTATTAGTTAGAATTGTCAGATTAATATTTTCTAGGTGTACCTAGAATTTACTGAGTATACATTTACTACTAATCCTGTAGGATTAAGGGACTAATACAGTGGTCCAAAGTATCAAATGTTGAATTGATAAAAGAGACTTGTGCAAACTAATATTTTTTCCATGGTTCGTGCCAAAAAACTCACTCCCCTCCCCTCCCTACGAATAACGCAATATACGTTTATTACACTTAACATTCATTTTACACATGTATATGTCCGTAATTTTTAGCAAAAATAATTATTGTAACATTTTATAGTATATCTAAAAAAATACTTCATTGCCGAAACGCGACTGAATAAATAAATTGAAGATAAATTGAGGAATAAATTGTATGAAAAATTTCATACTGGAGCTTGGAGTTGATGCCCAAGTGTTGTCTACTGGGCATCGACTATACCTAAATCCATTTCCCAAAATGTCATCTATTGCTTTAGAGCAGGGTTTCTCAAAATGGTGCACGCGTACCTTTTGGATACGACACCAGTTATACATAGAAGATACGCGACAAAATTGACGTAAGGGTATGTGAGTGATAAAGACGAAATGCAAGAATCGACTGAATACTGAATTTAAATTAAGATTGAAACTGAGCAAAATTGCTCCTGGAATAGTTTCCGTGTGTGAAAAATGACTAATCTGCAGTAATTTTATTAAAAGGGGTTCGCCCTTTCGCCTTGTCTAAAAAGTCTTATAGGGGTACGTGAGATAACTTTGAGAAACCTCGCTACAGAGGTATGTAAGAAAAAAAAAAAAGATCGGAGTACATTTTCTAAGAGTCCTTTAGCAAACACAATGCAGGTAACTCGATACCGAGAAATCTTCGCTCGAGATTCTCTTACAAGCATTATTGCAACTAATACCGTTAAGGTATAAGGTTCGAGACCCGTATAGCATTTTTCTTCACATTTGAGCCTAATGAGTCTTCTGGAATCCCACCCATTAGTTTCATATGGTCTGGTTATCAAACAATGGTGGGATTACACCATCCACTTTGACCGTGGTTACGTTTACTGTCCTAACTCGTGTGACAAATGCGTAATTGAAGGGATTCCGTAGTGGTTAAAGTGTGTAGTTGTGGGTTCGATTTCCACTTTGCATTATTAATTGTAAACTTCACAAAATTAAATACATTTTGAGTTTGATTGACTTTTCTATATCTTGTTATCCCGCCTCGTTGATCCAGTGAAGCAAGTTTTAGCTTGTTCGAATGTTATTGTGAATTCCTGGGTTTGAGTCCCGGATTGAGCAACGTCTATTGGGTTTTTCTGTAAAGATATTTTGGAAATGTACTGGGTATGCAATTTGGGTTGAATAGCTTACTACCTGCCCCTTCGGGGCGCGCAGGCGTGAGTATATTTGCAAAGTTACAAATGAAACTACTGCAGAAGGTGAAATTATTTCTTTAAAGAGAAGAAACCTGGATTCAATCTTCTTACATTTAATTTTGGTAAAAGTTTTCCATATCACAATTCGCCGAAAGTAGAACAAACATATTAATATTTTGTTACTGGTGATTGTCAGATCCGTACGAACCGGTACCCCTGATGGTCTACCCAGGAGCCAAGGTCACGAACCAGGACCAGAAGAAATCGATGATCATCATGATCGAAATTTTGACTATAGATTAAGTTTTTTCAGAAATATGTACACATGTATGGAAGAAAGAATTGAATGTTTGTCCATGTATACTGCTAATTAAGTTGATATGTATGAGCACTTCTCTTTAATACATCCTCATCCGTCGCACGGCATTGTAAACACATGTCTCTTGACGCCCTTTGACCAATGAAATGAGTCATTTTGCGAGCGAAGAGACTCGAGCGACATGAGTTTTCCTTGACATGCTGAGCGCACGTATACACGACATGGCGCGCCGTGACCGCATCGCCGCCGCGTCGCAATGCTGTGTAGACGACATCGCGACCGAGCCGCAACACCTGTGCCGTCGCTACTGCTTGGTTTTTGGTATATCCCTGTACCTTTTTGTGATACATACCTTGCTAGCCACGAACTTCACATGGCTAAAATCAAGCCAAATCTAGAGGCGGCGCAGTCGCGGTGTCATATCTACACAGCATTGCGATGTCATATCTACACCGCATTGCGGCGCGGCTGCGGCGTAATCGTGTACACGCGTAATGAGACTGTATTTGTATAAGAGAAGTTAAGAATTGAGGACCATTAAGCCGCACGTTGAAATTACTGGATATAAGAATTTCATTTCCGCTTATTCTTATGAGGAATTTGGTTCATATGCGCTTTTGCTTCGCCTCATTTTTTTGTTTTGGAATTAACGAAAATGACATTCAAATATTCATCGATTGTTGATTCGTTCGACTAACGTCTAATTCTCTGAATTTTGTTTCCAAAAACATAGATAGTATTACGTTGCTGTCTGTGTGGACTGTGGACCTTCTTTTACTTAATCAGAAATTAAATAAGTACAGAATACCAGCTGCATACAACAAGCGAAAACACACTCACTCATAAATATAGTTAATTTCCGGACACTCGCAACTAGCGCTACGTCCAAAGTGAGTTGAGATTCTTGATATAAAATGTCAACGTGTGTATGTTTTCCCTTCGTATGAAACCTCTGTACTTATTTCTAAAGCTTATGTATTTAATACCATGTTCCATTGATCTCGTAGTTTTAATGTTAGATAGTAATGTAGAAGTAGATGAGATTAAAATATGACATATTACAAATTAGGGTTCACAGCTGTCATCAATAAGTTAGTATCATTACCATTTCCATCGATTGTCCATAACTCATTCCATCACATAGCATAGCTTGCCAATACACAATATACACATACAGTTTTAATTACCTTTCAAAGGGGAAGAAGTGCGCTTTTACTTACTAAGCTATAACTCGCGGCTCCGCCCGCAAAAATATTATTTGGTTCTTCTTTACATCATTAGCTTATAATGCTAAATTTTAACGAAATCGTATGAGCGCTCTATGCTTAAACAGGTAACAGCAGACGTGACTGACATAGTTTCCGAACTAACATTCATAATATGAATCATTAAAATGCCATTTCGCACCAGGTTTTATGATATAGCAAGTCTTAATGAACCATTGCATATTGTATTATGAATAAAAAAAATCTTAAAACAACGAAAGAGCACTAACAAAGTTGTTGTTGTTGCGAATATGTAAATCGTAACAACAATAAAACATTGTACACTAACTAAAAATAAAACTAAAAATTTAATTACATGCATATGACATAAATGCATGTTATTAAATATTTTTCCATGTAGGGCTCATCAACACGACTTCACATCGTTTGATGGAAACTAAAAGTGAAGTCTCAGTCTCTATTGTAGCATTATTCTGTCTATAATAGTGACCCTATTATATCTATGCCATATAATTAAATCGTAATGAGGTGAGAACTATACATTGAATATTTTTTCAAAAAAAAAAAATTGCTGTGTGTTCTAGGAACGATACCGATACCAAAAATGGGATTTTTAGAATTTTTTTCTGTTTATTATCTATTTAACAGCGTACAAAATACATTATTATACATATTACACACATACATATGATACATTAGTACAGTAAACCTTGGATAGGTCGCTATTAAGTCACTAGATAACATTAATTTGCAGTGACAATAATACCAAAATATTTTGAAATGTTTAAGCGCTACTAAATGAATATTATGAACATGGTCTATTATGGACACAATTACTCGTAAGTTTTAATGTTAGTTGAAAAGGCGTGCTGTATAAATAAGCTACTCATTACCATAAATTATTTAAATGGTTGAGATAAGTGAGACGAAGTCGAGCGAAAACTCCTCATACCAGACTTCAGGATTTTCTTTGTCACAGGTCTCCTCCTAAACTACTAATCCAATCAGAACCAAATTTGGCATGATTAAAGAGGTCAATCAGAGGAAGGTTTATGGATATATTTTGAAAAAATTAATGCTACCACAGAGGAATGATCAGCGTTAAAAAAATTCCAGATGGAATTACTTAATAACCGCTCGAGACACTGTGACCAAACTTTACACGCTCAGAAAGCATGTCCAGAGTTGTGACTTTCAAAAATAATTTTCAAAATCGGACTTGCCACGGAGGAATGATCACTGTTCAAAATTTTCAAAATCTGATTCACGATGTCTCACTCAGCTCAACATTGCAAGCAGCGATTCGCCTTGCAGACCTAGTTATGTTAGTAACTGAGCTGATTGAATTTATTCGGGAAACATATAATCAATGTATGTGTATTCATTAATTGCCATAACAGTTACATACTTGCATGAACTATGAACAGAACACGGTCCAAAAACTATCATTTTTATTGTTCAATGAATAGTCAACATAGTACCTTCTCTGGAATAAAACAAAAAACTGAAGTTCCTACACAAGTCCCACAAGTTTCAGTAATTATGTTACACGGTGGTAGATGACATATTGTTTTTTTTTTGTCTTTACCCATGTTCATCGGTGAGATGTTCCATGTGACTGACTAATCTACGCTCCCCATTGATATAATTAAAAGCATGGTATTTTTGCTTATATCACATGTGATTGCACGTTCTTGCACCATGAAAATGACAACCCTAATTTGAAATATGTCTTAGTTAACTGTATATTTAGTTTTAGACGATATTGTTGTGTGTTACTATTGGATTGGCTGTTGTAAACTCGTCGTGTTCGTGCTTTAACCAAAATGTGTTGATGGTTTGAAGGAGACCGTTTTTAAACTGACTTTTAAATACTGCTTTTCCGTATCGCTATAGAGAGTAGGGCTGCCACCGATTGGTACATATTCTTGATAGGAAACATTCTCCAAAAAAAAACTAATGGGGCAAGAAAAAGGGATGTAAATAATGAAAAAAAAAAGGTATTACCGCAACATAAATATATAAAAGTATAGTGTATAAAAACAGTATAATAGTACGAAATGTTTTTAAACAAAAATTTAAATACAAAGACGAGCTTAACTCGAAAGTTATGAGTTATCTACGAACTAACAACTTTCTCTAACGTTAGAAAAAATAAAATACTATTATATAATTTTGTCTGTTTCCAAAAAAAAAAATATCCATATTGATTGTGGTATTCAGTGGGTGGCAGCCCTACTTGTAAGTCGTGCGTGGCTCATAGGAATGAATATGAATTATGCTATGTGAATTCTCTCATACATATAGAAAGGGTTCTTTGTACTTGCATGACAATGCTACCGATCCGTCAGGAGTCATGTCTGTAGCAATCAAAGTCCAGTTTATTTTTAACCGACTTCAAAACGGAGGAGATTCTATTTTCGTAATCATTTTTTAAATGTATTTTTATTAAAATACTAACTACTACTGTTGCCCCCGGCTCCGCCCGCTTAGAATTCTGATCCCGATCCCGCAACCCATGGAAACCTATTCCCGGTATAAAAAGTAGCCTATATGTTATTTCGGACTATAAATCTATCCCTGTGCCAAATTTCAGCCAGATCCGTTCAGCCGTTTTTGCGTTAAAGAGCAGCAACGATACATACATACATGCATACTCACAAACTTTCGCGTTTAGAATGTAGGATTTCTTGGTACCTGGTATCTTGGTAACTTCATGGCAGCTCATTGCTACACCTTTCGGTCGTGTCTCGTGCCCGAAGTTTTTTATAGCAGCCCTGATCCCGTTCTTGCCACCCACATGAACCTATTCCCGGAATAAATAGTAGTCAAATTCCTGGCTATATTTCACCTGTGTGCAAACTTTCAGCCAAATCCATTCAGTGCCTTCCCAGAAACTAATAATCACAAACACAATTCGTTCTCCCCCATCAGTTGTCCAAGTTAAAGGTCTGTTACTCAATAGGACTGATAGTAGATAATAATACTATTCTTGGAGCAATCGATAAGTTCGAAGCGTCGTCTGGCCGTGATGTGACAAGATTTAACCGTTTGCTGCAAGAACTTGGGCAATGACTTTTTACCAGTAATGATCAGTAAACTTTCAATGTTCGAGTGCAATTTCCGATGTTATTGATTATCACGATTTCTACGGTTTTGTACTGAACTTATCTTAAAAGAAAAGGACATTTGTTTGTTTGTATGAGCCATGTCACATGTCACGTATATTCATATTGGCATAATCATATCTCGGACAATTTATAACAGCCATATCTATGAAAGAGTAGATTGTGTATGTATGCGTAGATTAAGCTATTCATGTAAGGAACTTAAAAAAAAAACAAAAGAAAAAAAATCTATGGTTGGACAGTGCATAATGGAAATTGAAGAAAAAATATATTCAAAAAGAAATAAAAAAGATTAGTAGTAAAAAAAAGAAGTTAATTGAGTGAAAACAGAAAAAGACATTGGTGATCTAAAGCAGTTGAACAAAAAAAAAGTGAACCGATTCCAAAATTAATTTTCAAAAAAAAAGTCATATACCAAAAAAAATCTAGTACCAACATTCAAAAAAAGAACAGTAACCAGTAGAGTTTTGAGTAGAATTATTTCCAGTTCAGTGTTGCATCTCGACGTGTCAAGACGCTAGACAACGGTTCGAGGGTGGTTCCTGTACAGTGTGGTAATGGTGTATGTGTTGTAGATTATGCGCGCGACACGAGCGACACGGACGGACTGGCGGCGCCCAGCGACAGCGACGTCGAGTACGAGCCCGTCACAGAGTCGGACGATGAGGACAAGGCCGCCGTAGACGTGGACGGAGACTCGTCTGCGCAGAGCGATGTGAGTACTAAGTTCCATGTCGAGTCTCATTCAGACGTGAGAGCTCACTTCGGGTGTGTACGGGAAGCCCGCTATTGGGCTATCAGAGCGTTATTGCCCAATACGGTCGGCAATTGTTTAATTCCGACTGATAACGCTAATCATGCCAATTAGGAAGAAAGAGTTTAGTATTTATTAGTCGGTATTTGGCAATCATGAACGGCATTGACGTTTGCCGATCGGTTTGGGCAATAGCGCTCAAATATCGCCAATTGCGGGCATCCCGAATATATCCGTAGCGAGCTCTCTCGTCTGAGTGAGACTCAACATCGAATTTGTATATAACAGAAGTATACGTGAATCTGCTATTATAGGGCCATTCAGAAAGGGGTTACGCGCTGTTAGTGCCATTCGCACTTCGTCCAGCGTTCGCAATTGGTTACGTTAGCACTTCGTCCCATTCGCATTAGGTCCCATTCGCAGTTCGTCCCATGCAAGTTGTTTGTAAGTGAAGAGGTAGGTTTATAGATCGAAATGGGAAGGTAATAAAACTACTTAATTCCATAAGTTAGCAAGTATAATAAACACACTTCTCTGAATTTTATCGGCAAATTAAATTTTCCGATCTTAATCTATAGGAAAAATTAGCACGCTCATTACTTCAAGATTTAATTTCGGCAAATTAGATGTTTTATTACTATACTAGCTGTGCCCCGAGACACTTCGTACTTACTTCTTACACACTTACTTCGCCCCCGTGGATCCCATTTGTCCCAATGTCAATGACTATGTCCGTAATTTATTGAGCTGAGTGAGACGAAGTCGAGGGAAAGCTCCTCATACCAGACTTCAGGATTTTCTTTGTCACAGGTCTCCTCCTAAACTACTAATCCAATCAGAACCAAATTTGGCATGATTAAAGAGGTCAATCAGAGGAAGGTTTATGGATATATTTTGAAAAAAATAATGCTACCACAGAGGAATGATCACCGTTAAAAAAATTCCAGATGGAATTACATAATAACCGCTCGAGACACTGTGACCAAACTTTACACGCTCATAAAGCATGTCCAGAGTTGTGACTTTCAAAAAGAATTTTCAAAATCGGACTTGCCACGGAAGAATGATCACTGTTCAAAATTTTCAAAATCTGATTCACGATGTCTCACTCAGCTCAACATTGCAAGCAGCGATTCGCCTTGCAGACCTAGTTAGTTTTACAATAATGCATAGAAATTTGTCCGATATGTAGACATTTATGATTACTACTCCGCTCTCGTAGGTAGTAGCGTGATGGTATATAATAATAATAAAAAAGAATGACAACAAAATAATAATAATAATAATTTATTCAGGGTTTCAAACTTAAGTACAAAAGAAAAAGTTTACAATATTTGCAGTTTAACATTAAAATGACAAGTACTCGGAAGGTAACCTATAACCTTCCCCGATAAATGGGCTATCCAACACTTAAATATTTTTTCCATTCAGTTCCTTAGATTAGCGCGTTCAACCAAACAAACTCTTCAGCTTTAATATTAATATAGGCTTGTTATTTTTTTATAAATCGAAACCACTTTTGTCCCGTAACCGACACCTTCCCTCACAAACTACTTACATGGGACGACCTGCGAATGGGACCAAACGCGAATGGGACGAAGTGCTAATGCGAACGATTGCGAACGCGGGACCAATTGCCAATAGGAAGAACTGCGCACAGCTTCTAATTTTGCAGAACATCCAACCTCGCGGGCAAGACAATCACTTTGTCACGCCTTCGGCTAGGAGAGAAAGAAGCTATAATTTTCGGCGATACCAAGCAGTAATGTTACCTTCCAGAACAATATAATTTCGACGAAGGTGCTGGAGGTGTCGGTTGGTGACGACGGCGAGCTGCAGTTCGCCGACTCGGAGCAGACGGAGACGTACGAGAGCGACAGCGAGATGGACCTGTACGACTACTGGCACTGCGCCCAGTGCCGGGCTAAGAACAACAACCCGCTGTATCGGTACTGCCAGAAGTGCTTCCAGGTAAACATTTCAGGGCCTTCTCTCTTTGCAAAACTCGGCATTCGTGTTTTCCTTCTTACAATCCCGGGTTCTTTAAACGGGGCGTGGAAATATACGATGAGGCTGTTATTCTGACAGACGAGGCTCTGGCGAAGACTTTCCTCTCGGGCAGGTCTCTACCTAGATGCAGTTTTTAGTCCCTACGTAATTGAGGACGGGCATGTGTTGTTATTGGGATTGTATCCCAATAACACTCTATGCGAGAACTCATGCCCGGCAGTCACACTTGCACAACCCTGGCAGACAATTACGAATGCAGGTAGATAAAATAAATAAATGAAAACACTTTTTTTAAATCCTGTGACCTAGAAGAGAAAAAAATATAATTGTTACCTACTATGAAAAGTGACACTTAATAAATGACAATAAAAATATTACAGGTACGCAAAAGCTTTTTCCCACCGAGGCCGAGGCCAAAAAGGAACAGAGAGCCGAAAATACAAACGGACTTAACGACGAAAGCCGACGACATCCCGCGCGCCATGTCGCAGGACTCTGGCGTCGATTTGCTCAACAGCCAGGAGGTACACGAAGACCCCGGGGAGGGCACTTCCAACTGTAAAGTAGAAGAACCTGTAAGTACATATTACTTTATCCTCCTTTTATTATGACGTCACACCCAATTAGACATGGGTGTACGGGTGCCCAAACCAACTTCACCTGCAGGCTGGCACACCTGCTAATTAACGGATAAGATTCCGGCGCAGGCCTTCCTTTCGAGGATGGGGGGGGGGGGTGAATTTCGAACGGTAGTTGCTACTGTTCCATAAAAAAGATCATGTCACATTTGTATAATGCTAATGCGATGTTTGTCGTGACATTGACTGGTAAGACACAGGACGAATCTAAAATTACATTAGCGTCAAAGTATCGCTCATATACAGAACTACACTAGTTTACCGCCATGATAAAATGATTGCAGATTACGTTATACATACTGTTAAAATACGCGTTGCAGATATGTAAAAGCCTTTCCTCGCCGAGGCCGAAAAGGAAAAAGCACAGCGAGCCGAAATTACAAACGGACTCAATGACGGAAATGGACGAAATCCCGCGCACCATGTCGCAGGACTCTGGCGTGGACTCCCTCAACAGCCAAGAGGTACAGGGATGCCAAGGAGAGGGTTCCTCCGAAGATGAAAGACCCGTAAGTAGGTGTAAGAAACGTCGCGCGGATTTCGCGGAACGCCAGGCCAAACGTAAACGATTATCCCGCACGGATTCCGGTTCAGAAACTTCCGATAACTCTGAAAATACTGAAATAATAAGACCTTTAGTTAAAACGGTTAGCGACCCAGCGATTACTATCGAAGATCTAGATGTTAAGATCACTAAAAAAGTAATAGCTAATAGTCTAATCGAGAAAATTGAGACTAAAGACTTGTGTGTTATATGCGTGGCGGAACCAAAGTCTGGGGCATTTGTTCACGGACGGATAGCTCACATATGTTGCTGTTATAAATGTGCGGTTAAAGTTTGGGCTACGGTTAAGAGGTGTCCTGTATGTAACTGCAAAGTTAGTAATGTTTTGAGGGCTATCGTTATGTAATTTAAAAAAAAAAAGAACCAATAACTTGTATAGGGTTGTCAAAAATTGCTATTTTTGATTCGATAACTGATCGACGATTATAGCACCTTTATACTAAACTAGCTGACCCGCCAAACTTTCTTCCGCCTTAGAATCAAGTTATGTTGGTTACCCCATCAGCTGAATTTATTTTGTCAATGTCTCCGTTCACACCGCATCAAGCACCCAAGACGGCGTGAGGTTTTGGTCGGTTCGAGTCCGTCAGAACCGCTTGCTCGGGGGGGGGGGGGGAACAGTGGCGATTTCTGCAAAGAAAAAGGTAAAGTGTAGGCGCAGATAAATCAAAACAGTCGAAAGATCATGAAAGTCATTCTTGAGTTTATCCCGGTCATCACTGATACGACTTTGTTTTATATATATGGATTTTAATCATTGATCCCCGACCTTAACCGATAATTATCAACCTTGTATCAACTAAACTCACCCAATACTGACCGCTCGCCCCCTAAAATCCAACCACACGGCCTGATTGACCACCTGATTTTGTGGGGGGCAGACACACGGTAATAAATGTACTGGCGTCGCTAATGTGGCTCTGGGATAATACCTTGGAAAACTAGACATTTGCGTCTCCGTCATTAATAATTTTATTAAAAAAAAAAGTTATTTTGATCAGTATAAGAGTTGTTGGCGGAATTATTGGGACCGCCATAGAACAAAAAAAAAAAGAATTTTTACTTTACATTGGTGAAGTGATGACGGGGATAAACTTAAGAATGGGTGGACCGATTTTCATGATCTGGATTTTTGTCGGCCTATTATCGCCACTGTCATTCTCAAGCGGGGATAGTTATGTCGGACTCGTACCGATCAAAACCTCATACCGTCTCGGGTCTTTAATGCCGAGGTGCCCTTGCACCTCGGCATTAAAGACCCGAGACGGTATGAGGTCCTGAAGGTCTCCTTAGACCTTCAGGAAATAAATTGAGCTGAAAAGCTAACCAATATAACTTGATTCTAAGGCGGAGTTTGCCGAGTCAGCTAGTACGCTATAAAACCTACATGCTATACCGATGAGACCGCATTTGATTATAGCGCAGTAAATATTCAAAAATATAGATAAAAAATTCCAAATGATATAAAGTACTATTGTATAGAGCCTCCTATCATATACTTTTTTATCTATATTAAATGTTTTCTTCTAAAACCAAACATTAAAAATAGACAACGTCAATTACGATATTCATAAAATTTGACATTGGTAATATTACGTATGCGGCCTTATTCATCAATAAGAATAATAGATAACATGAGTTTAAAAACTATTGCCGGTTTTTGAATTGAGAAATTGAAAAAAAATACTGGTTAAGTAGACATTGACGAAACTCAACTTCAATTTCTCAATTCAGAAACCGGCCATGATTGTATTGAACAAGACTTTTTGCCACCTTAGTAGTTTACTGTTCGGGTAATGTGTACAGAAGATAATTAAACTGAATTCATCGAGTATAATTTTAAACTTCAACATTACAATTTCGGTATAGTACATTAAGTTATTTATGACTCTTACATATAATGACTACACACTGTATTAAATTTACTAAAAACTGTTCATCATTCAGCATCATCATCCACCGAGACTTTTCCCAAGTTTCAGTTTAACTATGAAACGGCAAAACTTCGACATCGTTTATACTTATATTATCTATTATGATTACCACAGTAATTATTCATTATAAAAGACGTTATATACTGCCAGTGGGGACGCCGTTTGACCAGACGGGTGATCAGCCCTTCTATGTGGGGCCATTTCACCCATTTCCCCTAAAACGACTGTCATACATATTCGTATGGCAACCGGGACCGACATCTTAACGTGCTCTCCGAGGCACGACCAGACCAATGCAAATACTCATATTCATGCATACAAATATTTGCACTGAGCGGGGATCGAACCCGCGCCTCCTGCGTAGCGGCCGCTTTCAATACCGCCACGCCACGGAGGCTGTCTTCTTCTATAAAAGACGTTAGTAATTTCTTGAAATTTGAAAGAATAGAAAATATTTCACCAATGACAGTAACCGTGTTCAAACCGAACTAAACTGCATTTCCTTATCATCTTTATTCAATGACTTCCATTGATTAAAACGCTAGAACGCAGTATAGTTTAACTAGGTCTGCAAGGCGAATCGCTGCTTGCAATGTTGAGCTGAGTGAGACATCGTGAATCAGATTTTGAAAATTTTGAACAGTGATCATTCCTCCGTGGCAAGTCCGATTTTGAAAATTCTTTTTGAAAGTCAACTCTGGACATGCTTTCTGAGCGTGTAAAGTTTGGTCACAGTGTCTCGAGCGGTTATTATGTAATTCCATCTGGAATTTTTTTAACGGTGATCATTCCCTGTGGTAGCATTAATTTTTTCAAAATATATCCATAAACCTTCCTCTGATTGACCTCTTTAATCATGCCAAATTTGGTTCTGATTGGATTAGTAGTTTAGGAGGAGACCTGTGACAAAGAAAATCCTGAAGTCTGGTATGAGGAGCTTTCGCTCGACTTCGTCTCACTCAGCTCAACTAGATTACAATTACAAAAACACAGCTCTATGCATTACATATTATAAATAAACGGGTAAGTATATTATGTTGTTTGAATAATTTTGTTGTAACGGTCCACTAAGCAAATAATTTCTAAGTAATCATTTAATTTTAACTATCACTTTTCTAGGCTTTCAAGGTTGGAACCCACTTTACTGGGTTGTTATTAAAGCAACACAAGCTATAAAAAAATATCAAAACTCGTTTGGTTGCATCTGACTTGCTCTTTTTTTTTTTAAATAGCATTTATTTCACCAGTGTATCTTTCATGATTAACTTATTAGAGCCTAAGTAAGCAAGTCTGTTGGAATGAGGTGTCATAATGTTGCCTAGAGTGAATTCCTGGCTAGGAATATAGATTTTTCAAAAATACAGTTTTAGTTTTCATTAAAATCAAGCCTTAGAATCCTTTAAGTAGATTCTCACATCCGTTTTTCCATTGAGTACATTCTTACATCCGTTATAGTTTAGGATTTGGCTATCCACACCTACTTGAAAAATTCAACCTGTATACGTGATTCAATCAATGCTCGTCCGTCTCACCTTTATAAACAAAAACTGTTTTAAGTACTCTATAAAATATTGAAATAATGCATCACTTGTACTTTTGCACTATATATTTTTAATAAATTACACCTGACCGGTTTCGTCTCACTGCATTCTTAAACGCTTTTTTATATATTACAGTTACTAAGCATAGTGACCCTTCAATTTGTTAGAACTTCCAAACCTATAATATTTATAATATAGGTAACCCGAGGGGGCCATCTCGAAACCGGAGATGGCCCAGGGTCAGTCGGGGTGCGAGGGATATGCTCTATGGGCAACCTTACACCCCGGCGTCTGCAGACCCGAGACGACGTGCGGTTTTAGTCGGTTCAAGCCCGACATAACCGCCCCCGCTGGCCGGCGGGGGGGTATCAGAGGGGATTTCCGTACGAAAAAAAAAAAAAGGTAGATCAAAAGAATTTGTAATACCAGGGGCCTATTGCATAAAACTACAAGTAACAATTTACAGGCGATTTTTCTTACAAACTTGTAGAAACCATCGTTACAGGCGTTGCATAAAGAAAAATTACAAACTTGTAAGTACCAATGAATTTTACAATTTTACAGGTGAATTTATACAATTTAACAGGTGTTGCATATAAAATCTTACAAGTTACAGGTTCCAAATCTACAATCACCTGTAAAATTGTAGTATTATTCAACCCACCTCTTTAGCCCTGTAACTTCATTACAATCGGTGTTTCATTTTGTCGTGAGAATGTTGTATAGCAGCAGTTCATCCTCTGATGAAGAAAATGAGGTACTAAATCGTCAAAGAAGAATAGTGCAACGTCAAAGAACATTCAGACCATTTTGAGGTTAATGAACGTTTTCGAATGTCTAATCACAAACTTGAAGAATTATTGAATGTTATTGGTTACAAACTTACCCCATTAATTAATAGAAACCATGCTTTATCATCAAAACAGAAGTTGTGTATAGCCCTATACTGGCTTGGTAATGGTAGTCCATACCATGGAAGGGGCATACTTACCATTGTATTTTTTCCTATATTTTGCCAGAATACATCTCTGGTATATTTATAGTCTTTTGCGTGAGGCACCAAACCCAAAGCTTTAGCATGATCATGGATTTCCATCCATTTCTGAACCTTATCATTTTTTGTTAGTGTATCCGAAAATGGGCCAAACAACAACTCTTTGTTGTCACGTACCGCCTTCAACACCTCCAACTTGCTTCCGTTTTTATAAGACATAGCAAACATAAAAAGGCAAATACAAAGCTAGACCGGAAACAACAAAACAGATTAGACTTTTGTACAACAAAGATCGAGAATATAGGTTATGTTGACTATGAGGCCGGATTGACTTGTAATGGTGGTTTACAGGTCCTGTAAAATTGTACTATTTTATGCAACGCTTGTAATTGTACATGGTGCATTACAAGTGCCTGTAATTGTAAACTTGTCGAATTGTAACTTGTAGTTTTATGCAATAGGCCCCAGCTCTAAATAAAAAAAAATAATAAAGACTTGAGAAAGTCGTGAGGCGAAACCGGTAATGTGTAATTTATTAAAAATATATAGTGTACAAGCACAAATGATACATTATTTCAATATGTGTAGCAAATTCCACCAAATGCCATGAATCAACAGTATAAATAGTACTCTATAAAAATATCAAGCTGCCCAAAGGTCCAATGTACAATAGAGGCAAAGCTCTACAAAACCAAAGCAAGAGACATTGGCTACCAGAGCTAGAGAACTATTTGCTTAGTAGGATCCGAATGTATGTTTCATCTAACGATCTAACTGTAGTCAGTTTAAACAACCTTTATGTCGGTAGCGTTGAACTTAGTTTAGTTGCTTGCAATATTATTGATTACAATTTGTGCCGGGCAATATTGTGATAAACTGTAGGTTAGATATTTGTAGGTAAAATAAGCCAAGGTGAGATAGGGTTAAGATAATGCGTTCACGAAACAGGTACAGCTTATGTGTATGGGGCCCAAGCCAACCTCACCTGCAACTGGGTGCACCTGCTAAATAACGGACGAGGTTCTGGCGCAGGCGCATCTCTCGGGGTTGGGAGGCCATCGGCAGTTGCTCCTAGAAAAGCCGACATACCACTCAACAAACACATTAAGCGGACCTCAAGCTCCAAAGTGCAACCTTTGAATGCAACTAGGAAATCGCTAGGAAGATGACAGTTGCAGCTTTTGAGAACTTTGAACATTTATACTATTATAAAATTGTAAATTAGTATTGTCTATGCATTGACCATTTAAAAAAAATGCATTCTGTTAATTGAATCAGCTAGTTTAAAGTAAGAACCATAAACCGGAATTGTTCAAAACTGTTATAGGAATAATTATATTATACAGTTGCAATAACGCGTGTCACGAAATAATTCCGACTGTACCTGTACCGCTGTGACTACAGGAATGAGGTATTCTGGCGAGTCAGATGCATACATAGTAAACGGATTTGCGCGTATTTTGACAATAAAGCAAAATGCCAAGTGACACAAAATAGATTCACAAAATGCCATTGTTTGAAACAGAATTTTGAAGGATTTTTACTAAAAACTGCATATTACAATCGCATGAAATCTGGTATTAATTTAACTTCTGTCATTCAATAAGCATATTGGTACTTTCTTAAAAAAATACATATTATTCAAATTATAAAAGTAAAAATAAAAAAAGTTCGTTGACACTTTTCTCCTAAAGTTCACTTCTTTTCACACATACCATATCAACACCTATTATGTGTTGAGTATATTTATATTAAATATATTATTAATGTATAATATTCTACGCTTACCCTACAGTACACTATCTAGACCCAAAGTAAGCATAGGTTAACTATCTTAATAATGTGCCCGGCAGATGACAATAACCGCGCCCCCTATTACATTGGGACCTTAACATAACTGGCGAATCGTGGGTGTGTAATACACATCTGCCTACCCCTTCGGGGATACAGGCGTGAAGTTATGTTATGCTAGACCAATGCGATAGACATAAAAAATAAAAATGTAATTAATGTTGAAAAGAACTTTCTTATGCTGCAACTGTCTCTGTGAAACGCATTTTCTTGTGTAAAAATAATGTTTTAATTTCAATTCGAGGTAATTGAAATAACTATGGCTCTGTTGAATTTCGTTTTGTAAATAGTAGACACATAGACCACCGACAGAAGAGATAATATATTGAACTATATTAAAAATTAGTTTTAGAGCTCTTTGGCGTTAAACAATGCAAAAGTAATACATATATACCAAATAACTTATATCGGAAATTTAGGCAAAATTAATTATCTTTTTTTTTAATATGTATTTAAAGTAGTATTTAGGAATTTTAGATGTAAAACGTTCGAGCCTTACGTAGCTATCGAGAATTTGGTGAATTTGGAGAATGGATTGGCGTAAAACAGGGCCATTCATGGTTTTTTTTTAATAGTATAAGTTTTCAGATGTACACATCTGCAGTGCCAATGCGAGAACCCTTTGAACGTTAAAGGTTAACGCACTCATATCAGCTCGGTGCCGGAATGGCAACGTCTAAATAGGAAGATATAGAGAGGTCAAACTGCCTAACATGGTATAAAATTGGTGCCTATTCTCATAGGGTTGTCACCATAGAGCAAATAAAGAAAAGGCGGTCTGAATAACTGTTCACTGTTCTTTCGGGCCTACCCTGACTTGATGGTGATATTCTTAATTTAAACAGAGCAAGGAGAGAAGGTGACCCTAAGGCCGCATTCGCGGTTCGGTTACTCAGTGTACCGCAATGAATCGATGGCGCCATCGTCGTGGAAATAGCTCCGTAATGTGCCATTCACGAATTCCTATGTGATGGAAATGAAGCTTAGCATGCGTTGCCGGAATTACTGATACAAAGATATTAGTCCATTCATGAGAGTCCACTCATC
Organism: Cybosia mesomella; assembly: GCA_946251805.1. NCBI lineage: Eukaryota > Metazoa > Arthropoda > Insecta > Lepidoptera > Erebidae > Cybosia > Cybosia mesomella. Next base: position 1,232,788 of record OX276403.1, on the reverse strand, counting down.
CCTTTAGCTTACCATCAGGCGAGGTAAAATCATTTTGACGTGCAATACATAAAACAAGAAGTTAAACAGAATAGAGGTGTCTGATTCATTTCTAAAACGTGTGATTTCAAACTATGAGTGACTCTGAAGGTTTAACAGGCTCACGAAAACGTAGACAGGTTTTGTTTTGACAGATCATACGTAATACCAAAGTCGTCTTTAAGTTTTTCTTTCTAGACGAATTGTAATCACGCGTTTTGAAACGGTGGCGTTACTAAATTGATTTAGTTTAGCCGATATTAATTCGTTGTAATGTTGTTATGCGTGTGACAACCCTAATACTTGAGTGCGTACTTCTTTATGTAAATGGTCTCCCATGTTACATTAAATTAAAATCGTTAATGTTTTTATACAATAAAATCAATGAATATTATTAGTCACATAACAAACGGCATCATTAGATCTAGATTAATATTATCATTATCAAATCGTTCTATACGCGCTACATTTTTATATGATTGGAAATTGAGACACCCAAGTGCCAGGTACGAGTTCCATAAAAAATATTAACCTAAAAAACGTTACAAATTCGCTGCCAGGTGGCGCTGATCAATATAAATCACAGTTTAGTTAAGGCAATGATTAAACAGTAAATAAATATCGCGATCCAATATCGTTATGTCGGAGCAAGGGGATATCCGAAGGGATTTCCGCACGAAAAAAAAAAGGTACGGAACCCATTTGCACATAAATAGGTCCAAGGCAGTAGCTCTTGCAATGTTGAGCTGAGAGTGCCCGGTACATCCGATTCCAAGTTTTCTTTTTCTGATCGGTACGTATGACCATGGACCACATTTTGGCGCCAAAATTCAGGTTTTGCAAATTGTAGTTTTTGAGAAATCAGCTTCTGAATTTTTTGTTCGGTGATTATTCCTCCGTGGTTCTTCATAATTTAAATTTGTATAGCCTATGTCCGTCACATCACTATCATCATGATTATGCTAAAAAAAATTAAAATCAGTCGGAAGGGTCTAGGCGCTAGAGGGACAAAACCAAATACATCGAGTGGAGTGAAAGGAGCTTCCGCTCGACTTCGTCTCACTCACAGCTCAAATATATAATGACAAGATCGTGATATATAGCGACTGTCCAATTCCTGCTTAACCATATTGAACAAGTAAAAAACCCGCACTAGACTGTCACCTCTCAAACTTACCGTCACATATAACTTTTGTTTAATACTATTTAATAAATTAATAAAAATACTAGGAATTCAGTGCAGGGTGCGACTGAAATAAATTGAGCTGAACGAGCAGGACTCTTACTTGAAAAATAAGGCATCTTACTACGGTCGCGCGCATAGTTAAGGCCGCGCGCTCGTGAAACTGCTTTTCGATGATTATTCCTCAATGGTACATTGTATTTGAACAGTTGACCCCTCTAAACACTCAGCGGTGTCTACACTATCACCATGGCAAATTTGGTCAAGATCGGTATTATAGTGCCAGAGGAGTACAGTCTCGACCAAACGGCTTAGCCACGTATAAGAGCTTCGCTTCGCTCAGCTCAATAACATTGTTAGGACAGTAATACGATGATGATGGTGAACGGCATCATTATCTCAAGTATATGATCTCAATTCAATCATCTAATGAACAATTCAATGGTTTATCTTCCGTATTTTTGTGATGACGGGACTATAAAGCGAGGAATTGACCTTCGAAGGAACAAATCTCCCATATCACAGGACTTGGAGATGTTTTAATATGTAAGGACTACGGGTCAGGTTTTCTACACTAACTTAATAAATAGGGAAACACGTTATGATAGAGTAATTGCTATCTTACATAATGTGGTATCAATGGTAAATAAATGATTTTGATGGGAATACATTTATGTCTTGTCAAACTAGTTTGTTTTCATAACAACAATAATCGGCACGTTTGAATATGCATTTACTTTAAGATGGCTGTGATTATTTGTACAAAATAATAACGAGAAATGATAAATGTCAACTACAGTCAACTGTCAGATTAATGACAGATGTCATTCTAATGAACGCATTGAAATATCTATTTCTTCTTTTTATGAATGGCTTCTGCAGCAGAATCGCCGCAATTTCGCCAATGTGAAGTAAAATATACAATGTGTATAAAATTACTAATGGCGAGACGCCCATGTCCTGTATCCGATAGGATATGACATATTTATTCAAAAACAGTTGAATGAGATAATCGATTGTTGGGGTGACACAGGTGACAGCTGACAGTTGACTTATTTTTTTCGCTTGTCAATTTTTTAAGCACATGCTAAATATATGAGAGGTCATATTGAAAAGTATTGATAATAATTATTTAATTACTACTTACTGCAACCCAGTGGACCTGCCTTGGAATCAAAACAATAACCGGCGAAAGGTGGGCTTTTAATATGCCTCTACCTACCCTTTTGAGGATGATACAGAATACATTTAAATGATGTATCTGTATTTTAAAAATATTCCATATAATTGTCTTGATTTATTTAGGTAGTGTATGACTTGACTCATTTAGAAACGTCTTTTTTTTCTTTCTTTTAATAATATTTAGGATAAATGTCAATTGAAAACTGTAATTAATTGTACATATAGCATTAATGTAATCACACGATTTGAGCTTATTTAGCATATACTGGAAGTCCCAAGATGTATATTGATATAAATAATAATATTATTTGTAATCTTCATTTTAAACCTATTAATTGAATTATACACGATTTAGGAGATGTTCTAAACCTACACTTGGGTCGCAAGTCCCAGGCACTGTCCCGAGTTCCCAACTCAGCAACGCGATGGACCCGGCACCCGCACGGAGAATCCATGGATTGCTAAGATTACGGTCTCATTTCATACGTCCTATCATATTATTAGGGTTCAGTAAAACCGAGTTTATCCGACTTTCGATTGAACCTGGACATTATCCGAGCACTCCATATTAATTGACGTGTATGCTCGGATGAAACGGATGAATCGGGCTATCCTGTCTAACTTCGGTCGTCCTAGCGAGAAAATCTGAATGCCAGTTTTTCTAGTTATAAGTTTTATTAACATCTATAGAGGCACAATCGGACTATGATTTGTCATAAGCTTAGATGTTCATCCAAGCGCCAATCCCGATTGCATCCAAAACTTAACACTTGTGAGCTTGGAGTTCACTCTTCTACTCCTCCATTCCATTTTGGTTTTTTATGAGGATGACAGCCGTTGCAGCTCCGTCAGAGCTTCGTCCATCAATCAGCAGGCCTACCATGAAACGTACATCTGCAATTGCGGATTGAACTTTCGTGTAATCGGGACCATGAAACGCACTTATCCTGCAATCGGGTCCGAAGACGGCACATGACAGTTCATTCGGCCTAAACCCTACCATGAAACTACCTGAAACTGCGAAATTCGGAATTTTGACAGCCCGCCAAAAAAAAAAAAATGAAAACACGATACTATACGACTTATTTCAAAAGGTCGAAAGGTTATCATAATCCAATACAAACGGATGTATTTTTTTATATGTTGTTAATATGTTGAAATATATTGTAAACGAAAACCTCCTTGATATGTTTGATTCAGTCCCGAACAAACTTTATGGTCCGGACCGAAATAACGAAATCCGAAGTAACTTCATGGTACCTAAATGACACTTCTTTCGTTCGTGTTCCGTGCGGGCCCTCAATTGAGAATGTACGTTTCATTACCAGCGGCCTACAGTAGATGTACTGACTTGTCACATGCTTAGATCTACTAAGAAAACAAACTTAAAATGATTCAGTCAATTAGAATCTTGGTATTCTAATCAAATCCCACGCTTATTTCAAACTGTAACTTTTTTTTAATAAGAGTCCGAAAACGTACATTACTTGCTAGTATGCTAAATAAAATCCCCTAACCAAGCTAAATTGCTTGTTTTAGAGGGATTGCATCGGTAACATTCTGGGTGGTGTCCAAACCAGCAACCATACGATTGTCAGATCTAAACCTTAGATATACGTTACAACTGCTTTCAAAAACGGCTAGACAGAATGGACTTTCGACTAAAATTCACGGTCAGTCTAATCTACAACGCTAAATAACATATCATATTTATAAGTGTCGAGTTTTTATTCTTAATCAAGACCAGGCACACTCAACACTCAAACAGGCCCAGTCATGGTCCGATAGATAAACGTGACAAGTGCGTTCGCCATTTTTTTGTAAATTTTATTGCGTTCCTAAATAATTCCGATGCGACACTACTAAAAAAAAGTTGAGTATGACTGTTCACGATAAATATATGAAACTATAAATCACAAGAAGTATGTTTACGGGCATCAACGCGATTGAATTAGAGTATGTACACGTACAGTCAGCGTCAAAAGTAGCTTAACACGTTCCCTGTACAATAGCTTTAAAAGCTCTCATGAAATAATTCAGAGTTCAGATTTAGATGTACGTACACAATATGTGCTGAAAGATACCTACACCGTATGAATCTGATTTTAGCTCTTTCAATAGAAAAAAAAAATGAAATATTTTTTATAACATTGACCTGAGTAACATTACAAAACTATTGAAATAAAAATAAACAAAAATAAACGAGTTTTTTTTTCATTGTATAAACTTTGAAATGTTATGAATGTTTGGAAATTTGTTAGTGTTCAGCTACTTTATTGCTGAATTTACAATACATACCTACGCTTATTGTGTTAATTTTCGTAAATATAATTGAAGATCATGGAATGCAAAAGTATAAACGTTTGCTGTTTTAAATACAGCTTAGTTTTTAGGAATTAACCTTAGATCTCAGATTATAATGTTTATTCATTTCTACTAAGTGCTCTACGAACGAATTAGAAAAAGGAAAATGATAAAACTAACCTCGCTCATTTGCGCGGAAGTTCAATGTGACATTTAAAAAAAAGTATTTCTGAATTTATATTTCTTATGGCGCGCTAAGTGAAGTGTATTTTACTGAGGAAAGTATAGAGTTATTACAAAATTTAAAATAGATTTGACAATTCTAGTCTTTTTTTTTTTGCAATATTTTTGGCTTGGCTACGAAACTTCGAACCACAGATTAAACAAACAGGTTATCATTATATATTCTTCATCATCTATTTTTTTAAAGTTATGTTTGGCGCGTTGTTATGTAATTTTTTTTCCATCTCCATCAAATTTAAAAAATTTGATGTCTGCGACTTTCACTGTGTAATAGTCTAAATTCATTAATAGCGTGTTTTTTTTTTGTTTTATTCACGACTAAGTAATATAAATTAATTGCGTTTGGAATCAATGGTTTCTTGAATTTTACCTACCGTAGTTACTTTCATGTTAAAAATGTAAATGTCAGTTTCAATACTATTATAAGTTACGACACTTTCTCGTAAATGAGCTATTTTCATTGCGTGCTTGAGCTTTTTATTAACAATGCACCGTTTTATGTTCCCTACAACTGTGCTAGCGGCCCTAACATATTATTATAATGGGTGATGAAAATGATTTAATTTATTAGTTTATGAGAGGAGAGCGCCGAGAGCGAGTATTTTACTTATTTAGTCGCGATAAACAAACGTGAGATTTCTATGAAACTCAATCAGCGTTATCTAGCAGCAAGTATATGGAACATTTTAGTTTTCGTGATCAAATAGGTTAAAAAACTCACTTTCGGCAGGCTGTATTATTACGAACCATATCGCTGTTTCTGCAGTCTTTCTACTACTACTACTTAGTGTCTAACCCACCATCTACCCTACCGGTCAAAGGATCTATAATATTGTTTTTCTTGTTTTTATTAAGAGAATTTATTTCAATTTAAGTTAGTAGTAAGTTTTATAACGGTATAGGTTATTTCTATGTTAATGTATTAAATACTGAATTTAAAAAAAAAGAAATAAAAAGAAACGAAACGATATCGAAAAAAACTACTCGATCTAACACAAGAAAAAAATATTAATAATAAATATTTTCTTTTCAGGAATATTGACTTTTATTTCAAAAATTCCTATATAACTGTTCTTAGACTGTTACTGTTAAATTACTTATATATATACAAGATAAGGTTTTTAGAACAAACTGTCACAATCGATCAAATATACGACAAGGCGTTTTACCAATATATTCACAATGCGTAGGTACTGCTAAAAAGTGCAATGCCCTGCCTCAGTCTGTGTTTCTGGAAAGCTATAACCTGGGAGTCTTAAGAGTGAACAGGTTACTTCTAGGCTAGCGTGCTCCGCCATCGACCAAATTCCATCATCACTTAACAACAGGTGATAGTGGTCAAACACGAGACTAAAGATGGTCCCGCAGTCAGATCTTTGACCGATTATAACTTATTTTTACAATTTAGAAGCTGATTTAGATTGTTGATTGATTGATTGTTGTGTGAACTTATTACTATAGGCTGACCAAAGCTCAATATTAGATGTTGTCCCTCAATAGGAACGCACGCATTGTATTTACTTCTGTCGTCGATGACGCAGTGGGTTAGCATGACTCAAGTTCGATTCTTGAGTCGGACAAGGTGTTACTGAGTTTTTCAGCAGCAGCACGGATTCTGATACAGGTTCCTTTCCCTTTCCTCTAAGAGTCACAATGTCATGATCTGTGCTACAAGACGACACTGCTATTGATTCTACTACTACTACGACTTACAGCAGCAATGGGAGCAGAAAAATATAACGTTATAAGCAGCGAAGAACAAGACGCAATATGTTACAACTACGACTACAACGACTCTGGGTTTATAGCGGAACGAGTGGGAAATAAAAAGTTCCAATCGTCATCACTGGGGACGAACGAAACGTTTTTTTCCACTCGTACCCAGTGGGGACGACCGGGAATAAAATTGATAGAGTTGTTGCATTACTGATGTAAATAGTAGCCATTTTAAAGCCGAGTGGTGGATAACGATTGCAATTGGAATGCCGTCTAAAATACTTACCCACGAAATTCAGGGGTCTACAAATCATTTATCATTATCTTAGCATTGTTCTCAGTTGCATCTGAGGCCGTGTCCGGCTCCTCCCTTTGGTTTGGCTTATACAGTTTTTATTGGAGCGACTGCTGTCAGTCATCTCAACCCGAGAAGAAAACCTGCGCTAGAGTCTCATCCATTCAATCAACTGGTGTACTAATTAGCTGGCAGGTGAGGTTGATTTGGACCCCTCAGGTGGGGCCCCATACACTGCTAAATCCAACCCTGCATGTTATAAAATATGAGATTTCAACTTTCATTAAGTAGGTAATTGATAAGAACATGCGATATAGAAATATACGAAGAAGCCTTATCGGTCGGCTGCTTACGCCATTGTGTGACCACTATCAAGAGGCAACCACACACAGGTTTGTGTAACGCTGAATGCTATTGTAATCAATAGATTAACAGCAGTTTTCGAACCACTGCCGGATTTACGCACAAAATAACTAAGTGGTACCTAGTTTCGTTTGAATGAATCCGGCCCTTTCGGCCGGATTCATTCAAACGAAACTACACGCTGTCCTTTAAATAATGACGTTCGTCAACATTCACTCTTTGGTTCTATACTAATCGGTAAAAAAATCTCTATCTATCTAAGCAGTATCTATCTTTCATACTTATTGAGATAGTCTTTACGCACTTCAGTTAATCAATGAAGTGCAAAAAGATAAAATTCGCAAATTCGGAGAGGCCTACGCATATGGCCAGCAGAAGATGGGCATTGGTCTCTCCCAAAGTGCGCAGTATCACCGTATCACCCGATAGAATAGAAGGAAGTAGGTAATTACATAGGACAGGTTATATCTTATACGTACTAAAAGTCTTAGAGCGGCCAAGATTGCTAGTCTAGACACTTCGTGTGCTCACAGGTACAGTGGTGTGATATTCCATTAGGTACTTAATGATAAATCCGATAAAAGTACCTTTTTTTTTTCGTTTGGAAATCCCTTCGGATACCCCCCCGCCGGCTAGCGGGGGCGGTTATGTCGGGCTTGAACCGTCTAAAACCGCACGCCGCGCCTTCTCGGGTCTTAAGACGGGTTGCCCATAGAGCATACCTATCCCTCACACCCCGACTGACCCTGGGCCATCTCCGGTTTCGAGAAGGCCCCCTCGGGTTTGAGAACCACGGTGTCTCCGTCTTGCCCCGGTTTTTGGAAGGGGCGCTAGTCGCCCCGCCGTCCCGGCCTGCTTCTACTGGGGTGACAGGCGGCCTCACCTGCCACCCCCTCGCGTGTAGTACCTATCAACCTTATTTTCTAGCAGATTGTACGTGGATTCTACCGATTTGCATTGCGAAATTGGCACTAAGCGTGAATGGAACCTTCATGTGTGCTACTTTATGATTCAAAAATATTGTGAATAGCGAGTAGATCCATAGTCCAGATTCAGGAGTGGATACAGGACTTTGTCCAGGGGACAAATATAATGAATTTTATTCTAATAAAAAATGAAGCATGAATCAGACACGGGACGGGGCACACCATCACTCCTCCAGTATTCCCCCATAACTGATTCCACTTTTCACTTTATGATCTAACAATGATGTTATTTTTTCCTGGTATACACTGCGCTGTAGGTATTAATATATTACAACAATGACCACGCAAAACAAAATTTAGACTGCCAGTGACCCCTCCTACCGAACTCCAAAGGAAAATTGTTAGTTTTATTTTTTTTCGGGTTAAACCCTAATTCGACTGGGCTAAGATTGGTGTCGCGTAGTCGCGGCGACGCCAGGCCGCTCATCCATCGGGTCAGGACGTGCGAGCTGGCCAGGCTCACCGTCCGGCCCGTTGGTGGATGACGCGACGCAGCGACGCCGCGACGGGAAAAGTTAGTTGGTTATTTTTGGATAGTTGTATGTACCTGGGGTTTGTTCCGAGAGAAATCTTCATTACTTTGGGCGGTTTGCTTCGCGTAAATCGGCCTTAGTTCTTACCAGCACGTACCATGATTCAGCTCGCCATCTGTAGTTAAAACGTACACTGATTCCCACCATTCTACATATTGCAATATACCTAACCTCACACCCAAACGTTTGGTGTCTTAGGTGCGAGGCTACGTACAACATAGAAATATCTTACACGTACATTTATCTATTATAATTAATTAGTCAGTTACATGCTCTACGAGATACGAGTCATCGTAGTTTGTTAATGGCAGCCAAGTCTGCCAATTACCTTTTGCTATCTCTGGCAGCCAAGTCTGCCAATTACCTTTTGCTATCTCTGGCAGCCAAGTCTGCCAATTACCTTTTGCTATCTCTGGGTGCACCACAGGACTATTTAACTTTGTTAATGAGACTTCGTATTGCAGCACCGAAGGTCTCCTATAACAGACTGATCATGGCCTTTCGCCCAGTCTAAAACTCACGAGGTTTTCGCATTGCAGTATCGAAAGACCTCCTTTAACTATTTCACTTTGTTAGAGAGACTTCGTATTGCAGTACCTACCGACTGATCCTATCCCTAACAGACTGATCACGGCCTTTCACCCAGTCTAACACTCACGAGGTTTTCGCATTGAAGTATCGAAAGAACTCTTAATGTAACTGATCTCCAAGAACATTAGAAACTTTCATAAAGTTAGGCATCTCAAGTTTATGCATTTAGATGGGAATCTCTACACTATTGTCTTAGTGCTACCACTTAGCTTATTATTAGATGAGCCGCCACCATGCTGGACGCCTCCATCAAACACCAATCACTTTACTTTGCACTTATTAAATTCTACTAAGGCTATTGATGTAGTTCAAATGACTGAAAATGAAGCGGCAAACGCCACAGACAACATAGAGCACATAACCATAAACTATAAATACTCTGACTAGTTTATTACAAGTCTTTTGGCCTAACAATATTAATTTGACTCTGCTACCTTTTTACTTCGCGAACTGCGCGACAATTGGTATGCACCGCTCGTTAGCCGCTTGTCGCCCGCTTCTCGCGCCGCTGTCTTCGAGGCCAGTTGCATAATATAAATGTATGCATTGAAATACGCCACTCCCCGCGTAACCGCCGCCGCTGACTTCGTGACCAAGGCCTAAAAGTTCACTCACGGATTTATAATAGAATAGGTAGGAGGGGTGGACCCCCTAGGTTGGTGTCGTAGAAGATGTTATATGCATGCCAATGGTTTCATTACCATGGATGCCCATGGCAAGCGGGTACCGAGCTCCGAGGTGAGAGCCTTGGATGCGACCGAGACTACCGCTGCTAAGATAACGATGACTGCTATCCGTCCCAGTGTGAAACCAAACTGTACAAGCTTTCTACACGCCTACTTTAGTCCACGTTCAACTTTACCGTTCGATAGTCAACATTAAATTGCTGAATGTGCTGACTTGAAACGATTGTGTTTACGGTGAGCATTATCTACACGCTCTTTTTAGGGTTCCGTTGCCAAATGGCAAAAAACGGAACCCTTAGATTCGTCATGTCTGTCTGTCTGTCCGTCCGTATGTCACAGCCACTTTTTTCCGAAACTATAAGAACTGTGCTGTTGAAACTTGGTAAGTAGATGTATTCTGTGAACCGCTTTATGATTTTCACAAAAATCGAAAGAAAACAATAAATGTTGGGGGCTCCCCATACCTACTTAGAACTGAAACTCAATTTTTTTTTCATCTAACCCATACGTGTGAGGTATCTATGGATAGATCTTCGTAAATGATATTGAGGTTTCTAATATAACTTTACTCTAAACTGAATAGTTTGCGCGAGATATACTTCCAAAGTGGTAAAATATGTCCCCCCCCCCTGAAACTTCTAAAATAAGAGAATGATAAAACTAAAAAAAAAATATGATGGACATTACCTACCATATATAAACTTCCACCGAAAATTGGTTTGAACAAGATCTAGTAACTAGTTTCTTTTAATACGTCATAAATCGTAAAACGCAATTTAAATTTCATTCAATCAACTCAAATGTAGAATTTAAAGAAAAAGCATTATTATGTTACTTACTGCTACGGAACCCTTCATAGGCGAGTCCGACTCGCACTTGGCCGCTTTTTTTCATACCAAGTGGTATTTAATGTACACGCGAATGTAGCATAGCATCAATTTGTGAGTTCATCCCGTCTTCATACTTTATTACAAGTAGGTAATACCGGCAGTTCAATTAAATGAAATGAAATCTTTATTTGCAAGAAACATGGTTCAACAATGTGTAATAGGTTGACATATTTTAATAAGTGCAGCATGTTTCACCGTATTCAGTGTGCAAAAATAAAGTTTAGGTTTAAACTTCGTTTAAGTTAAACTAATTTCTTAGTAGTTTGCAAGCTATAATATGTTGTTTCTTTATAACACACATCTAGTCAATTTTAAATCTAATATGATACATTTTACCTTGTTATATAATTATTATACATTTTTAGTTACTGAATTACAATTTTTAAATTTCATTATTAAATTGCATTGTTAAATTACATTTGATGAAATTTTTTAATTGTGTTATTAAATTCTATTATGAACTTCCATTTAGTACTAAATTGCATTACAAAATTACATTAATCAAATTACATTATTAAAGCTAAATTTATTATTATCACAGACATGTCAAAATTTAATGCAAAAAATAATAAATAACATGCAAATTATAGAAATACAAATTATGAATCTCCCATGTAGGTATGTCAAGCTAGAACCCAAGCAGCACAAAAGGCTGCTTAATAGCCGAATAACAGATTTCCAAAACGCTTAAAGCCTAATAAGGAAGCTGCATTAAGTCTGTATACGACCTTATACAGCTCTTATAACTCTTAAATGGGCACAAATTATTCAGCCTTGGGTTCACATAGCTGCTTAAGAGCTGTGTAGCAGCAACTTAACAGTGTTATAAAGGGTAACAGCACAAATTATTCAGCCTCAAGTTCACATAGCTCTTAAGAGCTGTGTAGCAGTAATGTAACAGTGTTATAAACGGTATCGACAGTACTTTGCGCTGAAATCCGACTGATTATGAGATCACAAGTTACTCTTTATTCAGAAAATATGTCATTATGTATGCTCTAATACATATTGTAAACCGCGAAACGCTACTTGCGGCCTGTGTAAAATTAAGTGAACAGCAAACTGGGTTTAATAAGCAATCCTGCCTTGATGGACATATGCATTTATGTTACGTGAAGTGAATTGGAAACGATACATGGTGGATAATATTCATATTCCCTGGTTACATTGTTTTACATATTATTAAAGGAAAAATGATTGGGAATTTAATTTTACTGACATTATACATATATATTATCTAAGAAAATTTTAGTGCGCCATGAAAATATTTTGTTTTTAATTAGTTTTGTGATTTAAATAAGCTGTGATGTAAACTATGACTAAATAATTTGTAGTGCTTTGAAAAGAATTATAAGATAAACAGTTATTATTACGATATTAGGAAGTAAAAACTAATGCAATACATTTTATTTCTTGCACAAAACATCGTAAAGGTTGAAAAATCAATCAGAATATGTTTAGGTTATAAAATAAAATGGTGGATTTTTGTTAAACAGTAACGTGAATAGTTAAAACTCTAATATTCTACAACAAGCTGTCTAATAGCTCACTAGTGCGCTGTTATTCTACAAAAAACTGAATAATATTAGACATGTGAACTGTATACAGCTATAAGCTGTTTTCTTTACTTTTAATTGTTCACAAGCTCTACCTTTAGCCATGATGTGAACAATTAAACAGTTATTATACTGACTCTTTAGGGATCCCTATAGTATTAAATCTAAAACCATCCGCATGGATAACTTCCATTACAAAATTGTCAAAGCGGTATTATTTAGAACACTATTTTACGCGTGCGCGAAGCTTTTTAAGATGGGTAGTAAGATATAATAATATATAATTAATATATTTATTACTTTTTATTGTAAAATTAAATTGTACAACAGCATAAACGCAATATTTCACCCTCAACATTCAGCCGTTAATTCTATACATTAGTTAGTCTATAAGCAGCTGCGAGGCATCTAGTGAATGTTTGAATAGCCGCTATGCAGATACTATCAATTGCAGTATAAAGGCTGTTTAGCGGTAGACATATTCAGGTACCTATAAGCTGTAATATGGGCCACATTATCGTCCATTATACAGCCATTCACTTCAAAATAGTTCACACGTGCCCCTTTAATAAGTCAGTGTAATAGGAGTTCACAAATATCTTCTTAAACAGCATTTGGCGTAATTTTAAGCACTAAACAGGCCTTACTACGGTTTAGGCATTAGAAAAGGTTAGAAGCTGAATAGAGTCATTAAAAACATACCTTTATAGCACTCTTAGCGTACTAATGGTGGTTTTGTCGATCTTAATCAGCCTTAATACAGCTTTTAATTAGCTAAAGCTGTTTAAATATCACTGACCGCTATTATGCAGCTGTAGCATCACCAGTGTCCTCTTAGAAGCGTCTTAATGCGCACAGAGTTTCAAATAAGTCTAAAAGTGAGTAGTTATACAGCTATCTGTGCTACTTGGGAAATCAGTTAATTTAAATTATTTTAAAAATATTGTTTTTCTTCATTAACCAGTATTGGCGTGCGGTTTTAGTCGGTTCAAGCCCGACATAACCGCCCCCGCTGGCACGCGGGGGGGGGCGGGTATCCGAAGGGATTACCGCACGATAAAAGAAAAAAAAAAAGGTACCTATTTGATTAGTTTATTCGTTTCTTCCCGTCATGAATTCTTGTATTGTGTAAAAGCCCTTATCAATAAGCCACTTTTTTATGTAGGTGAGAAGCGACTTAGTGGCAGTTCCCTAATATCTCTAGGTATTTTATTGAACACCCGTATACACATACAAAAACTGTTTTTATGTTGTAACGTTGTGGATGTATGTGGCAACCTCAGCTTGGTAGGATCTCTACTCAGAAACTTTTTATCTTCGCATGCTTTAATAAACAAGTCAGGGTGTTTTTTGACAAATATTCCAATTTCATGTATGTAGACGGATGTCAGTGTTAAAATATTTAATTCCTTAAAAAGGGGCCTACAGGAATCAAGTGGTGCAGCTCCACAAATTGCTCTGACACATTTTTTTTGAGACAGAAAGACTTAATTTATATCAGTCGAATTTCCCCACAGCAGTATTGCATACCTCAGTAAAGACCCCACATACCCATGATAGGCCATCAATGCAGTCCTTTCATTTGTCAGTTTCCTGGTCTTCCTGAGGGCAAATACGAACCTGTTTACACGTTTACAGACTTTATCTATTTGGGCCTTCTAGTTACAATGTCTGTCAAGCGCTAACTCCCAGGAATATAGTCTCACTTTCTTGCGCGATTTCTTGATTTTCGATTTGTATTTTTATATTTGGTACCGTGCCGTTATAGTGTTTGTGTTGTGTTATTTTTGTCTTCGATAAATTCGCAGTCAGATTGTTAGACCTTAAACAGATCAAACTGTAGGAAGTTCAATTGCCGTCTTAAATGTTAACTTTTCCAATTAAAATTAACAATATAACCTCGGTGAGGCATCCCATCAAATTAGTATGAAAGCACTTCTGCCGTCCTCAAGCTAAAAAGCGGCTAAGTGAAAAAGCAAATTTCGAGGGAGTGCTGAAAAATGAGGGCATATTTTACAACCTATGCTAGTATTTGCTATAAATCTGTAATTAAATATATCCATCCACTGTTAAATGACAAGGTAATTACAGATTTATAGCAAATACTAGCATACTAGATGTCTTTTTTTGTTTCTTCTGTAGCCGCAAGGCTACAGAAGAAACAAAAAAAGACATCTTTTCTTTAATTGCAAATTGAATTGGTAGTAACCGTAATTGATTTTACAATAGTGAAAATGTCATCATCTAGTGAGAATGGAGACCCTAATTTACAAATAGAAGAGAAAGGAAAAGACATAATTTTCAATCTGTTGCCGTCAAGGTCACAAAGCATTTATTTAAATACCTACGAAAAGTTTATGAAGTGGAGGACAGTTTAATTTTTAATAAAATAAACTACATATTTCATATTGTATTGGATTGTTTTATTTTCTCGCAATCGTAGTGAAAAGTATAGTGTAACACACGGCGCTAAAACCCATTAAAACTCGGTTTCTATTTACTTACCAAATTTACCACGGTGATAGTGTGGACACTGAGGAGTGTTTTGGAGCGAGATGGTTCATGTCCGATATACCATTGAGGAATCATCATCATCATCATCATCATCAACCTATTCTCCT
Organism: Cybosia mesomella; assembly: GCA_946251805.1. NCBI lineage: Eukaryota > Metazoa > Arthropoda > Insecta > Lepidoptera > Erebidae > Cybosia > Cybosia mesomella. Next base: position 1,217,621 of record OX276403.1, on the reverse strand, counting down.
TCTTCTTCTTCTTATTCCTATTGAGGAATAATCACCGAAGAACAGATTCTTATTTTCAAGTAAGAGTCCTGCTCGCTCACCTCAATTTATTTCAGTCACACCCTAGTTATATTTTATACCACTTTGGTGGCCGTTGGCTTGCCCACCTGATGGAAAGCGGTTATCGCGGCCTATGGACGTGTGCAACACCAGGGGTGTCACACTCGCGCTTCCGACCCTGTAAAAACCTTCTACTGCCCTTCTTGAAGAACCCCATATTATACTCGCTTGCGAAAACCACAGCAAATCATTCCACAGTTTGAGCGTTAGCGGAATGAAGTTTCTTTCACACCTCACTGTGTTTTTTAGTAACGTGACATGTTTTTGCTTCAATTAAATTTTAAAGAAGCGGCATTGGAAGTGGTGATAGCCTAGTGGCGTACGTAACGGACTGCTGAGACGCGGTCTCGAGTTCAATCCCCAGTCGGCCCGGGCACACACCTCTGACTTTCTGAAAATTCTCCTGTATGAGACTGGTCGCGGGTTCAAGTCGCGTCCTGGATGTTCTCTTTTTCTGATATAAATCTAAAGACTCGAGAGACAGGGTGTATGGGTCCCCAGGAAGACGTTCGGGGCCCAGGTTAGCCTAAAAAAAACCGGCCAAGTGCGAGTCGGACTCGCCCATGAAGGGTTCCGTAGCAGCAAGTACACTTTTTATATATGTGAGTTGATTGAATGAAAGGTAAATAGCGGTTTACGATTTATGTCGTATTAATAAAACTACTTAAAAAAATGACATTAGAAATCTCAATATTATTTTTGAAAACCTGTCCATAGATATCACACACGTATGGGTTTGATGAAAAAAAAATTTGAGTTTCAGTTCTAAGTATGGGGAACCCCCAAAATTTATTGTTTTTTTTTCTATTTTTGTGTGAAAATCTTAATGCGGTTCACAGAGTAGGTACATCTATTTACCAAGTTTCAACAGAATAGTTCGTATAGTTTCAGAAAAAAGTGGCTGTGACATACGGACGGACAGACAGACAGACATGGCGAATCTATAAGGCTTTCGTTTTTAGCCATTCCGTAGCATCACCTTAAGATTCGTGTCTCTCGAGTACCTTGTCTTCTTCATTCGAGCAACAGTCCCGGTTGTTGGATGCACTGGTATGCAACTTACCCTTTGGAGCCCGGGGTTTTGACTTTGACTTTGACTTCATAGCGCACGATAACCGCTTACCACCAGCTGAGCCGTGAACTGATTTGCCGTTACTATAAAGCCCAACAACGTTGTTTAGAATAGATAAAACTAGTTTATAATTGTTTTCATTTTTACGACATTTTTTGCACCTGCATCAGATTTTTTCAAATACATATTGATAAATGTTTTTTGAATACCGTAACCTGTACAGATAAACACTGTACAGGTTACGTGCGTTCAATGGGGGAATGGAGTCAACCTCACCTGCTGGCCGGTACACCTGCTATGTGACGGAGGAGGCTTTGGTGAAGGCATTTTTTTCCGAGGTTTGAGGGTCAGGCAGTCACTCCCATAAAAGTCAAATTAAGTCAAATCAAATATGGAAGGACGGAGTAGTAGTAGAGGGGCATTTTTTTCCGAGGTTTGAGGGTCAGGCAGTCACTCCCATAAAAGTCAAATTAAGTCAAATCAAATATGGTAAGGACGGAGTAGTAGGAGAGCGGCTCCCAAATTTTAAGGCGCTAATTTTGGATGCAATCTGGATTGTCGCTGATGATGACTTAGATAACAAATACGTAACTTCAAAAAATTTTAATTATCCATTAGTTGTACAGATTAACAATTACATAAATAAGTACTTACATGAAACTGTATGTCTTTGTTTATTGTTTGATAACAATGACTTTTAGGTAGATTTCGATGAAACCGATCTACCTATTGGTTTTTTGACTACTGTCGAATTTTAAAAGAATTTCTTCATAGGAGGTCTAGTTATGACCCACTGAGTCCAAAATGACCACTGGTCAAAAAGTTTATATATATATATATATGTACTTACCAATGTATGGTTCCACTTCCCAAAATTTGCGGCACTCTCACGGTCGCATTTTTGCCCCGATCGCTTTCAAACTGCGGTCAAAAATTGCTTGGGTTTCGTGTTCGTGTGAAAAGTTCGTGAACGGGTGGAATCCGGCCTAAGGGGACGGTAGGGCCTCACTTTTTGTGAAATCAGTTTTTCCTCAAAATTTCACGTTCCATGAAAGATATGCGAACCGTTCTAATTTTATCCCATAGTATACATGAATACCAACAACTTTTAATAATAAACCTATAAGATTAAAACTTTAACTAAAAGTGGAGGGGGGAAAAACCAAAATTTTTCGGGAAAAAAATCATAACTTCTAACCGGTGAACATTCTTGCCGTCGGAAACATTTTTAATCAATAGGCCATTTTTAAGTCTAAAATAAATGTCTGAAAAGTTTTTCGCTAAAAAAGTCCGCAGTTCTCTGTATTAAATAATATTAATTACTTCACGAAATCTACCTGTGCGTTCCCCCTGCGGGAACGGATTTTTTTTCTTTGTCTTCATTTTAGTAAAATGTGAATTTTAAATTGACTGCAGATTATTCGCAATATTCACAAAAGTATCTGTTACACTAGTCGCGTTCCCACGCTGGATTGCGATGGCCAGCCTCTGCACTAGAGAGAGTCACCCGTCGTCTTTATAAACCTATGGGCAATCTCTTTAACAAAGCTTTTAGCCTCCTTGCTCCTGCTCCCCAGGGTCTTCACCGCTACCGATATGAAGTGGTACAGCGGCTCCAAATCGGCGTAGTTTATGTTGGCGTCTCCATCGGCGGCAAACGGGGAGTGAACGTTGCGACAGAGGTGGCTAGCGGTTACAGTGTTGACGCAAGTTGCATTCCAAATTAGGCACTTGCCGTTCTTCCAAGACACCAAAGTCAGACCGTTTGACCTGCGCAGATCCGGACGCTCAAGTACGCAGGGTACGTTCGCCGATATAAGAAACCTGCGGGCGATATCGTTCAGGGCGTGATGTCACGATCGATCGGCTTCCACCATGGAACCATAGGTGCATACATGGGGTTCACACACCTTACAGTCCAGGCGGAAGCCACGCGCAGAGAGTCGTCGTCGAATAGGGTGCCCAGTTAACGCCTGTAACCACATTCCAATCCGGTTGAGACACAGCCCGCAGTCTAGCCTTATTATCGGCCAATGCAAACTTTTAATTAAATACAAGTATTAATTACTGGTATTTATCTAGGTACTTGCATACAAACTTTGGATGCAACTAGGAAATCGCTATGAAGATGATGATAGGTATAATATTACTAGCTGTTGCCTAGTAGTATGAATAGATAGATCAAGGTATGTTTATTCTATAGGTACTTCAGCAGCATCGCTTACAACAAGAATTATTTCATTGTTATATTTTCAATTATTTGTTATGATGAAGAAAGCCAAGTACATGACTCATTAATGCAGAGTCGAAACTACCGAAACTAGGCCTACGGAATTAGGACATGTTTTTAAGTCTAGACAAGTAAATAAATAAATATTCTACGACATTCTACACAGCGCCTTCTAGACCCAATGTAAGCATAGTTTAACTAGCTTGTGTTATGGGTTCCAGAATGCGGATAAACATACTTATATACTTTTTTTTTTGTAAATACATACATATTATACATAGAAACACCCAGACCAATGCAAATAGACATATTCATGCATACAAATATTTGCACTGAGCGGGAATCGAACCCGCGCCCCCTGTCGTAGCAGTCGAATGCACTACCGCTACGCCACAGAGGCCGTCAAGTGTTAATAAATTATTTTGAGAAATTCAACCTTTACTCAATGATTGAAAAACGTGTATCATTCAGCATTTATCAAAGTTCATTAGTTAAGGGTATTAAATAGGTGTTGGTCAGAACAGAAACATGCGAGAAGTCGGGGCGGAAAGCCAGTTTCGTAATAGAAAACTTTTAAACGATTGACTAAGTTCCGAATGAAATGGAAGTTGCACTGTAGGTCCACTAAGCCACAGTACCCTTGAGAACTCGCGTTAAATAGAGGTTTATATGTAATATTAATCGGGTATAATTTATTTAATAATAATTTAAATTCTGCCCGATCCTATAATACAATAGCGTGATGTTATTTATTATTAAAAAGTTTTATGAGCCTCTACTCAATATTATGGTACTTCGAGATTTTATATTTCACTGCTCATCACCTTTTGGATAGCCAAAGCATGATGATTTAGAGTTTAGATATTGACCCCTTCTAACTTCTACTGATTCAAATTTTCGTGAAGATCTGCCTCGTATCAATAAAGACATGATGAATAATGAATAACATTAATTTTAGTCCTAGCTAAAGTAGGCATTATCATAAACCCATAAGGTCTATGGTATTAGGTAGGGCATATTAATGTAAGCCAAGTATTACTTACTCTGTGATGTAAGCTCATTTAGCTTCTTGAGTACTTTACACTAGGTGCCTGACAACGGATCTCTAAGTTATAAAAAGACAATCACCATTGTGTTGAAATAATCCTTTCATTAAAACAATATAAAGTGAAGTGCCATACTTAACAAATATACATCAACATAATGTAGGTAGGTATAATTCATTATCTTGCACACCTTTAATCTGGCTACTACATACATAGAGCTAATTATTTACATACGATAACGTCACCAATTCACACATATTTCCTTCATTATTTTGTTTTTGAACCGATACCAGGCTGTTTATGAATCATCACTACAGCGCAGCACCGGTACCGTACAATAAAAAAATAATATTATTATTTAAACTGTGGTACCGCGCGAACCCGCCACCCCCGTCGAACGGCCGCCCGCACCCGCACACAACTTCTGTCCGTACGTTCGGCTTTAGTTCGCCTGTTCGCTTCAGTCGGATTTTATCGTTGCAGTACAGTGCACGGTTAAACACCTTTCTTTTACTTCATTCAACAACACTTTGGTAAGTCATATTTTAAGTATCTTTCTTTATTTTTCAGTGCCCAATTGGATTGTTTATCATTGTATGTTAACAATATATCATATTTAATACAAGTTTGTGGAGAATTTCGGGTTTATCGAACGGTTAATTACTTGGTTACTCCCTCAGGAACCGGCATTTGGGTATTGTGGGGACTGTAGATCTAGCATATAGAAGATCGCGAATTCATTGATCAGTGATCGAATAAATGAAGTTTGAATTTATTTTTCCATTAACGGAATATTGTTTGTCCGAAGAATGGGAACGTCTGAATGACTTTTTAACTTTAAATCGTGCGTTCGTGTATTCTGTTTGTACGACGCCTACTTACGTGGTTGTTCGATTACTGTATACAAAATTTAAATGACATGCACTGCATTCCTTTATAAACTTGTGTGTTATTTTACTCCAACGGGATGTTGATGATACATTTAAAGCGATCTATTTTCCTTCCTACCTCCGCAATGGCATTTGATCCATATCCTAACCAGAATTTTATTTACATATTTGCTTGTCGTTATTTTTTATTTACTAGCAGCAAATTACATAATTACAAGGCAAACATTATATCTGTAGATGAGGGTGTGGGTCAATGAAAGCGGTGCTATATTTGACCCTAAAATACTGTACCTATTTTATTGTAGTACAAGTAAGAACCTAACATATCCCGTTGTTTCTTCTGGCAAAGTTTCTTTATGTTCTGGACGGTGAATTTGCTGATTATTTCAGTTTCGAATAATAAACCAAATTCAAACATTGTATTATTTCTTGCAGAATTACATTCTTTAAAAAAAAAACATATTTTTGTGATACGAAATTATGTAAAGCATATTTTCTAAATAAAAGAATCTAGGGAAAAAAACAGAATGTACCGTTCTGTTTCGGTTCGTTTGCCGCCATGCAATATATTATGTTAATAAATACAATTATCCGGTTGCGCTAAGCAAGTGGTGTCGTTCAACCTGATATTTTGAGAGTTTTAATCCAAACTGTTACCGAGATTGAGTTATTTTATTTTTGAATATAACTCTTCAGTTGGTAATGCAATATGTGGCACAAATTCTGTAGATACGTATATTATTGAACATGTGTAGTCATGTATAATACGTAGCAGTATTATCTAATCCTAAATAGTTAAGCCTGAATGGCTGAAGCGTGAAGACTTAAATCTTTTAATGGTTGCCCTTAAGCATAACTGTATCCATTGATGTGGTGCTAATGAACCCTAAGTTTTGTATCAGCGGACTTCTATAAATAGAAATCTGACTAATGCACAACACATGCTTGACATACCCAATATTGTCCGTTGGTGTTTTGAACAACAAATCGTCTCTGGTAAAAAAAGTAACTTAAAAGAATATGAATAGATTTTGAAGTTTTCGACATTTTTTCTTCTAGTTGAAAAAAATATCCTAGCAATTTAAGAAAAACTAATGATTTTTAGTATAGGCAGATAATACTCGGTAGTGACAAATTTATAAAGTATTCATTGGATAATATAATACAAAGAGTTAAACCGGTTCGTGTTAGTTGTCGGACTTTCGCCGCTTTCACGCATCAAGGAGTATTACTATTGGTTCGGTAGTAATCAAACGCGAAATCTGTAATTACCACAGACGCATTAATTACCAGTCTTTATAACACATCTTTAGGGAATTTGTGTTTACTTATACGAGAATTACAGTTCAAATTCCTAAAAATGAAAAAAAAAAACCAAATATGCTCGGTTTGATTTACAACTACATACTATTCTTTGTTATGAGTTTTCCTGTTGACGATTTAAATTATCGGAAATGTAATGAGTCACAGCTGGTATAGGTGTGGTAGCCAGTAGCAGAATTTTATAGAAACGTTTCCTTCATCATCCCTATATCAGAACTACGTGTGGTACGTAGTTCTGATATAGAGTGAGATATGTAATAGATTGTCGAGTTGGTTTATAATGAAATCTGCCCAGACAGGACACTGGATTATGTGCAACAGGGACAGGAATACTCAGATACATTTGCGAGAAAGAGGGGAAGCAACTTCCTGAATACGTAAATCGATTGCGGAGACCAAACGACGCATCGCACCCCTAACTGTTAGGGTTGTGTGCGAGACTTTGATTCCCCAAATGTGCTAGGGAATTGAAATTGGCTGTTAAAACAATATGATCTTTGTGTGTCTCTATCACTGAAACTAGCATTATTGGTGGTAAAGGTTTTATAAATATTTATTGGACAAAATAAGGTTTATTCTCATACTCTGTGATCAGCTCACATAAATTCAGATGTATAGTCAAAAGGGTGGCGGGAACGCTGCCCCTCGTTCGACATATATTGTGAAACCTTAGGTTTCCTATGTTGGTTTATAGATCAATAAATGAAGAGGGGAGCCACACTTGAGTACAGCCGCATTGTCCATCCACAGGACTAATAAAAAATAAACGCTGTTTTCTTACACAGACAAAGCGAAAAAAGTAGTGTTCTTAAAAACTATTTTATGCGTCTCTATTTGCTAAGTGATTGTTAAGCTTAGATAATAGTTATTACAGTTTTTTGCTGGTCTACTAATTTATTTACCGAAAATAAATTTTTAATTAGCGACGTACATACTGAAAGATTTAGAACGGATTCAAAAAAGTGGCGCATCGACATTGTATGGCTCTGAATCCTCAGCCAGCCGTGCGATGTGAGCTCTTGAAAATCTCTTAATTGCCAATGCCTGTTGTTGGACTTGACGCTCCATAAAATTTCTGACGTATCTTAAACATACGGACACTAGCTTAGATGAGGTCGATGACACTAGCTCAGTAATTCACACCAATCTGAATTTTTGTATATTTTATATATGTGCACTAATTAGCAAGTCATAATAGCAATTAAATATTAATATTTATTTAAGAGTTACATTTTAAATTAACTGTAATTATGCATGTTCTCAGTAAGCAATTTACTGTAAGATTTTTAGTGTTGTGTTTCTGTGTTTCTTATAGAAATGAGATATAACCCGAAATGGTCCATTCTCCAGACACTGACACATACATAAAACAACATAAGTTAATTTAACGGGAATTAACGCGATCATTTATAGGTATATACATACCTTTGGATTGCCTGACGTTAATAATCGCGATCGACGCGAATCGACGATAAATGATCGCGTTAATTCCCGTTAAATTAAATTGTTGTATCTTATGGAACGCGAAAGTTTAAAAATTAGTAATATAAGTTAATTCAAACATGTTAATTTATTGGCTGCTACTTTAATAAAATAAGAAGAGGAATGAGTTGGCTTATTTTGAGTCTGAAGGTTTTAAATAAAAGGAATATATTCCCAATATACAATTCCCTTTTCTTATGCAGTTTATTTCGTGTTTGAAAATACGAATATATAGTTATGTTCGGCAGTAGACAAATATACTGTGACTTTGTCCTTGGCATATTAAGAGGACGAGGGGGCGCCATTAGACGCCCTTGCCCTCTGAGTGCCAGCCGAAGCTCGAAGGGGAGACAAAGATTGTGAATTACGATTCTATTTATACAACGCACATTAAAATTTAACGACGTATTATTAATATAATATCGATAAAAAGCACTTTAAATATAGAAAGTTATATTTCTCAATTATTTTTTATAATTAAGTATGTTCTTTTCATATTAAAATATTCCGTTTCATTGCAATTCAATCATGTATTATGTATGATCTAAGTAAACTTTTACTAAAAATTAAATCTGCTATACAGTTAATACTCCGTATTAACTGCCTAATTGCGGTGAAAATTACAAATAATTACGAAAGCTTTAACAATAATAATGTAAAGATTCCTATGTACAATTACAACTGAGCCAAAGCAAAAAGGCAGCTCTAAAGATCTTGTCATTAATATTCCGACATCTTGAAAAATCAAATATATCTTAAATGGCAAAAGTCGACCATTTCAGGAAATAGCCCTTGAGACAAACATCTAGGCCAAAAGCTAAAAATAAACGTCTTTAATATTTCAGCCGCTGTAGTCACTTAACATTTTGTGTCTCTAAATACCTGTGCGTAAGGCGTAGTACTATCACAAGACTGGTTTCTGTTTATTATCTGAACAAAACGTGGACCACCTTGGCATATACGCAGGTATTATGAAAGTAGTGACTGGTTAAAGGATTCACGAAGTGACTCACGAGTCACGACTATTCAACCGACAATGCTGATGAGTAGGTACAATGGTTTAAATCGATTGTTCTAGTCGAGTACGCTTGTTACTTCATTCAATTAGGTACATAATAGGGTAGCAACACTATAGTCAGGAATTCCTTGTTGTATAATAAGGTACCAATATCCTTGGTTTTGTCACTAATAACACTGTTCAAAATTATCAATCGTGATTCGACAAAATTGCGAGACATTTAGTTTCAATTTGTACAGCTGTGCTGAACGGTATCCGAGTTTTGTGCTATGCCAATGACAGAGTAATATTTCTTCGTCTCCCGTTACTCCTACATAATCCTGTTTATAAGATTTACCAAAGCCGTAGGCTACAACTTCATCGGTTAGAAAATAACGGATGTTTTCCTTCGACGAAATGCTAGGAATGTTTTCAGTATAAAATGTGTACCTATATCTATATATCATCAATCAAGTAATGTCCGTTATTGCTGATATTTGGGATTATTTGAAATCTTGAAATGAATAAATTCTCCCTTTAGCGTGGGACTGAAACCAAAAACAGTTTGTGAAATGTGTGTAATAACTGATAAGTGATAATACACCTCTGCCAACCCCTTCAGTGCTTATAAGTATTATAGTATAAATATTTATATTTTCTACTTATATAATTATCATCTTAGCATAAGCTAGGTCGCATCCGAGGCTCTCGAGTTCGAGGTCACTTGCCTGATTTTACCATTTCATATATTTCGTTCGTTCGTAATTTGTTCATATACAATTTTACTGGTGGTAGAAATTTGATGAAACAAATTTGTCACAAAATTCGGCCGGGTAGGTACCACCGTGCACGATTGCGAAAAGCTCTCCATAGTAATCTAATTTCGGTTCGATTGCGTTCAGGGGTCAGCAAGTGCATAGCCGGGCAGGGGAATTGTGGTCGCAGCACTAGTGGGACCGGTGGGTGTCACGAGGTGCTGCGACGACAATACTCTTCTGATGAGGCCGTCAAGCTGAGTGCCACCATTGTTAACATGGTACGTGTATGTAATGGTGACCCTCTTTCCCGAGACTTTACCTTCAGCTTACCATCAGGCGAGGTGAAGTCAAATTGACGTGTCCTAAATGAAAAAAAAAATTGATTTGTTTAATAAAAGTGCAAAGTGCTTACTTATTGTCAATGTTTACCAAATGTTTGTATATATTTATATTTGACTAAATATCTATGTTTTATCATTCAAATATTAACCATAATTATAACGTTTAGTGACATGAATAATAATAATGTATTATTGACATGTTAGTCACCTAATCAGACGAATAAAGGTATATAAAACAAAATATCAACGTCTGTAGCAATAGGTTAGAAATAATTCTACACAAAAATTCGAATTTCGTAGATTGCTTGGCATTATTGAGAAACAAAGCAAAGGTATTTATTGATAACATTTCACTTTAAAAGAAGTGATTTTTTCAAGTTCAGTTGAATAAACAACAAAGTAAGTACGTCGCATTTGGTTGCCATAGGAAATAATAAGGTGGTTCGCTGTTTGATAGAATATCTGAAAGCATGTGTAAATTTCAACCAAACAGATTTATCAAGTTGTTTATCTGTGTTTGTCGGAATAACAAAGAACTTATAAGTTCTTTGCGGAATACAGATGTATAAATATAATTTAAAAAAAACTGTGTTGGCGGATTTACTATGATTAGTATTTAACACAATTTGGCAGGCACAATGTGGTACAATGTACATTTTATCATATAAATGGTTCAGCTAAATACAGGAAATAAAGCATGAATTTATTTATTATGTAAACATAAAGACTAAATTTATTTAGTAAGACTTCCATTACATACGGTTAATGTTTTCTGGTTAGAAATCAGTGGTAATAAAAAATGGTACACCAGGCTAACCGTTCCAGGAGCGACCGAGGGTTAAGAATATTTAATTCGTTCAGGAATGAACAGAACACTTGAATAAAGTTGAGTCCTTGTAGGGTTGTAAATAATGTAAGTAGGTACAAGTATTTTTTCGAAACATTTTTGCTAAAGTTAGTCATTTTTTTGAGTAAGTTATTCCAGAAAATTAGCGTGTTCGCGGTAGGCGGTAAACTAGACACCTACGGTCAATGAACTAGTGTGATATTGTGTTTTATTTGCATTTAAGTTGCTATCGAAGGTGTTTGAATACCCAATATTTGCGATTTACATTCCGCGCTATGAAATAAAGATTTTTGCAACAAATTATTGAAATGACTAAAAAAGACTTTTACCTAAAAACTCTAGCGAACATTTTGATATCAAATGGTCATATTTATTATAAAATTAGCTGTTAGCTAACCCGCGTGGAATACTTAACCCGTTCTAACTAACTACAGATGGTACCTACCTATTCCCGGGATAATAAGTACCTTCTATACGGTATTCCAGACCATAATGTATCTCTTTGTCAATAGATTATGCAAATTTAATCCAGATCCATTCAGCTAGCCGTTCTAGCGTGCTTGAGTAACAAACATGCATGCATCCATCCAGACTTTCGTGTTTAAATATGTAGGTATTAAGATCAAAACACTTCTTTCTATTTGGAACTTTGCCGATTCCAGAGAAAATTAATGTAAGCAGATAGATACCTACATTTTAGTCTCAGTACGTTTATTTTTGCTCATTCGTCTCTGTACACAAACATATTATATTGACCTTGTGAGTAAAAGATACATTTATAGATTTTTAAAAGGCTGAATGAAACGAAAAATGAGTTGTTTCTGCTAGTCGACTCAAGACACCCTTGAAGCTGCTTGGAAATCGGATGATGTTTTTTTCTGAACGATACAACAAAAAACACATCCAGAGAGTAAATTACAAAGTATATTAACTACATAAAAGCCAGAGCGTCTGGACTTCTGCAGACATGTGAGAGCATCGATCTCGTCAACTGACTATCTATTCTGAGTTCACGCCAGTGCCAGACGCCATTACTGTACAGACCTGTGGGATACGATAGAATTGTCACATCTTTTACATTTCATTCAACGCGGTTCATTGAATTAGGTGCCCTTTGCACTTTTACCCTCCAAGGGATGTTACAGTGAAGTGCGCTTCATCAATTCCGGGATTTACGACTACAGCTAGGCTGTAAAATGTACACTCTCCCTCCGATTTACACGAAAAACGGTGCCAAATGACGCACATCTGTAAAGGTATTTCCGGAGAAGCAGGATTTAGAATTTGTGTTTACAGCATTGCATCCGAAACTAGATTTTCTTATATTTCTTTGTTCAGAGTCTCAAGCTGTAATCATTTTAGGCTGAATTCCTCCTAATACATAACACATAAGTAGGAAACAACCACATGGTCCTTTTGACGATAAGCGGTCACCGCGTTTGAATTCAAAGATGTACCTATTACGCAACTGACACGACTTTGCCATCATGTCTTTAATTGTTGGGCACAAGCCATCGAGATTCAGATAAGGTCTTGTGTCACGTCTAGCACAGAGGTCTTCTATCAAAACTGGCATTTACGAACTACTTGATAGATTAGTCGAATTGTTTGCTAGTTTTATGTCCAATAGTTGCTCTAATTCCATACAACATAATGGTCTCACTATCATGGAGACTCAAGACCGTGCGAAGTGGAGAAGTAAAAGTATAATATATTATATTAGCGGACACCGACCTCAGAGGTAAGAGCCTCGACTGCGACCGGGATCAACGCGAAGAAAATAATTAATAACATAACATAACTTCACGCCTGTATCTCCGAAGGGGTAGGCAGAGGTGTATTAATGAATTGGTCTAATTGCATGGACATAAAGACCGGTATCCAGCAAGGATCTGTGCTGATAACAGCGTTGTTCCTACGATACGCTGTCTATATTTTGATAATATTTGTTGCTATGTGGATAACAATACGGGAATATAGAATGTGGACAAAAGTATGTTGTAAGGGATAGGTAAAAGAAGAATCGCTTCTACGAACAGACTGAGTCTCTAACTAATGCATTTTATCATAATATAATAGTTTTTCTTTGTATCACTGCTGAAATTTAAAGAAATGATTCAATCAAAATTTTCGTATTACGCGATTATTTTTAACAGCCTTTTGTTAATGATGATAACACTGCTTTCGTACCTCAAATAATATCAATTCTTTTTTGATTCATTTTCAAAAGACAAGAATAATTTCATATCTTTGTTTTTATGCAGTTTCTTTATTCAACTGTGAAGAGTTTTATCTTGAATTTCACTTAATCACGCCATAATACGTGTTGGCAACATAGTACTTATTTATTTTGGTGATTTCACATTGATAAAAATAGATAATAAATGAAAACAGATAATAGATACGTTTACAAAATGGTTATAGTTTGGATATCAGCAAAGTATCAAGTGTTTTATTATCGTATTGAAATAATTTTCCACATGTGTCAGTAAAAGTAAAAACGGTACACAATTTTTTACGTGTGGTACTTTCTGCTTATCGCCTCGTTGGGGCAAGACGAAGTTTCTGTCGACACTATCATCGACATCAGACTTATTAGACTAGGAGATGAGATATGCTTACAGAGCAGTGTCCACTAAACCTCGCAAGTCATGGCCACCATCCACGCCCGTCATTTATCTGGTCGGTAGGGTAATTTTTGTAAAGATTTTCTTCCTCGCAGCCCTTAAGTGCCATCGTGCATTAGCCGGGTTGTGCCAGACAATATTTTCCACTCCGAAAGCATTAATTTTATGGCCGAATCGAACCTTCGTTCGATCAGTAGCATTTGTTTTGCATGTCAATTCACATAGTGACTTCACAGATTTTATCTGTTTCTATTAAATAAACTACATCAACATTCGTAGAAAGTATACACATCGTTAGAACTATCGAGTGACACTTGCCAGATCTTCAAAGCTTGAACTATTAGCTTCTGCGACTGGGCGTAATCAGTCAGAGATCAAAACAAACTTGAAGACAGACGTGGGTAAATAATACGTTTATTTATTCACCCCGGTCAGTATCATGGCGTATATAGTACAATCGGTGAGTGCCTGATTGGCAGAATGATGTGTGACAGGGATAGCTAGGAGGCAACAGAATAGCTGCAGGGCAATAGATGGTGAATGACTTTGGTTAATAATATAGTCAAGAACAACGTGATTGCGGTGTGGGATTGAGTGACCAAGATAGATAAAGGGATGCTTAGATGCTTTGGACATGTAGAGAGGATGGACGAGCGAATATTGAAAAACCAGATTTGTGAGGTGAGGAAGAATAAGCGAGAGGATAGAGGCGTATCAGATAGATGATTTTAGGAAAGTCCAGGACCGAACAACCGGCGCGCGTGTATGATTATATATGTATAAATTAAAGTGGACAAATCGAAGGATGTTCACTAAGATTGACCAAGATCGTAGCGATTGGAAAGATTTGGATTTCTTATCCTACCCCAATAGTGAAAACGCACTAACGCCTTTTCCCCTTTTCCATCGTAATCTTTTGCATCAATACATACAAACACGCTGTGTATGTATTTATGCAAAAGATTACGATGGCCTTCATCAAACACAACTAATTTGGAATAATTATTTATACACATCTAATGCCATCATCTGGTGAGTTTTTGAAAACATACGAACCAATTCCATCTCTATTGAAGGTCCATTGTCTATAATCAGTATCACAGAATTCATTTGCCCTGATTCTAATAAAGTTGCGACCGTACGTGGAGAGTACAGCACCATGTATGGATATCTTAGCTACAAGGCCAGACGTTAGACTACAGATGTCACGAGTTTATAGTAAGTACACATTTATAGTTTGTGCTGTTTGTGGAAGGTCATTGCGCGGCTTTAGAATATCTTAGGCGGTGTTTATACTGCAATAGATGAGCCCTTTATGACAATACGAGCATTGGAGGTTAACATAGTCTATGTTTTTAAACCATCTATCCTTATTTCTACGAGTATTTAAACAGCTACTGCTTTTCACCTACTTTTTTTTTAAAGCCAGCTCTGAATTTACCTGAATTGAGCTCCTATTTGTTTTACTTTAGTTGGCTAAATCTTAACAATATCTACCATAGACTAAAAAATATAAGTTATTTTCGAAGTATAAAGGTAATATGTTATATTTAATCAACGAATTTCTTCTTGTTTCTAATCTAAGTATGTTAAATTGTGACTAATTGTTACCTGACTAGTATTCTCGACTTGCAAGCTTGGAGTATGTAAGTACCGAGCGTTGACGACTCAGTTCCTACTTCCTTTTTCCTGTGAAGCTAAAAGGTAAAACTTTTAAGACTTCTGATGGGAAGTATTTCGCGTGAGAATGTGGTCGTCATTTTAATCACGTTTGTCATTTTTTTAATAGGAAATGACTGTAAAACTTGTGCTAGTCAAATGTTAAAAGAAAATTAAAGCTCAGTGTGTGTTTGGTAGAGTACCTACACAAAAACCTATAAGAAGCCCAATTTTATATCAAACTAGCTGATGCCCGCGGCTCCGCCCACGCGGAGTTCCGTTATCGTTTTTTGGTCATATCTCCGGTTCTGCTTAACCAATTGCAATCAAACATACTGCAGATTTTAAGTCTGATCAAGACCTTTCTAATAGAAAAACTGTATCAAAATCCGTTCAGTAGTTTTTGCGTCCATCGCGAACAAACAGACAAACAGGCAAGAATTCCAAAAAATATATTTTAGTGTTCAGACTCGTTCATTTAACACAAACCAACTATTTTTCTTAAATATATCCAATGTACAGTCACAACTTATTTACTTTTATTAATAGATAGATATAATTATGTTGCGTACTCATTATTTCATTATTTCCGCACGAAAAAAAAAAAAAAAAAAAAAAAAAAAAAGGTACAGATGGCCCAGCCCAGGGTCAGCGGGGTGCGAGGGATATGCTTTATGGGCAACCTTACACCCCGGGTGTAGCGACGCAATTCGGGTTATGATAGGAACGAGACGTCGGGTCAGGTTAGGAACAGGGTTACGTTCGGAACAAATATTACTTTTTTTTTTTCAAGTTTCTAACCTAACCCGCGACCGGGTCAGGTTCGGAATAATCAGTATCAGTATCCGGATTTCCGCGCGAAAAAAGTAAAATAAAAAACAAAAGGTACAGGATACAAAAGCACGAAAATGATATTACCCTGCCTACCTACCAAATACTTTTTATTGTAATTACCTATATTACATTATTTATATAATTAGAATAAAACCCACGTAGGCACCTATACTATAAAGTCCAATTAGTCAATCGACTATGTTTCGCTTTCAGGATCCTCCTTAAAAATAGTATTACAATAAATATGTTACCTTTTCGTCAGATTAGATTAAATTGTGGGTAGTTAGGAAAAAAAAGATACTATAAGATTGTAAATATCACGCTCATTTTCTAATTTAAAGTCTATATTTGGTCCAGAGACCTTTCTAGCTTCTAGCTGTCTTGGTTTTTTTACCTGCGTACGTACTAATTCGATTCAATGATTTAATACAAAATCATGATGCTACTTTTCTTGACAGTGAAGCAACAAGGCCAATAATAAGTAGCAGTTTTAAATCAGCTAAAACGGTACGTGTCGAGGCCGGCGTTCTGCTTACGGTGAAATTTTAATAACTTTAAACTTTCTACGGTGCCGGCCCCGCTGCGAGACGTGCATAGCATGACTCACCAGTTCACTGTACGCTCCCCCACCGAAATAAGGCAGACATCGCCATTTGCCATCAAGTCAACAGTATTGATCTTCCAATGCTCGCCAAAATATAGCTGTTACTCAATCGATTCATACTTTTGCATCATAACGAGTGCATGAGAATTCACCATAACGAACAATTAAAAAATTGCAAAATGGAGGTCGTATCGTTACATAAAAATAAAGCTTATAATAATTTAACAATGTCTTAATCGTATTAGGTACTGTGAGTTACTCAAACAGTCTGTATGAAGTTAATTATTTTAATCTCAAAGTTTATCATTATGACAATTAAAGATAAAAACATTTTGGTTGACATTTTGAAAACGGACGACCATATGGCGCGCATGCGTTGTCGTGTTTTTTATGGCGCCAGGCATTACGAGTTTCACGTAAGTATCTACCCGTTCTTGCAAGTTCTCTACCATATATAGTTTTGGAAAGGCGCCATAACGCATCGTTAAGTTGGTTAATCTACAATAGCGCACTGATTTTATTCCAACAGATGGTCAAATGTAGATAGAACATGTATTTCTATTGTTGCGCAATACTGGTGACACTCTACGATTGACATGCCGTGAGTATAGCGTTAGTCATATCCTTTCTGGAAAAGAAAAAGAAATGTTGATGTTTTTGGTACTTAATAAGCATGAATCAAAAGTGACGCATCCCATAAGTTATTTGTCATGGAGGGACGGCTACATAGCGTGACCAGAATGAGGTGGAATGACGTCATCTTGGTTTCGACAGGGATTAAAGTGGTTCTATGAATACTTTTTCTTGCAGATTAATAAATAAATAAATTCATTGGAAAATAAATAAAGTGTGTTTATGGTTCGGAATTCTTCAATAAGGGTTAATTGAGTACTTAACCATAAACTCGTTATATTTTTTAAATAACCATCATGGCGTCCGATCATAATTTACATAAGAAAAAAAAGTATTCTTAAAACAAAGTGCTGCTAAACGTTTTACTGGCTAAAAACTATATAATATTAATATGAGCTATTATTGAGTATTCTGCCATCAACTGTCGATCGTTACACTGGATACATGTCTTTTTATATTACATAACATAAACTCACGCCTATATCCCCGAAGGGGTAGGCAGAGGTGCTAGCACCCACATTTCGCCAGTTTATGTTTAGGTCCCAATGTAATAGGTGGCGAGCCTATTGCCATTAACCGGGCACTTATAAACCTGCGATAAATACACACATAACTTCGAAAAGCATCGAAAAGTCATTGGTGTGTGCCATGGTAAAACCTGGGATCGAACCCGAGACCTCGTCTCAGCAGTCCATTACCCATACCACTAGGCTACATATATAAAACACTAGTAAGTCAAAGTCAAAAATCATTTATTCTGTATAGACCATTAATACGGAACTTACAAAACGTCAAAAAAAAAAATTAAACGAATGTTTGGCAAATGGACCACCGGTTCGCAACGCGGCCCTGTCCTGAGAAGACTCCGGCAAGAAACTCAGCGGGCTGTTTTTTTTTAGGTCTATTTACAAACATGTTTACTTAACCTAATTACAATATTTCATTTGCGTAGCATAGAGAGCGAGCAAACAGTTCATATTCAAGCTTGTTTGTCATCTAAATAGTCTTGAATTTTATAATAGCCTTTTTGGCAGAGTTTACCTTTAATTTGTCTTTTTAATTTATGAAGAGGTAGATTCTTCATTTCACTAGGAAGCTTGTTGTAGAAGCGTATACAGTTACCCTGAAAGGAATTACTAATCTTGTGGACTATTACAAACCACAAGATTGTTAAGACCTTAGTATATTACTCCAGAATTCAAAAATTCTCAAAAAAATCACGGGTGTTCTTTGATATTATACTTTAGTATACCATCTTGTGTAGCTAATTGAATGACAGAACTCTTCGGTCTGATTAACAGTGCAATATGTGCAGTGTACCGTATAATGATATATGGGAAACTATTTGAGCTGGTAACTAACTAGACTATCATTTTATATTTTATTATCTCGCGAATATTGTGGTGTATTAAGCTAAAGTATTTAATCATAACTCTATTAATTCAGATGCAGAATCAATCTGGTTTATGTAGCAGCAACTTTTTTAGGGTTCCGTTGCCAAATGGCAAAAAACGAAACCCTTATAGATTCGTCATGTCTGTCTGTCCGTCCGTATATCATAGCCACTTTTTTCCGAAACTATAAGAACTATGCTGTTGAAACTTGGTACGTAGATGTATTCTGTGAACCGTATTAAGATTTTCACACCAAAATAGAAAAAAAAACAATAAATTTTGGGGGCTCCCCATACTTAGAACTGATACTGAAATATTTTTTTTCATCTAAAGCATACGTGTGAGGTATCTATGGATAGGTCTTCAAAAATGATATTGAGGTTTCTAATATAATTTTTCTCTAAACTGAATAGTTTGCGCGAGAGATACTTCCAAAGTGGTAAAATGTGTGTGTCCCCTGTAACTTCTGTAAATCTTCCTGTAAATAAGAGAATGATAAAACAAAAAAAATAATAATAAAATAATAATAATAATATAATAATAATAATAATATAATAATAAATATATGACACTTGGCCGCTTTTTTTATTTTGCCTTAACACCGATTCTTCCATGGCGACCTTGCCATGCACGTGTGTTTGCAAAGCTTGTGATATGAATTTATGCAGGCGTACGACGTTCTTGTAGTTACGCACATTTACGACACAGGATCTATCTTTTATATATAAAAATGAATTGCTGTTCGTTAGTCTCGCTAAAACTCGAGAACGGCTGGACCGATTTGGCTAATTTTGGTCTTGAATTATTTGTGGAGGTCCAGAGAAGGTTTAAAAGGTGAATAAATATGGAAGTTGCTATCGATTGAGGCAGTACGAAGTCTGCCGGGTCAGCTAGTAATTTAATAATTTTTGAGCACTAGTTTATCTTTCTTCTCTTTGTCCGTTAACTACAATATAGGAATTAAAAAAACTGGATCTTATTGTCTGTCTGGACTGTATTCAAACACAGAGCAAGATAACATCTTGCTTTTCTATATTCATGAAGACCACTTATATGTTGCGAAAGTCAAAGTCCGTGTGTTCACAATCTTCATAACGACTTAACGGATTTCAGTAAAACTTACAGTTATGTACAGCTGCAGTCATGTTCAGCTGCTACCTGTACAGTATTTTACAGCTGGTACTCTTAATTATAATTATTAAATATTCTAGGACATTCTACACAACGCTATCTAGACCCAAAGTAAGTTACGGTATTTATTATACTAAAGTATTTAGGTATATAAATGGTATCTCAGTGCTTACTTGTAGTAGTACGGTACGGTGGTCTTAATATAGTCCATTATTAGATAGCACCGTACGGTATTTTATCTTAAGTCTATTAGGATCTGCATAATGATGTTATAAAATAATACCAAAATCAGTTTTATCATATGGTGATATAGCCACGTTAGAAATTCATGCAGCAAGTCAGTCGCGACCTTTATTTCTCGGCCGCAGACGGTATGTAACTATTAGAATAATATAATGTTATCTGTGCCAGAACTAAGGATGTTTGTGCACTTATCTTATTAGGACAAAATAAACAGGAATTGGATATTCTATTAGTACTTGTGGGACTTTAACGAGTCAATTATTCAAATAAACCAGTTTTCTGGAGACGAGAGCCGCTGTTTTCACATCCGTAGGTAACTGTACTATTATCTATTTTTGAAAAGACTAAATAAATATCTTAGAGAGCGTCATCTAGACTCAAACCAATCATAGCTTCTAATTATGGGTTCTAGAATGTGGATAACACGTTTTTTTTTGTTTAAATATATACTTATTAAGCATATTGTAACACATGGACCAATGCAAATAAATATTCATGCATACAAATATTTGCATTGAGCGGGAAGCGATCCCGCGGCCTCTGAGGTCGTATACCGGCGGTGAATTATGCAACTACATATAATCACGCTTGTATATTCACTAAGGGGTGTACAGAGTTGTACATTTCGCCAATTCGTTTTTCGGTCCCTCGTAATAGGGTGCGAACCTGTGCCATCAACCGCACAGTTTTCAGTGGGCCTCAGCAATTTAGAATAAAAGGTCTACACCATTTCTTTTTGTATGTGTCGTACAAGGCGACTATGGAATATCGAAATAGATGTTCTTCATCCTACAGTTCCTAGTAAAACGGGTTGAATATAAGTCAAAGGGTGAATAGCTAAATAAATTGTTCCGATAAATTTTGCAATTATTTTATTTTAAGTGAACCCATGCATGGACTATTTCAATGTAATAATTAGCAGATACATCAAATATCTGGTTAGATGGTAATTGTAAAATGAATTATTTAAAAATTCTAATAACATAACGATTTTATTTCTATTAGCCCTTTGATCTTTATGCTCCCCATTTTACGGTACATTTACAGTTATCAAAATATACGTGTCAATCACAAACTTAAGAGAACACGTAATTTTTATTTTGTCTGACGTACGATCTTTTTTTTTCTAGTCACTTAGTAATATGCGCTATCCTTTTCTTTTCCCTATACATACACTTTACTCACACAAGCATAGAAATGGCGTTAAAGCTAATTTTTAACTTAATCGTCATTCGTCGCCATGGTAACGAGAAATATAACAATTTTGACGAATTAGTTGTCAGTTGTTAGACAGGGTCGGATTAAGTGCTAATATTAATTTGATACTTGAAAATAATAATATTTTTCTTCTCTAATTCCAGTGACCTGCCTAATATTTTGGATAATTAAATGTTTAATTCTGGCCTTTCTCAATCCATATAATGAACATAATACGCAGTTATTTGTAGAGGTTGCCAGCCTTAGTTCGGCCCCGTCTGAGTCCCAGTATGTATGTGGTAAATTTGGCGACACAAAATATCGGACTTGTTCCGTCTGTGTTTCAATCTCAATCTATGTCTGTGGTGTCAATACACTTACATTTATCCCTTCAAGGATGTAAAGATGTGAGCATAACTATGTGTAAAATATAATGTAAAAATATAATTACCTTTTCGCCATTGAATACTTATAAAATAATCGTGTTGTAATACTTGCAATATTATATATCGACCTCAATAAATATTACTCCTTGTTTTAGCCATGGCTCACAGCTTTTTCAAGGTTTGCCGATAACTGGCAACGGAATTAACGGATGCACCGTAGTAATTACTTGGTTTGTATTTCTTTTATAATGGTAGGTGTTCATTTGTTACGAGCTGTACTATATACGTATGATACGAGGACGTAGGATGTAGGTACGAGGAGTTCGTGGCTAAGTGGTAAACCGAGCAGATTAACCCATTGCAATATTAGCTAAATTAGTTTCAGGATGGGTGACCATTCTTAACACACTAAGACTCCTCCGGGCCTCACAGAGAATATTAAGCCGTCGGTTACGGTTGCCAATTGCCATACAAACATCTGTGGTATTCCTTACGTGTAGTTGGCACCCTAAAAAGTTGATATCGCCAGTGAATTATGGTGGTTACATGGTAGTCGCTTCACTTAAAATATCGCAGTTCAGCTGTTTCGTAGTTAGACTGGAAGCCGATCCCAACAGAGTCAGAAAAAGCTCGGAGAATGATGATCTTCACATCTTATTAAATTTATATTCCTTGCATGACGCTAAAGCTTTGTACGGAATAACGTATCCAATGTACGCGTAGTCTAGGATGTTGATACGCGTACAGGCGGGAGTCGACTCGACACGCTTGTTCACATTGTACTAAGCGTGCCAATGTATCGTGCCGACAACGCTTAGTCCGTAGAAGGTTTTATAGTTTATTCCCGCTCTAACCATAATAGGGCAAGCCTCATTGAGATTCTCCAGTTCCGTTTTAGTAATAATGTTTACTTATATCACTTTTTAGATAAAATGGGCATATCAAACGGCAGTATCTGGTCTTAATGGTGACTATTGAAGCGTTTTGGGATCGAATGACGTGGTCATGGGGTAAATGTGCTCATATTCGCGAAGATAGCGAAGGCTCGGTAGGACTAAACGCCGCCCTTTGACATTAATTTCGTATTTTGGTGGCACAAATGATAAGAGTCTACGTTTCTAAATAAGTGTAAGGAGAGAAAGCACATGACGCCTATTATAGAGCAAGAGAGCGATGAACACCAGATCTTTATTATTTGGCTAGTATAAGTTATGAACGGATGTATGAGTCTCTACCAAGATCTTCGGACCACGGCTCACCTGCAAGGCGGTACATTCACCTGATATTTGACAGATGGCGCAGGCTTTCCTCATGGGGCTGGGTGGCCAGAAAGGAATCGCTTCCGTGCTTGCTCAAATGAGCCAAGTAATAGAAAGAAGGGTAGGAGAGCGTACCCTTACCGGCCGGGCTCTAATGTGAAGATTTGGTAGCAAACAGGATTGGTGCACTGATGAAAAATACTAGTACTGAGCCGTTTTTAGAGTTGTATTATTCGCATCCTAGTTCCATCATTAGATCAGCTCCATGGTATCGAATTAATGTATTGACATCCGGATATCACGTCACATACCCACAGAGTTTCAAATCGATGCGCCAAATTAGAAGCTTGTTTAACTCGACTTACAAGATTTGTTTACATACATAGTTAACTGGTTAGTTCCAGGTAAGGGGGTTAAAAATAACATCGTATTCTTGTGTCGGGAGAGATAACCAACGTTGCATAACTGCGTGTAGGTAAGAACCGATGTATTTGATTATTTATTTGATCAAGTCGTTCCTGCAAAAAATGTTGCTGTTGAATTTTATACCAGGCGATAAGGCTTTATATGATAACACCTTTTATATTTAGCACTTATAGGATCTATCTAAATCCCCCTCTGCCTACAACTGCTCCTGCTCTTTGTTCACTACCTCTTTGGCGTCATCAAAGAGCGGGGTTAACCTCCAAACCAAATAAAAAAGCTTCACACTAGCTACGCCCGTGGGCGAAGATGTTATATCAATAACACAAAAATCCAAAAAAATATATAAACCTCTGACATTCTTCAAAAGTCTAAACAGATCTTCATAAATTATAGCTAAGAACCGTCTCGACCACATCAACTTTCAAAATTGTAATCGAATGAAAATCGGTGAATCTGTTAGGAAGCTACGATACCACAGACAAATCTATAGACTTACCATGTTGATCTTGTAACTACACCCTTCATTTTACCTAGGGCGTTAAAACGCGAGTTTACCTACTCGCGCTGGGACCAACAGCTAGCAGGAACCTATTAAATGAACTAAGGACAGTGGTCTTTTTCCGTCAATAATTTTATATCACTATAGTAGCGGTTTACCGAACCAAATCAGTTAATTAATAATAAAGTGACGTGCCTGGATCATTCTACCGGAAAATGTATTTATAATAATAGGCAATACTTTATCCTTGTTTAGTTGGAAATACTTGTGAGAATGTTGTTTAGTAATAATTTATTTTAAAACTACATTTATTTAACGGTTGAATTTTACAGTCAAACTGTTTGGTAACCCTAGCTCCAATTTCAATGCAAACAGAGAGGAATTAATGCGTACCTTTTTTTTGTGCGGAAACCGCCCCCGCTGGCCAGTGGGGGTGGTTATGTCGGGCTTGAACCGACTAAAACCGCACGCCGTCTCAGGTCTTCAGACGCCGGGGTGTAAGGTTGCCATAAAGCATTTCCCTCGCACCCCGACTGACCCTAGGCCATCTCCGGTTTCGAGATTGCGTCGTTACCAAACTCCCTCGGGTTTGGTAACCACGCTGTTTAAAGTGAATTTTAAAATTTTATTAAGTACGTTTATCTTATCTTTTATTTTTGTATTTTAAATCATGGACTGCTGGTCTATAACGGCTTACTTGGTTATTAGAGCTTAACTCATTAGTCCATTGAAACGTTTACTAAACCATTTGGGGTTGCAAAAGTCAGAGTACGCAATTGTACTTTTTGGATGTCATGAGGCGGTTAGTTTAAAGATGAATCCAAGTTTGTGGGGTCGTAACCCTTGTCCCGTGGCCGCTATCTTGTAAAGAATCCGGAATTTTAGAAATTATGATATTTTATCTCACTATGATGAAGACGAGTGAAGCTGCAGTAAGAGTTAAAACCTATTTACTATTTGCTAGGATTTCTATATGATTGTTAATTTGGAATATTTTGTGTGTTTTTGATCGATCTCGTGCACCCCGATTAAACATCCTGACGGAACAAAAGACTGTTTCTGTTTCCCTGTCCACAGGATGTTCTAGTTTAGTATACACAGCGTGTTGTCGACAACAATGACCTGATGTTTTAATATGCGGCAAGCGTAACCTTATACACAGCCAGTCACAACTCATTGGTGATGCGAACTTGATAAAAAAAGTTAACAGGTTCCATAGACCACAGGCAGATTTTTATTTATTGGGATGTTCGATACGAAAATAATTTAATCCTAGGCAAAAACTGCGTAAGAGAGATTTGAAAATAATACTTAACAATAATATGAAGCTTCTTTTTCACTCTTAGACCGACCGAAGCTGCTGAATTAAGTTTGATAGCATAGCAGTGTGTACCTTCATTCGGTTGAAAACAACTACCTCAAAATTCTGTTGAAAATTTGACCCGCGCTGTATTTTAGCGCGGGTCATATTTACATATACCTACATACAGAGCAAGTTAAATAAACGCTTGTGAAAATCATCAAATATTCAAATTGAATATCATTAAGAATAGAGAAAGCACAGATATCTACAAAAAAACTAATTATTTCCCGATGTTATGTTATGTCACATATCGTGAGCGATGCCATTTTATTTAAATGTTTTTGGACAGTTGCATGTTTTTAATTTTTTGTTGGTGGCATCGATAATGCAACATAAATGATCATTATACTGTTAGAAAATATTTGAGAGAATAATTGTTTAAAGGTCATTGAACGCGCTGTTGAATATGGATATAATTTTCATATGGACATTGAGCTAAATTCTCGTGTTGCTAACCCTCGAAGAGTTAGGCTAGGCAACTATGTTCTATGTTCTCAGTGAGCCTATAATATGTACCTACTATCAACTGGGTACCAGGCATCGGGGTGCGAGGGATATGCTCTATGGGATATAATCTTACAGCCCGGCGTCTGAAGACCCGAAACGGCGTGCGGTTTTAGTCGGTTCAAGCCCGACATAACCGCCCCCGCATTTTTTCGGGCAAGACCCGAAGTATAAAGACAAAAAGCAGAACCTTATCTAAACAGATTATTTTATTTAAATCGTTAAAGTTGTTTCCAAGGAGCGGCTTAGCTAAGGCGTCGTCGGTCTTACGATTCGGTTCAAACGTTATTCCAGTATTACATGACCGACTACATGTACCCACTCCTAACAAGCAATTTCGTTTAACTGAAAGTGTTTACGTGAAACCAGTAACGAGTTGCAGTCACAGTTATTAAAAGTGAAACTTTTGATATCTATCTTCGTTCAAAGACATTTAACTTTTATCAGCAGGGTAACCAACTTGCGTTGTGAAGGAAAAAATAGAACAACTTTCTCCATGTTTGTAACACGTGGGCTTAATAAACAGTTACTAGTGGTACACATCATCTTGTTGAGTATACAGTTAGGTCAGCACAGCATCGCTTTGTAATGATGAGGTCAGTGACAGATAAACACAGCGTTGTCCCGGTTAACTCCGAAACATCCACTTTGGGGCTT
Source organism: Cybosia mesomella (assembly GCA_946251805.1). Taxonomy (NCBI): domain Eukaryota; kingdom Metazoa; phylum Arthropoda; class Insecta; order Lepidoptera; family Erebidae; genus Cybosia; species Cybosia mesomella. Next base: position 1,191,120 of record OX276403.1, on the reverse strand, counting down.
AGAGTCCGCCTTTATTCTCCTTCTGAGCATTTTTATTTGATGTATTGGCTATTCGCCTCGGTATGTTCGGCAGGTGTAACGGCTGGCAGGTAAGGATGCCTTGGTATCCCAAGAGCTTGGTGGCACACTGTACAGCCTGATAATGTACTCTACTTAAAAATTAGAGAAAGCCGAAGGTTAGACTATAACGTGGCCACCAATATATTTGGAGCCCAAGTGAACTACACCTATATCTTACGTATATGGACGAGGTTCTGGAGCAGGTTTTCCTCTCAGGGTTGTGGGTCACAGCCGGGGTGCGAAGGCTCACACCATGGCGTCTGAAGACCCGAGACGGCGTGCGCGTTTAGTCTGTTCGAATCCGACATAACCACGCTCGCTGGCGGGGGGAAATCCGCAGGAAAAAAAAGGGTTGGTGGGTCAGGCGGCATTTGGTAAAAACCAAGATAAGCCATATCAAGAGAAAGAGTAGGAGGCCAGACATCGGGCTCTAAAGCTATACTATATAAGCTTGGACTGCAACGGGGACTAACACTGTTTTGATGATGAGCACTGTGAAAAGCATGTATTCTGCCACTTAATTGAATACTAGCTTTCACATATAAATAACCCGTAACATACAAAATACAATGAGACTTGGGCATACTTACATGCGCTACATACTCGTAGATAAGTATGGCAACCGTCGCAAGCCCATTCAACCATGTTTACGAAGACAATCGATTCATTGCGGGCGCGCTCGCCGACTAATTATAACGGCTATGTTCGAAACCGTGCCGCTTAATACCTACTTACTCGTACATTGCATGGAATAAGGAATGTTATAATGTAAATATAAACAAAGACGTTCGATTACATAGGCAAGAGTTTAAATTATAATGTTTTAAGTATTGTTTATGGGCTAACCAAGCGCTCATCCCGAAGATTACACCCCATGCCCCAAACAGGATTTGAACTGATACTATACTAGTAAAATATCACTCTCTTACTTAATATCACAGAACAATGACACCAAATTTAAAAAGATTAACAGCCCTCGATATGAGTTGATGGTCTTCAAACGCCTAAACAGATCTTCACGGAGTACCTACCTTTAGCTTAGAACCATCTCGGTCACATCAGCTTTCGATCAGAAAAAAAAACTGCAGCAAAATCGGTCCTAGCGTTTATGTTCCAAGCCATGGACTGAAAAACATACGCACGTTAATCTGATAACACCCATGTTTTGCGTCGGCAGATATCGGCAATAAGTATTTCTCTTTCTTTTCTCGCTGCCGTTTTCATTTCCCTCTGCAGGTGACAACACTTGCAATCCGCGAGCGACACCTATTCTGGTGTTGCAAGCATTCATAAGTTTACAGTAACCGCTTACCGAATTCGTTAATCGTGTACTGAATCGTTATGAGAACAGGACTCCCATATAATAACGGGTAAGAAAAAAGGGGCAATTATTTTGCTGGTTCCTCGTAGGAAAAAATTGTCTTATTAGGATTATAATGTTATTAAGCGCTGAACGTGGAAATATTTACCTATTTGTTATGAATTCCGAGTAAAGGGCTTTGTGTTACTTAGTTTATCAAAAACATGCAATGAATGGACAATACCCACCTAGGTGTTTTCAAACAAAGATCCAACCAAGGTCGTCATTCTACTTATCTAAGTTTATACTTAGATAAGTATGCAAATAAACCATTGTCGTAAAATAGTGACTTTTTTATGGGGCTTATTCCTATCACACGTCCACTACTGAAAATCCTGTACACTAGATACAATAGGATCAATAGCCGTGATGCTCGAGCACATCCAGCAGTGACACTCTGGGAGTCCCCGGAAAAGTTAAACGGTGTTGGAACTCGCAACAAAATTATAGTAGTATATTAAAGGAGTTAGAAATATAGTAAATCCACATCCCTCCTTAACAAAGCGGGCGGACAGAAATAGGCAAACATCCTATTAAATAAAGAACCAACGAATACAAAACGTAATGGGTCTACCTAAATATATATTGACTGTCTGTATTTTGTTTGTAGTTTGTTTCTAACATGTTAAAATTTTATTTACAGATCAATCAAAACAATGGCCTGCTCAGTCGACGCACCCTCCCTGAAGGACTTGCCAAAGGTAGCCACAGACTTAAAGAGCCAGCTAGAAGGTTTCAACCAAAGCTGCCTGCGTGACGTAGATACTAATGAGAAGATCGTTCTCCCATCAGCGGAAGGTACGTTAATTACGTTTAGTCAATTACACTAAAGTCAATTTCAATTCTTGGACCAGTAGTAGATACTCATCTGTGATATACAAATTCGATGTCGGGTCTCGCTCAGATGAAGAGCTTACTTTGGGAATGTTCTATTGCCACTATCTTCTCGTTATGGTCCAATCATGAAGAGCACCGGTCTCGGCCGGTCAGATTGAGCAATATCGGCTGATAGCACAAATAAGGAACTCCACGACCATTTTCGAATTGGACTCCTCGTCTGAGAGAGACTTGGCATAAAAATGATATATTACAGAATAGCATTACATGCCTGTGTTTTGACAGAATGGGGAGCGGGCTAGTCAATAAATTAGTCGCAAAAATAGAAAAAAACATAAATATTTGTCACTTCGCTGAGAGCTCTGGAAGTGTTCCAGAAATCGTCAAGTTTTTAGATGGCAGTGGAATTTTCTTAACATTTTCGCTAAGTTATAAATAATAAGTGTGTAAAGAGATACATATTTGTACCGGGAAATAATGTGATAATTGAATGATAAACGAACAAAGCGCAATACTATTAGAGTATAGGTTTTACTAAATCCATTCCGACTTTTATAGTGTTTCATTTAGGAATGAGTTGTCTGAGGCAGGTGACCGGAAAGTCCTTAAAACGGCTACAGTAAGTAGGTTATCTAAAACTTAGGATAACCTTCCTAGGTAACGGAACAACGACAACTTTATGTAGTAAACAAAAAAACAAAGGTTTAGATTTTTAAGAGACCGGAGTTTATCGCTCATAACTTAGCTTAGAGGATTAGTCAGGCAACTTAGCCTTATACTTAGTTATCGGGCCGTACCCACTTAGATGGTATCATCCGTCCCGTAAGGTATTGATAGTCCAATATACTAATGATACTTTAATGCCAACAATCAACCTTCAGAGTAGTAGATTATACGTTTGTTAACACAGGATTATTCCATAACAAAATGGCCGTCTTCACGAAATGACGCCATTTATAAGACACTAATGACCCCGGCTTCCCGCGGGTGTCACTTGATTTTTCGTTCTTCAAAGTTTCTTAAGGATGACTAATAATGTGAGCTTTATGTAAAAAACATTTAAATGACAGTGAAAACCGTTTCAAAATCAGTTGTGTGGTTTAGTAGAAATTAACGGAGCACCAGACGGTTGGACGGATAAAAGTGACTTTACAAACTTCATAATATTATCAAGTGTTTGAAAGTTAATGAAGCACGCTGGTTGAATCTGTTTTTAAATTAGTAGAGAAGTCGATATCGCATCAATTTTTGGGTAATTTCGTAAGATTACTTTTATTTTTAATTACACCTGTATTGAACAATTAAAGGTGCATTTTAGACGACATAAAATCAACACAGATAGGAGGGGACAAAATCAATACAGGGCAGCCCCTGCGTTGCATAATTTAATTCCTTGCAACACTGTCACCCAATTAACGAATGCACTCGCCCCCAACCCTTCCAAATACAAATTTGGCGACGCGCGACGCACGCTCGCCAAATTTGTATTTGGCAGGGTTGGGTGAGAGATCTGCATGTCTCTTTCAAAGCCATTATTCAATTTACTTAAAATTGAATAATGGGTGACGTTAAGGTCTGCCGTCTGTATTACGTTCATATTTATTTTTGATTTTAGAAATTACAGTTGATCTAAAGATAAGATAACTCTCAAAATAGTTATGAAGAACAAGGAAGGATTGTTACAGTCAGGGTTAGTAACTAGTGGGGAGGGAACAAGTACCAGTAATACAAGATTTGACATTTTACTTTACTTGCGGTATTCTGTATGCACCTAAAAAGGTACTGGTTTCCTCGTTCGTGTGTTCTAAATTGGTGGAAATTGGAAATGTGTGAATGAATGATGGATGTTATAGAAAACCAGGAGACATTTAACGTTTTGGTCCCGCCGAATGCAAAACAGTGGCATTCTTGTCGAAAGCATTCCAACGACTTTATCGTCAAACTACATAAAGGTACTTTAAATTACTTAATGACTCATCGATTAGCCGTCGTCATATGAACGCAAACGTTCCGTGACTCACTGCAGATAACAGAATAACAAAGAAAAAATTTCAATTTTACAACAGACGTAGCGCAAGAAAAGCAACACAACGCGCTACTTCAGGGCGTTGAAAAATTTCAGCCATCCTCCCTCAGGAAAACGGAGACGGTGGAAAAAATCGTGCTACCGAACGCGCTAGGTATATAAGTGGGTGGAATGACGCGCCACTAATAAATAATATGAGTCGCAATGCCTGTGAGCCGTGGCTGCTTTGCTCATCGCATTCCTTCTAATTTTAACTGGGGAACTAAACCAAAGGGGTCAATAGGGATGCTAATAATATAAGTAGGTACTTTATGAGAATTGCAGTTTTACCTAACTACTTCCTACTAAAACAATAACGACGCATGTTTTTATAAACGTTGTGAGAGTGCGCCTAACGTATTGCGTGATTCTTTTTTTGAATAATGTGTCGTATGATTTGCAGATGTTGCCACTGAGAAAAATCAAAAGTCCCTGTTCGACGGCATTGAAAAGTTCGATGCTGCCAGTTTGAAGCACACAGAAACGCAGGAGAAGAATCCTTTACCAGACAAAGATGGTATGATGCTCTATCTATTTTTGGTACTGGCACCTAATTACGCATGTATATGTCTAGTAAACGTAGTATACCTATAAGGCTAATATAATAACATAATAAATTATACAATCGGTCATACAACAGAACAAAGACACAATTAGGCAAATCGTTTCAACAATGTGAGTGATTCTTTTTGTATCCGATTTTTTTTGTATCCGATTTTTTTTGGGATTCATACTTTGATGCCTTTTTTACGATGTAGATATGAATATCTGCCTTTTTAGGATGTTAAATAAAGGTGCTGTATTCAGTAGCTTATTGCAGCCATTACTAAGAGTTTCTTAGTAATACATCTAATAACACTTTTCCAACCGAGGAGTCCGAATCTAGGACTTCATACACCGAACTACACTACCGCTGCTGCTCCAAGGTAGTAATATTAGGTCAAAATTCGACATTTCGTAATTATGTCATTGTTTCATTGTATGAGCGAGTCTTTTTATTTGAAAGTGACTGATTGAATTGCAGACATTATAATTTTTTGGTGACATCAATATGTTGCGGTCAGACTGTCAATAATATATCATTTATTTAATCATATTCTGCTTATTCCCTGACCACAAAGCCCTGACACGCTTTTATTGCGAGCACTGCGGCGAAGACAACTGTCAACTTGCATGTAAATGTTGCCATATTATAAATTTAGAAACTACTATAAGCAACGATCTTATATTAAAATTAGGTAGAACTCTAAACTAACCCGTTCCCTCCATCAATCAACAGGTTTACCGACTTGTTGATGTCTCATCAACAAGTCGGCTTGAGCCCAAAAGATCCACTAAGTGGGATACCACGTAACCTTTCTACCTCATTGTAATATAAGACCATTGACTACCAGTGAGACTTTACCAATGCTTATTTTATTTATTTATTTCGTTTTGCCTTGCACGTATTTGCTTTGCATCAGTTGTTGCGGCAGAGAAACAACACCAGAACCTATTGGACGGGGTAGAGCACTTCGACAAGACACAGATGAAGCACACGATGACAGAAGAAAAGAACCCCTTACCGCCAATAGAAGGTTTTTGTTTGAACGCTTTTTTTAATTTTTATGTATGGAGCGATATTTTCAATTTGCAAGCGCTGTTTTATTCAATAATATACTGTTTATTAAGATTATGCTCACGAGATCTGCCTTTATGCACTACTATCTACTAGGTGGGCCCCGCTTAAGCGCAATAGAAGAAGGATATGGCAGAATTTTATTTTGTTCAACCTTATACTCATAGAGCGCTCCTCGACACTTTCGATCCCTGATCGCCATCGACTTGTCTAAACACGTGGCTAAACGCTTTCGTAAGATGCAGTATCCGGCTTGTGATTTGTGAGTACTGTACTGTGTGTAGTTCTGTGAACTTCAATTGGTAAACGCCCGAGAAGGAATTAAATTATATCAACTTAAATGTACTGGGTAATACGAACGTAGATATATGATCAAACACGTTCTCGTTACGGAATAGGGCCCTGTTTCGAATCTACGATAACGCATGCGTGTTCTGTAATATATGGCGCTCAACTACAATATTTTAAAGAGGTACCTCCCCCCTCCCATTAACCGTGGGGCCCCAAGGATCACTGGGTTAATATGGCAACGGATGTCGCCAAAATCTCACATGGTATTATGACCAATCGCATCACACAAAACAGTGAAGTGATTGGTGATCATTTTCACCAGAGAACAAGCCTAAAAGTAAGTGACTTCTGCGGGGCACTTTCTTTTGACGTTAAATTCCGTCCTGATAATTATAAGCAAACTACACAGACCTTACACATATCATAAAACTAATATATTCCCAAATCCAACAGCTATCGAAGCCGAGAAGGAGAAGAACAAATTCCTGAACGGTATCGAAAACTTCGACCCTACCAAGTTGAAGCACACCGAGACTTGCGAAAAGAACCCACTCCCAACCAAGGACGTCATCGAACAGGAGAAGACGGCCTGAATAAGTATATGCTAACCACCAGCAACTATATCTCGCTAGTACCGCTCGTATTTTAACTCGGATGTAAGTTGGGCCAGTTGGCCGTCCGTTTTCAATAAAGTCTTTTATATATACTACTCGAAGAACAGTTTAGAAAATTGTATCACTATAAATGAAAAAAGATTAAAAAAAGGTAATATTACTTACGTAAATCAAAATTTCCAATAATTGTAATAAATTTTTAAACACTGATCACTCGCTTTGCACAAATTACGGGTAATTTTTTTAACATGCGTTGATAATAATTTTAGTTTCACGCGATTCGCGCCTTTACAAATGACAAGTACTAGGATGAAGAATACTCGAGTATACTTGATCCTAGGACAAGTATGACAACCAGCACACAAATACAAAGTGAAGCGAATTAAAAAAAAAGTTATGTTATCTTTTTTTATCCCATACACGGTCTAACGGTCTAGTAGTATACATAGAAGTCTATGGTTTTCATCAAAACCTCGTGTACTACATCCCCAACATACTCGAAACTGACTTAAAATGGACGGTGGCAACTGGCCTTTATCATTAGTTATAGGAACGAAATTTTCTATGTCACTTTTTAACGGTATATGTATATTTAATAAGTGTATTTTACGAGCATTTTATAATTTAATTTATAATGAAGGAATATTTAAGTATGAATGTCCAGTACTGATTTTATTTAAGTCGGGAACACACTGCACTCCAAAATATAATACTGTTGATTTTATATTATTCTTCCTCTGTGCTTGTGTTCTCATATAGTTGAGATGGGTTGAGAATAACGCACCACGTGTGGGGTGCTCTGGTCAATAAATTAGCAGTGTAGTTACCATAATATCTTTTGGGTCTAAATTTTGATTATTTTGACTTTATTTCTGTGTTAATATAAAATTTAGCAATGTATTAACTTAGAAATATGTTATGAATCATCGAATGAAGTGCTGTAACCAATATCTCTTGCTCAACCGTTATGGTATAGGTATTCGATCTAAAAAATAAAAATAAATACAAGCAATAGCTGTGACTATGTCTGTGAACAACTATAAATTTTATATTGTCAATATACAGTTCATAATAAATACATTTTCCATTTTTCTAATATTGCTGTCGATGCCAATAAACATTTTATACCGGAATTTTGTATGTTTTACAGACGGTGCTTTTTATAAATATAGAATAAAAAAATCATACAGTTGTTTTATTAACTTTCCTATACCTACTCGCGTCAAATAGTGTAACTGAGCCTTGTACAGACTAAGCGTTTATATGTACACGTACATACATCCATGCATATGCATCAAGTTACGCCTCTTTCCCATTGGGGTAGGCAGAGACAACGATTTTCCAATTGCTACGTTCCTAGCATACGCCTTTCGCTTCGTCTATTTTCGTAATTGTTTTCATATATACGCGCCGGTTGCGGGTAGACAGGAACGATAGTGCGTATCTGCAGTACGCGTATACAATTTGAGTACGCGTGTCGACTCCCGCCTCGCGGCGAGTCGTCGCCAGTCAGCTCTATGGCGGACATTTGAGCTTAAGTCAAAGTTGACTGCGAACTACATACTGCGCAGCTACAAAGAGGCCAAAACAGCGGCTTTCTTTTTAAACCAGGCAAACGCAAATTCTGTCTGACATACTAATGTGCAGGTACACGAAGGTTAAATCCTCTATAGCTAGAACCCTCTCAATACACTACATAAAGCAGTGGTGAGCAAAGTACGGCCCCTGGGCCAGCTCCGGCCCGCGAATGGGTTTCATCCAGCCCACCGACGGTCCGTCGAAATTAATGTATATACGGCCTACGATATACCTAATTATATTTTGATGGTCCAGCAGTATAAACTAGAATAATAGATGCATGATTCAAACAAAATGTTTCCTTAATTTTATAAATGCGAAAGTGAGTTTTTTTGTTTCAGGATCATGGCTTAGCAGCTGACCTGATTTGCATGAAATGTTTGTTCATAGATAGATTATGACTTGGAATTCGATAAACTCGTAGGATACTTCTTCCCGGGAATGCTGGCGATCAGCATAATGCGCAGACGAAGTCGCGGGTGGAATACTAGTTTTCTATACTTCTAGTCACCCTAAATTTATTAAACTTTCTGGCCCTCCTATGAGGAAAGTTTGCCCACCACTGAGATAGAGCAACGATTTCCAGAGATCACCTGTGTCTTAAGTCTATCTTTACTTGTAAAAACCGACACGGGTACCGAGCTGGGGTGTGTGTTGGGTAACCTCCTCGAGTGTCGCTCCGATTCCGATCCCGCTGCAGTCCGGGGGGAACGGAATCGGAGCGGCCGGTACACCCTGGGCGGCGGTCAATGGCTTCCCCTTCACCCCTTCACAGGGTTGGCATTGATCGTCGGCCAATACCCAACGTGGCGGGAACACATCGCTCTCCGTACTCCTCTGCTTTCAGAGGAGACAGGATGAGCGATGCTGTTAGTGGTGAGATGGCCCAGGGTCAGCCGGGGTGCGAGGGATATGCTCTATGGGTAACCTTACACCCCGGCGTCTGAAGACCCGAGACGGCGTGCGGTTTTAGTCGGTGCAAGCCCGACATAACCGCCCCCGCTGGCCGGCGGGGGGGTATCCGAAGGGATTTCCGCACGATAAAAAAAAAAGGGTACCGAGCTATCAGACTCAACGATGGAGTGGTTATAAGAACAAAAAAATGGTGGACAGTTATGAGAGCGTCTTGCCTAGGAAGGGACTATCTAGGATCCTTAGTAGGCTTTAGCTTCCTTTAAGACACCAGGTGGCGTGGTCAAACCGTGAAATAGGTCTGCCCCTCCCTTTCCCTCTATAAATAAACGCGTATAGGACGCGCCACCGTTGCCAACCCGCCTCTGCCAGGGCGACTTAAGTCGCGTCCAGACCCACGCTCATGGAAGCTGGAGATCAATACGCGGTCCCCTGCGGAATCCGGTGCGTCTAATGCGTGGGTTGCGCGCGAACGGAATCAGTATTTCACTCGTAGCTGTGAGCAACAGCTTAGTAGTGTAATATTAAAGTAAACTAAACAAAACAGCGTGTAGCTGACTGGGTGGTAAGTATTAACCGTGGTAGGTATCTAAACTAGTTACATGTTAAATTTTAGTGCCAATCTATATTATATACATCAAATAAAGTCGGGTGAGGTATACCCTTTATAACTCGAGGAAGGGTGGACTGATTTTCATGATCTTTAATTACTTAGATTTTTCTCCGCCTATACTTTGCTATTTTGTGCCATTTGTTTTTTGTGGAAATCCCCACGGTAAGCTCCCCTCCTGGTGCCGGCAAGCCAGGGGTGGTTATGTCAGACAAAAACCGACCAAAACCGCACGCCATGTTTCGGGCCTCTAATGCTGAGGCGTAAGGAGGCCGAATCAGGCAATTTCCTCGCTCCTGGGCTGACCCTGGGTCATGGCACATCAGAGATACGAGACATTAAGGTAACCAACATAACTTGATTCTAAGGTGGAACGAAGTTTGCCGGGTTAGTTAGTATCGAGTAAAACAAGTAACTTTAAGAGGTGTATTTAAATTGACTTTATGTCTGGTCCAGTAGTGTAAGCACGGAATGTAAAATCAAAGAAGAATGAACGGCATTCGCAACGCGATTGCCTACAAATAACATTTAAACGTTTTATTTGCTATACTAATAGCTATGCATGGAGTCTCTTTGAAGGATTAAATTCAAAATGAGGTTATCCGAAAAAAGAGACAGAAAGACCAAACGAATACTGGAGAGAAGACCACGAATCGGCAAACGAAAGGAGAGACGGTCAGCTAGATGGACATGCAGAAGGTGGAGGATCAGGTGCTATGATCAGGTGATATGGCGCATATTATTTGAGTGCTGCTGACTGCAACAGGCTTTTGAACTATTTATTGTCTTTTGAAAATAGTAACCAATCACGTCACTATTTAATTTCCATGCCACTGTTATCCCCCCCCCCCCCCACTGTTATCGTTGTCTGCCGCAATGCTGTGAAATTCAACATAATTCGCAACGCGATGGTCTTCTGATTGACATTTATATTTTGGCTTGTTACATGTTCAACATAATAATCCACCATGGACGTCATTTTCTGTTAATTAATTGGCTTTATTATTTGTTTTTCTATACCTATTATAAATGAGGTTAAAGGGCACTTTTCTTTTTCGTACCCAATTCTGTAAGTCATCCCGTCGTATATCAATTCCTTGAGGCTGCAACTATTGCCATTTTGCAACGTTAAATCAAGGTTCAGTGGTCATTTTCCGTCCTAAATTGTTATACTTTCAGACAATAGCATTTTAGTATCTTATTATATTTGGTATGTTGCCAAGTGATTTTCCAGTTAATAAGACGCGTGGGCATAGATTATTATATATATACTCTATACTTTTAGAGTGGGTATCGTGCGTCCTGTTTTTGATGTTGGTAATTCTTTATAATATTGACTTGGTTCTTTTTTGTTATTATGTTGGCACCTCTTTTTTTTTTTTTTTTTTTTTCGTGCGGAAATCCCTTCGGATACCGCCCCCGCTGGACAGCGGCGGTCTCCAGCGGGGTCGGTTATGTCGGGCTTGAACCGACTAAAACCGCACGCCGTCTCGGGTTTAAGACGCCGGGGTGTAAGGTTACCCATAGAGCATATCCCTCGCACCCCGACTGACCCTAGGCCATCTCCAGTTTCGAGATAGCCCCCTTACTTGCTCTCCACTGTGCCATCTGCTAATAAGAGGGACATGTGGAAAGCTTCCGAACAGCCCTCAACAGGGCCGTCCTCGCCTCGGTCGGAGTTGGCCGTAGGCGGCAGCGTCTCCCCCGCCCTAGGACAGAGGCGCTGCCGTCTCCGTTGCCCAGGGTGCACCGCGTGGAGGTCCCCAACCAAGCACCCCATTATGTTGGCACCTGAGAGCTTTTTTGAAAAAAATAACCGAAATCATAGATTATTATACCAAAATTAAAAGAATACGCCCGAATGACGGAGTATGCAAACAATGTAAAGAAAAAGCATCATAAAAAGGCCTTGTAATGGGCATTTAATTTCATATCATGACCTAATTACAACTCGGACAAGGTTATCGAATTCCAAGGAACAATTGAAATCAATAAGTTACGATCTTATATCATTCAGTTAGCATCGTTCTAGGTTGTATTATTCTATGACTGTCTATGACTTCCTCTATGGTGCAATGCAATTATTTCATTTTTCATTACAATACAGTGCACAAGCAACACAAATCAGCGAGTTTTGTTGCATTTCTAGTGAAATAGCAAGATATAAATAGTCCGTGTAAAAGAAAGAGATCGAGTGAGGACTACGATCATGCTTGTAGTGTGGTAACATTTTTGCAAAATGCCTTCTTGTAAATTTTGATTTGCTTCCCGCCGGCTCTTGACGGTTTGCTTTGGCACGTGCAATTTTCATTAGATTTTCGTTAAAAACAAAGTCGCATTTACAAATATAGTTCAACACTGATGCTGACAGATTGGATATATTATTTAGGTGAGTGTTTTGGTTGTATTTTAGCGTCGTTCGTATGATTTAATGTTTGCACGTGTTGTTTAGCGTAGACAGCAAAACAACCATTTGCATTCGCCAGGCGATATAGCTACGATATGGTTTTTTGGAGACCCTAACTATATTATTACTGTTTTATTCAAATATGTGTGTAAATTTTGTCGGTTTATACGACTTTTGGCGAATGTGAAGTTCGGAGAGGCAGCGTCATTTGTTTTTGTTTACCTGCAGATCGTTAGCAGTGTATAATGTCGCCTTCCCCGATTCGTTGTCGCGGGCCATGGAAGATACACAAGCGTTCCTCGGAGCCGGACAGGTGGCTGGATGAAATGGGATTTTTCCGTAAACATACAGCTAGGGACTCTAGCTGCCTGTTCCGCGCCGTCTCTGAAAACATCTATAATACACAGCGCTATTTTCATAAAGTCAGACTAGACTGTGTTCAGTTCATGGCAACTCAGAAGCACCTCTTCGAAGGGGTAGGATTTATTATTCAATTGTAATTTTTTTTACACTGGAACAGAATGATAATATTAATCTTTTGTTTTGTAGTCATTGTCATGTCCTTTTGAGAATTATCTCAAAGAGATGTCTAACCCATCTGAATGGGGTGGTCTAATTGAAATATCGGCCATGAGCCATCTTTATAGGTAAGAAAATTTGATATGAAGTTTTGACTACCCACTTTTCATATAATTAATCTAACATTTTGATGTACAATGTGCCTAACACAAGTTGTTAAAAAAACAGTTTTACTTCAACTATCATTCTTAATATTTGAACATAGCTCTAAACAATGAGAGATATTTACAAAATTAACTTTTCCAGCTAATAAATAATCATGTACATTACTAATGAAATGCACAGTTCGCTTATCACCAAAGTCATCAACCTTGTTTTGGGCATTAGTGCATGATAACTAAAATTATTTAATTAAACAATTACAGACGAGACTTTGTAATATTTGAAGCTAACAAGGGTCCACAATCTAAAATTTGTAATGGTTATGGAGACCCTTTATACCTGTTTTATTCTCCGGACACTAAGCACTTTGATGTCGTTTACACTAAAGATTTCATTAACACATCATCTTATTGCCAATGTAAGTTTCCTTCTTCAAATTTTGTTATAAAAGAGATTCAAGGTGTTGTTAAAATGGGAATCACATTGTATTGTATCTCATGTTTAATGACCCTGACTTTTATTAAGAGTATGTTCGTGGCTGAAGGCCTTCTCTTAGTTAGTAAAACTCCATCTACAGAATTAAATTTAAATCTTTCCAATATTTAAGAAAAGAAATGTGTGTTATATCTGTTTTTGTGAAACAAGACAACAACACATTTTTTATAACAGCTGCCATTTTGTATTTGCTGTGAACAGTCAAACAGGGCTCCTGGCAGATTCAACATGGCAGCTCTACATGTATTTAAAAAAATTGGGAACTGATAAATAAAATCATCCATTTTACAAACTTAACTGTCTTCTACACATCACTCATTATCAGAGATTATATATTATAATAAAAATATTTTGTTCATACTTTTGATTCCTCGTTGTCTGCTGAAGTATTCTTATTAACATAAAAAAAATCATTTGTTACTTTACTATCTTTGTAAATGATGCTGTAGTATGTATTTATAATTATCTCAAAACATTTACTAAGGTATACCTAAGTTAATTGTTTTTTTTTTCTTTTTTGACAAATTCAATCCTAAAACTGTACATTATATTTATAGCTCTAGTATACGAAATTCTTTATGATGGTGTATATCAGCTCAAAGACCTTGGTTATGCTGTGGAGAAAATGCTCCACGATAAAGTTCCTACAAACCACATTGAGTATTTCATGTCGGAAAATGTAGAACGTCGCAAAAAGCAGAAAGAACGTGCCAAGATATTTATAGAGGCTGCAGATGATGATAAAGATAGGAATAATAATGCATTAGCCTTGAAATGCAAGCATCATACTGAAGACCTGGAACGGGCAAGTTTGCTGAAGGAGTCTCTCAGCATTTTTGTTTTCAATAGAAGTCTGATACAACTTGAGAATGTTTGCATGAATTGTTTAAACGTAAACAGTGCCAAAGATTTGTTAGATAATGGAATTACACCGTTTCCTTATAAAGTGGCCAAGGCTCTAGATCCCGATATATATAGGAATATAGAATTTGACGTTTGGAGTGAACTAAGAAGAGGTATTCTGTATTTTGCTAACTTTTGTCAATGATGGAAGGGCTAGCAGGGCGGAACCCATAACAAATTAATCTTCATTTGAAATCAAACCAATTTGAGTTGATTTGTTAATTTAAGCATTCTGGTCTTGTCGAAAAGTTGAGAATGGTCATATATAGAGATACTGCTCTTAAAATTGTGTGATACCTCATTGAATTCGAAATGAGGCCTAGAAAATTGTGCCAAAAACTTGTATTAGCACATAAACAATTGCTAAAGTTATAAAGAATTAAAAATATTTCATAGACTATCCTTACTAATATTATAAATGTGAAAGTAACTCTGTCTGTCTGTCTGTCTGTTACGCTTTCATGCCTAAACCACTGAACCGATTTTGCTGAAATTTGGTACAGGGGTAGATTAGACCTTGGGAAAGGACATAGGCTATGTTTTGTCGCGATAACCGACATCTACGCAGGCGGAGCCGCGGACAAAAGCTGAAAACATATTTTTTTTCATTTAAAAAACAACATAAACTCACGCCTATATCCCCGAAGGGGTAGGCAGAGGTGCTAGCACCCACATTTCGCCAGTTTATGTTTAGGTCCCAATGTAATAGGTGGCGAGCCTATTACCATTAACCGGGCACTTATAAGCCTGCGATAAATACACACATAACTTCGAAAAGCATCGAAAAGTCATTGGTTACAATAAGGACAAAAATTCGTGAAAATGTTAGTTAACAATCGTATTACTTGTTAAAAAGGAAGGGAAGAAAATGTTTAAAGTGTTCAGTGTATACCACATTTTTTTCAAGTGGTTGAATAATAATTAAAAAAATTAATCAATGTGTCGTACTCGCTTTTGACACCGCGCATCCTAAAAATGTGGCGCGGAGACCCATATTCAGCGTTAAATTTAAATTATAAATAAGGGAGATTTGATTGGAAATTTCCTCCTTATTGAGCATAATTTTATTGAAATTTCTTAAATATGAATAGTCTAATTTTGGCGAAAAACGAAATGCCTTTTTTAAATCTTTCATTGCTTATTATAATTTTAGCAATTGTTTATGTGCTAATACAAGTTTTTGGCACTTTTTTCTAGGCGTCATTCCGAATCCAATGAGGTATCACACATAATTTTAAAAGCAGTATCTCTATTTTAGAACTTCTCGACGAGACTATTCAATAGAAGACTGCAAGTGTTATTTTTCAATAGCCGCATACTGTCTGAGCGAGCAGCCTCGCGAGGCAGCCTCGGACGTTGGCCGCATATCGTTTGCCTTGCGAGGTATTCTCGGATTCTGTAGAATTTTGTATGAGAATGGCCTGCGCGGCAAAGCGAGCTACGGTGACACTGACCCAAAATCCAGCGCTCAATTGAACGTCAAATAGAACAGAATATTAGTGCAATCAGGATATTGTGCGTCGTAAAGTCAATCAATCAATTATTTATTTACGGAGGCACCTTTGAGCATCGACAACCAACAACGGTTCGGGCCGAGGCACGTCCTGACCGACCGAGGCTTTGCCTAGCGCGGACGCCGCGCGAGGCTCCTCGCTCGATCACTGTGCGACTTATTGGGAAATTCATCCATAATACATATTTTCTTAAGTGGGATTTGTCTAGGCTATTTCTAATGTAACTAGGTCAGGCTATGAAGATTATTGTTTTGGTGTCTCCCGTTTTGGCCTCTAAAGGAATGATTTAATACGTCTTACGAAATGGTATTGCAGAAATGCGCTACGGCGCTAGATATTCGGATGGGATGACGCTCCAAGTGGGGGTGAAATGTCTGTGTAAGCTGCAGCCTGAGCAATCGGTCCCCTACCACTGTCATATTCAGGAGATGAGCCCTGAAGGAGGGCCGTGTCTCGTGTTCATTGAGGAACTGGGGGAGAAACGTATAGTGAACTATGAGCAGTTGGAACCTTTGCCTCTGGATGAAATACGGCCCTGGGCGCCGCCGTACCGATATTCACGAGCCCATTCTCAGTTCCTGACCCTTAGTCAAATGTTGCAGCAAATAGGTGGTGTGATTTTTCTTGACATAATCCTCTTTTAAACTGAATCCCTTCTAACAATTTTTATCACTACAAGATTTTCTCGCCTTAATCCAACTTTGTACAATTAATATACCGTTGAGGCTGCGTCTTGGGCTACAGCGGTCGGCAGAGCGGTGATTCCACACAAAAATAATACGTAGATGTATTTCGTGGAACTGTCGCTGTTCCCCCATATGCCGCTGTACTCCAGGACGCAGCGTTGTTCCACGTAGCAATACTTTCTTCATTTTCCACGACCCAGGCAATATCACGAGAAAACAAGGCCTGAATAAGGCCCGGAAACCAAGAGGGGTATCTGAAGACAAACCCCCTGAGAAAGTGCTCAAACCAAAAGTGTCTTGGACGGAGGAAACAGACCTCTCGTATCAAAACGACGATTACACTTACCAACAGTTGAATTTAATTAATTTTGAACCAATGCCTGTTAGTTTTGTAGCCTTAGACCCATTAGTCCCTGTAGATAACAGGTTTTTTGGGTATATTTCTAAGCATATCACTATGATTTAAGTATAATTTCATTCCTAATATTACTGTGTTATATTAACTCGTTTACTCACAAACTTAGAAAAGCGTATTTTTGCATTTAGAAATTTGTTTATTACTTAAAAAAATGTTTCGTAATACCGTGTACTGTCGGCCATTTTAGGCTGAATGCATTGTTTCGTCACAATATTACATAACATACAAACTGCAACCGACATAAGATCAATATTTAGCAATTAATTATTAAACGTATTGTACAAATCGGCTTAATAAACGGCTAGTGTTTTCATCATGGCCTATTTTCATGTAAGAATATTTATTTTTTCGTTCGACCGTGGCTTCTTTTGTCGTATGACCTATAAAAGTGAGGTGCTTATAAAAATGCCCAAGGTGTACCATATCGTAGCTATTCTAGAAGTTAATGCGTAGTCTGTGTTTAGTCGTTGTGTAGTGTTTAGCTTAAGTTGTCGAGTCCATTGGTGCGTATTTAGTTGTAATTCTTGCGTTTTAGTTACTGAGAGGATTTTTTTTACATATTTTTTTATCTAAATTTCAACAATGACCCTTTTAATTTTTGATTTGTTATTGCTTTGCTCGAAATACGTAAACATATAATTGTTTTAATAGGCGGGGCACGGGCCATCTATTGATCAGTTTCTGAAATAATTTGAACTTGTTAATCATGCATTATGCAAGTTAAACAGCTGATTACTTGTTTGTGTCGACACCGCTAATTGTTTTTTTTTCAAGAATATTAGTAACCGAAATTACTAGTACATATTCCCCCTAACCCCTCCAGTTAAGCTAAATTGTTTGTGTTCGGAGTGGGTTCACGTCTGTAGGGTAATGGCCAGGATACGAACCCAGGATCTCTCGATCGTAAGGCCGGCTCCTTAACCACTCACCGATTTAGGCATTTACACATGTTATTGCAACGATGAAATAGGGTGTCGCACACTGCCATAATGAAATAAGGTTGTTCTTGAACTGCCTGTGTGAAGGTAATAAGCTCACCCCTTATTAAGTGAGTTCGAAGAACAGTTTTTCAATTGCTCTTTTATCTCCCGCTGTGTTAAAGGGAAGTGCTTATAATGAGAGCTTAGGTAGGGCGCATGAGATAAGGAATCTTTTCCCGGGATAAAAAGTAGTTGCGCTATTTCCGCTCGTACTTTACCTGTGCGCAAGGAAAGTGCTCGTGGCTTAGTGGTAACCAAGTAGGTTAACACATTGTAAGGTTAAGGAATAATAGCCAGGTCAGTTGGGAAGGGTGACCGTTCTTAACACATTGAGACCCTTCTGTGCTTTGTAGAGCACGATAAACCATCGGTCCCGGTTGCCATGCAAACATCATCAAAGTTTCCCATTTCAAACCCCGCCTTTTTCCTACTTCGGAACTCTATGAGCTCTGTCAAGTACTTACGGTAAGACATTTGTTTGTTCTTACTGTGATAGTCAGGCAGCACTCCATAACCCCTTATAATAAGGACTGCTCTCGACGTAATCACCTGGTTGCCACGTCTATACCCATACGCTCGTCGTTTATTCGAAGATTTTTTTGCATTTCTCGGGCCTCATCTCTTTAATAAACTCCACCAGTCACTGACACTACATGTTCTTAATCATCATAATTGCAAATTCAGTGTTCAAGAATGGCTACTACAGCAAAATTATCTTACAACAGAAAAATTGATCGATGTGCCTACATAGCGCACACTCATTATTCCACACTCTCACTCACACTCTCCCTCACACACATACACACACGTACACACCCTCACTCACACACACACACACTTTCTCTCAAAATAATTATTTCCACTGTATATAACCTAGTTTGTTATTTTTTCCTACTGGTATATTCCAGAAAAAGCAATGTATATAATATGTCTGTAATTTTAATTTGAAATTGTCTTAGTTCGTGGGAACCTGGTGACCTGTATTTCAGGTTTCTATTACCTACCACGGGCGCCAGCGATCCACAACTCAAATCGTTTAGGTAAACAGCCATTTTTGTAACATTAATAGCATATTGGTTTGTGGTGAGAAATAAACAATTATTATTATTATTATCATTCCGTGGCATTAGTTACGCGTGGTCTTAATACAGAACTAAGATGTCGCCACGGGTTGTCGAGGTCAGATGGCAGTAACTTCAGGGATAATATAGAAGTTCGGCCTTTTCTAGTTAGTCTAAAAGTCGAACCCTATTGTGTTCGGAAAAGACTCAGGGGGCCTAGACAAAGTGATATTCTACTCGTGGAATCGCTTCGAAGCGAACCTTCAAAAGTCCAAAATGTATTGGAGTGACATTATTGGTCGACATGTCACGTGTAACAAATTATGTCACTTCCATACATTTTGAACTTTTGAAGGTTCGCTTCGAAGCGATTCCACTAGTAGAATGTCACTTTGTCTACAGGCCCAGGTTAGACGTTAGGTGGTCGGACTTTTTAGAGCTCCAACTACCCTTAACGAATGCCACAGGTGTTCGTATGGCAACCGGTACTAACGACTTAACATGCTCTCCGAGGCACCGACGGGTCCCAAATTGTTATAAATGGTCACCCATCCTGAGACTGACCTGAAATTGCTTAAATGTTGAATGTGCTTCGGCATGCAGCCGAGATGCGAATGCTGAGATCGATGTGTGGTGTGACAAGAATGGATAAGATTAGGAATGAGTACATTCGAGGAAGTTTAAAAGTAGCGCCAATAACCAAAAAGTTGCGAGAAAAATCGCTTTCCTGGTTCGGACATGTAATGCTTAGGGATGAAAGTAATATCGTAATCAAGACATTAAGTATGCAAGTGGACGGTTGCAAGGGGAGAGGAAGACCTAAGAGAGTGGATATGGTTAGGAAGGGGGTGAATGTTGAGATGACCGCAAGCAGAGATGAATGGAAAAAGCACACGTGTTGCGCCAACCCCAAATAAGTTTTGGCAGGAGGTTGATGATGTTGAATGTGCTTCGGTTACCATTTGGCAACGTTCCGCTCAAATTTCACCAAATACAAATTTCAACTTCACCTACCATACTGGGTTCTATTCAAGCGGGTGCCCGCCCGCTTCTTTATGGCCTTTTTTAGGGTTACGTTGCCAAATGGCAAAAAACGGAACCCTTATAGATTCGTCAAGTCTGTCTGTCTGTCCGTCCGTATGTCACAGCCACTTTTTTCCGAAACTATAAGAACTATGCTGTTGAAAATTGGAAAGTAGATGTATTCTGTGAACCGCATTAAGATTTCACACAAAAATAGAAGAAAAAACAATAAATTTTAGGGGTTCCCCATACTTAGAACTGAAGCTCAAAAAAAATTTTTTCATCGGTCCCATATTTGTGAGGTATATAGGTCTTGATAGGTCTTCAAAAATGATATTGAGGTTTCTAGTATCATTTTTTTCTAAACTGAATAGTTTGCGCGAGAGACACTTCCAAAGTGGTAAAATGTGTGTCCCCCCCCCTGTAACTTCTCTACTAAAAAAAATATATGATGTTCATTACCATATAAATTTCTACCGAAATTGGGTTTGAACGAGATCTAGTAAGTAGTTTTTTTAATACGTCATAAATCGTAAACCGCAATTTACATATTAACATTTTTCTTGCAGCTACGGAACCCTTCATGGGCGAGTCCGACTCGCACTTGGCCGCTTTTTTTTTCATTGCTCGGCTCCTAAATCATATCTCTAGAACCAGATATCTATGCTTGCCAAGAATAATGAACTACCTAAATGTACCCCCAGTAAAATTACAATTGTCCGATACAAAAAATCACAATGAGCGTCTTAGCATGCAAACCCAAAAATGGCTTTAGTTATTAGCTCCGACAGCGATGGACAAAGGGCTTAGAACTCGTACGTTTACCTGAGGTCCCGTTGGGCCAATTGCCCTTTATTACAAAATGTGAACTAACAAAAGGCTAGGTTTAAGCCACCCCGAAACAATGAATTCAAATATTGTACAGTCAGCGACAAAATACTAACAAATATACAACAATTTTTATTTTGAACGGCTCAACCTGCGTGGAGCACTGTCTGCGTTCACGCGATCCGCCGGAAAATATTTCTGAAATAGAAATCTTCTAATAATAGTAGTAACCGAGGGGAGGGACGATATAGGATCGTATTCTACATAATGTGCCATGTACAATATTTTAACTGATTGAGTTACAAACTCACTGCGATTCTGCCCGCGTGGAAATCCTTGATAGCGGAAAATCTCTCGAAATAACTAGGAATTCAGTGCAGGGTGCGACTGAAATAAATTGAGCTGAGCGAGCAGGCCTCTAACTTGAAAATAAGACGTCTTACTACGGTCGCGCGCTCGTGAAACTGTTTTTCTGTGATTATTCTTCAATGGTACATCGGACATGAACCATATCGCTTCAAAACACTCCTCATTGTCCACACTATCACCGTGGTAAATTTGGTCAAGATCGCGCGAGTGGTTACGGAGGAGTTCAACCACCAACAAACGGCTATGCCGCGTATAAGAGCTTGTTGTCAGTTTTTATAGTCTTCAGATTTAAGCCCTATGCCAAATCTAAATAATATTGGTCTTGCTGTCTAGGTAGTAGGCAAAAATATAATAGACAGACTAACAATTACTTTCGCATTTATGTTATAATTAAAATAGCATGATACACAATTAATTAAATTGCCATATTTTTGCAATCCTCGACATTCCCATCTAAAATATTTTCACTACTGTGTTTAAAAATCTGTAAATTAAAAATTAGATGACACTTTTTATGCTGACTGTACATAACGATGTTGCCTCGAAGAGACAGCGCGTCAGATTTTTCATTATGTTGTACTTTCCATTCTTGACCGACGTCCGTTCAGTAACTAATTTCGCAGTAAGCTGTTAGTAGCCCTTGGATCCTGGCGTTTGGTTATAAGTGTGTTCCGTTGGCAGGTTGAAGTTGAAGCTCTCCCTCTGATGGTGGACTGTCGGCCGGGAGCGGGTGCTCCGCCCCACGAGCTAGCTCACACACAGCCTAACGGTGGAGCCCCCAATGATAATCACCACAACCAGGTTAGTGACTTAAACATTGCAGTGATTTTCGATGTTTCTTTTTGAATATTGTTACTTAATTTTAAACTTTTGCATTCCATGATACACAATTATGTGTGTACTTATGTATTGTTATTTGATGGCGTGATTGTGGTGTGGCGGTAAACTTAGCTGTAAGTCAGAGGTTTTGATTTCGATTCCCGCTCCGTGCAATATTATAAGTATTTAATAATGAATACGCGTATTTGCAATGGTCTAGTTGTTTCTGCGTCGTATAATATTTAGGGATTTTACAAAAAAAAAAGTTTATTCGCATCTAGAACCCATAGCACAAGCTATGCTTAGTTTGGGTCTAGCGATGTGTAATGTATCCTAGTAGAAGAATTATTATAATTACGCAAATTTTGGGAACTTTATCCCACAATAAAAAATTATAAAATTCGTGTGACCTATTTTACGTTATTTAAAGATCCTACAACAAAATTTTTTTTTTTTGTTTCCATTGCCTGACACAGAGTGAGGAGTTAATTTTATCCTACTAATAGTACCATCATGATATCTTTGTGTATGTAATACGTAACGATATCAATAAATAGTTATTGTTATAACTAGGTTATGCCGTCGGCTTCGCCCGCGTGGTAATTTCTTCCCGTTTCTACTTCCCTACTGCAAGGATTCCAGGAAGCCTATGTGTTATTCCAGACTATAATCTATCCCTGTGCTAAATTTCAGCCAGATCCGTTCAGCCGTTTTTGCCTGAAAGGCGAACAAACATCTAAACTCACAGATTTTCGCGTTTATAATATTAGTAGGATTATCTAGCACCGCCACGCGGGTTCACTCATAAATCCTGGTCCCGCAGGAATATCGGGATAAAAGTATTATGTGTTACTCTGGGGTAAAGTAGACTTCTAATGATGAAAGCATTTTGTAAATCGGTTCAGTAGTTTCAGAATTTTATCATAATATACTTTATAATATTACCAGCAGACGCCAGCGGCATCTCCCGCGTGGTATTATCTTTTATACATATAA
The DNA here is from genome assembly GCA_946251805.1 of Cybosia mesomella. Lineage (NCBI taxonomy): Eukaryota > Metazoa > Arthropoda > Insecta > Lepidoptera > Erebidae > Cybosia > Cybosia mesomella. The sequence continues at coordinate 1,167,995 of OX276403.1, read as the reverse complement.
ACTTTCCTCTTGAATCAACCTTTTTTTTTTTTCGTGCGGAAACCCTCTCGGATACCCCCCCGCCGGCCAGCGGGGACGGTTATGTCGAGGTTGAACCGACTAAAACCGCACGCAGTCTCGGGTCTACAGACGCCGGGATATAAGGTTGCCCATAGAGCATATCCCTCGCACCCCGACTGACCCTGGGCCATCTCCGGTTTCGAGATGGCCCCCTCGGGTTTGGGAACCACGCTGTCCCCGTATTGCCTCGGTTTGGAGGAGAGGCGCTAGTCGCCCCATCGTATTAATAAAATCGCATGAAAATCCGTTAGTTAGTTTTAAGGATCCAAACACACATAGGGACATACAGACGGCAAAACGACTTTGTTTTATACTATGTAGTGAGTATACAAATGCCTACGCAAAGTTCCTGGTACCGATAGTTTCAATACAGGATGTATTGGAGCCAATTTTAATGGTCGAATAGATAGAGCGTCGGAGCTTAGTGATTAAGGAGTCGGCCTTACTATCGATAGGTCCCGGGTTCGAATCCTGGCCACGACACTACCGACGTGAACCCACTCCTAACACTAGCAATATAGCTTAACTGGAGGAGTGGAAATATTAGTAATTTCGGTTACTAATATTCTTTAGAAAATTCAATGAATTACTAATTATGCTTTTAATGGGCGGGATAAACAGATAAGACGCAAGACGGAGACGCGCCAAAGATGCGTTGCAGACGAGCCCGTTCTTTTTTTTTGTTTTTACGTGCGGAAATCCCTTCGGATACCCCCCGCCGGCCAGCGGGCGTGGTTATGTCGTGTATCGACTAAAACCGCACGGTGTCCTCCCCAAGTGTCAGTTGCCGGGCACCCCGGGTAAGCCCTCGAAAGGAAAACCCCAGGGTTGCCGGCGGACTTTGGCCGCCACCGTGGCCTGGCTGCCGGCGGACTTTGGCCGCCACCGTGGCCTGGCCTCGCCTGGTGGGGTCGGCTTTTGTCCCGCTTCGGTGAGTTGGCAGGCGTGTGTAGGGCCACACGACACGCCTCCGCCACGGCTCAGACGAGCCCGTGGTTAAAGTATATCAAAGAGGCGGGCGCAGACACGTAGAGGTGCGAAGACGTTTCTCACATTTGGCGCGCGAGTGTCACGTGTTCAAAGTAACCACCCCCCCGCGCACTCCTTAACCCCTGCGCTCACCCCGCTCGTCGACGTCTTGTCCGCGCCTCTTCACTTCTGTATTTTTAAGGATATTGGCGTATTGGCGTATTTGCACATTGAGGCATGCTCTATGAGATGAATAATTACTCATTTTTTAAATGAAGGGAGTTTTAAAAACCTTGGTAATATTATTGTATTGGAGACCCTTTTTTTTTTCGTGCGGAAATCCCTTCGGATACCCCCCCGGGTTATGTCGGGCTTGAACCGACTAAAACCGCACGCCGTCTCGGGTCTATGTATCTACTGTTGACAGTTTAAAAGTTTATTAGTTATGTAAGAAAAATCTGAAAAGTTATTGTTTTTCCGCATTTTACATACACATTTGTTATTGGGTTCTTTGATAAATTAATATTTGTCTTACTATTGAAGTTATTTCAATTCTAAAACATGTTTTATAACTGATGAACTGTATTTCATATCAATGAGCTAGAATATTTTTTTTATTTTATTTAAATCTTAAATAAAAACAAACTTTTCTCCAATTTCCGCAAGAAGCTTTTAATTTTCAACTCAGTTTCATAACAAGGAAGATTGAGTATATTATCTTATTATCCTTATCTTGCGAAATTAGAAAAAACTTGATTAGATTAAAAAATTTAAAAAAACATTCAAAAATAATGAGCGGTGACTATCAAATTTCTTCACCTCGCATTCAGCTGTTGAGATTTATAAACACTTACAGAATACCACCACTGTTCAGCCGTTTCAGTGTGATTGAGGAACAAACATCAAAACATCTTTACAAACTTTCACTTTTCAACAGCTAGTCATTACATTAACAGTAAAATAATGATTGAATTATCGTTATATATAATTATAATTATGTAACGATAATTTAATGATTACCGTTTAACTAATTGTATATCCATTAAGTTTTTACGAAGACTTGGTATTGCCACAGGCTGGTGGCAGTGGTGATATGGGCGCGCACGGGATGACTTCTCCTGCCTCGGTTCGTTCAACCACGCCGGCCGCTACCAACACGCTTGCAACTTATACTAGTAAGTAGTAATATATGCATTTTTTATTTGTGTAATCTTTGTGACAGTCTTAAAAGAGACAATGTACTTCGCTAATCTTGGTACACATTCCGAGACGGCCGTGCGGCTCCTAACGGACCCGTAGCATGCCAGCGAAGCCGGCTATCCGTCGCGGCATATGTCCGGAGCCTTTCAGAGCCGCTCGGAGCCGTTCAGCCATCTCGGAATGTAAATGTGACGGAAACATGAACTGTAATTCCTGTTTACATAATTTAATTTCCTTAACCATAAAATGCTCTCTGGTCCCGTTTGACGTGAGCGATGTGTGAATCGTACCTTTTTTTTTTTTTTTCGTGCGGAAATCCCTTCGGATACCCCCCCGCCGGCCAGCGGGGGTGGTTATGTCGGGCTTGAACCGACTAAAACCGCACGCCGTCTCGGGTGACAGACAGACGCCGGGGTGTAAGGTTGCCCATAGAGCATATCCCTCGCACTTCGAGTGTGAATCGTACCTTATACACATAATATATACTTTTTGAGCAGCAGAATTTTAAGATATAAAGTCGGTAAAACAAAAGAATTTGTAATGTATAAATGGTTTTCATCCTGCTTAAGTATATTTATTCCTTCATTTTTGAATACTCTGACCAACTGAGATATCTGGACACGTCGACGTTGTCCTGTCACGAATATTGTCTTTTTCCGCTTTAAGTTTATAGGCAAAGTTAACTAACTGTTTTTAAATTTTATTAAAATATATTTGTGTAATCAATTTAGCGGCGAAAGCCCAGTGGTGTACATAACGGACTGCCGAGACGAGGTCTCGAGTTCGATCCCCAGTCGCCCCGGGCGCACACCTCTGACTTTTCGTAGTTTTGTGTGTATTAAAAATGTTGATTATCGCTCGCTTTGTAATGTGCCCGGTAGATGGCAATAGGCTCACCCCTATTACATTGGGACCTAAACATAACTGGCGAATCGTGGGTGTGCAATACACCTCTGCTTACCCCTTCGGGGATACAGGCGTAAAGTTATGTTATGTATGTAATCAAACTAAAAAGCAACTTTTTCAAAACAAAATTTTATTATATAGTATTGCACTGTTACGTGATATGAATTTGCGTGCAAAATGTCATCTCAATCAAAAACCGGGTAAGGTGTCAAATTTAACTTGCAATATTTGAGAACAGGCAATGGACATCTGAAAGTAAATAAAAGTACACGCACTCACAAATGTTTCTACCCTAAGTTTCTAACCCTGTTGTCCCCACAGACGCCATGCAGGGCGCGGGAGCGGGAGCGGGAGCGGGCGCGGGCGCGGGCGCGGGCGCGGGCTACCCGGGGCCGGGCGGCGGCGCGGGGGCGGGGGCGGGCGCGCCGTACGGCTGCGGCGCCAAGGCGCTGGTGTGGTGCGGCGGCGGCGTGGGCCCGCTGGCGCCGCACGTGCCGCCGCCGCCGCACGGCGTCAACCCGCACGTGTTCAAGAGCGTGCAGGCCAACGGCGCCGACCTGCCTATGAACGGTGAGTGTACTGCCCTATCAACTTACGCCCAGTCTCAATAATCTACCTACAGTTACAGGTAGAAGCTATCCCAGATAAACATGTCAACATTAATCTATCTGTAACTGCGGTTTCAATATTATCAAAGTCATTTTCTGCTTATCTTTGTTTATTGAAACAGAAAAAATCCCCGATAGATACTAATGGTAGCTATTTTAACTGCTGGTAAAGGATAGATGGATTATTGAAACGGGCCTTATATATGTATACTATCAAAGATTACATAACATTATGATAATAGACAAACTAGAAAAAAAAAATTTAAGCCACCGTAAGTCATGCATCGGGCCTAGCAAGTTTAGTACAGTTTTTCCTCCAATAGATGTCGTCTTATATTAATAGATGGCACGATTCTACAAGATGTGACAAAGAAACTAATTTTCTTTTCTATTCTAAAGTAGTTGACACGCCAAACTTCGTTTTGCCTTAGTAAACAGTTAAATTGGTTACCTTATCAACTGAATTTATTGCATGACCCGAGACGACACATTCTCAAACTAAAAATTCATCCACCTCATCTTAACACGTACTTGTTCTAAATAGCTGATCTAGTAAAATCATTACAATAGGCCATCATCTTACTGCCGCTAAGCTTTAGACAAACGGACGGAATTGCAAATGCTATCCGGTAGTAGCGGTTTGAACGACTGCTTTGAAACTGCGAGCTAACCGTTCGCCCTATTTGCAGTCGGTATGCAGTTGCAACGATTGCACGCTGACTGCAAGGTAGCTGCACGGTCGATGTGCAGTTCAACTGCATTCGTCAGTGGTACACTATTAAATTTCTTGAAATACTAATATTGGCACCTTGAAGTTCTATAGCAGTCCTAATACAGCATAACTGCATTTGAACTGCACTGACGTTGGAATAGCACGCCAACTGCATTCGGACTGGAAGGTTGGTGTACAGTTTCATTGTAGTCGTACTAACTGCATTAACACTCAGGAGTGCAGTTGAAATGGAGTCCGTCTGTCTAGAGCCTTCTAGACTACTTCGCAAGTTCGGGATTTAATATCACAGATAACAATAATTTGGCTCGTCTGTACTATTATAAAATTGTAAATTAGTTGTGTCTTTACATTGGAGACATTTTTGTCTGTTTGTTCGCGACGAACACAAAAAACTACCGAACGTATTTTGATGCGGTATTTTCTTGGTCAGACTTAAAATCTGCCGAATGTTTGATTGCAATCGATCGGTTAAGTAGAACTAGAAATATGACAAAAAAAAAGACGCGGACGGAAGCCCCGGCATCAGCTAGCATCTTATACAATACCTCCAACAGTAAGAAAAAATAAAATCCAAATTGTAAATGTAAAAAACACAAACATATAATTGATGATGACGCTGGTGTGTGGACAGACATCCCGACGCTGCGCTACTACTATAACCTGGGCGTGGAGTGCATGTGGTCCAGCTACGGCCAGCCGCCGCCGCAGCACCCGCCGCGCCACTACTCGCCGCGGGAGCTGGCGCAGGTACCCACGCACGCCCACTCTCCACTTACCTTCACACTCACATCTAGCTCCAGGTTAACCATGGTCCTATGGCCGACGCTGTCGATCGGTCATTGATAAGAAAAAGAAGCGACAAAAATTGACCCCGTTTGACATGGGGGGGGGGGCTGACATTGTAAAAACTCTAATACATGAGTACATTTATTTCTATAAGGAAGCAGATAGTCGCCATCGGTATTAACTTAACAAATTGAAAGTTACCGTTGTCCACCTTAACTTTAAAACTTTTCATGAAATAACAAACAAATTAAAAAATAGATACAGACAAACATAGAACCTCCTCATGTTGAATATACTGCTTCCGGGCTGTTTGGCCGTGGTCCATAGGAAACTTGTGTTCCAAACTTTCGTCGATCACTGCGGTAATCAGTGGTACAGGACCGGGCGCCGAAGAGTGCGTAGAACTCTCCTCGGCGGCGACTTCTCTGCGACTGATCAGTCGACGAAACGTTTGGAACACAAGTTTCCTATGGACCACGGCCAAACAGTTCGGAAGAAGCGTTCTACATGCAGCGATGGCCGTGAAAACCTTAACATTTATATAGAACCTCCCTCCCTTTTGAAGTCTGTTAAAAATTGGAAAATGTTTAATTTGTACTTTAAAGATTACAAAGATTATTTATTGATTTATTTCAATGTAAAGATTGTTAAATTTGACAATGGTAAACCTTCTAAGGGCGACTGTACATAGTTCAAATTTATAGCACCAATGGCTTAGGCTCTCCGTTGATGAATCAGTAAATCTGAACACGGTCATTATACTCTGTTGTTTCTCCAGGATATGCAGCAGATCTCGCTGCACGACAGGCCCGCTCTCCCGCCGGCCGAACAGAACCACAAGCACAAGGCCGGGCCGCCCAACGACAAGCCGCCGCTCAACAACCAACCTAAGGGCAACGGGCAGCGCCCTCTACTGGGGCCCAGGTATGTACTCCACTGGGCTAGGGCCCTGTACTGTGCGATGCGGATACGTCGCGAGTGTATAATCACAGAGCAAGAAAAAATTATAATTAATTTTTCTTATGAAAAAACGCGTGACACTTTAATATAAGGGTGTGGTGAAGAGAGGTTTGCTCCCGCCCACTATATTTTCCAATGACAAAACTACTCCCTTCATTTTTGAGCTGAGAGTGAGACGAAGTCGAGCAAAAGCTCCTTTCACTCCACTCGATGTATTTCGTTTCGATTTCGACCGATTTTAATGATTTTTAACATAAACATAGATGATAGTGACGTGACGGACATAGGCTATACAAATTTAAATTATGAGGTACCACGGAGGAATACCTAATCACCGAATAAAAAATTCAAAAGCTGATTTCTCAAAAACCACAATTAGTAAAATCTAAGTTTTGGCGCCAAAACGTTGCCTAAAACCATAAATACCGATTATAAAAAGAAAACAGAAAATCGGATAAGACACGGAGGAATAATCACCGAACAAAAAATTGTAAAGCTGATAGCTCAACATTGCAAGAGCTACTGCCTTGCGGACCTAGTATGTCCATGTTACTATGTAGTATAATTATGCCACTCAGCTACAAAGTGTCGCCATCTGGCATCGCGTAGAAAGCACAGCATGAACGCAGACAATACAATGACTAAGGCTCCGCCTACTGTCATGACGTCAGGACCTAAACTAGCGGCACGCTATGATGGCCGTTATGACGTTTGCCCGCTCATGAAGTTTCGTAATAATAAATACTAAGTTTGAAGGAGTAAATTTCTGACAATATAGGTCAATAGTGAGGTGCAATGTACTAATTTACGACACAACTTGGCATTTATGTTCTTCGAAATTTGAAATTTAAAAAATGAATTAAATATCGAAAAACTATAAATGTGACTCGCATTTGATTTGATTTCTTGACGTGACAACGTCTTATAATTCGATAAAGCCGGCTGCACGCACGAAAAAATGAGGCGTTCCATTTAAGGCTAGAAGTGCAAGCGAGAGATGAAGTGCAGTGAATTCTTATACCCGATCTTACACTTTACAAATAAAATTAAAATTTTCTTTTGAAAAATGAAACCATTCCATCAGTATTTTCTTATGACATTGTCACGTTCAACTATCGTCAGTAAACCGACTTTACAGACAACCGATTTTTTTCTATTTTAAATTGACATTTCACATCACTATTGTAACGTGTCAAAACGGCCATCATAGCGTGCCGCTAGTATACTAGAAACTCACAGTGGGCAGTTACATAAGCCGCTTCCACTCTGTATTCGCTATGTGAGTACAAAAATGGATTACCTGTATCTACAATAACGCGTTTACGCGCGGCGGAAAAAGCATCTGATAAGGCCGCTTGATTGTTGGTACATATCTAAAATATACCCTCATTTTTGGAACTTTTAAAGAGCCGCGGTAGCCTAGTGGTATGGGTAATGGACTGCTGAGACGAGGTCTCGGGTTCGATCCCAGGTTTTACCATGGCATACACCAATGACTTTTCGATGCTTTTCGAAGTTATGTGTGTATTTATCGCAGGCTTATAAGTGCCCGGATAATGGCAATAGGCTCGCCACCTATTGCATTGGGACCTAAACATAAACTGGCAAAATGTGGGTGCTAGCATCTCTGCCTACTCCTTCGGGGATATAGGCGTGAGTTTATGTTATGTCTTGGAACTTCCCCTTTGGCTTATCAGGCGCGGTAAAGTTATTTTGGTGTGTTCAAGATAAAAAAATCCGTTCCCGCAGGGGGAACGCACAGGTAGATTTCGTGAAGCACGGTTAGAAATATTTTTTTGCCCCTCTATGATCTATGCTTCTTCTATGACCCACGCCGAGCGCATTTTTAACATGTTTAATTTTTTTTTCTCGAAAACGGTAACTTTTAGCGAAAAACTTTTCAGACATTTATTTTAGACTTAAAAATGGCCTATCGATTAAAAATGTTTCCGACATCAAGAATGTTCACCGGTTAGAAGTTATGATTTTTTTTCCGAAAAATTTTGGTTTTTCCCCCCTCCACTTTTAGTTAAAGTTTTAATCTTATATATAGGTTTATAATTAAAAGTTGTTGGTATTCAATCCTCTTCTGATGACGCCATCAAGCTGAGTGCCACCATTGTTAACATGGTACGTGTATGTAATGGTGACCCTCTTTCCTGAGACTTTACCTTTAGCTTACCACCAGGCGAGGTGAAGTCAAATTGACGTGTCCTAAATATGCAAAAATAATAAAAAATATAGGAAAATGGGAAAATGGGAAATTTTGAGGAAAAACTGATTTCACAAAAAGTGAGGCCCTACCGTCCCCTTAGGCCGGATTCCACCCGTTCACGAACTTAAACTAAGTTTACACCCAAGCAATTTTTGACCGCAGTTTAAAAGCGATCGGTGCAAAAATGCGACCGTGAGAGTGCCGCAAATTTTGGGAAGTGGAACCATACATACAGTGGTCATTTCGGACTCAGGGGGTCATAACTAGACCTCCTATGAAGAATTTTTTTTTAAATTCGACAGTAGTCAAGAAACCAATAGGTAGATCGATTTCATCGAAATCTACCTTTTTTTTTTTTTTTTTCGTGCGGTAATCCCTTCGGATACCCCCCCGCGTGCCAGCGGGGGCGGTTATGTCGGGCTTGAACCGACTAAAACCGCACGCCGTCTCGGGTCTACAGACGCCGGGGTGTAAGGTTGCCCATAGAGCATATCCCTCGCACCCCGACTGACCCTGGGCCATCTCCGGTTTCGAGATGGCCCCCTCGGGTTTGGGAACCACGGTGTCCCCGTCTTGCCCCGGTTTGGGGGAGGGGCGCTAGTCGCCCCACCGTCCCGGCCTGCTTCTGCTGGGGTGACAGGTGGCCTCACCCGCCACCCCCAGGCCTGCGCTCATGGAGGACGGAGGTCGTTAAGCGACCTCCGGCGCCTGAGTTGCCTGCGACGCGCGGCGAGCAAGTTGCGGGCTCGGCGGACCGGGAGAGTTCTAAGTCTCTCCCGGGCGCGCTCCGCCACCTCCTTCGCGAGCATTACATGCTCGCAGAAGGAGGCGGCGGCGGCCCACGCGCTCGCGCTCCGCACCATTGCCGCAATCATGCTGCCGAGCGAGAGGACTCCCACCCCGATGGCTGCCACGAGGTCACGCCTCGGCGCCTCCCACGCCGGGCAGTCCGCCAGCGTGTGCAGCCCTGAGTCCTCGCTCGCGTCGCAGTGATGACACTCAGGCGTTGGCTCCTTCCTGATCCGATGCAGGTGGTCCCCGAAGCACCCCTTCCCTGAGATCACCTGCGTCAGTCGGTAGGAGAGGCTTCCGTGTCGCCTCTCCAGCCAATCCTCCATGATGGGCCTTACCGCCGCTATTGCGGCGTGCCCTGCGCTTGGTTGCCCAAGTCGTTTTTTCCACTCCACCACGATGGCCTGGCGGAGCTGGGACTGCACGGCCTCGATTTCTCGAGGCTCGGGGTTCCATTCCTGCTCCCGCGCCTCCTTTCGCCACTGGTACAGTTGCGAAAGGGCTCTCGCTTCCAGGTCCCATGGCGGAGTTCCGGCAAGGAGACTCGCCGCCTCGAAGGAGATCGTGCGGTACCCTCGGATGACCCTGATGGCCAGAACTCGCTGCGGAGCGCGCAGCATCCGCACAGTTCTGGTCCTCAGGGCCTCCGCCCATATTGGGCACCCATACAGGGCCATGGACCGCACGATCCCCGCGTAGAGTCTCCTGCAGGAGTCATCGGGCCCCCTCATGTTGGGCAACAGCCGAGCCAGAGCAAGAGCTGTGCCCTTCAATTTGGGGGCCAGACTTCGGATGTGCTCTCCGAAGTCCCATCGGCCGTCGAGCACGAGCCCCAAATATTTCATTTGGGGCTTGATGCCGATGCGATTTCCTCCCACGATGAGACTGGATCCCTCGGGTGGCTTGCTCCGAGGCCCATGGAAGAACAGGGCCTCGGTTTTATGCTGGGCCACCTCGAGACCCAGCCGCCGGATCCGCCTAACGACTTGGGCAACCGCGGTCGTGGCCTTTCGGGTCGCTTCGCGGTACGTCGCCCCGCACGCCGTCACGAGCGTGTCGTCCGCGTAGCACGTGACGGCGCATCGAAATCTACCTAATAAGTTAAGACTTCGTAGGTCATCCGCATCGCACTGTTTAGGGCCTAACAATATTATAACGGATATAGGGCTACGCTTTGTACAGCTTGTAGGCGCTTGGTGAGTAAGTACCAGTCTAATAGTGTGCTGTATTTCTTACAGTTTATGACAGTACCGAAAGCTTTGCCTACCAGTCTTTCAATTATGCTTCACATTTTACCTTTTTCCATTTTTAAATTTTGCTTTATTCCCATTTTTATGTCGCTATTCTTATTTTTCTCTATTATAATTTTTCTTCCTTCTAACACGCAACTGAGAGGTTTAAATACAACAACCCAGTAATACAACAATTTAAACCCACTCCTAGCACGAGCAGTTTAATTGGGGGATTTGGTATAAGATTTTTTCAAGCACGGTTAAAACGGTATATTGCGATCGTGATGATTTCTCGTATCGTGTGGTGTGATCCATAACAAATTAAATGTAGAAGTAAGGATTCACGGGGTACAATCGATCGCATCTACAAACCGACCATGAGAATATCAAATACCAATTTGTTAGACATTCAAATTAAATAATTTTAGATGGACATAGTCATTTACATTAAAATTATAATAATTATTACGGGATATTTACCAATTTTATTATGTTCATCGAGTATCCGATATTTCGGCACTGTTACAAGTGCCATGATCATGGATGTACTGAAGTTCTGCGAGCTAGTTGTTACTAGGCAAACCGTATCGGTCTACCCTCTTCCTCACTCGTTTCTGACGCGCGTCACCACTACCACTGTCCGCGTTCTCACTACACACTCGATCAAGTTTACGACTCACAACACTCACAGTATCGGCTCGCGCGGTTTTTGGAAATGCAGTTTCTTGTTCTTATAATTTTAATTCAAATTTAAAATTCGACTTTGAGCATTGCATTACAATAATGATACCTCGACGTATTGACCTGCGAGCATTCTAACACACTGCAAATGGTTCAAAGTGAACTCAGATCTTTAGGTTCATAGAAACATTTTGTTTAGGCGTCATCTTTTGTATTTCATTCCATCTGACCTCCATAACCCACTGGCGATATCAAAGTTCTCTAGTTAGATCAAGTTGTCGGACTTTTTAGGGCTCCAACAACCGTAACGAATGCCACAGATGTTTGTATGACACGAGCTCTCTGGTACTATGCTATACAAACTCATACATAATTAGGAGACCTTAAGGCAGTGACGAAAGCTTTCTCTCCATTAGTTAATAAAATATTTTTTTTTAAGATTGTTGTTATAATTTTGACATTTATAAGTGTTACTTTGTGAGAAGATATTTTATTTGAAGACCTCAGTACAGTGTACCCTAAGATGTAGATATTTCTAAAAAGCATTTTTTCTAATGAAGAAGTGATGGTCTGTTAACCAAAACCACACAGACTTAGGTTGATCATGTATTGCAAACATGATGATTTAATATGTATGAGAACAGATCTAAAACTGCACGCCGCCTCGGGTCTACAGACGCCTTACACCCCGGCGTCTGTAGACCCGAGACGGCGTGCGGTTTTAGTCGGTTCAAGCCCGACATAACCGCTGGCCGGCGGGGGGGTATCCGAAGGGATTTCCGCACGAAAAAAAAAAGGTAGTCCCTTGTTTTGCGCTTCGTGGGGAGTCATCGTGTCATCCTCCGAGCCTTTTTCCAACTCAGCTTTTCGATCTAACTAAGAAGCGACTGAATTTCGATATTTTTCGTAATGCCACTGCCATCTGAACTCCACAACCCATTGGCGATATCGATATTCTGTAGTTAGACCAGCTGTCGGACTTTTTAGGGTGCCAACTACCCGTAACTACTGTCATATATGTTCATAATGCAACTAGGACTGACATTTAATTTTTATTTATTTACTATTCTATTTATTTAAAAAAAGCACCTTTTTTTCCTTAATTCCTCTTAATTTAGTTGTTTTCGTAACAGGTTTAAACGTGGTGGCAACAACCAAGATGGCAACCAGAATTCGAACCACAACCAGAATAAGCACAACAATAATATGGGCAACAAGGGACCCAACAATCGGTCAGTATTATACCCACAACTTGCAGCATGGAGTTTTTAAGCATGCCTTGCTCGATACTGTGCCGGTCACTACAGTACCCGGACTTGATTTGGCACTTCGCACTGTATTTTTTACTGAAAAATGATCGCTTTATTTTTATTGCAGTAATCGTTAGAATGCCAATTATTATTGTTGGGTATATGCCCCCCCCCCCCCCCAAGACCTTCAGAGACAAGCCAAACTCTCTTGCAAGCCGATACACCAGGGTGATTGTCAGACGAGGCTCTGGCTCACGCTTTTCTCTCGAGATTGGGAGGTCATTAAATCCAGATCAAAAAGAGGTGAAGGAATAAGCGGACCTCGGGCTTCGGGGTGAAAGCCTCGGATGCAACTGGGAACAGCGCTAAGAATATAATATGGACTTAATTTTTTTTTTCTCCAAATCTTAGATGAATTGACACGCGGGACTTTTACTCTGCAGTTACGACTAGCACTAACGATTATTGAAATAAATAAGAGAGTGCATTTTTCAGCCCTAAAGGCACGTCGGGAAGAAGAGTGGGACTTCGTCTAAGATCAGCTTGCTTCGGTTTCGTAGAGCGTTCTCTTTTTCGCTCAGTTTGACCCCTTTATCATCATTGCGTTGAGTTCCAGTCACATCCGAGGCTCTCACCTTGGAGTCTGGGGTCCGCTTTCCGTCTTTTGCTCTTCCTTCACGCGGTCTTGCATCCATGGCAGTGATATCATTGGCTTGCATGTCACCTTCAGTTTGATACATTTATAGAGTAGTTTTTGGTTTAGAGGTTTTAACTACTCTATAAATGTAGACATGCTTTCTGCGATAAAGAGAACGCTCTACCACCGAAGCAAGCCTATCTTAACCGGACTCTCTCTTCTCAACATGCCAAATTAGAAACCTGGTACTGTACTACCCTCGCATTTGATATCGAGTTTAAGTAGCAGAGTGCTGTATCATACGGTTTGTAAGCGTGCTGCATCATACCGTTTGTGAGACTGCTGAAGGCCTCATTCCTCTTTTTTTTACTCTCCTCTCTACTTCCATCTCTTCCGCAGCTAGTAACGCGAGTTTTCTCTGATGTTGCAAACATGTGTATGCCGCGGTAATAGCTTGCTATAAAGGGTTGCATGCCATTTCGCTGTCTCAAAAAAAAATGAAATTTGAGTTGTGGTTTTGGTTGTGTATAAATTAGAGCATCACTTCTCACAGGTAGTCAGTTTAAAGTGTGTGTGATGCTTGGCTTAAAATATTTAAGACATCCAATTAACATTCTTCAAGGTATATATACGTCGGTAGCTTAGCGGTTAAGGAGTCGGCCTTACGATCGAGAGGACCCGGTTCGAATCCTGGCCACTACACTACCGACGTGAAACCACTCCCTAACACAAGCAATTTAGCTTAGCTGGAGGGTTTACTAGTAATTTTGGTTAGTTTTATACTTAAAAAAAAAGATATAATGCTGAATTCAGTTCAATCCTTCGACGTAGAATCCAGCTATGTATTGAGAGCAATGGACATCATTTTGAACATTTAAAGTATAAAAAAGTATTTGATAAAAAAGAGCTCTTTCCTTAAATTTACTGTATATCATTACTTCCCAGAAGTAAAACTGCTCCCCAAAATTGAAACTGATTAACAAATATATTTATTTCAGGCGCAATTCTCATACTGAAGGCCGCAACAACGGGCCGCACATGGGCTACCCCAGCGGCGGTGAGGGCGAGTGCGTCATGGAGCCGCCCATGCTGACTCTGCCGTACATCCCCTACCCGCCGCCCATGTACCCTATACAGTACTACCCCGTGGAGACCGACCCAGGTAACACACGCCCCCTACCGTACCACCCAGCGGCCACCGACCCAGGTCGGGCACAGTACTACCCTATGAAGAACGACTCAGGATACACGAGTCCTATACAGTATTACCCTGTGATGAATGGACCTGATCACATGAGCCCTGTACACTACCCTGGAAAGAATGGACAAGGACACACAAGTCCCATACAGTACTACCCCATGAGGACGGACCAAGCTAACACATACCCTGTACAATACTACCCCATGGAAAGCAACCCAGGTAATACATATTTTGTTGATACCCAATGCTAAATAAAATTTCGTTTGATTAGGTCCTACTCTTATAGTCTAAATAATTTAAAAGGTACAATTTACCTGACTCTGAACTACGTAAGTGTCTTCAAATGGAGAGTGCAAATATATGATTCAGATAACAAATGAATTTGTGTTCAATTGATTTATGATCTCTGGTTTAGCAACTCCCATGCTTAGTTATGGGTTGTAATATGAACCGATTAATCTTTACCACCATAAAAATAAAAATGTAACAACACTAATATTGGTAGAACCTACATTTCTAGGAAGTCTCATAGAAATAAAGAATTGTGCCATAGTTTAAACCACTTGTAGAAATTTAAACCGAAATATGTTGCATTCAAATCCTTCAACTCAATATTATAAATTATTAGTTATTTAAAAACTGTTTAACTTAAATAAGAATTTTTTTTGGTTCTGTTCACACAAATAATAAATAAATATTCTACGACATTCGACACAGCGCTTTCTAGACCCAAAGTAAGCATAGTTTAACTAGCTTGTGTTATGGGTTCCAGAATGCGGATAAACATACTTGTATACTTTTTTTTTATAAATACATACATACTATACATAAAAACACCCAGACCAATGCAAATAGACATATTCGTGCATATAAATATTTGCACTGAGCGGGAATCGAACCCGCGCCCCTGTCGTAGCAGTCGAATGCACTACCGCTACGTCAAAGAGGCCCTCTACTACTACATCATGTAAAGTTACGTTATGGTGTCTAGCCCATTTGTCAAGGTACACCTTTTAAATTATTTAGACTATAGATGGGTCTATGTACCCCTATCTAACGGGTGTACTCGCTTGTAGGTGAGATTGGCTTGGCCCCCAAGGTCGTCAAACACCCATATTCAGCTTTGTACCTATCTTCAGCGAAACTAGAACTTCGATTCGGTGTAATGTAGCGTCTCCTGTTGCAGCCATGATGGGGATGATGGGTGGCATGGGCTACGTGGGCTACGAGGAGGGCGTGGAGTTCGGCATGGCGCCCTACTACCCACACCCGCCGCACTACCCGCCCCCGCACCACCCGCACCCGCACCACCTCGACCACAAGTAAACCGCACGACCACCACCTGCACGAGAAGACGCACGGAAACACGCACAGATGTACCGATCTAGTCTAGCATTCGTCTTTGCAGAGCATTTGGTTCAGTATGACCACAAAAAGGTTTTTTTCCTTCCGTTTTTTTTCAGTGTGAACTCAAATATGTTTAACACCAAACTACACTAATTCTAAATGTAGTTAGCTTTTTCCGATTGTAATGAATAAATCTTTTTCCAAAAAAATATATTGAAGATATTATGATTTACAAAATAATGTGTAATTTTGAATTTTAAAAGCGATTTTAATACAATCTTAAGTCTTCTAGCTTATTTTATTATATACATACTTGTTTTCAAAAGAATCCTTTCAGAAGAATATCAAATATTTACAAAATCAACTTGTTTTATACTATTAATTACTCAGTTTAAAATTATGATCTATATTTAAAAAAGAAACTACAAACAAGTATTACATTTTCTGTGATCATACTGAATCATGGCTGCAATGTTCGGTTTGTTTGCATTTAGAGGCTATTACAGACAGTAGTACAGTCGTAACTGAAAAATATGCTTCTTTAAATAATAATTGTTGTCTTAACTGTATCGTCACGTCAAGTAGTTATGTCTAAAACTAAATTCTGTGTTTCATCACCTAACTAGCTGTAGGCCTACCATGAAACATCCGAAGGTGCGGTCCGAAGTTCCGGGCAATCGGTACCTTGGAACATGTAACCTGAAGACAGCAAGTGACTGTTCGTTCGGCCCGAACCCTATCGGAAAACATCCGATGTTACTTCATGATACCTACATGACTAATCGTTCCGTGGTTCATGCAGGCCGGAAGTTTCGGAAGTTTCATGGTAGCCCTGCCCCCCTGGTTTTAACCATATGTTAGTTATTGCAAAAATATTCAGTCAGACTAATTTCTTCATAATCGGTACATCTGGTCGTATTAAGTTGAAACTACAAACATCTTGTTAAACTTACTATTGGTGTAAGTGCGCTTGTAAATTAAGGCCGCAGACATAGTTTACTTAGGCTATACCACTTTCAATTGACAAACTATAAAAAATGTCTTATGATTTTGTTAAGTCAAAAATATACTCAGTATTCATTAGTATTACAGTTAACGGGATATTTACCATGCGTTGTTGAAGTATCCAATATTTCGACATTGTTTCAAGTGCCAAGATCACGGAGAAACTGAAGTACCGGCGGTTAACCGTGAAACAGTTATATGAGTAAATAATGTCGATCTACCCTCTTTCGTAATCGTTTGTTATGCGGAACACCACTACCACTAGTTTCACTATAAACTCGAACTCGATCACGTTCACGACACACGACGCTTACAGTATCTACTCACGATTTAATTTTGGCTTGTTCAGGGTTATTTTAGCACAGACGGACCATTGAAATATTCCGTTAAGTATAGTAATGTTAGTGACCATTCTTTAAATATCAGTATTCATTATTGGTGTCTTATGAATATTAACCGTAAATAAAACGTTTGTACAGTATAGATTTTCTTCTGTAATATAATTTTCAGTCATTTGAAAGTGGTATAATTATATCAAAAAACACTTCATATTTTAATTCCTACTAAAAAGGTTTATTATATCTTTGTAAAGTTAAAATATCAAGTGTCTATTGTCAACTGTTCGCATCAAACCGAACATTTCTCGTATACCATAAAAACAGGTAGCAAATATGTATATGTAAAAGATTATACGACTTAATATACACTGATTCTTTCAACATATCACAGCTATATGGTCTATTTTAAGTTCCAAAACAATATTCTTGCCATGAATGTATATAACACAGTTTCAGTGTATAATAAGATAAAACGTCAGCGTCATTCGACGTGTTTATTCAGTCACGAGATTGTCGGCAAGAACGGCCGGCACGCCGACAATATCTCGGTGTTCGATGCCTGTGCTGTGTCCAGGCGTCACGTGCTCCCCTGAACTTGCGTCAATTATTAAAACAATAATCTGCAGTCAATTTAACACAATTATTTTAAGACCAACTTGAGGCAGCATTCGTGACGAACTGAACACAGCACAGCAAAAAAACCATCGGCCTAATTCTATAGCGTAAGTCAATATTTGGCTAAGCAACTATTAATTTACATATTTTTTGCGTTGGTTTCATCAGTATACACGAACTATTGCCGCCTTTTTAATATTTAAGATCTTGTCGTCGTTTTTCTAAATTAGAACCGAATTTGCCATAATAGGCCAAAAAATAGGGTCAATCTTTATACACTTTCTTAATATAATATATGTCCGCTTCTTAAGATTCGGAATTCGTGTACAAGTATTCAGCTTTTTATCTTTGATTCCGAGGTTGACCTCCGAATATAACTGCACTTAAATTGAAAGAATTATTCAATACTAGTCATGGTAGAGGCAGTAAAATACTGCAAGTAAGTTTATATTCGTACACAGCGAAGGTTTAAGGATCTCATAGGCTAGGTATAGCAACAATAGCAGCTTAACATATTTTAATTTACAGCACCTTAGCTCTAAAAAACATCTGTCATTAAATAAAACATAAAAATCTTAGAGGCAGTGTCCGCTATCGTTTGTGTGCTACAATGTTGCACAGATGTTTAACATATTACAAGGCAAAGGCTTGTTCTCTGTTGAAAATGATAAAAAATGACGTCACTGATTTATGTGAAGTGGATATATTGTGCGAGTTTGGCGACACTTGTTTTTATACTAACGAATTTTAAAGGACATTTTCTCTTGATTTCAAAATCTGAAGAAACCAATGCAAAATATAGTTAATTAGCCTACAAGTTATTAGAGTTAGGCCGATAAAACATTTTTTGTTATTTATTGCGATATATAGAGGTGATTATATGCTAAAGTTGTTATCCCAACTTGTACTTAAAAAGAGGAGATAGCGAGAGGGTTGTGGACGCGAGATCCGTAACGGCTGAGAGAGGACCGCATTTGGTTACAACGTCTAATGAACAATGAAAATTTTGTAAATCCTTTTTGCAACATTCCCTATAACTTTGAGTATTTTACATGAGCGAAACATTCACTGCTCGCGCCGCGAAGTACACACGTATATATATAGTTATTACGCACACTTATGAACAGAAATTTTGTATAACGCAACCTGATTGGTCGCCTACTATACCGACACGACAAAAATTGTATGTCACCTGATTGGTCGTCTACTATTCCTACACGACCAAATAGTTATGTACCTTGATGAAGCGACGTACGGCATCTCTCGTGGTAAATACTCAAAGCCCTATAATAATAGCACAACTGTGATCGATGTCAACTGTTTACACAGCTAAATAAAAGCTTTCAGAATAATATTAGGTACCCCCTTTTTCGAAATGTTTATCCCTAAGTGTTCATTGGTGCTGCAAAATTTTTGAGGATGACAGGGTTTTACGAAATATTTTTGTATGATACGGCATTATACATACATACAATTTTGCGTAGTCGTTATGAACTGTATATCATTCCTTGTATTGTAAGGTGAAACTGTAAATTTTAAGCCAAGTAAAGTAGTTTTATGTCTCAAATTTAAGTTTCTGCGTCTTTAGTTTCTGAACAGCGCTGATCACTGCACGGAATTTTATAATGATCTGAGTTAGGATATGTGCGCACTCGTTACTGATTTGACTTCAAAATACATTTGATTTCTACTTCATAAAAAAGAACTAAAATATGATTGTGTATGAAATATATTCTGTGCTTTAGGGATTTTGTTAAAAAAATGAAAAAATAACCCAGTAATTAATATGTTTGTATTGATTCCATATAGAAATAAGTCATCTCATTCACACTTACATTTCTTTTGGCAAGATAGGATGACCTGATAAGACTATATTTTTATCTTGAGCCAGAACTTCCTATTCCGTTAGTGCTTTACTGCTAGATTCGCTGTCAAATTAGTCACTAGTGCGCACATATTCTTAAAAAAGAACCATTTTCTTTAACCAGATGCTTGTATAGAGTCGATACACTGGCGTGTAGTGATTAGCCGTTGTCTTACGTATAGTTTAGTTTAGAAATAAGTCGTTACGGTTTCACAAGCCTAATATTAAGGCTCGTTCTACGATTAGGTTTATTTTAAAATACTGCTCAGATCTCAGGCTTACGATTCAATCGCACCTTTTTACCTTTTGAAGCTCTCATTAACAAATTTTAAGCGTTAAAATGCAAATAAAATAATGTGAACACGACAGTATCCTACTATGATCTCATAAAACTGTCATTTAGAAGACAAACCTTGGTGCTTGGGTAGTCGTATATTTTTTTCTATAAGTATTGGAAATTAAACGAAAGGAACATTATTGCAAAACTATGTTATATAGACTATCATTATTGAAATGATATTTATTTATTTTATACCGCAAAAACTAGAATATTTCCAGTCGCCACCATATGGATTGCTACCAGGTGGCAATCGGGAATAAAATTCCTAGTTGCCACCGGGTGGCGACTGGGAAGTCATCACCCACACTTCAAACAGCTGTACAATGCTGATCATAGAAATCTATCCGTATCGGGACCGGGGGTTAATTTATTTTAAAGTGCTCATTTTTAAGACAGCGATAAGATGGGTTACCCAAGATTCATTTGAGTTTTGATCCACACCGCAGTGTACAGCGATTTGAAGCGGTGGCAATAACTTCCCCGCCATCACCCGGTAGCAACTGGGAATTTTATTCCCAATAGCCACCTGGTGGCAATCTATGTGAGAGCGACTGGGAATATACTAAAAAGATATTATATTTTCTGTAAAGTCAACCTAGTCTCAGCATTTAGTATCATAATATTGCGTTGTGCATTATCACATATGTATTCAGAGGCTTGAGAACGATCCTAGGATCCTCGTATCATGTAGCTCTCCTTCTAGGGAGACGGGAGTCGCCGGTAGTATGTATGTAGTAAGCCCTATTGGATAACAAGTCTCAATTTTTAACATATTTGTCTCTTATTTGAGCATTTTGTACGAAAGACGTATTTGATTCTGAATTGGTATTATCGCGGTATAAAAAATGCCGCCAAAATTGACATACAAGTATTTTTGGATTGTTTATATTGATATTTGGCTGTGATTCGGATGTAATCTCAGTGAAGTGGAGAGGATGGCGGTGGTCGAGGACTTTGTATGACAAAATATTAGTATCGCTTATGTGTGTAGGTAGCGTTCGTATAAAACTGTATTAGGTGTTAGGTGTTCGTGAAATTCTCTGTTATACTTTCCACTTGTGAAGTCCGCCCATGATTACAGATCTGTAGTTTACGATTCCCGCTTACATATTATATGTATTAACACAACAAATTATATATTTAAACATAACGAAAGTCTTGATGTTTGTTTGTATAGAGTTGTTTAAAATTATACAAAAATCCCAAAAAAAGTAAATGTACTCCTGTATGTGTGGTTGATGTAAAGTTACATTCGATGTTACAGTATTAGTTTTTAAATCACTAGGAGTTAGAATTTTATGTTAGTCGTTAATTAATGTTTACGTAACTATAGTTTAGATTTACTTTATTTAAGAATACCTACCGTCAGTTACTTTAATCTCAGTCAGTTCGCGCTGGAGCGTTTAGTATATATTTTTGTTCTCACCATAGTTGTTAGTTAGTTTGTGCCAAGTTCGATGTTACGTAGAATGGCAGCGCGCGACATTGTAGCATCGCGGCTGCCAGAGAACAAAATTCTCTTTGTCATATCAGTAATACATACTTACAAATAAATACGATTATTGTGTTGTGAATATACTATATGGATAGATGTATGTCTTAACTGTATGGTTGTACATGTACAGAGCTCAAAGGTAGCGTTTGAGATGTTAATATGTTTTTTTTTCCAAATTCCATTAAATAAAAGTCAACTGATTTTTCATTTGTTTTTTTTTACACTTAGGACGGAAGCCCGCGCTTCGTGCACATCGTATGGATATTTTTGTGCGAATTATCTGCACGAAAGTCGCTCGGTATTATTTGCTCGAAATAGGCGCCCGCATTCGTAGCACAGGCCCTTAGTTTAAGTTTTAATCTATCTAGCTTAAACTTAAATACTAACTAAATACAAAGTATCTATTTTGAATTATATATGTCCTTTTATATTAAGTAATTTTAAGGTATAGCGCTATATGATACGATGGGGTTGACATGTCTATAGATAAAAACCACAAAAAAAAAAAAGAAAAAAAAAGGTTTTAGGCCTCATCTTTGTTTCACTGATGTCGATCTACTATACCTAGGATTTGCTAGCATAAATATAATAGCCTTAGTTTATTAAGGGCTTGAAGTTAAGTGGTATAACCGAACATGATGCAAAGCAATAACCATGGATGCAAAGTGCTAACCTAGCACATTGCAAAGTTAAGCAATACTTGTGAGGTCAGTTTTAGGATGGGTAACCATTTCTAACACACATTGAGACCTCTCCGTGTCCGTTAAGCCATCGGTCCTAGTTGTCATATGAACATCTGCGGCATTTGTGACGAATAGTTGAAGCCCTTAAAGTCCAACAATCTGGTTTAACTACAGAACTTCGACTTCGCCAGTGCATTGTGTAGGTGAGAATTTGAGATGGTCGCTTCACGGAAAATACATTTCGTATAGATTGAAAGCGACTGAGTTGGGAATAATCTCGAAGGGATGAATAGTCTTGGTGTTGTTGCTTCTCACTGTAAACTGCCTTGAACAACGACTGTACCATAATGCCGCAATTCCTTGAATAACTTTTTTCTAAACTTGTGATCTACGGCGGCACGGCATGGCTTAGATCTGTGCATCAAAGCGAGAGTGCCGTGTGTCTTACGTAAAAATATTTGAATAACTCCATTATAGCAAGCGTTATCAAGTTAATGGGGTGAATTATCTTAGTCACAAAATCGAGTTGGCAAATCGATTATGAAAGAAAGAATTGTGCTGACTTTGTAATCATTGATGTTGTAACAAAACCTCAAAAGAACATACCTATTCTACTTTAATGTGATAATACTATGACCTGTTACTACGACTAGGACGGTTACCAACTTCGCAATCAACCCAAACTTAAGCGTAGCGAGATTTGCCTATCCAACAATAGTTCAATGTGACCTTTCGACTTTTTCCATTGATTTGGTTTTTCGGTGATTATTCCTCGGTGGTAAGACCGATCTGGACATTCGACCCCTTACGACACTCAGTAATGTCTACTTGATCACCGTGGCAAATTTGGTCGAGATCGGTCAAACGGTCTCGGAGGAGTATCATTTGTTTGAAATGCAACTTTGAAAACGTAGACGCTTCGCTCGCCTTCGGCTCGCTACGCTTAATAAAGATAAAAACGGGAATAGGTACTGTAGTTCCTGGGGTGCGAGGAAAATGACTTATGGGCAACCTTACACCGGGTCTGAAGACACGAGACTGCGTGCGGTTTTAGTCGGTTCAAGCCCGACATGACCACCTAGCCGGTGGGAGGATATCGGAGGGGATATCCGTTCGAAAAAAAAAAGTACAGCAGAAAGCCTAGATCAGATCTGATTATGTAGCCATCATGCTCCGAGCCTTTTCCAACTCAGTTGGGGGCTTACAGCCTAACTACCAAACTGTCAAAAGATGATATTTTACGTGAAATGATGACCATCTGACCTTCACAACCCACTGACGATATCGAAGTTCTGTAGTTAGAACAGTTTGTAAGCCTTGGATGGTATAGTACTGCGCAAATAGCGGCAGGTGGCGTCCGCCCAAGAAGGTTCATGGGTAACGTGAAGCCGTCATTGTCTAGGGGGTAGGGTGGCAGCACGGGACCCTTTCCTTCCTCCTGACACAGGCGCTTTCCAGGCACGGCTGCTTCAGAAAGCGCCTGTTCAAGGTCGCTAGGAGAGAATCGGATACCGCCAGTCACCACTGCGACTGTAGCGAGCACTTAGCAGCTGCACATGGAGAGATCTCGATCTCTATTAAGAATGGTCCCCGTCCTAAGACTGACTATTGCTTAACTTTACAATGTGTAAACCTACTTGGTTACCACATAGCCATGATCCCTCCTCTAAGGTAGTGTTGTGACAATTTCGAGCCAAGTGCTGCATTTCCTGACGTGTTCATGTTTTATTCAATCTCAATAATATTCGTTGAGTAAACAGAGAAAACTTCATTTTCGTTTTAATCGATCACTGGTGAATTCAGCTCTAAGTGGTTTATTTGGGTTTGATTCCTGATAAATATGTAGTTCTCCAATACAAACTATTTTATAATCGATTTATCAAACCTCATAAATACTCGTTCTTTTATACCTAATATAATATCTGTAAACTCGAGTCTCGACACAGATGTATTAATGTGTAAGGTAACATCAGTTACTGTTGTCAGTTACTTAACTCTTGAATTGCGTTGCGCTTGCATAGGTAGGTACGGATAACTCGTGGGATAATTACCTATTGTCAAATCACAAAAACAAAACACAAGGTTAAATTGTGGTTATGTACCATAACCTCCCGCACGAAAAAAAAAAAGGTACGCTTAGGTATTGTGATTTGTAAACTCGCGAGTGACAGATGCATGCAATAATTGCAGGAATACGAGTTATTTAACTTAGTATATTTCGTGTGAACCGGACGCGGCGGATACTAATTTTCCGGCTAGGTAGGTAACCTATAAATTGTTCATTCTCAAACTTACGCAACGTCAACGTATTTACAATGTATCTGTATAATGCACGTACAAATTATATAAAACAGTAGCCTTTATAATATTTAATAATGAGGAGTCTGTCAAATGATAGCGCTTAAATTATTGAGGTCTTAGTTTAGAGGGCTCTTGTCAAATTGTCAAACAAGTGATCTGTTTGTAGTTTTTATCTGCGGATATTCAATACGCGCTTTGTTTGGGTTTACGCAGAAACGACTCACGCAATATTATCATAATATGTACCTAACTACATATATATAAAATAAGTAATCTCACGATGGTTTAGATAAAGTGGTTGTTTAATTCGTTCAAGACGTCCGCGAGTGTTATTAGTGGTTCGACGTCCGCTGAATGACGAGTTCGCTTCGAGTTATATCATTTTAATTCGTTTATACTAACAAGTGGAAGCGGTAAGTTGATGTATTTTATTTTACTGCGGGTAATACCAGTAATACGGTTGGTGCCTAAGTATAACAGAATAATATTATGTAATCTGTGGTATAATTTTATTGATTAATTGATGTTTTAATTATCTACATACACTATTATAAAATTGTAAATCAGCTGTGTCTGTACACTGGAGATATTAAAAGGAAATACTTGGGTTATGTATGTTAAATGATCGATTCTGAACACAGTTTTTTTTTGAATTCTTATCTATTGGTCTGTTTATTCGCGATGGACGCTAAAGCTACTAAACGAAAGCTACTATTCGAAAGGTCTTGGTCAGACTTAAAATCTGCCGCAGTCAAGCCTGCAATTGTTTGAGTAGAACCGGAGATATGACCAAACAAGTTGAATTCCTGAGACGAGCTCAGCCGAATACAAGGGATTTTCTTTTATTTTATCTTTTTTTTTCTTTTTTTTTTCTTTTTTTTTCTTTTTTCTTTATCTTGCTATGGTTATTTTCTTTAGAAAAGCCCTATTGCTATCGAGTTGTCGTCGACGTCGTCGTTGCCAATTTTCTGTCACGGTTTTGGGTATGAAGGAGATGAGCTATCGAGTTGCTGTTTTCGGTAATAGATTCGAGCTGGGGTGAACTATTGCAAGATAAAGAAAAAAGATAAAAAAAGATAAAAGATAAAATAAAAGAAAATCCCTTGTATTCGGCTGAGCTCGTCTCAGGAATTTTTCTTTATCTTGCAATGGTTCACCCCAGCTAACCCCCCGGATAGGTATGCTCTATGGGCAACCTTACACCCCGGCGTCTGTAGACCCGAGACGGCGTGCGGTTTTAGTCGGTTCAAGCCCGACATAACCGCCCCCGCTGGCTGGCGGGGGGGTATCCGAAGGAATTTCCACACGAAAAAAAAAATGGCATGAACACAATGTAAAAGTGTAGGAATATAACATAATATACGTATATATAGGTACATGACAATTACTTTGAAGTCCTATAACAAATATATACCTAATAGTGCCAGTTACCGACAAGCGTCGGTAGCTTAGTGGTTAAGGAGTCGACCCTACGATCGAGAGGTCCCGGGTTCGAATCCTGGCCATTACACTACCGACGTGAACCCACTCCTAACACAAGCCATTTAGCTTAGCTGGAGGGGTTAGGGGGAATATTAGTAATTTCGGTTACTAATATTCTTTAAAAAAAAATAAAAACCCTGGGCAACGTGGGCGATGACGATTGCTCCTCTGGAGTAGCTGGCGTAAACGTCAACGGCCAAGAGTCTGACCAACCGGCCCTTTTCAGGGCCAGCTGACCTCATTGCACGAGGGGGTCGGGGTATGGCGGGCCTGCAAGGTCCGCGGGGGGGCGTGGTCGCTCCAGGTACCCCTCTGCTGTTATCAGAGGGGACACTGCGAATGGCCCAGGGTCAGTCGGAGTGTGGTGCTTGGTTGGGGACCTCCACGCGGCGCACCCTGGGCAACGGAGACGTCAGCGCCTCTCTCCTAGGGCGGGAGAGACGCTGCCGCCTACGGCCAACTCCGACCGAGGCGAGGACGACCCTGTTGAGGGCTGTTCGGAAGCTTTCCACGTGTCCCTCTGATTAGCAGATGGCACAGTGGAGAGCAAGTAAGGGGGCCGTCTCGAAACCGGAGATGGCCCAGGGTCAGTCGGGGTGCGAGGGATATGCTCTATGGGTAACAATAATCAATACACCCCGGCGTCTTAAGACCCGAGACGGCGTGCGGTTTTAGTCGGTTCAAGCCCAACATAACCGCCCCCGCTGGAGACCCCCCGCTCTCCAGCGGGGGCGGTATCCTAAGGGATTTCCACACGAAAAAAAAAAAAAAAAGGGTCAGTCGGAGTGCGAGGGATATGCTCTATGGGTAACCTTACACCCCGGCGTCTGTAGACCCGAGACGGCGTGCGGTTTTAGTCGGTTCAAGCCCGACATAACCGCCCCCGCTGGCCGGCGGGGGGGTATCCGAAGGGATTTCCGCACAAAAAAAAAATGGTATTGGTGATTATAGATGATGACCCCGACACGAGCGCGTCACCTTTTCTGACCGGCACCCGGGCAATAAAGAGATTGGCTGCCCAGCCTTCCACCATCAGGGTAGTTTTTAAAGAGGTTTTCTGCCTCGCAACCGCGAAGATCCACCGTTTCTGCCGGTCAGGCTTATGTCCTGGCCGATCATGTCCACCACAATGCCCTCGGCCGTTCTTCGGAGAGACATGCGGAGAAACCGAGTAGCCCGACGAGCCACTCCCGCCTTGGCAGAACATAAGACGGAAGTAGCAACGCTTCCCAGAAAGAGAGGAAGAGATGAGACGTTGCCGCTTCCGTTGTCCCGGCTGCACCATGAAAGGGGTTTTTAAACCCAGTACTTCACGGAGTACTTAGGTACCTAGCAAAAGGCTTTGATCTTAGCTGGTGAAATGTGGACATAAGATACATCTCTAGAATAAAAAAATTCACACCAGCATAATAATAAATAATCTGTCGCTATCTTTTTTATCTGTAAAATTCAGTCCAACTTCATCTTATTATTAAAAATACCTGTTACATTATTGTTTATCAATTGATACATTAGGTAATAGTTTATTTTATTTGAATTGAGTCAATTAAGTACCTTTCTTTTTCGTGCGGATATCCCCTCAGATACCCCCCCGCCGACCAGCGGGGGTGGTTATGTCGGGCTTGAACCGACTAAAACCGTACGCCGTCTCGGGTCTTCTGACGCCAGGGTGTAAGGTGGCCCCATAAGGCATGTCCTTTGCACCCCGACTGACCCAGGGCCATCTCGAGAGTTCAAAATCTCTCCCGGGCTCCCTCCGCCGCCTCCTTCTCGAGTATTACATGCTCGCAGAAGAAGGCGGCGGCGGCCCACACGCTCGCGCTCTGCACCATTGCCGCAATCATGCTGCCGAGCGAGAGGACTCCCACCCTGATGGTTCCCACGAGGTCACGCCTCGGCACCTTCGCCGGGCAGTCTACCAGCGTGTGCAGCCGAAGTCAATTAAGTACCTATGCATTTTTAGGGATTTTCTTTAGAAAAGCCATATTGCTATCGAGTTGTCGTCGACGTCGTCGTTGCCAATTTTCTGTCACGGTTTTGGGTATGAAGGAGATGAGCTATCGAGTTGCTGTTTTCGGTAATAGATTCGTGCTGGGGTGAACAATTGCAAGATAAAGAAAAAATATCGCAAAATCGAAAATCCCTTGTATTCGGCTGAGCTCGTCTCAGGAATTCAACTTGTTTTTGGTTTACACGGATATGGGTCGGTAGCTAAAATGTTATGTCGAATCTAACTCGCACAAAATACGGTATTCTCATCCTCAAAGCCGGGCGAGGCTTTAGAGGTATTAGAGCAGAATGCTCACCAGCCTCAGGACAGATGGTTCAAGGAACCATTACTTACAAATGCACCTTTTTGGGGAAGAGCAAGCTTCTCCTTGACAAGCGCGTGCTACTAGACACGAGCGCACAGTTTCCTTGGGTCTGTTAATATGGGACTGAACGGCTGATGTTCCGTGCAGCGTGCCCGTTTTCAGCATTTTCGTCAAGTGTACCGTAGTCCATTGGGTAACGGCTTGGCCGAACGGAGGTGTTTACCAGGCCATAGGTACCCGCTGCTCCGAAATAATTCAGAGAGGGTGAATCCGACCGCCCTAATTATGAAGATACCTACGAGGAGAAAATTAGTAACTCTGAACGCCAACACTTCTGCCATCGGTGGAACATTAAGCCGGAAAGAGTTATCAGGGCCTGTAGACAAAGTGACATTCTTCTAGTGGAATCGCTTTGAAGCGAATCTTCAAAAGTCCAAAGTGTATGGGGGTGACATTATTTGTTACACGTGACATGTCGACAAATATTGTCTCTCCATACATTTTATAATAGCGAAATAATAAGTGGATATTCGCTTGTTGGCAGCAAAATGCCAATCGATAAAAATGTTTATCGGCTGGCACAATCGAGGAACAGCGATATAGGTACCTCTTACTAAATTCTGTTTAATCATCGGAACTTTTTTATAATACCATTTTAGACTAAACAGCCAATTTCACAGTTGGGTAACTTTTAGTATTAAGGTCAATTTCCACTGAAAGAGCAATGGCCGGCAGCGGCTTTTTGAGGCAAAATATTACAAACCATTTTGAATCTTTTCTATATGAGTTAAAGTTCATAGGCCATCAAAGGCAAAGGACGGGCAAT
Organism: Cybosia mesomella; assembly: GCA_946251805.1. Lineage (NCBI taxonomy): Eukaryota > Metazoa > Arthropoda > Insecta > Lepidoptera > Erebidae > Cybosia > Cybosia mesomella. The sequence continues at coordinate 1,139,154 of OX276403.1, read as the reverse complement.
GTGGCGCCGGCGCCGGCGCCGCGATATTGCGCCAACCTTCTCGCAGCTATTTTTAGGAACAAAATTCCGGTCACTCCGCTGCCGGCCGCGGCTCTTCAGTGGGAATTTACCCTTATACGTACTGAGCAGGCAGTATCTACGTATTTAATTCAAATTCAGCATGCAATCGATTCCTGTATGTCATCGTTATCACAACCAGATGTAAAAAAAACAATATCAAAAGTAAGTTGTCACTTATTTTGTCGCCTAAACCCGACGAACAAGTGACGCAGGTTTAGAAGTGCCACATTTTGAGAAGCCCTGAACTAGCAAAAACTAATAATTATTTGCAGATGTCGGTAAAGGTGCAGAAGGTTACTGAGCCGGTTCTCTTAGGCGAGGGTCCTCACTGGGACGCTGGCCAACAGGCACTCTACTTCGTCAGCATTCTGGAGAAAACCATACACAAGTATGTGCCTGCTACCGGAAAACATACCAGAACTAAACTAGGTGAGTTCGTACTATTTTTTTGCGAACTGGGGCTCGCCTAGGCTTACTGGGACTATTTGTATAGATTTAAAAATGATCCCTTTCCTTTACTAGATACGAACCTCCGATCAGTATATGTTTGGTTAGGTCATAGTCCAGTCTAGGTTTAATAGATATGGGTCGGCACTGGCAGAGTTCTAATAATGTTCTTGACTCTTGAACATTATTAGAATTCTGCCAGAGAGGGAACAAACCTTCGTGACCATTATGAAGAACTCTTAAATCTCTTCATTTAATTACATATGTTCTATTCTTTGACTGATCCATTCAGATGGCCGTGTGGGCTTCATGGTTCCCGTCGAGGGTACAACAGACCAGTTCCTGGTTGGCGTAGAGCGCAAATTTCTGATAGTGAAATGGAATGGGGAAGAAGGTACGCCCGCCACTGTGGTGAAGGAGATCGGCGAAGTGGACAAGAACAGCAAGAACAGGATCAATGACGGCAAGGCGGACCCTAGAGGCAGATTATTTGGTGGTAAGTTGTGTGGTATGGAGCTGGTGCTCGCGAGATGAGAAAGGCCGCGAGCGCAAGATCGGTGTACCTAACGTTAAGTACATAATATAACATAACTTCACGCCTGTATCCCCGAATGGGTAGGCAGAGGTGTATTACACACCCACGATTCGCCAGTTATGTCAAGGTCCCAATGTAATAGGGTGCGAGCCTATTACCATCTACCAGGCACATTATTAAGCGAGCGATAATTAATTATCTAATTAATATTAATTAACCGCGGTAGCCTAGTGGTATGGGTAAAGGACTGCTGAGACGAGGTCTCGGGTTCGATCCCAGGTATTACCATGGCACACACCAATGCCTTTTCGATGCTTTTCGAAGTTATGTGTGTATTTATCGCAGGTTTATAAGTGCCCTAAAACCTAAACCGACCTAAAACATGAACTGGCGAAACGTGGGTGCTAGCACCTCTGCCTACCCCTTCGGGGATATAGGCGTGAGTTTATGTTATGTTATGTTATGTTAATTAACGTTAAGTAGCCACCCGAAAATCGATTTTTATGCGCCATCTCTTGATGGTATGAACAATCGATGTTATGCTAGTTGGTTTCTATACCATATAATTCTTGGATGGCTAACCACACGGGTTCACAAAGGTTCGAGGGTACTTCGTATTTAACACGACAATGATACAAATCAGAAAGAAAGATATAAACATAAAAAATACAATCTTACTAGGAGCCAAACTGCCATGCTATGTTATGTCTTATTACCTAACCTGTAACTTTCAGGCACCATGGGGCACGAGGAGCCCCCAGGCACATTCCCACCACGGGCAGGCAACTTATTCCGACTGGATGGAGCTAAGGTGACGAAGGTGGTGGAAGGAGTCACTGTCTCCAACGGCCTAGCTTGGGACTTGAAGGAGAAAGCCATGTACTACAGTGACTCCCTGGAGAAGAACATCCGAAGATATGATTATGATGTGGAGACTGGGCAACTGTGTAAGTATTTTTTTCAATAGGTAACAGGACCCCCCTTTTACTCGAATAAGTAGGTGCCTATCGGCAAATATCTTGAGTAAAGATCGGAAAGGAATGTGCACTATTTGGATCAATAGAAAAATAAAAAAATGACTGATAGGCCAATGAAGAGAGCCCGTTGAGCCCTTGAATGGGTGTTTGGATCTATGATAGGTTAATTGGCGTGCCTCGGCCGTCACACCCCGCACAACCACCTAAGACACCTGAAAACGCTGTCTGCGCAGCTAGAGTACATGTCAAGTTGTTTGTCGGTCATTATAGTATTGATAGCATCTAACAATGGTCATGATATTTTTGGCGCCACGCGGAAAAAGTCACATCGAGGCAGTGTTTCGTTTGCTAAAATTTGTGTAATTTCGAGTATTTATGTGTAAAAGTGGTGGGTTTTTTGACATAACCTCGTCGAAAACATGAACAAGTGTAGGAAAGTGACATATTTACCGTGAAATGTGATTTTCAGTGTTGTTTCTAAAACTCCAAAGAAGCCTCTAGTAAAGCCTCCACTACTTTACTAGGGCAGGACTTTAACTTGACTATGACTATGACGGACTTTACTTGACCTGGACTAAATAACAAAACGCTGCATTGTATTGAATTCATATGCAAATGACTTGATTTATATCTAATTACTTGACACTGGCAATCATTACATATTTGACAAAGAAGGAAAAAAAAGCAATGGGCATTTTCTTAAACATGCATGGAAATATTGTCATTATCATCGAAAATAGAATACGCGAAGTATCGAATTTACTGGAATTTACGGACAAAGAGAATCAAATCCATTGCTGGAGCGTTTTTTGAATTTGGAACATTACAATGCTTCAGCAATGTTGTATGAAACGGCGCGTGCTGGGGCTGTTAAATACTCTATAATAATATAAAAGTATGTTTTATTTCCCTGCATTCTTTTGAGAAAAGCACTATATACGCCTCGGCGGCCTGACTCGTATTAATGAAGTCCTCGCCTACGGCTCGGCCTTGGAACTCATACTCGAACTGCAATTGCCTATTTCACGGCCTGTGCAATAATGTACTAGACTATTATATTGATCTGGGCGCCAATCCTGGTCGGACATGAATGAGTATGATTCATTGTTAACAATGAGGTAATGCTATGACCATATTTTATTTTCGTAGGCCTATGAGCTGTCACCACCTATATCGTAAAAGCTGCTTCAAAAGCGACGTCGTTCCAAATTGATTTTTTATGTACTTACAGCCAACATGCGTCACATATTCGATTTCGAAAAACACGGCATCACCGGTGTCCCCGATGGTAGTACCATAGATACTGACGGAAATTTATGGGTGGCGGTCTTTGATGGCTCCTGTATCCTCAACATTGATCCAAGGACCGGAGAATTACTTCGCAAGATAGAAATTCCAGCCCTGCAAGTGACCTCAGCCACTTTTGGAGGTCCTAATTACGATATTTTGTACGTAACCACTGCCAGTATGTACATTTTGGGACCCCAAGATCCCCCAGCCGGGGCTGTTTTTAAAGTTACGGGTCTGGGCGTGAAGGGTCATCCTAATGTCAATGTTAAGATTTAATTGTTCATTTCAATTATCTTATACAATGTGTAACGGATTAAAAACAATAAAATAGGGTTTTCGAGGACCCCAATTAAGTATAATATTAAATAGCTTATGGACCCGGTAAGACTTGGCCTACCACCGAACGACTTCTAGGTACTTTTTCACATTTTGACGATCATTAACACACCTTATTACTATAAACCTTGCCGTGACAAATATATACACAAGAACCAAATCAGTCAGCCCGTTCCGAAGTGATGCGCTGACAAACATTTGTGGCAATTGTATTTTGTTTATTGTTACATAAAAACTAAAATAATCTCTTTAAACTCTGTCACTTACAAATTTAATTCGGCATAACTCAACGTACAGGGCGGGACCTGAACGCCGCAAAAATCGGCACCTTTCTAGGGGGACCCCTCTTAGATAGCCGAAATTCCCGTCTATACGTCCTCCCGGACAGTAAAACTGACGGCCGATTTACAAATTTGGTTGTGTGTTTACGTAGGTTTCATGATGTTTTTTTGAGATAAAGCTTAAAATTTCCTTGAATGAAAGATTGTATTAACTTGATGGCTAACGCAGTGGTCCTAATTTATGTTCTGTTACAGGTTGTATAAATGTTATCTGTGCTACTAAGCCTATTTTTTTTATTATTATCTAAATGATATTAATAAAATTTTAACATGATGCGTACTTGATTGATTTGACTTATTTATTAACCTATATTATTTTATTTTTAAATGTATGTAGGTATTTATTATATTTTAATCCTATTGATTATCTTGAAATTTATCTTAATTGTATTATTATAATCCTTATTAATTTATCTTGTTTATTTGATTGATTTGATATTTGTTGTAATTTTATTATTATTTCATTTTCTTGATTATTTGAACTGAATATATTAAACGGGTAAACTGAATAAAATGAAAATGTATATTTTCATCTCAAACATGTATATTCGTGCGTACAAATATTTGTATTGAACGTGAATCGAACCGCGACCTCTGACTTAACAATCGAACGTACTACCGCTACTACACACGGGTCGGTCTTTTGTTAGGTAGATACGTAATCTTATTCAAATAATATAATTACTTTTAATCACAATCACATTAATATTAAATAGAATATATTCAATAGTTATATGATTTTGTGATTTTAAAAATCATAGGGCTTAGCGTAACATATCCTCAGTAAATACATTATTTATACATATTGTGATGTCGCATGTCGCACGATTATACTGACGTATTTGTTGAGCGAAGTTCGTCAGAGCTTTGCTCTCTTTTAGACGACTCATGTATTTCGTTAGACTATCTTCTCCTCCCAAACGGCTGAACCGATTCTAATGAAATTTCACACAAGCAAAGATGTTACTGATGGGAAGGACTTAGGTAATAAAAAATTCATGTGTACCACGGAGGAATAATCCCAAACAAAATTTTCAAAATCTGATTCCACAATGATGGTCAAGGTTAGACACACAGTTTTTACGCTAAAATGCGTAACTTTTAAAGTGGAGTCGATCAAAAAAAGAAATTTTGAACCAACGTACCACGGAGGACTAATCATCGAACAAAATTTTCAAAATCTGATTCCGCATTATTGACAGTTCACAATGGTGATGTTTATCAGTCGGAGAGCTTCGCTCAATTTTTCCAACAGCAGACATAGTATAAGTTGTATGTTGAGCAAATGCATCTAATGCATAAATAGGTAGATAATAATATGAGCGGTTGACAGTAGATGACAAAATGGAGGCGCGAATTTACTTTAGTCTGATCAATGCGTCTGGTGTCAGGTGCCTTCCTAATTATTATTGTTTAACTTTTGTTCATGATCTGCATGATTAAGAATTATGTTTGTTTACAATAAAATCGTTTTACTGAAATTATTTTTTACTTATTTTATTTTTAATTTTAGTTTTTAACACTCTCACCATTTAAGACTAGCTGTTGCCCGCGGGTTTGCGCAAATTCTGTTCCAGGATGTTCCAGAACCTATTCCAGGGATAAAAAAAACCGGCCAAGTGCGAGTCGGACTCGCACACCGAGGGTTCCGTACAAACCTGTAGGTGTATAAGTAAAAGTTCACCCATCACGACAATCGAATCATATTTATGGTAGTAGTAACTTTAAAATTTTCAAAAATATTTTTTATTATATGATGTAAATAAAACTTTACGGTTTTCGCAATTTTTCCTATATCTGTACTATAAGACGTTACTTCGTACCAAATTTCAAGATTCTAAGTTCACGGGAAGTACCCTGTTTTTTTTTATTCCCGTGCGAGTTTGACAATTTGCGGCATAAACGGCTGTATCTTTTGATTGCTTTGGCTTAGAAGTTTGATTTTTTTACAGCTCCAAGGGACAGTAGACCTGAGTATTAGATATAAATTTCAATTTGATACCTCTACGCGTTCCTGAGAAAAACGGTCTTGACAGACGGACGGACGGACGGACAACGAAGTGATCCTATAAGGGTTCCGTTTTTTCCTTTTGAGGTACGGAACCCTAAAAAGCAGCCTATGTGTTATAATCTATCCTTGTACCAAATAACAGCCAGATCCGGTCAGCCGTTATAACGTGATTGAGTAACAAGCATCCAAACTTCACAAGCTGTCACATTTATAAACATAACATAACATAACATAACTTCACGCCTGTATCCCCGCAGGGGTAGGCAGAGGTGCTTACGTAATATTTATAATATTACAATTACCGTATTGACAGCGCAAGGTGTAATGACTTTCACGCTACGCCACACACACGTCATACACACGATTTTTAACAACTTCTGCAGCGTGCCTTGGATTGCTTAATTAGTTGCTGCGTTATTTTAGAAACCTTAAAAAACTTTAGTTTGTACTTCCTGAATTGCATTCTCATAATGTATTTCGTATTTGTTTTCATTGTGAAATCGTACTAAGTACTTATTTATTTTCGATTTGTTAAAATAAGATTATTTTGATTTAACCACTCGGTTATAGAATGATAGGTATTGTGGTTGACTTTTAGGTGTGATGTTTTGACGTGTGTTGACATTGTATTTATCAAGCTCACGTTTATCTGAAATGATAACTGATAAATATGTTGTCAATTTGTCAACAAATAGTAGGTACATTTGTGTGGTTCGGGGTACTAGGGATATGCTCTATGGGCAACCTTACACCCCAGCGTCTGTAGACCCGAGACGGCGTGCGGTTTTAGTCGGTTCAAGCCCGACATAACCACCCCCGCTAGCTAGGGGGGGGGGGGGTATCCGAAGGGATATCCGCACGAAAAAAAGGTGCATTTCTGTGGTATTATATTTGGAATTTCGGTAATATAGATGAGAAATAATAGTGATCCCAACACACCACCTCGAGGAATTCCATATTTATTACACAAGACTTTGATCTGAATGTAAAAAGTACCACTTTTTCAATAATTATCGGCATTCCAGTTTATCATTCATTTAATAATTTGTCTTCTATTAGAGAGGTAGCTACGTATCCTCGCTTGCCCCCTGATATCATATTATACGCATTTTTAGGGATTTTCTTTAGAAAAGCCCTATTGCTATCGAGTTGTCGTCGTCGACGTCGTCGTTGCCAATTTTCTGTCACGGTTTTGGGTATGAAGGAGATGAGCTATCGAGTTGCTGTTTTCGGTAATAGATTCGTGCTGGGGTGAACCATTGCAAGATAAAGAAAAAATCGCAAAAAATCGCAAAAAAAAAAAAACGCTAAATCGAAAATCCCTTGTATTCGGCTGAGCTCGTCTCAGGAATTCAACTTGTTTAAATTAAGATTTCATGGCTGACAATTATATTTTTTAAAACCATATAGGAAACTACCCAATTATTGGCACTTTAAGCAATACTGTACCTTAAACTGACTCAAATTAATAATATCTGGGTAGAGAGGTTTATACTATCCGTTGAAATAATTCGCTATAATGTGGCGATCATATTTGACTACCTTTTTTGAATATTGAAATGAGAAATAAAGCATTACACACGTTTTCTTCAAATACACCCTAATACCATTTACTGGCATCTTTTGACATATTATTGGCATGTGTTGGACCAACTACTGGCACCCCAGTGCCAATAATATGCACTAATTACTCTATTATTGGCATTTAGTACTTAAAAATCTCCTAGGACGTCTAGATGTTGTGAAACCCTGGATATCTACATATTGTGTACGCGAAATAAAACTAGTGCTCTCTAAATTATATTTTATTTAGGTAGCTACCTTACCTACATAAAAATTGCAATTTGGTACATTTCTTAGGTACAAGGGGTAATCTAGCAACATTTTGGTAACATAATATTATTTCAGTCTTAAGTTAATCAACGTTAAGCATCAATCAGCTATACACTGCACATGCTCCCCGTCCTCAACGAGACGACCATGACTTCAGAACCACCCTGACACGCCACTATACCGACGAACTGTCTGATATCAGTCAAGACGAGATCGTGTTAGCTCTTAGGCAGCTTAAAAATGGAAAAGCCCCCGGTGAGGACGGAATTACTTCTGAGCTTCTGACGGCAGGAGGAGCTCCTGTCATACAGGAGCTACAGAAACTCTTCAATGCCGTCCTTCACAGTGCGAGAACTCCTAAGGCGTGGAGCGGGCGTTTGGTTGTTCTCTTTTTTAAGAAGGGTGATAAGACCCTTCTGAAAAACTACAGACCCATCGCACTCCTGAGCCACGTCTATAAGCTGGATTCACGAGTGGTCATGAATAGTCTCGCCAGGAGACTCGACGAGTTCCAGCCACCGGAACATGCTGGGTTCCGCGGAGGATATGGCATCATAGACCACATTTACACAGTGAGTCTGATTGTACAGAAGTCCGAAGAGTATAATCAGCCCCTGTGTCTCGCTTTTGTGGACTATGAAAAGGCCTTTGACTTCGTCGAAACTTGTGCTGTTCTGGAATCATTACAGCGATGCCAAGTAGATTATCGTTATGTCGAGGTTCTGAGATGCCTTTACGAAGCCGCCACTATGAGTGTCCAACTACAGGGTCAGCAGTCTAAACCCATCCAATTGCGCAGAGGAGTGAGACAGGGGGGATGTCATATCCCCGAAACTGTTCACGAGCGCATTGGAAGATATGGACGCTGGACTGAAAAGGTAAGGTCATAAATATGAACGGCGACTACATCTCACACCTGCGATTCGCTGATGACATAGTCTTAATGGCGGAGTCGCTAGAGGAGCTAACCCGGATGCTGGACGGCCTAGCTTCAGCCTCGCGACGCATTGGTCTTGGCATGAATTTGGATAAAACCAAAGTCATGAACAACGGCCACACTGATCCGGGCCCGATTCGTCGTGGATGGCCACCTTCTTGAAATTGTTTCTGAGTACACTTACCTCGGTTAGATTGTGCAGTTAGGTAAAAACAATTTTGAGGAGGCCAAGAGAAGGATCCAGCTAGGCTGGGCGGCATTTGGGAAACTACGTCGAGTCTTCTCGTCATCCATACCGCAGTGTTTGAAAACGAAAGTTTTCAAATTTCATTTCGAATAGCTTGAAGAGCTTTTTGCACACTTTCTTCAGTATATTTTCTCCGTTTTAGTACTCCTACTTAACTTCTTTTTTTATCTGGTTTCTTATTAGGTTTTTTACCTTCATCTGGGACACCTAAAACCAATTATTGACATGCTTTTACCAATTATTGGCATTACTGCCAGTAATTAAATTTCAACTATTGGCATGGGGCCAACATTTGGAAATCTTGTAGAAAATACGATGATTTTTTTGTATTGCTGTTAAAAACTTATAAAAGCTGATTAAAATAAGGTTCCAATTGCAAAAAAATATTTGTCATACAACCCCATTTATTGTCAGAGTGCCAATAAATTAGAATTATGTTTGAATCGCATACCAGTTATTGTCAGGGCGGTAAATTCAAATAATTTTTGAATCATTGCGAATACGAGGACAAAAATAGGTGTGTAAACTATTCATAACCCAAAAAACATTAATAATCATGTGTAGCCTTCATAAATTAACACGACAACAGCTAAAACAGTGTGGCAGTCACCCTAATAAAATCTTAAGTAATTGGTAACAATACACAAAATCTGTTACGACGTGAAAGAAATTTGAAAGTTTGGCAGCTGAGTAATTTTACTGACAGTTGAGTGCTGCCAATTTATAAAATTAGTTAACCACAGATTCGTTTTTTTTTTGTAGAAACACCGTTTGTTGAACTAGATCCTTATTTTTTACTGATAACATTGGAGTGCCAATAAGTTGGAGGGGTGCCAACATTGGGTCATGTTACCCTAATATCATTGACGACTATAATACATCAAGTACCTTGGTGATGTCGAAGATATTGTTGAAATCCGATTTTTCCCATTTTTTGAAGCGTCGGTTGCTTAGTGGTTAAGGAGTCTACCCTACGATCGAGAGGTCCCGGGTTCCAATCCTGGCGGGGTGCGAGGGATATGCTCTATGGGTAAACTTACACCCCTTCGGCTGTAGACCCGAGACGGCGTGCGGTTTTAGTCGGTTCAAGCCCGACATAACCGCCCCCGCTGGCCGGCGTGGGGGGGGGGGGTATCCGAAGGGATTTCCGCACAAAAAAAAAACGGTACGAATGCCTTGTGACTCTCTCACCCCGAGAGGAAGCTTGCGACAGACCCTCGTCCGTCAATCAACAGGTGTACCAGGTGGATTGACTTGGGTCCCAAAGATCTAGATAGGATGTATGGGACCATCCTATACGGGCCTATTTGTCAAACAATTCTCATTTTTAGGGTACCGTTGCCAAATGGCAAAAAACGGAACCCTTATAGATTCGTAATGTCTGTCTGTCCGTCCATATGTCACAGCCACTTTTCCGAAACCATAAGAACTATGCTGTTGAAACTTGGTAAGTAGATGTATTATGTGAACCGCCTTAAGATTTTCACACAAAAATAGAAAAAAAAAACAATACATTTTGGGGTGCTCATACTTAGAACTGAAACTCAAAAATATTTTTTTCATCAAACCCATACGTGGACCTATCTTTGGATAGGTCTTCAAAAATTATATTAAGTTTTCCAGAGTTTTTTTTTCTAAACTGAATAGTTTGCGCGAGAGACACTTCTAAAGTGGAGAAATGTGTCATCTTTTCTTATTTTAGAAGTTACAGCAGGGGTGGGGGCTGTAACTTCTAAAATAAGAGAATGATATAACTAAAAAAAATATATGATGTACATAACCATGTAAACTTCCACCGAAAATTGGTTCGAACGAGATCTAGTAAGTAGTTTTTTTTACGTCATAAACCGTAAACCGCAATTTACCTTTCATTCAAAAAATAAAAAAATACAAAAAATAAACATTATTATGTTACTTGCTGCTACGTAACCCTTCATGGGCGAATCCGACTCGCACTTGGCCGCTTTTATTATAAAGAGCTTCCTGGTGTATTTTTTTTTTTTTTTTTTTTTTTATCGTGCGGAAATCCCTTCGGATACCCCCCGCCGGCCAGCGGGGGCGGTTATGTCGGGCTTGCACCGACTAAAACCGCACGCCGTCTCGGGTCTTCAGACGCCGGGGTGTAAGGTTACCCATAGAGCATATCCCTCGCACCCCGGCTGACCCTGGGCCATCTCACCACTAACAGCATCGCTCATCCTGTCTCCTCTGAAAGCAGAGGAGTACGGAGAGTTCCCGCCACGTTGGGTATTGGCCGACGATCAATGCCAACCCTATGAAGGGGTGAAGGGGAAGCCATTGACCGCCGCCCAGGGTGTACCGGCCGCTCCGATTCCGTTCCCCCCGGACTGCAGCGGGATCGGAATCGGAGCGACACTCGAGGAGGTTGCCCAACACACACCCCAGCTTCCTGGTGTATCTTTGAAGTTCAAAGTTCCGTATCAATAAAACTAAGATGAGCTCACCTTAGAAATAATATCTAGGTACTTAATCGAAGTCGGTACTTAGGAACCCTGAAGTGGGTTCCTGTAGGTACAAAGCAATTAGTTATATTGAAACAAACATAAAAATTATATAAACAAACGGACAGAGCACCTATTCTTATCTCAAGATGATTTAGATAAAAGTTCACTGAATGAGGTGATAACATCGAGTTCTGATACAGTACAACTATAATTTTAGTTCGTTATAACAAGTGGCCGTGGAAAGTTGATATTATATTTATTGTGAGTACTTAAGATATGAAAAATTTCTTATTTTTGAGCTGAGTGAGACGAAGTCGAGCGAAAGCTCCTTATACCAGACTTCAGGATTTTCTTCTAAACTACTAATCCAATCAGAACCAAATTTGGCATGATTAAAGAGGTCAATCAGAGGAAGGTTTATGGATATATTTTGAAAAAATTAATCCTACCACAGAGGAATGATCACCTAAAAAAAATACCAGATGGAATTAGATACATAATAACCGCTCGAGACACTGTGACCAAACTTTACACGCTCAGAAAGCATGTCCAGAGTTGTGACTTTGAAAAAGAATTTTCAAAATCGGACAAGCCACGGAGGAATGATCACTGTTCAAAATTTTCAAAATCTGATTCACGATGTCTCACTCAGCTCAACATTGCAAGCAGCGATTCGCCTTGCAGACCTAGTATGAATAAGATAGACTGTGTGGGACCGCTGCAGGATTTGGTAGAATATCGTCATTTGAGTGTTACCAATAATTTGTTCTCCACCTCATGTAATTGTGCGTGATTTAAGTTTATTGTGCTAATAGATTTTTAATTATTCGAAACAAATTGTTCCCGCTGCGAGAATTTTGTTTCTTAATAATAATAAGTTCCCTAGACGAAGTATTTGAGAAGATATTCAAGAATTTCAATATCCTGTCGGAGGATCGTTTAAGTGTTTTAATAACTTTTTATACTTAACTAGCTGACCCGGCAGACTTCGTACTGCCTCAATCGATAACAATGTAACGAGCTACCGGAGCAATGAAAAAGATAAATAAATTATATAACGGTACGATTTATATTAGAGTGTCATCTAGTGGCCGAAGATGCGAAAGTCTTAATTCGATTGAACGGAAAAAGGATTGATTTAGTTGAGCAGTTTTGACATAGGTGGCAGTAAACTATATGAAAAAATGATCAGTCGAGAAAAAAATAAATAAATAGAAAAGTAATTACAAGAAACTAATTAAAAATAGTGTATAAAATGGTAAATTATAGTTGTGAATATACGTAAATGTATATGAAAATGTATTTATAAATATAACATAACATAACATAAACATAACTTCACGCCTGTATCCCCGAAGGGGTAGGCAGAGGTGTATTACACACCCACGATTCGCCAGCTATGTTGAGGTCCCAATGTAATAGGGGGCGAGCCTATTGCCATCTACCGGGCACATTATTAAGCGAGCGATAATTAACATTTATTAATGCACACATAACTACGAAAAGTCAGAGGTGTGTGCCCGGGGTGACTGGGGATCGAACTCGAGACCTCGTCTCAGCAGTCCGTTATGTACGCCACCGGGCTATCGCTAATCGTTGTGGGAAAAATAATATTTATAAATGAATCGATTATAGTAAAAATTTGATTATCTGTTTAATGCCGCATGGCAATTATTTGGTTTAAGACGACTGTTTAAGTATTGTTTATTTAGAGAAAATTCAATACGAAGATTAATCAATAAAATCTAAGTAAAAGCAATCACTTAAATAATATCACAAATAGTTATATGGAATGTATGTAAGTAATACATTCTAATAATGAGATAGTAATATTTGAAACGCGGAAATGCCGGAAGGTAGATTTTGTACTTTGAAAAGAAGGGAACTGCAACGCCTCCGTGTGGGTGATTTAGGAACTAATTAGGCTTTGTCGGACAAAAGTTTTAATAAGATATACGAGGAATTACTTGGGAATGTCATGCGTAATTGGTGAAATTCATTGTTGAAAGTTTTAGTGAAGAGATTTCAATGCTTAAAAGTATACATGGGCGTTGAAAAAGATAGGAATTTGTAATATTTGGGGGGTTTGAATTGTGCGGTTGGCATTACGGGGAGGTTTTTGATTGGAGAGAGACACGGGTGGAGCGCGGTTGGCGGGGGAGAAATACGAAAGGCGCCAATAACTCTTTCACTTTTGTTGGGGAACTCGTCAGGGGTAGTCGAGACGTCGTATATTTCTGGTGAGACTGTTTTTTAGAGCATTTAGTGGGACTTAGCCGTGATATATGTGTTGGGGTTCGCGCGTTTTCTTGTATTAAGGGGATATTTTGAGTTGGGAAGTAATAATTCGCGGAAATAGTGGTTAACATATAGTTATTTGAATTGGAGGGATCGCCATTTTGTGAAATTGAATTTGGTTCGTGTTTGGTTGTTTAAAATGGGATTGTTGGGAGTAGTATATTTGAATAATAATTAGTAAAAGGTAAATTACATTTTGGGACGCGATCGTCATAGGGTAGGACCTTTACGTGAATGAAGACACCTTACATTGGACAAAAGTAATGCACGCAAATATATGTTCATTTCTGATGTTCTGTGCCGCTGAGTCTGGCGGTGCACACGTAAAGCAAACGCTGTCGTTTTATCATTTTTATTATGTTAGAAGTAGGAATTAGGGCTGCGGCGTACTTAGCTAGCATTCCCGTAGGAAACCCAAGGCGATGTGCTTTGGTTATGGAGGGATACCTAACGGTGATAACGACTCCATATTCCTCTATATTTCGCTAGTAGCCGATAACTTTTGAAGCGAGCGGCAATCTGATTTTCCCTGGAAACAGGATCGGATAAGCTTCCTGGATGTGGGTGACTGTTCGTTCTGTGATAGGTAGGCACCGTCGAAGTGGAGCCGTCCAATTCGGGCCAGGATCAGAACTTACGGAGCTCACAGTTCAGTCTTATGTATTTATTTATATATACGCTAACTATAATCTCGTCAGGGTTTCAGTTCACATCCCTGAGCTTCGGCTCGTGAACTGGGGCAATCACACCGTGGTAGGGATTACACAAAGTCAAGTTTCACGAACTTGCCCCCAAAGTTAGCTAGAAGGAAAACACAACTCACCACACGATTAAGTAAAATACAATGGGTTTTGAAAGGTAAATACAGGGATTAGATTCTGTAGGTATATAGGTAGGTACACTCATTTGTTTAGTGAAAATCTTAGGCATCGCAACGAATGTAGGAAACCTAGTCTATTTCAAAGTCTGCTTAGTAAAAATTATTAATATCATATTCTATATCGATTTATCGTGCGGTTTTAGTTGGTTCAAAAGAGCCATATGAACTATTCGATGGTATGTAGGTAAATTACCATTATTAATATCATATTCTATATCGATTGTGCGGTTTTAGTCGGTTCAAAAGAGCCATATGAACTATTCGATGGTATATAGGTAGGCTACTACTGCTGTAGTTCACGTAAGAGTGGTGATACAGTGTGTAAAAATGGTGGAAGTGAGACCTACAGTGAAATTTTAGTGATTCTTTTAAGTGTTGATTGTGTACAAAGCCGGGTTATAAATAATCAAAAGTAACCACACCCAAGACTAAATATTAATTACACAAAAACTTGGGTAATAACGCCTACGATATCTGCTAATAACTGATTGACCAAGAGTGATTTTTATATTTGAATTCAGTGATTATCTCTCTTTGCATGTGTTCGAATCAGGGTTCAAAGAGCCATCTCACGGTAGTTGGGAACCTTATCCAAGTGGATACTGCTCGAATCTAGAACCCCGGGAGTGTAATTCCTGTATACTAAAACCCTATATCATGGGTCAGTTATACCAATTCGTTTATGTGATCTGAGAGTGTATTATACTTTACAATAAACCTTTGAAACCACATTATTCTGAAGTGAATTGGTTACTAGCACCTTTTATAAGATTACACAATATATGTTAGAGTCCGAGCTGTGTACAGATTCAATTTATCGTTTAACATTCTAAAAACAAGTGAAGTATCACACCAGAATCCATGTTATTCGTGAATAGTATTTAAAGCGGCTTGAGCGAGGGACGCTGTAGTTTGCTATAATAGCTAGCAGTAGGAAAAGAATACTCCTTTGTTAGTTTCATAATAAAACAGTTTGTGTTAATATCCAAGCTGAGTACTGACTCAATTTATCGTCTTACATTTTAAAAACAAGTGAAGTATCACACCAAAATACATGTTATTCGTAAACAATATTTAAAGCAGCTTAAGCGTGGCGCTGTAAGTTACTACGGAAACTATTATAATCAAAACATTATGGCGGTAAGATTTGTATGTTCTTCTGTCAGGTTCATGTTTACTCTGAATAGAGTATGGGGAATTATATTTACCGGATGTCTCGGTATAATAGGGGGAAGATGTATGAAAATCTTCTAATGCCTATTTAGACATAGGAAGGACCACGATATACCTTTAAACAATACAAGTGGAAGGGTCCTACTGTGGCTGGCGTGATATGGGGCCACCACCTCGGGGGGAAAATCCAATATAACTAGGTACTACTGTATAGGGGTCACCACCTCGGGGGGAAAATCCAATATAACTAGGTACTATTGTTTAGGGGTCACCACCTCGGGGGGGGAAATACCTAACTAGGTACTTTTGTAAAGGAAAGTAATAGTGAGCAAACACCTTGGGGAGGAAACCTCAGAATAAGCAGGTACCTTTGTTTGGGAAAGTGAGCGTCAATAAAGTAGTAATTCAAATGAAGTTATTAAAAACGTCTAGATATAACCTATAAATTCTTGTTGTTCAAAGTACTAGTTTAAGGGAGTAGGCATTATAGGAATAAGAATTAGTAAGTTCTAATCAATAGAGAAGTAGTCTAAATGAAGTTATTAAAAACGTCTAGATATAATCTACATGTTCTTGTCGTTCAAAGTACTAGTTTAAAGTAGTAAGCATTATAGGAAGAGGAATTAGTAGGTTCTAATTCAACTGATATTGCTATACTTAATAAAATCAATACGAGAGAAGCAGTGAATGATTAAAGCGGTGAACTGCAGGTACCTATGTAGTTGCAAATAGTTATAGGTATCTAAATAAACGAGGTAAATGTCCGGAATGCTTCAGTTCCTAATAGATATTTTCTAGCATAGGTTATTTCCATCCGCTCCCATAAAAGTCACTAAAAGATATTACGGAGATTATGGAGGAAGGAGTTTGTTGGTTACATGTTAGGTTGAGGCGAATGAATTAGTATAGGTTGTTTTCATCCGCTCCCATAAAAGTCACTAAAGGGTATTACGGAGATTATGGAGGAAGGAGTTTATTGGTTACATGTTAGGTTGAGGAGAATGAATTAGTATAGGTTGTTTTCATCCGCTCCCATAAAAGTCACTAAAGGGTATTACGGAGATTATGGAGGAAGGAGTTTATTGGTTACATGTTAGGTTGAGGAGAATGAATTAGTATAGGTTGTTTTCATCCGCTCTCATAAAAGCCACAAGGGGATACTACGGAGAATACGGGGGAAGGACTTCGTTTGTTGCATGTTAGGTTGGGCCGAATGAATTAGTATAGGTTGTTTTCATCCGCTCCCGTCAAGGTCACCAAGGACATTAGGTTAATCCGGAAGGAATTTGTGTAAGTATAATGGAATTTGGAGGATTGTTAGTAAATACGGAAGGAATGAGGTTCTAATTATGGGATACTTGAATGAGACTTTTGTTGATTATTTAAGGAAGTACTTATGTTCGTTCACGTAATGTAAGTTTTTGAACTACCAATGACTAGAGGTTTTAGGAAGACTTATTTGGTTATTTCATGGTTTAATATAGTGTTACGTGCGCGGGGTACAAATTAAATGCCGTTTACACAACAAA
Organism: Cybosia mesomella; assembly: GCA_946251805.1. Classification (NCBI taxonomy): domain Eukaryota; kingdom Metazoa; phylum Arthropoda; class Insecta; order Lepidoptera; family Erebidae; genus Cybosia; species Cybosia mesomella. Next base: position 1,121,795 of record OX276403.1, on the reverse strand, counting down.
GAGGTTTATTCGCTCACCACAAACTAGACAACTAAATAACTAGCACACACAGTACTCTTCAACAGTTCCAGTCGCTCAGCAGTTCACAGTAGTCCACAATCGTTGCTTAAGTCGCAGGTATAACTCTCTTGGTTCACTTCGGTAAGATGTGTTCACTTTCGCTTTCGAAAATTAACTGACTCGTGTCGATAGCCGGGCGTCCTTTTATAGCTCTTAATAAGCGGGGTAGAATATACTAGAGCGTTCGAGAATAGTAGGTATTTACTGGGGCGTTCGAGAAAATAAGTACCTACACAGTCGTGCCGACGATAGAGGTGAATGCCCTTGTTATCGCTATTTGTAGGTAAAGTAGGTATAGGCATTAAAAAGGGTGTGTGATTTTGTATTGACTTTTCTGGATTTTTCTAAACGGATCGATAGAGTACTTCGACATTAACAATGCGTTTTAATTTCTAGAAGATTCGATCAGTAGTTTCCGAGATATCGACGATCGTTGTAACAATAGTGTCATTAGAAGCTGTGTGAATTAGATAAAAATGAAATAGGTACGTATTGGTTAGGTTGGAAGGTAGGTTGTAAGGAAAGGATATTGATGAATTTAAATGATGACGTTACGAATAAAATAGGTTTAAAGTTTAATGTGGAAGAGTAAATTAATTGGGATTTGCGATTACATATAGTTGGAATTAGGCTATCGTAGGTTTAAGATAGGAGTCAGCATTCTTCACCTTTATAGAACTAGGGATACTAGGTATCATGATAAGGGTTCCTTTTAACCGCTAGATTGATCACAGGCCAAGTTTATTAGAAATAAGTACAATTATTCAGTGAGTTTAAGTAGGTTGGTGAGTTATTTGCATGAATCATACATGACAACAAGTAGGTGGAATAGGAATTGGGATAGCCGTAAGAGAGGAGTGAATGAGTGGTAGATATAGGTAGTTATCTAGGGTAGGTAATGTAAAAAGGATTGAGTGAATGAGTTGGTTTCGGAGTAGTAGTAGGAGTAGTAGGAGTAGGGAAAAAGAATTTAGAAAAGGGGTTTAGGAGTTAAGAAAGGGGGGGGGTACAACAACTTCCATATTTATTCACCTTTTAAACCTTCTCTGGGCCTCCACAAATAATTCAACACCAAAATTAGCCAAATCGGTCCAGCCGTTCCCGAGTTTTAGCGAGACTAACGAACAGCAATTCATTTTTATATATAAAGAAGATTATATGAAATCTTAAAAATTAATTGTAGATAATTTGTTGTGAAATACAGTATATAGGAATCTAGGTAGACTTAAGTAAGGGCACGCCGCAATAGCGGCGGTAAGGCCCATCATGGAGGATTGGCTGGAGAGGCGACACGGAAGCCTCTCCTACCGACTGACGCAGGTGATCTCAGGGAAGGGGTGCTTCGGGGACCACCTGCATCGGATCAGGAAGGAGCCAACGCCTGAGTGTCATCACTGCGACGCGAGCGAGGACTCAGGGCTGCACACGCTGGCGGACTGCCCGGCGTGGGAGGCGCCGAGGCGTGACCTCGTGGCAGCCATCGGGGTGGGAGTCCTCTCGCTCGGCAGCATGATTGCGGCAATGGTGCGGAGCGCGAGCGCGTGGGCTGCCGCCGCCTCCTTCTGCGAGCATGTAATGCTCGCGAAAGAGGTGGCGGAGCGCGCCCGGGAGAGACTTAGAACTCTACCGGTCCGCCGAGCCCGCAACTTGCTCGCCGCGCGTCGCAGGCAACTCAGGCGCCGGAGGTCGCTTAACGACCTCCGTCCTCCATGAGCGCAGGCCTGGGGGTGGCGGGTGAGGCCACCTGTCACCCCAGCAGAAGCAGGCCGGGACGGTGGGGCGACTAGCGCCCCTCCCCCAAACCGGGGCAAGACGGGGACACCGTGGTTCCCAAACCCGAGGGGGCCATCTCGAAACCGGAGATGGCCCAGGGTCAGTCGGGGTGCGAGGGATATGCTCTATGGGCAACCTTACACCCCGGCGTCTGTAGACCCGAGACGGCGTGCGGTTTTAGTCGGTTCAAGCCCGACATAACCGCCCCCGCTGGCACGCGGGGGGGTATCCGAAGGGATTTCCGCACGAAAAAAAAAAAAAAAAAAAAAAGGTAGACTTAAGTAGACTAGGTACTTACTCGGTTCCCGAGGGGGCCATCTCGAAACCGGAGATGGCCCAGGGTCAGTCGGGGTGCGAGGGATATGCTCTATGGGCAACCTTACACCCCGGTGTCTGAAGACCCGAGACGGCGTGCGGGTTTAGTCGGTTCAAAGCCGACATAACCGCCCCCGCTGGCTGGCGGGGGGTATCCGAAGGGATTTCCGCAGGAAAAAAAAAGTTACTCGGTTTTTTATTGAGCTGAGTGAGACGAAGTCGAGCGAAAGATAGAAAAAATTAATGCTACCACAGAGGAATGATCAACTAAAAAAAAATACCAGATGGAATTAGATACATAATAACCGCTCGAGACACTGTGACCAAACTTTACACGCTCAGAAAGCATGTCCAGAGTTGTGACTTTGAAAAAGAATTTTCAAAATCGGACTTGCCACGGAGGAATGATCACTGTTCAAAATTTTCAAAATCTGATTCACGATGTCTCACTCAGCTCAACATTGCACATTGGAAGCAGCGATTCGCCTTGCAGACCTAGTATAGAATATCGTGGTAGAATATCGTCATTTGAGTGTTACCAATAATTTGTTCTCCTCCTCATGTAAATGTGCGTGATTTAAGTTTATTGTGCTAATAGATTTTTAATTATTCGAAACAAATTGTTCCCGCTGCGAGAATTTTGTTTCTTAATAATAATAAGTTCCCTAGACGAAGTATTTGAGAAGATATTCAAGAATTTCAATATCCTGTCGGAGGATCGTTTAAGTATTTTTATAACTTTTTATACTTAATTATATGAAATCTTAAAAATTAATTTTAGATAATTTGTTGTGAAATACAGTAGGAACCTAGGTAGATACTTGCTCGGTTTTTTATATAGTGTAATTTTATAACTAAATAGATAATCAGAATCAATATTTGAATTGAACTAGCTTAAAGAAAACCCCTATCCCATATATCCCTACTGACATATCTCCCAGCGGTAGGGATATAATAGTCACCAAACAACTTGAAAATTTGACCTTCACGCGCAACCAATCACGCGAGTCTTTGCTCAGTTTTTGGTGTTGACTATACTTGGAGTTTTTTCTAGTACCTACCTCCACAATTTATAACTATTATTTAAATCTATTTTGGTGGCCTATTTTACCAGCTAAATTTGTAGTTATACCTCGGATCTCAGATGTCGGTCAAGGTGCAAAACGTTACGGAGCCAGTTGAGCTAGGCGAGGGTCCTCACTGGGACACACACCATCAGGCGCTGTTCTTCGTCAGCATCTCGGAAAAGACTATACACAAATATGTGCCTGCCACTGATAAACATACTAAAACTAAACTTGGTGAGTTCATACCACTATTAAGATCCCATATAATTGTTTTTTAGCTTTGTTTTTCTGACTGGAAGAAGAAGAGGCGGACTATTCGGGTCCTGTGGGGCAACCGAAAGCAGTTTTTAGTAAATTGCTTCCAGAATAAAAGATTCAGTTGTTTTGTAAAAAAAAACGTTTATTCAGAAACAATAAACCTTTGGTAGTAATAAGATAATTGTTATTTTTGGTAAATGCGGATACCTTTTTTTTTTTTTTTTTTTATCGTGCGGAAATCCCTTCGGATACCCCCCCGCCGGCCAGCGGGGGCGGTTATGTCGGGCTTGCACCGACTAAAACCGCACGCCGTCTCGGGTCTTCAGACGCCGGGGTGTAAGGTTACCCATAGAGCATATCCCTCGCACCCCGGCTGACCCTGGGCCATCTCACCACTAACAGCATCGCTCATCCTGTCTCCTCTGAAAGCAGAGGAGTACGGAGAGCGATGTGTTCCCGCCACGTTGGGTATTGGCCGACGATCAATGCCAACCCTATGAAGGGGTGAAGGGGAAGCCATTGACCGCCGCCCAGGGTGTACCGGCCGCTCTGATTCCGTTCCCCCTGGACTGCAGCGGGATCGGAATCGGAGCGACACTCGAGGAGGTTACCCAACACACACCCCGGTAAATGCGGATACCTACCCGCATCGGTGGGAAGTGTACGCGCTCCTTTGGTTAAGTGTACGCACAGTCGACAAACTGAAGCGTCGTAAAACTAATCATTATTATTATACAAGCTTCGTGCCACCAAGACTTACAAATTGTACCTACACCGAATCCATACTTAGGAGTATCTCTGTACTTTTCTTGACATAACGGACAATAGTACTCTTGCTTTTTATATTCTTTAGTTTTGGTATATTTCTTAATATCTTTCTTCTTAGGCTTAGTTTCGGTTTGATAAGTTCCCATTGTGTTCCAGTGGAGTTGAGTATCAAACGTTTTGTTGAAGTACACTCATTAATCCTAACAATTTCAGTAGCTGTCCGTTTCGATTCTCTCTATTCAATCAACTTCTTGGCTGTATTCATCTGCTCTTCGGTACAGATTTTCCCATTGTGGCATTTCCTTATATATTTGCGAGGCATTTTCAGTCTAGTAAAAAAAATGCTTAAGTATTTGCATTTTAATATTGCGGTCACTTAAACCCAGGGGGGGGGGGGTACACTTGCCCAACCCGTCGAAGTGAATTTATTAAAAAAAGCAATATGACTTACCTTAGATCAAATGCGCAAATTCACACAAAACATTGATTAATTCTCCTGTTCCCAGTCACTTCGCTTATCACTTGCAACTAATTGCAATACCTTAAACATCCAAAATAATTTTACGAAAATGAATAAGAATGTTGTGTAAAAACTAACTCTGATCCGTAAGTACTAATCGCGATAAGTTTCGACCAGTTGTCAGCCACATCATTACCATGATGATCACTGCCTACACTTACACGCCGCGTACGTTTACCCCACATGACTCTACCTGTCAATATTGCAAGCTTAAATCTTATTACCCTAAGACTTGTTTAAGCTTGCAAGCACCCATGAAGCTAACAATTGAAAATTCGTCCGATATTCATTCAAAATGACATGTATCCACCTCACTGGCCTTGCTTGAGTTGGCAGACAAGAAATCTTGAAGCCCATTATGGAGAACTTTCAAGTTTCTGCCTAGTACGTTTTTTTTTTTTTTATCGTGCGGTATCCCTTCGGATACCCCCCCGCGTGCCAGCGGAGGCGGTTATGTCGGGCTTGAACCGACTAAAACCGCACGCAGTCTCGGGTCTACAGACGCCGGGGTGTAAGGTTGCCCATAGAGCATATCCCTCGCACCCCGACTGACCCTTCTGCCTAGTACCAAATTTTGATTATTGATCTTTTCTTTAACTGATCTATTTAGATGGTCGTCCAGGCTTCATAGTCCCTGTGGAGGGTACAACAGACCAGTTTCTAGTTGGTCTAGAGACAAAGTTCCTGATACTGAAATGGGACGGGGGAGAAGGTACGCCCGCCACTGTGGTGAAGGAGGTAGCAGAAGTAGAGAAAGTTGTCGCCGTGACCAGGATCAACGATGGCAAGGCGGACCCTAGAGGCAGAGTATACGCTGGTGAGTGATGGTGATGAGGTGTAGCGTGAAGATACAATATTTTTTTTAAGATATGATAACTCACATAATAGGCATAGGCATGCAAGGTATAAGTGTGTGGTGTCCAATTGAGTTTAGCTGTTTCATATGTATAGCGGCGTACAAACATTTGAAAAGTAAATTATTAATCATTAGTCACATGCAAAACCTAATAAAAGAACAATAAAATAATTTAGGTCAGCAGTCTGTGAATTTAAAATTGATAATTAAATGGCTAAACATGATATCAATAAAAAATTAAGTTTTAATGTCAAGTTTTTAATAAAATCACATCATGTAGACAACAACGAGATAGCTAGAATTCAGAGAGAATTCACAGACAATCACATCATCCAGCAAATTTCGTAACACTATAATACGCCTTTTGCAAAAGAAAGTTTTTCAGGTGTAACTATATTGATGCATTGCCATTCAGCTCCTAATCTTTAGGCAATTTATTACATATTGATAGGAGCCGTACAAAAAATACTCCTGCGCTTAAAGTGCCGTTTTTGCCCTGTGCAAACGAATTAGGCTTATCACGCCTGTTTCGTAGAACTGTTGTTTCTAAGGTCGGAAATAAGCAAGGGTTGCATTTAATAAACATTACAACTTCAAAAATTTACAGACTTAATATGTTAATATTTTATTGCCCCGAGAGCAAGTCTTGTAGTAAGCCAGTGTTGTAGTTTTTAATTTAAACCTTCATCTAATGCATCTCTCGTACTTTAAATGCCACTTTGATATCTGAAGAATTACTCCAGAGAGTCCAGAGAATGATTTGTACATTTATTTATTTATCTCTGGAAGGTATATACGCTTACAGATTTTATTGCATGACAGGAAACATTTAGATACAGTTACTTATTAAGGTTAGACAGTAATCCAAATATAGCATGCACAACGTGATAAAGGTAAAATACATGCCAGGCAAAACTATTTGCCAAGCCTAAATAACTAAAATGCTATTCTAATACATTATTATGTATCATTAAAACTAAGTAGATTTGTGTTATAAAAAATTGATAAGAAAAAACAAAACGCTACGAACAGTGCGCATTTATTATACTCGTATGTGTTATGATCCTCTTGTCCTGGGAGAATCTAATATTACATACATTCAAGTCTTCAACCCGATTCCGTTCGTTATATGTGCGACACATCTTTACGATAGGGTTATTATATACTTTTATTATACAAAATGTCATTACATCTAACACATTACCTCTTGTACCATGTGCTCCATTTTTTTTTAAGAAGGATATTATATCATGTAACGCTTGCGTCATATCACAGTAGATCGCGCGATATAAAAATACACTGGAAATACACCTTGATAAATACTTAAATCAAAAATGTTATCGTACTTTAATTGTTATGTAATTATGCTTTGGCTTTAATTATTTGATTCGAACAACATTGTTATAACTAAGGGTCTAGAATTGTGACGATAATACGGTATGTCATGGAGGAATGGATGCGAATGCTGACTATGGCACATCTTGGTCAGCTTGATTGCGGAGATTGCGCCGAACGACTCCGTGTTTTACGAATGTGCACGCTAAAGGAAGGCGGCGGAAAAAGAACGGAGAGGTTTAGCACCATTCAATGCCACAGAAGGGCCAGCGGGCGTCGGAGATCACAAAAGGATCTCTTTCCTCTATGAGTGTGGGCCTGAGGGCGACGTTGTGGGTTACTCGTCGTCGAAGCAGAAGTTCTGTAGTGTTCCACGTACGCCTCTCTATAGGGAAAGAGGATTTGAGTATAGTGCCAATAAGGGGCAGCCCATTGAGCCCCTTTAATCTAAAAAAATACGTGTGACATTCAGTTAGCTTTTGCGGTCTACCTATTTATTGTTGCAGGAACCATGGACCGTGTTGGCTCTAGTCAGGAGCCCGTAAGCACGTTCCAACCTCCGAAAGGCTGCTTGTTCCGTCTGGACGGAGAGAAAATGACGAAGGTAGTGGACGGAGTTTGTATGTCCAACGGCCTAGCTTGGGACTTGAAGGAGAAAGCCATGTACTACACGGACTCAATGGAAAGGAATATTCGCAGATATGATTACGATGAAGAGACTGGAGAAGTTTGTAAGTCATTTATTTGCCTATTGATGTGTTAAAATCCCGGGTCTTGTTGTTTATATTATAATTACCTACCTATTTGTATAATTTTGTTGTAAAAATTTGAATAATGTCAACATACAAGACACTATCTACCGGCATTCTTACGAACTGCGGAACAATGTGTTCACATTTTTCTTTTAATTACGCCACCTTTAATGAGTAGAATGTACAGAGCTCATTGAGGAAGGAACAGAATCAGTTCCACGTATAAGGCGGTTACTTTCGAGTTGAAAATCTTCTTCCGAATCAGGCAGATTACTGCCTATCATTTGTTTCTGTCCGTAACAGCAGCGTCTGAATTTAGCGGGCTTGTATGAAAGTTTTGATGGCTGTAGAAGAAGTCCGTATTACCTACGGACTTCGTTGAACTAATACTATAATACTTACATAAGTACTTACTTTTTTTTTTTGTATAGCCAACATGCGGCACATATTCGATTTCGACAAAAACAACATCACCGGCTTCCCTGACGGTAGCACTATAGACACTGACGGAAATCTATGGGTGGCAGTCTTCAACGGCTCCTGTGTCATCAACATCAACCCAAGGAATGGGATCCTGCTCCGCAAGATCCCAATTCCGGCCCCGTTAGTGACCTCTGTCACTTTTGGAGGTCCTAATTACGATGTTTTGTTCGTGACAACAGCAAATTTGAATTTCCCGGCACCGCAAAAGCCCCCATCCGGGGCTATTTTAATGGTTACGGGTTTGGATGCTAGGGGTTACCCTAATGTCAATTATAAGCTATAATATTGTTATATCTTCACATTTAAAATATTACATGTTGTTGAAAGAAAACTTTTTATGCTCACACTCTGTAAAGCGGTTATTATTTTTCCTTTTTCAATGTATTACTTAATATTATTTCAATAAAACAAATAATTATATTCACACTAACTTTTTTATTCATTATTAGTATTAATTATTTTAGTCATTTAATAGATTCATAGATTTTTAACAGTTAAGATGTGTTTTTTATCATAGATCATATTGATTTTTGTTATAATATATACCTAATATTATTTAAAAACTACGAGTGCTGTTATGCTCACAATAATATCCTATCCTATGTCATATTATCCTATTCTACTTTACTATTAATGTGAAAGTTTGTGAAGATGTTTGTAAGTTTGAATGTTTGCATGTTTGAATGTTTGCATGTTTGTTACTCAATCACGCTGTAACAGCTGAACGGATTTAGCTGAAATTTGGTACAGGAATAGATTATAGTCTGTAATAACACATAGGCTACTTTTTACCTCTAAAATATATTCCCTTAGGAAGCGAGAACGGGAACAGATTACACGCAAGGGAATGCGCGCGCAACAGCTGGTATGTTAGAAATTATTGAATTGTAAAATGTATGATTGTATGTTTCTATTGGGGGTAAGGATCTAACGGAATTCTTTTTTTTCTTATTTTCAGTCCGTTTATTGACTGCGCCCCGCTGAATGGTCTCGAGGCTAGGTAAGAATTAATTAAAGTTTCATAATTGCACTTGAACTTAGTCGCAAATTGTTTGCATCAGTGGGGTCTATGTGCAGACACTTTAGTACATATTCTTATCTATGGTGCAGACTGCGAAAGAACGTTTCGTGTTCCTCAATGACACACATTTAAAATCCTTGAGGTCGTCAGAATCATTGGTATTGGCAGTACCTAGGCATTCTACGATCAATTATGATAAATCGTTCACTGTACAGACGGTACGCTTATGGAATGCACTGCCATTATCGATTAGACGGGCACAGTCACTAGCCATCTTCAAAAGGATGGTGAAAGAGCACTACCTGGGTCTATAGTCCCCCCATTCCTTTTGTTGCGTTACGTGATGTTTAACTTTCGTGCGAGAGATAAAAATAATATATATGTAGGTTTTATTATGTAGGTATGTAAACTTTGCATGTATATATGAATAATTTATATTATCTACAATTATGTTCGATTATATATGTCTGTTAATGTATCATTGTTTGCTTATGTTTAGGTATATGTACCTAGTACATTGCAATAATATGTGTTTGTAATCTAGTCTGTTACATTATATGACTACGTTAGTCCTCTATTCTTTCCTATTACAACAATAATTACCCAATATACGATTTAGCTCATTTAGGATTCATGTCCATGCAACGGTTGCCTGTAAAATATTGCTTTAAGCGATAAGGCCGCTATTGAGTTTCCATAAATGTATGTTCTGATTGCTGTACAATAAAGTTTATATCTATCTATCTATCTTGTATTTATTATGCAATCTACCTAAAAGTACTTCGAATTAGGTATTAACAGGTGCAAAAGTGATGGGTGGGTGTACCCCCCACCAAGATCGTCGGGAATCTAGCCAACCTCACCTGTTAGCCGATACACCTGCTGATTTCCGGACGAGGCTCTGGCATAAGCTTTTCTCTCGGAGTTGGAGGGTCAGACGGCATTCCATTCCACAAAGATAAGCCAAATCAAGAGAAACAATAAGAGAGCAGATCTCGTGCTACAAAGTGCAAGCTTTGGATGCAACAGTTGTAATGATGATTTGTAGAAATGAATGTGTGTTGTCAAATACGTAGTGCTATGGCATATAGAGCAGGCAGTACTTGATAACTAAATAAGGACGGATTTTCTATGAAGCTGACTAGGCTTGGGCCTAGTCTTCGTCACGACCAATTACCAGCTAAACTAGTTGAGCTGAGCGAGCGAAGCTCTTATACCCATGCAGCATAGCCGTTTGTTGGTGGCTGAACTCCTCCGTAACCACTCGCTCTTGACCAAATTTACCACAGTGATAGTTTGGACACTGGGGAGTGTTTTGAAGTGAGATGGTTCATGTCCTATGTACCATAGAGGAATAATCACCGAAAAACAGTTTCACGAGCGCGCGGTCTTAGCTAAGCCCGCGACCGCAGTAAGATGTCTTATTTTCAAGTAAGAGTCCTGCTCGCTCAGCTTAATTTATTTCAGTCGCACCATGCACTGAATTCCTAGTTAGTTAGAAATTAACATAGATATATCTCAGTATGGTGAGCTGAGAAGGGTGCGCCTGGTACAACGCGGCCTAGGGCGGTCTAGACTGCCGAACTGCCTCTGGGTTATTCTCTTCTGGCTACGCTTGATTAAATCAATCGAGCTCGAGTGTTACACGACGTGACACTTGTTTAAATACTTATATAGCTGCGCACACATTTCTGTTGCTTGCATTCACTGGCGTAGCCAGGGCCCCGGTGCAAAAATGGAACTGGGACGCTATTATTTCGATTTTTTTTACTTCCCGGTACTCCCTCGGGCTGTCTGAGATTTCGTTTTTATAGCAGGGAAGCCCTAGAAGAGCCTGCGGCTCTAGACATCGGCTATTTGTTGCATGCAATCATACTCGTTCATGATCAAAAGAAGTGTTGCTTTTGTGCCAAAGTGAACGCTCGCTCCGGGATTTTTAACCTACCTAATATAATAATTATTTATATGAGGTGTCACAAAATTAGGTCTCTGAATTTGGTGAGATGACTTGGTATCGACTAAATATGTATTTGAAACAAAAAAAAATCGGGTAAAATAAAAAAATAAAATAAAAAAAATTTATAAAAAAAACACCACCAGCGACTAGCGTCACGTGACGCGACGAGCACACGTGACGCTGGTCGCGATTTAGGTATTTCCCACACATCCGCTTGGAGAATACTGCGAGAAGAAGGACTGCACGCCTACCACGTGCGTCACGGGCTCGTCGCGTCAGGTGACGCTGGTCGCTGGTGGTGTTTTTTTTTTCATTTTTATATTTTTTATTTATATATATATATATTTTTAATTTACCCGGTGGCACAGATTACATAATATTATTCTAATATTGTGGACATTGAAATGTATCTTTTTTTCCCTACATGCACAAGGAAGGTTAAAACCTTGTGGTGGTTCACGATGGAGAAACATTAAAAGAACTGGCTCAAGTATAATGAAGTTGGGAAACGCTGACCTATAGGTTAAATATAAAATATTTACAATCCTTTTTTGATATTGGAATACATGTACCTTTTTTTCCGTGCGGAAATTCCTTCGGATACCCACCCGCCGGTAAGCGGGGGCGGGTATGTCGGGCTTCAACCGACCAAAACCGCACGCCGTCTCGGGTCTTCAGACGCCGGGGTGTAAGGTTGCCCATAAAGCATATCCCTCGCACCCCAACAGACCCTGGGCCATCTCCAGTTTCGAGATGGCCCCCTCGGGTTTGGGAAAGACGGTGTCCCCGTCTTGCCCCGGTTTGGGGGAGGCAGCCTGCAGCAGGCACCTGCCACCCCCAGGCCTGCGCAGTTCTAAATCTCTCCCGGGCGCGCTCCGCCATCTCCTTCTCGAGCACTGTATGCTCGCAGAAGATGGCGGCGGCCCACGCGCTCGCGCTCCGCCACGAGCTCGCGGTCCGAGGAATACATGTACCTTTTTTTTTTTTTCTTGCGAAAATCCCTTCGGATACCCCCCCACCGGCCAGCGGGGGCGGTTATGTCGGGCATGAACCGACTAAAACCGCACACCGTCTCGGTTCTTAAGACGCTGAGGTGTAAGGTTGCCCATAGAGCATATCCCTCGCGCCCCGATTGACCTTGGGCCATCTCCGGTTTCGAGATGGCCCCCTCGGGATCAATATTGAGGTACCTTTAATAAGTAGGTAGGTATATATAGATTCCATAACACCCGACAGCCAAGTCGTAAAAACCTATGGATACCAGCCGACCTCCATAGTATATAGGCTTATCCAGGTGCAGGGGGCACCGCCTGGATGGACCACCTTTCCCCCATACTCGTGGGATATACTATGGCTTACATAATATCACAAAATAATAATAATACGGATCGATTAATGACAACGACAATGGCAAGGACAAAGGACTTAGAAAATGACGTAGTCTGCGCGGAGATCGCGCAGCAATCAAGCGCGGAGGTGGCGCCAAATACTTCGGCGGTGTCGGAGAGGTTCGACACCGCCAGCGAAAGAAGTAGGGCGGCAAGCCCGTTAGGATTGGGCGTCAAGGCGCAGAAGCGCAAACGGCGCCCAAAGAAGCCAGCCCAGCGACCAGGGGAGGGCGTGTCGGATGAGGATTACACCCTCACCGGGACGGCCTCCTCCAGCGACGAGGCGACAATGTGGGCGCCTAAGGTGGCTGCAGTCCGCCGGGCGCGAGGAGGTTTGAGGGGTGGGCAACCCAGCCGGGCCCCCTCGGCCACTGGGAGGTCCGCGGAAAAATCGCCGCCGAGGCCTTCCACCTCGTCAGTGACGGAACCGAGCGGGAGGACGCGGTCTCTTTTGGAGAGACTGCAGAAGGTGACCGCGTCATTCCAGGGGTCCCCAAACCCTGAGCAGGAGGCGATGTTGCGCATTGTGCTCGACATCGCCTCCGAGAATGAGGGCCTGGCGGCGCAGCTGGCCGAGTCTCGTCGTGAGACGGCTCGACTAGCTGCAGCCGTCGAGGAGCTCCAGAGGGGCATGGCGAGCCCGGCTCAACCAGCGCAGCGGGCGCAACCGGCGCAGCGGGCGCAACCGGCGGAGCCGGCGCGCGTGACTCGCTCGTCGGTGAGGCAGTCGACGCAGCCAGAGCAGCCGGTGCGACCGGTGCAGCAGCCGGCACAGTCGGTGCGGCCGGCGCAGCCGAGGGTACCGCCGGCGGAGTCTTGGCTCCCCTATATGGAGGCGCTGGAAGAGCGGATGATGTGTCGGATGGAGGCCCTAATGGACTCCATCCGCCGTCCGCCTCTGGCGCCACCGGCGGCCGGCTACGCGGCTGTAGCCCAGAGGGGCCTCACCCCCCCGGCTGCGGGAGCGAGTGCGACCCTGCCGGGGCCGGCTCCTCAGCCCCCTCCCGCTCAGGGTAAGGGGAAAGGCAAAGGCAAGGGGAAGGGCAAGGGGAAGACGTCCCCAGCCCTGGCCCCAGCCCCAGCCCCAGCCGTGGTTCCGGCCACCTCCACCCCATTGGAAGGGGGCTGGGAGGTGGCTGGAGCCAACAAGAAGAGGCGGAAGGCCGCCAAAAAGGCCAGGAGGGCCGCGGCCGCCGCGAAAGCAGCGCCGGGGAAGCTCCGTGCCCCCCGCACTACGGCCGTCGTCGTCACCCTGACGGCGGAGGCAGCGGGGAGAGGCATGGGGTATGCCGAGGTGTTGGCCAAGGTGAAGGCCAACGTCGACCTCAGGGCCCTCGAGATCCCGGGCGTCCGGTGCAAGAGCACACGGACAGGAGCCCGACTTCTCGAGGTCCCTGGCGCCGCCAGTGGCCCCAAGGCCGACGCCCTAGCGGCTCGGCTGAGGGAGTCGCTGGACGCAGCCGACGTCCGGGTGTCCAGGCCCATTAAATGCGCAGAAGTGCGCATTACGGGCCTGGACGACTCCGTCACGGCAGAAGAGCTCAGGCTCGCCGTGGCGGAGGCCGGGGACTGCTCCCCGGACACAGTAAAGGCCGGAGCTATACGCTTCGGCCGCGGTGGACAGGGGGCAGCAGTTGTCGGCTGCCCTATCGCGGCGGCCCAAAAGGTCGCAGACGGGCGGAGCCTCCTGGTGGGAGGCTTCCTGAGGGCGCAGGCACGGCTCCTGCAGGCCCGACCGGCCAGGTGCTTCAGGTGCCTGTCGGTGGGCCATGTGGGGGTGCACTGCACGGCGGAAGTGACGGCGGGTGACCGTTGCTTCCGCTGTGGCCAACCCGGTCACAAGGCCGGCACGTGCGATGCCCCGCTGCACTGCTTTAGGTGTGCAGCGGGAGGCAAGCCGGCCGACCACAGGGTTGGCAGCAAGGCCTGCGCCGGAGGGGAGCCGAAGCCGGGAGGCCGGCCTTCCGCCTCCAGTTCACAGCGGGATGCGGAGATGGGGGTTCCATAATGGATCCTCAACTCCGCCTCCTGCAGGTGAACGTTGGCCACGGTGCCCATGCTCAGGATCTTCTGCGCCAGAGCATGGCACAGTGGGCCATAAATGTCGCCGCTGTCGCCGACCCATACACCCACCGGTTCCTCGGGCCTACCTGGGAAACCGCGCTGGATGGGTCGGCGGCACTGGTGCACAACCCTGCCGCCGGCAGCCCCCCTCTTGCCGTCGTTGCAAGGGGACCCGGCTGCGTGGCGGCGGCGGTTGGGGATATAGCGGTCGTGGCCGCTTATATCACGCCGAACCGAGACCAAGCTGCATATGAGCAGTGGCTCCGTCAGCTGGCCGTCGTCGTCAATGCCTGCCAGCCCCGTCCGGTCCTTGTGCTCGGGGACTTCAACGCCTGGTCGTATGCCTGGGGTTCCCGACACGAAAGGGGCGCGACGGGGCATAGAGGCAGGGCACTGGTGGACTGGGCCGCACGACTCGGCCTAGTCCTCCTAAATCGGGGAGCCGTGGACACGTTCGTGACCTCGAGGGGTAGCTCCATCGTGGACCTATCGTTCGCGAGCCCCTCGTTGGCGCGACGTGTTCAGGGCTGGCGCGTCGTTTTGGGGGAGGACACAAGTTCGGATCACCGATACATTCGGTTTGACGTGTCCCCCCCTGCGAGCGACGCGCCGGCTGCACCGGCTCCACCCGAGCCACGTTGGGCGCTTAAGCGACTTGATCGGGAGCTCCTCCTGGAAGCCGCCATCGTACAGGCCTGGGCCCCTGCGCCGGACAGGCCTGTCTGCATAGACGATGAGGCGGAGTGGTTCCGGGAGGCCATGACCCGTGTCTGTGACGCGGCGATGCCTAGGGCTCCGCCCTATAATCCGAGGGGTCAGGTCTACTGGTGGTCGTCGGAGATCGCGCAGCTCAGACGGGGCTGCGTGATCACGCACCGCCGGTGGGCCCGATTCCGTAGGAGGCGTCGCCGCCCCGCAGATGCGGAGGCCCGAGAGGCGGAGTTGTACGAGGGATACAGGGAGGCCAGACGAGCCCTCCGAGCGGAGATAAGGCGTTCCAAACGGGACGCCTTCCGCGAGCTGCTGGAGACGCTGGAGCGGGACCCTTGGGGGCGGCCCTACCGGATGGTGAGGGGCAAGCTGCGCCCCAAGGCCCCGCCGTTAACCCGGTGTCTCCAGCCGGATCTGCTCGGAGGAGTTGTTGGCTCCCTGTTCCCAGCGCGGGCGGTGGAACATGTTCCACCGCGGATGACTCCGCCTCGGTTGCGCATGGCGCCCGACGTGGAAGACGACGACGTGCCCGAGGTCACTTGGGTAGAACTAGAGCTGGCGGTGAGAAGGCTAAGAGCCAAACACACCGCCCCGGGACCCGACGGCATTCCAGGCCGAGCGTGGGTCCTGGCTCTAGTCGACGACGCTCTCGAGCCCCGACTGAGAGGGCTTCTCAGCGCATGTTTGGAGCGGGGCCAGTTTCCGAAATTGTGGAAGACGGGGAAACTGGTCCTCATCCGAAAGGAGGGGCGCCCGGCGGACTCGCCGTCCGCCTACCGGCCCATAGTGTTGCTCGACGAGGTGTGCAAGCTCTTTGAAAGAGTAATTGCGAAGCGCCTCGTCGAGCACCTCTCAAGAGTGGGGCCGGACCTGGCGGATGGCCAATATGGCTTCCGCCAGAGGCGCTCCACCGTGGATGCCATCATGCGCGTGAGGGCTCTGGCGGAGGATGCAGTAGCCCGGGGTGAGGTGATGTTGGCGGTGTCCCTGGACATCGCCAACGCGTTCAACACCTTGCCCTGGAGTTGCATTAGGGAGGCGCTCGTGTATCACGAAGTGCCTCTCTACCTCCGCCGCATAGTCGGGGCGTATTTGACGGAGAGAGCTGTCATCTACCCAACCGTGACCGGTCTCGGTCGGCGTGAAATGTCGTGCGGTGTTCCACAGGGATCGGTCCTGGGGCCGCTCCTGTGGAACATCGGATACGACTGGGTGCTTCGCGGTGAGCTCGTAGGCGGTGCCGCCGTCACGTGCTACGCGGACGACACGCTCGTGACGGCGTGCGGGGTGACGTACCGCGAAGCGACCCGAAAGGCCACGACCGCGGTTGCCCAAGTCGTTAGGCGGATCCGGCGGCTGGGTCTCGAGGTGGCCCTGCATAAAACCGAGGCCCTGTTCTTCCATGGGCCTCGGAGCAAGCCACCCGAGGGATCCAGTCTCATCGTGGGAGGAAATCGCATCGGCATCAAGCCCCAAATGAAATATTTGGGGCTCGTGCTTGACGGCCGATGGGACTTCGGAGAGCACATCCGAAGTCTGGCCCCCAAATTGAAGGGCACAGCTCTTGCTCTGGCTCGGCTGTTGCCCAACATGAGGGGGCCCGATGACTCCTGCAGGAGACTCTACGCGGGGATCGTGCGGTCCATGGCCCTGTATGGGTGCCCAATATGGCCGGAGGCCCTGAGGACCGGAACTGTGCGGATGCTGCGCGCTCCGCAGCGAGTTCTGGCCATCAGGGTCATCCGAGGGTACCGCACGATCTCCTTCGAGGCGGCGAGTCTCCTTGCCGGAACTCCGCCATGGGACCTGGAAGCGAGAGCCCTTTCGCAACTGTACCAGTGGCGAAAGGAGGCGCGGGAGCAGGGATGGAACCCCGAGCCTCGAGAAATCGAGGCCGTGCAGTCCCAGCTCCGCCAGGCCATCGTGGTGGAGTGGAAGGAACGACTTGGGCAACCAAGCGCAGGGCACGCCGCAATAGCGGCGGTAAGGCCCATCATGGAGGATTGGCTGGAGAGGCGACACGGAAGCCTCTCCTACCGACTGACGCAGGTGATCTCAGGGAAGGGGTGCTTCGGGGACCACCTGCATCGGATCAGGAAGGAGCCAACGCCTGAGTGTCATCACTGCGACGCGAGCGAGGACTCAGGGCTGCACACGCTGGCGGACTGCCCGGCGTGGGAGGCGCCGAGGCGTGACCTCGTGGCAGCCATCGGGGTGGGAGTCCTCTCGCTCGGCAGCATGATTGCGGCAATGGTGCGGAGCGCGAGCGCGTGGGCCGCCGCCGCCTCCTTCTGCGAGCATGTAATGCTCGCGAAGGAGGTGGCGGAGCGCGCCCGGGAGAGACTTAGAACTCTCCCGGTCCGCCGAGCCCGCAACTTGCTCGCCGCGCGTCGCAGGCAACTCAGGCGCCGGAGGTCGCTTAACGACCTCCGTCCTCCATGAGCGCAGGCCTGGGGGTGGCGGGTGAGGCCACCTGTCACCCCAGCAGAAGCAGGCCGGGACGGTGGGGCGACTAGCGCCCCTCCCCCAAACCGGGGCAAGA
Organism: Cybosia mesomella; assembly: GCA_946251805.1. Lineage (NCBI taxonomy): Eukaryota > Metazoa > Arthropoda > Insecta > Lepidoptera > Erebidae > Cybosia > Cybosia mesomella. The sequence continues at coordinate 1,103,925 of OX276403.1, read as the reverse complement.
CGGGGACACCGTGGTTCCCAAACCCGAGGGGGCCATCTCGAAACCGGAGATGGCCCAGGGTCAGTCGGGGTGCGAGGGATATGCTCTATGGGCAACCTTACACCCCGGCGTCTGTAGACCCGAGACGGCGTGCGGTTTTAGTCGGTTCAAGCCCGACATAACCGCCCCCGCTGGCACGCGGGGGGGTATCCGAAGGGATTTCCGCACGGAAAAAAAAAAAAAAAAAAAGGTATATATAGATTTATAATCCGCAGAGAGCTAATAAGTTATGATAAAGTCTGGTATTTCATATCTTGTTTTATTATTTAATGAAGAGTAAACAGCTATAGGTCATCAATGAACTAAAATTTGTTATTTATTCGTTTACTACTACTACGCTTATTACTTTAAAACTAAACTAAGTAAATTAAACTAATCTAAATGTATTAAAAAAAGGTTTAAAAACAGGGTCCCCTTGATAGGGTACCTAGGATGCAGGCAGCATTCCCGCGCTGAATTGCAATGGAAAGAATTTGCGCGAAAAAACTGCCTGCACGGGAATTACCAGTTTCCTCCCTCAGTCGCTTATTGAGTTCCACGTAAAGCCCCTGCGCCAAGACCCAAGGACCAAGAGTCTCGACGCCAAACGTGACAAATTTATATTGAGCGCCGAGATAACTATATTTTTGGCAATTTGACACCCTCGCGGGAATTCGCCGCAACACTAGCTCGTTTACTGGTAACTGGGAGGTAGGACGCCGCCTGTATCGGTTAATCTAAATTTGTTTACTACAGTTATCGTTGATTGTACCTTGGTCCTTAAAATAACATGATTTTAAACGCAAACGGCCATTAGTTGTTGAATGGAGCGACTGACAAGTTATAATGATAAAAAGCTCTTAAATACCCTCCCTACTTCGCCGCTATACTTACCTACACGAGTAATCTCACGATGATTTCGATAAAATTACTTTACAAACCGCTCATGTCAAGTGTCTAATGTGCTTATTATGGTATGTGTTTATTAGCGGCTCATCACTCGCTGGACTTGGTGGCTGCTTTGAGTTACAAATTATAGTTAACTTTATTTCGTTTGTAACAAGTGACTACGGTAAGTTTGTTTATATTTTTATATTACTTACGAACTTGTACATTCAAACTCGAAATTCATTTATTCTGTACAGACCATTATAACGACACTTATAAAATGTCAATTGAAACAAAATTAGACTAATGTTTAGCAAATGGACCACACTGATTCGAAACGCGACCCTGTCTTGAGAAGACTCCGGCAAGAAACTCAGGGGGCTGTTTTTTTTTTGTCTATTCACAAACATGTGTACTTAATCTAATTACAATGTTTTTTTGAGTAGCATAGTAAGAGAGCATAGTTCATATCCAAGCTTGTTTATCGTGTAAATATTCTTAAATTTTATAATAGCCTTTTCGGCAAAGTTAAGTTTTAATTTGACTTTTAAATTTATGAAGAGCCGTCATTCGCAAAGCTTTGATCCTTAGTTACATCTTCTCAAGCTGAAACGTTAAAAAACCGTCTTACAATTTACTTACTTGATTATTTTTGAGGTTTCTTAATACTCAAAGTTGATACTACATCGTTACAAGAATATAGTACCTACCTATATAACTACGTAATTATATTTTTTTACTGCAACTCCATTTTTTACAACTGTGATCTTTGAACAGAAAATTATAACGTGACCCGCAATTACCTACATAGGTAATAATATGTGTGTAAAGACTTATTTAGATAAGTACTATTATAATTTATATATGTACTTGGCGAATTGCCCACGGAACATAAGAGTTGATAACTACTCGACATAAGATGTCAGAGACATTCTAGTGCCCTTTTTGGTGACATTAGACTTTACCTAGACGTGTGTTCTTTCTGATTGTATAAAAGGTATTACATAAATGCCCAAGTGTACCAAGCAAAAGTGTTTTAATTGATGCGGCCGAATACTTCAAAGTTGCGGCACACCCAGATGTACACATGTGTAATTGAATTTATTTAATGTGTAATGTTGGATGTACGTATTTTATGTACATATTTAAAAAATTGCCTGTTACTCCAAAATTACCAGTCCATCAGAAGGTTGTCTGTAAGAGACAGCAGTCTGTGATAAGACCGCCTATTGTAGTACATTGATTATGATACATTATCTTATTATGTATAACTGGTATATAATAAAGTATATAATATTCTATATTTTAAGGCATTCTACACCGGCCGCCGCTGCCTCCTTCTGCGAGCATTTAATGCTCGAGAAGGAGATGGCGGAGCACGCCCGAGGGAGATTTGGAACTCTCCCGGTCCGCCGAACCCGCAACATGCTCGCCGCGCGCCAGGCAAGCGACTCGACTCAGACGCCGGCGGTAGCTCAACGACCTCCGTCCTTCATGAGCACAGGCCTGGGGATGGCAGATGAGGCCGCCTGTCACCCCAGTAGAAGCGGGCCGGGCCGGCGGGGCGACAAGCGCCTCCCCCCGTTTCCGGGGCAAGATGGGGACACCGTGATTCCCAAACCCAAGAGGGCCATCTCGAAACTGTAGATGGCCCAGGGTCAGTCGGAGTGCGAGGGAAATGCCTTATGGGGCAACCTTACACCTCAGCGTCTGAAGACCCGAGACGGCGTGCGGTTTTAGTCGGTTCAAGCCCGACATAACCTCCCCCACTGGCCGGCGGATGGGCGGGTACCCGAGGGGATTTCCTCACGAAAAAAAAAGTCATTCTACATTCTACACCGCGCTATTCGAGACCAAACGTAAACATAGCCTAACAATTTTGTGTAACCTGCTGGGGGCTAACCGTAACCGCAATTCAATTGCAGACCTAAACTAAATAGTATCGTACTCATACAATGATGTATTAAGTCGTTCAGTTTCACCACAGATTACATAGAGATCCGATTCTCAGCACTCCATGGATTCACCGTGCGGTCGCCGGGTCCATAGCGTGGTACAGAGAGGAACACCATGACGGCGACTGGGACTTGCGACCCAGATGTAGGTTTAGGGTGGCCACCTTGTGATGCATCAGCGCTCACCTCCACCGTCAGTAGTGTCCCCCCCCCTACCTATCCAAATTTGGTACGATCCTAACAATGCCGCTTTTGATATACGTTTTAATAAAGAGCTTACTGAAGCTCTTGGCAATCCGAGGTCTTTAAGTAAGTTGTACAGGGATTTAGCTGGAATTCCCCTGGCTCCTACTTCTACGGCATAGAGTTTAACCACGTAGCCGTTTTTGGTTAACTCGTTAGTCAAATCAAAGTATTTCTTTGTCTTTATAGCGTGGTCTTTAGGTATATTAGTTTCCCACGGTACTGTGAGTTCTACAAGCACTGCACGCTTATGCGATCGTGAAAAAAGGAATATATCGGGTCTGGATGATGAGGCACAGACATCCTCCGGTATCCTATAGTGCTTCTCATACGTGTCTACGAGTATTGTCCAGTCAACGGCAGCTATCAAAATTGAATATGGCTTTTGAGGTGATTTCTTTGAGCAGCCTTCCTTTACAAACGCAATGTCATTTCTTTGGTTTGTGGTTAATCCTTTTTTCGCTCTAGCTACCGCCAAACTTACAGCCTCACGTATGATTTCTAATACCTTATCATGACGGCGCGAATAATGACCCCGGTCTAATAGCGTTTTACAACCCACTAGTAGGTGCCTAGCCGTACCAGTTGCTTCACCACATGAGTTACATGTTTTATCTGTGGCTTTTCCCCATCTGACCAGATTGCTTTGGTCGGGGAGGGTCAACTGGAATGCATTTAGGTAAAATTTAAGTAAGGCCGGTGACCAGTCGTATATTATGGTACGCCATTTTAAGGCTATGGGAATACAAAATTCACCTAGGGTCAACCATTCGTTTTGCATTTCTAGGTTCATTGCGTGCACCTTGTAGGTGTTGTTTTCGTCTGCTTGAAGAAAAGATTTTGTTATTTCTTTATCTGTTTGTCTCTGAATATTACCTAGACCTACTCTACCAGTCTGCGAGCCTATCATGAATCTTTTATGGAACTGGAGGCGTGATTCGAGCTTCGGTGCATTTTTATCTTTTGGAAGGACTTTTACTATTTCGTCTTTAGATTCCGATAAGACGTGCATTTTAGTTACTCTTAGGTGTTTATAGAGTTCTGATGGCTTCTTAAGCGTCATTCCAAAATTATTCGCGGATCTATATAGTGCCGACGGGTCGGCCGACTGAGCTAGCCCTAGCCACGACTTCAGTGTCTTCGTGACACTCGCATCTAGTTTTTTGAGGAGGCTCTGGCTCTGGAGATTATTCTAAGTTTCACGTTCCAAATTTAAAATAACGAACCAAACGCGAACCGTTTCAGTTTGAGCATGTCATAGTACGTACAGATCATAGCAATTCAGTTTACAAACTTGAATTGCTCCGAAACTGAACTGTTTCAATTCTAACTTCAGATGCCGGTCAAAGTGCTGAATGTCACTGAGCCGGTCGAACTGGGTGAGGCTCCTCATTGGGACGGTCATCATCAGGCACTCTTCTTCGTCAGCATCGAGGAAAAGACCATTCACAAGTATGTGCCTGCCACTGAAAAACATACCAGAACCAAGCTTGGTGAGTTCATATTGTTTATATCATACAGTTTATTTAAATTTTTAAGCAATTAGTGTGGTAACTTTAATTTGGAATTTTTCCTTTATTTGTGTTGTGAGACCTTACTTATACCAAATTTCGTGATTCTAGGTCAACGGGAACTAACATATAGGTTTTCGACCCAAAATCTATAGGGTACTTCCGGTTGATTACCAATTTTGGAAAGCAAGTTCTTTCAGCACAAACGAAATGAAAACTAAGGTAAATAATGGTACTTACGAGGGGAGGTCCAAAGGTTCTCGGAATGAAGTATTAGGAGGAAATATATATAAATAAATATATATATAAATATATATATAATAATATATATAAATATATATACATAGGTAAAAAAAATAAAAAGTTATGTCAAGACTGTCTTTTGGTTTTTCGATATCGCCTTGAAAGCAAAAATTAGTTCGGAAACAATCATGGACAATAATCTATGGTAATTATGGAGCAAATTGAATATCGTGCATTGATAAAGTTCCTGTCAAGGCAAGGAAAATCTCCGCAAATGATAATGGGTGAGATGTCAGCTGTTTACGGAGGTCAATTTCCTAGTAAAACCATGATTTACAAGTGGCAGAATCTTTTCAAGCATTGCAGAGAGTCCAGCGCCCTGGAAGGCCGGTAGAAAGCTACGTCCTCAGATATTGTGAGAAAAGTCAAAAAACTCGTACTGGAAGATGCTCGTCTTAAAAAGAAACAGTTATCTGCCGTACTTGGCGTATCAGATACGACTGTTTAGAGGATCCTGCACGATCATCTTGGTATGACGTAAGTTTGTATCCAGAATGCTAAAACCACTACAGATGCAACAAAGAATTGACGCATCGAAACATTTTTTAGACCTGTGTGGCGATAAACCTGAAGTTGTGTGGCGATAACCCTGAAGTTATATTAGATCGAATTGTTACTAGAGATGAAATTTGGATTCATCACAGGTTCAAACCTGAATCGAAACAGGAGTCGATGCAGTAGCATAAGAAGGGTGCACCTACTCCGAAGAAGTTTAAAGTGTCAGAATAAGACGGGAAGTTGATGGCGATGATCTTTTGGGATTCCAAGGGAATTCTCATGATAGACTACAAAGACAATACTACGCAGCGCTGCTGGAAAGACTAAGAGGAGCTATTAAAGAAAAAAGAAGGGGAAAGTTGTCGAAAGGTGTGTTGCTCTTGCATGACAATGTACCAGTTCGCAAGAGCCATGTTGCGACTGCTGCTTTCGAAGTGTGGCTTCGAATCGCTGGTCCACCCCCCCTCCCCTCCTACAGCCCGGATCTAGCCCCTAGCGACTACTATTTGTGCCCAAATTTCAAAAAAGAATTACGAAGAAAAAATTTCATACCGACGAACAAGTGAAGGAGGCAATTTCGGCTCAATTCGAGGACAAAGAAAAAAAAAAACTAAATTTACCCACATATTTTTATCGTGTTGACTCAGGACCGTTATTTTTATTCACCTAATAAGGACTATAGACCGGGTTTAGCATTAGGTGTATGAAAATATTGAATAAATTTCAACTTGCTAGGTCCACCTGTTCCTGAGAAAATCGTTGGTTAAACACGGTTAGACTGACAGACGGTCAGATGGACAAAGAGTGATCTTATAAGGGTTCCTTTTGAGGTATGGAACCCTAAATACGGGTTCAGAATCGTTATTTTAACCTAAGGCTTTGGCAACCTCGCTAAGATGATGATAATGATGGCCAGCCCGTTGGGTTTTTTTTTAAAGAATTTCTTTATTTACCTTGTTCGTTTGTAGGTACTTACTGCAGTCGGCGAGGAGGCGGACGTTGGTTATCGTTTTTTGGTTATTTCTCCGGTTCTAAATCACCAACTGCAAACAAACATACGGGAGATTTTAAGTCTGACCAAGAACTTTCTAATAGAAAAAACCGCATTAAAATCCGTTCAGTAGTTCTTATGTTCATCGCGAACAAACAGACAAGAATTCCAAAAAAAAATCTTGTATTCAGAATCTGAAATGAATATTTTTCTTTTTAATAACTTTTAATAACACAACAAATATACAATTTTATAATAGTATAGAAGTAAAACCAATTTTGATTTTTATATCTTCTTCTTCTTCTTCTTCTCTTATATATAAAAATGAATTGCTGTTCGTTAGTCTCGCTAAAACTCGAGAACGGCTGGACCAATTTGGCTAATTTTGGTCTTGAATTATTTGTGGAGGTCCAGAGAAGGTTTAAAAGGTGCTATCGATTGAGGCAGTACGAAGTCTGCCGGGTCAGCTAGTACTATTTAAAAAGTCATAACTCCTACTTTGATTGATCCATTTAGATGGCCGTCCAGGCTTCATAGTCCCTGTGGAGGGTACAACAGACCAGTTCCTAGTTGGAGTAGAGCGCAAGTTCCTGATAGTGGAATGGGACGGGGGAGAAGGCACACCCGCCACTGTGGTGAAGGAAGTAGCCGAAGTAGACCAGGATGTCCTCGCGACCAGGATCAACGACGGCAAGGCGGACCCTAGAGGCAGAGTTTACGCTGGTAAGTGATGCGGTGTGGAGATGAAATATGCATTAGCTTCAACGTACTCTTGATCTGGGACATAATCTCCTTGGTCTCATTGGCATACGTACGCCTACGTCAAGTCACACGGGGTTGCCCTTTCACATAGAAACGAGTTGAATTCCTGAGACGAGCTCAGCCGAATACAAGGGATTTTCGATTTTGCGATTATAATTTTTTTGCGATTTTTTCTTTATCTTGCAATGGTTCACCCCAGCACGAATCTATTACCGAAAACAGCAACTCGATAGCTCATCTCCTTCATACCCAAAACCGTGACAGAAAATTGGCAACGACGACGTCGACGACAACTCTATAGCAATAGGGCTTTTCTAAAGAAAATCCCTAAAAAATACATACAAAACAATACTTGGGTCATGTTAAATGAACGATTCTGAACACAAACATATTTAATTTCGATATTGTCGGAAGTTTACGCGAATGTCATACATTCTCCGCGAAACTATTGATATTAAAAAACATCCTGATTTTAATAGAGAAGATGGTTGGAATGTACCACCAGCTTGGGACCCAGTCATTCACTTAAATAATTCCAAGAAAAATTAAAATACAACAAGACTTCATGACAGTGTGTTCTGCGTAAATAGTAACACCAAGAATTCAACATAGTTCGGGTACATTGAGATAACTTACACTTCAAACTACAAGACAACAACCATCTTTATTCTTCCCGTGACCATGGCTGCTGAAAAGCAGCCGAAACTTCGGGTTCAATGTAAATTGTAATGCGTTAAAAATAGTTTTATTTCAATATATTTCTTTTTAAATTCTTGTCTGTTTGTTCGCGATGGACGCGAAAATTACTGGATGGGTGCATTTTTCTATTAGAAAGGTCTTGGTCAGACTTAATTTGCCGTATGTTTGATTGCAATTGGTTCAGTAGAACCGGAGATATATGGCCAAAAAACCATAACCGACTTTCCGCGGAGCGCATCAGCTAGTCAAATTCTTAATTAGGTATCACAGAATAATGTCCTCCATGAGCGCAGGCCTAGGGACGGCAGGTGAGGCCGCCTGTCACCCCAGCAGAAGCAGGCCGGGACGGCGGGTGACTAGCGCCCCTCCCCCAAATCGGGGCAAGACGGGGACACCGTGGTTCCCAAACCCTCGAGGGGGCTATCTCGAAACCGTAGATGGCCCGGGATCAGTCGGGGTGGGAGGGATACGCTTTATGCGCCACCTTACTGATCTTATCTCTTACTTATCTGAAGACCCGAGACGGCGTGCTGTTTTAGTCGTGGCCGGCGGGGGGGTATTCGATGGGATTTCTGCAAGAAAAAAAAAAGGTGCCACAGAATAAATAATAGTTCAATAGTCGTTTAACGTTACACAATCCATTAATTTCGTATGCGACTCAATCGATATAGATACCTTTTTTTTTTTTTTTATTGTGCGGAAATCCCTTCGGATACCCCCCCGCCGGCTAGCGGGGGCGGTTGTGTCGGGCTTGAACCGACTAAAACCGCACGCCGTGTCGGGTCTACAGACGCCGGGGTGTAAGGTTACCCATAGAGCATATCCCTCGCACTCCGACTGACCCTGGGCCATTCGCAGTGTCTCCTCTGATAACAGCAGAGGGGTACCTGGAGCGACCCCCCCCCACCCGCAGGCCTTGCAGGCCCGCCATATGCCGGCCCCCTCGTGCAATGGGGTCAGCTGGCCCTGAAAAGGGCCGGTTGGTCAGACTCTTAGCCGTTGACGTTGACGCCAGCTACTCCAGAGGAGCAATCAATGGTGCGTCATCGCCCACGTTGCCCAGGGTGCACCAAACTTGGAGGTGATCCAACCAGTCGCACCCCTCGATATAGATACCTAGGTATTTATCATTTAAAGGCCATTGATTGCACACACTCCAAGTCTAATCTATTGCTTAGTGAGTAATATTGTACAATATTTTCAGGCACCTTAGAAAGCGGAACGAAAACGTTTGAAGAAAAGAAAGGCAGCTTGTTCCGAGTAGACGGAGGCAAGGTGACGAAGGTGGATGACGGTATTCGCGTTTCCAACGGCCTAGCTTGGGACTTGAAGGAGAAAGCCATGTACTTCATTGACACAATGGAAAGGAATATCCGGAGATACGATTATGATGTGGAGACCGGAGATGTGTGTAAGTATTTGTTTAGTACCCCATCTCCCCCAAACCGGGGCAAGATGGGGACACCGTGGTTCCCAAACCCAAGAGGCCATCTCGAAACTGTAGCTGGCCCAGGGTCAGTCAGGGTGCGAGGGAAATGCCTTATGGGGCAACCTTACACCTCAGCGTCTGAAGACCCGAGACGGCGTGCGGTTTTAGTCGGTTCAAGCCCGACATAACCTCCCCACTGGCCGGCGGGGGGGGGGGGTACCCGAGGGGATTTCCTTACGAAAAAAAAAGTCATTCTACATTCTACTCCGCGCTATTCTAGAGCAAACGTAAACATAGCCTAACAATTAAAATTAGAATTATAAACGGGATATTTACCATGTTTAGTATCTTTTTCGAGAATCCGATATTTCGGCACTGTTACAAGTACCATGATCACGGATGTACTAAAGTTCTGCAAGCTAGTTGTTACTCGGCAAACCGTATCGGTCTACCCTCTTCCTCACTCGTTTCTGACGCGCGTCACCAACTACCACTGTCCGCGTTCTCACTACGCACTCGATCACGTTCACGACACACAACACTCACAGTATCGGCTCGCGCGGTTTTTGGAATTGCAGTTTGTTTGGGCGTTGTGAACATACGGATCACTGGATGCCAGACACTCGACAGTTGAAACCCATCCTCCCGGTTGAAGTTCTTGTACTTTTTAATTTCAATTGCTTCTTTCACCATTCTGGGTATGTAGTGGCGTTCTGTCGAGAGAATCTGAGGGTTATGTAACTCAATCCAGTGATTCGTCCCCTCCTCCAAAAGATGTTGAGCGATAGCCGATTTCTGTGGCTCGTTATTTTTGACCGCCCTGATGTGCTCCTTGATCCGGCTTGAGACAGTACGTTTGGTCTGGCCTATATAGGAGCTCCCACAGCTGCAGTCAACTTTATAAACACCTGGATGTTCTAAGGGAAAACTGTCTTTGGGTGTGCGTAGGTATTGAGACAGTTTCTTAAAAGGAGTGAAGATAGTTTTTACTGAGAACTTCTTTAAAATATTAGCGACCTTATCTGTCACTCCTTTCACGTATGGTAAGTACGCGGGTTGTCGTTCAACCTTATAGTCCAGGCGTTTAGGTGCTGGTGTGTATCTAGGTGGCATGATACGCTTCTTGTAACCATTTCTCTGTAGAACGCCCCATAGGTGTACAATTTCAGCATTTAAATGTTCCTCGTCGCATAGACTATATGCACGGTCGGTAAGTGACGTCACTACAGAGTTCAGTTGACGGGGATGGTGATGCGAGCTGGCGTGCAGGTATCGGTCAGTGTGAGTGGGCTTCCTGTACACTGTGTGACCCAGGGAACCATCTTCTCGAACTACCACCTTTACGTCAAGAAATGCTAGACTTCTTTCCCTTTCCATTTCATGGGTAAACTGGATCTTCCTATGAATGCTATTGAGATGTGCCAAGTATCCCTTCACAACACTTTCGTCACCCTCCAGTATACAAAAAACGTCATCGGCATACCTCTTCCAAACTTTGACAACATGAGGTGCAGTGGCAATGGCTCTGTTTTCAAAGTGTTCCATCCAGAGGTTGGCTACCACTGGAGCCACTGGGCTGCCCATTGCCACGCCGTCTATTTGAAGGTAGTACTCGCCTTGGTATACGAAGTAATTCGTGGCTATGCAGTGCTGCACAAGTTCGGCATATTCCACTGGAATGTTGTTGTCCCTAATAACATCTCTGATGACGTCCATGCACTCATCTATTGGCACATTTGTGAACAGTGACTCTACGTCAAAACTGACCATCACTTCGTTGTCGTTCACATTCTCCAGACGTAAAATTTCGATGAAATGGCGGGAGTCTTTCACAAACGATGTTGATTTACCCAGCAGTGGCTGCAGGACACCCGCTACATGTTTTGCCAGTTCGTACGTGGGTGAGTCAATTTGACTCACGATTGGTCGTAGAGGGACGTTTGTCTTGTGGACCTTAGGCAATCCATATAGCCTGGGCGGTTGACAGGTTCGCGGTCTCAGTAGGTGTACTGTCATGTCCTCGCCGATCGCCCCTCTGCATTTCTTAATCAGGTTCAGGGTGCTTCGGTTCGTCCTAGCCGTCGGGTTGTAAGTCACCTTTTTGTAGGTACCCACGTCACTCAATAAATCACGAATTTTTCTGTCGTATTCAGTGACATTCATGACTACCGTCGCATTTCCTTTGCCGGCTTTCAATACCAGAACGCTCTTATCATCACGCAGGTCACGTAATGCGGCAAGTTCGGTGGCCGATATGTTCGGCTGTGGAGGCTTCGAGTGACGTAAAGTGATAGCGACATCTTGCCTTAAAATCTCCGCTTCGGAAGCAGGTATTTTATTCCGTCGCACCACTTCCTCCACAGTTCCGATCACTTTATCATATGGAATACGACTTGGTGTTGGAGCGAAATTCAACCCTCTCTCCAGGATATTCCGTGCTGGCTCGGTTAGCACTATGTCCGAAAGATTGACTACTGTGCGTTTATTACATGTGTTTTCATGGTAGGGGACAGATGGTTTTTGTTTTTTCATAAGTGCGTCAAATTTTTGCTGTTGTTTCAAAGCACTCAGTTCTCGCGAACGCTGTGCTTGTAAGTACGTAATACGATCACACTTATCAAAGTCACTCCATGTTAACACTGCACTGCACCGTTGATGTACTCGATATAAGTCACACTGAATTTTGTCTAGACGGTATCTGGTGTTACTGATTGACTTGCGCAATAACTTTACACTTGCGTTTCGTAGAATGCCCGCGGAACCGTGAATGTCGTTGCGGGGTTTTATCCGACAACAAACAGGTATAACGTCTGCATCCCGACACTTCACTAGAAATATTAGTGATTCACTAAGACACTCACTCGTTTTCCGCGCGCGTTCAAGTTGTTTAATTAGTCTGACACATTCCGGCCCGTACCGGTGCACTATATATGATTTTAGATTGACATGGTCATTTACATTAAAATTAGAATTATAAACGGGATATTTACCATGTTTAGTATCTTTTTCGAGAATCCGATATTTCGGCACTGTTACAAGTACCATGATCACGGATGTACTAAAGTTCTGCAAGCTAGTTGTTACTCGGCAAACCGTATCGGTCTACCCTCTTCCTCACTCGTTTCTGACGCGCGTCACCACTACCACTGTCCGCGTTCTCACTACGCACTCGATCACGTTCACGACACACAACACTCACAGTATCGGCTCGCGCGGTTTTTGGAATTGCAGTTTGTTTGGGCGTTGTGAACATACGTATCACTGGATGCCAGACACTCGACAGTTGAAACCCATCCTCCCGGTTGAAGTTCTTGTACTTTTTAATTTCAATTGCTTCTTTCACCATTCTGGGTATGTAGTGGCGTTCTGTCGAGAGAATCTGAGGGTTATGTAACTCAATCCAGTGATTCGTCCCCTCCTCCAAAAGATGTTGAGCGATAGCCGATTTCTGTGGCTCGTTATTTTTGACCGCCCTGATGTGCTCCTTGATCCGGCTTGAGACAGTACGTTTGGTCTGGCCTATATAGGAGCTCCCACAGCTGCAGTCAACTTTATAAACTCTCATTTTTATTTTAATTCTAATTTTAATGTAAATGACCATGTCAATCTAAAATCATATATAGCCTAACAATTTTGTGTAACCTGCTGGGGGCTAACCGTAACCGCAATTCAATTGCAGACCTAAACTAAATAGTTTCGTACTCATACATAACATAAACATAACATAAACTCACGCCTATATCCCCGAAGGGGTAGGCAGAGGTGCTAGCACCCACGTTTCGCCAGTTTATGTTTTAGGTCCCAATGTAAAACACCTGCGATAAATACACACATAACTTCGAAAAGCATCGAAAAGTCATTGGTGTGTGCCATGGTAATACCTGGGATCGAACCCGAGACCTCGTCTCAGCAGTCCTTTACCCATACCACTGGGCTACCGCGGTTGTTCTCATACAATGATGTATTAAGGGATTTCCGCACGAAAAAAAAAGGTACCAATGATACTGTACAATACAATGTGCAGTACTGTACAATGATATTGTACCAATGCGTCTTAAGACCTGAGACGGCGTGCGGTTTTAGTCGGTTCAAGCCCGACATAACCGCCCACGCTGGTCGGCGGCGGGGGGGGGGGGGGTATCCGAAGGGATTTCCGCACGGAAAAAAAAGGTACTAATGATACTCAAAGATACTTTGGGGGTCGAACCCCCAAGGTATCGTCCACGACCTACAACAGGTCCATGTAGCATACGATCGACGCTGGTATTTGGGTTTTGTAAACAATCGTAATATTTTCCATTGTTTTTCACTCTACACGTTAGTAGATAATACAATTAGAAATCAGTAAATAACACATATGAAACAGGGGGTTTACCCGCGACTGGAACACATGGCAAGTGGTCTACGAAACAAAATGTTTGGAGACCTCTGCCCTACACGAACCGCTCCTAAACTTTCTAAAAAAAAATTATTCATGTTTCTTTAATGTTGATTCTCGCTCGCTTAGTAATGTGCCTGGTCGATGGCAACAGGTTCGCCCCCTATCACATTGGGACCTAAACATAACTGGCGAATCGTGGGTGTGTAATACACCTCTGCCTACCCCTTCAGGAATACAGGCGTGAAGTTATGTGTTCTTTCATATTCTCTCATTTTTATCCGATTACCCATTTTGGATGCATCCATAATTTGCACTTAGGTCAGGATTCACTCCTACTGTTTCCAAGATTTGGATTATTTTGGCTTTTATGGGAGTGACATCTGACCGTCTGACACCCAATCTCGAGAGGAAAGCCTGCGTCAGAGCCTCGTCCAACAATCAGCAGATGAGGTTGGCTTGGGCCCCGGAGAACTTGGGATTGAAGAATACCTACAAAATATTTCATACTAGCTGACTTGGCAGACTTCGTACTGCCTCAATCGATAATAACTTCCATATTTATTCACCTTTTAAACCTTCTCTGGACCTCCACAAATAATTCAAGACCAAAATTAGCCAAATCGGTCCAGCCGTTCTCGAGTTTTAGCGAGACTAACGAACAGCAATTCATTTTTATATATAAGAGAAGAAGAAGAAGAAGAAGAAGAAGAAGAAGAAGAAGAAGAAAAAGATTATTACCTGTATAAATATTCTAGAACATATCACACAGAGGACTGAGCGGACAGCATCATCTAGACACAACATAAACATGGTTTGTGATACGTCTGAACGGGGGTGGCTGAAATTTGGTACAGATACATTTAAGTGACGGCCTCTGTGGCGTAGCGGTAGTGCATTCGACTGCAACGACAGGGGGCGCGGGTTCGATTCTCGCTCAGTGCAAATATTTGTATGCATGAATATGTCTATTTGCATTGGTCTGCGTGTTTCTATGTATAATATGTATGTATTTACAAAAAAAAATGTATATTAGTATGTTTATCCGTGTTCTGGAACCCATAACACAAGCTAGTTAAACTATGCTAACTTTGGGACCAGAAAGCGCTGTGTAGACTGTCGTAGAATATTTATTTATTATAGTCTGGAATAACACAGGCTACTGTTGATCCCTGGATAAGGTTGGGTTGCGGGAACAGGGTCAGAATTCGACGCGGGCGGATCCGCGGGGAAAAGCTAGTAAATAATACATCAGTTTTTTTTTCTGAATAGCCAACATGTGCCACGTATTCGATTTCGACAAAAATAACATCACGGGCTTCCCCGATGGCTGCACCATAGACACTGACGGAAACCTATGGGTGGCTGTCTTCAATGAGTCCTGCGTTTTGAACATTGACCCAAGGACCGGAGCCCTGCTTCGCAAGATCTCCATTCCAGTCCCGCAAATCACTTCAGTCACTTTCGGAGGTCCTAATTACGATATTATGTTCGTGACAACCGCCAACTTAAATATGCCGGAACCACAAAAGCCCCCGTCCGGGGCTGTTTTTATGGTGACGGGGCTAGATGTGAAGGGTTATCCTAATGTTAATTTTAAACTATGATGTTCCTTTTTATTTGTATAAATTTTATTTTTAATATTTATATTATTGTTTACACGACATCGCATTTTACTTACATTGAAAAAAAAGGGGCTATTTTTTGCTGCAGATGTCGTTAATAAAAAAACGAGAAGTAGTAGTTGTTTCATTTTCATTTACATACATACTGTCACGCTTATTTCCCATTAGGGTAAGCAGAGACTGCGGCAATGGTGCGGAGCGCGAGCACGTGGGCCGCCGCCACCTCCTTCTGCGAGTTCGGGAGAGATTTAGAACTCTCCCGGCCCGACGAGCCCGCAACTTGCTCGCCGTGCGTCGCAGGCGACTCAGGCGCCGGAGGTCACTTAACGACCTCCGTCCTCCATGAGCGCAGGCCTGGGGGTGGCGGATGAGGCCGCTGTCACCCCAGCAGAAGCAGGCCGGGACGGTGAGGCGACTAGCGCCCCTCCCCCAAACCGGGGCAAGACGGGGACACCGTGGTTCCCAAACCCGAGGGGGCCATCACGAAACCGGAGATGGCCCAGGGTCAGTCGGGGTGCGAGGGATATGCTCTATGGGCAACCTTACACCCCGGCGTCTGTAGACCCGAGACGGCGTGCGGTTTTAGTCGGTTCAAGCCCGACATAACCGCCCCCGCTGGCCGGCGGGGGGGTATCCGAAGGGATTTCCGCACGAAAAAAATAAAAGGGGGGTTAGCAGAGACAATCGTGTCGTTCAAATTGCTTCGAACCTGGCATACACTTTTCACTTTCATAATAAAATTGATATCAAACATCACTGGCAATGGTATAAATATTAGGTAAAGTGATACATTGCGGTTGAAAGAATATTATACTTATTGTTGTACCAATAAAATTGATGTTTTTATTGATATATAGAGTTAGGCAATCCGCCGACCAGCAGGATTGCTGACGACGCATCGTACGACGCCGACACGCGCTGACCGGAATTGTCGACGCATCGATTTTGTCATAGCTTTGTTGTATTAGAATATTAATTAAGTAAATTAGTCTTGTAGTACATTTCTTATTGTAAACACTTTTTATGAAATAAATATTTTTTTTATAAATAATCGCGTTCGCCGTTACTTATCTGGCGCAGTCGGTAGGATCGCGACACTCTAACTTCGAATAGATCTCTTCGACCTGAGTGAACGGTATCTATCGTTAGCTTCGCGATCGCAACGAATCTACAGACGGCGACAACCCTGCGGGATATCCGGAGAATTGGAGGTCCTGCTGTACTACAAGGCCCGACTAGGAGATGCAGAGGATACTAGGGTGAGTGCTTGTTGTATTCCCAGTTCCTGTGCTATATTTCCTGTCGTAATCTTGAATGTTAATGTGTTTTTGTGTGTAGGCTAAAATCGCTGCAAACAAATAACATTGAGATATATTTAATTAAGAAAAGGCCTGCTCGTATACACGCTAAACTCGCGGTATACGCTTCGCAGTGCATAATAAGCAAGTATATGATATTGCATTTCCTTTGTGTTTATTTTTAGCCAAAGTCACCAGCACGGTAGTAATATATAGATATAATTGTTTTAACTTCACGCTACTGTAGACATATAGAGTAGGCAGAGAAGTTGGTAATTTAAATACTTGGTAATTATTTTTTTCGATTTTATTAAATTTTATATATAATGGCGACCATTGAGTTAGCCACCTTTAAATTCGTATCTGACCTGTTACCGAGATATGATGGTAACAAGAAAACACTTAATTATTTCATTAGAGAGGTAGAGAATGTGCTATCTTTGTTAGAGGCACCCGTAAGAGTAAACCCTGCGGTTGTATGTTTAATTAAAAGTAAACTGAGTGGTTCTGCCGTCGACGCCATAGCGTCCGAGGGCATAGTAGATAGCTGGGAGGCAGTTAAGGCTGCGTTGACCCGTAGGTTAGGAGAACCACGTAATGAAATTCAGTTGATGCAGGAACTGACCCGCCTGCGGCGCAATAAAAATGAAGACGCCGAATCCTTTGGTAAACGTTTAAGAGAAGTGTTAGATACGCTAAACGTTATCGGTAGGCACTCAGATAAAACATATTATGAAAATATGGTAATAGACCATATGTGAATCACCTCGACTTCCACGTGTCTATAGGTGTTCGTATAGCGAGACCGACGACCCTTGAAGCGGCCATAGTAGCGGCTAGACAAGAAGAAGCGCGTCTAGCATTTAATAGATTTAATAACAGTTTTCATTCACTTTCTATACAAGCCAAACCGAAAGAAATGCCTAAGCATAACCCCATGTCACCCTTAGCTATCCAACCAGGACATAGTCGTAACTTCCCACCACGTAATAACTGGGCCCCAGACCAGAACCAGCAGAAAGTTCCATGGAGGAACGGACCCAATCAAGGTACCCGGCCTAGTGGCTCAGGAACCTTTAGAAACTCAAGTAATTTTAGACCCCAACCAAATATACCCCGCCAACAAGTGAACCCACCGCAAAAGATATCTGACGTCACCATGAGGTCAGTTAATAAGCCCGAAAAGCCTAGCTTTGCGTCTGAGGAACTTTTCCATACACAGCCCAGTCAGCCCGCTCTAGAACTCGGTTACCCGGATAACTACGAGCCATACTACAACGGTGAGTACGTTAGTAATAATTTACAGGATCAAGAGAAGGACTACAGACAGGAGTACTCGCAGGAGACACCGAGTGGAGAACCAAGCTACCAGGATTTTCCTACGGACGAGACCCAACTGGACAACAGTTAATAAGTATAGTAGACCTCAATCATCATGGGAAAGATCACCTTCCCTACATAGAGCTCCCCGAATTTCAAGGTAAGTTTTTACTGGACACAGGAGCCTCACGATCAATTATATCACCAGATGCTGTAGTAGGCACCAGGTTAGAGGAGCACATCGAAAGCGAACCCTTCCAGGTAAAAACCGCGCACGGTGTATCCTTTCACGAACAGATAGTAGTCTTACCCCTACCACCACAATTTAAATCCGATAAATCTCATAAATTCCTGTTATTCGATTTCGACCAAAAATACAAAGGCATTATAGGTGTGGACATACTGAAAGAATTAGGATGCAACATAGACTTGAAAAACAAGTTGTTGCGAACCACTAATGCCGAAATACCAATTTACTTTGACTATCCCATAAAGAAACTTAAGGTGGGGCCTAACTGCGAGAAACTTATAATAGTAAAAACAAACTATTTAGACGGACAATATATTCATGACGACTTTCAGTGGACAAAAGGACTAAAGTCACCCGCAGCTATTATAACCGTTAAAAATGGGACATTTAGGACTTCTATTATTAACTATACCGATAAACAGCAGACAATTAGCAACAATAGCACCTTGCCCCTTGAGCAGTTACCCCCACAGCTATTAGATAGCAATATAGCTCACAAAATTAACACACTTGAAACTCGTACTGACATTGACAAAGAACTCTGTGAAAACTTAAAGAAAATTCGAACGGACCATATGAACGAGGAAGAGAGACGTGAGATTACTAAACTTTGCTATCAATATAGAGAAATATTTTACTCTGAGAACATACCATTGTCTTTTACTAGTGCAGTGAAACATCAACTGCGAGTAACTGATAACACTCCAATTTTTGTAAGAAGTTACAGACAAGCCCCCCAACAACGTATAGAAATTCAGAAACAAATTGGTAATCTACTAAAACAAGGAATCATACGTGAAAGTATTTCACCATGGTCCTGCCCTGTTCATATAGTCCCAAAGAAACCCGACGCTTCTGGAAAGGTTAAATGGAGACTCGTAATTGACTATAGACGACTTAATGACAGAATCATAGAAGACAAATATCCCTTACCTAATATTAGCGACATTCTTGATCGACTAGGACGAGCTCAGTACTTTACGACCCTCGATCTGGCGAGCGGTTACCACCAACTTGAAATGCACCCTGACGACATCGAAAAGACTGCATTTACGACTGAGAGAGGTCACTATGAATTCCTGCGCATGCCATTTGGCCTTAAAAACGCGCCTAGTACGTTTCAGCGCCTCATGGACCATATCCTCAGAGGTCTGGATAACGTATTTACATATCTCGATGACGTCATAATAGCATCCACTTCGCTACAAAGCCACAACGAAAAACTAAAGTTAGTCTTTGAACGATTCAAGCTTCATAATCTAAAAATACAGTTAGATAAGTCAGAGTTCCTACAAAAACAGGTTAACTTCTTAGGACACGAACTCACGGACCAGGGCCTTAAGCCTAACAAAGACAAAATCAAAGCAGTCTTAAACTTCCCCATACCACAGACTCAAAAAGACATCAAAGCATTCCTAGGCCTAGTAGGTTATTATAGGAAATTCATTAAGGACTTCGCTAAATTGACAAAACCTCTGACAGCTTGTTTAAAAAAGAATGCAAAGGTCTTACACACGGACGAATTCCTTGACGCAGTTAAGAAATGTAAACAGATTTTGACAAATGCCCCGATTCTGCAATATCCTGACTTCGACAAACAGTTTATCCTGACAACCGACGCATCAGACTTTGCTTTAGGTGCTGTTCTCTCACAGGGAACTGTCGGCTCAGACAAACCGGTTGCATTTGCATCACGGACACTATCCGATACAGAGACACGCTATTCAACCACAGAAAAGGAACTGTTAGCAATCATTTGGGCAACTAAGTACTTTAGACCCTATCTATACGGTCGTAAGTTTACAATCTATACAGACCATAGACCTCTAATGTGGCTTATGTCCTTAAAAGACCCCAACTCAAAATTAACTCGTTGGAAACTAAAACTAGCCGAATACGATTACCAAGTAGTTTACAAAAAGGGCAAACAAAACACCAACGCAGACGCATTATCAAGAGTAAAAATTTTCCATAACAGTATAGACTCCTTAGCAGTTAACCCCGGAGAGGACGAAACTAAAGACGTAAACAGACTATTAGAAGACGTACTTAGAGATGTAGAAGCAGAAAACAACCCGCTACGTCCTAATGATATCAATAGGGACGTGAGGGATGACGATGACATCGCAACCAGTAGCGCTGTGCCATCAAATACTGACAAAGACACAGACACAATGAGCATTACAATAATTGACCCCGACCAGTTAGTTTCGACAAACCACACACAGCCTGATAACGAAAATAATGGCATACCTATACTATCCGACGCAATAGACAAACAGCTTAAACAGTTTTATATTAGATCCACCCCAGGGTCCTCTTATAGAGTAGAAGATAGATCTACTAATTCCAGAACAGTTATTAAAGATGTGTTTATTCCAATTAATAACACTGAGTCCGAAATAATTCAATTCCTAAAAGAACATACAATTGCCAATCGTATCTTCCATTGCTATTTCTACGATGAAAGCCTCTACCTAGCTTTTTCGAGAGTTTACACCACCATCTTCAATGACAGAGGTCCCAAATTAATACGGTGTACGTCGCGTGTTACGGTCATAGAAAATAAAAACGAACAAGAAGAGATGATAAAGCGGTACCATGAGGGTAAATCATCGCATAGAGGAATCCAAGAAACCCATAAACACCTCCTTAGAAATTATCATTGGCCCAATATGTTACTCTCTATCCAAAGGTACATAAACCAATGTGACGTGTGTCTCAGGGCGAAATATGAAAGACATCCTGTGAGACCCACACTAGCTATAACAGAAACACCCACTAAACCTTTCCAACATCTATTCATGGACCTATATTCCACAGGCGGCGCAACATTTCTGACTGTAATAGATAATTTTTCTAAATTTGCACAAGCTGTGCCCTTAAATGCATCTAGCAGTGTTCACATAGCGGAAGCACTGTTGCAAATATTTTCTATCTTAGGTTTGCCACTTAAAATCACCACAGACTCCGACACGAAATTCGACAATGACGTGATAAAGGAAATATGTGCCTCTCATGACATTAATATCCACTTTACGACACCCTACAATCCGAATTCAAACTCACCAATAGAACGATTTCATTCAACTATTGGCGAAATCATTAGAATACAACGAATGACCAACAAAGATGAACCGATACAGTTACTGATGAAATATGCTATTATAGCGTATAATAACGCCATCCACTCCACCACAGGTTACACACCACGAGAACTTTTATTTGGTCACACAGCTTCCAGGAACCCCCTAGAACTGTTTTACCCCAGAGAGTTCTACCAGGATTATGTGCTTAATCACCGGAAAAATGCAGAAGCAGTGCAAGAGTGTTTAGCAGCTCACATATCGAAAAATAAAGAACAGGTGATAGAAAAGAGAAACCAGACAGCCGAAGCAATGATGTTTAAGGTAGGTGAAACAGTCTATAAACAGGTCGCCAAGACTACGAGGAGCGACAAGACAAAGCCGGTATTCAAAGGCCCCTACAAAATCATCCACCTGCATCCTAACAACGTAGCAGAAATTATAGGTAACCACCCGAACTCGAAATCCATAAAAGTTCATTTTAAGCTCTTACGCAGACCCCATCTTGTTCCAGGGTCCTCGTCACAGGAGCCTTCGTGCTCTACGCAGCCGCAACCGTAACCTTTAATCCTGTAGATAATGTAAATGGAATCCTCCTTCTAAAACAAGCTCAGCTTTTGAAACAGGTTGATACTTTTAGTTTGGCTTGCGCGTATAATGTCTCATACTTACACGAAACAGCGCTCAAGCTTATGGTTATATATGCCGAGACTAAACACGCTGAAGACGACGAGGATTTACATAGAACCTATAAGGACCAAATAGAAAGTAGCATAAATTCGATAAGTAAGAAAATTATATTTATAACTCCCAAACATAGAACTAGACGTGGTATTATCAATGGTTTAGGCTCTATAATTAAAACAATTACAGGTAACTTAGATTATGACGACGCCGTTAAAATTGAAAATGAAATATCTGGTTTACGTAATTCAGTCAATAAAGTGGTTACATCTCAGAAACAAACCTTATATATAGCCGAACACGCTGTGGACGAATTTACCAAACAAATCAATCTTGTAAACAAAAATCAACAGAAATTAAGCTCAATATTAAGAAATACCACACGTAATTATAATGGAATTATTAATAAGATACACTTCCTAGACTTATATATTCAAATTAACTTTAGTTTGCAATTACTTTTAGATAAATTGGTAATCTTAGAAGATGCTATGACTTTTGCGCACTTAGAGGTAATGCACCCTAGTATTATAAGTCCCCATAGCCTTATTACAGAGATGATGACCATCCAAAAATTAAATGAATTCAGACCAGTAGATACAGTTAGTATAAAGAATATACACAGTATAGAGAAATCTATTAGTGTAAAAGCTTACAGTACAGAGCACACATTGACATTCATATTAGATATCCCATCTACCGATCAAAATCCCTACGACCTTATCCATCTATACTCCATTCCCGACAAACAAGGCCTGACCATCATCCCCAAAGCCAAATACCTAGCACTGGGAAGCAGCGAGTACTCATACCTGGAGGAAGACTGCAAAAGGATAACACCAGACACACAGCTCTGCCAGTCACTAACGACGCAACCAGTAGAGAAATCTGAAGATTGCGTGGTATGCCTGATCAAACACCAGAACACCAACTGCACCCGTGCCAAGATGGACATCAAGCAAGGAAAGATCCAACGGTTACAGGATAATAAGTGGCTTATTATCCTCCCAGAAGAAGAAACCATAATAACCCACTGTGGCAGGAAGACCGAGTACAAAAGGACCAAGGGAATTTATATAACCAGTTTGACAAGCGACTGTCACCTGGAAGTGCTCAACCGGACATTGAAAACCAACATTAATACAGTGACAATAGACGAGGTAATACCTCTGCCCAGCCAATCAATTGTACTGGAGCAGAGCATCGAGTACAGCTTGCAGTTAGAAGATGTCGATCTGGACAGCATCCACAAGATCATGGATCGTGCCAAAACACTAGAAGAACCCACTATAGACTGGCAAATTATGATGGCAATGCCCAGCTGGTCAACACTTGGACTTTACCTGGCTCTAGCAACAGTAATTGGATGGAAAGCATGGCAATGGAGGCGGACAAAACTAAGCCAACTCGAACTTCGCACCGAGGACGCTGCAAGAAGCTGCGGGACGCGCTTCTGTCTTAAGGAGGGAGGAGTTAGGCAATCCGCCGACCAGCAGGATTGCTGACGACGCATCGTACGACGCCGACACGCGCTGACCGGAATTGTCGACGCATCGATTTTGTCATAGCTTTGTTGTATTAGAATATTAATTAAGTAAATTAGTCTTGTAGTACATTTCTTATTGTAAACACTTTTTATGAAATAAATATTTTTTTTATAAATAATCGCGTTCGCCGTTACTTATCTATAGTTTTGCTTTTTTATTAATATAACCATAACTTAGTGGATCTAGAGGGAAATTCAGTTTCCCCCTACTCCCACTTACTTATCTGGTTGTTGACTTATGCCTCAATTCCTCACAAAGTTTGATAGTTCAGGTAGTTTTTCCCCATTACCAGTGGTAATAAATAAAAGAATATTTATTTATATTTTATAATAAATAGATACAATATATGATATTTAATTAAGTCGTACATTGACGTTTGGGGCCCCTGTGACCCCCAGGCCCGCCACCCGGAAAGTGGCACCACAAGGCGGGGGCTGTTCCTCCCCCCGGTTCATTGCGGCGGACGTGACGTAGAGGATATCTAAGTCAGCGCCGCCAAAGGTCACTGACGTTACTTGGCGAACGGGGATGGGCACCTTTTGAAGCAGTTTCCCGGTGCGAGGGTCTATTTTGAGTACCTGGAGACAAATTAATTGTGAATAAAAATAAATATTTTTTATAATTCTAAGAAGTAATGTTATATAGACTTGTGGCTATCAAGTAAGCGCCGGTTTGTGTAAGGAGTCACGCCATTAGTGCAATAGCATGCAGGTACGAATCTGCGAACTCCCGATTGCAAGTCATGGCATTTAGTTAGTGAATAAGAATCCTCTTGTAATTTTGCAGATGATTTATGTTTTTTTTCTTATACCAACTAGCCACTAGCAATCTAGAGGTCTTGGCTATGTACTCCAGCCATTACACTACCGACGCCGTGACCCTATCCTAACACAAGCAAACTAACTTTGCTGAAGGGGTCAACGGGAACTAGTAGCTACGATTACTAGTATTTTTTGAAAGTAAAAAGTACTCGCCTGATAGCCATCGAAGTTGGCGACCCAGAGGTTACCATCGGTGTCAAGAGTCATGCCATCTGCGAAACCACTCAGCCCATGCTCCTTAAACACAAATATCTTCTTTGGATTCGCTGTAACACAGTACGAACAGAAAATTACTACGGTGAAGAAGCGAAAGGTGTATGTCAGGATCGTAACAAGTGCCTCTCGTCTCTGCCTATCCCGATGCGAGTATATACCTCTACTTATGTAAAATTACTAAATTAAAAGATGTTATGCACCACCCGTGTACCACTCCCACTAGTGGGTGGATTTGTGTATTTTCCCCGTACATCCACTATGATCTATCTACATTCGAATTCTGGTTGCATCCACAACTTGCGCTTTGGAGCCCGAGGTTCACTCTCCTACTTCTTCATTATTGCTTTACGGGAACGGTTGCCGTTTGACCCAAACACGAACGAAAGCCTGCGCCAGAGCCTCGACCATCAAACAGGTGTACCGGCGTGCAGGTAAGGTTGGCTCGACTCCAAGTGTCTAGGGAGGGCCCATAAACCCCTAATTTGGAAGAAACACGTCAAAATACTTACAAATATTGCCAGTGACGACATCATAATCGTATCTCCTGATGGCATACTCCAAGGAATCTGCGAAATAGAAGGCTTTCTCTTTTAGGTCCCAGCAGAGTCCGTTGGAGATGTCGATCTGCGTCTCCAGTTTGTGGGCAGTGCCGTCTGCGTCGATGCGGTACAAGGATCCTTTCTTTGGCAGGAACTTGCCTGGCTCTTGTTCATGTCCCATGGTACCTGTGACAATAATGAATAAAAGACATATCTACTACTTACTAGCGGACCTCTTCATCAGACTTCCGCTCTCTTGCTCCTACTTTTGTTTGTTTTGGATTTTATAAGAGCGGTCTGCAGTCTGATTCCCCAACCCCGAGAGGAAAACATGCGCCAGAGCCTCATCAGTCAATCAGCTGGTGAAGTTAGCTTGGACCCGAAGGATTGTATCTTGGAGTTAAAACCATCTTACTATGTAGGTCTATTATAAATGCTAAAGTTTACTTGGGTGGATCTGAATATTTATCACTCAATTACGCCAGAACGGCTGAACAGATCATGATCATCATCTTAGCGAGGCTCCTGGTTGCATACAAAGCTCTTACCCTGGAGCTCGGCGTTCGCTTACTCTTTCTTTTCCTTGATTTTACTTAGCCGTTTAGGCTCTTATGGAGCGACTGCTGTTTAACCTTCCAACCCTGAGAGGAAACCCTGCGCCAGAGTCCTGTCCGTCAATCACCAGGTCTGCCCGCTAGCAGGTTGGCAAGCTTGGCACCGACGACCACATACACCGATTCAATTTCAACCAAGTGTTACCCTCTAAGTTAAAAGAACATTACCATATCATCAATTACTCACCAGCAAACAGTCTCCCCTTAGGATCTGCCTTAGCATCATTGAACCTGTTCTGCGGGCTATCTTCGTCCACCTCAGCTACGGTCCTGACGACCTTCGCGGTGTTCACTCCTCCATCCCACTGAATTTCAACCACCTTACGGTTGAGCCCCACCACGAAGTGATGTTTCTTACCTTCCACAGGAATTATGAAGGTTGGCATACCATCTGAAATGTAGACCTTCCTGATCAACCATCATCATCATCAAAGTGTTAGTCCTGATGGCATGCAGAGCGTGTACTTTCGAGCCCGGAGTCCGCTTCCCTACCCTTTCTTTTGAATTTGTTTATCTTCTCTTTTGCGGGAGCAACTGTGGCATGACCATCCAACCACAAGAAGAAGCCGGCTCCAGAGCCTAGTCCGTTAATCAGCAGTTGTCTAAGCGAGTGATTTGTCATCACCGTTCGCATATTATAATAATTCACGATTGAGTTCCTCCTTCAAAAACTACTAAACGAATTTTGATGCAGTTTCTTCTTTGAGAGAGGTCTTGGTTACTTAAAATCTGCCATGTTTGATTGCAATTGGTTAGGTATAACCAGAAATATCTACCATAGATATCTATCTACTATAGATACCTACCAAAAAATTATAACCGACCTCCATTATCTACCATAAACAAAAATCATAGTTCCGCATTACACGAGTACCTACATATCCTGCCAATATTATGAATGTGACAATATATTTGTTTGGTTGTTACTTAAAGCAAAAACAGCCGGATGAATTTGAATTCTTAGGTCAGTCGGATTTCATACTGGAATAAAATGCGTTCAAATTCTACCAAACTGAGTTCAGTTTGACTATTTTCACTGGTGATAATATCCAACTTAGGTGGTGTAAGGATAGGCGGTACTATAAAGAGAGGTTTCTTATATTATATTTTAATCAATAAAATCTAACTTTGGAATTGGAAAAAGTCAAACGAGAGGATGGGATTTGAACCCGTAACGTTTCCGTTCTACGTAGAATACTCTCTGGTCTATATTCGTCTTAGGGCGATATGCCTACGCCCTCCCTTTTTCCAGGGGCAAGACGAGGACATCGTGGTTTCCAAACCCAAGGGGGCCATCTCGAAACCGGAGATAGTCTTGGATCAGCCCGGGTGCGAGGGAATTGCCTTTATGGGCTCCTTACATCTGAGGACCCGAGACGATCGGTTTTAGTCGATTCGAGTCCGACATAACCACCCCCGCGATATGCCTTCTTCTGATTGAAATGAAAGAACTGAAAGAAAAGTTAGTGTACCTACTAATTATTTAACAATAAAATTAAAAACCTACCCAACTTCGCTTTCGTGTGTTTCGTGGTGTCTGGCACGTACTTGTTGATGGTGTGGTCGAATATGCTCACGAAGTACAGCGCCTGGGCCCCGTGGTCCCAGTGTGGGCCCTCGCCTAGCCACACTGGCTCCGTCACTGGCTCCACTACTGGCGCCATCTACGGAATACAACGAAATAGCATAACACAATAACTTTTGTTTTACATCCCAGCGCAAATCCGGTTAGCATTCAAAGCTTGTATCTTTGAGCATGGAGTCCAATCTCCTACTTCGCCTTTTCATTATGGTTTCGTTGGCTTTTAAGGTAGCATCTAATGTCTGACCCCTTCAAGCCAACAGGAAACACACATTTTTACTTTTCACTTTATCATTCATTTACGTGTGGTGTAGTAGTTGCAGCATATAACTTGTTGAAACAGTGTTAACAAAATCATTGTAATAAATGGCGATAAGAAAAGAGCAGCGGTAATTTTTTATTGCCGTGTTTTTTTTCTCGCTGCCTTTGCCTTTTATTGCCTTGCGAATTTGGCAGTAAATGTAGACATCATAATCTTGCTGTTTATAAAATAAGAATATTACGCGGCGATAGCCTAGTGGTGTACGTAACGGACTGCCGAGACGAGGTCTCGAGTTCGATCCCCAGTCGCCCCGGGCACACACCTCTGACTTTTCGTAGTTATGTGTGTATTAAAAATGTTAATTATCGCTCGCTTAGTAATGTGCCCGGTAGATGGCAATAGGCTCGCCCCCTCTTACATTGGGACATAAACATAACTGGCGAATCGTGGGTACAGGGTATGTAGTACAAATCTGCCTACCCCTTCGGGGAAACAGGCGTTAACTTATGTTATGTTATAAGTAACCGCTCCGTGTGGATACAGGCGTGAAGTTCTGTTATGTTATATATGTTATGTATAAAAGTGTTACTTTGTGACCTTGAAGCTTGTTTGTTTGGTTAACCGCGCTACTCCCAGGAACTACTGATCCGAATTGTTAAATTTTTTTTTTGTTAGATAGCCCATTTATCGAGGCTGTTATCACGCTACTACCGAGGAGATACATGAATAACGGTATTTGATGAATTTGAAGTCCCCAGGAACGCGCGTACCTGCCTGCAAAAACCTGTTTATGGAATGGGCTGTGAAGCAGAGAGTAAGTGGGTACTGCTTCACAGCCCTTTCCATAAACAGGTTTTTAGGCAGTAGGGTTAGTGGGTAACCATGAGCGCAGGCCTGGGGGTGGCAGGTGAGGCCGCCTGTCACTCCAGCAGTAGCAGGCCAGGACGGTGGGGCGACTAGCGCCCCTCCCCCAAACCGGGGCAAGACGGGGACACTGTGGTTCCCAAACCCGAGGAGGTCCATCTCGAAACCGGAGATGGCCCATAGGGTCAGTCGGGGTGCGAGGGATATGCTCTATGGGCAACCTTACGCCCCGGCGGCGTCTTAAGACCCGAGAGGGCGTGCGGTTTTAGTCGGTTCAAGCCCGACATAACCACCCCCGCTAACCGGCGGGGGGGTATCCGAAGGGATTTCCTAACGAAAAAATAAGGGTAAGTGGGTAAGTAAATTGTTGCTATATTGTTGCTTTTTCCGATGCAAGTTTTGTTTTTTTTACAGCACGTTTAGTCCTTGTAATGTCTGTGCAAGCGTTTTGTATAAATAAACCGGTTTGGTATAAGGTTAAAATAGTGTCAAATTAAAAACAGTTCGGATACGAAACTAATTATCTGTGATTTATAAAACTACCCTGGCTTCGCCTGTTTGCAATTTGATAGCCCTTGAAAACTTATTTAGGATTAAATTATGCATTTAGTTTATATTGGCTTTCACTGGATCGAGTGCCGTCAGAACCCAAACCTCGAGGGGAAATCCATCGCCATCCATCAATCAACATGGAATCATGGTCGGGTCCTATAGACAAGGGTGTGGATCAACCTTTTCAATTATTGATCACGCGACAATGAAAGGGGAACTACCAAAACTGCAACACAAAACAAAATGGCGTCATGACAGTCCCTTTGTTTTTTTAATACAAAAACACCTCACCTGATGGAAAACTCTAAGAGAAGTCCAAATAAGTTGAATCGCATAGTATAGACGCAGTAATGATATCTTTACCGTGGTATAGATCCTACTAATATTATAAACGCGAAAACTTGTAAGTATGGATGGATGGATGGATGGATGAATGTTTGTTACTCTTTCGCGTAAAAACTACTGAATGGATTTTAAAAAACTTTACATCAGAATACCACATAGGCTACAATTTATAAAGATATTGTGTGAATTGTCCAAAATATGACGAAAGTGTCAAGCAAGTAGGAAAAAATCTACCATTTGCGAGCTATTCTGCGTGCGCTGCCAATACCGCTAGAGTTACACATAATGTAATGTATGATGGAAATGTTTATCCTGCTAATATTGTAAACGCGAAAGTTGGTATGTATGTATTTATGTATGTATGTATGTTTGTTGCTCTTTCAAGCAAAAACGGCTGAACGGATCTGGCTGAAATTTGGTACAGGGATAGACTATGCTCCGGAATAACACTTTTCATTTCACTTTCACTTTTCATCCCGGGAATAGGTTCCCATGGGTAGCGGGAACGGGATCAGAATTCCACGCGGGCGGAGCCGTGGGCAACAGCTATTAGATATATTTATGCATGGAAATGTCAATGATTTTATGAAGGTAAGTATATTAAAGACAAACTGTTAGAACAAAAATTGTGTCGCGGTCCGGGGATAAGGCGGGATGTTGCGGGAATGGAGGCGAGCTCCGGGACATTCTAGTAGTAGGTACTATAGGTACCTACCTACATAGAAGCAAGCCGGGACGGCGGGGCGACTAGCGCCCCTCCCCCAAATCGGTGCAAGACAGAGACACCGTGGTTCCCAAACCCGAGCCATCACGAACCCGTCGATGCCCCAGGGTCAGTCGGGGTGCGAGGGATACGATCTATGGGCAACCTTACACCCCGGCGTCTTAAGACCCGAGACGGCGTACGATTCTAGTCGGTTCAAGCCCGACATAACCACCCCTGCTGGGCGGCGAGGGGTATCCGAAGGGATTTCCGCACGAAAAAAAAAAGAGGTTTAAAAATACGATCATAAATTAAAATAGTTGAATATAGATAAAATTTACCATTCGATGTGACGAGAGGACGAACATAACAATATTAGTAATGCACGGCAACTTGTAACTTATAAATATCCGGTCCATGGTGCTTGCTTCTTTAGACTAAGCTCTAATAAGAATTACTTAAGTTTTTATCGACGACTGCACGAACTTAGAGTTTTGTATCATAGGAATATGGACTTGGAATATTGGAAGTGTTTATTTTTTAACAAGTTTTTATGATTTTACTTGCCATTACGGTTTCATTTGTGACCCCAAAATGCTGGTTACGTCGAAAGAGTAGGTATATAGAACCATCATTAGGCCTTTTTTTACATTACTGGTGTTATTTGTGACCCCAAAATGCCTGTTAGGTCGAAAAGGCAGGTCCATAGAACCATCATGAGGCCTGTTTTTTACACGGCAGTGAAGCGTGGCTGGTGCTAAAGCGACACGAGCAGCAGCTGCGTGTAGCGGCAGCCTTCGCGTCCATGACATCGCAGATAAAATGCTGAAGAGAGGCATTTGTTGATGTGGCCACGGTATGCGGCAACCGCCTGACTGCGTGGGAAACATATGTCAGACCATGCTGCCTTCGTCGAGTCCTGTTGGGCCGAGAAGCTCTGATTAACGTCGTGGAAGATGTCATGCGTGTTAATGGTCTCACTACCATGGATGTCGAAGACCGTGCGAAATAGAGGAGTAAAAGCAGGAAGGCGCGGGCCCCGGACTCTGAGGCGAGAGCCTCGGATGCGACCAACATGCATGTGTAGCCGAAAGTCAGGTATTCGTCATTTGACCTTTACAGGAAAGGCATCAATTAACTTATATGTAGGTACCTATTATATTTGAATTTTTGTCCAAAACACAGACTGGTTTTAAGCATGTTTTCGTTATCATCAAACCATGTCTTGTTCTTTTATTAATTACTTCAAATTAAACGAATAAATGAGTAATAAATACAGGCTTCGTACAAGATAACTGTCATGATCAAATTAATGATATATTGAAAAAAGGGGACTTCAAAAGCACTTGAAACCGGTCAGTTTGCTTTTTCATGAAAGCTATAAAGACAGTGGAGGAAGCTCGTGAAGTTTATAAAGACCGAAGCAGATGGCGGGCTGTTGTCTCTGCCTACCCTGGAGGAAGATAGGCGTGAGTATATGTAGGCACCTATTTGTTTTTCAATCTGGAGAACTAATTACTACTCGACATAAATTGCAGAGATTATAATAGGTATTGTTATCAATGTTATCGGATAAAACATAGTTGTAATCATAATAATGGAACCTTGATGTAAGGAGTTGCTACGACGGTACTGTGTACATTCTCCCAACTATGTTTTTCGGTAATAGAGCACGTCTGTTGCCGTCAATAATATTTTTTTACGGAACTAATCATACCCAAATTTCCACTAAGTATTATAATTCTTGCGAGCGCGTGGGCCGCCGCTGCTTCCTGCGAGCATGTAATGCTCGAGAAGGAGATGGCGGAGCGAGCCCGGGAGAGATTTAAAACGCTCCCGGCCCGCCGAGTCCGTAACATGCTCACCGCGCGTCTTAGGCGCATGAGCACAGGCCTGGGGGTGGCAGGTAAGGCCGCCTGTCAGCCCAGCAGAACCACCGGGACGGTGTGGTAACCAGTGCCCTCACCCCCTTTCCGGGGCAAAATGGGGACACCGAGGTTCCCAAACCCGAGGGCGCCAACTTGCCCCGGAGATGGCCCAGGGTTCGTGGGAAATGCTTTATGGGCAACCTTACACCCCGGCGTCTGAAGATCCGAGACGGCGTGCGGTTTTAGTCAGTTCAATCCCGACATAGCCGCCTCCACTGGCCGGCGGGGCGGTATCCGAGGGGATTTCCGCACGCAAAAAAAAGGTGTTATAATTCTTGTACCCCAGTATCAACAGTAGTGTCCCACAAACGCAACGAGTACCTAATACTAGGAACCCTCATCGACATTAATCATTAGTAAATTCTAGGAGTTAGATATACAGGGCGTACCGCGGCTATGCCTCGTGGAGGAAAAGTAGGCTAGGTATCTTAAATAATGTAGATGTAGATAGACAATATTACTGAAAGAAGACTTCATTTTGATTTTAAAAACAATTTAAACTGCATTCAGTACACTAGATGATGTCCAACACTGGCTGACGGATTGTGTCAAGTTTCGGAGCCAGACACAACATAAACGAGACGACCTCTGTGGCGTAGCGGTAGTGCATTCGACTGCTAAGCCAAAGGTCGCGGGTTCGATTCCCGCTCAGTGCAAATATGTATATTTGCATTGGTCTGGGTGTTTCTATGTATAATATGTATTTATTTACAAAAAAAAAAGTATTTAAGTATGTTTATCCGCATTCTAGAACCCATATGACAAGCTCTGCTTAGTTTGGGTCTAGATGGCGTTGTGTACTTTGTCGTACAATGTAAAAAAACAATATATTAAAAAAAACGTCCGTGCGATGTGGGTGTATTTTCAAGTATTCTGGGGAATCTCACCTCTGATGTTGCTCGAGATCAGTTTCAGTTGTTTTCTCACCAACGACTCTGTGCTACCACTCTAGCGTAAGTGCAATAGTGATTGTAAATAAGGTACGATGAGCCTAACATACTATACTATGTAGCAAAAGCCTCTATGAAAATAAAGAAAAAAAACTGCATTCAAAGATTTTCGACAACTTGATTGCCACACTCGGTAATCGAAACGGCTAAAATCCAAAAAAATAACAGTACTTTTACGGAATCAATCAATACTGTCAAACATAAGAATCAAATCTCCCAAACAAACATGGTGAATTAAATAAAAGGATATCCAGCCATGCAATGTAGACATAAAAATTTATAGCCCGCGGTCAAAAATTTTGGTTCGGTTGATACCGCTATGGAAGTGACTGCGCCGTCTGACCTCCCAGACCTGAGAGGAAAGCCTGCGCCAGAGTTCCTCCGTCAATCTGCAGAAGTACCGGCCTTCAGATAAAGTTGGTTTGGGCCTCCAAGATGTTGCTGAGACCTTAGATATACCAGTGTTGAAGCTATATTGCTTTAAGATTTTTGATATAAGCCTGTTTTTGTTAACCCCCGACGCAAAAAGAGAGGTGTTGTAAGTTTGTCGTGTCTGTCTGTCTGTGGCTCCGTAGCTCGCGAACGGATGAAGCGGGCGAGTGTTTTTAGACATGTTTGATGAAAATCGGTTGAGTCGTTTAAAAGTTGTGGGGAGTGAAAGCGGGGAAGAATTACGGAATGTGTGTAAATATAATCGAGTGGGGTCTCAAATGAAAGCACGTCATGTGAACATTACAAAACAATATGTTCAACGTAAATCGGTTGAGCCCTGAAAAAACTCTGGGGGTAAAATACCCAATATCTGCAAATATATGTGTCGGGGGTATTTTTTAATTTTAAATTTATATATTATTCTTGTCTTCATATTAGCTACTCGGTGTTGTATCATAATAAGATTTAGATTATTGTAGCTGTTTATTTAGTTCATAACAAATGTAAATGCTAGCAACGTTGCATATTGTTGCTTCATGTTTTTATAATTTTGAATTCGAATACATAACTAAGGTAAATAGAACTCGTGGTTGAATGGTAACCCAAATGGGTGACAATTCTTAATACATTGGTACCCCTCAGTGCCTCGGAGAGTATTCTAAGCCGTCGTTGGTCCCGGTTGTTTTACGAACATCTGTAGCAGTCGTTAGGGGCCATTCATTTATTACGTAAGACTGTTTTTGATAGTTTTTGACTCCCCCCTCCCCCTTTATAAGAAAAAATAAGAATACAAAAGAAGAAAAAAGCCGCGGTAGCCTAGTGGTATGGGTAATGGACTGCTGAGACGAGGTCTCGGGTTCGATCCCAGGTTTTATCATGGCACACACCAATGACTTTTCGATGCTTTTTCGAAAAGCATCGAAAAGTCATTTGAAAAGTTATATGTGTATTTATCGCAGGCTTATAAGTGCCCGGTTAATGGCAATAGGCTAGCCACCTATTACATTGGGACCTAAACATAAACTGGCGAAATGTGGGTGCTAGCACCTCTGCCTAACCCTTCAGGGATATAGGCGTGAGTTTATGTTATGTTATGTTAAGAATACACTGACCCCCCCCCCCCCCCTGTGTAATATTAATTACGTAAGAATCTAAAGGATAAAACGAATACATGTTTGGTTTATTGTAATGTTTATTTTTCAAAGTAACAATTTTTAGGAATGTTTATTTGTGCATACTCGTAGCTAAACACATCCGAGCGCACTTCGGCACTCGCGCGGTTGCCCGCGCTTTTAGGTATAATTTTAACTTTGCGCATTTTTGTGATCTTACATAAGAACTAACAAGACTCTCTCCCACCCCCTTGTAAGAAAAAATAAGACATGGTCGACCTCCCTCCCCCCTAAATCGTCTTACGTAATTAATGAATGGCCCCTTATGGGTAGTTGGAGCTGGACAAGTGTGTAAAGTTTGTGATTACCGCTGAGGCGCTATTGAGGCCCGACCCGTAAGGCGAGGGTCTAAAAAGAGCCGAAGACGGTAATCAACAATACAAACGTGTATCATACGACGTTTTTTAATACACTTATGAATAATATAATACTAAATAAAATAAAAATAATTTTATATCATATATCAAAAATTTGTTTATTGAAACAATTAGTGATTGTGCAGTTGGAAAAGTTATAAACTGTTTTTGATGGCATAGAAGTTTCATTATATAAATTATTGGAGCTCTAAAAGTCCGACAACTTTTGCTAAGTACAGTAACTTCGATATCGCAGTCGCTTCTGTCGCTTCACGGAAATTATCGAAATTCAGCCGTTTCGTAGTTAGTCTGAAATCCGACCCCAAGTTAGGAATAGGTTAGGAGGATGATAACGCAAGAGGAGCTGCGGTATTAGTGTATAGATACTTACGTCATCAAAACAATTACAACACAAGCACTTAGATAGGCACAATAACAACTGTACCAGAGTCAAACGTATCATTGTTATTATACAGTTACGAGATATCTTATCTTATCTGAAGCCCATCGACACTGTATAATATGGTATCATCAAATTATCTCACTATTTTAAGATTATTATAACTATAACTTTCCACTGGTTTTGCTTAGTGTAACTTGACTGGCTGAATTTCGACTGTTTAAAACTAAGTCGCATTTCCACGAGACGGTTTCTATAAACCGGGCTGGCAAACCATGTCCGGTTTACAGTCTTTGTCTAAGGTACGATTGACATCGAACGGCGCGCATGGGTCTGGACTCTGGACGGACAGCATTTTACAATGCGGTAATAGTACATTACGATATTAGTGCGTAAAGATGGTTATAACATGCGAGGCGGAATTTTAGCCCGAGCCGTAGGCGAGGGCGTAATTGAGTCGAGCATGTTATAACCAATACGCACGTATATCGTACGACGTTTTTTAACACATTTGCGAGGAAACAGAAAAAATAACATTTTATATTTTGTTCATTTTTAATTATTGAAACAGTTAGTGAAATTAACAGCGCGCTAGCGCTGCCTACTGACTGGCGCCGCGCGGCGATTAGTTCGAAATTTGAATAGCAACAGCGCGCTGCTCACTAGCTGGAGTCGTGCGGCGGCGATCAGTTCCATATTTGAAATGGCAAATAATACTGTTATGGAATTTGTATGGACTATAACTTAACTATTTGCTTTGGTAACACACGCGTTTGTTATGACCCGCTTTACATATTTAAAACCGGTGGAATTACATCAGCTTTACGAGCAAGGGTGTTAAAAAGGCAATTGAAATGTGTAAAGAGGAATTGAAATTTATAAGTAATTCCGTCACATTCACACTCAGCGATTGTTGAACGGCTCCATATGGTTACATATCATTGCAACTACACTTGTCTAAACTAATTTCAACATAACTACGGTCGATTCACATAATAATATGTTCATAACGCATTTGACGGCCCTGTGGCGTAACGGTAGTGCATTCGACTGCTACGACGGGGGCGCGGGTTCAATTCCCGCTCAGTGCAAATATGCTTTTTGCATTGGTTTGGATGTTTCTATGTATAATATGTATGTATTTACAAAAAAGTATATAAGTATGTTCATCCGCATTCTAGAACCCATAACACAAACTAGTGAAACTATGTTTACTTTGGATCTAGAAAGCACTGTAGAATGTCATAGAATATTGGTTGATTCGACTACTGTTCTATTCGCCTAAGTTTGATTGAACTAAAATCAATTACACTAACGAACGATTCAACTAATGGTATTTTGAGCTATTGGATATTTCAACTATGTTTAAAAACTTACGAGGTCGCCTACGGTTTATGATTACTGCGCGCTGGATTTATTTCTAAAGTGGTGGGTAGTTACAAAATTACAATGGTAGCAGTGTCAATGAGATATTATTTTAAATTGACCACTGATTTCGTCTATTAGTTATAACAAACATCTGTGAAACGACCGTAGGTATTTTAAACAGTAGGTCATTAGAGCGCAGTAAGTTTGAAAATAGTTATAATAAATTTAGTTGTAGTGATATGTAAAAAATGAAGCGGCGATAGCCCAGTGGCGTATGTAACGGACTGCTGAGACGAGGTCTCGTGTTCGATCCCCAGTCGCCTCGGGCACACACCTCTGACTTTTCGTAGTTATGTGTGCATTAATAAATGTTAATTATCGCTCGCTTAATAATGTGCCCGGTAGATGGCAATAGGCTCGCCCCCTATTACATTGGGACCTTAACATAACTGGCGAATCGTGGGTGTGTAGTACACCTCTGCCTACCCCTTCGGGGAAACAGGCGTTAACTTATGTTATGTTATATGTAACCGCTCCGTGTGGCTCTGAACGGCTTCGGACAGACTTCGCAATAGATAACCGGCTCCGTCGGCATACGTAGCCTCACCTGGATTGAGGGGCAATGCTCTGGCGCAGGCTTTCCTTAGGGGTAGGGAGGGCAGAGGCAGTCTCACCCAAAGCAGTACAAGCCAAGCGGTACGGTGTAAAACCGGACCGTGTAGAAACCGTCGAGTGAAAATGCTCTCTTATAGGCATCGACGCAATTTCAGTAGTACCGAGGCGCATAATAATAAATTGACTGTAAAACATGTTTTGGTTTCAAATCAACGTTATTTCAGTCAATTTACATAAACAGGCTGTTTCACCATAAGTACTTTATTGAAATAAAACTATTTTTAACGGATTCTATCGCGGTTTATTTGATGTTATTTTATACTTTACATTGATCCCGACGTTTTGGTTGTTTTCAGCAGCCATGGTCACGGGGAGACTAAAGATGGTTGTTGTCTTGTAGTTTGAAGTGAAAGTTATCTCAAAGTACCCGAACTATGTTGAATTGTGGGTGTTACTATTTACGCAGAATGAGCTCACAGTGTCATGAAGTCTTGTTGTATTTCTTTTTCATTTCAATGTGTAACATTCGCGTAAACTTCCGACAGTATCATAAGTACTTTATTCGAAAATAGTAAGTTTAAAATTAAGTACCTATACGAAATAATTTTATGGAGGCTTTTTTTTTGCATATTCAAATAAGAAGTTTTCGAAAATATTATGGTCTTGACACGTCTATTACCCATATGGTAAATAGTTTACGGCAGCGTCTTAAGTGGGAGAAACTTGCAAAATGAATGTCGCTGTTTCCATCCCGTGGGGCCACTTTTTTAAACGAATTCCCAGTTTCCCGCAGTGGGAGCAAAGTCGGTAGGGGATAGCGCAAATAACCCGTCATTTGTACCTACACAAGTATACATGTTTGGAACTTGTCACTTATGTGAAAATATATAAGTTACTAGTTTCCTGATCCGTCTTAGACCCGAACATCGCATTTATGAAATTCGATGTTCGGGTTCGGGGACGACAGAACTATTTTCGGATATGTTCGGGGAGTTTGTCTGGGCATTATCAAGCCGGTCACGTCTGATACGACTTCACACGCTGCTGAAGGTAGTTTGAGGGTGAAGTCTGAGAGTGACGGTCTCGATAGATGCTTTTTCATGTTTCGTTCAAATGATCCGGGATTGTAGAAATACGAAAACACGTGTAAATATAAATATATTCTACGACATTCTACACAGCGCTTTCTCGACCCAAAGTAAGCATAGTTGAACTAGCTTGTGTTATGGGTTCCAGAAAGCGGATAAACATACTTATATACTTTTTTTTGTAAATATATACTTACATATTATACATAGAAACACCCAGACCAATGCAAATAGACATATTCATGCATATATTGCACTGAGCGGGAATTGAACCCGCGCCCCCTGTAATAGCAGTCGAATGCACTACCGCTTCGCCACGTGTGCTGGTAAAGACCTCGAAGTTTTTATGGTACGGCAAAGAAAAGAGGTGAAAAAAAAAATACTTTACACAAACTTATTTAAAGCTACTCATTGAACTATAGGTACACTTTTATGTCTATTTGTATTGGTCTGGGTGTTTCTATGTATAATATGTATGTATTTACAAAAAAAAAAGTATATAAGTATGTTTATCCGCATTCTGGAATCCATAACACAAGCTAGTTAAACTATGCTTACTTTGGGTCTAGAAAGCGCTGTGTAGAATGTCGTAGAATATTTATTTATTATTTATTATTATAAGTCGAAATTGTGCATTCTCCGTTATTGTTGCGGTCTCGCTATTTATATGCAAATCGCAATAAAATTCAAGAATGTTGATATTGGCATTTGCCACTTATGGTTCAAGTCCGACATAACCGCCCCCGCTGGCCGGCGGGGGGGTATCCAAAGGGATTTTCGCACGAAAAAAAAAAGGTATGTAATATTAGGTCCACGAGATGTTTTATTACTCATATCTCTGGAAAGAACGACCCACTGACATTTTATTCAACGTTTTAATCTCGTTTATAAGGTTCGGTATCGGTTTCGGCCGAAACTATACACAGAAACGAACCTTCGGTATCGGTTTCGGCAGAAAATGTGAGACAGACTAACATTTTTAATCCTCAAAACATAGACAAACAAAGGGACGGGACTTTCTTTTCAATATCGTCGAATCTCATGGACAACGCTGGAATCTGTTTCTCTATAGTTTTAACGTCAGCTCTGAACCTCATCGCAGCTGAATCTGGTTGTATATATGGCTCATCGTATTTATACGTGATAAAACTTCTCGTGTTCTGTGCGTCGACTTATTTCTTTTGTATCTTGTAGACAATTTTCAAATTTGGCGTCTATATAACGCCATTGAGAAAGCCCGTGATCTCAATAAACCTAGTATTGTCAGCACCCCAACCAGTTACCATTACCATTTTTGGTAGAAATTTGATGACACAAATTTGTCACAAAATTCGGCCGGGTGGGTACCACTGTGCACGATTGCGAAAAACCCTCCATAGTAATCCAATTTCGGTTTGATTGCGTTCAGGGGTCAGCAAGTGCATAGCCGGGCAGGGGGGTTGTGGTCGCAGCACTAGTGGGACCGGTGGGGGTCACGCGGTGCTGCGACGACAATCCTCTTCTGATGAGGCCGTCAAGCTGAGTGCCACCATTGTTAACATGGTACGTGTATGTAATGGTGACCCTCTTTCCTGAGACTTCACCTTCAGCTTACCATCAGGAGAGGTGAAGTCAAATTGACGTGCCCTAAATATAAAAAAAAAACAATAGTTATTTAACTGGAAGCCCCCTCTACAATGAGTCAGTTCCGGAGGTTATTTTTAGAA
Organism: Cybosia mesomella; assembly: GCA_946251805.1. Taxonomy (NCBI): domain Eukaryota; kingdom Metazoa; phylum Arthropoda; class Insecta; order Lepidoptera; family Erebidae; genus Cybosia; species Cybosia mesomella. Next base: position 1,063,927 of record OX276403.1, on the reverse strand, counting down.
TCCAATTTACATATTTGCCACCAGTAGGTTATGTATATATGCGTCGGTAGCTTAGTGGTTAAGGAGTTGACCCTACTATCGAAAGGTCCCGGGTTCGAATCCTGGTCATTCCACACCGGTGTGAACCCACTCCTACCACAAGCAATTTAGCTTAGCTGGAGGGGTTAAGGGGAATATTAGTAATTTCGGTTACTAATATTCTTTAAAAAAAATAACAAAATCTCAAATTTGCCGCACTAAGCGTATACAAGTATGTAAGCTCCTTTATTGCAATCCTCATAATTAAGGACGGTTTTAACACTCATTGGGCTATAAAAAAGAGCCTCCATGGAATCCTGCGGTTGTTTTTTCTGGCAATTATGGTATTGCCACTTTCTGACAAATAAAGCTACACGAGAGGCCCTGGCCATGGCCCTTTGATTTTTTCAGTATAGTAGTGCCGAACACCTATTCCGTCCTCGACATACTTCAGGATGCTTTAGGCACAGCGCTAGAAAGTTCTGTCACGCCCGGTACGCAGCCTGAAAACAAAAGTAACAATCTTGAAATTTGGTACGAAGTAACGTCTTATAGTATAGATAAAGGAAAAATTGCGAAAACCGTAAATTTTTAGTTACATCATATAATAAAAAATGTTATAATGTTATAAATTTCATTTTGCAACAAAAATACCATAACTATGACTCGATTGTCGTGATGGGTGAACTTGTACTTATTACCTACAGGTTTGTACGGAACCCTCGGTGTGCGAGTCCGACTCGCACTTGGCCGGTTTTTTTTTACATATTATTGGAAATTCATTTGTTATCTAACTAAAATTGAATCGCTCAATTTCTTGTCAAGCGTTAATGTTGAGAATGACTTGATCGAATTGGATGATATCTTTATTAGATTGATAAGTTATGTTGATAAATCGTAAATGTCACGAGAAGGGTTATAAGAACGAAACCTTTGGAAACTTTTCACATAAGTTGGCAACCGGGTGACGCCCGGGGCGAACAATTAAATTATCATTTACTAGCTGCTGCCCGAGGCTCCGCCCGCTTGGAATTCTGATCCCATTGCCGCTTCCAATTGGCCCCTATTAGGGATAAAAAGTGGCCTATGTGTGTGTGTATTCTAGACTAGAATTTATCCCCGTACCAAATTTCAGTCAGCCAATTCAGCCGTTTTTGCGTGCAAGAGTAACAAACATCCACACTTACATACTTTCGCGTTTATGATATTAGTAGGATGCACTGAATCCATTTATACTTTTAATAACTGACTTGCAATTAACTTAATTGATATTTTAATGTCCTTCTGTACAATCACGGTACTGTCTGCCTTATGTACTATAATGTATAATATACTGCCTTACCGTGAGTTTAATACCCGATGAGCTCGAGGAGACGGACTTATAATTATTGGTGTATTATGGAGGTCCGATTCCATACCTACAAACATGATTAATATTAGATCACAAATTTTATGCAAGCCCATATCAAATAACAAGGAGAGAGAGGTAAACTTGCAATGTATACCTACGTATGTTCGGGTCAAATCTTGCAACTAAATTTTAAAGCAGTTATCCTAAATCCATTACAGTTAAATTTTGCATACATGCATGAGTACCAGGGACGCATTTTACACGGGTCCAGCTAACATATCTCGGTCTGCAGTGAAAAAGTCGAGAACAACTTGTGTCTGAAATCGAGACTACTCTCACAAGAGTGTCCGATTGGGGCGGACTAAACCTGGACCAATTCAACCCCACTACAAAGTCAAAGTCAAAAACCATTTATTCTGTATAGACCATTAATACGGAACTTACAAAACGTCATAAAAAATTTAATCTAATGTTTGGCAAATGGACCACCGGTTCGAAACGCGGCCCTGTCCTGAGAAGACTTGGTCTTTTTTGGTCTTTTTACAAGCATATTTACTTAACCTAAGTACAATATTTCATTTGAGTAGCATAGAGAGAGAGCAAACAGTCCATATCCAAGCTTGTTTGTCGTCTAAATAGTCTTGAATTTTATAATAGCCTTTTTGGCAGAGTTTACTTTTAATTTGGCTTTTAAATTTATGAAGAGGTAGATTCTTCATTTCACTAGGAAGCTTGTTGTAGAAGCGTATACAGTTACCCTGAAAGGAATTACTGATCTTGTGGAGTCGACTATTACAAACCATAAGATTGTTTTTATGTCTAGTATTTACGTTATGTATATCACAAAGCCTTAAAAAATTGGAAATGTTTCTTCTAACATACAAAAGATTTTCAAAAATATATTGGGAAACTACAGTTAGAATGTTTATTTCTTTGAACTTTTCTCGGAGGGAGACTCTTGGGCCCGACTTATAAATTGCCCGCACCGCCCGCTTTTGCAGTACAAAGGTTGTATTTAAATCTGCGGCATTACCCCAAAGGAGAATGTCGTAGCTCAGAAAACGCTAAGAAAACCCCATTTATTACCCTTACCGTCTTCAAAAGTATCGGGATCCTCGGTGTCGATATCTCAGCGAAGCCCAGTACCGCAGTCACCTGGAAAACAAGGTCAAGTTGGCATCGAAGAAACTTGGAGTGCTCAACAGGGCGTAGCAGTTCTTCACTGCGGAGCAAAGACTTAAGTCGCAAGTCCGGCCCCAGATGGAGTACTGCTGTCACCTTTTTGCCGGAGCACCTTTTTTTTTTTTTTTTTTCGTGCGGAAATCCCCTCGGATACCCCCCCGTCGGCCAGCGGGGGCGGTTATGTCGGGTTTGAACCGACTAAAACCGCACGCCGTCTCGGGTCTGCAGACGCCGGGGTGTAAGGTTGCCCATAGAGCATATCCCTCGCACCCCGACTGACCCTGGGCCATCTCCGGTTTCGAGATGGCCCCCTCGGGTTTGGGAACCACGGTGTCCCCGTCTTGCCCCGGTTTTGCCGGAGCACCTACATACCAACTTGATCCGTTCGACTCGGTGCAAAGACGGGCGATAAGGATTGTCGACAATCCCATAATTACCGGCAGTGTAGAAACTCTCATCCTTAGGAGAGATTTTGCCTCTCTGTGTGTTTTCTACCACCTATATAGTGGGGTGTGTTCAGAAGAATTGTTTGATATGATGCCCATGGCCATGTTCTATCATCGCACCACTCGCCACAGACAGGGAATTCATCCTCACACTTTGCGACCGGAAACGATGCGTACAGCTTATACAGTAAAATGTTGCCAGATGATTATGTAATATTTGTTTTCTGTAATATATATCTATTACACATATATTTGGTTCCTTTCATTGTATTAAAATTGTAGGTATGTTTTATGTTTTGGATAAATTTTGTAGAAATGGTAGGGACTTTTGAAAAAGGAACTCGGCGCATAGCGTCGGTGGCGAGGTACATTTATTACTAGCCGACAGGGCCCCCGCTAGCCCTGTTGGCCAGCGGGGCGGTTATGTCGGGCTTGGACCGATTAAAACCGCACGCCGTCTCGGGTCTTAAGACTCTGGGGTGTAAGGTTGCCTATAGAGCATATCCCTCGCAACCCGATTGACCCTGGGCCATCTCCGGTTTCGAGATGGCCCCCTCAGGCTTGGGAACCACGGTGTCCCCGTCTTGCCCGGTGTAGGGGAGGGACGCTAGTCGCCCCACCGTCCCGGCCTGCTTCTGCTGGGGTGACAGGCGGCCTCACCCGCCACCTCCAGGCCTGCGCTCATGGAGGACAGAGGTCGTTAAGCGAGCTCATATGCGTACCTAATATATTACACTACTAATTTTAAATGCATGCTTGTATGGAACATTCATCCTTATGGAGTGAAATTATTTCTTTCTTGCATACATAGTTTTTCAAATCTTCGAAGCACGTACCTGAATACCGTGGTTCATCTTTATATGAACTGAAGCTATCTTCGTTCCTTCAAGATGTTATTTTGTCTTTGGAACAGCTAAAACCTCCATTCCTTTGCCGTATACGCAGACAGTTACCGATGAACTATTAAAAAAAAATGTTTAAAATGTTTCGTGTCTATACCATTCAAGAGTGACTGTCAATTTTTTTTTTGCTTTTCAATAGCATATTAACAATACTCTTCGAGATGTAACTTACGTGAGGTTATTTAAAAAAGTTTTACACACCTGGTACATTCCACAAGATTCATTCCTTGGACATCAGCTACATCAGTGTGCATTTGATTCACATAATTGCATTCTATTTCATCATCAGATATCCTGAATCGCAGTATCGTAATTCTCTGATCTATCGACACGGATAACAGACAATCATCTACCAAACATAAGCCAGTTATCTGCGAGCTGTGATAGCTTGAGCTATTCCAAGTATTTAATACTTTTAGAGAGTCCAAATTATTCTGGTCTGGAATTTCTAGTAGAATTAAATGTATGGCGTTATCGTCACCACCTGTTCCTATAAGAACTTGACTATTACCAATAGTTGTGGATACAAAGCTGTTGATACCAGATTTGTTAGTTTGTGTGGTAAAAAATGGTGTTAATTCTTTTTCAACTATATTTGTAACATCCCAAAAAGTGATGTCTCCTTTCGTTGTACAAGTCACAAGTACATCTTTATTAAATATGTTAATACAGTTTGTCTTTAATATACATGTAGTATGATACTTGGATGCCTTTAGAACGTCAAATTTCTTTCCATATTCTTCGAAAGAAAACACTCTAAGATATGAATCAGAACATCCCACAAAAATATAGAACTTCTCTTTATCTTTTAGAATGTCTAGATCCATGATTCTCATTTCTGGATCGAAGTCTACGTAACAGTTCTTCCACGGTTGATTCCCTTTTCTCTCTTTATCTGTACCTTTTATTAGATAATCTATCAATTCTTCAGACACTACACCAATTTTAGAATTTTCATCCACAATTTTAACTTTTTTAACGCAAATCTGAGCTCTTCCACCAGCTGATATAAGAAGAAATGTGTTGCGATTTACAAAATACGTCTTCAAAGTTCTGATACTCGATAAATGTCTGAAGGAAACTTCATCTTGGAAATTCATTGCTGCATCTATGCTAGCAATTCTTAGTGTTGTGTCTTCCCCACCAGATATGTATATCGTGGCATCTTTTACGTTATGCGATTTTAAGCAGTTAATCTCCTTCGCATGCGATCCATTTATAATATTCTTAGATATTATCTTACTTAATTCAAATGTTGTTACATTTATATCGGAATCTTTTACATAAACTAGCTTTATAATTACGTCAAATTTATCATTTACTTTGTCAATATATCTGATAGCATCGAAAGACCTATGCCCTCCACCACAAGGTATTTCTAAAATTTTGCTATTTTCTTTAACATTGTACACAACAAAAACCCTTTCCTGAAACCCACAAACTACATTCTGATCTTTGTCTAAAAACTTTTCTACCCATGCAAAAGGTAAATCTTTACTATGCATGAATTTAAAACAACCGTTATTATTACTGAAGTATTTTATACTATGATCTCTACCAGTAGAAATAATGCCTTGTTCTGTAAAGGTTAAAGACCTTGGGCCATACCTTCCATGGATTTTACTAAAGCTTTTGATGGGGTTGACATGCCCTTTAATAAAAACATGTATGTTGCCACTTCTGTCACCGACTACGAAATATTTTTTACTATAATCTATTGCAGCAGCTGTTAGTAACCCTTCTTTACAAGGTGGTAGATCAAAATCGGCGTATTTTTCGATATTGTTATTATTTGAAGCAAATACAGTAATATGACCATCATTTGCGCTGAAAACTATATGTCTATTACCAGCCCAATGCATAGATAAAACTCTTCCTAAATTCAGTGTAACATCAACTAATTTAATAATCACAGCATCCTCTTTACATGTTTCTACAAAGACATCTAGTTTGCCCGTCATATCAGCTACCGCTATTAGTTGCTTGCAAGACGAAACCGCTAGCAACATATATGTTGAAGGATGTCTCAATTCATGGACAGTTTTATTTTTGTGTATAAAATCATAATATATCAAATTATTCTCATCTGTAATAACTAAATTTCTTCTGGCAGTAAATTCAACTATTTTTGGGGTGGCAACATTAATATCAATAATTTCATTTCGTGAATAATTTGTGGCTACGGTCAAAGGATGTAGTGTAACACCACAATCTCCTCCACCGGTCACTAAATGATCACCATCAGAGTCAACTGACCATATACACCCATTCTGATGGGTTACAGTTTTTTTTTTTAGATTTCCTTCATAGTCCCAATAGCATATAGCTGAGTCTTCGCCTATAGAAATGATTAAATCGTTGGTTATACAACTTCTCATAACCCTAGCTAAGTGGCCATATATTTCATGCTTACAAACAATATTGATGGTTTTCCAATAGTTTATTGAGTCATATGGGTGTGACGGAGTGGTGTTTGGAGCCCAAATACGGACTGCTCTGTCATCAGATGTGGTGACTATAATATCCTTTTCCGGTTTACATGATATTGAGAATATTACACCCTGAAAAAGATAATATATATTTAATGGTAGTCATATAAAGTAGTGCCATTACTGTCAACATATATATTTTCATGCCTGTATTTAAATCTGAAGCTGGAACATATTTTAATATGCGGATTACAAGTGGTAAAATAGTAACTCTTTTGTAGACATTTTGTACTGCATGGAATAATACTAACGCCTTAATGTGGTTCTCTACTATCTAGAAAGTAATATTTTACTAAGTACAATAATTTTAATTATTTAACACTAGCTGTTTCCCACGGTGACGTTTTAAAAGTTTTCGTTGTTTAAAACCTAAAAAAAATATTATGAAATGTGGTGCAGCCATTCAGGAGTTATACACCTACATACATTTTGGCAATTTTTTTCTTAATATAGAAGATTTGTAACATCAGGCAGGCTGTTTGCTGTAGAATAGTGTGTTTAGAAAACCGGAAATAATGTACCTTATGACCTTTCAAGTAATGCAGAGGCTGGTCATCACCACATTTGTGAATAATAATCTCGGAAAACACAGTACCAGCCATCACTAAGATATCATCTTGCAATGGTAGGAGTAGTCCACTGTACAGGATTGAGTTGTCCTTGCTTGCATATTGTGATAATAGTTCAAGAGTTTTGGTGTTCCATTTCTGTGACATTAAATAATTGTTATCATTATATTACTAGGAATTCAGTGCAGGGTGCAACTGAATAATTTTAGCTGAGCGAGCCGGACTCTTACTTGAAAATAAGATATGTTACTACGGTCGCGCGCTTAGCTAATGCCGCGCGCTCGTGAAACTATTTTCAGGTGATTATTCCTCAATGGTCCACACTATCATCGTGGCAAATTTGGTCAAGACCGCGCGAGTGGTTAAGGAGGAGTTCAGCCACCAACAAATGACTATGCCGCGTATAAGAGCTTCGCTCGCTCGGCTAAATTAGTTTCGTTCATGTATCACTATAATTATCTTGTAAAAGTGAATATGCTATTCGCTACACACTAATCATCATCCTCATAGTGTTACCTAGTTGCATCCAAAATTGGCACATCAGAGCCTGGAGACTGCTTATTATTTTGATTAGTACAATAATGTTAATGGGAATTAACGCAATCATGTATAGATAGGTTGCCAGACTTTTCAAGCAAGTCACATTGGCCATGGTCACAGGCTGACTCAGCCTGTAATACGCCTCTGCCTACCCCTTTGGGGATACAGGTGTGAAGTTATGTTATGTTATTATTGTAAGACATGGAACAAGAAAGTTTAAAAATTAGTACTCTAAACTCTGAGAGGTTAGCCTGCGCCTGTGTTGTTATTCAGGTGCACCAACTAACATGTAAGGTTGGCTTGGGCCCCAAACGTAGTGGCAGGACCCTAGACTGCATAGCACTACACTATATGTGGCCCGTATGGCCACTATTACGTTAATTATTTACATCTAATAATTTTAGTTGTTAATTTTACCTGGACAAGATTATGTGCTGTCAGGATACCAATAAATTCATTATCAATCCACAGGGCTGAATGTAGCCAGTCATCACAAACAATAGCCTCGAACTCCTTACACAGCACCTGATTTTCATGCACAGAAACCACAGTAAATTGTTTACCACCAAATACTATCATTTTCTCTCCACATTTTGCAGGCACAAGACCATATATTTTCTGTCCATGTAAGGCTACCAATTTTTGTCTTAATGTCATAGAATTTTTATCGAATACGTGCAATGTACTTCCAATACCTGAAATCGGAAAATAGGCTATAAAAAATTTGTTCCACTGTTATCCTTATAAGTTTTATAACCTAGACATTTACCCGCTAAAATAAAGTTTTTATAAAAAATTACAGCGGTTACATCTGTACGTGTAATTAAAGACATTTCTCTTATAGTTTTATGTTATGAATGTAGAAAAAAGACAATCACAACGTAGGGTCCTAACCACTAGACATTTACAGCTGATGGCTGATGAGTTTGACCATAATGTCAAATGTCAAAATTTCAGCTGGCGCTGACTGGACTGACATGACATACTGACATCGTAAACTGACTGACATTTTCATTTCGATTATTACCATAGATATAAGAAAAAGTTTTTCATATCTATGATTATTACTCTTATGTGTCTGTATAGGAGATTAAAAAAAACCTTGGGTTATGGATCACAAAAATAGTTTTCTTTTAAATTTTGTCTGTCTGTTTGTTCGCGGTGGACGCAAAAATTACTAAACAAATTATAATGCGCATTATAATGCTTAATATTTAAGTTTTTTCTTATTAAAAATATGCATTGTGAAATAGGATGTTGCATCTATACTAATAATATGAATTTTTATTAGTTTTGTCCCCAAATTCCTAATTAATTTTTTTATTTATTTTATTACACTCTGTGTATACATATAAACGCAAAATAGGCTGTGATAAATGTGGAGAAATTAAATTTTGGAAATCAAATATTTTTACAAAGAGATCCGATTCTCAGCACTCCATGGATTCACCGTGCGGTCGCCGGGTCCATAGCGTGGTACAGAGAGGAACACCATGACGGCGACTGGGACTTGCGACCCAGATGTAGGTTTAGGGTGGCCACCTTGTGATGCATCAGCGCTCACCTCCACCGTCAGTAGTGTTCCCCCCCCTACCTATCCAAATTTGGTAAGATCCTAACAATGCCGCTTTTGATATACGTTTTAATAAAGAGCTTACTGAAGCTCTTGGCAATCCGAGGTCTTTAAGTAAGTTGTACAGGGATTTAGCTGGAATTCCCCTTGCTCCTACTTCTACGGCATAGAGTTTAACCACGTAGCCGTTTTTGGTTAACTCGTTAGTTAAATCAAAGTATTTGTTTGTCTTTATAGCGTGGTCTTTAGGTATATTAGTTTCCCACGGTACTGTGAGTTCTACAAGCACTGCACGCTTATGCGATCGTGAAAAAAGGAATATATCGGGTCTGGATGATGAGGCACAGACATCCTCCGGTATCCTATAGTGCTTCTCATACGTGTCTACGAGTATTGTCCAGTCAACGGCAGCTATCAAAATTGAATAAGGCTTTTGAAGTGATTTCTTTGAGCAGCCTTCCTTTACAAACGCAATGTCATTTCTTTGGTTTGTGGTTAATCCTTTTTTCGCTCTAGCTACCGCCAAACTTACAGCCTCACGTATGATTTCTAATACCTTATCATGACGGCGCGAGTAATGACCCCGGTCTAATAGCGTTTTACAACCCACTAGTAGGTGCCTAGCCGTACCAGTTGCTTCACCACATGAGTTACATGTTTTATCTGTGGCTTTTCCCCATCTGACCAGATTGCTTTGGTCGGGGAGGGTCAACTGGAATGCATTTAGGTAAAATTTAAGTAAGGCCGGTGACCAGTCGTATATTATGGTACGCCATTTTAAGGCTATGGGAAGACAAAATTCACCTAGAGTCAACCATTCGTTTTGCATTTCTAGGTTCATTGCGTGCACCTTATAGGTGTTGTTTTCTTCTGCTAGAAGAAAAGATTTTGTTATTTCTTTATCTGTTTGTCTCTGAATATTACCTAGACCTACTCTACCAGTCTGCGAGCCTATCATGAATCTTTTATGGAACTGGAGGCGCGATTCGAGCTCCGATGCATTTTTATCTTTTGGAAGGACTTTTACTATTTCGTCTTTAGATTCCGATAAGACGTGCATTTTAGTTACTCTTAGGTGTTTATAGAGTTCTGATGGCTTCTTAAGCGTCATTCCAAAATTATTCGCGGATCTATATAGTGCCGACGGGTCGGCCGACTGAGCTAGCCCTAGCTAAACGTAGTGCTTATATTCTCTTTGGCCCTAGCCACGACTTCAGTGTCTTCGTGACACTCGCATCTAGTTTTTTGAGGACGCTCTGGTTTATATCATATATAAGAAACGGCCAGTTAAGACGCGAGGTTAAATAATTGTCATAGATCCAAGCTTTTTTAACATTACTTATTGGTTGTTGGTCTACCTTTTTTAAATCGATAATGAAACTATCAATTAATTCGTCCAAAGCTTGAGTGCAACCTCTGTTGTCAATCTTTCTTCCGAGGAATTTAAAAGGCACGGTTTCAGATATAGTTGAAACGTTTTCCCCGCCTATACTAAGCCCTGGGTCATATGAAGTATACCTGGTACCCCGCCTACCCAGACATAGACAGTAGCATTTGCTAGGTTTTGCTCTCATTCCGTCTGTCCATGTACAGAAATCGTCTACTCTACGTTATTCATGTGTTATGTGCGTATTCACGTGCTATTATACAAGCGTGCCCCCTAATCTACGCTTATAATAAATTGCATCAACCGGACTTTTTTGAACTAAGCATCTCACGATATTGTAATTTATTATTGTGCCACTTTAACCCCCGACGCAAAAACGACGGGTTGTTATAAGTTAAGTGTATGTGTGTGTGTGTCTGTCTGTGGCATCGCAGCTCCCCAATCGGTTCATTCAACCGATTTTGTTTTTTTTTTGTTTGAAAGGTGTATTAGTCGGAGTGTTCTTAGCTATGTCAGGGATTATTTAAATTTTTAGTTTTTTAATTTTAAAAGTTTAATTTAAATATAATCACAATAAAAAGAGTTCCTTTGATTCATTGATAGCATCCATAGAGGATACATAAACATTCGTTTTTTATTCGCCACGTATAACAACCACTGATAAAGTGGAGAAAAATAGGTTTATTGACCAGTGTGCCTTAGCCGGATTGCCAGGTCATCAATCCATATAATAGATTCGCCCTAGAAGCTTCAGCCGCTGCAGGGACATTTACTAGCATGCATATACATACCTATATGTCTCTGGCCTTCACCATCCTCCTTAATGCCTCTATTATTCTATAATTTCAGTCTGTTAACCTAGTTTATCTATAAATCTTTAGGCTATCTGGCGAAGACAGATTCAATTTAGCATATTAATTATAGATATTTAGCTTTTCAAAACATCACATCGAAACTACAAATGTTTAATTTTTAAATAATTACAAATAAAACGTCTGATAACAAACCAGCAAAATGTATATAAACTTTTTGTAATTTAATACGGTAATATTACAAGGATTTAGGTACGTTTTTTGATGGTTTTGTCGTAATTACAGGACAGCATTTGAAAAAATAAGTCGAACAATAATTGTGGCCGATGATGGTGATGTAGATATTAGATTTGTGCAACTGCCACAGATAGAACTTCCCAATGACTACGACCCCCGAAAGAATAGAGATCCTAAAGCAGAAATTAAGTAAGTTTATCTTCATGTATATCTTTATATGCGACTCCTCTATACTAGTAGGTACGTTCTAAATTGGTTCTGAATCCGGCCCATAGTGTTGCTCGACGAGGTGTGCAAGCTCTTTGTTTGAAAGAGTAATTGCGAAGCGCCTCGTCGAGCACCTCTCAAGAGTGGGGCCGGACCTGGCGGATGGCCAATATGGCTTCCGCCAGAGGCGCTCCACCGTGGATGCCATCATGCGCGTGAGGGCTCTGGCGGAGGATGCAGTAGCCCGGGGTGAGGTGATGTTGGCGGTGTCCCTGGACATCGCCAACGCGTTCAACACCTTGCCCTGGAGATGCATTAGGGGGGCGCTCGTGTATCACGAAGTGCCTCTCTACCTCCGCCGCATAGTCGGGGCGTATTTGACGGAGAGAGCCATCTTCTACCCAACCGTGACCGGTCTCGGCCGGCGTGAGATGACGTGCGGTGTTCCGCAGGGATCGGTCCTGGGGCCGCTCCTGTGGAACATCGGATACGACTGGGTGCTTCGCGGTGAGCTTGCAGACGGTGCCGCCGTCACGTGCTAATCGGACGACACGCTCGTGACGGCGTGTGGAGCGATGTACCGCGAAGCGACCCTGAAGGTCACGACCGCGGTTGCCCAAGTCGTGGAGCGGATCCGGCGGCTGGGTCTCGAGGTACTTCTGCATAAAACCGAGGCCCTGTTCTTTCATGGGCCTCGGAGCAAGCCACCTGAGGGATCCAGTCTCATCGTGGGAGGTAATCGCATCGGCATCAAACCCCAAATGAAATATTTGGGGCTCGTGCTCGACGGCCGATGGGACTTCGGAGAGCACATCCGAAGTCTGGCCCCGAAACTGAAGGGCACAGCTCTCGCCCTGGCGCGGCTGCTGCCCAACATGAGGTGGCCCGATGACTCCTGCAGGAGACTCTACGCGGGGATCGTGCGGTCCCTGGCCCTGTATGGGTGCCCAATATGGGCGGAGGCCCTGAAGTCCGGAAGTGTGCGGATGCTGCGCGCTCCGCAGCGGGTGTAGGCCATCAGGGTCATCCGCGGGTACCGCACGATCTCCTTCGAGGCGGCGAGTCTCCTTGCCGGAACTCTGCCATGGGACCTGGAGGCGAGAGCCCTTTCGCAACTGTACCAGTGGCGAAAGGAGGCGTGGGAGCAGGGACGGAACCCTGAGCCTCGAGAAATCGAGGCCGTGCAGTCCAAGCTCCGCCAGGCCATCGTAGTGGAGTGGAAGGAACGACTTGGGCGAGCAAGCGTAGGGCATGCCGCGACAGCGGCCGTAAGGCCCATTATGAAGGATTGGCTAGAGAGGCGACACGGAAGCCTCTCGCACCGACTGACGCAGGTGGTCTCCAGGAAGGGGTGCTTCGGGGACCACCTGCATCGGATCAGGAAGGAGCCAACGCCTGAGTGTCATCACTGCGACGCTAGCGAGGACTCAGGGCTGCACACGCTGGCGGACTGCCCGGCGTGGGAGGCGCCGAGGCGTGACTTCGTGGCAACCATCGGGGTGGGAGTCCTGTGCAATTCGTTCCTAGGGTTTACTTGGGGTCCTCCCTATGAAATAAGAAGCCATGACGGAACACCATGTAGTCTTAGACGGTCCGATTCCGACATAGCCACGTCGTCGCTAGCCCCGGTGACGTGATACCTATGGTAGAACAACGGGAAGTACCCTAAAGGTTTCGATTCCCTTGTGAGTTTCTAAATAATATGCTGCAACGTCTGTATATTTTGATTATGTTGACTTAGAAGTTTAATTTCATACAGCTTCAAGACGTATAGTTCTGAGTATTTTATATTAATTTCATTTTGATTGATGAAAAATAGGTCTTGCCAGACACACTGACAACTACGAGATCCTTTAATTTTTTCATTTTTCCCTTTGAGGTACGGAGCACTTTTTTCCGTTTGGAAATCCCCTCGGATACCCCCGGCCAGCGGGGGCGGTTATGTTGGGCTTGAACCGACTAAAACCGCACGCCATCTCAAGGTCTCTCAAGGTGGCCCTTAAGGTATTTCCCTCGAACCAGGGCCCTCTCCGGTTTCGAGATGAACCCCCGGGGTTTGGGAACCACGGTGTCCGTCGAACCATAGAATCATCGCACTGCCGCCCCGGCCTGCTTATGCTAGGGTGACAGGCGGCTCTACCAGTCACCCGCAACTCCCGCAAGCCTGCGCTCATGGAGGACGGCGGTCAGGTATCAACGGAGCCCTAAAAATTAACATGGTTATGTTTTCCAGACCCTGGATGGCACTTTTCAACTTGGTCCGCACAATGCTCGGTCCAGGACTGCTTGGTATGCCAGTTGCTGTGAGTGCCAGCGGGCTTGTTGTTGGAGTATTATTTTCTCTTTGCAGCGGACTACTACTCATTCATACCTACAGCCTTCTGGTAAATTAAACTTTTTATTAATTTTTTGTATTCTACCTTTTTTCATTTTTAAACTAGCTCCGCGGTCTTACTTCGCACTGGTGCAATTATAGCACCTTTACTATCCAAAAATTCTCTTTCATACAAACCTACACAAACCTACCTAAACAAAGCGGCGATAGCCCAGTGGCGTACGTAACGGACTGCTGAGACAAGGTCTCGAGTTCGATCCCCAGTCGCCCCGGGCACACACCTCTGACTTTTCGTAGTTATGTGTGCAATAATAAATATTAATTATCGCTCGCTTAATAATGTGTCCGGTAGATGGCAATAGGCTCGCCCCCTATTACATTGGGACCTAAACATAACTGGCGAATCGTGGGTGTGTAATACACCTCTGCCTACCCCTTCGGGGATACAGGCGTGAAGTTATGTTATGTTATGTTATGTTATACAAACCTTGACCTCACAATAACGGACAAAAAAAAAGAATTATTCAATTTGGTACAATCGTTCGGCAGTTATGCGCGTACCAGATATCAGCGTATAGATTTTGGCGATAAATTTATATTTAAATAGATATGAGAATATCATGATAGCCAACCTGGCCTGCAAGCCGCCTTTAAAGCCCGGAATCCGCTCTATTGCGCGTATTGGGTTATTTTGAGTCTTACGGAAAAGACCGCCGTCTGATCTACGACCGCAGGAAAGCTTGCGCAAGAGTCTCGTCCGTCAGTCAGCAGGTGTACCGGCTTGCAAGTGAGGTCGACGACCCCGAAGATCTTACTGGGCTCACATCTCCTTGTTTGTTTTCAGTTAAATAATCTCAATAAAATAAGCAAACAGTTGAAGATACCATACATATCGTACCGGTATGGATTCCGCACAGCTGTTCTACACGGCCCTCCTATATTCAAATGTATAGGAAATAATGGCCCGTAAGTTATCTATATCTATCACAGAGTAAGAGTAGGCTACTCCTCGGAGCCCGGGGTTTGCTTTCTTGCCTTTCCTTCTCCACTTCGCACGATCTTGGGCATGGTAGTGACACCATTGGCACGCATGCCATCCCTTACCACGTCAAACCAGCACTTCTGACGTCTCGACCTACTATGGTCAGTTATTTGTTAACCACGTAGCCAGGCGGTTGCCGTAAAACGTGGCCGCACCAGCAGAGGCGACTTACGTGTATTTCATCTGCGACGTCACGGACACGAAGTTTACCACGGATGCAGGAGTATGTCACGCAATCTTTATCAGTGACTCCGTACATCCAACGCAGCATATTTATTCTCCGTGACAAGCAGCTCTTGCTTGTGTCGCTCTAGCAACGGCCATGATACCACTGTAGAGATGAAATGTATGCACACTGCGTGAGTCGGCTTAAGGGTCAATTTTTTATCTATTATTAGGGTCAAAGAGCAGCGGTTGGCAGTGGCTTTTTGATATAAAATGTTACAAACCATTTTGAATCTTATTTATGTGAGTTGTAGTTCATAGTCATTCAAAGGCAAAGGACAGCGTGACAGGGCAGCGCGGCGACGTGAGACTGCGCGAAACTTTTTGCAGCTACTTATAGTAACAAAATTCTGGCTGCTGCTCTTTCAGTGGGAATTGACCCTTAAGGTTTAAACCTACCTACCTAGTCGGCAAACAGTATGGGGTTGAGCTTGAGCGGACCTTATTTTATTAAAATTACAGTTTGTATGTACATACTGTATATGCATACAGTATGTAACGAAACCCCTGTGCGATCAATAAGGGGCACATAGGCATCCTAAACATAACGAGATAGGAATTTAAAAAAAATCAATGAAAAGTGACGTAAGTAGTGTAGGCATTTTAAATAACACATCATACTATAATTACCCACTATCTCCCCAAAATCTAAGAATGTGACAACACAAACATATTATAATATTTTATTGTAGTTGCGCCATCGTGTGTTGCCATGTAAGTTACCGCATTGAAGTTTTCCACTAGGTTTTATATTCCAGTATTTCTCACTATTATACCGGGTGTTAGGGAAATTTCCGGAAAACGAGGACATGCGATAGTACTGAAGACAAAAAAAATTGAGCATTTTTTTTTCAATCGGTTTTTTTTTATTAGCTGTATTTACGCAGTCACGCTCCATCGCGTTAGTACGCCTAAAGAAAACCGGTAACGATATACCGATATTCATTGCGACATTTGTTTATGAAATTATCGTTTCATTTAGCTGTAAAAATTGTGTAAATAAAAATTAAATTAAACCGATTAAATTCTTTATCTGTCTTCTTTTTCGGGAGCGTTTCCCTAACACCCAGTATTTATTCTTTTACAGAACCATAATTGCAACCTTCATGATACTAAGTCAAGTGGGAATTTGTACAGTGTATGTAATACTGACCGCGGACAGCTTACGAGATGTTAGTTCCAAACTATTATTATTTGTTGCTCTTGCTTTTGGGCCGCACCATGAAAATTTAATTCTATAATATTGAAACAAATGTATCACTTGTAGTTTTCCACAAATTTATTTAATAATTACACCTGACCGGTTTCGTCTCACGGCAATCTCAAAGGTTTTGTAGCAAGTTCCACCAAATGCCATCAATCAACAGTTTAAATGATCTTAATTCTATAGTATATATAGTAATTACCTATGGTATTTTTTATACCACTCTGGTGACAGGCCCATCTGATGGGAAGCGGTTACCGCGACCTATTTACGTTTGCACCACCAGAGGCGTTACACTCGCGCTTAAATTGAAGTCCCGCGGTCTTAGGCATCCATGCTAGTGAGCCTATTGACACTCATGTCGTCTTTAAAGAAGCCTTCGCGCTTCTTAGGTCTATCTTTCCTACTGCGGCCCGACGGAGGCGGCATAGCCATACTTTTGTTACCCACGTAGACAGGCGGTCGTCGCATAACATGCTTGCACCAGCAAAGGCGAATCTCCTGCATTTTATCAGCAAATTCGCGGGCATAAAGACTGCCGCGGATGCGGGAGTTCCTTACGAAGTCCTGGCTCCACACATCCACCGCAGCATATTCATTTCCGCGACACGCAACTCCTTGTTTTTGCAGCACGGCACGGAGCTTCTGTTGCGGCCACGGTACTACCTTTCGTTGGTCGTTGGTTACTCGATAAAGAACTGGAATGGTTTACTGGCCCACGTGTTTCCTTCTTTCTCCAATCCCTTTTTTTTTAAGCGGAGCATGAAAATGCATCTGTCGGGGCCGACAAGTATGGGAGGACCATTTTAGCATCGATAGCATCTAGAATGGTTCCTTTCTATCTTCTGGACTTTCATACCATCTGGTGAGGCGAGATACAATCAAATGACGGACAATAGCCGCTTTTATAGCATCCTGCTATCTGACCCAGAGCGATCTTCTGCTCTTGTTTCTCTTGCTCTGCCCCAAGGCCGGCGATTTACACAAAAGAGCGGGATCTCTCTGGGGATCTATCGGGGGAAATCTGCGGGAATTTTTAAATATTCCGTAGTTGGTGACGATCCTATTTTTTAAGAGAAAATACTTTGATTTTCAGGTCGCAGACTGGCCCTCTAGCGCTTCGGCATTGCAAGTACTTCTACCGTGTTATTTGTTATTGGAATTCTTCATGAAAAATCTGAAACGTGTCAGCTATATAGGCATACTTGGTATTGTATCTATGATTTTATATCAATAACTTGTATCAAGACTGCAGTGTATGGAGGGCCCGCCAACACCTGCCGATTAATAAAAAAAATTCGTCCAAAGTTTGCATTTTGCAGCCCGAGGTCCACTTATTGGTTTTGATTGGTATGTCGGCTTTTCCGGGAGCCACTACCGTCTGCGATTCTGCGCTCTGGCGTCGTCCGTTTGTTTAGCATGTGCACCGTCTAGCAGGCGAGATCGGCTTGCGTTTCAAAGGCGTTAGCCGGCGTGCGGTTTTAGTCGGTTCAAGCTCGACATAACCGCCCCCGCTGGCCGGTGGGGGGGTATCCGCTGGGATTTCCGCACGAAAAAAAAGAGCCCTGTGCACTCAGTTATGTTGAATATTTTCACAGCATTGTGCCACGCAATTTATTTATATTGCTTTATGAATTGAATTATAGTCAGGTGGGTACGGAGAAGGTTAATCCGTTATTCTAAGTATCTTAAGTAACACCACCTCCTTCTGCGAGCATGTAATGCTCGAGAAGGAGATGGCGGAGCGCGCCCGGGAGAGATTTAGAACTCTCCCGGCCCGCCGAGCCTGCAACATGCTCGCCGCGCGTCGCAGGCGACTCAGGCGACTCAGGCGCCGAAGGTCGCTTAACGACCTCCGTCCTCCATGAGCGCAGGCCTGGGGGTGGCAGGTGAGGCTGCGTGTCACCCCAGCATAAGCAGGCCGGGACGGTGGGGCGACTAGCAACCCTCACCCAAACCGGGGCAAGACGGGGACACCGTGGTTCCCAAACCCGAGGGAGCCATCTCGAAACCGGCGATGGCCCAGGGTCAGTCGGGGTGCGAGGGATACGTTTCATGGGCAACCTTACACCCCGGCTGTCTGTAGACCCGAGACGGCGTGCGGTTTTAGTCGGTTTTTTTTTTCGTGCGGAAATCCCTTCGGATACCCCCCCGTCGCCGACCAGCGGGGGTGGTTATGTTGGCCCCATTGGGTTTGGGAACCACGGTGTCCCCGTCTTGCCTCGGTTTGGGGGAGGGGCGCTAGTCGCGCCCTACCGCTGTCCCGGCCTGCTTCTGCTGGGGTGACAGGTGGCCTCACCTGCCACCCCCAGGCCAGCGCTCATGGAGGACGGAGGTCGTTTAGCGACCTCCGGCGCCTGAGTCGCCTGCGACGCGCGGCGAGCATGTTGCGGGCTCGGCGGGCCGGGAGAGTTCTAAATCTCTCCATTTTTTTCGTGCGGAAATCTTCTCGGATACCACCCCGCCAGCCAGCGGGTGTGGTTATGTTGGACTTGAACCGACTTGAACCAACTAAAACCGCACGCAGTCTCGGGTCTTCAGAGGGTGTAAGGTACTAATGTAATACCTAGGTACTTTCAGGTTTCGTACTGAATGTGACAGGATTGTCTTTGATCTTCTATCATATATTTAAAGAACCTCAACGGAATATGACGATCGCTGAAAATAATGTCGGAGGGTATCTGTTCACGTCAGGAATGTGTCTGTACAACTTGAGCGCAATGAGTGTGGTAAGCTTTATTCCTTGATTAATTGCTTTAAATATAAAGTCACGCTTCTTTTCCATCAGGGTAGGCAGTGACAACATCTTTCCACTTGCTTTCCTGGCATACGTCTTTCACTTCTACGTTCATAATTAAATAAATATTTTAGGACATATTACACAACGCCATCTAGACCCAAACTAAGCAGAGTTTATCATATGGGTTCTAGAATGATGATAATCATACTTGGATACTTTTTTTTTGTAAGTAAATACATATTATACATAGAAACACCCAGACCAATGCAAATATATATATTTGCAATGAGCGGGAATCGAACCCGCGAACTCTGACTTAGCAAGCAGTCGAAAGCTCTACCGCTACGCCACCACAGAGATCGTTCAGTTCCAGACATATTTGATAACGTGAGGTGTTCAGGACACCATCTCGATTTTCGAGCCCCAAGCCAACCTCAGTCAGACGTCGAAAAGTCAGGTAGTCGCCCCAGAAAAGTCCAGTAAGCTAAATTGTAATAGGTGAGTCGGAGAGCGGGCGCCCTGCACTAAAGTGCAAGCTCTGTATGCAACCGTGAGGGGAGCTCGAATAATGATGATGATGATTTAATTTGCCTCTGCACATACTGTCCTGCAACTCCACCATGAAAGTGTTCGTGTTCCGTACGAGAACGAGGGTCTTTCTCATGACGCAGTTTTTCTTGCTTGGTTTTCATTTTAGATTTTGTCGATCGATAAAGCTTTAAGACATCCAGAAATAATGACGCCCACATATGGAGTAATCAATATCGGTATCGGTTTACCAACTTTACTCGCCGCGTTTCTCGGTGGATTTGCCTACTGGTCTTTTGGCACTATGGAAGAGAATGTCTTAAGATCTTTGCCATATGAAGATATGTAAGGTTTTTCCGTTTTTTTACTTAAAGCGGCTAATGGCAGGCTCCTCCGAGCCTTTTCCCAATTTAGGGGTCGGATTTTAGTCTAAGTACGAAACAGCTGAACTTCCCAGATAGTGTAATAGCACAAATTGGATAATGGTTACTACGTAACAGATATCTTTTTTTTTTATACCACTAAGGTGGCAGACAAGCACACGGCCCACCTGATGGGAAGCGGTTACTGCGGCCTATGGACGTGTGCAACACCAGTGGCGTCACACTCGCGCTGCCGACCCTGTAATGTAAAGGAAAGGGGATGGGAAAGGAGTTTGGGAGGGGATGGGAAAGGAGTTTGGGCTCCGGCACTCTCACTCACCAAACGGAACGCAACAGTTCAAATACTGTTACTTGGCGTCGATATTCTGTGAGAGGGTGGTGCTTCCCCGGTTGAGTCGGCCCATTCATGCAACGGCCAAAATGACTGTTGCTTGACTCTACCACTCTAGAGACTCTCACTCTCACTCTTGACTCTATCATTTCCTCGTTTAAGCTAGTTTGAAGTGGAAGTGTACCTTTTTTTTTTTATCGTGCGGAAATCCCCCCCGCCCGCCAGCGGGGGCGGTTATGTCGGGCTTGCACCGACTAAAACCGCACGCCGTCTCGGGTCTTCAGACGCCGGGGTGTAAGGTTACCCATAGAGCATATCCCTCGCACCCCGACTGACCCTGGGCCATCTCACCACTAACAGCATCGCTCATCCTGTCTCCTCTGAAAGCAGAGGAGTACGGAGAGCGATGTGTTCCCGCCACGTTGGGTATTGGCCGACGATCAATGCCAACCCTATGAAGGGGTGAAGGGGAAGCCATTGACCGCCGCCCAGGGTGTACCGGCCGCTCCGATTCCGTTCCCCCCGGACTGCAGCGGGATCGGAATCGGAGCGACACTCGAGGAGGTTACCCAACACACACCCCAGTGGAAGTGTACCTACGATTTTAAATTTCAAATATCTAATTTCCTATAATAAATATATTAATCACATTAAAAATAACTAAATAATTAAATTAACCCGTCCCTCACCGTACCTGGTGCAAAGGTGTCCATTATGCTGGTTGCATTGCCCCGTTGAATAGCGATGGCTAACCTTTGCACCAGATACGAGCCGGAGTGGGAGTCACCCGTTTTGTCCCTCAACCACGCCCCAATTCGCCCACTAAACTTTTAGCGTCGGCACCCCAACTGCCCATCGTCTCGACCGCAAACGGAGCAAATGAATATTGCTCCGTTAAGGCCGCGTACTTTTCCCGCTTTCTAACAGCGGCGTCTTCAGCAGCAGCTGCTGAAGACAGGACAGTACGACTCAGGTTTTTTTTTTATATTTAGGACACGTCAATTTAACTTCACCTCGCCTGATGGTAACCTGAAGGTAAAGTCTCAGGAAAGAGGGTCACCATTACATACACGTACCATGATAACAACGGCCTCATCAGAAGAGGATTGTCGTCGCAGCACCGCGTGACACCCACCGGTCCCACTAGTGCTGCGACCACAATCCCCCTGCCCAGCTATGCACTTGCAGACCCCTGAACGCAATCAAACCGAAATTGGATTACTATGGAGGGTTTTTCGCAATCGTGCACGGTGGTACCCATCCGGCCGAATTTTGTGACAAATTTGTGTCATCAAATTTCTACCACCAGTAGTCACCAGGTGACTGGGAGCGGCAATGCTGACGCACGTTGTATCCCACAGGAGGCACCTGCCATTTTTCCTCGGCACCAGAGTCATACCGTCCGGCCATTTGCCGTCGGATCTGCTAAGGCCTGGTCGGCCGATACAAAGGCTCTCCGGAGTATATCATTTAGAGCATGGTGGCGCGGAAACCTACCCGCACTTCTACGACAAATTCCTATTGGTGAATTACCTAAGTTGCGATTCCCATGTTGCACAAATGAAGTTCTTACCTGCCGACTCCACTCACTGGGAGGTTCAAGAGACGAAGCGTCGCCGTCGGTAGCTTAGTGGTCGATCGACTATTGAGAGGTCCCGGGTTCCAATCCTTGCCATTACACTACTGACGTGAACCCAATCCTAACACAAGTAATTTAGCTTAGCTGGAGGGGTTACGGGCTATACTAGTAATTTCGGTAATTCGGAAATTAAGGAAAAAAATTGTGAGTTACATCCTTTTTAGGGTTCCGTTGCCAAATGGCAAAAAACGGAACCCTTATAGATTCGTCATGTCTGTCCGTCCGTATGTCACAGCCACTTTTTTCCCAAACTATAAGAACTATGCTGTTGAAACTTGGTAAGTAGATGACAAACATACAAAAAAAACAATAAATTTTGGGGGATATTTTTTTCATCAAACCCATACGTCACCCAAACTATCTATGGATAGGTCCTTAAAAATGATATTTAGGTTTCTAATATCATTTTTTTCTAAACTGAATAGTTTGCGCGAGAGACACTTCCAAAGTGGTAAAATGTGCCCCCCCCCCCCCTGCTACGGAACCCTTCATGGGCGAGTCCGACTCGCACTTAGCGGACTTTTCTTTGTAAATACATATTATACATAGAAACACCCAGACCAATGCAAATAGACGTATTCATACATAGAAATATTTGCACTGAGCGGGAATCGGATCCACGGCCACTGTCGTAGCAGTCGAATGCCACAGATCCTCCTAATTCAAATACCAGTCTATCGCAAAGATATTTTTGTCATTGTCACAATCATATCATAATTTACTATTGATAATATTAAAAAACCTTTGTGAAAGAAAATGAAGAAACTTATTATTATACAAAAGCGACAATACGTATCTCAACAATAATAGCTGCAAGCAGAAATATGGTAGCTTCAATCCGCGTTTCGAGAATGGACATTAGCATACCTGCGTCATCGAGCTAACACATTGGCATGGTTGATGATAATACTCGACTAGCAAATAGATGAGGACGGCCATTCTCCGATTAGCAACTTTTACGACGTCCGAGCTTGTTATAAGCCCTAATTTTTACCGATTCAATCATGCAAATATTTTTATATGTTAGTTAGCATCTATATCTAGCTGTAAACAAAAACACTGGCTTCTGTTTTGAGTAGATACGGTTGAATAATTTAATATCGGTTCAAAGTACCTTTTTTTTTTTGTTTTTATCGTGCGGAAATCCCTTCGGATACCTACCCCCCCGCCGGCCAGCGGGGGCGGTTATGTCGGGCTTGCACCGACTAAAACCGCACGCCGTCTCGGGTCTTCAGACGCCGGGGTGTAAGGTTACCCATAGAGCATATCCCTCGCACCCCGACTGACCCTGGGCCATCTCACCACTAACAGCATCGCTCATCCTGTCTCCTCTGAAAGCAGAGGAGTACGGAGAGCGATGTGTTCCCGCCACGTTGGGTATTGGCCGACGATCAATGCCAACCCTATGAAGGGGTGAAGGGGAAGCCATTGACCGCCGCCCAGGGTGTACCGGCCGCTCCGATTCCGTTCCCCCCGGACTGCAGCGGGATCGGAATCGGAGCGACACTCGAGGAGGTTACCCAACACACACCCCTTGCCCAACACACACCCCCGGTTCAAAGTACCTATGTTCTCTAATTACCGTGACATGTCCGCACACCAACATAATGTTAAAACATGCGTGTAATTTTTATAACGTACAGACTTACTTCGATCTGTTCAACATTTTAAACAGTATTAAGCAACGTGTATCGCATAAGATAATATGGACACAATAGATCCAGTCTGTAAGTAATTATCATTAAGTAACTGCATGTCCGAGCGAAATTATAATTGCCGTGACATCTTCTGTTCTTTGGTGTACATCCTTAAATAATAATATTTGACACATCACTACCACATGCGTCGCGAGCCCTGAATGTGTGCCGCGGCCCATAACCAGTTGCACGTCTCCAATGTTAGTGTACCGCCAATGAAGCACGTGAGTTGGTTAAAAACGTTACTAATTACCATTGTACTTAAATTAACACTTATTTTTTTGAGTTAGACTCTAGTTGTTGTTATAAACAGAGAGTGTGTGAAACAGAGAGTGACACTTTGACCTCCGTATATTTTAATAAGACAGTATTTACATATTGTGCAGATTTTTGAAATTTATAAAAAAATCTATCGTTTTCTAATTACCGTATACTAATTACCGTGTGTTAGAACTACCGTTGTATGAAAAGTTACTTACAAATTGTATCCGTGACGTCATACCAAAGGATTTTTTTCTTGCGGTATTATTGAGCTGAGAGTGAGACAAAGTCGAGCGACAGCTCCTTTCACTCCACTCGATATATTTCGTTTGTGTCCCTCTAGCGCCTAGACCCTTCGACCGAATTTAATGATTTTTAGCATAATCATAGATGATAGTGATGTGACGGACATAGGCTATACAAATTTAAATTTGAAATTATGAAGTACCACGGAAGAATAATCACCGAACAAAAAATTCAAAAGCTGATTTCTCAAAAACTACGATATTCTATGCTCCTTTCCAAATCACTCAGACATGGGCACTCTCAGCTCAAAATTGCAAGAGCTACAGCTTTGCGGACCTAGTTACCATTGTCTGTAAATAACTCTGTACTATATGCTAACCATTCATCGAGTTAATTAATTTATAGGATGGGAAAACCCAAAAAGACCGAAAAGGAAGTTTAATAAAAGAGTATTTTACTCATTGAATCTAGAAAAGGCAGAAGAGACTGAACTTTCCCTGCCTTCCAGATGCATTTTATCTGCACCTTCCGAAAACAAACATAATTAATATGATACATGGTCTATTAGCGCTGAGAAATATTCAGACAAACCAAAAAAATATATCAAAGAAGCTAGTAAAGCCAGCTTTTGTATTTCCAAACATGACAAAACGAAAACGATTAAGCATTTTGAGAAATTCGTCAAGGTGGAAAGGAGCTTAAATTTATTTAAATCAGATAGTTTTTGGAATCCTGTCTCGCCTGTTGATTTTGGTCTTACAATTCCTTCAAAACAATGACAAATGTGCCAAATAATACGAGTAATATTAAGTAAAAGGAGACTTAATTTTACAATTAATCTGATTCTGTTTTTAATATACTTAACGTAAATTGTTTTTTATTTTTAAATGCAAAAAAAAGCTATAAAACAAGACTGATTCTACTCACTACATACTAGCATATATAATTATGTATAATAAAGAAACAATATTTTTAAAAAGGTTACAGTTGATTTATTTGATAGTATATAAGTACTCAGCAATACTAATATAAGCAAATCTTAAAAGAGCTGTGAGTTGCGTTAAAAATAAGCAATTAAGACAATGCTTTTGATTAAATTTGTTTTTGTTTGGTTTACATTTTGACATTTTTTCACTGAAAATGACCTATAGGAATAAATAATAGCAATAATAAAGGTGTTTGTACAATTTATTATGAAGTGCAGCGTTATTCTAATGCTCTACCAAGATATGATGCGTGATATTGGACTTATCAATATTATTGGGACCTTAACATAACTGGCGAATCGTGGGTGTGTAGTACCTCTGCCTACCACTTCGGAGATACAGGCGTGACGTTATGTTATTTTATGTTATCGATATTTTCTAATTACCATTGCATTTAAATAATAAACTTATCTAATTACCATACCTCAATTTTTTTTAAGTCTCATTAATTATGAAACATTATTATGAGACAAGGGCCTCATTAATTGTTGAATTCGTATTTTTGATGTGTTTCATATTTTAAAGTGTTTTAGTCAAATCAGTGAAAAATAAAAAAGGGTACGGTAATTAGGCAAAGAACACCTAATTGGAGAATGACGGATGAAATAATGATAGTTTTTTGTTTGTGGATGATACATAATATTGTGTTTGAATTTTAATTCCTTATTCAATAAGGATATAAAATTCAAACACAATATGTATTTACTACTCTGTCAAGAAAGTAATGGGAAAAGATCAATAATACACAAAATGTTTGTTATTCATAAAAAATTATTTTATCACGGTTCGGCGGCTATCTCTCTCTAAGTTGAAAGAGGATTTTCAGTCACTATTTCCTTCACTTTTGCGAAGTTATCTTCAGTTGCAGACGTTGATGGCCTACCAGAGCGAGGCAAATCTTCCATCACATCTCGACCGCTTTTAAACGCTTTCAACCACTCATAAATACGTGTTTTTGATAAAGTCGATTCACCGTAAGCCTTCTGTAACATTTTCAGTGACTCCGAACACGAAATTCCATTGGCGATGCAAAATTTAAGACAAACTTTTTGTTTGATGTTTTTGTCCGTAATGAAATTCTATATAGGTACACACTAGATATTATATAACTAAAAAGGGGCCAAGTAATAAACATGATAATGTTTTTTTTTCATTTTTATATTTGAGTTTATTGAATCAAAGGTCAATTGCGGTTTACGATTTATGACGTATTAAAAAAAAACTACTTACTAGATCTCGCTCAAACCAATTTTCGTTGGCAGTTTACATGGTAATGTACATCATATATTTTTTAAGCTTTATCATTCTCTTATTTTAGAAGTTACAGGGAGGGGGACACACATTTTACCACTTTGGAAGTGTCTCTCGCGCAAACTATTCAGTTTAGAAAAAAATGATATTAGAAACCTCAATATTATTTTTGAAGACCTATCCATAGATACCACACTCGTATGAGTTAGACGAAAAAAAAAAATGAGTTTCAGTTCTAAGTATGGGGATCCCAAAATTTATTCTTTTTTTGCTTTTTTTGTGTGAAAATCTTAATGCGGTTCACAGAATACATCTACTTACCAAGTTTCAACAGCATAGTTCTTATAGTTTCGGAAAAAAGTGGCGGTGACATACGGACGGACAGACATGACGTATCTATAAGGGTTCCGTTTTTTGCCATTTGGCAACGGAACCCTAAAAACAGCACTATATAAACAAATAAGAGATGCAACTCAAACTCCGCGCTAAAATAGAAAACAGTGTGCCAATCTAACAACAAAAAAAAACAAAAATTTGAATTTGGCACCTTAAACAAATCATCCATTCCCGATACTTTTTTGACTATGAATGTATTTTGAATAGTTTGTAGGTACCTAATATCTATCTTTTGACAGAACATCTATGATCGCCATGTCATGTTACATTGTATCGGTGACACTTGCGTACCCGCTGCAGTGCTACCCAATCATTGGAGCTATTGAAGAAATGATCAAGTACGGCAGTGATGACTACGTACCCGGAGAAGCTACAATGAACGTCATTACAATAATTTGTAGACCTTTATCCGTCTTATTAACCTGTTAGTACTACTTCAGACTTATTCAACTTTTATTACCACCAGCTGATGACCGCGGCTCCAACGTTATTGTTTTTTGTCATAGCTGCAGTTCTACTCAACCTATTGCAAAAATTTAAGTCTAACTAAGACCTTACTATTAGAAAAAAACCGCATCAAAATCTGTTCAACAGATAAACAGTAGAATTCCAAAAAAAATATTTTTCATTTTTAGTATCGTTCATTTAACTTAACCCAAGTTTTATTTTTTAAATATCTTGAATGTACAGCCACAACTAATTTACAATTTAAAAGTTGTATAGACTCTGTCTACTATATCGGCCATAAAACCTGAAGTGAAGGTGTATTTAGGTATCAATATTACATGCTCATGAAGTTATACTAAAACATCATAGCTCTGAAATAAAACAATTTTTTAACGGATTCTATCGCGATTTATTTGATGTTAGTTTATAATTAAAAGCGGCGATAGCCTAGTGGTGTACGTAACGGACTGCCGAGACGAAGCCTCGAGTTCGATCCCCAGTCGCCCCGGGCACACACCTCTGACTTTTCGTAGTTATGTGTGTATTAAAAATGTTGATTATCGCTCGCTTAGTAATGTGCCCGGTAGATGGCAATAGGCTCGCCCCCTATTACATTGGGACTTAAACATAACTGGCGAATCGTGGGTGTGTAATACACCTCTGCCTACCCCTTCGGGTATACAGGCGTGAAGTTATGTTATGTTATGTGTTTATGTTATAATTTACATTGAAGCCGAGCGACGCGACGTTTCGGTTGCTTTTCAGCAGCCATGGTCACGGGGAGACTGATCACGATAGAATCCGTTAATAAATAGTTTTATTTCAATGAGCGACACATTCGCGTAAACTTCCGACAATATTCATAGTTCTGCTCAAGTTAATTTTTTTTTAAATATGATATATAATTATTATTAAATAGTTTGCAATTGACCGGTAGATAGAACTTAAAGCAAGTGGTGGGATCTGACTCGTTCTTTCATAGGGAAGTATAATTACAACACCTCATTATTTATATGCTCTGTGGGTAATACTTATGACCATAGAATATATATGACCATAGAATATATATATATAGAATATTATAGAAGTCTTTGGGTCCTGAATATTTGGTTATAAACGACGCTCGTTTTTCTTTTCAGTTTTCATCGCCTATTGCTTCCCATATCAGGGACCGTTTATAGCATTTGTGGGTAACTTATGCACAAGCATGTTGTCTGTAGTATTTCCCGTAATGATGGACATATGCCTTCGCTACGGTGTCCCAGGTAGCTACGGACCCTATAATTTTTATCTAGTCAAAGATTTAATTATATTTTTCCTCGGAATCATCACTTGGTTGTGTGGAGTTTATTTTTGTGGTTATCTTATATATATTCGACTATTATCAACCCGAAGTATCAGAGGGTACGACAATTCTTGAAGAATTTTATATATTGTATAAATTTTGAGATATTTTTGTATGTTTTGAGATTATTCTTTTATGTATCAGGATCTCTTTTGTAGTGTTTATGTATTTTGAATTAAAATAATTTATATTATATTTTATTTTGTTATTTAGATGAAAGAAAAAGAAGTATATCTTTTTCTGGTCATCGTCGCATGGTTTATTTTACCCTTATTACCTACTACCAACCCGCCCTCGCTTGCTACACTTCGGATTATGTGAGTTTTTTTTTAACACAGCCATTGTAATTCACATTATAAAATATAAGCCTATGTCCATCGGAGATAATATAAATTTGGCCTCTCTCAGTCCGAGATCACCGGCTTCCCAGACCTCACTTATTCTTACGATCACGATGTTGGAAATGTTCCTAATGAATTTTTAACAATTATTTACACATACGTAAAAATCAGCACCACAAATTTAAGTGAACTGCGTAATATTTTTACCTACATTTGGCACCGCCGCCGCGCCGCCGGGACAAGGTAGCAACATTATCCCTTGTAAAAATAAGTGAGTTCTGGGATGCCCGGCAACTGGTGGTAGAAATTTGATGACACAAATTTGTCACAAATTTCGGCCGGGTAGGTACCACCGTGCACGATTGCGAAAAACCCTCCATAGTAATCCAATTTCGGGTTAATTGCGTTCAAGGGTCAGCAAGTGCATAGCCGGGCAGGGGGATTGTCGTCGCAGCACTAGTGGGACCGGTGGGTGTCACGCGGTGCTGCGACGACAATCCTCTTCTGTTGAGGCCGTCAAGCTGAGTGCCACCATTGTTAACATGGTACGTATATGGAATGGTGACCCTCTTTTCTGAGACTTTACCTTCAGCTTACCTACCATCAGGCGAGGTGAAATCAAATTGACGTGTCCTAAATATAAAAAAAAAAAAATATACTATTAAGTAGTATAGATTTAGAAAGTTTGAGCGTGCTCAACTCTCATACGTGTTACAAAGTTAGCAAGCATCAGGACCTATTAATAAAAGCTTTTAAGATAATATAGCGTAGGTATGTATTTTCACTTTAGTCGGGGTGCGAGGGATATGCTCTATGGGCAACCTTACACCCCGGCGTCTGTAGACCCGAGATGGCGTGCGGTTTTACACGGTTCAAGCCCGACATAACCGCCCCCGCTGGCCGGCGGGGGGGTATCCGAAGGGATTTCCGCACAAAAAAAAAAAAAAGGTATTTACACTTTTATATGGGAATAAGTGGGGTATCTGTTACATAGTTAACTATTTTTTAATCTGTGTCCATTGTAACAGACACAGCAACACTACAGAATAGTTAACGTGTGTTTTAGTCATTTCGATCCCGCCAAAAACATGTTCATGTTATATGATGCCAAGACGAGCCTTTGCTTGTACTGTAAAAAAGTGATCGGATCCTATGAAGAGCCAAGTTTCTAAGTCTGTAAGCCCTAACCTCACGCTCTAAATCTCATCATAGCGTATAGTGTACTGCGTGAATTCTAGTCTCCGCTCCCGCCCTAGGCTCCGCCGTATCGTCTTGGCGGGGGCACTCCCGTGCTCCCAGATTCTAATCTAACATCCCGTGTATCGTTGTAAAAAAAACCACCTCAGAAAACAAACAGCTTTTTATGCAAAAAAAGACAAAATAAAGTGAAATAACGATTTATTATTAACACAAAACATATTACTAAATGAACTATTAAATAACAGCAATTCAGTTCTTTTACACCTTGGTTTATAGCATGTGTGTTTACCTTTATAAGGGTGTGTTTGTGGATGTGTGATGTGTGTGTGAGTGCATGAGAGCTTGCGTGCGCGCGTATGTGAGTGCGACTATTCGTGCATATTTAGTTATTACCTGTGTATCTATGATGTGATTGTGTTGTATATTTTTTGGCTGATATAAGTGTGATTACTCATATAAATAAACTTCTAAAACTAAAAATTAAAAATATCCATTCTGCTTAAAAACACACCTCAAAGGAATCCCACATTGTTGGGCGAGTAACTTGACAAAATACGAATGTAAATAAGATATCCACAGTAGTAAATGCCTAAAATCCATGTCAAACATCCCACAAATATGATCGTCAGGTCTTTGATCAGGTAGCAATTATATATGCCATAGCCGTTCGGGACACCGGACCGGAGACAGATGTCCATCATTGCTGGGAACACGACAGACAGCATAGTGGTACATAGGTGGCCCACAAATGCTCGAAAAGGTCCTTGGTGTGGTACGTAGTACGCGATGGCAACTGAAACATACAGTTTATTTTAGTTTAGGGCACATTTTTATTTTTAGTCTCTTGAGTCTAGGTTAGGTTAGAGGGCCGTAGAAGGCGCACCAGACGGCCACAGAAGGATCTCTGTCCACCATGACCTAGCTAGCCTGGGATTGACGCTTGGGACTAACCGTAGCGTCAATTTGACACGTCGAGGTCGCTTATGTTGGTAGCCAGGACCGGTCAGGGTCTCTGGGATATACTTTTTTATAATTTTTTTTTTATACCACTCAGGTGGTAGGCAAGCTCATGGCCCACCTGATGGGAAGCGGTTACCGTGGCCTATGGACGTGTGCAACACCAGGGGCATCACACTCGCGCTGCCGACCCTGTAAAAACCTTCTAATGCCCTTCTTGAAGAACCGTATATTGTAGTCACTTGGGAAAACTACAGCAGGGAGATCATTCCACAGCCTGAGGACTGAGCCTTTGATGGTCACACCAGATTCCCGAGCCCTATACAGGCCGATGTGACGATATACCGTACGGTTTTAGTCGCATCGAGTCTGACCGTTTTTTTTCCGTGGTCCGGTTCGTTGGTCCGGTTGACCGGACCACGGGTAATCAATTTTTTCCGTAGTACGGTCGACCGGACCAGGGGAGATTACTTATTTTCCGTAGTCCGACCGGACTTAACGTAACAAAAACAAATGAACATCATTAAAAACAAGTGAGCATTGACAAAAACAAATGAACATTGAAAATACAATAATTTAGCATGCGTCGTGATAATCCTCCACATCGCAGTCATCACGCGGTAATGTCCCCAGAAGGCTGGCAGCAATGCCACGTTGAATGGCAATACTTATCTTTTGGGCGAAAAAAAAGCCAGCACTCTGATACCAAGATGCATCGACAAGCCGTTTGGCACTCTCCTTATATTCATTTTTGTTTGAATTCATTATTATTTTTTACTTATTTAATGTTGGCAAGTTTTTCTAATGCATGACCCAACACAATGTCTTCATTGATGAGCTGTAATTGTATGTTGAGTATTGCGTTATCTTTATCTACGTCTTCCCGTTTAAGTTTTTTATTGTCGTTCTTTTTGGTTTTTATATGTGTTTCTTTGTCTAATTTTTCCAAATAATTTAGGAGACGCAATATGTTTACCGTGCTTTTGTTTATTGCACGGTTTATTTTAGAATTCCAACTTTCAACTGAATTATTTGTTCGATGTCGATGACCGTACACACTAATATATTGCCGCAATGCACTATTTATCCAGTTTTTCTCAAAATAAGTGAAAAGTCATTCATCTCAGTTGTTGCTTCCGATTTAATGTAATTCCAACCCTCGAGTATTCCGGGCAGAAGTGGTAATCTGGAACATAAGGCTATAATACGTCTGTCCACTGCTGATTTTGTATAACCAAGACTTTTGGCTTTACGCCACACGCACCGTGACCAGTGGTAATAACATCCGACCAGTGTCACCCCAGGGAATTTTTTGGTAGCAGCATTAATAGCTGCTCTTTCGTAGTCACAGTGTACAATCAAAGGATTCCATGACAAGTTTTTTTGCAGTAATGTAAACACTATTTCGTAACTAGCTTGGGTATTGTTGTTCATAAGAACAAATAATAATGGTATTACATTAGTTCTTTCGATTGAACTATCGATTTCTCCATGCACAGATAATAATTGGTAAAATGGTTTCGGGCAACTTTGATAAGTTGCATCAAAAAATATCTCTTTTATCCCACGAATTAGAACTCTGCTTTCGTAGGAGCAAAATATGATGTCTTTTAAATCTGCCATGGCTGAATCGACATAATTTTTCTCTTCGCTACTAGGACATTGATAAGTTACGACTTTCACTACAGTTTCGTCCTAAAACAGTATATATAAAATTTAGCCCATTGGGAAATTCAATTTTAATAACGTAGTGAAATAGGTAATTACTCACTTTCATTGTAATACATCCTCTGCACTTAAGTTTCTTATAAGAGCTACATCTCCACAAAGACGTCGCATTTTTATAAACACAATTTTTATAATATTGATGCCCTCTATATAAAAGTACTGTTCCCCCTTTTCGAAATATATACTTGGGCTCCGACATCAGTAATAATTACAGATCCAACCAAAAGAAACCAAGAGAGAAAAAAATAATATAATCAACTCCAACTCTTGACGTCTTAAAAATGACGGGAAAATAACAATGTCAACAATAATTAATGAATACCATAGCTGATTAGAGTACTATCATTGTACTATAAATACTTTTCCCTAAATGACACTTATTCAAAGAGTTTCAATATAAGAATAATACGAGAAAGAACTAATGTAATACCATTAATACGAGATATTGAGCTAGCAAAACCTAATACAAACTTCCAGAAACACTAACCTGATGCTCGAGTTTATACTAGTAATAAGTTATTAGCAACAGCAATAAATCTAAATATAACCCATCCTCCATAGTCCGGCTGGTCGGACTACGGAAAATAAGTAATCTCCCCTGGTCCGGTCGACCGTACTACGGAAAAAATTGATTACCCGTGGTCCGGTCAACCGGACCACCGAACCGGACCACGGAAAAAAACCGGAGTCTGACATACACACCTCATCGTTAGTTCCGGTGAGATGAAGCCCGAGGAGGGTTGCCGCACACCCAAAAAATGGGATTCAGATAACATGTTCGGTCCAGTAAAGATACATCAGGAGGAGAAAGCGTAGGAGAGGGGATCCCGGCCCCAAGTGCCAGGTTGGACGCAAGCGGCTGTATTAATGTCGGAAACAGGTGTTACTATATTCTGTGAGTATGTTGATATAATCAATCCCTTGAATGTAAAAATTAATGACACTAACAGGCGGTTAAAACGAATGCGGGCCTTGCAATTGATTGTATGAGATCCAATGTCGCCTCTGTGGGAATACGTGGTCTTTTCTTTCGATACTTGATCATCTCCACGATCACATCAATCGCTGGATAACAGTTGAGTGGGAACGAAGCCATCACAGATGCCATGTAAATGCCAATCGCCAATAGTGAAGTCCTTAGCAAAAAAATAGTCCTACTAAAAAAACATGCTTCACATCAGATCCTCTTTACTGCGTGCAATGTATGTACCAAACCAAATGAGCCCAAACTCAAGGTTTTTACTCACACAACTAGAAGTAGTAATTAAAAGTATTATGGCTTGAGTTTTTTGACATCTGTTCTGGTAGAAAACTCAAGCTAGCTATTAGTTGCTATTAACTCAGAAAACATTCAGAACTCAAACTCCATACAATGCGCGTTCGAGCAACGCATACAATATATTGACCCCGTAAGGACACCGGATTCCGAAGTGCTAGCTTCGGATGGAACGGGACTAACGCTCTTTCTTATAATCCCGGGTTCTTTAAGCGGGGCCTGAAAAAGCATCTGTCTAGGTCGTTAAGGTGGGGCCCGCTATTAGAATAGACCGAGATGGTGGTCCATTTCTTCTGGACTTCACCCTAGCTTCTTACCATCCAGCGGGATGCAGAAAAAAATGCAGATGCAAAAAAGTCCGTAAATAAGAAACAGCAAGTAATTCCCATTGTTATTCTTAAAGTCCATTGTAAGGCACAGGCGAAGCCAGGTTTTAGTTTTTAGGAGATCAAGAAAACAACTGAAAATTAACAGAAGATTGAGTCGTTTGGTTTAATTTGAAACTTACAAATCTTCAAATGGCAATGATCTTAAAACGCTTTCTTCCATAGTGCCAAAAGCCCAATAGCCCAATGCGCCGAATACCAATGACACGAGAGTTGGTATGCCAATACCTACGTTGATCACGCCGTACCATTTAGTCATTATTCGGGGATTTTTTAATGCTCTATCAGTGCTCAGTATCTAAAATTAAAACAAAATACTAATGATCAAATGATCAAAACCAAAAGTCAGACAATACAGCCGGCTATACCCGGTACGTCAGAGAGTGAGAGTCCGGCACACAGACCAAACACAGAGGAGGCGGCCTAAGTAACGGTGCACTGTGGCCTATATGTATACTCTGGTGTATGGTATATACTCTTTGCTCTCGGGCCTGCCCTGACGCCATCCCAGTACAGTGTTCTTGGTCAGTGTGCTGTTGGCGTTCGGCGTTCGTCCTATGTACAAATAAGCCTCAGTGCCTCCAAATACAATTCTACTCGATACTATATGGCGATACTTTATATTTGAGTCCGTTCCTGTTACATTAAGCGACACCTAGTGTGACATAGATACACTACGTAATAATATCGACGTGGAATGAAGTGAGTAGTTGTGCTATTTACCGCTAGGTGGAAAATAATTATAGTCGCAGGGGATCTAACTCTTTTCACTAAAACTCCACGCGTTCTTCCATAGGGAAATCCAATTAGGTACAACACCTCTCTGTAAATACTCTGAGGTCCGGCAAGATTGGTTTACCTTGATTTAGTAGAGCGTTCTATCAATTGGACTGATAGTTTGATGCCTTCAGCATGAGCGTAACAGGGGGAATAGTCGGGAAAAGAACTTACCACGCCAACAGCACTGAGGTTGAATATACATATGCCGGAAGTAAATAGCCAACCGCCAACATCGGGCTCAATAAAAACACCTTCCTTTTGAGGTTCTTTAAACATATGGTAAAAGATGAGCCCCAGGCCTCCCAGATTCAATATATTGACTGGAAAGAGACTATTTACTTCATTATTATTAACTAAATTTCAGTTCATAGATTACCTACAGTAAATTAAGCGTCGGTAGCTTAGTGTTTAAGGCCCTATCTGGACGTAAGCTACCATAATTATGCTTATTTTTTGTTTCTAAGATTATTTCTCTCATGCTAGACAGTTGATTTTTTTTATATATACAGCTAATTATCTACTGTTCACGCACATTCAAAAACATTTTGGATAAATAGAGCAGTTTCTTGTTAAAAAAATTGCAAAGAAATACTCTTTGAAATAAATTTTTCGATTCAATTATCTCAATATTTTTAGCGATGACATATATATTTTTTGTTACAAATATAAAGAAAATTTAATCAGCTAGGCAGGCAAACAGATAAATAAATCATTTAAAAAATATGACGGATTTGAGGATGTTAATTTGTAGATATTCCACTAGCTGATTAAATTTTCTTTATATTTGTAACAAAAAATATATATGTCATCGCTAAAAATATTGAGATAATTGAAACGAAAAATTTATATCGAAGAGTGTTTCTTTGCAATTTTTTTAACAAGAAACTGCTCTATTTATCCAAAATGTTTCTGAATGTGCGTGAACAGTAGATAATTAGCTGTATATATAAAAAATCAACTGTCTAGCATCAGTAATCTTAGAGAAAGAGAGAAATAATCTTAGAGACAAAAAATAAGCATAATTATGGTAGTTTACGTGCAGACAGCACCTTAAAAATAGGTATGAATCATTTATTGCTTAACGACCTCCATTCTCCATAAGCGCAGGTCTGGGGGTCGTAGGTGAGGCCACCTGTCACCCCAGCAGAAGCAGGCCGGGATGGCGGGGCGACTAGCGCCTCTCCCCCAAACCGGGGCAAGACGGAGACACCGTGGTTCCCAAACCCAAGGGTCAATCTCGAAACCGGAGATGGCCCAGGGTCAGTCGGGGTGCGAGGGATATGCTTTATGGACAATCTTTCACCCCGGCGTCTGAAGACCCGAAATGGCGTGCGGTTTTAGTCGGTTCAAGCCCGACATAACCACCCCCGCTGGCCGGCGGGGGGGTATCCGAGGGGATTTCCCCCCGCTGGCCGGCGGGGGGGTATCCGAGGGGATTTCCGCTCGAAAAAAAGAAAAATAAAGGTATGTATCTAATCGTATCTATCTCTTACATCGCACGCAAAAAATGTTTTCGAACTTAGCAATACAATGGCAATATTCTGTTTCATGTTTTTCGAAACATGCCGCCTAATCAAATCACAGCCGTAACGCGAGTAGTTTGCTAGATTTCAATTGTTTGTCGTTTAAGAAAGAACAGCGGGCCGATCGCCGTAATTTTATGACGCATTAGTCGAGTGTACGTGCAGCGGGCCGATCGCCGTAATTTTATGACGCATTAGTCGAGTGTACGTGCAGTTCACGCATAAGCGACGTTTACCCTAAACGCAAACAACCGTTGGTATTGCCGTAAAATAGAACTGCGCGTCAACGTCAAGTACACTGCACGTCTACTTCACCTACGCGTGATACCAGTGTGTGTTGCCGTACGCAAGATTTGACAATCTTCTAGTTAATTACTCGATATGTAATCGATTATGTCCACGAATAACGTTGTTATTACAAGGCTACATCACGCTTAATAACCTTGGATCTAAGTTTATACACAAACAAAACACTTGGTTTTGTTTTAAGCATGGTAAAAATGGTATTAAAACAAAGATATTGAACACAAAATATGGATGTATGATAGTATCCCTTTGCATACCATCCTATTTAGAAAAAAGCCGTAGACTAAAAAAGCACTATAGGTGGTTGTTATGGGTTACATGACATAACATGTTTATGGTATGTTTACGTTAACAACAAACAATTATATAAATAATTTAAGGTTTCAATAGAATGAGTAAATTGAAATATTATCAAACATTTGAATATATTTAAGACCAAGACGAAGAGGTTGAGGGAGCCTCAAACTGAAAATAGTGCACTAGAGGAGTCAAGAAGAATGCTAATAAGAATGGAGACCCTTTGATGCGAAAGCACATAGCTTTTAGCTGAGAGCGTGAAGCAATTGGCAGCTTCCAAACTGCAGAGGCCACTAGGGAGCTTGCACAATCCATGTGGTTAGAAAAGGTGAGTTATCATTATTTGAAGTCAGGGATGCGAAAAGA
Source organism: Cybosia mesomella (assembly GCA_946251805.1). Taxonomy (NCBI): domain Eukaryota; kingdom Metazoa; phylum Arthropoda; class Insecta; order Lepidoptera; family Erebidae; genus Cybosia; species Cybosia mesomella. The sequence continues at coordinate 1,025,998 of OX276403.1, read as the reverse complement.
AAAAGAGCTTTTGTCATGTGAAGATAGTAGACCACTGTTAAAAATGTATATTTTGCTTACAGAGTAAACGTTGCTGCTGTCGCTGTCGTCGTTCTGACGATGAGCCAACCAAAGACCTAATATAAGTGTAGAATTAAGATGATTTCAGATGTAAAAATAATAAACAATTTTCAATCAAACGTTATATATTTTTTTAATTATTTGAGGTTCCTCTCGTTCCAAAGCCTCTGAATAAGACCCTGTTGAACTGTTCTCCCCTGCATTAACTCAACATTTACACGTCTATCGAGCATTTGTGGTGCTTGAATCAGTCTCAACACTGCCTTAGCAGCCACCCTGCGGACTTGATTTAAAGCCTCACGTCTGCGTTCTTGTAAAGTAAGTTGAGGTTCAGGAATTTGTGTACGTAGAGCCATGTTGTGCAGTACAGCACATGCATTCACGATCTGCCTAGCAAATACTGGATCGTAGTGAAGCATCCTCGCAGACAACAAACATTTAAAAAATAACATTTACATTCACAGCTGAACAGATTTGGATAAAGTATAGTATGTGTAAGCAAGCATAGGATGTGAGTATTGTCACAAGCCTTCGGACTAAAAAATAATTGGGTCTCTGTCATATCACGGAAGTGAGCATCCCTTGCCTGAAGTCGGCTCGCCTTGCCTCAATACGATGGCGACGCCGGCGATCTTCCTGATGATTTCCTGATGATGATGATCCAAATCTAAAATTTGCCAACGCAAATCGTTCATGTTCAAATTTTATGCCCTAAAAGTAGAAAGGTATGGTATTATAATGCTCGCAAAGGAGATGGCGGAGCGCGCCCGGGAGAGATTTAGAACTCTCCCGGCCCGCCGAGCCCGCAACTTGCTCGCCGCGCGTCGCAGGCGACTCAGGCGCCGGCGACCTCCGTCCTCCATGAGCGCAGGCCTGGGGGTGGCGGGTGAGGCCGCCTGTCACCCCAGCAGAAGCAGGCCGGGACGGTGGGGCGACTATCGCCCCTCCCCCAAACCGGGGCAAGACGGGGACACCGTGGTTCCCAAACCCGAGGGGGTCATCTCGAAACCGGAGATGGCCCAGGGTCAGTCGGGGTGCGAGGGATATGCTCTATGGGCAACCTTACACCCTGGCGTCTGAAGACCCGAGACGGCGTGCGGTTTTAGTCGGTTCAAGCCCGACATAACCGCCCCCGCTAGCCAGAGGAGGGGTCTCCGAAGGGATTTCCGCACGAAAAAAAAAAAGGTATGGTATTATAAGATAGGTAAGTACATTACTCGGTAATTGGGTATGATTTTACTAGATATCTGTAGGAAAACTAGGAAATGACATAAAAGTTACTTACAAGCTTTGCAAAGTTAACAATCCGTACACTTCTGCAATGCGTGACCAACACTTGATCAAGAAGTAATAAACACTGCAAAGTGACATTTCGTTTGACATTTATGAAATGTCAAAATTTAGCGCGATACCGTTTTTGTTCGATACAAAATACGCGCAAGTCACGTTCTATTATGACAATACGGCGGTACACTGCGTTTAGGTGAGCGTGACGTGTGCGTGACGTGTGCGCCATTACTTAATTACGGCAATACGAAATCAAGCGTTAAGACGCAAACGCAGTCAACACGCGCTGCATAAAATTACGGCGATCGGCCCGCAGGTATAAAACTGAACCACCTTAAAACGAACGAGCTTTTTTTAAGCACGTTCGCATTACGATTGGTAAATCCAAATAAGGGAGCAAGTGGTAAGCTATCTACACACCAAAATGGCCGACCCGGGGGCTCAACCTGAGGTAATTATAAACATCTATCCATCACTGTACCCATTCATGCTCACAAACTTTAACATTTCTAATATTAGTAGAGATATATTACCGAACGCGCCAACATAGCCGTCGTGATGTAAAGTCTTCATCAGATACTCCAGCACCAAGTTGCATGGGAGTATTATCGCAAATGCGTTATTGAGATCAGGAAAGTCTGCTATCTGGAACCGAACGATAGGACACTAACCCTCGGTTTCTCGTACGTTTGTCAACCTCGTGTCAACTTGACATACCCACTGCCGCTTTCACCAATAAAAATTGTAGTGATCAAGTTTGGCTGAACTGTTTTATCACGTTTTTAGGGTTCCGTAGCCAAATGGCAAAAAACGGAACCCTTATAGATTCGTCATGTCTGTCTGTCTGTCCGTCCGTATGTCACAGCCAATTTTTTGCCGAAACTATAAGAACTATGCTGTTGAAACTTGGTAAGTAGATGTATTCTGTGAACTGCATTAAGAAAATAAAAATAAAACAATAAATTTTGGGGGTTCCCCATACTTAGAACTGAAACTCAAACATTTTTTTTCATCAAAATATGAATATAAATTACTTCGTACAATTAATCATTTCAAATCTATTAAAATATATATATAAAATAGTACATTACGATATTAGTGCGTAAAGATGGTTATAACATGCGAGGCGGAATTTCAGCCCGAGCCGGAGGCGAGGGCGTAATTGAGCCGAGCATGTTATAACCAATACGCACGTATATCGTACGACGTTTTTAACACATTTGCGAGGAAACAGAAAAAAAAACATTTTAAATAAACTCAATCTGTGAATGCACACTGTTGCTTTCCCGCCATTTTAACAGCGCGCTAGCGCTGCCTACTGACTGGCGCCGCGCGGCGATGAGTTCGAAATTTGAATAGCAACAGCGCGCTGCTCACTAGCTGGAGTCGTGGGGCGGCGATCAGTTCCATATTTGAAATGGCAAAAAATACTGTTATGGAATTTGTATGGACTATAACTTAACTATTTGCTTTGGTAACACACGCGTTTTTTATAACCCGCTTTACATATTTAAAATCGGTGGAATTACATCAGCTTTACGAGAAAGGGTGTTAAAAATATATTAAAAAATAATAATGATTAAACAATAAGGAACTATTAAAATATCAAAAACAAAATCAATGAACTCAGTAATTATAAATTACTCATGTTGAATTGTCATTAATCAAGTCCAAATACCAAATAATATACCAAAAAGAAATCAAAATATACCAAAACGTCAAACATAAATTAAAATATCGCGTTTTGTAAGTATCTATGGATAGGTCTTCAAAAATGATATTGAGGTTTCTAATGTAATTTTTTTCTAAACTGAATAGTTTGCGCGAGAGACAATTCCAAAATGGTAAAATGTGTGTCCCCCCCCCCCCTGTAACTTCTAAAATAAGAGAATGATGAAACTATAAAATATAAACTTGCACTGAAAATTGTTTGTTTTTTAATACGTCATAAATCGTAAACCGCAATTTACCTTTCATTCAATCAACTCAAATATAAAATTTAAAAAAAAACATTATTATGTTACTTACTGTTACGGAATCCTCCATGGGCGAGTCCGACTCGCACTTGGCAAATTTTTTTTAATTAATTTCATTGTGTAAATCGTGATAACCCAGTTAAAACGAAAGTGTGCCAAATTATAAAAAATGAAAACAAAGAAACAAACTAACATCTTTTAAGCTGTTTGTAGTCATTATAACGCCAACCGAAGCTATTCCTAGCTGAGTCAAAATCATCAGCATTCCAACGATCGTGCTGTAACATTAAAAAAATATTTAAAATTCAATACCATACTCCCATACGAAAACTGCGTCGCATTTCTTCTCACCCCTTAGCAAATGCAGAGTGACTATGGGGCCTACTCTGACGTCATCACAGTAGGCGTTTGTCCTGAACCCCCCCACCCAAGCCTGTAAATTTGGTATATAAAAAAAAAGCCAATCGACGTATCTTAAATAGCACTTTCCAAAATTATTTATTATTAAAACCGCACCCTCTTACTTTACGAGTAAAAAATAAATAAAGATACTACCTGCTAAACCGTCTAAGATATCACTTGAAATACTTCGAATTTCGTACTTTTTGCACATTGGAAAAACTGCACCCTACTCGAAACTAACTGCACTATCATTAGAATTTCATAAAATGCAATAGTTATTGCAACAAAACAATTAAAACGTAACCTAATAATAAATAATAATAACCTAACCTAACCTTATCTGCGCTTTTTTGGGGTGCAGGGTGCAGTTTTTCCACTGCGCAAAAAGTACGAAATTCGAAGTATTTCAAGTGATGCTACACCGTCTTGTAGCATGTAGAATCTTTATTTATTTTTTACTCGTAAACTAAGAGGGTGCTGTTTTAATAATAAATTGGAAAGCGTTATTTAAGATACGTCGATTAGTATTTGTTTTTTTTTTATATCTCTAATTTACAGGCTGGCGTGGGGGGTTGGCAACGGCTCCCTTACACTCAGTGTCTCCAAATATAATTCTACTCGATGCTAGATGGCGATACTTTGTATCTGAGTGCATCCCTATTACATTTAGTGACATCACATTGACGTAGAATAAAGTGAGTTGTTTAGGTAAAGGAGATGGCGGAGCGCGCCCGGGAGAGGTTCAGAACCCTCCCGGTCCGCCGAGCCCGCAACACGCTCGCCTCGCGTCGCAGGCGACTCAGGCGCCGGAGGGCGCTTAACGACCTCCGTCCTCCATGAGCGCAGGCCTGGGGGTGGCAGGTGAGGCCGCCTGTCACCCCAGCAGAAGCAGGCCGGGACGGTGGGGCGACTAGCGCCCCTCCCCCAAACCGGGGCAAGACGGGGACACCGTGGTTCCCAAACCCGAGGGGGCCATCTCGAAACCGGAGATGGCCCAGGGTCAGTCGGGGTGCGAGGGATATGCTCTATGGGCAACCTTACACCCCGGCGTCTGCAGACCCAAGACGGCGTGCGGTTTTAGTCGGTTCGAGCCCGACATAACCGCCCCCGCTGGCCGGCGGGGGGGTATCCGAGGGGATTTCCGCACGAAAAAAAAAAAAAAAAAAAAAAAAAAGGTATTGAACGGTAGATGGCAAATAAAAAATGCTTGGAATCTAAACCCACATCGCCATCCTCCCCCCTCCCTGTCCCCGCAAAGTCATATCATTCTATAACAGGAAAATCTAATTACAACACTATGTAATTGCTCTATGGTGAGTAATCCTGGGTGGTTTGGAGTGCAAGGCTCCTTAAAATCTCTCACGGCTCACCAATGTGCTGTGAGCCATCATTGTGGTTGGTCAGCAGGTCACAGGTCCTCACTGCGCGCTGGCTTGATAACTTGGCAGGTAAACTCAAGCTAAATTAGTGGATGACAGACGATAAATACTCACGGACCGCGATGTCCTATGCAATGAAATATCTCAGGGCCATGTAGCAGAGCTATGCGGAATCCATATCGATAGGATATGTAAGGTATCTTTAGCTGCCTGCTAATCTCAGTCAAGCTGCGTAACTGAAAAAGGAACAAAATGCTGTATTTTAAGGGTTCCGTACCTCAAAAGGTAAAAAAGGAACCCTTATAAAATCACTCACTTGTCTGTCTGTCGGTCTCTCTGTCTGTCCATGTATCACCACTAAATTTCTCATGAACGGCTGGACCACGAATCAATAATAAAATTTTCTTTGTTCTGTTTAATTAATAGTAAGACTTCACCTACATCATCTATCAACATCAGAGTTTGTACTTAAAAGTACTAGGGGTGTTTTTTTAGCGTGTGGCAACCCCACGGACTTCACCCCATCGGTGCCGACGATGGGGTGGGCGTGTCGGAATCGGACCGACTAAAACCACACGGTGTCCTTCCCAAGTGTCCATTGCCGGGCACCCCGGGTAAGCCCTCGAAAGGATAACCCCAGGGTTACCGGCGGACTTTGGCCACCACCGCGGCCTCACCTGGTGGGGTCGGGTTATTCCCGCGTCGGTGAGTTGGCAGGCGTGTGTAGGGCACACACAACACACGACACGCCTCCGCCACGGCCTGCTTCTGTAAGGACGGCGAGTCGGCCAACTGCTGTCCTCAGGCCCCAATCATGGAGGTCGGTGACCCCGGGTGTAGACGAGTCTGCGGCGTTCTCGCCGCAGACTGCGGAACTCGGGGGGCAGGGTTTACTCCCGCTCCCTCTCCGCTGTCTCTTTCGCACGCATTACCTGCTCTCAGAAAAAGGCGGCAGCGTGCCACTTGCTCCCGTTGGAGACAACGGCCCTCTCCATGGTCTCCAACGAGAGAACGTCCACGCCCATGACCGCAACGAGATCCCGGCGTTGACTCGCCCACGCAGGGCACTCCACCAACGTGTGGAAAAGTACTAGGGTAGCATATCTCGCTCAATCAATAGCCTTGAAAAGAATATCCTTATTCTTTTTAGGGCTATTGATCTAAATAATAACAAATTTTGTTCCGGATAATAATCTTACTAGCGGAATATTCATACCGAATATTTTTCCGGTTTGTTCGATTTATCGAGTGACAGTCTTACAAATCAGTATAGCGGGCCGATTCGCAGTCTCCACTCTAGGACACGTTTGCTCCAACGGCCATCAGTTCTTCTGCAGTGATCAGCTCATTTAGATATTTAAATGGTAAAACTTACATAAATTTAATTTCCACTACTACAGTTACAGCGCTAGTCCCGGTTGCATCCAAAGCTTGTATTTTGGAGCCAGGGCTCCGCCCTCTCTTCATTTTACTTTTGTGGGAGCCACTGCCGTCTGACCCCCCGATTCCGAGAAGAAAGCCTCGCTCGTTAATCAGCAGGTGTACCGACTAGCATTTGGGGATGGGTTGGGCCCCGAAATTTTAGAATGGCCCCTATACTATACACTAATTGAAAGCATGGATTTATGGTTAAATAGAACGAGAGGTACCTTAACAAAAAAAAATGAATACTCATTTACCAGCAAATGATGCGTGTGAATGATAAGGGTACCGATCAGAAGGGTGAACATTGATCCAATGCAGTAGCCGCTCGCGCTGAAAGCGACTGGCATGCCCAAGAGGCCGACACTGCACATGATGCGCAGAAGATTGAAGTATGCCATCCAGGGCCTGTTAAAAGATGACAATTTGAAATCTACCAACTTCTTTTAACAGAGAAAGAATCCAACTGGAGTTTTCGCGAGGGACTGGTGGAACTTGGTTTTTTAGCAGTTGTTCGTCCTTTGGTAATTTTAGGGCACATGGAATCCTCTTCGTTTTCTGGAGGAGATATCCTTTCTCGCTATCACTAAATAATGGTAGGTCCTGTTGGTGAATAATGCTTCATGGGGAACTATGCAACTCGCGTGCGGGGTCATTCCGTTTTCACACTGGGCAAGTTGCCGACCCCAGCCAGTGACACTGTAATCACAGAGACCCGGCTAGGGTCACCAGCGATGTGTATTCGCAAAGGAGTGGATGTATTATATTTCTTTCAATTTACTTCTGAGTAATTTCTTTACAGGTTCCAAGACAATTTAACTGTCCCATTCTACTCCACTCGGTAAGTTTATGGGTTACTGCTGGTGATCGTGGTATACCAGAGTTACAGTGGTGGACTACCACCACAGTCATTAACTGTGGCGGCCAACAACTTGTTAAAAAAAAAGGTACTCTCTTAGAAGCGCAATCAGCCAAATCAAGAGAATGAGTAGAAGAGCGAACCATGGGGTTCCAAGTAAAGCTATGGCTGAACCGGGAGTAACGCTGTCATGATGATGAGTGCGACTTACTTGATTACATGTTTTGGCTCTCTGTGATCTCTAGGGTCATAGGTATCTGCGCCTTTATCTGGGGGTAGTTCTAGCAGGCGAGCTCGTCTAATATCTAGACCTTCTTCCATGTCCTCGACTGCGAATTGAAGTCTACTGATATTCTCCCACGCTGCCCTGGAATTTTTCACAAAAGTAATCTGGAGCAGTTTTGGTTCCTATATCCTACCTAGACTAGACTTATGAACATCTTCGTTGCCCTAGTCAACCTCACCCAGCTAGTTACACCGGTCTATCAAACAAGGGACGGGGCTCTGGCGCAGGTTTTCCTCTTGGGGTGGGGAGGTCAGACGGTAGCCGCTCCCATAATTACCAAAATGAGCCAAATAAAAATGGTTCGACGAGGAAGCGGACCTCGGGAGCGGAGCTTCAGATGCAACCTGGATTACCGCTAACTTGATGATGAGGAACATAATTTGTATAGGTACTTCCAATGATCAGGGCACGCCGCAATAGCGGCGGTAAGTCCCATCATGGAGGATTGGCTAGAGAGGCGACACGGAAGCCTCTCGTACCGACTGACGCAGGTGATCTCCGGTAAGGGGAGCTTCGGGGACCACCTGTATCGGATCAGGAAGGAGCCAACGCCTGAGTGCCATCACTGCGACGCGAGCGAGGGCTGCACACGCTGGCGGACTGCCCGGCATGGGAGGCGCTGAGGCGTGACCTCGTGGCAGCCAACGGGGCTGGGAGTCCTCTCGCTCGGCAGCATGATTGCGGCAATGGTGCGGAGCGCGAGCGCGTGGGCCACCGCCACTTCCTTCTGCGAGTACGTAATGCTCGCGAAGGAGATGGCGGAGCGCGCCCGGGAGAGATTTAGAACTCTCCCGGCCCGTCGAGCTCGCAACATGCTCGCCGCGCTTCGCAGGCGACTCAGGCGCCGGAGGTCGCTTAACGATCTCCGTCCTCCATGAGCGCAGGCCTGGGGGTGACAGGTGAGGCCGCCTGTCACCCCAGCAGACTAGCGCCCCTCCCCGAAACCGGGGCAAGACGGGGACACCGTGGTTCCCAAACCCGAGGGGGCCATCTCGGAACCGGAGATGGCCCAGGGTCAGTTGGGGTGCGAGGGATATGCTCTATGGGCAACCTTACACCTCGGCGTCTGAAGACCCGAGATGGCGTGCGGTTTTAGTCGGTTCAAGCTCGACATAAACGCCCCCGCTGGCCGGCGGGGGGGCATGAAAAAAAAAGGTGCTTCCAATGGGGTCGTGGATATGATGATGATATTATAGGATATGAGTATGAGCAACCGGCGACAAGTTAGTGCCGAAACATATTATAACCGTGTTGCGGCACCACGCCGTAACGCAACGCGTCACCGAGCGTTGCGTTGCTATGCCACGCAATGAAGCGTTGGACTGCCGTATTTTGGTGGACGTATCTCTGACGTGAATCGCAATAAACATGTTGCTGTTTTGTTGTTAAGAAGACATAACACCAATATAAATAGAAGATTCTTGATACATGAATTTAGTGAGGCAATAAATCCATATGTATACTTTTCTCGAAAATACGAAGCATTAAACATAAATGTTGTCAGCTATTATGCAAGTTAGTATAGTTATTCTGAGTAGCGGCAGGTGGCACTGCCGTTTTTGGCGGGACGGTGCAGCAAGGCGGTCATCTGTTTCGGCTCTTAAAGGTGTATGCTGGAATCGTAACTAGTGGAAAGATGTTGTCTCTGCCTACCCGAATGGGAAAGAGGTGTGACTTTATGTATATAGGTATGTATATATTGACTTACATTTTATTGGCTTGACAAGTATATTGATTTAAAACAAAGAATATTTTATATTACTCTTACAAAACCATGTCAAACCATCCAACTTGTTGTAGATAAACAAACATAAGTACTTGACATTCGTTGACATCACACATTTTTCTGACATTACGCAGATCTCTAAAGTCTGACAGTGACGTTTTTTAGGCTGAGGAATGCGTATATGTTTCTTTTCCGTTTAGGACCGAGTTTTAACACAGCCCTAACGTGAGTAGTCGGTGGATTTCAATTGGTTAACATAGAAGAAAGAATTGGCGTAAAACTAAACCAATTTAAATATGTCGGGTAATACGAACGCGCGCGTTCACGGTGCGATTGATCATCATTCCAGTTGCATTGCATCTAATGCTTGCACTGCTTGCACAGTGGAGCCCAGGAGTCCGCTCTCCTATTCTTTCTCCTGATACTCACCTATATTATATTATTAAGGTAGCAAGCAAGTACACTACCCATTTGATGGTAAGCAGTTACCGCGACATGTATATGCTTGCACGCTGAACACTCTCACCTCGCCATACTTGCAGCGGGTAATGAGGTGGGAATAGAAGAAAACGGGTAAGGTAAGTGTGAATTAGGAAACAGTATAGGAAGGAACCTTAGGCCTTCAGCACCAGCACACACCGTAGTTCTAATCGATCTATTCGATCGATCCTTTCGTCCCTGGGGTTATCCTTTCATCCCTGGGGTTATCCTTTCGAGGGCATACCCGGGGCGCCCGGCAATGGACACTTTGGGAGGACACCGTGTGGTTTTATTCGGTCCGATTCCGACACGCTCATCCCATTGTTGGCACCGATGCAGTATAGCCCGTGGGGGTTTCCACGCGTAAATAAATGCCCTTATCAAGTAAAAAAGTCAAATTGGATTCGGTTGGCAGCCCTGTATGGTATGATGAAATCTGCAGAATCACGCACTGCAGAAAGCTGCCTTTTGATTGGACCTGTTGCTACGATAAAATATTACTGTTATTTGTTATAGTTACTTATACATATATTATGTAAGACTACAATAGGTATAATATAGTACCTATATACCTTTTTTTTTTTTTTTTATCGTGCGGAAATCCCTTCGGATACCCCCCCGCCGGCCAGCGGGGGCGGTTATGTCGGTCTTGCACCGACTAAAACCGCACGCCGTCTCGGGTCTTCAGACGCCGGGGTGTAAGGTTACCCAAAGAGCATATCCCTCGCACCCCGGCTGACCCTGGGCCATCTCACCACTAACAGCATCGCTCATCCTGTCTCCTCTGAAAGCAGAGGAGTACGGAGAGCGATGTGTTCCCGCCACGTTGGGTATTGGCCGACGATCAATGCCAACCCTATGAAGGGGTGAAGGGGAAGCCATTGACCGCCGCCCAGGGTGTACCGGCCGCTCCGATTCCGTTCCCCCCGGACTGCAGCGGGATCGGAATCGGAGCGACACTCGAGGAGGTTACCCAACACACACCCCTAGTACCTATATACCTAGGTATATCTTATCATTTTAATGTTTTGGTTTAATTGAGATTCCAGCTGGGATGTTATCAATACTGTTATCAGATACCCATGGGTACCCTACCTAGGCATCGCAGTATTGAGAGGGTGAGATTAGTCTCATGAAAGAATTAGATAGATGGATGGATGGACTATGTAATCTATAGGTATAAATAAAAATGAAATAAATTGAGCTGAGCGAGCAGGACTCTTACTTGAAAATAAGACATCTTACTACGGTCGCGCGCTTAGCTAAGGCCGCGCGCTCGTGAAACTGTTTTTCGGTGATTATTTTTTATTTATTTATTTATTTATTTATTTGTAGTAAAATTATTCCTCAATGTTACATTGTATTTGAACAGTTGATCGCTCTAAACACTCAGCGGTGTCTACACTATCACCATGGCAAATTTGGTCAAGATCGGTATTGTGGTTCCGGAGGAGTACAGTCTCGACCAAACGGCTTAGCCACGTATTTAAGAGCTTCGCTCGATCATCTCAGTCAATCGCCGAAATGTATGTAAGTACACATGTAACTTCCCATGTAACTAATTCTTTATTTTTGTGTTCTTTTGTCAGGACAAGGTATTTATGAAATAAAATTTTGGGGAAGTTCACAGGCGAATGCAAATGCAAATGGCAGCCAGGGTGCGCAGCTAATATAACAAAACAAAGTCTTATACATAAAATCAAAACAATAGATAGTTATTATACGTAATCAGTGACTGTAATACGTCATTTCCATTGAAAGGCCACGCCACGGTCTTATCATTATCATACATTACTTACTGTAAACTGTACCTATCTACGTATTATTATTATACTCGTACTTGCTTGCATACAGCCGATTGTGGTTTGTTTGAGTATTAAATTTTACATCAGTTCAAAATGGCGCTTAGGACGGGAGCATGTGTTTTGCGATGCAATACGCTGCGCGGTGCTACTCGGGTTAGTTTATCAAAATACTCAATAAACTAATTATTAAGTACATACTTAATTCATTGTGTAAATGTTATTATTCTCAAAAGTTTTTATGTGAATACAGTACTTATAATTATCTACCTATTTATGTGCGTGACGTGTGTGTTGTTTTGGATTAATGTGGACCTTAACTTCAGGGAATAAGTTTGATTTTATAAAGAAGAGTAATGTTGTCAATAAATAATGCTGATCCCTTTTTTGTTTCGTTGAGTACATCCACACAGTGCTATAGCATAACCAATATAAGACAAAATTGTATGAAAAATGGATTCGCTGTGAAACTTTTTCGTATATAATTTAGAATTATTAAATAAAAGATTTCAGAGGTAACGCCACACCACCGTCAGCGGTTGCGAAATTTCAGTGATTTTATCTAATTTGTCATAATAATTAATCATCTGATATCTACTTTAATAATGTGTCAAATTCATGTGATATATGGTAATTATAGTAACAGTGATATTTTTGTTGAAAAATAATAGTTTTCAAATGTTGTAATCATTTTGTTTACATTGACTTACAAATCTAACGACTACTTATTACAGTGAGAATGACCCTCTTTCTTACGTGGGTAATTACTAGCTACCAGATTTTATCGGGACTTATTTGGTATTATTTCATCATTTAGGTACATTGATCCCGACGTTTCGGTAACTTTACAACTAAATAGCGATAGAATCCGTTAAAAATACTTTTGATTCAATGCGTTATATTTGTGTAAACTTCCGACAATATCATTAACTATTATGTAACATAACTATATAACGGCATAACTATGGTTGATTTCCAGATTAGGAAGACATTTTTTAAACTTGTAGATATTACTAGCTCTACTCTCAAAACTCAAAACTCAAACTCTACTACCAAAGTTCGTAACCTCCCATTCATATTATGTTAATTTTTTAACTAGGTCCGTTTGGTGTTTAGTTATTTCACTGACTTATGAAAACAAACGGTATCATGAGAATTTTGTAACTAGGCATATAGGTAAGTAGACTAGGTAGGGTATCAACCTAATCAAAAAAATAAGAATGATTTTGTAACATAATTGCTTCTGTAGTTCGTAAGAATTTCGATAGATGGCACCCATATGTACATGAGAATTCCAGTTATCCAGGATGAGTTATGGGTCCAGAAAACTCAGTCTGCAGAGTTTTCTCCCAAGGAAGGGACTATCGCGTTTTTTTTTATAATGGTCACTTCAATATTACCTCGCCTGATGGTAAGCTAAAGGTAAAGCCTCAGGAATGAGGGTCACCTTACAGACACCGACAATGTTACAATGGTGGCCTGACGGAAGAAGCAAACACGTGTGTTGGTAATAAATTTCAAATCTTGATAGTGCGGCAAAAAAAAAGAGGTTCCGTCCTAGATGTCAACTTTTTCTGATTCTTTAATTTAAAGATATGTTTATGTTAGTAGAAACTTCACTTAGTTCACGTTTTTTTTTTTTTTATACCACTAAGGTGGCAGACAAGCACACGGCCCACCTGATGAGAAGCGGTCACCGCGGCCTATGGACGTGTGCAACACCAGTGGGGTCACACTCGCGCTGCCGACCCTGTAAAGGAAAGGGGATGGGAAAGGAGTTTGGAAGGGGATGGGAAAGGAGTTTGGGAGGGGATGGGAAAGGAGTTTGGGAGGGGATGGGAAAGGAGTTTGGGAGGGGATGGGAAAGGAGTTTGGGAGGGGATGGGAAAGGAGTTTGGGAGGGGATGGGAAAGGAGTTTGGGAGGGGATGGGAAAGGAGTTTGGGAGGGGATGGGAAAGGAGTTTGGGAGGGGATGGGAAAGGAGTTTGGGAGGGGATGGGAAAGGAGTTTGGGAGGGGATGGGAAAGGTGTTTGGGCTCCGGCACTCTACTCACCAAACAGAACGGCCAAAATGACTGTTGCTTGACTCTACCACCTACCACACGTTACATTACAAACGAGTTATGTTCTAATGATGAATAATGTCTACCTAAGTACCTATGTACCCACGTATTGTTGCTGAAAATCAGAACCGTGTGTTATAGAAAGAAGCCAGGGCATTTTAGGATAATGGTACTCTTGTGTTTTTTTTTCGAAGAATGTTTGTAAAAATTACTAAGTAATTTTTTTTTTGATTAGCTGATGCCCGCGGCTCCGTCCCCGCGACTGAAACTGATCGGAGGTCGGTTATCATTTTATGGTCATATCTCAGGTTCTTCTTAACCAATTGCTATCAAATACGGCAGATTTTAAGTCTGATCAAGACATTTCTACTAAAAACAAGCCGCATCGAAATCTGTTGACTAGATTTGCGTCCATCGCGAACAAACAGGCAAGAATTAAAAAAAAAGTTTTGTTTTTCGTTCAATAATCAATATAGGTATATAAAAATCAATGCCACTTTTCGTTTTAATTTTATAACTCAAGAACGGGCTCACCTATCCAAACCAAATGTTTAGGCTTTGTTCGGACTATTTAGTAGATGGTTTATGTGAAGTTTGCACAAAATCGGTCGAGCGGTTCTTCATTTGTCACATATTTTGTAACAAATTAATTCAATAAATGGCGGATCATTTTGACGTAGCGAAGCACGTACCGGGCCGCTAGTTTAACATAAATAATAAATACAAACTGGCTTTTTCACTACATTACACCCCGTTATTTTTATGGACTTATAATTTGGTAGGTGGCAGTGACCTTCGGCTAAAAAAAATACCTGTTCCTTTCCTATAGGTACCTACTGATCGTACAAAATGTAGGTGTTTCCAGTTAGGATAAATTAATAAACGCGAGAATTGTCCTTGGTTGATTAACTCTCCGAATCATTTATGGATATTATAGAAATCACCACCCTCATAACGATTTCCCAGCTGTGTCCAAAGTTTGCACTTTAAAACCCGGGGTATGTTGTTTTTATTGGTAGGTCGGCTTTTCCGGGACCGACTGCCATCTGACGTCCCAACCCTGACGAAAACCTACTGGTGGTAGAAATTTGATGACACAAATTGGTCACAAAATTCGGCCGGGTGGGGACCACCGTGCACGATTGCGAAAAACCCTCCATAGTAATCCGATTTTGGTTTGATTGCGTTCAGGGGTCAGCTCCGTCCTCCATGAGCGCAGGCCTGGGGGTGACTGGTGAGGCCGCCTGTCACCCCAGCAGAAGCAGGCCGGGACGGTGGGGCGACTAGCGCCCCTCCCCCAAACCTGAGCAAGACGGGGACACTGTGGTTCCCAAACCCGAGGGGGCCATCTCGAAACCGGAGATGGCCCAGGGTCAGTCGGGGTGCGAGGGATATGCTCTATGGGCAACCTTACACCCCGGCGTCCGTAGACCCGAGACGGCGTGCGGTTTTAGTCGGTTCAAGCCCGACATAACCACCCCCGCTGGGACGCGGGGGGGTATCCGAAGGGATTTCCGCACGATAAAAAAAAAAAAAGGGGTCAGCAAGTGCATAGCCGGGCAGGGGGATTGTGGTCGCAGCACTAGTTGGATCGGTGGGTCTGCGACGACCATCCTCTTCTGATGAGGCCGTCAAGCCGAGTGCCACCAGTGTTAACATGGTACGTGTATGTAATGGTGACCCTCTTTCCTGAGACTTTACCTTCAGCTTACCATCAGGCGAGGTGTAGACCAATTGACGTGTCCTAAATATAAACAAAAGGGCCTCATCTGTCGTATAGCAGTGACACCGACAGGTTGACTTGGGCCTCAAGGGTTTTGATAGAGGCCTCATCAAATAATTTTATTTCACAGTTATTGTCAACTCGCACACATCCGGATACCACACAAAATAATGGCAAAAATGCAGACTTTCCGGGAGCCAAAGCCCCGTTTGTGACGGAAATGAAGTTCCTGAACGAAACGAGCTACGACCCCATCCCTATTTACCGAGTCATAGACAACAATGGCGTCGTCTTCGAGAGTAAGGAGGAACCAAATATCGAGAAGGATACTCTGATTCATATGTATAAAACTATGATACAACTGCAGCAGATGGATAAAATTTTGTATGAATCACAAAGGTAATTAGGTAAATTATACACATTTAATTTTGACTTTTATTTTTATCTTTTCCTATAATCGTACATGTCAGTCATGTACCTATTTTAATATTGTGATAGAATTTTCAAAAGGTCCGTTTTGCCATTAGGTGTTGTATTATTATTTTTTGTGATTATAATGTGTAGTACAATACCTACTGTAAAATCCCTGGTTAAAATTAAAGTTATACTTTTTTTGGCGGGTCAATATTTAAAGTAACCAATTCGTGAGGCACGGAAGTAGTAAACGCTAACGTAACAGTTACATATACATATTTAAAACTACTGGTATTTATCTATGTATTTTCGACGGCCTCTTTGGCCTAGCCGTAATGCATTCGACTGCTTCGTCAGCGGGCGCGGTTTCGATTCCCGCTCTGTGCAAATATTTGTATGCATGAATGTCTATTTGCATTGGTCTGAGTGTTTCTATGTATAAGTAATATGTATGTATTTATAAAAAGAAAACAAACATAGATACATTAGTTTGTTTATTCGCATTATTCTTTAAAATTAAAAATAATTTGTCACATGTTACTTTCAGTGAGTTTTTAAATTTTATTTTCGTTAAAGTAACTTCTATCTAGCTATTGTTCTGTGTTGACTACATGTGAGTGAGTGTGTGTGTGTTTGTGTGTGTGTGTGTGTGTGTGTGTGTGTGTGTGTGTGTGGGTGTGTGTGTGTGTGTGGGTGGGTGTGCCTGTGTAGAGTTAATACTACTGGAATCTTTTATAGCTATGATATAATAGATACACAGTTTAAAATCATATCCCTCAATTCCCAGACAAGGCCGTATATCGTTCTACATGACCAGCTATGGAGAAGAAGGCATTCACGTCGGCAGCGCGGCAGCCCTAAGCCCCCGGGACCTTATATTTACCCAATACCGTGAGGTTGGAGTCTTCCTCTACCGCGGGGTGACGGTAACAGAGCTTGTGAACCAGTGTTATGGCAACCACGAGGACCCTGCCAAGGGAAGGCAGATGCCAGTCCATTATGGAAGTAAACAACATAATCTCGCGACGATTTCTAGTCCTTTAGGTAAGTAATTCACTGTTGATGTGCGGGACCCACCAAGATATTCGCTTCCTGCTAATTAACAGACGAGGCTCTGGCGCAGGGTTGCGGGAAACCCGCGGTTCGCGTTCTCCTTTTAATTTGACTTATCTTGACTTTTACGGGAGCTATTGCCTTCTGAGTTTCCAACCCCGAGAGAAAAGCCTCGGCTAGAGCCTGGTCCGTTAATCAACAGGTGTACCGGCTTATAGGGGAAGTTGGCTTGGGTCCCGTAGATCTTGGTAGGGACTCCCCCATATGTTACGGATCTATATGCATTTCCATTTTTTCCTAATAAATTTAGCTAACGAATAGTACCTTTTTTTTCATGCGGTAATCCATTCGGATACCCCCCCCCCCCCCGCCGGCTAGCGGGGGCGGTTATGTTGGGCTTGAACCGACTAAATCCGCACGCCGTCTCGGGTCTACAGACGCCGGGGTGTAAGGTTACCCATAAAGCATATCCCTCGCACCCCGAAACGAATAGTACCTATAAGATCCTGCGCAACGGTCAACGACCGGCGATGTCATATTCATTGCGGCATTAATTTTTTGCATTAAAGTGATGCATTTTTTTATGAAATTAATCGTTTCATTTAGCTGTACTTTTTGTATTATTCACTGTATATCAGAGTATAATTTAAAAAAAAAATTCTTTTTTAAACCAATCGTAACAAAATCTCTTAAATTGCTTTTTATCTTCAGTACTATTCGCCTGTCTTGGTTTTCAGGAGCGTTACCCTAACACCCTGTATATGTATTTTCTAACGTCTAGCAACCCAAATGACGCAAGCGGTGGGCGCCGCGTACGCGTTCAAGCGCCAAGCGAACAACGAGCGCTGCGTCGTTTGCTACTTCGGGGATGGCGCCGCGTCCGAGGGTGATGCCTTCTCGGCCCTGAACTTCGCGGCCACTTTGGACTGTCCTGTTGTCTTCTTGTGGTAAGCATAGAACAAAACCACTAAGTAACTTTCTTATGTAGCCCACTATTATACAACTATTCACACAAAAGCGAAAATTGTGAGCGTGTGTGTGTGTGTGTGAGCATGTATGATGGTGTGTTTGTTTGTGTGTTCGCGAGTATGTATGTGTGTGCGCGTGTACTTCTCGTCAGAACGGCTGGACGAATGAAATTTCGGTGAAATATAAAATACATAAAACTTATATCGTAATTATGATATCCTTTTTAAATAAACTGTAAGGTTCTTATCTTATATTACATTCAAATATGTTAATTGATTGAAGTAGGAGACTTGCACCTCGGGGCTCCGATGTACAAGCTAGGGCGCAACCGAGACTATGATTTTAATGGATTATTTTAAAATAATGGTAACGAGGACGAGGACATTAAATAAAGATATTTTTACCCCATTTACTCTCTTCGGCAGCAGAAATAATGGGTATGCAATATCCACGCCCACGAGCGAGCAGTACCGCGGAGACGGCATCGCGTCTAGGGGCCCAGCGCTGGGTATCCGCACCGTACGCGTGGACGGGACCGACCCGCTGGCTATGTACAACATCATGAAGGAATCCAGAGAGTTCGCTATCAAGAATAACAAGCCAGTACTGATTGAAGCTATGTCTTATAGGTAAAAATTAAATAAAACGCTATTTCATTATGAACTCCTTAATCACTAAGTTACCGATAAGCTAAGGAGTCGGCCTTATGGTCGGGAGGTCCCGGGTTTGAAATCCTGGCCATTAAGCTACCGACGTGAACCTGAGGTTTGGGTTGACCTCCCTCCCCCCTAAACGCCTCACGTAATTAATGGAGACCCTCTTCTATATCCCCAAATACATTAAATGCTTTTTTGCCTTGAAACTGCTATGTCGATTTAGTTATTTAATTAATTTTCATGATGCCCTTGACTTTAGGGTTGGACACCATTCGACCTCGGACGACAGCACCGCATACCGACCAGTTGAAGAGACACAGAAATGGAGCCATAATGAGAATCCGATATTGAAGTTCAAAATGTACTTGGAGAGTAAAGGTATACTTACATTTTTACTGCATTATGGCATTTCCTCTCGATTTAGATCGAAAAAGTCACCATTCAGGATGTGTTCAGGTAGCTCAGTTGGTCAGAGGACTAATGGCTAAATTTCATTATAATAAATTTGTCAGTATGTATAAAAATGTAATAATCTATAATAATTACATAACATAACATAACTTCATGCCTGTATCCCCGAACGTAACGGACTGCTGAGACGAGGTCTTGAGTTCGATCCCCAGTCGCCCCGGACACACACCTCTGACTTTTCGTAGTTATGTGTGCATTAATAAATGTTAATTATCGCTCACTTAATAATGTGCCCAGTACATGGCAATAGGCTCGCCCCCTATTACATTGGGACCTTAACATAACTGGCGAATCGTGGGTGTGTAATACACCTCTGCCTACCCCTTCGGGGATACAGGCGTGAAGTTATGTTATGTTATATGTTATGTTATAAAAATGTTCCTAATTGTCAGGTATGTGGGACGCAGGCGCAGATAGTTCTTGGGCTCAGGAAGCTAGAAACACTGTCCTAAGATCTATGCAAGAGTCTGAGAAGAAGAAGCTGCCGCACTGGAAAGAGATGTTAGAAGACGTCTACTATGAGATGCCTACTAGAATTCAGTAAGTGTTTAGAAAATACGGGTTTAAAAATACGTCACAAGATGTAGGAAATTTATGCGCATGTTATTTTTAACGGATTCTATCAACCGAGACGGGACACTGACAATAATAAAATAGATGACACCAAATAAATCGCGATAGTATCCGTTAAAAATTATTTCGATTAAATTAATAAAAAGCCGCGTTGACTTGTTTCAATGTTTTTAATCCCCTGTACTTACTGTATAGTTTTCTATTCCAACCGTATTCAACCCAATACAGTGACAAAAAATGTGAAATAATCAATTGTATTATGTTTCAGAAATCAAATGCAAGAAATGGAGGAGCATTTGAAAAAATATCCTGATAAATATCCACTTGATAAATATCAGAGTGATTAAAGAAATATGTTTATAGTGCATGCTATATAATATTCCGTTCAGTTCAGTTCAGTTTAATAAAATATAATTTATATTCATCTATCTAATATATAAATATCTCGTCCGAAACGGCTTGACCTATTCTCATGATCTTATGAAATTTTGTGTGTATTTTCAGTAAAAAATCACATCAGAACTTCACGCGGGCGGAGCCGCGGGCAATAGCTAGTGTTATATAAAATGCTTAAAATGCTAAAAATGCATAAAATGTTGAAACCTACCTTACGTCCCCAACAGGGTCGTCTTTACCCAGGGGTGTAAAGATTGCGGGGCACTCGGGTTAAGGGTCATAGGGTCGCATCGGTCTGATCGCATGAGACCTAATATTTCATGTGTGTTAATCAGACCAGCACCCACGCTCGGCCTAGAATGCCATCAGGTCCTGTGGCGGTTTTTTGCTTTGAGCCATAACACCGCTACCTCTAGGTCTGCCCAAGCCACTGCCGGCGCGGGTCAGTGTACTTTTCCACCATCGCAGGGAATAAGGCGCCTACGTCTCCATGTTGAGCTTTTGAACAAAATGACAGGGTTCGGTGTGGGAGCTGCTCCTGTGGAATCGGCACAGACTGGATGCTTCGCAGTGCTCTTTTAGAGGGTATTGTCAGGAAGTGCTACACCGACGACTTATTCGTGATAGCAGATTCCATGCATCATGAGGCAACCATGAAGACGACGGCCAGGGTTGCCCATGTCGTTGGACGTATTTGGTGGCTTGACCTCAAGGTAGATATCTAGGGCATACTTGTTTCCCCGGCCACATATTTATGTTACATACAAGTGAGCTAACTCACTTATTTAAATTTAGAACTACCTGTTCCAGGATTCAGAGTAAATTAAAGATTTTAGTCAAAAACTTCAAACATGCAGTTTTTTTTCAATTTTATATGTGTATAATTTTATTTAAAAACTATGGTAACATTGTTCAATTTCAAGCGTCATTTTCTATCCTTCCAGTCAGAACTTATTATACACATAGATATATATATTACTATTCTATTACCTACTATTTACTATTCTTCCTATATCTATGATTATACATTTTAACAGACCTATATTCGTCTATGGTAATAACTTGAAAGATGACCTTTCGCAAGATTGTCGATTGTTAATGTAAAGTACCTACTAATATGGATTCACATCTTCACAGAACAGTCGTCCTGTTTATGGAGCCTTTGCCTTTCTATTCACTCCTACGAATACAATAGAATCGTTTCCATACGGCAGATGCGTGTTACTCGCCAAAGTTATTCTCCATACCGTAGTAGGTATATGAAAGTAGTTAAAATTGGATAGGAACACGAAAAATCGAGTACTTTTCCATTCAATATCGATACTTTTGTACTCGACTCTTTTACTCAATGAGTACTTTTTGGCAGCTAACTCCTACAATACAACTTGGTTTTACGGCTCATGTTTAGCTTCACAGACTAGTTCAATCATGTTGAAGCTTCTGAAACATTACATTGCGTTCGTTAATGTAAGAAAATTAAACATTAAACGTGCGTAGTTGTGTGCACATTGTGCATTCAAGCACTAGAAATGGCTATATGAGGTTTTTTTTTAAGAAAAGTACTCGATACCGCGATATATCAAAATTTTGTTTTGATACTTTTTAGACTACGATACTTGTTTTCAAATTGATACTTTCTATTCGATACCGTATCCCTAGATTTTGAAGAAAATATGTATTGTAGAAGTAGTTTATGGAGGAACGAGAAGTGATGCTCCTCCAATACAAAGAGAGGATCGTCCAGCGGGCGAGGCCCTAACTGTTTGAAGTTAGGATTCTGTATTCTCAGCAAGAGAACTTAATTTTTGCGATGCAGTCTACAGTCGCCTGGGTACATGTCGTATCACCACAAGCAAATCTCGACATAATCTCTAAATCCACTCCACTCCAATTCAAAGACGCTAAAACGCCAACACTGCGTCTACGAACATTTCATGAGTATTGTAACAGACCGCGGACGTGTCGTGCGACGCGATGTCTATATATTACATTAAAAGCGCCTAATCTATACTCCATTTGGTTAGGTACATAAAAAAAGGTAAACAAGAAAAATGGCGAATTTCAGAGATTGTCAACCTTTAATGACAATAGTATTTTCGTGAACATCCGTTCTATAAGAATAAGTATCTTTGGGCTACGTTTCCTCAACAAACTTGAATATGTTTATTACAGTTTGTTTCTCTGAAGACGAAACAGGGCCCCTCTTGATACGTTTCTTCTTCGGAGATGGAAATGAATGGGATCTAGGACGACTAGTACCAGGTGCAGGATCACCCATTTCCACAGTTAAACCAACAAAACAATTATCAAAACTACTAACAACTATGCAAACTTTATGCAAAGAGCTGGACTTAAAAATCGAGAAGGACTCAGTAGAGGACTTACGTATATTGTTGAGAAACTATAACAATAACAGCACAGAAACACCAAATTTTAAGAATTATGGTAACGAACAATATACGAACTGCGAATAGACGTATGGCGCGATCCGGAAAAAACTGTTTTGAATACCTGCCTTTTTAGTTTGTTTATGGTAGGCACAGTGCAATACTTTTTAAAATCATTTTAAATAATATAAATATTATGATTTTTCAGCTTAGGAAATAATAATTGCAACTTAATATTAAACAAAGTAGTTAAATTTAAAAAAATATAAGAGAAGAAATGGATTTTAAGTTCTGAAATGATTTATTTTGGTTTCTTTTTATTTCGGAACGAAAAATTAATTAGCAAAAGAACCTTTTTTACGATTTGTTTACCTTTTTTTAAGTACCTAAACAAACGGAGTATACTATCCTCCTTATATTTATTATAAATATAAAAGTATTTAAGTTTGAATGTTTGTTACTCAATCATGCTCCAACGGCTGAACGAATCTGAGTAAAGTTTTGGACAGGAGTCGATTAAATTCTGGTATAAGACATGCTTTATCCTTGGAATAGGTTCCCATCGAAAGCGAGAACGGGATCAAAATTCAACGCGGACAGGCCGCGGGCAACTGTTAGACATAGATAATTAATATTGTTGCACTGCGTGATGATGCGACCACGTGTTTCTTTGAAAGTATTTTTGTTGGGTGGCAACATTTTGATCATGTTTTGGCAACAATTAGCATTTGTAATGTCAAACGTGTTAATATAATCCTACCAAAAGTTAATGAACCAACTATTCATAAATGCATTGTGCTGAGATAAACTTTTTAATTCCTTCATCTAACTGTCAGTAATAAATAAATGGCTGTGGAGGACAGTGATTGTCCATTGATATTATATTTGTTATAGTCTAATTACAATAATGCCTTATTGGTACTATGACAAAAAGGATCTGCAAAATACGCCGTCGTTCCGCGATGGTATATCCAATGAGACCGAGAATCGGTACAGGAAGGAGGGCGCGCGGTTTATCATCGACACTGGCTCTAAGATGGACTTAGGTTATAATACTGTAGCGACTGGAGTTGTTTATTTTCATCGTTTCTATATGTTCCACTCATTCAGAACATTCCCGAGGTATATAACGGCATGTTGTTGTCTGTTCTTGGCCGGTAAAGTTGAGGAGACGCCTAAGAAATGCAAAGATATAATAAAAGTAGCGAAATCGTTATTGACGGAGCACAAATTCTCTACTTTTGGAGATGATCCCAAGGAAGAAGTGATGACTTTGGAGCGAATTTTGCTGCAGACAATCAAATTTGACCTGCAAGTAGAGCATCCGTACGGCTACCTATTGAAGTATGCCAAGTGTTTGAAAGGAGACAAGGGAAAGTTACAAAAGATGGTGCAGATGGCATGGACCTTTGTCAACGACAGGTGAGTTATTCTTCCGTTATCGTCAGACTCATACTGATCCATAACTAGTCATTGAAATACATACATGTGATGCCTTCATTGATCAAGTAGCTTATTCAGTCCACTGCTATGCATAGTCCTCTCTCAATATGCAGCATAGATACTCACATCTTTCTCCTCTTTAGTTGCGCACAGTATAATAACTGCCCGTGCTTCTATTCTTTTATCTCATGAGCTTCTGCACCATTGTTACTCTGGATGTTTGTGGTATCTGTAGAATTACGCCAACATCGTTAGTCTTAAAGCATAGTGTTATTTAATCTTTTAGATGATTCATGAGCATTGTTGCACCCTGAATTGAATCATTGCACCGTACTTACTTACTGCAATAGGCTCGCCCCCTATTACATTGGGACCTTAACATAAATGGCGAATCGTGGGTATGTAATACACCTCTGCCCACCCCTTCGGGGATACAGGCGTGAAGATATGTATTACTTACTGCAACGTTAATCCTTGTCAACTTCTCTTGCACTGTTGCTCTGTTTTGCAGTTTATCTAATCTATAGATAGAAGCTGTTTCTTTTCATAGAGGTTTTAAGTAGTAAAACGTAATTTAATTGAATTATCCTGGACTTTCTTATCATATATCCCCTAAAGGGGGAGTATGTACAAGAGGGAAGAGGAATAATCTTATTATCACGCTTGTACATACTCATAGCCACCTTTCATCTTAACCTATAAGAGACGAACCGGTGCCCGGGCACCGCGAGTACTCGCGGGCACTCTCACCAACACCAATGCAATTATCGAAGAGATGGCAGAGCGTGAACGACGTGCGAGCAATCTCATTCTAGTGGGTATAAAGGAATCCACCTCAGATAATGCTGAAATCCGAAAATCCAGTGATGAGGCTGCTATAGTGGGGGTCTTGGAACAAATTGTGGGGGCTAACATCCCCAATGTAGTAAATGTGCTCAGACTGGGGCAAAAGAGTAATACTAGGCCAAGACCTATTAAGGTCATCCTCAGCAATCGCTCGGATGCTGTGAACATACTTAAGAATAAGAAAAAAGCTTGCAAAGAGGTAAGAATTTATAATGATCAAACACCCCAGCAACGAGAAGAGCTTAACCAACTCCGTGAGATCCTGAAGGACCGTCTAAGTAAAGGTGAGACTAACCTTACTATAAAATATATTAGTGGAGTTCCAAAGATTTTAAAGTTAAAAAACTGACCCACTGCAACCCTCCTTACACCAACCTAATATTTTACTACACCAACCTATGCTCCTTGTCGGCCAAATTTGATCTCCTATTACTAGACATAAAAATTAATGAGCCAGCATTCATAATCATCACAGAAACTTGGCTTAAGAGAAACGATAGACACGGTACTTATTCCATACCTAACTATACCTTGTTTAGAAAAGACCGTAAGATAGGCTCAAAGACGGAAGGCGGGAAGTCTGGAGGGGGAGGGGTTGCTATATACGTCAAAAACTACGTCAATGGCATTCCTATCACCGCAAAAAGAAACAAGCATTACATGCAGGACAATATTGAATCGCTTTACGTAGACATTCAATTTGGCATACACCATTTTCTACGTGTGGGTGTCTATCGGACTGATGCAAACACAGATATTGACAAAGTCTTGTTGAGTAAGTTGTCATTGGCGTCGGAAGGCAACAATGTCATTATAATAGGTGACTTTAATTACCCTGATATCTCATGGCCTCTCAGACCAGAACAAAAGTTGAGTGAGACTTCAGAGTTATTCAAAAATATGTTTTTACAAAGTAATCTATTCCAACTAGTGTCTAGCCCAACAAGATTCCGTACCAACCAAACACCATCATTACTCGATCTAATAATGGTGAATGACTCTGCACCTATATCAGATATTGAATACCGGCCTCCTGTAGGCAAAAGTGACCACTGTGTTCTACAGTTCCAAATGCAATGTACTACAGCAAACTCCACTTCTCAGCCTCAACTGAAGCGGCACTATCGCCACATTCACTACAGGGTTTTTGATATAGATCTTAACGATGCACTAGAGAAACTAAGCTGTGCTGTGGAAACAGTACCTCTTTGGAATAACTTTAAAGATATAATGAATGGGGTTATTGATAAACATGCACCATACAAGAACATCAAGAGGAATATTAAAAATTAACCTTGGATTAAAGGAAACCTGATAAAATTATCCTTGGAGAAAAGGAAACTATGGGATCTTTACAAGTCTAGTAAAACGGATGATGCATACCAGAGATACACGATAATTAGTAACAAATGTGTGGATGAATCCAGAAGACTAAGAAGACAATATGAATCAAACATATTAAATGGTGGAGATAAATCGTTCTATTCCTACATCTGAAGCTGTATATCATCCAAAGTTACAATCCCACCTGCTATTAGGAATTCAAAGGGTGATCTAATAACAGACCCAGCTGATATTGCTAATGCATTTGCAGAAGAGTTTCATAAGGCTTACACCACAGAGCCACCATTAAACTACTCACCACATATCTGTAGTCCTCGTATCAATGAATCCTTATGCGACGTAAAATTCTCTACAGACGACATAAAGAAAATCCTTAAGAGTCTTAATGTGAATTCATCGGCTGCCCAATATAGTATTAAGGAACAGCACAGAAACTCTGGCACCTGTGTTAGCGAATCTTATGCAATCATCATTTACAAATAGTCTACTTCCCCATGATTGGAAACATGCCATTGTGACACCAGTTTACAAAAGTGGCGATAAGACAGACCCATCCAGATTTAGGCCGATCAGTCTCACCAGTACTATAGGAAAATGCATGGAGAAAATTATATGCCAGCATATCAAGCAGTTTCTGAATCGACACAACATTATCCCCATAAGACAGCATGGATTTGTTGAGAAAAGATCAACTGTCACAAACTTGCTGTCTTCTGTGCCTGAGTGGTCAAAGCAACTGGACAGTAAACAACCTCTGGACATCATCTACCTTGATTTTGAGCGTGCTTTTGATAAGGTCCCACATGGTCGCCTTCTACTGAAGCTGGAACATTTTGGTATTCGAGGCAAATTACTGAAGTGGCTTGAAAACTATCTACTTAATAGAACGTATCAGGTTAGGGTGGGAAGTGCACTGTCAGACAAACAAGATGTACTGAGTGGTGTTCCTCAAGGTTCGGTGCTTTCTCCAACTCTGTTTAATATATACACCACTGACCTTATAGCGGTGATAGAGTCAGAATCATGTTTCTTTGCCGACGATGGCAAGTTCTTCGGCGATCCACTGACTCAGTCTGGACGGCTGCAATCTGATCTGGATAGGTTACAAGCCTGGACTACAGACTGGATTGCTAAACTAAATGCTGATAAATGTACGATTCTGCGCCTGGGCAGAAATAATCCCAACACACAATACACCATAGGAACCACAACAATTACTACTGTGACTACACAAAGGGACCTGGGAGTAACAATGACCAGTGACCTGAAGTGGGCGGAACACATAAACAATATAGTTAAGAAAGCGAACTCTTTCATATACGTCATACGCAGGTCCTTTCAGTTCTTGTCACCTGATGTTTTCGTGAAGATCTATAAAACATACATAAGACCGCTTCTGGAATATGGCTACCAAATATGGAGCCCATACTTTATTAAAGACATTGATCTGTTGGAAAGTGTACAACGAAAAGCCACAAAAATACCGTATGGTTTCCGGCGGAAGACGTATGAGGAACGGCTGAGACTATTGAAATTACCAACGCTCAAGGATCGAAGGGCGAGGGGTGACCTCATTGAATGCTACAAAATCTGAACCAATAAGTATAATCTATCCAATATTGGTGACATTTTTGTTCGGCAGCAGAAAACCTACTCATCTCGTGGACACAGCCTCACTCTAGCACGCTCACGCGCACATTCCTTGACAGCTTACCATTCCCTCAGCAACCGAGTTGTGCAACTGTGGAACAAGTTGCCTGAAGAGGTAGTGTCAGCTGCAACGCTAAACTCTTTTAAGTGTCGCCTGGATAAGTGGCTTTTGGTGAATCAAAAACAATAAAAGTGTTATGGACTGTTAACAATGATCGAACTATACTCCAACACCAGTGACGTGGACACATCAGCAGTTTGCTGCTCGTCCATAATCCAAATAATAATAATAATAAGCTTTCAGGTGTCTTGTAAAAGTTACCGCCGAGGAAAAGTGTCTGACAAAATCAATTATAAATTTTGAGCAATATTTTCAAAACATACATAAAAATTTATATTGAAATTTAAGATAAGTTAGTACTATTTTTACCTGCCTTTAACACCTGTTACCTATTCTTGAAGTAAAGGTAAATGTTCTTGAATTTTGTAATGGACTTCTTGCCAAAGTGTCTTTTTAAATAGAGTTGCCCCCTAAAATCCAACCACACATTCTGATTGACCACCTGATCCCATTGAACACATGGACATAAATTTACTAGTGTAGTCCCCGTTGGAAATAATAAATAATAATAAACGTGGTTCTGGTATAATTTATTCGAAAATTTTATATAGTCATCTCAGCCATTAATAATTTAATAAACATTTATTAAATTTTACTTGAGATTGGCGAAAATTAAGGTGAATCCTCCAGTTCGTTTTTAACTTTTTTATTGGATAGATTTCAAATTTCATTTGAGAGTTTGGTGTAGGAGTCTTGTGGAGGCCACTATTCTGAACTATAGTAACTAGAATACTATCCATATAAGACTGGATTAATATTGATCAGAACCACAGATTACTGACGATCTAGAAAAAGAAATTTGCCTTATTTCAGTTTATGCACAACACTGTGCCTGCAATGGGAGCCAGAAGTCATAGCAGTGGCACTCATGTTCCTGGCAGGCAAACTCAGCAAGTTTGAGGTGGTGGACTGGAATGGACGCATTCCTAAACACAACGCGTGGTGGGACATGTTTGTTGAAGATATCACCATGGAGTTGCTTGAGGACATCTGCCATCAGGTAATTAGCAATGATTCTTAAGTTAATCCTGTTAGTTTTTGACTTTCCTGTACGACGTTCTATACTGTACGCGTAATGAAGGTATGTTGAACACGCGTACGGGTGTAGTTGAATACGCGTATTGACATGTTATTATTATTATTTCCAACGGGAACGATGGCGACCAGACTGGTGATCAACCTTACCGTTATGTACTGGGTGACTGGAGTACTGGTATAAACGCGTACAGAGCACAATGCTTTGCTGGATTATGAACGCGTAGTTGAGAGTAGCCAGTATCTGCCATATAGCTGACTGGCGACGACTCACCACGTGGCGGGAGGTAACACGCGTGCTCAAATTGTATACGCGTACTACTGATACGGAGTATCGTTCCTGTGTACGCCTAACTGACTA
Organism: Cybosia mesomella; assembly: GCA_946251805.1. Taxonomy (NCBI): domain Eukaryota; kingdom Metazoa; phylum Arthropoda; class Insecta; order Lepidoptera; family Erebidae; genus Cybosia; species Cybosia mesomella. The sequence goes on along the minus strand of OX276403.1, from coordinate 996,813 downwards.
CGCGTACATTGGAACGCTTAGTCCGTACAAGTTTTAAGAAATCCACTATAGAATTGTTCTTATATAATTTCAGGTGCTTGACCTCTACTCGCCACAGCCACAGTCCTCCGGCGGGGACTCCCCCCCGATGGCTACTCCAAGCAAGCAGCCAAAAAACGAGAAGAAGCCTCCCTCCATTACACCGCCAGCTTCCGTATCACCTGTCGCCGTTATCAGTAAACCTGTCATGACCCCCATCAAGAATGGCTCGGAGGTCAAAATAGAACCACCAAAGATGGAACCGTTGCGGTACAGCTATCCACCGTACCCTGGACTACCTGCTTACCCTCCAGTCTACACGGCTCCTCCCCCAACAATCCCTCCTCCTCCGAGGTTACCTATAACGTCAGGGCCTCCCCCTGCTATAGTGTATACGGAACCTCCGCCAGCACCTACAAGATTTCCTCCTGTTAATGTTCCTCCTCCGAACTACTTCGCCCCGCTCCCCGGGCGGGGTCCCCCGCCCCCTGGTCCACCGCCCCGGCCCTACTATCCCCCGCCGTAATATTAGTTAGGATATTCTATAATTTTTTACCGAAATATAATAATAGATTGTAACATTTTGTTTTATTTAAATGGAATACCTGCTTTTATACACGGAATATTCAGCATATTTCGCAACACGATTGGTTTACTGACTAAAACGTTTACTTAGGCTTTTTCTCTTTAGAAAGTTATATATACAGAGAGCAGGCGGCCTAAGCAACTTTGCTCTGTGATTTTCAATGACGTCAGAGCCTAACTTAAAGTCATCGTAGTAGGCGTGGTCTTCGTGTACTGTCTACGTTCGTTCCGTACACAGCTCTCTTAGCCAGTGTCTCAAGAGATAAGATAAGATAATATTTATTTGCAGTATTAAGTTGTACAATAATAATAAACACTACAATCATTTTAAATAAGCTTTTACAAATACAAAAGGAAGTCGAAATCAAATCGATGTTAGTCAAAAAATAACCCGCCCCAGTCGTTTCTTGGAGCCTTTGTCCAATTTCCTTAATAAGGATTTTGGCCTCCCTGCCCCAACTCCCCAGGATTTCCACCGCTACCGGCATGAAGGTATACAGCGGCTCCAAAGTGGCGTAGCCTCCTACTGCCTGTAGGTAACACTACAATTATTCACATAGTAATAATACCCTTTTTTTTACCCTAGACTAATTTGCAAAGTAGTTTTTTTTTTGTTTTTAATTGTTTATTCATAAAAATAGATACATATGTTCTTAAAAGTTATCTTCGCCAAACTGCTGGGGCAGTTTGTAGGCGTTCGCTCATACATTTTTATATATATACCTACTTATATCTACTTTAAGTCTACCCATCCACCCAATTTATATAATTATATCTTGATACATTCCACATTTAATTATTATCTCCTTGCATTAAAATTATTATCTCGAATACATTGTACTATATACCTAACTATGCTATATTTATCATTTGCATTACAAATAATAATCAGCACAGGCCAGTTATTAATTGTGTATTATTATATCACATTATATTACATATATCAATTTATAAACATATTTTTTAATTTTCTTTTAAATGTAGCTTTATTTTTTATTTTTAAATCATTTCTTAATAGCATATACTTGTTATAAACTCTTGGCACTATATATTTCCTTGTTCTTTCGCCATAATAATTATTCACTCTATTTAGAATAAATTTACCTATTTTATTTATATTGACACTGTATTTGTATAACTTCCTAACCCTAAATTCTTCTTTGTAATATGTTTCTACAGCAATTAGATATTTTACCTTTACATGGATTGGCATTAATTTAAATTCTGAGAATAATTTACTGTAGTCATCTTTACATCTGTTAAGTATTTTCTTATTAGCAATGATTTTTAGAAATCTTATTTGGAGCTTTTTAACTTTTCCAACGTTTGACGTGAGTCAAGTTTGAGAGTTATATTGACCACTGGTACCCATGGTAAGAGTTAACTTGTGTTATGGGTATCAGAGCTCTCGTGTATACATTTAGTCTTAAACATTGTTTATTAGCGTAAAGTACATAATACGTAGACTTTAAAAACGCGCATGCAATGAGAGAGAGATAATTCTACTCAAAGCTAAATGGCGGTACTTTCTATTTTAGTACGTCCGTTACATTTAGTGATATCTAGTCGATGTAATTACGTAGTATATCAAGGAGTTATGCTGGCAAATAAATATATATTTTCCAAGCTGGAATAAAGAAGTACCTTTCACAGCCGCGGTAGCCTAGTGGTAAGGGTAATGGACTGCTGAGTCGAGGTCTCGGGTTCGATCCCAGGTTTTACCATGGCACACACCAATGACTTTTCAATGCTTTTCGAAGTTATGTGTGCATTTATCGCAGGTTTATACGTGCCCGATTGATGGCAATAGGCTCACCACCTATTACATTGGGACCTAAACATAAACTGGCGAAATGTGGGTGCTAGCACCGCTCCCTACCCCTTTTTGGATAAAGGCGTGAGTTTATGTTATGTTATGCTTTCACACCTTCGCAAAGTGTTACGCGTTCTTACATAGGCAAATGTTATTACAACTCTTTGTACCTGCTCTGTGGTTATATAGGTGCATTCCATCACGCCTCTTTTCCATTGGGTTAGGCAGAGATAACATCTTCGAAACCGTAAATCAAAATGAAACAAAATAAAAACATTTCTTAGTATTTTTATTGTCAGTTCAAGTTTAAATATTTTTTACGTCTGTACCATACTAGAGCACTTAAAATGCCAATAGAGTATTGAAAAACACATGAATACTGAAATTAAGTAGAAATTACTGCAATAAAAAACAGGATTTAGTTATAAATACATCACAAAAACACAATAAAAAAACATTAGTGACTAAAAAATCTTATTTTGAAATAATTTGTGCATTCAAACAAAGAGTGTACGAGGGCTTATACACGTCAAAACATTAATTATTAATAATATGGAGTTGCCGTTCGACTAGACAGTACAATACATACAGGCTGAACACATTACTGCACCTACTACACTTCGGTGCGTATCGACAACGCGTCTGTCGTAACATTCGCTAGTATCTACAAATATAAATAAAATATTACATCATTTGCTTGTAAATTAAATAATTGAGCTGAGTGAGACGAAGTCGAGCGAAAACTCCTCATACCAGACTTCAGAATTTTGTTTGTCACAGGTCTCCTCCTAAACTACTAATCCAATCAGAGCCAAATTTGGCATGATTAAAGAGGTCAATCAAAGGAAGGTTTATGGATTTAGTTTAGTTGTAGATGTAGTTTTTTTAGTTTTGAAAAAATTAATGCTACCACAGAGGAATGATCACCGTTAAAAAAATTCCAGATGGAATTACATAATAACCGCTCGAGACACTGTGACCAAACTTTACACGCTCAGAAAGCATGTCCAGAGTTGTGACTTTCAAAAAGAATTTTCAAAATCGGACTTGCCACGGAGGAATGATCACTGTTCAAAATTTTCAAAATCTGATTCACGATGTCTCACTCAGCTCAACATTGCAAGCAGCGATTCGCCTTGCAGACCTAGTATTTCACAGACGGACCCAGTAGGCACACATTGTCCTGTAACTAAATTGTAAAAATAGTTACATATATAATAGATTCGAAATGAGGCCATCCGACAAAGAACTAAAGTCACCGACATAGCTCGCAGAATAAGCAAGCTGAAGTGGCAATGGGCTGGCCACATCTGCCGAAGGACCGATGGCCGAAGGAGCAAACGAGTCCTAGAGTGGAGACCACGAACCGGTAAACGGAAGGTAGGACGTCCCCCAACAAGATGGACTGACGACCTGAAAAAGGTAGCTGGGATAGAGTGGATGCGCAGTACGGAGGATCGGGTGCTATGGCGATGGCGTACAATGGGAGAGGCCTATGTCCAGCAGTGGACTGCCATAGGCTTATTGATTGATTGATAATAATAAAAAATATAATAGGTTAAGGGATTACAGGTTGCTTTCAGTGAGAAATAGAAAAGTGTCTAAAGAACAGTACATACTACTACATGTATGTACCCTGAAAATAAAATAGAAACCTCGAAATTGTTTCAAATCAAAATCAAGTCTTGTCTGGACATCGGTAGGAGAGGTGGACGCAAAAAATGCTAGCTAGACGTCGTACAAAATGACATACGTGCCGATGGCCTTACTAGCATTAATGCCGAAGACCAGGCGAAGTCGAGAAAAAGCAGGTGGAAAGTTGACCTCGGGTGCCGCGGTAGTCTCATAACATGACGACTAGTAGGATTTCCCGGCTTATGATTCATCTGCAAATTATAAAAGTTCAGACATTGCCATCGCATTGCCGATACACACTCAAAATATTTTGAAAAATACATTTAAATAACCTTACTATACTGAGTACAGACAATCGTATCCTCCAGGAAGCGTGCGATAACATATAACAACAAAAAGTTAAAAACCCTATATGTTAGTTTATATTTTATCTGCTAAAACGGTATTAAATTATCAAACCAGCAACCCGACCTCGCTTCGGTCCGGTTTATATGAGTGCTTTTTTAACTCAAACCCATCTTAATTTTAAGAAATATATAGCCTTCGTCCATCCGAGGTAATGTACCTTTCAAATGGTGAAGTGCAGTCAGTGGTTCTGAAGATTACCCTGAAAATATATTAGTATAGATCGCACAAACTTCTTGGGGAAACGAGCGTCGAACCCAAGCACATGATATGTTACAAACGTACTAAACCTAGAAGGCACGCGTTGACATCAGATCGTCCGTAATCTCTCACATAAGGCACATTGTTACATCTGACGCTTACACTAGACGAGGCAGGACACCGTCGCAGTTAACTTTGTTATAGATACACCTAAAAGTTATAGATACGGTTATATTATAAGTTGGGTTACGATTATTAGAAAAATACGTTTAAACAAAACTTTTTTTGAGTCTCCCCGTGACCATGGCTGCTGAAAAGCAACTGAAACGTCGGGATCAGTGTAAATAATAAAATAACACCAAATAATTCGCGATATAATCCGTTATAAATAGTTTTAGTTCCTAACAAAATTATGAAAGAACAAATTATAATTGACCGAAAAGTTAACAGACACGCAACGGTGTGTTACCCTTTTGATATAAAATGTGCTGTTAGTTTATTTTTATGACGATTTTCAAACGACTTCTAAACGCTTTTTTTCTGGACGGAATGTTTTGCGTAGATAATTCTCATTTTGTGTAGATAAGTTCTGTAGCTAAAAAGTTACAGCGACTGCATAGAACTTAGTTGCTACTTTTAGAAACTTTAATACATCATGAAACTTCAAAAACAATAAATTAATTTTTGAAGAATTTAGTAGTAATTGCATTTTTTTAAACATTCAATGAAAATTTCAGTAGTATTTTTTTTTATACTAGCAACTTTCTTGTGCTGCTAAAAAGTCACCAAAAGGCGTGATCAGTGTAAATAATAAAATAAATCGTGATAGAATCCGTTAAAAATAGTTTTACCATAGCACTTCATTAATTAACGAGTATCCTGCCTCTTAAACTTATAATACTTTCTCATTTCAGATATAAATTCAATATAAAACAGTCCCACTAAATGTATATCATATAAAAATTCATTCAACAATCACAAAAACGCTGTATACTCGAAAAACACATTTTATACAAAAAAGTTAAATAAATATACAATATCACTAGATGAAACAAGGGTCATCTCAGTCCGCTATCGTCCAATCTCATTAGTTAATAGATCTCTGAGCCAGTCGATCGATGAACTTAAAATCTACATTATACATATATCTACAATAAAAATATACACAACTCTGTACACCAAAATCTGAGAAAATTATACAAGCGTTATCGTATCAGCTTACAAATTCTTGTATTTTTTTAAAATCGGATATATGTTTTTGGAGCTCCACCGAAATCTTCAGGGCCCAGGCCAAGCTCACCTGCAAACCGGTATGATGCTGTCCGACAGAACCTCTAATATCATGCTAAACAGAAACGGACCAAGGACGGATCCCTGGTGAACCCCGACTTTGATGGGGAAGGGTTTCGTGTCGCCAACAGTGGTTCGAACCACGGAATGATGTCAATATAGGGTTTGGGCCTAGATGGCGTTTTGCTTAAATAACTGTATTGAAATGTGTTTTTACAATAACTCGCAAAAAACTCGTGTAATTTTCTCAGATATTGTTGCTTGAGATAATTTCATATAAAAATGTGAACCTTGCGGTCAAATTACTTTATAATTTGCCTAAAGTTGGGTCATCGTGGTTGAGCAACTGTTACAACTGGCACTATGCCGAATAGAACATTATATTTCTTAAGATTTTAGACCTATTTAAAGCAACCTTACTACCCGTCCACAAAATATTGTCATTGGTATCACAATTTCTAGATGGAGTCAAGAATTTTTGTTTCGGAAACCGCCTATTAGCAGATATTGAAACATTTGCTCGACGTCCGTCAATAGGATACCTGACTGTCAAGTCGAATAAATTTCTATTTATTAAACGTCATAAGGGTTCTGTGACAACTTGAATGAAATATCAAATTTATGACTTCATATCTCCTAATTGTCAATTATTTGTCTATGAGTGATTTTTGGATGATTAAAAATGAATTAAATCGATTAAATAAGAACGGTCGTAAATTATACAGCCCTTTGACTATCCCCTATTTATTAAACTTAGTTAAAAAAATATTTTAACTATAAGAAACTACCCGTTTGTTAACAGCAGGATTGACTGCGCCATTAAGTGAAAACAAACCGAAATAATGATCCTGCATCGTGCTATGAGAGTTATCTACTAAGTTACATAGCATATCTCAACAATAGTACATGGACAGCGGATAGCCGGAGGAGTCTCCTTGTGATATCACACCACGTTCTACGACAAAATTTTGTGAAATGATAGTAAATGTATTTTTTAACAAGTTTTTTATTTTTTCAATGCTTTTATTTATAACCTCTTATGAACCTTAGTACTTCTTTAATGTATGTGTATATTAAAAATACTTAAAGTTATCAATATTGAATAATGATAATTTAATGTCTGATTTTCGATCGTTGGAGGGAATTTTTACGATGGGCGCGGCAGTTACTTCAAAACCTTTGGCATTAAAAAAGTAATTATTGTTGTCAAATAATAACTATTCATCATTTAAACCTACAATAAATTAAATATATAGAAATAATAATCGTAGAAGGACTATATTACATAGATTCTTTTTTGTTTGCTTACTAAGTATTTAATAAAGATGAAACAAAAATATGGCTAATGAATCAAATGGAACAAAAATATATAACATTTCTCGATACGAGTTAGATTTCATTAATTTTTATTACGTTTGGCAACAATAGTTACGATTTTTCAAATTTGTTTACACAATTTTTCGTTATAAACTTAAAAATATACATATTTTTAAATGTATCTCGTTCGTTTTCGTGCCGTTACGAACCGTTATATGAGTCGTGATTGTTTCAAGTATTGCAGGAGCAGCCTGTGCAGAAACTTGTATTGATGGACATTCTGTATCAAGTTGGCTCGCTGTTGGTGAAGCATGCCGACGGTGCGCGGGATGTCCAGTTCCTGGAGATGAAGAAAACTTAGAAGTTATGGGGGTGTATGGGGCCCAAGACCTACGGACCACGCCAGTCTCAACCTAATATTTATATAGCTTATAATAAATTTTTAGCTAAGCGAAATCATGTCCTTTCCCCACTACTCCCTTCCAGACTGACTGAAGAAAATCTTCTTCCCCCTATGAATGAAATCCTATTGTCCCCCTCTCCTTGAACGAAATTCTGCGTGCTTGTTCCTAGCTGCACGCACCTGGTTGTTGTCGAGGATGTCGTGCAGCACGAGCGCGGCCGTGGCAGTGCCGCTGCGCCCGGCGCCGCTCGCGCAGCACAGCAGCAGCGGCGCCGCGGCCGCCAGCGCTCCGCCGAGGGCGCCGCCGCAGCCCCGCGCCTCCGCCTCGCTCGCCAGCCGCAGGCTGGTCACCTCCGACAGGAACGCTGGGTATCACATGTATCACCTTAATGAACTATCACTCAAGTGGGGCAGCTGTGCTTTTTAGCCGCCACGAAAAGTCTAGCTAGCGTAGTCTTCTTTTGATCACGTCATAACTTGAGAATGAGTTTACCGATTCATTCATTTTTGTTCCTATAATACTTAATACTTTGTAGAAAGTTCTTATGAAAAGAAAAACTACGAATATTTCAGTACTTCACGCGGGCTGAGCTATGGACTAATTATTAACGTAAAATCAATACATATAAATGTGATAAAACGTTCCGACATGCTACCTTGGGGAACTCCATATTTACAAGTTGAGTTGCAATTTTGATAGTACGTTATCTTGATACGATTAAATAGTCTGCTAACCAATCTTGAGGCAATCCCCTCACTCCTCTAACACCGACTTTCTCTCAGCGTATTATTAGAACAAAAACAGATATATAATGTGTCGAATGCTTTTAATAAATCTAAAATTTCCTAAACTACTCTCTACCTAAATACGATAATACAGTTGACTCCAATTCAACTCGCTCGACGGTACTTACCTAAAAAGTCATCCACATCATCGGGCACTGTTTTATTATTAGGCCACTTGGCAAAGTGCACATGCCATAGGTCCCGAGCTCGTGCGCCGGTTCGAACCCGCACTCGGACCGACGCGCCCCATGTCGTTCGAGATGACGTACCGCATGATACCTGGAACTAAACAATTCTGTGACTTAAACCGAAACTTAAAGTTGATAGTTTAGAGCCATTTTTTGGTTAAATTAGGCTATTACTTAGCGATAGCGGGGACAGGTTTATTTGATACTCTCTAGTGCCATCCAGTTAACACAAAATTCTAGTCCAAGAGGTGGGTATTTCGGCATCGAACCGACTAAATCCACACAGTCCGAGCGTCCATTGGCGAGCACCCTGAGCACACCATCGAGAGGTTTCCGGCGGGTGCGAGAGTAGTAACCTCGCTGTTGGCAATGGTGCGGAGCGCAAGCGCGCCCGGGAGAGGTTCAGAACTCTCCCGGCCCGCCGAGCCCGCAACATGCTCCGCGCGAGTCAGGCCAGTCGGGCGCGCCTCCACGAGCGCAGGCCTGCGGGTGGCAGGTGAGGTCGCCTAGAAGCAGGCCGGGACGGTGGGGCGACTAGCGCCCTTCCCCCGCACCGGGGCAAGCCGGGGACACCGTTGTTCCCAAACCCGAGGGGACCATCTCGAAACCGGAGTTGGCGCAGGGTCAGTCGGGCTGCGAGGGATATGCTCTATGGGCAACCTTACACCAAGGCGTCTTAAGACCCGAGACGGCGTGCGGTTATAGTTGGTTCAAGCCCGGCATAACCGCCCCCGATGGCCGGCGGGGGGGGTATCCGAAGGGATTTCCGCACGAAAAAAAAAGAAAAAGGTACCTTGCCGTAGTCGGCGGTGCAGTTGTCGGCGGGCAGGTAGTGCGGCGCGGCGCCCACGCACGCCAGCAGCGCCGCGCCCACCTGCCACGCGCACTGCCACAGCGCCGCGCTCGCGCCGCGCGCCTCGCCCGCCGCCCCCGCGCCCGCCGCCGCCGCCGCCCCCGCCGCCGCCACCACGTAGAAGCGCTGCGAGCTGCCCACCGTCATCTGGGGCAACATCACACATATAGCCAACAAAGAAGAGCAGGATAAACTCGACAACGGGTGATTGCCGATGGCCGATCTTCATAATCTTTCATTTTTTAGTTTTGACACCGCCTATCTACCTTTTTGTGTTTTTTGAAGTGAAACTTTTATTACATCGTCTCAAACTTTTTCGTCTGTGTGTTGCATGTCGCGTGACGGTCGGCCGCGGAGTAGGAATAAAGTTAAAGGCGCTCGTCATAGCAGCCAAGGCGAGGTAATATGGCGGCGCCTATAGTTCGCAGCAACTGACCGTGTAGTGTATAGACTATTACTCATTTGTGCCAGTGCTCCACGCTATTGTTTGTTTTTGTCAGTGTTTAATGTAAATGTTGTTTGTCAGTGTTTAATGTAAATGTTTTTATTTTTTAGTTAAATGTCTATAATGTGAAAAAAAGTTTCACTTTTACCGTAGTTTCATAAAACCACACAATCCTTTTTTTTGCTGTAATCCCCACGGTTACCCTACCGCCGGCCAGAGTGATGGTAGTTATGGCGAACTCGAACCGACCAAAACCGTACGCAGTCTCGGGGTGTAAGGAGACCAAACAAGGCAATTCCCTCACACCCCGGCTAACCCTGGGCCATCTACAGCTTTGAGATGGCCCTCTCGGGTTAGTGTGCCATATTAAAAATATGAGACATTCACGAATATCTGCTGAAAAGATAAATGACGGTTGACCAATTTTGTACAACGCAATGCCATACTAAGTCCTCTGCAATCAGGAATCAGTGGGCCTACCGCCCCAGTGTCGTCGATATCACAGCCGTCGAAATGTTGCGCTGGTCAAGGTCGACGGCCATTTTGTACCGACCCCTTGATAATCGATGCCGGCGCGGCGTAAGAATGAATGAAACGCTGTTTTTGACAGTTAAATAGCTGCCGCCTAAAAAAATTCAAATCGACCGCGTCTCATGAGCTGTCGTTTTGAATATTATTTTCTTTTCCGACGGTTGATTACGATGCCGATTGCACCTAACACTGGGCTACAATGGCTTTTATGGGTGCGACTGCCGACGAGTGGGTTCTGCCGTCCTATTGCACCTAACACTGGGCTACTATGGCTTTTATGGGGCGACTGCTGACGAGTGGGTTCTGCCGTCCTATTGCGCCTAACACTGGGCTACTATGGCTTTTATGGGGGCGACTGCCTACGAGTGGGTTCTGCCCTCCTATTGCACCTAACACTGGGCTACTATGGCTTTTATGGGGGCGACTGGGTTCTGCCCTCCTATTGTACCTAACACTGGGCTACTATGACTTTTATGGGGGCGACTGCCGACGAGTGGATTCTGCCCTCCTATTGTACCTAACACTGGGCTACTATGGCTTTTATGTGGGCTACTGGGTTCTGCCCTTCTATTGCACCTAACACTGGGCTACTATGGCTTTTATGGGGGCGACTGCCGACGATGGAATTTCGTCCTCCAACTCCTTCGCTTATACCTTCTTTCTGAAACATACGAAAACAACAAACAACACAGCATAAACGTTTAAGTAGGTAAGGTAAAGATTAAAGAGTGTTTTAATTAGTCGCAGGTACAATAGGAGGGCAGAACCCAGTCGCCCCCATAAAAGCCATAGTAGCCCAGTGTTAGGTGCAATAGGAGGGCAGAACCCACTCGTAGGCAGTCGCCCCCATAAAAGCCATAGTAGCCCAGTGTTAGGTGCAATAGGCGAGCAGAACCCAGTCGCACCCATAAATGCCATAGTAGCCCAGTGTTAGGTGCAATAGGAGAGCAGAACCCAGTCACCCCATAAAAGCCATAGTATAGCCCATTGTTAGGTGCAATAGGAGGGCAGAACCCCGTCGCCCCCATAAAAGCCATAGTAGCCCAGTATTAGGTACAATAGGAGGGCAGAACCCAGTCGCCCCCATAAAAGTCATAGTAGCCCAGTGTTAGGTGGCAGAACCCAGTCGCTCCCATAAAAGCCATAGTAGCCCAGTGTTAGGTGCAATAGGAGGGCAGAACCCTCTCGCCCCCATAAAAGCCATAGTAGCCCAGTGTTAGGTACAATAGGAGGGCAGAACCCACTCGTCGGCAGTGGCCCCCATAAAAGCCATAGTAGCCCAGTGTTAGGTACAATAGGAGGGCAGAACCCAGTCGCCCCCATAAAAGCCATAGTAGCCCATTGTTAGGTGCAATAGGAGGGCAGAACCCACTCGTCGGCAGTCGCCCCCATAAAAGCCATAGTAGCCCAGTGTTAGGTGCAATAGGACGGCAGAATCCACTTGTCGGCAGTCGCACCCATAAAAGCCATAGTAGCCCAGTGTTAGGTGCAATCGGCATCGTAATCAACCGTCGGAAAAGAAAATAATATTCAAAACGACAGCTCATTGTGGGAAGTGTCATTTCATTACGGCACCTCATGAGGTGCCGTAATGAAATGACACTTCAAAGCGACGCCATAGATTTGAATTTTTTTAGGCAGCAGCTATTTAACTGTCAAAAACAGCGTTTCATTCATTCTTACGCTGCGCCGGCATCGATTATCAATGGGGCGGTACAAAATGGCCGTCGACCTTGACCAGCGCAACATTTCGACGGCTGTGATATCGACGACACTTGGGCGGTAGGCCCACAGGCCAGGACATAGTACGACTACCGTGCGGTTGTCGTCGTCGAGATCCTAAAAGTAACGGGTGACATCAGGGACGGGATAGAAAAAACTTAGGCCACAGTAATGGTCTTAGTAGACTTCTCGAATGCGTTCAATTGCGTGGACCACGATATACTTTTGGCAATCCTTGCCCATATTAAGATCTCTTCAGACGAGCTGGATTGGTTTTCCTCATATCTTCAGGGTCACCAGCAGTCAGTTTGTGCTGATGAGATGTCATCGAGCTGATGTAATCTTAACTCTGGGATCCCTCAAGGCGGCATACTTTCTCCTCTTCTATTTTCTATATTCATCAACCTCGTAACCTCCGATCTTCAGTGTGCGTATCACTTGTATGCCGATGACTGTGCTATCTCGACCTCAATGTAGGTTTGCTCAATAAACTTGACCGACTTCTCAACAATTACATTCGTTTCATCTACAATCTTAGGAAGTACGACCACATTTCGGCTTACCGTCGTACAGAGCTGGGTTGGTTGCGGATTCATCGGCGACGCAGTCTGCGAGCTGTCTATTAAATTTTTACACTTCTGAATTCTATCAACGCCCCAGCTTACTTAAAATCTCATCTTCATCTACTTGGCTCTAACCACGATAAATATTTGCGCTCCTCTAACAATCTTCTTCTGCACTGTCCAACTCATACTTCAAGTCGCGTCCACTCCTCTTTTCTAGTGCAATTCATTCTTCTTGGGAATGCCCTTCCCTTTGAAATCAGGATGTTGACTAACCGTACCACGTTCAAAAACAGGGTACGCCAACTCTATAACAACCCATAGGCAGACCAACATCTGTAAGGATTTTTTTTCGTTTTATGTACTTAATATTTACAGGTCTGTCTATGTACGTGTTATATAATAAATATGTATCTTTATTTATTGTTTAAATATAACATATTATATTATATTCATAAACTTATGTAACATTATAGGCATAATAGGTAAGTATTCTATTTTCTTTTTTATATTATACCATAATTTCTTTCATTAAAATCCTTTGAGTACCTACTGGGACTTATATCTGCATCACCCAAAGGTTGACTGCTAGAAAATACCTCTGGCATGAAGTCCGCCTTTGTACAATTTTATTTTTGTGCATGAAGATTAAACAAATAAATAAATAACCAACGTAACTTGATTCTAGGGTGGAACGAAGTTAACAGAAACAGCTGATATTTGATAAAAATAGGTGTATGGAGCACCATCAAAACCTTTGAGGCCGAACTGATCAGACGACAGTCATCATCATCATAACGATTTCTCGATTGTGTCTCAAAATAGCGCTTTGAAGCCCGGGTTTTTCTCGCTCTGCTTAATGTTTTTAGTTGTATGTCGGCTTTTCTGGGAGCGACTGTCGTCTGACCTCCCAACCCCGAGAAGAAAGACTGCGCCAGAGCCTCGACTGTTGCCTCAGTATGGCACACCGCAGGGGTTTTAGTGTGTGAGAGCCACACATAACCGCCGTAGGAAATTTCCCCTGACGAAAAAAAAATAGCCTCGACCGTTGTTTACTAAGTGCACCGGCCAGCAGATCAAATTGTCTCGAGCCCCAAAAGTGTTGGCAGGTAGATACGGTAGAGATCGTTTCGGATATCTAAGAAGCTACATCACAAACAGCATTAGCCTCAAACAATCAGAAATAACTTTTCGGGCGGCCACTTTTGGTATTGTGTAGTGGACTTTGTAATGTTTACAAGATAATTATATATTTCTTATAATATTATAGTATTATCTTCGCCAATTCGATAGATTACAATTATAGATATCGATAAGCTCATCGGTCATTTTTAGAAACAAACTAAAATAAACTAAAATATTTACCAGTCGACATCGATAGGGAATTCTTTGACACTTTTACTTTTTACTTTGTACATACTCTTTTTTTAAAATACATGTTTTATGGGTAATTAGCTTTTGCCTGCGACTTCGCTCGTATTAATGTACGAATGTCTTAAAGTTAATATAACTTTTTTTTCGGGCGGAAATCTCCTCGGATACCCCCCCCCCGGCCGGCGGGGGCGGTTATGTCGGGCTTGAACCGACTAAAACCGCACGCCGTCTCGGGTCTTCAGACGCCGGGACGCCGGGGTGTAAGGTTGCCCATAGAGCATATCCCTCGCACCCCGGCTGAAGTTAATATCCCTCAGGAGTAGTACTTTTTTCTAGAGGAAACATAACGTTTATGCAAAATGTCTTTCATATTTATAATACTAGCTGTTGCCTGCGGTGCCGCGTAAATAATGATTCCATTCCCATAATCCACAGGAACCTATTCCAGTTTCCAATTACATCAGTTTTTGCGTGAAAGAGTTACAAACACCCATTCATCGATCCGTATACCATTTAACACAAAAAAAAAACAGAAATATAAAGTATTCCATGGCCTTCCGCAGGTTATAAAGCTATCTGAGGAGCTCTTTCAACTGATCCCACCTTCTCGATTTCGATCCAGAACAACACGTGCTGGACTGCGATGCCACCCCCACACGGTGGAAACCATACAGTCCCGAACTCAGCGGTTCGGTGCTTCCTTTCTTTGTCGCACGATAAAGAGCTGGAATGCTCTGCCCGCGCACGTGTTTCCTTCTTACCATCCTTAAAAGATACTTTTTCACGCCCCGCTTGAAGAACCCGTCTTCAAGCGGGGCGTGAAAAAGCATCTTTTAAGGCCGTCAAGGTAGGGGCTACCATTTTAGGATCGGCAGTATCTAGGATGGTGGCCCATATCTTCTGGAATTCACCCTAGCTTCTCACCATCCAGCGGGGTGCAGTCAATTGACGGAACAAATATAATAATTAAAAAAAACTACATGTCAAATTTTAACAAAATCGGTTCACCGGTTTAGGCGTGAAAAAGTAACAGATATACAAAGTTACTAATATGAGTATATATCAGTTAGAACAACTTACCGTGATATGAGATGCGTTGATATACCCGTGCGGATTACTCGGACTCGGATGCAGTCGGACTCGGTTGTCTTCATAAGGAAGGTGGTCAGTCGAGAAGCCGTTCAGCGCGGCGTGTTGAGGCAGCAGGGCTGTTCGGAACTCCCCTCCCGTCTCCCGACCCTTGGGGATCTGCTCAAACGCGAAAGACAGCTGCTCGTCTGTCATCTTGCGTTCGAGAATCTGGCACTGCAATAGTAATTATATAAATGCTGAATTTTTATGATTATGGTCAAAAGTACCATGGTTAGGGTTTGTACAAGGCCCTACTAAATTCTTGAGGTCCAAGCAAACCTAACCTGCTAAATAATGGACTAGGTTTTGGCGCAGGATTGGGAGGGCCTGAACGCAGGTTGGGAGGTCAGGACACCAATAAGTGGACCTCGGGCTCCAAAGTGCAACGGGTTGGAGGCACCTGGGAAATCACTATGAAGAGGATAATGACATGGTCAAGGTTACCCGCAACCGGATAGTATGTATGAAAACAATTATGACGGCCTCTGTGGCGTAGCGGTAATGCATTCGACTGCTAGGACGCGGGGCGCGGGTTCGATTCTCGCTCAATGCAAATATTTATATGCATGAATATGTCTGTCTTTTGTTGTAAGTCATTGCATTGGTCTGGGTGTTTCTATGTATAATATGTATGTATTTACAAGTATATAAGTATGTTTATCCGCATTCTGGAACCCATAATACAAGCTAGTTAAACTATGCTTACTTTGAGTCTAGATAGCGCTGTGTAGAATGTTGTAGAATATTTATTATTTATTTATTTATCATGAAACTAATAGAAAACAATGGTGTATGAAGTGGAAACATGTGGTCTCTGCCTACCCCGATGGGAAAAGTGCCGTGTTGGTATGGGACGATTCACCACAACTAATAAACAAACGCACGCACAGAACAATGTCGGACTTGCAATAGAGTTTAAGCTTTCAAACCTATCCCATTGGTAGTATACTGGGATAGGTACTGTAGTGGTCGGACTCCTTCGAACACTATAGTTAGTTACCTGGCCATCATGCGTCAGCGTTATTAAAATAACTAGGTCTGCAAGGCGAATCGCTGCTTGCAATATTGAGCTGAGTGAGACATCGTGAATCAGATTTTGAAAATTTTGAACAGTGATCATTCCTCCGTGGCAAGTCCGATTTTGAAAATTCTTTTTGAAAGTCACAACTCTGGACATGCTTTCTGAGCGTGTAAAGTTTGGTCACAGTGTCTCGAGCGGTTATTATGTAATTCCATCTGGAATTTTTTTAACGGTGATCATTCCTCTGTGGTAGCATTAATTTTTTCAAAATATATCCATAAACCTTCCTCTGATTGACCTCTTTAATCATGCCAGATTTGGTTCTGATTGGATTAGTAGTTTAGGAGGAGACCTGTGGCAAAGAAAATTCTGAAGTCTGGTATGAGGAGCTTTCGCTCGACTTCGTCTCACTCAGCTCAAAAATGTATAAATGAGTTTGAATTTAGAGGATAGGAAAAACAAAAGGTCCAGAGGCTCCGGCCTCGACCCGCCGTACGAAGAGAATATCAAGAAGTAAAAAGTGGATTAGGCTCAAACTCTAAGCAGAGCTCGCGACCCTCCCTAGTTCGTTCAGTAAAGATAAACAATCTCGTGTAAAGCCCCTAAAACACGTCGAGTAGAGTTATATTTATGAACATAACATAAAAACATAACATAAACTCACGCCTATATCCCCGAAGGGGTATGCAGAGGTGCTAGCACCCACATTTCGCCAGTTTATGTTTAGGTCCCAATGTAATAGGTGGCGAGCCTATTGCCATTAACCGGGCACTTATAAACCTGCGATAAATACACACATAACTTCGAAAAGCATCGAAAAGTCATTGGTGTGTGCCATGGTAAAACCTGGGATCGAACCCGAGACCTCGTCTCAGCAGTCCATCACCCATACTACTAGGCTACCACGGTTATAAACAATCTCGCGTAAAGCCCCTAAAACACGTTGAGTAGAGTTATATTTATGAATAAATATATAAATCATATAAAAATCCTTGTTATAATTTAAATACCACTAGTGATCGACAAGAAGCTGTGGAGTCAAACCCCAGTCTCCACAGTACAAGGTCATCATTCTCCGAGCCTTTTTAGCACTCAGTTTAGGACAAATATAGGACATGTTATTTAACGAGTACTTTTACGTCCCATACTGCGGCTTGGCTCCTCGATCCTACTTTCACGCCAACCCTTAGTGTTGTACTATTGTGATTGGTGCTAACACCAATAACCTCTCATACTCACACTGCTACACATACACGCCCTAACCACTACCTACACACATAACACACTTCTGTTTACGTTTGCATTTTTATTTTATTTAAACCATTTTTAGGATTCCGTTGCCAAATGGCGAAAAACGGAACCCTTATAGATTCGTCATATCTGTCCGTCCGTATGTCACAGCCACATTTTTTCCTAAACTATAAGAACTATGCTGTTGAAACTTGGTAAGTAGATTCTGTGAACCGCATTAAGATTTTTACACAAAAATAGAAAAAAGACAATAAATTTTGGGGGCTCCCCAAACTTAGAACTGAAACTCAAAATTTTTTATTTCATCAAACCAATCTATGCCCTATGGATAGGTCTTCAAAATGATATTGAGGTTTCTAATATCATTTTTTCTAAACTGAATAATTTGTGCTAGAGACACTTCCAAAGTGGTAAAATGTCCCCCCCCCCCCCCTGTAACTTCTAAAATAAGAGAATGATAAAACTAAAACAAAAAATATGATGTATATTATGATGATGTATATTACCATGTAAACTTCCACCGAAAATTGGTTTGAACTAGATCTAGTAAGTAGTTTTTTTTAATACGTCATAAATCGTAAACCGCAATTTACCTCAAATCAAGTCAAATATAAAATTTAAAAAAAAAAAGCATTATTATGTTACTTGCTGCTACGGAACCCTTCATGGGCGAGTTCGACCGCCGGCCGCTTTTTATTACCTCTTCTAAGCGTATTTTATTTTACCTGTAATCTCTCTTGCTTATTGTTAAGATTGTTACAATTGCATAAATAAGTCCATTGAATTATGTCATGCTAACTGCAACGTGGGGCCTGGTGACTTGTAACATAGGTCCTTTAGACCTATAACAGGCACAAGCTCTTACAATGTGTTTTATCTTATAATATCAGTTATGATCAGACCTATGTATCGCTATCATATTTTTGTATACCCATTGTGAGAAAAATAAATAAATAAATAATAATATTAAAATATAATAAGACTAAATCTATATACATCTATCCCTGTACCACATTTCAGCTGATCCATTTAGCGTTTGAACGTGATTGGGTGACAAACATCACAAACTTTCACATTTATAATAATTTATGAAATTGCCGAAATTTTCTTACATATTCATGAGTTCGTTATTCTTGTAATTTAATAGCTATTTCCAGTATTTATATTTTGTTTGAAAGTTGATTTCAACATTTTACAACTCTGTATTTTTGTTTTTATTGGCCGCTTGATAAATTAATTCAATCTTCAAAAACAGTATTACCTAAATGCTGATGATTCCATTTTGATGATAAATTTCGTATTACTTAACAGCTGTCACTTTTCAAAAATGTAATAAAAGTTGCTGTTTGTTAGCTTAATGTTGTCTCATTCATACACAAAAAAAAATCATAAAATTTGGATTTGTCATTTCTAAAAAAAATGCAAAAATGTTAGTACTGGAAATTAGGTTTCCTCCAATTTCTTCAAGAAAGACGGCAATTTCATACGTAAAAACATAACATAACATAACATAAACTCACGCCTATATCCCAAAGGGGTAGGCAGAGGTGCTAGCACTCACATTTCGCCAGTTTATGTTTAGGTCCCAATGTAATAGGTGGCGAGCCTATTGCCATTAACCGGGCACTTATGAACCTGCGATAAATACACACATAACTTCGAAAAGCATCGGAAAGTCATTGGTGTGTGCCATGGTAAAACCTGGTATCGAACCCGAGACCTCGTCTCAGCAGTCCATTACCCATACCACTAGGCTACTACGTAGGCTACGTAACGACCTAATATTAGAAGGATTCAATCACGTACATCTATATATTCAATCTTTTTCGCCCACGGACCGCACTTGTGTACATCGCGATTTCTTTTGCGCAACATTGTGCCTCAGACGAGCACAGAACCGAAACTGGCGACAACACAATATCGCAAGAATGTTATCGTTGTAATACTACACTATAATCGCAGTTATGCATGACAAATGCGTGTACGCCGGCGTGGACTGCTATGTTGATAAACAATTGTCACGTCATGTCAATCATTCAGGGTTGTCTCTACTATATTTTATGACAGTAGCGGTGCCCCGCGGCTCTGCCCGTGACATACTTAAATTCCTCTATTTAACCCATACATGGCCGTAAATTATTACTTTTAGAATAATGTATGGACATTTACCCGATTTGTTGACATTTATGATTGCTGCTACGCTCTTCTGGGTAGTAGCGTGACGATATTTAGCCTGTATATTACCTTCCTCGATAAATGGGCTATCTAACACAATTTTTTTAACTTTCGCACACCAATATTTTCTTAGATTAGCGCGTTTCATCAAACAAACAAACTCTTCAACTTTATAATATTAATTTAGTATACATGGAATAGCATCAGAGCCATAGGTAGCGAGATTTAGAGGTTTTGGAGGTAGAACTTTGACCTTAAATAAGTTGCGGGGCAGACGCAAGACTTTATAGACAACTTTTAGAATGCCAAAAAAATGGTGTATATGAAATTACAGCTTATTGTCTGTCATTCCGAGATTTACTCCTATTTTTGAGCTGAGTGAGACGAAGTCGAGCGAAAACTCCTCATACTAGACTTCAAGATTTTCTTTGTCACAGGTCTCCTCCTAAACTACTAATCCAATCAGAACCAAATTTGGCATGATTAAAGAGGTCAATCAGAGGAAGGTTTATGGATATATTTAGAAAAAATTAATGGTACCACAGAGGAATGACCACCGTTAAAAAAATTCCAGATGGAATTACTTAATAACCGCTCGAGACACTGTGACCAAACTTTACACGCTCAGATAGCATGTCCAGAGTTGTGACTTTCGAAAAGAATTTTCAAAATCGGACTTGCTACGGAGGAATGATCACTGTTCAAAATTTTCCAAATCTGATTCGCTCATTGTCTCACTCAGCTCAACATTGTAAGCAGCGATTCGCCTTGCAGACCTAGTAGTTAAGATACTGTACTAAAAATCGTGTTCGTGATTTTTCACTGCGTAAATGGCATATATATTGAATTCTGTAAAAGTCAACATCTATGAAGGAATTGAACTCACGACAGTGACGACCTCTAGGAGATATGCTCTGCCAAGTGAGCTACCTCGACTTATATTGGATCACTGAACTTCTTGCTGTCTTCAGGGCTTACCAAGACGTGTCAAAACTCAGTCGACGAAGTGAGAAAAAAAAGATCGAACCTCATGGTGAGCTCCTAAATGTTAACTTATTCGATGGCGCAGTCAGAATACTAATTCCTGCAGAAATTGTATGTCAACTTCTAAAGACCAGGAAGATACTTTTCCATTAGACAGTGTCATTAGAGGATACCGCACGAGATCTCTTTCAAAGCAGTGAGCCTCATAGCCTGGACAGCTGTTCCTATGGAAATAAAGAGCCACTAGAGAGCAAGATCTGAATTTTTTCGAGAAGTTGGGGTGCAATTGTCATTACTCAGCTAGGTGCTCATGGGCGAGAGGAACAAATGACTTGAGCTGGTCGTGGCCACAAGACTTGTCAAGGAGTACTGACTTGATAGGTGACAAAGTTGCCTTTCTATGGGTAAAGTTGCTTCAGGACCTGTATCGTACACGCTAGGAGTCAATACCCCTGTGCCACTACTGCAAGTACTGTCGTGTAGGGGCGTAAAACGTCTTAGTGGAGTGTCCAAGTCGGGTTTGGGCGTAAAACGCCTTAGTGGAGTGTCCATGTCGTGTAGGGGCGTAAAACGTCTTAGTGGAGTGTCCAGGATAGGCAGCAGAGATTGGAGATCATGGTTCTCTTTATGGTCTATAGCAAATGTAGGTAGGTGTCTGTCAACTTGTTTTGCGATGAGATGAAGAACATTGTTGAATATAATGGTCTACCGAAGACTTCCATCATCAGCTAGTTTGATTCCCTACTAATTTGAACAATTTGTGAGTCAGTGAGTGGGTGATGTCACGTTTTCCATTCCATTTATTATTTTGCTGCTATATGGATTCGCATGACTTTCATTTTTTGTAGTTCCAGGTATTGGACAACCCTATACAACAAATGACTAATGTATAGATCAAATTTCTGATTAAAATGCCATTATTGAAACAATACAATAATACATAATTCTGTATTAATACATTTATCTTGTGGTATTTCCGGATGCGCCGCCGATGATACGTTGAAGCAGTTATTTCGGAGTTGATCGACCTGACCGGCAATACATCATTTGGAGACACAAGAAGTAGTAAAATCAGGTGTCTCCAATAGAAGCGTGGACCAGCGGTGCGTGTGGGTGGTCTTGGTGATACTGGGCGGTAACGGCTGGAACTTGGTCAGCCCGGTGGACCAGGAATGCGTGTAGGGCTACTGACCATGGCCTCCTTGGTGATGCTGGGCAGCAGGCGCTGGAACTTGGCGAGCCCGGGGACCAGCGGTGCGTGCGGGGTTACTGACCATGGTCTCCTTGGTGATGCTGGGCGGCAGCGGCTGGAACTTGGCGAGCCCGGGGACCAGCGGTGCGTGCGGGGTTACTGACCATGGTCTCCTTGGTGATGCTGGGCGGCAGCGGCTGGAACTTGGCGAGCCCGGTGGACCAGCGGTGCGTGCGGGGCTACTGACCATGGTCTCCTTGGTGATGCTGGGCGGCAGCGGCTGGAACTTGGCGAGCCCGGTGGACCAGCGGTGCGTGCGGGGCTACTGACCATGGTCTCCTTGGTGATGCTGGGCGGCAGCGGCTGGAACTTGGCGAGCCCGGTGGACCAGCGGTGCGTGCGGGGCTACTGACCATGGTCTCCTTGGTGATGCTGGGCGGCAGCGGCTGGAACTTGGCGAGCCCGGTGGACCAGCGGTGCGTGCGGGGCTACTGACCATGGTCTCCTTGGTGATGCTGGGCGGCAGCGGCTGGAACTTGGCGAGCCCGGTGGACCAGCGGTGCGTGCGGGGCTACTGACCATGGTCTCCTTGGTGATGCTGGGCGGCAGCGGCTGGAACTTGGCGAGCCCGGTGGACCAGCGGTGCGTGCGGGGCTACTGACCATGGTCTCCTTGGTGATGCTGGGCGGCAGCGGCTGGAACTTGGCGAGCCCGGTGGACCAGCGGTGCGTGCGGGGCTACTGACCATGGTCTCCTTGGTGATGCTGGGCGGCAGCGGCTGGAACTTGGCGAGCCCGGTGGACCAGCGGTGCGTGCGGGGCTACTGACCATGGTCTCCTTGGTGATGCTGGGCGGCAGCGGCTGGAACTTGGCGAGCCCGGTGGACCAGCGGTGCGTGCGGGGCTACTGACCATGGTCTCCTTGGTGATGCTGGGCGGCAGCGGCTGGAACTTGGCGAGCCCGGTGGACCAGCGGTGCGTGCGGGGCTACTGACCATGGTCTCCTTGGTGATGCTGGGCGGCAGCGGCTGGAACTTGGCGAGCCCGGTGGACCAGCGGTGCGTGCGGGGCTACTGACCATGGTCTCCTTGGTGATGCAGGGCGGCAGCGGCTGGAACTTGGCGAGCCCGGTGGACCAGCGGTGCGTGCGGGGCTACTGACCATGGTCTCCTTGGTGATGCTGGGCGGCAGCGGCTGGAACTTGGCGAGCCCGGTGGACCAGCGGTGCGTGCGGGGCTACTGACCATGGTCTCCTTGGTGATGCTGGGCGGCAGCGGCTGGAACTTGGCGAGCCCGGTGGACCAGCGGTGCGTGCGGGGCTACTGACCATGGTCTCCTTGGTGATGCTGGGCGGCAGCGGCTGGAACTTGGCGAGCCCGGTGGACCAGCGGTGCGTGCGGGGCTACTGACCATGGTCTCCTTGGTGATGCTGGGCGGCAGCGGCTGGAACTTGGCGAGCCCGGTGGACCAGCGGTGCGTGCGGGGCTACTGACCATGGTCTCCTTGGTGATGCTGGGCGGCAGCGGCTGGAACTTGGCGAGCCCGGTGGACCAGCGGTGCGTGCGGGGCTACTGACCATGGTCTCCTTGGTGATGCTGGGCGGCAGCGGCTGGAACTTGGCGAGCCCGGTGGACCAGCGGTGCGTGCGGGGCTACTGACCATGGTCTCCTTGGTGATGCTGGGCGGCAGCGGCTGGAACTTGGCGAGCCCGGTGGACCAGCGGTGCGTGCGGGGCTACTGACCATGGTCTCCTTGGTGATGCTGGGCGGCAGCGGCTGGAACTTGGCGAGCCCGGTGGACCAGCGGTGCGTGCGGGGCTACTGACCATGGTCTCCTTGGTGATGCTGGGCGGCAGCGGCTGGAACTTGGCGAGCCCGGTGGACCAGCGGTGCGTGCGGGGCTACTGACCATGGTCTCCTTGGTGATGCTGGGCGGCAGCGGCTGGAACTTGGCGAGCCCGGTGGACCAGCGGTGCGTGCGGGGCTACTGACCATGGTCTCCTTGGTGATGCTGGGCGGCAGCGGCTGGAACTTGGCGAGCCCGGTGGACCAGCGGTGCGTGCGGGGCTACTGACCATGGTCTCCTTGGTGATGCTGGGCGGCAGCGGCTGGAACTTGGCGAGCCCGGTGGACCAGCGGTGCGTGCGGGGCTACTGACCATGGTCTCCTTGGTGATGCTGGGCGGCAGCGGCTGGAACTTGGCGAGCCCGGTGGACCAGCGGTGCGTGCGGGGCTACTGACCATGGTCTCCTTGGTGATGCTGGGCGGCAGCGGCTGGAACTTGGCGAGCCCGGTGGACCAGCGGTGCGTGCGGGGCTACTGACCATGGTCTCCTTGGTGATGCTGGGCGGCAGCGGCTGGAACTTGGCGAGCCCGGTGGACCAGCGGTGCGTGCGGGGCTACTGACCATGGTCTCCTTGGTGATGCTGGGCGGCAGCGGCTGGAACTTGGCGAGCCCGGTGGACCAGCGGTGCGTGCGGGGCTACTGACCATGGTCTCCTTGGTGATGCTGGGCGGCAGCGGCTGGAACTTGGCGAGCCCGGTGGACCAGCGGTGCGTGTGCGGGGCGGGCGCGTGGCGCGCGCGGCCCAGCGTGGCGGAGCGCACCTCCTTGGCGCCGGCGCCGCGCCCCATCCACACGCCCCAGCGCCGCCGCTTCTTCTCCTTGGACGAACTGCTCGTCTTGCTAGTGTCGGTTTCTGTTGAACTGGCGGAATTAACATTAAATGCGTTGACAATTCTTCAAGGTCGAGAATAGGGTAAGTTACGTCTTATGGTAAAAGGTAGTCGTGAGTCGTGATCTATATTTGTTGGCGTCCTCAGAGAGTGGGTACCGACGAAGGCGGTAGAGTGGTGGAAGCGAAAGGTTAGACGAAATCGTTTCGGGCAGGTATTCAGTCAGCCCCTGCGCGACGAGATTCGCGGGGGGTGTGAAGCCCGAGATTATTCATCAGTGGTCCAAGCTGGAAACTCTAAATGCTCTAACGTCTAGCCATTCCAGCCGGTCATCATCAAATGGGCAGGGCGGGAGCGAATCTTTCATGTCGACTGACGCAATGCTTTCCGACCTAGAAGAGGATCGAATCTAACCAGTCACTGCAGTGAGGACTCGGCTCAAAATATGCCTGCAATTGTACGCTTTTGACGCTACGCGCTTATTATGCTTTTCATAATTGGGAGACGCAACGTTGGCGTCGTTATAGGAGACTGAGATTACTGATTGTGCTGAAAATATGTCCAGTTGATTGTAATTGAACATATTTTTACCTGATAATGACCTGAAAAAATTCAAAGCAATCACATTCGATAGCAATACGCCACAAACGTGAAAAATGTTTTCAAAACAAAAACTTACCTATTGACCGTAGTAACCGTTGCGTTTGCATTGCCTATACTGCAATCGTTGTTCACCACTATCGACGTCACATTCTCACCCTTATTGACAGCACTTATAGTGTTATTATTCGACACCCTATGCGTTGACAGACTCTGGTAAGGCGTTTCGTCGTAATCCTTCTCATCGTGTAACGACAGCCTGTCCATTGACAACGCAACAGTCTCAAACTCGGCTTCTCTATTGATGGATCTTGAAGACACAGTCAGTTCTTTAGGAACACTGGTCTCCCTGACTCCCTTGATGATTTGAGCGTTGACATAATGACTATCTGGGCTGTCAATTTTGACAGGAACATATGCGTTTGGTGACAGATATTTATTTATAGTTGGATGACTGCTATTCCTTTCATTCAATCTAGCTATTTCATCTGTGGTTGTTAAACTCTGAGCCCGATCTCTCATAGTTATTTTCCCCTCATTCTGCCATGGTAAAGGTACATTTTCATATATAGGTTCTGGGGTATCTCCAAGCTTAATTTGTTGAGATTGTGGCAACACCACATGCCTCTGGTATGGTATCCTCGGCATGGGCATAGAGTACATGATATTCCCTCGTTCGTCGTAAACTTTTTGGATATTATCTGATATGTGATGAGGGTCTATGATTATGTGGGGTTTTGGGTCTAATACTGATGCGAGGTTGTTGTAAGTGCCGTGGGTCCCAGGCATAATGTTTGGCCTGTAATTGATATGGCTAGGGTTGATATATCCTAAGTATTGCCTGTTCAGGGCAGTTCTTGTTGACACTAAGTCTGGGCTGGAACCAGAGACATGTGAGTTTATATAGCCCCTGTGGTAATTTAATGCCTGGCTGGCGACAGCTAGGTCTGGAGTAGAATTTGATGCCAATCCATTTGATGGGTACGGTGGGGGTGGTTTGTATACATTGACGTAATGTAGCTGATTTATGTCTGTTTGCACGTTTGGGTTGACAGCAAAAGGGTAATTCCCCATAAACTTAAGCCCGTATGGATAGTCTTCTGTGGTGACCGGTTGGGTGTGCCGTGTGACGTCGGGGTAATGGATCCTGTGGATATCAGGATGCGAGCCGTAGACGAGCGGCTTGGTGCTGGTGTTCACCATTTGGGGGTGATGATGGTTTTGGTAGCGGAGTTGAGCTTCTGCACGTTGCTGTTGGTATTTTTGTTGGATAGCAGTTTCGTAGTCGGGCGCGGGTCGATAGGATGGTAGAAGAGCCCTGAAAGAAAATACGTTTCATCCTATACTAATATGGAACTGGAGTTTGCTTGTTTGTTTGAATCTCGAGTTAATAGGTTCCTTCTATGCAAACTTCATCATCATCATCTCAACGTTGTCTCCTGATTGTGTCCGAGGCTCCACTTCGGAGCCCAGGGTCCGCTTTCCTGCTTTTTCGTTCTCCACTTCGCAGGATCTTGAGCATCCGTGATATTGAGACCATTGGCATGCATGTCATCCCTTATGACGCCAAACCAGCCGTTCTTAGGTCTACTCCTCCTACCGGGGCCCCGTGGAAGTGGCATGGCCAGACATTTGTTGCCCACGTAACCTGGCGGTTGCCGCAAGACGTGGCTGCATTACCAAAGGCGACGCTCCTGCATTTTATGTGCAATGTCTCGGTCATGTCTGGCTGCTTCTTAGCAGATGAGATAGTGGTCAAATGTAATAAGTAATATAAATATTCTACGACATTCTACACAGCCCTTTACAACAGTAGTTAAACTTCGCTTACTTTGGGTCTAGACCCAAAGTAAGCGTAGTTTAACTAATGTTGTGGGTTCCAGAATGCGGATACACATACTTATATACTTTTTTTTTATATATATAATACATATTATACATAGAAACACCCAGACCAATGCAAATAGACATACTCATGCATACAAATATTTGCACTGAGCGGGAACCCACGCCCCCTGTCGTAGCAGTCGTATGCACTACCGCTACGCCACAGAGGCCGTCAAATGGTAAAAAAGGTTGAAACTGAAGCGTTTCTGTAATAGTTACATGACTGGTGTTGCAAGAATTACTCATAAGTTATGACCGGCAGGCGTGTTATCATATCGTAATATAGTTTATGCAACAATTTGAGCTTCTTCGTCAAGTCGGCATTTCCATGAGACAGTTTTAGGCCGGCAAACCGTATCCGTTCGATAGTCTTGTATGGCACACTATGGAGGCATTGCTACGACGCCGAAGCATCGTATAGCAACTTTGGGGCTCAGGGCTGCTAGCCGTTATGCCTGCTGATTAAACGAATTCGCACTGGCGCAGGCTGACCTATCGAAGTTGAGTGGTCAGACGGCAGTTACTCCCGTAAAAGCCAAGATAAGAAAGAAAGAGAAGAATTCAGATGTACGCGTCATGGTAGGCCTGCAGGACCTCATCGTGCCACAAAGAAAGGTATTCTATTGAGTATAGTCAGTTTTAAGTGTGGGTACTACTTGACAATCGGAGATGGCCCAGGGTCAGTCGGGGTGCGAGGGAAATGCTTTATGGGCAACCTTACACCCCGGCGTCTGAAGACCTTAGACAGCGTGCGGTTTTTGTCGGTTCAAGCCCAACATAACCGCCCCCGCCGGCGGGTGGGCGGGTATCCGAAGGGATTTACGCACGAACAAAAATGCTTTCACGGTTTCTGGGTGACGTGGGAATGAATTTTGAATATCGAATGTGAAACGGGAAGCAGAAACTAGAAAAATGAGGTATTGAATTTTGTCAACTACCTGTATTAACACAGCGTGCCTTTTTGTGACGTGGGAATGAATATTGAATATCGAATGTGAAACGGGAAGCAGAAACTAGAAAAATGAGGTATTGAATTTTGACAACTACCTGTATAAACACAGCGTGCCTTTTTGTGACGTGGGAATGAATATTGAATATCGAATGTGAAACGGGAAGCAGAAACTAGAAAAATGAGGTATTGAATTTTGACAACTACCTGTATTAACACAGCGTGCCTTTTTGTGACGTGGGAATGAATATTGAATATCGAATGTGAAACGGGAAGCAGAAACTAGAAAAATGAGGTATTGAATTTTGACAACTACCTGTATAAACACAGCGTGCCATTTTATGACGTGGGAATGAATTTTGAATATCGAATGTGAAACGGAAAGCAGAAACTAGAAAAATGCGGCCAGGTGCGAGTCGGATCCGCCCATGAAGGGTTCCGTAGCAGCAAGTAACATAATAATGTTTTTTTTTAAATATTTGGGTTGATTAAATGAAAGGTAAATTGCGGTTTGCGATTTATGACGTAAACAAAAAAACTACTTACTAGATCTCGTTCAAACCTAATTTTGGTGGAAGTTTACATGATAATGTTCATCATATATTTTTTTTAGTTTTATCATTCTCTTATTTTAGAAGTTACACACATTTTAGTGTCTCTCGCGCAAACCATTCAGTTTACAAAAAAAATTGATTAGAAACCTCAAAATCATCTTTAAAGACCTATCCATAGATACTCCACACGTATGGGTTTGATGAAAAAATATTTTTGAGTTTCAGTTCTTTTACACCCCCAAAATTTATTGGTTTTTTTTTGTGTGAAAATCTTAATGCGGTTCACAGAATTCTACTTACCAAGTTTCAACAGCATAGTTCTTATAGTTTCGGAGAAAAGTGGCTGTGACACACGGACGGACAGACAGACAGACATGACGAGTCTATAAGGGTTCCGTTTTTTGCCATTTGGCAACTGAACCCTAAAAATGAGGTATTGAATTTTGACAACTACCTATATAAACACAGCGTGCCTTTTTGTGACGTGGGAATGAATATTGAATATCGAATGTGAAACGGGAAGCAGAAACTAGAAAAATGAGGTATTGAATTTTGACAACTATCTGTATAAACACAGCGTGCCTTTTCGTGACGTGGGAATGAATATTGAATATCGAATGTGAAACGGGAAGCAGAAACTAGAAAAATGAGGTATTGAATTTTGACAACTACCTGTATTAACACAGCGTGCCTTTTTGGGAATGAATATTGAATATCGAATGTGAAACGGGAAGCAGAAACTAAAAAAATGAGGTATTGAATTTTGACAACTACCTGTATTAACACAGCGTGCCTTTTTGTGACGTGGGAATGAATATTGAATATCGAATGTAAAACGGGAAACTAGAAAAATGAGGTATTGAATTTTGACAACTACCTGTATAAACACAGCGTGCCATTTTATGACGTGGGAATGAATTTTGAATATCGAATGTGAAACGGAAAGCAGAAACTAGAAAAATGCGGCCAGGTGCGAGTCGGATCCGCCCATGAAGGGTTCCGTAGCAGCAAGTAACATAATAATGTTTTTTTTTAAATATTTGGGTTGATTAAATGAAAGGTAAATTGCGGTTTGCGATTTATGACGTAAACAAAAAAACTACTTACTAGATCTCGTTCAAACCTAATTTTGGTGGAAGTTTACATGATAATGTTCATCATATATTTTTTTTAGTTTTATCATTCTCTTATTTTAGAAGTTACACACATTTTAGTGTCTCTCGCGCAAACCATTCAGTTTACAAAAAAAATTGATTAGAAACCTCAAAATCATCTTTAAAGACCTATCCATAGATACTCCACACGTATGGGTTTGATGAAAAAATATTTTTGAGTTTCAGTTCTTTTACACCCCCAAAATTTATTGGTTTTTTTTTGTGTGAAAATCTTAATGCGGTTCACAGAATTCTACTTACCAAGTTTCAACAGCATAGTTCTTATAGTTTCGGAGAAAAGTGGCTGTGACACACGGACGGACAGACAGACAGACATGACGAGTCTATAAGGGTTCCGTTTTTTGCCATTTGGCAACTGAACCCTAAAAATGAGGTATTGAATTTTGACAACTACCTATATAAACACAGCGTGCCTTTTTGTGACGTGGGAATGAATATTGAATATCGAATGTGAAACGGGAAGCAGAAACTAGAAAAATGAGGTATTGAATTTTGACAACTATCTGTATAAACACAGCGTGCCTTTTCGTGACGTGGGAATGAATATTGAATATCGAATGTGAAACGGGAAGCAGAAACTAGAAAAATGAGGTATTGAATTTTGACAACTACCTGTATTAACACAGCGTGCCTTTTTGGGAATGAATATTGAATATCGAATGTGAAACGGGAAGCAGAAACTAAAAAAATGAGGTATTGAATTTTGACAACTACCTGTATTAACACAGCGTGCCTTTTTGTGACGTGGGAATGAATATTGAATATCGAATGTAAAACGGGAAACTAGAAAAATGAGGTATTGAATTTTGACAACTACCTGTATAAACACAGCGTGCCTTTTTGTGACGTGGGAATGAATATTGAATATCGAATGTGAAACGGGAAGCAGAAACTAGAAAAATGAGGTATTGAATTTTGACAACTACCTGTATTAACACAGCGTGCCTTTTTGTGACGTGGGGATGAATATTGAATATCGAATGTGAAACGGGAAGCAGAAACTAGAAAAATGAGGTATTGAATTTTGTCAACTACCTGTATTAACACAGCGTGCCTTTTTGTGACGTGGGAATGAATATTGAATATCGAATGTGAAACGGGAAGCAGAAACTAGAAAAATGAGGTATTGAATTTTGACAACTACCTGTATAAACACAGCGTGCCTTTTTGTGACGTGGGAATGAATATTGAATATCGAATGTGAAACGGGAAGCAGAAACTAGAAAAATGAGGTATTGAATTTTGACAACTACCTGTTTAAACACAGCGTGCCATTTTAGAATGTCATCTGTCTGATAGCAACAAACAGTGGCGCATTGTTGCCGATACCATATTTTTGTTCTATGTAGCCAATGTAGTAGTGTTTACCTGGAGACAAAAATCTTGAACAAACGTCAAAAAGTTCGCGCATCAGTTGGCCAAACCCACCTCCGCCTCATGGCTTGTTCCAACCTACTGGTTACACAAGCCGAATCACGGGAGATGCATACCCTTACTTGCCAGTGGCTCTTTGGGGGTACGCACATTTCTCCCTACAAATTGTTCTCTTCGTCCTTGTCCCTTATGTCAGCCTCTCCCCCTTCTGGGGCGTGAACAACACACGTACTCCTTGGATGCTTAAGCCCGCCGTGTGCCCACCTTTCAGTGGTACCGCTAGCTCCACCATTTTCCTGTTAACGCCTCTTCTAGGTCTCCTACTTCTTCACCTCTCTCCAGCCCACTGCGCTTCTGATGCCACCTTCGCGCGTATGCATCAGTTGGCCAATCAAAAAGTCAATAAAAAGACTGATCAACCAATAAAACGAGCCTTCGCGCTTGTTCGAACTTTTTCGAACACTATAGTTAGTTGCCTGGCCATCATGCGTCAGCGATATTAAAATTAAATATATAAATCAATTTGAATTGAGATCATAGAAAAAAACAAAGGTTGGCGGACAGATCCTGTCAGTGGCTGATCAAGGATCCGTCCTTGATCCGGAAGAAGAAAATCTGAAGAAGTGAAAAGTGTATTGGGCTCAATCACTGAGGAGATTTCGCGATCCTCTTGTTCGTATCAGTAAATTTAAAGAACCTCGCGTAAATCCCATAAAAACACTTCCCCAGACTCTACAGAATCATCATATCAGCCGTAGGAAGTCCACTGCTGAACATAGGCCTCCCCCATTGACTTCCATTTTGACCGGTCTGTAGCAGCCTGCATCCATCGAGTCCCTGCGCTCTTTACCAGGTCGTCTGTCCACCGTGCGGGAGGCCTTCCTACGCTGCGCTTGCCGTCACGTGGTCTCCACTCAAGAATCTTTCTGCCCCACCGGCCATTGGTTCTACGAGCTATGTGCCCTGCCCACTGCCGCTTCAGCTTGCTGACTCGCTCTGCTATGTTTGTAACTCTAGTTGGTCTACGGTATAGGCGGAGACAAATCTCAAAAATCAGAGATGATAAAAATCGCTCGACGCGTTCTTTAGTTTATCCCGGTCATCAGTGACACGACTTTGTTTTATATATATAGATGTATATATGTATTGGTACAGGCCGCCGAAGATACTTATAAATGTGTGTAGGCCAGGACTACATATTTAATTATTTCAAGGGTTTTTACAAATTTTCCGATGATAGGTTGATGGCTCCGCCGCCAAAGAGACCAACAAACTCGTAACTGTGCATCTAGGGTACAGTGTCAAGATTCTTGCCCCAATCTACATACATGGAAATCATTATATATGTAGTAAAGTATAGTATGTCTTGTAGCGGTTCTACCACCGGAGCGTGCGATTCCTTCCATATTGCTAAGTGACTACAGTTATAAGAATTAGCTGAGTGCATTAGAACGGAACCGTCAATGCGCTACACCCGACTAGCATAACACTTTTATTTGAAAACTCACGTCTAAAGAGGTAAGCAGAGCTGTTATAATGTTTTTTTTAATATTTAGGACACGTCAATTTGACTTCACCTCGCCTGATGGTAAGCTGAAGGTAAAGTCTCGGGAAAGAGGGTCACCTTTACATACACGTACCATGTTAACAATGGTGGCACTCAGCTTGACGGCCTCATCAGAAGAGGATTGTCGTCGCAGCACCGCGTGACACCCACCGGTCCCACTAGTGCTGCGACCACAATCCCCCTGCCCGGCTATGCACTTGCTGACCCCTGAACGCAATCAAACCGAAATTGGATTACTATGGAGGGCTTTTCGCAATCGTGCACAGTGGTACCCACCCGGCCGAATTTTGTGACAAATTTGTGTCATCAAATTTCTACCACCAGTATAATAAATATGTATAAATTTTTCTTTGCCATAATATGTATAATATGTAGAATGAATTTACGATGAACCATGTTACATATAAACCTTTATTTCTTCATGATAAATGATTGAAAATATAAATTGACAGGTTTTTAATTTTGACAAAATGAAGTCTGTCAGGACAGCTACCTAGTCTATCATCACTACGTATTATAAAACAAAGTCCTCCGCCGCGTCTGTCTATCTGTCTGTTCCCGATAAACTCATTAACTACTGCACCGATTTTCATGCTTTCTTCATCAATGGATGGAGTGGTTCTCGAGGAAGGTTTTAGTATACATTGGCTCAAATATAACGATATTTGTTGGACGTGTCGGAAAAAATAAGATATCTGGGAGCTTTCAATGATAACGCTGCCTAAACCCTTTGAGATATAATTCTGTATCTTATATAGTGTGGTGGTGGAATAGGGTCCCGTGGGTAGCGGGAACGGGATCAGAATTCCACGCGGGTGAAGTCAAAGGCAACAGATAGTTAAGATTATTAATAAAAATACTTGGGTTATGTTAAATGAACGTTTCTGAACATAACAATTTTTTTTTGGATCTCTTGTCTGTGTGTTCGCTATGGACGCAAAAACTACTGAACGGATTTTGATGCGGTTTCCTCTATTAGAAAGGTCTTGGTGGTCAAAGTTAACTGCTGTATGTTTGATTGCAATTAGTTGAGTAGAACTGGAGATATGACTAGGAAACGATACTCGACCTCCACGCGGGAGGAGCCACGGGCATCAGCTAGTCAATTATAGAAACAAACTAGATACCTGTTCTGAAGTACCGGTTGAGGTGGTTGATGATGATGCTGTTCTGCCAGCTCGAGACAACTCGTGGAGTACGCCCGGTGAGCCGCAGTCAACGGTTCAAGTCTGGACACGCTGCCCAGCTCCCTGGCGTCCAGCTCTTCGCGGCTGTCTGACAGACCGTGTTCCTATTGACAAATATTAAGACTACTTGAATATTTTAATATGCGTAGGGATGACAGGTTGTATGGTAGAGCAAAATCTTCGTGCTCCAAGCCAACCTTACCTGCACCTACGGACTCCGGACAGACGAGGCTGTAACCTTGGGGTTTGAAGGGGAGTTTTTTTTTATATTTAGGACACGTCAATTTGACTTCACCTCGCCTGATGGTAAGCTGAAGGTAAAGTCTCAGGAAAGAGGGTCACCATTACATACACGTACCATGTTAACAATGGTGGCACTCAGCTTGACAGCCTCATCAGAAGAGGATTGTCCTCGCAGCACCGCGTGACACCCACCGGTCCCACTAGTGCTGCGACCACAATCCCCCTGCCCGGCTATGCACTTGCTATATTGATTTAAACTTACACGATTTTCACACATAATTATTGTTTATACGGGACTTAATCGCGTTAATAAATATATAATGGTATATATTTACCTCGACGTTATATAATAATAATAATAATAATAAGTTGCAACACTGGTCGCGTACTGTCAAAATATTTTTCTCAAAATACATTTTCTGTAAATAATTTAATTTTATACCTATTTTACTTTGTCATCTAGTTATTTTGTGAAGCTAAATAAATTAATGAAATTATTAAAAATGAATCCTACCTCCATCAATAACACCATTTTCAGAGAAATCAACAAACACAGAACTTTAAATTTATGACATACGTCAATCTAGACGAACAGAAAGCAATGAAATAATATGTTGACACGCGGAAAATTCAAGCAACTCAGTCAAATAGCACAATTAACACCGACGGACTCGTCGTGCAGCTCCGCCCCGCAGCCTCAGGTGACCCTTCCATCGACAACTGCTGAGCCGTCGACCTCCGACAGTAGCGACGAGTATTTCTCTCCGCCGACGTCGCCAACACCTGTGCGTCGGCCGGGGAGAGGCCGGCCACCGACGTGCCTAGGACCCCGAAGACAACCGTCCTCGAACAGGGCCCCCGCCGCCGGTGGTGATGTGCGCCGCATGAAATGGTCTTCTTCAATAAATGAAAGCGTCATGCGGGCATATTATATGGCTACGGAGCTAGGAACCAACCTCACTGCATACCGTGGTCGTTTACTGTCTCTGTTCCAGGAACTAGAACCGACTGTCAACGTATCAGCGCAACGATTATCGGACCAGGTGCGGGCTATTCAACGTTGTAATATGTTGGATGGTACCGTACTTGAGAGGCTATACTCTGACGTGCAGAATAGTCTTACTATCCCCACTTCATTGAATGCTGTACCTCCGGTGGAGTCTAGCGTAACCGCGAGTGTAAACCCGCCACAGCTCGATCACACTAATGAGGGTGTGGAAAGTGAGACTATACCCGTAAGTACCCAGTATAATGAACGATTAAGGAGCACTTTGGGGGATGCGATGCTAGAATATCGATCTATGATACCAAGCAAAAGACCTCGCTTACCCCATTTGCCCATGCATAAAAGGAATATAGCGCTGGTTTGTGCCCTAGATTCGCTATTACCTGAGTATTTAGAAAATAGCGAAGACCTTAGTGATACACATTCGATTTTGTACTGTGCGGCCGTCGCAGCATGTCGAGTAGCTGGAGTAAAATTTATTGTAAATAAAACTGCTACTCGACCCAAACCTGCTGTGCCTGCCTGGCAGTACAGGATTGAACGTCGTATTGCTGAGGCTAGGACACTCATCGGTAAGCTAACCTGCTTCAGATCAGGCAATACCCGCCCGAGGGTGATGCGCTTTGTGACACAGGCATTCTTGGGGACTAACGTTAGTCCTCAACAATACGCTTCATGTGTCACAGAGCGCATTGACTTTCTGAAGCAGAAAGTTTATGCATGGGCAAATCGGATACGACGCTACAAAAAGCGCGTAGATAGGTATAATCAGAATCGCATTTTCCAAAAGGATGAGCGGTGGGTTTATCGGAAATGGGAACAACCCGAGTCAGGTGTAAATGACGGTACTCGGCCGGATGCTGATGCTACGAATACTTTCTGGGGTAGCATCTGGTCGACGCCAGTCATACATTCAGAAGGTGATTGGATGAGAGAGGTTGAACGAGCATGTGAGAATTTACAGATTATGGAGCCAATTATCATTTTACCTGAAGATGTTGCAATTGCAGTCCGTTCGTTATCGAACTGGAAGTCAGCAGGACCGGACGGACTGCACAACTTTTGGTTGAAGTGGCTCCGTAACTCACATGCTCGTTTAGCAACTCAATTCCAATCATGCCTAAACTCGGGTTCCCTCCCTAATTTCCTAACAACTGGAGTAACCCACCTACTCTATAAGTCTGGTAGTGCTACGGACCCCAGAAACTATAGGCCTATTACCTGCCTACCGACGGTCTATAAACTCCTAACTTCCATTCTGAGAGTCAAAATTACTGCACATTTAGAAAAAAATTCGATCATCTCTATCTCTCAGAATGGATGTAGGAGCGGGGCCCGTGGCACTAAAGAGCTCCTTCTAGTTGATATGGCCATTAGCCAACAGGTGCGTCGTAACCGTAAAAATCTGGCGACATGTTGGATAGATTATAAAAAGGCTTATGATTCTGTTCCACATACATGGCTTCTGAGGGTGCTAGAGTTGTATAAAGTTGATACAACTCTATCTACCTTCTTGAGGTCATGTATGGGGCAATGGACCACGGTTCTTCGCTATCCAGGATGTTGCCAGACAAACGATGCACCGATAAGAATCGAGAGGGGTATATTTCAGGGCGATAGTCTGAGTCCCCTGTGGTTCTGTCTAGCACTGAATCCTCTTAGTACAATATTGGAGAATTCAGGGCTAGGCTATCGGTTGCGGAGAGAGGGTCGAGCTATATCCCACCTCCTATACATGGATGACCTCAAACTTTTTGCTACCAATAATCTACAATTGATGGAGCTATTAAAGATGACTGAAAACTTTAGTAGCTCTATCAAGATGGAATTTGGTTTAGACAAGTGTGCGGTCATGCATGTGGAAAGAGGTGGTATAGTGGAATCCGAAGGCGTGATACTTTCGGATTCCATTAAACTTAAATCTCTATCTACAACCGAAACCTACAAATATCTAGGTATGTCACAGGCATTAGGAATTCCCGAGTCTGGCATGAAGCAGGCATTGCAGGAGCGCTTCTTTGGCCGCCTGAAAAAAGTTCTGAAAAGCTTTCTATCGGGTGGCAACAAGGTGCGTGCCTGCAATGGTTGGGTCATGCCAGTCCTAATGTACTCCTTTGGCATACTTAGATGGACTCAGACCGAACTGGATGCCCTAGATAGAAGAGTTCGTTCGCTGATGACCACATTTCGGATGCACCACCCACGATCATCTGTAATGAGGTTGTATATCCCACGGAAACTGGGGGGTCGTGGCTTTCTAAATGCTAAGACCCTTCATAACCGCGAGATATACAACCTTAGAGAATATTTCCTTCAAACAAATACAGATATGCACCGTAATGTGATCGCATCGGATTATGGCTTAACCCCTCTTGCGTTGGCTAGAGAGAACTGGCGCAAACCTGTCGTACTAAGTATTAATGATCGTATGGATGTATGGAAGAGCAAAGAGTTGCATGGACGTTTCTATCGGGCTCTCCATGGGCCTGATATAGATTTACCAGCATCTGTGTCTTGGCTACGCTTCGGTGACCTATTTGGGGAAACCGAAGGTTTTGTCTTTGCAATTATGGACGAAGTAGTGATGACGAATAACTATCGGAAGTATATTCTAAAGGATGGTACGGTTGACATATGTCGGGCGTGCCACCGTCCCGGAGAATCCCTTAGACATATAATTTCTGGTTGTTCTCGTCTTGCCAACGGCGAGTATTTGCATAGACATAACCAAGTAGCCAGGATTGTCCATCAACAGCTTGCTCTAAAGTATAACCTATTAGAATCAGAGGTACCGTACTATAGGTATGTGCCCGACGCAGTTCTCGAAAATGGGCACATCACGTTGTACTGGGATCGATCTATCATCACTGACAGGACTATTGTAGCTAATAAACCTGATATAGTGTTGATAGATCGATCAGAGCGCCGCGCAATAATTATCGATATCACCATTCCACATGACGACAATCTTGTAAAAGCCGAAAAAGAAAAACAAATGAAATATTTGGATTTGGCTCACGAGGTTGTCGGCATGTGGAGTGTTGATTCGGCAATTATTGTCCCGATAGTTGTTTCGGTTCACGGACTGATTGCCAAGAGCCTCGATCAACATCTCAAGAGGCTCGCGTTAGGCAGTTGGGTCAAGGGCTTGATGCAGAAGGCAGTGCTCCTCGACACGGCACGTATCGTGAGGAGATTCCTCTCTCTGGAGCCCTAACCACCGGTAGCTTGGTCCCTGTACCCGATGCCGGTTGGCCACTATTTTTTATATTTTTAAATATATTTGTCTTTTTTTTGTATAGAATGTATTTAAAAATATAATGTAATATGTATTTAAGTGTAATAAAGAGAATAATAATAATAATAATACGTTATAATAATATATACCATTATATATTTATTAACGCGATTAAGTCCCGTATAAACAATAATTATATGCACTTGCTGACCCCTGAACGCAATCAAACCGAAATTGGATTACAATGGAGGGTTTTTCGCAATCGTACACGGTGGCACCCACCCGGCCGAATTTTGTGACAAATTTGTATCATCAAATTTCTACCTCCAGTAAAAGTGAATCAAACAGCAGTAGCTCCCATAGGCTGTATAAGTCAATCCAAAAGGTGGAGAAGGAACTAAACAGACCTCGTGCTCCGAGGTGAAGGCCTCGGATGCAACTGATATTGTCGCTAAGATGTTGATGAGTGTGGATCTGGATATAACAAGGAGAGGGGTAAGTCTCAGAGAAGATAAACGGACTGTGTGAAAGATGATATGGTCAGGAAGGGGGTGAGAGTGATGATCGGAAGCTATGATGAAGGGAAAACCTACGATATTATACACAGCGCTTTCTAGACCCAAAGTAAGCATAGTTTAACTAGCTTGTGTTATGGGAAATATGCTGGTAGAGTCAAGCAACAATCATTTTGGTCTTTGCATAAATGGGCCGACTCGACCGGGGAAGCACCACCCACTCACAGAATATCGACGCCAATTAACAGTATTTGAACGTTCCGTTTGGTGAGTGAGAGTGCCGGAGCCCAAACTCCTTGCCCATCCCCTCCCAAACTCCATTCCCATCCCCTTTCCTTTACAGGGTCGGCAGCGCAAGTGTGACGCCACTGGTGTTGCACACGTCCATAGGCCGCGGTAACCGCTTCCCATCAGGTGGGCCGTGTGCTTGTCTGCCACCTTAGTGGTATAAAAAAAATGGGTTCTAGAATGCGGATAAACTTACTTATATATTTTTTTTCTAAACACATACATACGATCAGTGTGTACCATCGAATCACTTACCGTGCACCAGTTCCTTATCCGAGAGGATTCGATACAACGCGATTGATTGATTTATCGCAACACTAATAGATCTCACTAAAACTATTTGTGCAAGAAACAGCACTTTCACATCACCCAACAATACGTAATTAAATTAATAGCAAGATACTGATCTATATTGCCAAGGAAGTGTATTCACGATGTTGTTCGATACAGGTATGCGCGTGCGCGCCGACTCTATCTCGCGATCTATAAGGCTGGCTGTTCACGCTTCGATTGTTTCCTTTTTTTATCAAGAATGTTTAGAGAGTGTAAATATCATAACAGTATAAATAATTTAGGACTTATGTGTTTAATATACTTATAATATTGGCTCGGTGATGCGTGGGAGTTTCAACTGATGTGCTTGAGGTCCCGGGTTTCGATTCCCAAGTTAAAAAAAGGAATTTCTCAGGCAAAAAATCACTGTTGAAGCTGTAATGTGCCTGAGAACGCAATTAAGGTCGGTAAACAAAATTCGACGGATGGTTTGATAAAAAATACAATTTCTTCTTAAGAGATACCTACACAAAGTAATGACGTGACCAATCATGTAGTTAAGGGGAGGTCTCTTTCGGTTTATTCTAGAACTGGCCTTCCTTTAAACTAATAATTCAGTGAAGGGTGCGACTGAAATAAATTGAGATGAGCGAGCAGGACTCTCACTTGAAAATAAGACATCTTACTACGGTCGCGCGCTTAGCTAAGGCCGCGAGCTCGTTAAACTGTATTTCGGTGAATATTCCTCAATGGTACATCGGACATGAACCATCTCGCTTCAAAACACTCTTCAGTGGCGACACTATCACCGTGGTAAATTTGGTCAAGATCGCACGAGTGGTTACGGAGGAGTTTAGCCACCAACAAACGGCTATGCCGCGTTTAAGAGTGGAAAATAATGAAGGTATGTGTACAGAAATAAATGAATGGCTGTTGTAGAGAAACACATGAGCAAATTATGTCTGTACAAAATATTAAGATAAAATTAAAACCCAACCCGTTAATTAATTATTATTCATTACTAATCTTACGACAGCGCCGCATCTTGAATGCCAGTCTTTACGCTAAGCGAACCGGCGCGTGCTGTCAAGTAAAAGCATAACACACTAATGGCTATTTTACCATAATCGCGTGTGTCAGCCATACATACCGATAAGTACTCACAGCGGGGAACTACAGGAGGACTACAAACATGGTGTTGTGTTAACTTGGATTTTTATTTCATTTGCAATACAGGTCTTAGATAAAGAGACCGAGATTTATCTGAACAATGAACATAACATCTACACAAACAAATAATATTGAAGTGTCTGTTTGTAATATTAAAATAGAAGGTTTTAAATAAGTGCATATAAATATTTAATGTATAAAATGTGTAACGTATAATAAAAATAAACATGTGTAACAATAAGCAATTTTGATAAAAATTGTCTGTCTTTATGTAGGTTTGAATTAGGTAATCTCTGGAACGGCAGTGCCCAATTTTTTTTTATTCGTGTCTTATTTTAGGGGTTTTTATTCCTGACGGAATATGCCAACCTCATTGTGCCCTTAATCCACAACACGATACAAATTAATAAGCCAATATAATCAAGAGAAAAAGAGAGTCACTGCGGGGGCTCCTTGGACATCCGACATAGGTCTCTAGCCATTGAGAGTGCTAGGATGTTTTGTATGATTTCCCATTGGTACATTCCATCAAAACAGTGCCGATTTTGACGGGACTTTCACTGGCAGATAGGTTATATTATAAGGTAATATGCTACTTTTATTTTAGAAAAAGAGTGCGGCGCGAAAAAATTAAAACTCTAAAAATTTAAATCCACGCAGATGAAGTCGCAGGCACAGCTAGTAATTTATAAAAAGTAGGTATATTAGTAAAAGTTTACAATCAAAAACGCTGCATTTAAAAACTGATGGTATGTAGCTCTATGTAGTAAAGGCATAAACACTTACTATTACTTAGGTAGTACTTAGGTAGTCCTCTCCGGCAAGAAACTCAGCGGGCTGTTTTTTTTTGGTCTATTTACAAACACTTTTAAAGTAAACATGTTTGTAAATAGACCAAAAAAAAACAGCCCGCTGAGTTTCTTGCCGGAGTCTTCTCAGGACAGGGCCGCGTTTCGAACCGGTGGTCCATTTGCCAAACATTAGATTTTTTATTTTTTATGAGTGTATTTGTAAGTGCCGTATTAATGGTCTATACAGAATAAATGGTTTTTGACTTTGACTTTGATTAAACAGTGTAAACAATTAAAGCAAGACAACACTATTTTAACTTATCTGCGGGCACTTGGAAAATAATTTTATTTTTTAGCACAACATCTGTGGCAAAACGGGTAGTTGGAGCCCTAAAGTCCGATAACTGGGTCTTACTACAGAACTACGATATCACCAGTGGGTTGTGGAAGGCAGATGGTGGTCGCTTCACGATCAATATCGAATATCAGACGGAAATCCGATCCGATCCGAAGCTGTTTCGTAGTTAGACTGAAATCCGATCCCAACTGAGTTGCAAAAAGGTTCGGAGGATGATTTTTTTTCAGATATTCAGTCCATCAATTGACTGCACTCCGCTGGATGGACTGAATATCTGAAAAAAAATCATCCTCCGAACCTTAGGAGCGAGGGTAAAGTCCAGAAGATACGGGCCACCATTCCTGATTATCTTCTTCTTCTTCTTCTTATATATAAAAATGAATTGCTGTTCGTTAGTCTCGCTAAAATTCGAGAACGGCTGGACCGATTAGGCTAATTTTGGTCTTGAATTATTTGTGGAGGTCCAGAGAAGGTTTAAAAGGTGCTATCGATTGAGGCAGTACGAAGTCTGCCGGGTCAGCTAGTTATTATTATATAGATGGAGTTATATCGCGCCTCCCCTAGAGTAAGGGAGAAAAGGCGAGATAAACCTGGCGAGGTAAACATCAGACGGCCAGGGCATTAGGACGATTGGCAGAGGAACTGCCGGACTATTCGGGCGTTGTCAAGCAAGACTGCTCACTGCATCACAGCCGCCACTCCCTCTAAACGTTAACCTCCCTAGATTGACCAAGAGGCTCCTTGGGATCAAAACCATTGGCCGAAAGAACAACCGGGACTATTTCTGTAGACAGCACCCTCCACATAATTATAATCCTTACCTGAAATTTAGGCCTGTGTTCATCTCTGGGAGCTTCGCTCAACGCGCTCTGGTGCTTCATGTAGAAGGTGTGCTGCTGTACACAGGACCACCACACGTACTTCCCGTCCTCCGGGCTGGTGAGGTTGAAGGACGCCGACCCTGACTGCTTCTGGCACTCGATGCTGAACGTTCTCTTGTGGTTTATCACGTTTGTGATGTCCATCCACCTGGGAATGCGGGAAACATTGATGTTAACCTTGGTAGAATTGATTTTGACACGACTGCCCATAAAAAGAGTGTAATGTTCGAGCGCCGGTACGCATGTTGAATGACGGACTAGACTTTGGTGCAAGATTTCATGCTGGAGATTTGTTGTTTCATGATCATATTGCAAAAAAACCGGCCAAGTGCGAGTCGGACTCGCCCATGAAGGGTTCCGTAGCAGCAAGTAAAATTTTTATATTTGAGTTGATTGAATGAAAGGTAAACTGCGGTTTAAGATTAATGACGTTTTGAAAAAACTACTTACTAGATCTCCTTCAATCCAATTTTCGGTGGAAGTTTACATGGTAATTTATACCATGTATTTTTTTTAGTTTTATCATTCTCTTAATATAGAAGTTACAGGGGGGGGGACACACATTTTACCACTTTGGAAGTGTCTCTCGCGCAAACTATTCAGTTTGGAAAAAAAGAATGATATTAGAAACCTCGATATCATTTTTGAAGACCTATCCATACCCCACACGTACGGGCTCGATGAAAAATATTTTGTTGAGTTTCAGTTCTAAGTACCTTTTTTTTCTTTTTTTTTTCGTGCGGAAATCCCTTCGGATACCCCCCCGCCAGCCAGCGGGGGCGGTTATGTCGGGCTCCGACCAAAACCGCACGCCGTCTCGGGTCTTCAGACGCCGGGGTGTAAGGTTACCCATAGAGCATATCCCTCGCACCCCGACTGACCCTGGGCCATCTCACCACTAACAGCATCGCTCATCCTGTCTCCTCTGAAAGCAGAGGAGTACGGAGAGCGATGTGTTCCCGCCACGTTGGGTATTGGCCGACGATCAATGCCAACCCTATGAAGGGGAAGCCATTGACCGCCGCCCAGGGTGTACCGGCCGCTCCGATTCCGTTCCCCCCGGACTGCAGCGGGATCGGAATCGGACCGACACTCGAGGAGGTTACCCAACACACACCCCCAGTTCTAAGTACCTACCCCTAAAAATTTTTGTATTTTTTCTATTTTTCTGTGAAAATCTTTATGCGGTTCACAGAATACATCTACTTGCCAAGTTTCAACAGCATAGTTGTTATAGTTTCGGAAAAAAGTGGCTGTGACATACGGACGGACAGACAGACAGACAGACATGACGAATCTTTAAGGGTTCCGTTTTTTGCCATTTGGCTCCGAAAATGAGTCCACTTGCTGACCCCTGAACGCAATCAAACCGAAATTGGATTACTATGGAGGGTTTTTCGCAATCGTGAACGGTGTTACCCACCCGGCCGAATTTTGTCAACAAATTTGTGTCATCAAATTTCTACCACCAGTTACCGCCAGGTATTTTTCATATCGCAGGGCACGCCGCAATCCAAGCGCAGGGCACGCCGCAACCCAAGCGCAGGGCACGCCGCAATAGCGGCGGTAAGGCCCATCATGGAGGATTGGCTGGAGAGGCGACACGGAAGCCTCTCCTACCGACTGACGCAGGTGATCTCAGGGAAGGGGTGCTTCGGGGACCACCTGCATCGGATCAGGAAGGAGCCAACGCCTGAGTGTCATCACTGCGACGCGAGCGAGGACTCAGGGCTGCACACGCTGGCGGACTGCCCGGCGTGGGAGGCGCCGAGGCGTGACCTCGTGGCAGCCATCGGGGTGGGAGTCCTCTCGCTCGGCAGCATGATTGCGGCAATGGTGCGGAGCGCGAGCGCGTGGGCCGCCGCCGCCTCCTTCTGCGAGCATGTAATGCTCGCGAAGGAGGTGGCGGAGCGCGCCCGGGAGAGACTTAGAACTCTCCCGGTCCGCCGAGCCCGCAACTTGCTCGCCGCGCGTCGCAGGCAACTCAGGCGCCGGAGGTCGCTTAACGACCTCCGTCCTCCATGAGCGCAGGCCTGGGGGTGGCGGGTGAGGCCACCTGTCACCCCAGCAGAAGCAGGCCGGGAC
The DNA here is from genome assembly GCA_946251805.1 of Cybosia mesomella. NCBI lineage: Eukaryota > Metazoa > Arthropoda > Insecta > Lepidoptera > Erebidae > Cybosia > Cybosia mesomella. The sequence continues at coordinate 952,115 of OX276403.1, read as the reverse complement.
GGTGGGGCGACTAGCGCCCCTCCCCCAAACCGGGGCAAGACGGGGACACCGTGGTTCCCAAACCCGAGGGGGCCATCTCGAAACCGGAGATGGCCCAGGGTCAGTCGGGGTGCGAGGGATATGCTCTATGGGCAACCTTACACCCCGGCGTCTGTAGACCCGAGACGGCGTGCGGTTTTAGTCGGTTCAAGCCCGACATAACCGCCCCCGCCGGCACGCGGGGGGGTATCCGAAGGGATTTCCGCACGATAAAAAAAAAAAAAAAAGGGGGATGGTCCTGTTTCTCCTTAACACAAGCTACTTATAACCTATCTAGGAGAGCAGTAACTCACCCAATATAGTATTGTAGAACAACAACCGTTTTGTTTTTAAGTATGCAACATTTGCTTGTAAACCTACAATTTGATTTATGAATAAAAAAATGTAATAAAGTTTAATTGATTCTGGGATACATACATTAACTAGCTGTGTCCCGCGGTTTACCTCGTGGCATACTTCACACCCGTTTGTCCCACACATATCCGTAATTTATTAGCTCTACAATAATGTATTGCCAGGAAATGATCGAGCCATTGTGGTGGGTAGACAAACATCCAGTTCCAGCAGGTTTTATCAAACCTAAAGAAGACCTGCCGCCTCGACATCATCTCCAGTGGCCAACTTGGAAGTCATTAAATCGCCTGTGTACCCAAGTTGGCCGCTGCAAGGAAAATATGGCAAAATGGGGCTAAAAACCAATCGCAAGTAGTCTGCGATTGCGGGGCCCAATCCCAGTCCATGTCGCATTTGCTCTCTTGCCCACTGTGCCCCTCCACCTGTACTACCGAGGACCTGTGTAGGGCAACGGAAAGCGCTGTGGCTGTGGCCAAGTTTTGGGCCGACAAAATATAAATCTATTCATCAAGTATTGCATCTGGCCATTGACTCGAAGAAGAAGAATAATGTATGGAAATTTGCCCGATTTGTGGACATTTATGACTACTGCTCCGCTCTCCTCGGTAGTAACGTTATTATATATACCCTACCTTCCTCTATAAATGGGCTATCCAACACAAAAACATTTTATCAATTCGAACCAGTAGTTCCTTAAAAACAAACAAACTCTTCAGCTTATATTATATACATGTGTAGACATGCAAAATCAATTTGATGCCAGTTAAATTGTATAGCAGCGCAATTTAGGCAGTCTGAGGAACGGACCAACGACAGTTTGATACCTTTATGGAGCAGTTAAAACCGTTTGTGTTTATAAAATTTTCAAAATATAATTTCGAAGACATGAGCTATGCGATACCACTACTTGACCAGCAACAATGCGTAACTCATTAGAGCTGTCATTTTGCATTGGTCTGGGTGTTTCTATGTATAATATGTATGTATTTACAAAAAAACAAGTTGAATTCCTGAGACGAGCTCAGCCGAATACAAGGGATTTTCGATTTTGCGTTTTTTTATTTTTTTTTTGCGATTTTTTGCGATTTTTTTTATCTTGCAATGGTTCACCCCAGCACGAATCTATTACCGAAAACAGCAACTCGATAGCTCATCTCCTTCATACCCAAAACCGTGACAGAAAATTGGCAACGACGACGTCGACGACAACTCCTTATAATAGGGCTTTTCTAAAGAAAAACCCTAAAAATATAAGTATGTTTATCCGCATTCTGGAAACCATAACACAAGCTAGTTAAACTATGCTTACTTTGGGTCTAGAAAGCGCTGTGTAGAATGTCGTAGAATATTTATTTATTTATTTATTCATAGGACTATATTCCCCCTAAGCTAAATTGCTTTGTGTTAGGAGTAGGTTAACGTTGGTAGTGTTATGGCCAGGATCAAACCCGGAACCTCTCGATCGTAAGGCCGACTCCTTGACCACTAAGCTACCGACGTTTACCATTAGGGTAGTTGAGCCACATCAAAGAAAGTAAAGTTTGAATTGGATGTTACCTATAAAAGTGAGGTGTTTCGCTAGTGTCAGTGAGTACCCTGATGCCGGTGAGAGAGATGGCGATGGTCACTTCACTCGAACTCAGCTGGTCTTTGGCGCTGAACATCTCTTGGCCGTAGCCGCGGAGTTGCTGGCACGTGGTGATGAACCCTTCCTCTGCTTGCGCCTGGAGACAATATAATAATAATAAATATCTCAGGACATTCTATACTAGGAATTCAGTGCAGGGTGCGACTGAAATAAATTGAGCTGAGCGAGCAGGACTTTTACTTGAAAATAAGACATCTTACTACGGCCGCGCGCTTAGCTAAGGCCGCGCGCTAGTGAATCTGTTTTTCTGTTTTATTCCTCAATGGTACATCGGACATGAACCATCTCGCTTCAAAACACTCCTCAGTGTCCACACTATCACCGTGGTCAATTTGGACAAGATCGCGCGAGTGGTTACGGAGGAGTTCAGCCACCAACACACGGCTATGCCGGGTATAAGAGCCTATATATCTTTATATGTATAGCTGTTCCCCGCGGCTCCGCCCGCGTAGAATTCTGATGTGTTATTCCGGACTATAATCTATCCCTGTGCCAAATTTCAGCCAGATTCGTTCAGCCGTTTTTGCGTGATAGAGCAACAAAGATACATACATACATACTCACAAACTTTCGCATTTATAATATTAGTAGGATTATGGTTTCTCGAATGCAGATAAACATACATAGAACATAACATAACATAAACTCACGCCTATATCCCCGAAGGGGTAGGCAGAGGTGCTAGCACCCACATTTCGCCAGTTTATGTTTAGGTCCCAATGTAATAGATGGCGAGCCTATTGCCATTAACCGGGCACTTATAAACCTGCGATAAATACACACATAACTTTGAAAAGCATCGAAAAGTCATTGGTGTGTGCCATGGTAAAACCTGGGATCGAACCCGAGACCTCGTCTCAGCAGTCCATTACCCATACCACTAGACTACCGCGGCCTTAAACATACATTGATATATGTTTTTATGCAAATACATACACAGTAACACCCAGAACAAGGCAAATAGAGATATTCATGCATACTAATAGTTACACTGAGCGGGAATCGAACCCGCGACCTCTGACTTAGCAATAAAACCAGTTAAGTGATCTATGGTCGAACGCTCTACCAATACGGTCGTATGGTGTAAGGTGTATGTTTTTTTAAGTACGTATATACTTCATGATAATGACGACCTCTGTGGCGTAGCGGTAGAGCATTCGACTGCTAAGTCAGAGGTCGCGGGTTCGATTCTATGCAAACATGCATTGGTCTGGGTGTTTCTATGTATAATATGTATTTATTTACAAAAAAAAGTATCTAAGTATCTTTATCCGCATTCTAGAACTCATATGACAAGCTCTGCTTCGTTTGGGTCTAGATGGCGCTGTGTAATATGTCCTAGAATTGTAATAAAACTATTTTTTAACGGATTTATTAACGGATTTTAAGCGATTTATTTGATGTTATTTTATATTTTACTTTGATCCCGACGTTTCGGTTGCTTTTCAGCAGCCATGGTCACGGGTAGGGATCAAAGTAAAATATAAAATAACATCAAATAAAACGCGATGGAATTCGTTAAAAAGAAAGTTTTATTTCAAAGTGTGACATTCGCGTAAAGATCCGACAATATCATGTTCTAGAATATATATTTATATTAAAACTACCGAATGAGAGCGAGATACTTGGTGTATGGAGCAAGACCTGTGGACTCAAGACAACCTCGCCTGCAAGCCGGAGCACCTGCTGATCGACGGACGAGGTTCTGACGCAAGTTTTCCTCACGAGGTTTGGGGGTTACACGGCAGTAGCTCCCGCAAAAAGCCAAGATAAACCTATCAGGAGGTTTTCTTGAGGTTATTAAAGAATCACCCACAGTTTGGTTCGTTTTCAATTAGATTTAGAAATTTTATTTTTATAAGTTAAGTTTTGAAATGACAAATAAGATAAAGTAAAATTACGTTTATATTAGGTCGTTACATATGAAATTGCCGTTTTTCTTGAAGAAATTGGAGGAAACCCAATTTTCAGTACTAACATGTTTGCATTTTTTTTAGGAATGACAAATCCAAATTTTATGATTTTTTTTGTGTATGAATGAGACAACATTAAGCTAACAAACAACAACTTTTATTACATTTTTGAAAAGTGACAGCTGTTAAGTAATATGAAATTTATCATCAAAATGGATAGCATTTAGGAAGTACTGTTTTTGAAGATCGAATAAATTTATCAAGCGGCCAATAAAAACAAAATTTAATACAGAGTTGTAAAATCTTGAAATGAACTTTCAAACAAAATATAAACAATGGAAATAGCTATTAAATTACAGGAATAACGAACTAATGAATTTGTAAGAAAAAGAGAATGCCCATTCTTCGTTTCTTTTTGAAAATCGTAAATAAAAAGGTATGGCCATATGAGTAAATTCATAAATCATTTACTATGTCTCACAATTCATTCGAAAAAAATCGTATGTGAGGTTATATTTTGATTTAATTCGTGGTGTAATCGATTTTTATTGTCTTCCTAATTGCCATAGATAGTTTTAAATAGATTAAGAATATAGTTGTTGAGATACAAGTAGATACCTACCTACCTATGTAAACTAGGACGGTTACCAGCTTCGCAATCAACCCAAACTTAAGCGTAGCGAGATTTGCCTATCCAACAATAGGTCAACGTGACCGGTCGACTTTTTCCATTGGTTTGGTTTTTCGGTGATTATTCCTCGATGGTAAGACCGATCTGGACATTCGACCCCTTACGACACTCAGTAATGTCTACTTGATCACCGTGGCAAATTTGGTCGAGATCGGTCAAACGCTCTCGGAGGAGTATCATTTGTTTGAAATGCAACTTTGAAACCAAAGACGCTTCGCTCGTCTTCGGCTCGCTACGCTTCATAATGACTGTAAAATCATTTTTATTAAGTAGCTACATTCTTTTTAGCCCGTTATTGGAGATTTTATTTATATCGAGCTTACAGAAATAAATCGAAATGATTTAGTTCTTAAAATCACAAAATGGGTTTTATTATAATTTAAAAAACATGTCTTTTGCATTTCGAATCTAAATCATAATTATCTATGAGACTATTCGTCTAAGGGTAAGTTAGCGGAGCTAGAGTTAGAGTTAGATTTCATAGGTAAAAACCTATTATATGTAATTTTACTGAATGCGTGAATAGCTCGGTCTCTGTGGCGTGCGGTAGTGCATTGGACTGCTACGACGCGGGTTCGATACCGCTCAGTGCAAATATTTGTATGCATGAATATGTCTATTTGCATTGGTCGGGGTGTTTCTATGTATAATACGTATGTATTTACAAAAAAAAAATATATAAGTAAGGCTGCTGAAAAGCAACCGAAACGTCGGGATCAATGTAAAATATAAAATAACATCAAATAAATCGCGATAGAATCCGTTAAAAATAGTTTTATTTCAATGTGTGACATTCGCGTAAAGTTCCGACAATATCATGTATATAAGTATGTTTATGCGCATTCTAGAACCCATAATACAAGCTAGTTAACTATGCTGACTTTAGGTCTAGAGAGCGCTGTGTAGAATGTCGCAGAATATGCCATTTATTTATTTATAGCTGAAATTTACGTCTACTACATACCTAGGTCACGGAATATGGGAAAAATATGTATGGTATCTGATACATTGGGACCTTAACATAACTGGCGAATCGTGGGTGTGTAACACACCTCTGCCTACCTCTACGGGGATACAGGCGTGAAGTTATGTATCTGATGAGTTATTGAAATAGTCTCATATATAAAATACCGAACTCTTATTGTATTTAATACAATGCCCAAGACACACGGAAGTGAGATATATACACGCTAAAACGACCCATTTCATAGCCACTATGAGTAAGAACAAGAACAATGTCAATTGAATTACAAAAACTATATATAACAGTGGGTATATTCAACAACGATTACATTGCGGTGTTCTATGAGTTTGTTTTGTACACATTTATAAACTGGTGTCTGTTTCTGCGATGAAATCGGAATCAATATGATTGTCGATCAGTATGTTCTAACTAGCACTGTTCGTATGTAAGTTGTCCGTCATTCGTATGTAAGTTGTCTATAAAAATCTGCAAACCATTTAAACGTATGTGAATTGACCAGGAAAAGATGGATGAATTACACGAAAGAGTACATGGTTAGGTATAGGAGTAAATAACCCAAAAAGTGCCGTTTTTAGGTGACATACACCGAAATGCGGAGCCTATCTTTAGACATCAGGCCTTCAGCTTCTACCACGTTGAGACGCAGGGCAGGCGTCTGCGTACCTTACGCGTAGTACGTCCCCTTGGGATAGAGGCGTGATTCATCGGCTTCATTTCAACCATGTGATTTTAGACCAATCAATTCCGATATAACCATTTACTATGTTTCGGTGACCCCCGGTAGGCGTGGAAATCACAAAATATTAAAAGGTTGTGAGGTCATCATCATCATCACAGCGTTCCCGAGGGGGCCATCTCGAAACCGGAGATGGCCCAGGGTCAGTCGGGGTGCGAGGGATATGCTCTATGGGCAACCTTACACCCCAGCGTCTGTAGACCCGAGACGGCGTGCGGTTTTAGTCGGTTCAAGCCCGACATAACCGCCCCCGCTGGCACGCGGGGGGGTATCCGAAGGGATTTCCGGACGATAAAAAAAAAAAAAAAAAAAAGGGGGCGAGCCTATTGCCATCTACCGAGCACTAATATTACTAAACGAGCGACAATCAACATTTTTAATACACACCCGGGGCGACTGGGGATCGAACTCGAGACTTCGTCTCGGCAGTCTGTTACGTACATTTCTGGGCTATCACCACTAATTCCGGTTGCATTAAAAGTTCTTTTCCTCTTGATTAGGCTGATATCGGCTTTTGTCCTCCTAACTCCGATAGGAAACCCTGCGCCAGAGTGGCCAGTCTGTCTTTTTTTTTTTATACCACTAAGGTGGCAGACAAGCACACGGCCCACCTGATGGGAAGCGGTTACCGCGGCCTATGGACGTGTGCAACACCAGTGGCGTCACACACGCGCTGCCGACCCTGTAAAGGAAAGGGGCTGGGGAAAGGAGTTTGGGAGGGGATGGGAAAGGAGTTTGGGCTCCGTCACTCTCACTCACCAAACGGAACGCAACAGTTTAAATACTGTTACTTGGCGTCGATATTCTGTGAGAGGGTGGTGTTTCCCCGGTCGAGTCGGCCCATTCATGCAACGGCCAAAATGACTGTTGCTTGACTCTACCACCTCTCGTCCGTAATTCAGCAGGTGAGGTGTGACTGTATGTATGTACATATGGAGCTATCCGCTACTGGTTCGTCTACATGCCTCAGCAGTGTGCCGTAGTGAGAGCACTCGGCGTCGATCGTTATCAGTGTAATGAGACAGCGCAACTTTAAAAGGCATTACTTCAAGTGCCCACCATCTTATCATATTATGATTACATTTAATGATAAGGTCGACCGTTTAAAATATACTTTACTTTTTTCTAGCGCTTTCTAGGAAACGATGAAGTAATTGAAGTTATTCGAATTTTTCAAACATAAACTCACGCCTATATCCCCGAAGGGGTAGGCAAAGGTGCTAGCACCCACGTTTCGCCAGGTTATGTTTTAGGTCCCAATGTAATAGGTGGCGAGCCTATTGCCATTAACCGGGCACTTATAAACCTGCGATAAATACACACATAACTTCGAAAAGCATCGAAAAGTCATTGGTGTGTGCCATGGTAACACCTGGGATCGAACCCGAGACCTCGTCTCAGCAGTCCTTTACCCATACCACTAGGCTACCGCGGTACATATGCTTTTCTCAGGACAAATGGACCTTTCTTTTGAACCTGGCTGACCTTTGTGACGCCCTGCTTAAAGAACCCTTGTAAGAATAGGAAACACGTGTGAAGGTAGAGCATTTCAGTTCTTCATTGTGCGACCAAGAAAGGGTACACCGCTTGGTTGGTATTTTACAGACTAGCATTGCCACGCGGTTTCGCCCGTGTAAGTCCTGATCCCGTGAGTATATCGGGATATAAAGTAGCCCATGTTACTCAGGGATAATGTAGCATTCTTAAGGTGGAATTTAAGAAATAGGCTCAGTAGTTTCTAAGTTTATCGATTACAAACAAACACATCTTTTCTTTTTATTAAGCGTAGCGAGCCGAAGGCGAGCCAAACGTCTTTGGTTTCAAAGTTGCATTTCAAACAAATGATACTCCTCCGAGACCGTTTGACCGATCTCGATCAAATTTGCCACGGTGATCAAGTAGACATTACTGAGTGTCGTAAGGGGTCGAATGTCCAGATAGGTCTTACCATCGAGGAATAATCACCGAAAAACAAAATCAATGGAAAAAGTCGACCGATCACGTTGACCTATTGTTGGATAGGCAAATCTCGCTACGCTTAATTTTGGGTTGATTGCGAAGCTGGTAACTGTCCTAGTAATATTATTAGTACAAGTAGAGTAGATATAGAATAGCAACACAGTTCGAGTCACAGGGACGTTTCTATTTATCTGAAACTCTAGTTTTATAGCCATAGCGTTATATCGAAATTTTAAAACATACTAAATGGTTGTTGTCGGAAGTCAGAATCAAATAACCTAATAATATACTTTTTAATCTTATTATCGCTTCACGTGCTCTGCGCGGTAAAAACTAACTAGGTCTGCAAGGCGAATCGCTGCTTGCAATGTTGAGCTGAGTGAGACATCGTGATTCTTGTCCAATAGATTTGACCGCAATTGCGGAATAAGATTTAAAAATTTTTTAACAGTGATCATTCCTCCGTGGCAAGTCCGATTTTGAAAATTCTTTTTGAAAGTCACAACTCTGGACATGCTTTCTGAGCGTGTAAAGTTTGGTCACAGTGTCTCGAGCGGTTATTATGTAATTCCATCTGGATTTTTTTAACGGTGATCATTCCTCTGTGGTAGCATTAATTTTTTCAAAATATATCCATAAACCTTCCTCTGATTGACCTCTTTAATCATGCCAAATTTGGTTCTGATTGGATTAGTAGTTTAGGAGGAGACCTGTGACAAAGAAAATCCTGAAGTCTGGTATGAGGAGCTTTCGCTCGACTTCGTCTCACTCAGCTCAAAAATATACTGTTTGTAATCGTTCACATACTTTTTAGCTAAATGATATAACTTCACGCCTGTATCCCCGAAGGGGTAGGCAGAGGTTTATTACACACCCACGATTCGCCAGTTATGTTAAGGTCCCTATGTAATAGGGGGCGAGCCTATTGCCATCTACCGGGCACATAATTAAGCAAGCGATAATTAACATTCATTAATGCACACATAACTACGAAAAGTCAGAGGTAGGTGCCCGGGGCGACTGGGGATCGAACTTGAGACCTCGTCTCAGCAGTCCGTTACGTACGCCACTGGGCTATCGCCGCTATCACAGCTAAATGATAATATGAATCAATAGCAACGGAATTACAAATATATTATGACTAAGATGAATGAATCGGCACGTGGTTAGGGTACGCCACGCTTGTGGCTGTAAGACTCGTCATGGAAGAATGGCTGGAGAGGCGCCACGGTAGCCTCCACTACCGGCTGACGCAGGTGCTCACCGGACATGGCTGCTTGGGGGAGTTCCTGCATCGTATAAGCCGGGAGTCAACGCCCAAATGCTACTACTGCCGAGGCTGCTCCATGGACACGCCGCTTCACATACTGGCAGAGTCCCCAGAGTGGATAAAGCGGCGCCGTGTCCTCGAAGCAGTCGCCGAAGCGGAAATTTGCCATTTCCAAGTTTCGCACTTCAAAACACTATTTATATCTCGCTCGTAGGCGTCGATCAAATCTTTGCAGCCCGTCCCCTGGTCCCCATATTAGGTAAACTGGTTCAATTATGATTCAATTCGCAAACTTCCGGCAATTTAGACAGCTTGTAAGACGATTTGACGAAGAAATACATTTTAATGAAAAAAAAAAAAGAAAAGTGAGAAGAATACTTTGTCACTGGGCTGTATGGAGCCACACCAAGCTTTCAAGACTTAGTTTGACAACCTCTGTGGCGTAGCGGTAGTGCGTTCGACTGCTAAGTCAGAGGTCGCGGGTTCGATTCCCGCTCAGTGCAAATATGTAAATTTGCATTGGTCTGGGTGTTTCTATGTATAATATGTATTTATTTACAAAAAAAAAGTATCTAAGTATGTTTATCCGCATTCTAGAACCCATATGACAAGCACTGCTTAGTTTGGGTCTAGATGGCGTTGTGTAATTCGTCCTAGAGTATTTATAATATTATTTATTTAAGACCAATCCAACTTCACCAGCAAACCTATACATCTGCTGATTGATGGATGAGACTCTGGCGCAGGTTTTCTTCTTAGGGTTGGGAGGTCGGAAGGCAATCGCTCCCATAAACGCCGTATAAGCCAAACCGAAGTATATTTAGGTAGAAATGCGTGGCCGGGCTCATTTTTAGGGTTCCTGAGCCAAATGGCAAAAAACAGAACCCTTAAATAATTCGTCATGTCTGTCTGTCTGTCCGTCCGCTTGTCACAGCCATTTTTTTTCCGAAACTATAAGAACTTTGCTGGTTTTGAAGAATTTGGTAAGTAGATGTATTCTGTGAACCGCATTTAGAATTTACAAAAATAGAAAAAATAACAATAAATTTTGGGGTTCCCCATACTTAGGACTGACACTCAAAAATGTTTTTTCATCAAACCCATACGTATGGGGATATCTATGGACAGGTCTTCTAAAATGATATTGAGGTTTCTATCATTTTTTCTAAACTAAATAGTTTGCGCGAGAGAAAAATGTGTCTCCCCCCCCTGTAACTTTCTAAAATAAGAGAATACTAGGACGGTTGCCAGCTTGGCAATCAACCCAAACTTAAGCGTAGCGAGATTTGCCTATCCAACAATAAGTCAACGTGACCGGTCGACTTTTTCCATTGATTTGGTTTTTCGGTGATTATTCCTCGATGGTAAGACCGATCTGGACATTCGATCCATTTCGACACTCAGTAATGTCTACTTGATCACCGTGGCAAATTTGGTCGAGATCGGTCAAACGGTCTCGGAGGAGTATCAATTTGTTTGAAATGCAACTTTGAAACCAGACGCTTCGCTCGCCTTCGGCTCGCTACGCTTAATAAAACTAAAAACAATTCATGATGTACATTACTATGTAAACTTCCACAGAAATTTGGTTTGAACTAGTAAGTAGTTTTTTTGAATACGTCATAAATCGTAAACCGGAATTACCTTTCATTCAATCGCCTCAAATATTAAAAAAAAATCTTGCTGTTACGGAACCCTTCATGGGCGAGTCCGACTCGCACTTGGCCGGTTTTATTAAAGACTGCCTACACAGTAGGTAAGCTATAAGAAAGCTATGAATTCAAATCCGTGATACCTAAATTATGCAAAGCACCATCCCAAATCGATTGCACGGCTATAAGTAGAATTCCTCGATGACGTCTCCGACGGCTAACCATTTGAATATATTGTTACGTAGAGTTAAAATAACGTATTCGAAACAACGCACCGCCATCGTTGTACATGATAGTATTACTAATTTTATTAGAATAATCTACGTTAATCATTATTGCATTAATTTTTTGTATTATTTCGTCCAATATATAATACAGCTTTATTCATGGTAAACGGTTCTGAATTTTATAGGAGGTTACTGACTTGCGAGGATGTACAGGGCTCTATCAACATCTTTGAGATCCAAGTTAACCTCACCTGCAACGTGGTACACCTGCTAAACCAGTGGCGCAAGAGTGGAATACATTGTAACTAGCGTGTATGCAGGCCACTAAGAGGGTGTATGGGGGCCCACCGAGGGGATATGGGGCCCACCAAGAGGGCGTATGGGGCCCCCATCAAGAGGGTGTATGGGCCCCCACCGAGACGGTGTAAGGGGGCCCACCAAGAGGGTGTATGGGGCCCACCGAGCGGATGTAAGGGGCCCACCAAGAGGGTGTATGGGGCCCCCCTATAGGATATAAGGGGGCCCACCAAGAGGGTGTATGGCGCCCCACCAAGAGGGTGTATGGGGCCCCACCGAGAGGATATAAGGGGCTCACCAAGAGGGTGTATGGGGGCCCTCCAAGAGGGTGTATGGGGACCCACCGAAAGGGTGTATGGGCTACACCAAGATGTCGAGGGCCCAAATTCACCAGCAAGCTAGTGCACCAGCTAACTGATGGAAGTAAGGGCATTATCGTGAAATCGAGCGCGCGTTTCTTTGATAATTATGTTAAAGAGCATTACGAAAATTATGTAAACCGATTTGTCTGAGTTCGAGTGTGTAAGTGACACCTGGGACTCGAATATTCTCCAGAATTGATTACACCGCATTTGCTCGGTGGCAGCAGTGGTACTACTAAAATAGTTCGGGAAACAAGCGCGCGTACATTGTACTATTTTTTTTTCTAGATGGCAACACAATCATACAACATGCGGTCAGCGGAGGTCACAACCAGTTGTTATAATTTAATTCACATCAGATTACGGAGCCATTTGTCTCTTGTTGTACTCACTTTACATTTAATTAATCTGTTTTGTTTTATGAATTTAATGGCATGTACAATTGTGGGATTTTTGTATGTTGTTACTTGTGGGAAATAGCAGAGATAAGTAGAGGCAATACTAGTAACCAAGTTACTAGTATTTATTATTAGTCGTGTCCGAAAACCGTAAATATGCGTTTGACTGCTAAGCTAGCGGTTTCGATTCCTGCTCAGTGCATATATGTATTATTGTTTATTTTTTTATATTTAAGACACGTCAATTTGACTTCACCTCGCCTGATGGTAAGCTGAAGGTAAAGTCTCAGGAAAGAGGGTCACCATTACATACACGTACCATGTTAACAATGGTGGCACTCAGCTTGACGGCCTCATAAGAAGAGGATTGTCGTCGCAGCACCGCGTGAACCCACCAGCACCGGTCCCACTAGTGCTGCGACCACAATCCCCCTGCCCGGCTATGCATTTGCTGACCCCTGAACGCAATCAAACCGAAATTGGATTACTATGGAGGGTTTTTCGCAATCGTGCACGGTGGTACCTACCCGGCCGAATTTTGTGACAAATTTGTGTCATCACTACCACCAGAAAAAAATTGCATTGGTCTGGCTGTTTCTATATATAATATGTATCTATTTACAAAAGTATTTGAGTATGTTTATCGGCATGCTGGAACCCATATGACAAGCTCTGCTTAGTTTGGGTCTAGATGGCGTTGTGTAATTTGTCCTAAAATATTTATTTATTTATTTAACTACATCACAAAATAAATGCGAAACGGAACGGAACTTATTTCAATCAATCAATTTTGGACTGATTGGAAATAGGCCTGCACCGTACACGATCCTCCGGCTTCTCATCCAGTCTAACTCAGACACCATTCTCTGGTCGTCACTTTATCTCGCGAGAGGGCGTCCCACCATCCGTATTTCGCTTTCCGGTCTCCACTCTAGGACACGTTTGCGGCAATTGGGACTTCGGGCTCCAGTTTTCCAAAAGCAACGTTAAGTTTATTCCTTGATCCAGTTGTGTACGGAACCCTCAGTGCGCGAGTTCGACTAGCACTTGGCCGGCTTATTAATAGGTCTTACCTATGAAATTGCCGAAATTTTCTTACAAATTCATGAGTTCATTATTCCTGTAATTAAATAGTTATTTCCATTATATATATTTTGTTTGAAAGTTGATTTCAAGATTTTACAACTCTGTATTAAATTTTGTTTTTATTGGCCGCTTGATAAATTAATTCGATCTTCAAAAACAGTACTTCCTAAATGCTATCCATTTTGATGATAAATTTCGTATTACTTAACAGCTGCCACTTTTCAAAAATGTAATAAAAGTTGTTGTTTGTTAGCTTAATGTTGTCTCATTTATACACAAAAAAAAATCATAATATTTGGATTTGTCATTCCTAAAAAAAAAGCAAACATGTTAGTACTGAAAATTGGGATTCCTCCAATTTCTTCAAGAAAAACGGCAATTTCATATGTAACGACCTAATATATTGGACACGTCAATATAAGTTCACCTCGCCTGATGGTAAGCTAAAGGTGATACCTGGCTCTGCTTACTTCCTACTTCTCCTCCATTTGGATTGGCTTAGACGGTTTTTATGGGAGCCGCTGCCATCTAACTTAACAACCCCGAGAAGAAAGCCTTCGCGTAGCCTAGCAGATGAGTTATGCTTGGGCCCCAACGATCATAGAGGGGTCCCCAGACCCCCGCAAGATGTAACGTAACACGATATAAACGTTTATAGATATTCCGGTACTGTAACATTTTATGAGCAGCTTATCTAGATCTAGAGCAGGTCGACAGGATGCTTGAGACATGAAAGACCAACAAATAATGCACTTTAAAATCAAGAAATACAGTACATATTTCAATGTGATGAGACGAATCCCACGCGTGTTGACCTGCTGTGCCTATTAAAGTTCTAAACTCTAGAAACAATGGCTAACAGTTATGACTGCGATAAAATAGTTATGTAACACATTATGTTGTCATTTAGTTATTATAATAACAAAGAGTAAATAAACATTTGGCACGAATCCCACAAACGGTTTTTTTTTCTTCGTTACTAGCCGTTGCCCGCAGTTGCGCCCTTGTGGAATACTGACATAGTCGTTAAGTTTTCGGAACTATTTCTTACCGTAAGAAGTTTCTAGTTTCTATGAAGTATTGGATTGTTTTTTCAAATATGAATTACATCGATAAAGTCGTTCTCAGGTTATAGCGCGAACAAAGGAAACAGGGATTCATATTAATATTGTAGTTTTAAATAGGAAAAAATCAACATTCAGGTCGGAACTTGAACACCGAAACGCGAAACAGTTCCTTTCTACACAAGAAAGCCTGGGCCAGAGCCTTGGCCGTCAATCAACAAGTGAGATTGCCTTTAACCCGAAGGTCTTGGAAGGGCCCAAGAATCAACCGATCCACGGTGTTTTAGGAGAGCCATTTTTCGGACGTCACGTTTTTATTGAATAATCTGAATTAAATAAGCATTTAAATGATAGATTTCCAATCCCCGTTTAGACCGCATGTTTAGTTTTTGCAAAAAAAAAATCCAAAGTTCTTAGTATTTTATACTCGAAATTTAGAAAAAAATAAATTCAAGCCAAAGTAAGTACAATTCGTAATAATGATGTTAGAAGCATTAATAGAGAATTTGATACTGCATATTTTAAAATTAATTTGAACAACGTAACATTATCAGTTCCGGATATATACAAGGTTTTAGGTTTTCAGTTTTTCTTATTTTTCTCGAAAATTCCATCGTTTTGGGTTCAGTTATCTGCATTGAAGTAATCCTCTTTGCTTCTTCTACACACCATATGAATTTCACATCCCAAAGCCATGGAATCTCGGAGCTGCAATTTTTTAAAGATTCATCCGGATTTTTCATCCATAGGGTTGTCACTCGTTCAGATAAAAGTTTATATCCGGATCTGATTTCACTTTACTAAAAACAATACGTAACTGGTAGTTCTTTTAACGTACATATCCCAGAAACCAGTTGTTTTATTATTACAGACACGTAAAAAGCAAAAAATATCGAAGTTATATGCTGTTTTATGAATAGACCGATATTCTTAGCAATCCATGGATTCTCCTTGCGGCTGCCGGGTCCATTGAGTTGCTGAGTTGGGAACTCGGGACAGTGCCTGGGACTTGCGACCCAAGTGTAGGTTTAGAAGGGGCCCCTTTTGTTGATGTACATCAACACTCACCTTCACTACCCAAGTTCCCCTCCCTGCCTAACCAAATTTGATACGAACCTACTAGTGCCGCTTTAGACATTCGTCCTAGTAATGAGCTTATTGTAGCTCTCGATAGGCCTAGATCTTTAAGTAGGTTATAGAGAGATTTTGCTGGTATACCTCTCGCTACCACTTCCACTGCATACAAACTAACCACGTAACCGTTTTTGATTAATTCGTTTGTGAGATCATAGTATTTATTTTTCTTTATTGTGTGGTCCTTCTGTATATTTGTTGTACCGTAAATAAGTATAATCTATGTATATTTTTAGTCCGTAAAAGTGCAATACTAATAACATAAGCTGGGAGTACCTGAACTGTGGGTATTTATTCACCTTTGCCTTTTCCACCTTTACCTCGGGGGTAAAGGCGTGATGGTATACTGTATGTATCTTATAGTTAGGGATTAATAATATATGTGCCTAAACTAATAATTAAATATCATTAGTATACCATCTAAATTTGTTTTGCAATATGTTTGGTATATACGAGTAAATGTCATACAATATACAATACAATACAAATAGTAACAAGCAAATCAAGCGACCATAGAAACATAGTAACTACGCCACTCGATAGGAGCCTTCAACAGATAGCGTACATTATTCTGTTCGTTTTAATTACATAATCTTTAAAAATAATACATACTTACAGTAACATTACATCCGGTTAGAAAAGTGGCAACCCTAGCAAAAATAATTAATTTGACATATCTTCTAGATTCCATGGAATTGGGATATGAAATTTACGTGGTGGGCTGGCAATATAATTAGAATATTTTTAGTATAAATAACTTTTCCCAAAACGGTGGAGTTTTCGAGAAAAGTGAAAAAAACTAAAAGTCATAAAAAGCGTATAAATCTGTATCTAACAAAGCTACGACTTTTATTTTGGTGCCCAAAGGGGCCTTACCGGGTGTGCTTTCAATGAACTGAACATGGTTAATAAGTATCATGGTTAGTTTAGGAGTAATATTATTTTGTAATAATATCCGGATGAAAAAATGACCGTTTTCAAGATTTTTTTTCTCGAAAACTAGACGTGCTAGCGAAATGGGGACACAATATCTTGCATTATAATGATCAAGTCTATAGGGTTTTGCAAGAAAAATGCGATGTCCGAAAAATGGCTCTCCTAAAACACCGTGGCGATCGTAATATCGCGAGAGATGAGTTTCCAATCAATACAATACATCTAACGGTCATGCAATGGTAGGGCAGTATACCTATGTATGTGTATTGCCCGCGTAGAATTTTAAGCCCGTACCCGTAACCTATGGGAACCTATTTCAGGGATAAGTGTTATTTCAGATTATAATCTATCCAAAACAGATTCAGCCAGATACGTTCAGCCGTTTAGGCGTGATTGAGTAACAAACATTGAAACATGTTCACAAACTTTAACATTCATATTATTAGTAGGAATTACCATAAACAATGTTTAAAGTGGAGATCACCTTGACCGGTTCCTTATCAAAATATACACATTTCGCCACTATTTAAGCACTAGACTAGTCTAGACTTCGAGATTGGGGCTGAATTGACCGCTGTTCCGCTTGTTGATAGGGAAGGATAGGGAAGGGAATCGCAACAGCAGTCTGCATCTGGAGATCATTGCTTAGTCCATAGTCCAGAGTGTGTGTGTCGACGTATGATTGTATGTACCCAAGTAAACGGTAAAAAGAGATAGCACTAGGACTTTTCCGTATGAGAGATGACAACGAGCGCCTATAGTGCTAAACTATCTCTTGTCCCTACGAGAACGGGCTTGAGGGTGACGGATAGGACAGCCCGTTCCATCTCGGAGTAGCGGCGCGACCAATTTCACGTACCCTTGTCGAAGAAGCTGAAGGGTTTCCCTATACCATAGTGAGGTTACCTGCTTTTCGGGGTTAAGGTCAAGGGTTTTTGGTTTGAGCTTAAGGGTAATTTGGTTGAGTTAATTGTTCTTTCACAACATAGCGGGTGTGGGATTGCCTTTAGACACAGTATAAATTGATTCACCATTTACTACAGTCAATAGTCTTAACAGAAACCTGCCCACAATTGACAGATGACTAATTGAATGACAAACTTCAACAACCTATTCATTGTTTTAGTTGCACCTTTTTTTTTTTTTTTTTTCCGTGCCGAAATCCCCTCGGATACCCCTCCGCCAGCCAGCGGGGGCGGTTATGTCGGGCTTGAACCGACTAAAACCGCACGCCGTCTCGGGTCTGCAGACGCCGGGGTGTAAGGTTGCCCATAGAGCAAATCCCTCGCACCCCGACTGACCCTGGGCCATCTCCGGTTTCGAGATGGCCCCTCGGGTTTGGGAACCACGGTGTCCCCGTCTTGGGGGGGGGGGGGTTGTTTTATCTGTACCTATTGATTTTTTTACTCCTATGGTACTCAAAGAGTAGTAGAGATTAGCCAAATAAAACGGACAGAAAGACAGACAAAATTTATGAAATTGGTTTTTTGTTGTAAGTAGGTAATGTAAGTGAATACAATGAACTTGTATTAATAACACATAACATAACTTCACACCTGTATCCCTGAAGGGGTAGGCAGAGGTGTATTACACACCCACGATTCGCCAGTATTAATGCATTCATTAAAAAACTGTTATTCTTTATTTTTCGTTATTTTACATATTTTTTTTAAGAATATTAGTAACCAAAATTTCTAATATTTCCCAGTTGCATTGAATTTTCTTATGAAATTTCTACATTCTTAATATACCTTCTTCATATCTTTGACCCCATTCTATAGAAACAGACAAATTATAGTATGCTTATATTAAAATAAAGTGAAACTTTCATTAGTAAAAATTATGACTGAGACACAAATATTAGAGCAGAACACATTTACTGAAATGTAGTTTTGGTTCAATAAATTTTATGTGTTCCATAACTGTTATAAGGTCATCCTGTTATATTTGTGTGCATTTATAAATAACACCACAAACTGGTCAGAGTCCCGACTATTTTTAGTACACTCTGACTTGTTGACCAAGTCAATCATGTAACATGAATCTCATTCAATTAGTGAAGATGTGCTTGTGGGCCTCAATAGGAGTAATACTGGTAGATGGTAGATAGTAGTATCTGGGTGACCCAGGTTTGCGTATTTATGTTATTTTGCAGGAAACCCTGCACCAGAAATTGTTTTTTTTTTTTAATATTTCGGACACGTCAATTTGACTTCACCTCGCCTGATGGTAAGCTGAAGGTAAAGTCTCACATACACGTACCAAGTTAACAATGGTGGTACTCAGCTTGACGGCCTCATCAAAAGAGGATTGTCGTTGCAGCACCGCATGACACCCACCGGTCCCACTAGTGCTGCAACCACAATCCCTCTGCCCGGCTATGCACTTGCTGTCAGCCTGGTCAAACGGCATCCCCACTGGCAGTATATATGTATAGTATATGCACTTGCTGACCTCTGAACGCAATCAAACCGAAATTGGATTACTATGTAGGGTTTTTCGCAATCGTGCACGGTGGTACCCACCCGGCCGAATTTTGTGACAAATTTGTGTCATCAAATTTCTACCACCAGTATATCAACATGTTAATCAGCATGGGTTGAAAGAAAGGGAAAGAATCTTTTATTTGGTCCTTAATTTCTATTATTGTGTGCCTAACGGCTGCATCATATGGGTGTCTAGTTCAGCACTTGCCAGGTTTCAGGATCAAATTAGGCGCTGGTTTTTGGCTGGAACCCAGATGTTTGCAATGTATGGACACCAAAGTGAACCTAACTGTATCAGTTGTGTATATGAGTAAATCTTAAGTATATGTGAGAGTATAATACCATATATTTGTGTTATAGATACAATAATACTATATACATATATATTGTACATGATGTATATTGTATGAATTTGTGATATTCAATAACACAATACTATATTATTTATATATTTATAATATTATTAATACTACAAGATTAAGGTTTGTAAATATATAAATAAAATAAAAAATAAGTATAATTTTCTTTAGTTATTACATAGTTTATTTATTTATTTCTGGACGGTGCACTTACAGATTACTGCCATTGCATGCATAATTTGAATACCTTTTAAATATCCAATATCAATGATCACTGTTATAACATTGGTTGTACAATATGTATTTTACTATCTAAACAGTTGCTTATTGTATTAAGGAATTATTTACATACAATTTTAGAGTATTTACATATTGGACTTACCTGTGACATGTTGTGCAGAGCCATATGATGCTGTATCACAGCCTCTGTGAGCCATTCCAGCCGGCCAGTCTCAGCCAAAGTACTCCCATCAATAATCTGACCACCATCTAACATTTGCTTAGGAAATGTCAACAGATTCTTCAAATATTCCACTGTGTGTCGCTCCCGATCATGATTGCCATACTCTGCTTGCCTGCTGTATGATGCAAGCACAACTGCTTGCTGACAATCACAAATAATCCTGCCTTCTACCAAATCATTCTTTAGCTGCAAGAAATAGTGGTACCTTGTTACCTCATCGGTGATCAAACTAGTTCCAGAGATCACATAGTACATAACGCGGAGGTATAACTGGTGCGATGACGCGTACTTCTCTAGTTGACGCTTCAAGGGCCGTTCTAGTTGGACCCATCGCGGCTGTTGACTCCGGTTAATGTAGCGAAGGCCGAAGAAATCTGGCTGGTTGATTGCTTGTCTCTGACACACATTATCCAGGCATTCTTGTCCTGTACTGTCCACTGACAGTGTACAGTCCGCAACCCCACCGTCTAACAACTCAACACTGATCACAAACAAACTTTTTGACGCAACATTGTACTGCCGCGTTTTCTTCAACTTGAGCTTAAAAGGCATCTTCCTAACCTACCCGCCGCCAATTCGCAATAACATCACATAGGAAACAAACGTTACGTTTCCTTTTTGGCGAAGGAATGTAGGAAATGAAGCATCCGTTACGCGCACCACATATTTATTGATAAATCACATTGAAATGGCTACATAACATCAGTCCCTTGAACTAATATATGCTACGGTGATGATGACGTAGCTGTATCTGTGGAAAGTAATAAAACTTGTCTAGTAAACACATATATATTATGAAAATAAGAAATTCACGTTCACAACATTGAAGGCATCGGGAAAGTGACAAATATAATGACATTTGTTGTGTGGTGTTGCCACACCTAGTTTGATATAATTACCATAGTCTTTTTATGCTGCTTCGGCTAGTGAGAAGTAAACGTAGTGCTTATATTCTCTTTGGTGAGAAGGGTAAATAAATTTACCAAATGCTTTTGTTCTAAGAAAATGTTAAAAATCGGGTAAGTATTAGATTAAGTATCGTGTTCATTTAATCACGATTTCTAACAAAAGTTGTACTATGATAATATGTGCAAGAGTTGCATAAGAACTATTGATATTCACCGGAAGACAGGGTACTCGGAAACACGTCAGCATACGTGATGTGATGAAACACTGTGTAGTTTTACTCGGTTGGAGTTAATACCCTCACCCCACGTCGAAAACCCCTACCTAATTGTCACTTGCATAATATAGTAACCGGTGTATTATGTCCAGTAGACATCGAATACATTTTATACAAGCATGAATAGGAGAACCTTGCGCGAAGGAGAACGCGTGCCCCAAATTGAATGCGCATATGGAAAGGGTGTCTGTGACAAACCCGTGCGGGTTTTAAGGTAATGCTGCCTCCTATTGGACACGGAAAGGTAGAGCATTATGGTGATTGGCAGAGTAAACGACGCATTATTCGGGCACTATTGAGCAAGACCGCTTTCTGCATCTTGGCCACCGTCAGTCAAACCATTAATTAAATTAACAACTGGGACTACTCCGTGGACTTCACTCTACATGTCAGTAACCTGGTGCGCTTTTACTTTATTACTAGATGTAGTCCGCAGCTCCGCCCGCGTCGAATTCTGAATACCACCTACAAATAATTGTAAAGAAAAACATTTGGTTGATACTGTTAAAGGAAACAACGAATGAAACATTATAAAACTATAATTTATAATCTAAAAAAATATATCTGTACATAACATGATTTCAACATCTTAAAAAAAACCCTCAACCAAACATTTTCACTGCGACCTCACGCCGAGGAGCGCTGGGCCTGTGGTTGGCTCATCTCCCCCCCTCGTTTGATCCAGTCTCGAGGTTGCTTTAGGACTGTCATGAGCTTTTCTTCGGGAGAATCCTTTTTCGGCTCGTGCATGTATTCCCATTTCTGTGCAAACAATAAATGATTCTTAAAGAACAAACATATAGATGATTTTTTAGGCCCAAATAATCTTGGAATGACACTTTTCTAAGATTATTTGCAATGACAAGAGCGTGTTATTATTTATTTTCACCTTTATATCATGGCTCCACGAAGATTTTCAGAGCCTGTGCCAATCTCACCTGCAAGAGCTGCAAGCCGGTATGCCTACTGATTACCGGACGAGACTGTCGCGCCGGCTTTCTTTGTGGGGTTAAAGGAGACAGTCGTCACTTCCGTAAAAGATAAAATAAATCAATAGGAGTACCAAACGTCCAAAGTGCAAGCTTTGAATGCAACGGGGATTGGCGTTCGGGCGAAGATTAATATACAGATTGTTACTTACAGCGTTAAGAGGCAATGACATTAGAATAGACTCGTATCTGGCTTGCGGAGTGTGGAGCCCGAACTTGGTTCCTCTATCGTACATGAGGTTAAATTCGACGTAGCGTCCGCGGCGGAGCAGCTGCCATTGCCGCTCGTAGTATCCGTACGCGTCGTCTTTGTGTTTTTGTACTGCAATAACAAAATAATACCATTCATAAAATTTTATTAAAATAATAACTGATATATATATTACATATATCTTCTTTTTTACTACAATAAACATAACTTCTACCTATTCCAGGACATGTATAAAGATACTTAAATACATTTTCTTGTAAAAAAAAACAAATAATGACGCCTTTCGCTGCGTCTACTTCCATAATTAGTCAGTGTTCAGAGTACATAGTCAGTGTCAAAAATATCATTTTCAGATTTGAAATATTACAAATTGAGCACAGCAATGTATATTTCTTAGTGAAAATGCTTTTTCACCTACTTAGAGGTAAAAGAATAAAAATATATTAATAGATAATATCTTTTTATTCTTTTTTGATATAAATATAATAAATAATTTTCATGCAGATTTTTTATTTTTATATCTGTGCAATTATCATCTACTTTTGACGGTAGTTTGGTAACGGGGCAATGACAAAAGAATACTTACCAATAGGTATATAGCTAGGTATAACAGCTTCGGCGCATGATGTGACAAAGTTGAACGCGGACTGCTGATCCGGTGAATCTACGTCGTCAAAGAATATGCCGCCAATGCCTCGACTTTCACCACGGTGAGGTATGTGAAAGTAGTCATCGCACCATTTCTTGAATCTGATTTGAATATACATTTTAGTATTTGTCACAATACACATCGTTATCGCCTACGCTTTAAAATACGCAGAGCATCAGTGTAACCAGTAAAAAAACTGTGGTAGTTTCAGTAGATTTTACCGCATTCATATATAACGTCACGCCTCTTTCTCATTGGGGTAGGCAGTAACAACATCATTCCACTGGCTACGATCCTGGCATACACCATTCGCTTTTTGCTACTTTCATAATTGTAATAGATATATTTCATTATTATACAAATTAAAATTTGGAAGTGTGATTTCTACAGACTTTTAACTTATCTTACAACCTCTGTGGCGTAGCAGTAGAGCATTCATCTGCTAAAACAGATGTTGTGGGTTCGATTCCCGCTCATTGCAAATATGTATATTTGCATTTGTCTGGGGTTTCAATGTATATGTATTTATAAAAATGAAAAAAGTATCTAAGTATGTATATCCTAGTATATAGTTTGGGTCTAGATGGCGCTGTGTAATATGTCCTAGAATATCCATTTATTTCATCTTACCTAGTGTAATAGGTTTCATCATGTGGGTCGCATGCATTTTTCAAAGTTGTATGGAAGAGCTGGGCGTCTTCTTCGTTCAAATAGTATGGGGTTAAATCCGTACCACCACCGAACCACCATTGCACACCTAGAATATGCATATTAAAAAAAGAAGTCATTGATACTTTCTTAAACAAAGATTATTTTAATGATCACTTATAGAACTAATTTATAGATTATATCCTGATAAATATTCATTAGAAAAAATAGGAAAAATAACATTTAATTCTTTAAAATTATTTCAATATATCCAGTGAAGTTCGCTCACTTTTTATATCATAATTTGTTAAATCATTAGGTTCATCACTGGATAAATAAGTATCCAGTGATGAATCTAACGATATAACAAATCATTCATTTAAATCAATTTAGCCGTTTTGTTGTTACGATAGGTAGGTGTTAGGAGTTAGGTAAAACACAAATTTAATCTTTTGGCTTCGCCGCAGTTCCATGAAAGTAATTGCGATGAAACTAGTGAGAATGACCCGCCGCTATGGGGTAATTATTATTATATTTTTAAATTTAAATTCCTCCCGACGTTTCGGTTACTTTTCAGCAGCCATGGTCCCGGGGATACTAAGCTGATAGTCGTACGCAGGCTGTCTGCCTTGATGGGCTAAATTAAAACCACAGACAAAATAGTTAACAATTCAGAAGCACTCACCGTCCTTGTCTTTGACCTCGAAGTACCTGTAGTTGAAATGTATGGTCGGCACCATAGGGTTTCGGGGATGGATCACCGCGCTCACCCCAGCCGCGAAGAATGGCAGATCCGAGTTTTGTAAATTCTTGCCTCTGAGTGATTAAATAAATATAAATCTATATAAGTTTATAAAAAAAGGCGTTTAAGTGATGAACGCGATAAACTCGAGAATGGGATGGATCGATTTTAATCTTCAATTTTTTAGGTTTGTCTTCGTCTATACTGTGTACTTTTTTTTTGCTGTTAACCCCACGGTTACCCCACCGACGGCCAGGTGGTGGAAGTTATGTCAGACTCGAACCGACAAACCGCATGCCGTCTCGGGTCCCTAATTGCTGGGGCGTTAGGCGACCAAATAGGACATGTCCCTCACACCCCGGCTGACCCTGGCCCATCTACGGCTTCGAGATGGCCCCCTCGGGATACTGTGCCTATACAGCAATAAAGTAAATAGCAATTAGGATGATTAAAATACTGTATACATTCATTTAGTCAAATTAGATATACCTACTCAAAACGTTATTTTATCCTTCGGGTGGCGTAACGCGATTATGTCGGAGTTGAGTCGGGTAAAACCACTACGTGTCATCAACCTTAGAGTTGTTCCCGATTGCATCACAGGCTTTCACCCAAAAGCCCAGGGTCCTTTTACTCCAGAACATAGCCAAAGTCAGGCCCCTGGTATTGTAAATACCTTATGGGCCACCTTACGACCCGGCGTCTGAAGACTCGAGACGGCGTGCGGTTTAAGTCATAACTACCCCCACTGGCCGGGGGGGGGGGTAAGTATCGGAGGGGATTTCCGCACGAAAAAAAGGATCCGCTTACTCCTACCTCCTCCTTTGGCTCATACGACTTTTATGGGGGTGACTGCCGTCCCACCTTCCAACCTCAAGAGGAAAGACTGCGCCAGAGCCTCGTTCAATTAACTCGTCAATTTTGGGCACTTTCCCCAGACTAGGTTCTGCTACAGAAATTCCTAACAGAAAAATTCAATACTAAACGAAATTTTGATGCAATTGCTAGCTTTTCGTATACATTAAAATCGGGAAAATCAAAAATCGTTATCAATTAGTTTTTGTTATTTTAATTTTATAGTTTAGATTACTTTAAGTTTTGAAATTACCGTTTTAAAAACGTAATTTGACTAAATCGTGCCCCAGGTAACTTAGTAGGCAAAGGACTCTTCCTGGAAACGGATAGTCGCGGGTTCAAGCCCCGTCCTAGATAGTAACTTATGTCCAAAATCAAACCCAGGACTTCAGCAGTCGCACTCGCAATCGCTGAGCCAATTCATTATGTAATCATAAAATTTGTTGTCAAATGATAAATAAATAAATATTATTAGTAAATTTAGTTTGGAAAAAGTGAACTTCCAGGACGGGACGAGACGGGAATTACGGTAGATGGCTCCAGCGTCACCCCGAGACGTATAATACGTGTCCAGGTTACTTAGTTGGTCAGACTATTCCCTGTAAGGGACTGTTCCCAGGTTCAATATATGTTCACTTTTTCCAAACTAAATCTATTGGAAAAGTAATTAATAAAGTAAGTAATACTAATAGCTTCAAAATTTCATTGAAATATTAGGTCGTTACATATGAAATTGCTTTTTCTTGAAGAAATTGGAGGAAACCCAATTTTCAGTTCTAACATTTTTGCATTTTTTTTAGGAATGACAAATCCAAATTATATGATAAAATTGTTTTGTGTATGAATGAGACAACATTAAGCTTAAAAACAGCAACTTTTATTACATTTTTGAAAAGTGACAGCTGTTAAGTAATACGAAATTTATCATCAAAATGGATAGCATTTAGGAAATACTGTTTTTGAAGATCGAATAAATTTATCAAGCGGCCAATAAAAACAAAATTTAATACAGAGTTGTAAAATCTTGAAATCAACTTTCAAACAACATATAAATAATGGAAATAGCTATTAAATTACAGGAATAACGAACTCGTGAAATTGTAAGACAATTTCGGCAATTTCATAGGTAAAGACCTATTATTATCAGCTCACGTGTGACACACATTTGGACAAATAAGCATTACATTGATAAATTTATCTTTTAAACAATATTACTCGATACTATAGATAAATAAAGATATTCGTACCGTCACAAATACGTAAATTTTATTTACAGTTCGTAATGTATCTATCGTAACATGCCTTCATTGAGCTGAGTGAGACGAAGTCGAGCGAAAGCTCTTCATACCAGACTTCAGGATTTTCTTTGTCACAGGTCTCCTCCAAAGTACTAATCCAATCAGAACCAAATTTGGCATGATTAAAGAGGTCAATCAGAGGAAGTTTTATGGATATATTTTGAAAAAATTAATGCTACCACAGAGGAATGATCACCGTTAAAAAAATTCCAGATGGAATTACATAATTACCGCTCGAGACACTGTGACCAAACTTTACACGCTCAGAAAGCATGTTGTTGTGACTTTCAAAAAGAATTTTCAAAATCGGACTTGCCACGGAGGAATGATAACTGTTCAAAATGTTCAAAATCTGATTCCACAATAGCGGTCAAATCTATTGGACAAGAATCACGATGTCTCACTCAGCTCCACATTGCAAGCAGCGATTCGCCTTGCAGACCTAGTTTTAATTGTCCGGCCAATAAAACATAAAACTATTTTATTCAGGACTAATTGTCAAAATTATAAAATGCGGGGCGACGCATCATGCGGCAAGCGACAAGGACAAGCAGGGAGAGGGAGCGCGGCACGAGCAATGGTGGTCCTAAGAAGCATTTGCAACACAATAACACAAGTTGTCCCCGCAAAAGCTTCTTCAGCTCAACATGCTGAGTGTGTTGCGCTAAACAAGAATACGTGGACAACAAAAGAAAGCTTTTTTGGCCTAAGACTATGCAAGTGCTGGGCTAAAGAAGTATTTGTAAATACGAGATGCGATGTGCAACTATTCCAAGTAAGTAAGAGGAGAACGGAAATACTTGAAAACTCGGTAGGCTGCCTCGTGGGTGTGCACGCATGCGGGCTCCCTGTTTTGTGCAAATCGTATGTATTTTCTGCTCGAATTTCGTGCAAATTATCTGCACGAAATTAGCTCCATATTATTTACACGAACAGCGGACAGGGTAGCGGAAGGCCTCAGGTACTTCTTTAAAAAAACATTTTCCATGTGGATTGTTTGAATATTTAGGTACCTTCATTGTGGGGTGCGACTGGTTGGATCACCTCCAAGTTTGGTGCACCCTGGGCAACGTGGGTGATGACGCATCATTGATTGCTCCTCTGGAGTAGCTGGCGTCAACGTCAACGGCCAAGAGTCTGACCAACCGGCCCTTTTCAGGGCCAGCTGACCCCATTGCACGAGAGGGTCGGGGTATGGCGGTACTGCAAGGCCCGCGGGGGGGGGGGGTCGCTCCAGGTACCCCTCTGCTGTTATCAGAGGGGTCACTGCGAATGACCCAGGGTCAGTCGGAGTGCGAGGGCTATGCTCTATGGGTAACCTTACACGCCGGCGTCTATAGACCCGAGACGGCGTGCGGTTTTAGTCGGTTCAAGCCCGACATAACCGCCCCCGCTGGCACGCGGGGGGGTATCCTAAGGGATTTCCGCACGATAAAAAAAAAAAAAAAAAAAAAGGTACCTTCTTTGTATGGTAGGTATAGTTTAAACTTTGGTTTGTTAACATTTCATCACACACATTCATTCATTACATCATAATTCTCAGTCCATACACAATTTAATGATGAATATGGTATAAAGAGCATGAAATTAAACTAAACATTGTGGAAATGAGAGGTCTGGGCAGTATAATCTGGTTGGAGTGACGTTTGATTTACGAAGTGGGGAACTGCGTGATAAGGGAACTTTGTGGTACCTACGGTGGAAGATGTAGGAACCAAGATAGAGAAAGGGATGCTTAGATGGTTCGGTCATGTAGAGAAGACGGACGAAAGAAGATTGACGAAACAGAATTATGGGTGAATGGGAAACCCGGTAAAGGTGAACTTAGGCATACATATGGCAATCAGATCTTTTTTTTATTTTTTTTTATTTAGGTCACGTCAATTTGGCTTCACCTGGCCTGATGGTAAGCTGAAGGTAAAGTCTCAGGAAAGAGGGTCACCATTACATACACGTACCATGTTAACAATGGTGGCACTCAGCTTGACGGCCTCATCAGAAGAGGATTGTCGTCGCAGCACCGCGTGACCCTCACCGGTCCCACTAGTGCTGCGACCACAATCCCCCTGCCCGGCTATGCACTTGCTGACCCCTGAACGCAATCAAACCGAAATTGGATTAATATGAAAACAATTATGAAATTAAAAGAAGCAACTGAGTGGAAAGATGTTGTCTCTGCCTACCCCAATGGGAAAAAGGCGTCTGTATGCATGTATAACCGTGATAGTACCTGCTCCTCATTTGTTGGACCGCAGCAGATGGCAAAGTTCCAGATACTACAGATATATTGACTCCTGCCTTCTCAAAAACCCGTCCGTCTTGTAGCACGCACGTGATTCCTCCGCCTCCAGTCGGGCGCATCCAACGGTCTACTTTAAACTTCGCATCCTGAAAGAATGGAATGAATATAGCCATAAGCACTGTAACAATTTGTTTAGACATACTTTACAGGGCTGTTCAACAGCCTAATGCTTAAGGAACTCATCTACTGGCAAGACCAAAGGGAGTGGTGGGTACCTACATGGGCGAGAAAATTAAACTTAAAGGAAAATCTTATCTGATCATGATTAGACCATGTCGTATGTGGACAGTCAGGTTTAGGCTTAAAAGCGATGAACGAAAGACGGCATGTAGCAAAATGTTGTAAAATGCTAAGATCTGTGGTGTGACGAGAATGGATAGAACAATGAATGATGGCGCAAATACAATTAGTCATTAGATCTCGCTTCGCCTTTTTACCTTCGCTAATATTTAAATACTTATGATTTATTCCCAAACATAAAATCCCACACACATACACTCACACACCCGCGCGCGCGCACATACAAAAACGCCCATACACACACAAACACCTTTTTTTTTGTGCGGAAATCCCTTCGGATACCCCCCCGCGGGGCAGCGGGGGCGGTTATGTCGGGCTTAAACCGACTAAAACCGCACGCCGTCTCGGGTCTTCAGACCGGTGACCGTGTCTTCAGACAGGTGTAAGGTTGCCCATAGAGCATATCCCTCGCAACACACACACACCCATACGCATATACAGATAATTAGCTCGTTACATGTTCTGACCTTTTTAAAATGAATACGTACATAGTTGTCTATACTCGCGAGCCTTGTATTCTGATAATATACTCAATTAGTGGAGTGGTGACCTGCTGATTTGTAGCACATGCTTTTTTAACCTAAATCGGACACCAGCTCCTTACAAAAGAAAAATGCATCAAGAATTATAAGCATTATTTTCGCTTTTATCATTGTATTTCCTATTGCTGTATTGCTTGTCTTCTTGTTTTTTTTTGTAAGGAGAAATGAATTAATAATAATTATATCAAGTTCTCCCCAGCTCGTATAAAAGAACGGAGTCGAGTACGCTCGTATTCGAACAGCTTCGTTCGCCGGCCAGCGGGGGCGCTTATGTCGGGCTTGAACCCACTAAAACCGCACGCCGTCTCGGGTCATAAGACGCCGGGGGGTAAGCCTGTGTAAGGTTGCCCATAGAGCATATCCCTCGCACCCCGACTGACCCTGGGCCATCTCCGGTTTCGAGATGGCCCCCTCGGGTTTGGCAACCACGGTGTCCCCGTGGACATGAGAGTACCTACTATTAGAAAAGTTAAAAGTACGAATGTAGAAGGTTTTAGGATCAGAAGTAGGCTACTAAAATGACGGATGGATTGCGTGAAAGGGGACACGGCAAGGAGAGAAGATGTCGTCAGACAGAAGAATTACATGTTGCCCGACCGCGAATAATAATTCGAACAATACCGCGTATCATGTCTATGTGTAAGAGCCTTTAGGCAGGCCGCTCATCACATGATTGTTCACGACGTAGCTCGCCGCGGGTGCCCGCGACGGCCGCCCGCACAAGTTCCGCTCAACGCAGCGGACGGCCTCGACCTACCAGTAAGTGCAACCAGGGGAATGTTTTGAAAATTTTCTGAGTACGGAGAGAAATAAAGCAGGTGCAGGGTCAAACCTACGGGTGTAGCACGATTTTAGTTTCAGGAGGGGCTTAAGAAAACAAAGAAGCAAAAATGAGCATGAATTTGTCTAAGTCAAACTAAATTTTCTTCAGTGTACTGGGTCAAAATGGGATTACTAACCAGTACAATACTTTCGCATCAATTACTTATTGCTATTTTGTGGTCTCTAATACCTATCAAAATCTCAGTTCCATAATGAACAAATTGGTTTTTAATAGATGTCCATATTAAAATTATAAGGCCGAGCGCTGCCTCATGCATGTGCACGCATACGTTCGCGTGTTTCGTGTAAAAACACATACAATATGCACGAAACACTACGAGTGCCCGTATGCGTGACGCGCATAATGCAGCGGACGCTGTAAATAGGCAATATATTTTTCAGCTTTGTTTGTCAACTGACTATCATAAATTTTCTTGTTTAGTGGCTATTAAGCTTTAGTTTTATAAATAAAATAAATACGAATCAGTTTTGTTCCTCCATCATTTTAACAACCACTAGATACATGATAATATTAAATGAGATTTTACATTAATCCCTTACATTAATGTAAAATCCGGACAAACAGAACGAGCGTGAGACGCGGGTACGTCTCGGATGGGGTGTGTGTTGGGTAACCTTCTCGAGTGTCGCTCCGATTCCGATCCCGCTGCAGTCTGGGGGGAACGGAATCGGAGCGGCCGGTACACCCTGGGCGGCGGTCAATGGCTTCCCCTTCATAGGGTTGGCATTGATCGTCGGCCAATACCCAACGTGGCGGGAACACATCGCTCTCCGTACTCCTCTGCTTTCAGAGGAGACAGGATGAGCGATGCTGTTAGTGGTGAGATGGCCCAGGGTCAGTCGGGGTGCGAGGGATATGCTCTATGGGTAACCTTACACCCCGGCGTCTGAAGACCCGAGACGGCGTGCGGTTTTAGTCGGTGCAAGCCCGACATAACCGCCCCCGCTGGCCGGCGGGGGGGTATCCGAAGGGATTTCCGCACGAAAAAAAAAAAAAAAAAAAAGGGTACGTCTCGGATGCGTCGCGGACGCAGTGATATTTCAGTGAGTTTCATGCAAATTTATAGAAGCGTCGCGACATAGAACAAACAGATAAGACAGGGCACGGGCGAGCCTCGGACATGATGCTTTCGAAGACTGCGCTCTTTGCTGATACATACAGATGACAGACAGAGGACAAGACGTGCGCGGAGTGAGCGGAGGGGTTAAGGGGTGCGCGGGAGGAGGGTTACTTTGATAGTGATAGCCGTGCGCCTGCGCAGTACACCCGTGTGCCTGCACAGCAAAGCTAAATGTGAGAAACGTCTTTGCGCCCCTTCTCTTTGATATACTCTAACAGCGGACACGTCTGCGACGCGTCAGTGGCGCACCCGCGTCAAATGCCGGTTCCGAATTTCACGCTCCGCTCCTTAGATAGCAAATAAAATTTAAAATATTAGTTAACTGAGTCAATAAAAAAAAAAATCTACGACATTCTACACAGCGCTTTCTAGTCCCAAAGTAAGCATAGTTTAACTAGCTTGTGTTATAGGTTCCAGAATGCGGATAAACATACTTATATTTTATTACTTTTTTTTTTTAAATACATACATATTACACATAGAAACACCCAGAAAAATGCAAATATACATATTCATGCGTACAAATATTTGCACTGAGCGGGAATCGAACCCGCGCCCCATGTCGCAGCAGTCGCATGCACTACCGCTACGCCACACAGGCTGTGTATAAATCAATAAATCTATTTTATATTAATGCAGTATATGGCATTCTTTATTTATTTGTTTTGCAATCTAAGACTAAACTATACTCTCCTACTGCAGTACTAATTAGTTTATGCTATACTAACACACACATAACTTAATAGGTATACTACAATCTTCCACAGCACCTATTTAACCCATACCTATATGCATTTGTTTAAAATAATGTATGAAAATTAGCCCGATTTGTTGGCATACATGATTACCTCTCTGCTCCCCTGGGTGCTGCATGATGATACATAGCCTATAACCTTCCTCGATAAATAGGCTATCTAACACAAAAATATTTTTTCAATTCGAACCAGCAGTTCCTGAGATTAGCGCGTTCAATCACAGAAACAAACAAACTCTTCAGTTTTATAATATTATAGATTAGATACATATAATATGATATGAAAGCCGCACCTGATCTCCGAGGTAAGAGTCTCGGATACGACCAGAAGCACCACCAATGATCACGGTGAAATATGTACATAAAAAGTGATAAAATGATACATTGGAAAATCTATGCGATAATAATAATATTATTATACAATATACAATACAATGTTACATTATTAGCCATACCGGAGCAACTAAGAAAACATCATTTTCAAAATCATATTCATCTGGTGTTTTGTCATCATCCCAGGCCTACAAGAAAATAAATTGATAAATGAATACACACACAATGTAAACACGGTGGTTATGGTAACGGGTGGGACAGTTGTGCATGATGTTCAGGTTTTGATTTCTGGGTTGGGCATTGCTATAACAATTTTATGTTAGGAAACTTTTATTAGCAGGATCTGTAAAAAATGCCCAGTTAATGGCAATAAGCCGGCCCTTATAGGGCAAATTGAGACCTTGTTATTTTGTTAAAGAATATTTTTACAAACAAAACAGTAATTTCTTAACCTATACTGGGGTCGCAAGTCCCAGGCACTGTCCCAAGTTCCCAACTCAGCAACGCACGGAGAATCCATGGATTGCTAAGAATATCGGTCTTGTAAAAAAATATTAGTAACCATAATTACTAACATTCCCGAACTCCTGCAGCTAAGCTAAAATGCCAACGGCCAGGATTCAAACCCAGGACCCCTCGATCGTAAGGCCAACTCCTTAACCATTACACATTTTTTCATTGTTGATGAAAATTTTAAAATGTTTTTTTTATCTTTCAAAGTAGAATCTCATCATCAATTAAAAAATTCCAACAAGAGTCTTATTGGGACAAGTACAATAATTAAATAACATAGCCAACACCACTGAACCACGTACCTCATCTTCCTCTTTCTCCAAAGCTTTACAGAACTCAGCCTGTATTCTCATTATAAGCAGCTCCATCTGAACCTTCATATCATTCTGGTTTTTCTCCAGTTCATGTAATGGTGTGATGGGTGCTGCCATGTAATCACTGGCCTGTATCGCTTCTTTCATCTCGGCTTTATTACTCTTAAAGTGGCTATACGCCATGTAGCCTGTGCCTATCACTGCTGCACAATATAACCTGCAACATTGGACTCGACAATCATTTTTATAGTCACCTATGTGAAGTAAAGATTTATACACAAAAAGAGTTCAAGGTTATTCTGATTATAGAGTGCAGATAAACATATTAGTTCATCATCATTGATTTTGAGAGCTGTAACTTACTAATAGGTACTCGACTGATGAGTCAATAGCCTTTCGTCACGTACGCCGATTTCTCTTTTACTATGTATTGATAAGTGAATACTATGGACTACATAGTAACTATTATTCAGTAATATATCGCGGCGCGATTGATGATACTTAGTAAAGTACATTTATAACTTTCTACTCATTTAAATGAAAAAATAAACTTATGTTTATAACAACATTATCAAGGTATACAACTGTAACTTACCTGAACGGTCGGTTTCTTATTTTTTTGTAACTCCCCACATAGCTCATTGTCTTTAAATTTCTTACTATTATTTTGAAAGACATTTTATGTAGAATTCTTGCGTAAAAGAAAAAAATGTATTACTGTATCAGAACATGCACCGGGTTTGACAATAAGACACAATGTTGACATTTGACAGTAGTGAAATGTCACGCGATGTTAATGTTATCGCGGTGCGCGCCACACTGCGGTGGCATGCGGAACTATTTAGTTATCAGCTGTGAAATTTTTCTTCCGCAAGACGCGCCTTCATGCGCAATATGTGTTCATCTCTTTTCCGAGCGGGGCCGGGCGCATCGATCGGTCGCGTCGTGCTCTTTCCGGCCAGTCTGAAACAGCCTCGCTGACAGCGTGTCGTTCGTGCGCGTGTGTAACCGCTGTCCCAGCTATCGATCCGTCAGACGAGCCGCATTGCTGTACATTCCGGAGGCGGTGCCTCGCCTAGTTTTCGTCGATCGTCAGCGTGACGGGTGCGTGGCGGCGTCGGCGGCGGCCCCGGGTGCCCTGCGCACTAGCGACGACGTGTAGCGCGGGAGCGACCAACCTTCCTTCCGCCAAAACCGGCTCGCTGTCCGCGGCGGACGGCTGTGATGTAGCCGCGGCCGGCGCGAGCGGCCTTCGGACAAAGGACCCGCTTCTCGTTTATTCGCGATGAAGAAGTTCACGTTCAAGGGGGTGCTGGACGGGTTCCGCAGCTCGGTGCAGGCAGCGCCGCGCGGTACCGAGCAGGAGATCCAGGAGACTCTGCGCCCCGACCATTTCCAAATCAAAAAGGTGAGTGGTTTTATCGCGCGGTGCGGCCCAAGGTCCCGCAGATAATGGCGATGAACGGCACGCGAGCAGCGGTACTCCGCGGGGACCCGGAGAGAGGGGCGACCACGCTCGAGTGCCGGTGGCGTATTTATAAAGCAACTTGTCAACTCACCATTGAACGACGGCCGACGACTTTCATACAGCGTGCAGCCTCTGTTGTGTAAACTGTACGCATGTCGCACGCTGACGACACCCACGGACTCCGGTGTGTATAACAAAATAATCAAAACATGCCAGACGACGCTGCACCTACATTATCGTGATATCGCCGACGCTACGGCTTTGTTGATGTTTCTCTAGACTGGGGTACTCCACGCTTAATTCTGTGTATGCAAAGCGTATCATACCTTTGAAAACTATTGCAAATATTTCATGGCTGGCGTTATTTCGCTTACGTCAGTGCAGCCTTGACCATATAATCTGTTAACATTACTACTAACGTAATCTGCTTATTACACTAACGGGCAGCCTTAAACCTTGAAGCACCATTAGTATATTTTAATAACACAAACTGTTCAGGTAGGTTGATATTATTTTTTGTCAGATTACTGTACGGTGGAGCACCTGTAGGCGTCATAATAGCGATCATAATATTGAACTGATAACAGATTAGATAAAGGCTGCACATAATAATACCTTTGCCCCTTGTTTTTTTTTTATCCGAATTTGCACGCGTTATGATGTAGAGGAGAGACATTCAGTATCCTTCAATATAACTACATATTAATAAATGATTATTTCTAATATAATACCTAGGTATTGTTTAAAGCGTTTTATTTAGGTTGAATGCATTGAAATGAAACTAATTTTACCGGAGTAGGTATGTATCTTAGTACTTTGCGATTAGTGTAATCAAAATTCAAAATAATAACTCTCATAAAATCTAGTTATTATCTTTAATACCTAAACTAAGTACTTGCCTATATACTTATTTATTTTTCAAAATCTTAAAGTTAAAGGTATTTCCACATTGCTGACTTATTAGGAGGAATAGATAGGTACCTGAAGGACATCGTATTCACCATAATGTATCTGACTGTATCTACCTAGTAAATTGTATATACCATATATATCGATTCACATTAAACAATCGATGTCATGTTTGGCAAATCGCTCATGAATAATCAAAACTCCCGTTTAATTTTGATGGAGTAAGTAGACCGTATAATAACTTGTTGGATACCAGAGAGCTACCAGGCTTGGTAAGTAGGAATAGTTTCTAAAATAAACTATTTAGATATTTTCAATACTTAGGTATTCCTCCCGTCCCCTGTCGATTCGTGAAGTAGTTAAAAGAAAGGTATATCTGACTAATCCCACCCTTATTCCCACTACTGTAACTCCAGTACCCCAGGATCAACAGTGACCCACGAACACACCGAGTAATGGCACTCGGGAAGGCCCAGGGAAAGGTAAACTGTCTTGGACTCCGCATCGAAATTCATCAGAAGTAAATTGAAGCAGTTAGAAATATAATAAATCCACTTCCCTCCTTAGCAAACGTGAGACAATAGAAACAAATAGGCAAACTACCTATAAAAGAAATAAGTACGACGGACACATGGACATAGACACACGGAGGTATAATTAATGATAATGAGAGTAGGTATATATCAGTACTTTTTTTTTTGAAACTGTACCTTACAATAATTGTTAGTTTCAAAACCCAACACTACCTATCAATTAATTATATTAACATATTATTATTGAGCTGAGCAAGCGAAGCTCTTATACGCGGCATAGCCGTTTGTTGGTGGCTGAACTCCTCCGTAACCACTCGCGCGATCTTGACCAAATTTACCACGGTGATAGTGTGGACACTGAGGAGTGTTTTGAAGCGAGATGGTTCATGTCCGATGTACCATTGAGGAATGATCACCGAAAAACAGTTTCACGAGCGCGCGGCATTAGCTAAGCGCGTGACCGTAGTAAGATGTCTTATTTTCAAGTAAGAGCCCTGCTCGCTCAGCTCAGTTTATTTCAGTCGCACCCTGCACTGATTTCCTAGTTATTTTGTCCAAAAAATCCATTAAGTCCTAGTCGTCAAAGCCTATGGGTAATGATTGAGGTAACTATTATAAGGTTAATGATCGGCAGCCTAAAATTACCGTATCGACAGAAAAGTAAGCAATTTCTTCTAAAAACATTTCTATTTTCCTTCCAATTTTATTTGCAAAAATTTTTATATATATATTTTATATATATATATATTTTATATATAAAAATTTTAATTGCAAAAAGTTCTAGGTAAAAGCATTCAACTACCTTCAACGCTCGCGCGAGCTTGTTCTGCGAAAGTACAAGTTGCTTATTTGCAGAACTCCTAAAAATAGTTAATTACATCACCTTAAGAAATGAAAAACAATTTATTATTCATTATTATCGTTTTCCATTGAACATTTTGGCGCTTTAACAGAGTAAAGCTTTTAAAACTTCCTACCTACTTTAATTACTTGAAATTGGTGTGCACCAATTTGAGATGGTTCTGTCAGAAACGAGCGTGCTAATTTCTAAGTTGAAATTGTGTACAAATTCCAAGAATTTTTGTCTCAAACTTGAATTAGTCTGCAAATTGCTCGGGTCTTGTACATAGTTAGCTCAATTACGTGGGTGGGTGTTATTTTATACTATAACTGACACTTGAATCACTCGGCATTTTTATCTTATTCGTTTAGTATTGTTTCCTGTTGTAACATTATAAGAGTATAGTGAGTCACTACTCTATTTACCTATTATAAGGATTACGAAACACATAGTGATAATGTTCGTAAAGGTAGTTTTCCTGTCCTCGGTAGGTACCGGAACCATATTTAGTAACATCGATAGAAAAGGAAAATGATGTCGACTGCATTCATTTAAAATATGGGTAGTTGCACTATGATGTAACCAAACATGACTTCACCGTTGGATAACTATAAACCAGCTATGAATCACAGTAACGTAATTTATGACAAAATTAAATACGAAAACGGGTTTTGAACAATGTTGATTATTTATTAGATCCTTTGATCTAGTAGCCACTAGTCCGCTAATACAATGATTCAACAAAATCAATAAACAAAAATAAAATAAATGTTATTGGCATAATGGAATTTCCTTTGCCAAGAATCTTGTTTTTCTAAAACCAGTTCAGAAATTCGACTGATATTCCCTTCTTTCTTAGGCAAATTTATGGATAAATAAAATTGCTGCATACATGCAGCGTGTATTTTACAGTCAAGTCATGGATTGAAAGTCCAAGCTGACTGTGTTTTGCCGAAAAAAATAATATCAATCGAATTTCTGAACTGCTTTTGGAAAAATGAGATTCTTCGCAAAAGAAACTCCATTATGCCAATAACATTTATTTTAGTTTGTAGATCCAATTTTTTTGCAGAATTCAGTAATTTGAAACCTGTATAATCAAACTGTCAGGATGTGTGCGATAGAGAGAAGACTCTACAAAACCGAAAGGCCTATTAGTTTTTAATACTTTTAGTATACTTTACGCTAGTACCTATTTTTTTTCGTGCGGAAATCCCCCGGATAGCCCTTTACGCTAGTACCTTTTTTTTTTTTCGTGCGGATATCCCTTCGGATACCCCCCCGCCGGCTAGCGGAGGCGGTTATGTCGGGCTTGAACCGACTAAAACCGCACGCCGTCTCGGGTCTTCAGACGCCGGGGTGTAAGGTTACCCATAGAGCATATCCCTCGCACCCCGACTGACCCTGGGCCATCTCCAGTTGCGAGATGGCCCCCTCGGATTTGGGAACCACGGTGTCCCCGTCTTGCCCCGGTTTAGGGGAGGGGCGCTAATCGCCCCACCGTCCCGGCCTGCTTCTGCTGGGGTGACAGGTGGCCTCACCTCTCACCCCCAGGCCTGCGCTTATGGAGGACGGAGGTCGTTAAGCGTCTTTACGCTAGTACCTATAGTAAGTTTATGGGCTATATATTTTGCGAAAATAAAAAAAAGTGTTCTATAGGTAAATATTTTTTTATTAAATCTTTTCAAAGTACTCTCCACCAGCCTCTATACAAAGTTTCATGCGTTTGAACCAGTTTTCAAAACACTTTTTCCAATCCGCCGCAGATACCTCGTTTACAGCCTGCTCAAACATTGACAGCGCATCTTCCGGCGACGAAAATTGTATCCCTTTGAGCAGATTTTTTATTTTCGGGAATAAAAAGAAGTCGCACGGTGCAAGGTCAGGGCTGTAAGGAGGGTGACCTAGGAGTTTAACCGGAGTGCTGTCCAGGAAGTCCCTCGTTTTAAGCGCGGTGTGTGCGGGCGCGTTGTCATGGTGGAGTAGTATCCCGCGGAGCCCTGTGTTTGGTCGCTTGTATAGCTCACTACAGAGAAAACTTCTGCCAAGCATTTGGTAGTGTACCATTCAGCGTTGATGCTTCTTTGATTTCGTAAAGGGATTGATAACATGTAGCCAGACAAATTGAAAAAACTCGCGACCAAAATCTTCCCTCCGCTTCTAGATCGCTTCACTTTAATAGGTGTTGATTCGTTTTGAAACACCCAAACCGTCGACTGGCGTTTTGTTTCTGGATCATACTGATAAATCCACGACTCATCACCTGTAATGATGTCATAAACACGCCGAGACGCGCCTGCTTCAAACTTGTTTATCATTATCACGACACCATTCCACCCGGGCCTGCTTCTGAGCATCGGTGAGATTGTGCGGCACCCAGCGTGAAACTATCCTTCTCACACGAAGATGCACGTGTAGAATCTCGTGAAAGCTTCCCGATCCAATCTGAAGAGTGTGCTGAATCTCTTGATATGTGACTCGTCTATTATCTTGGATTAAATTTTTCACTGTTAGCACGTTTTCTTCCGTAACAGCCGTCAAAGGGCGACCACTTCTTTCTTCATCCTCCAAAGTCAGTCGACCGCACTTGAATTCGTTATACCAACGATACACGGTCGCCTTGGAAGGGCCTTCATCCATGAATGCCATTTGAAGTCTATCGTACGATTCGTCTGGTTTCAGACGACACTTGAAATCGTAGAAAATCATAGCGCGAAAATGTTCCCGACGCAGATCCATTTTTCAATGAGACACAATAATTGAAATTATCTTGCAAAAAATGCAGAGAGAAATTTTGAAATTGGAACGTACTTATTTTTACTCATAAATAATCATATTTTAGAAATAGATTATAACTGACCAGTCTCTCATATATAAAAACTTTTTTTCGCAATACTTTCTGAGTGGCCTGGTATTATGTGTAAAGTAAATCTAAACGAAGCGAGGGCGGGTTGCTACTGTTTCTAGTCACTATCACTACATCTATATATATAAAAATGAAACCCGTTTTCCGTTGTCACGACATAGCATGAAAACGGCTTGACCGATTTGGCAGATTTTTTTTGTAGTTTTCTAATACTCTGTACAAGGATCTTACGGAAAAAAATATTAAGAAAATCTCTCAGATATTTTTTTTCGTGCGGACCGAACGGTTTTAGTCGATACACGACATAACCACTCCCGCTGGCCGGTGGGGGGTATCCGAAGGGATTGATCCTCCCCAAGTGTCCGTTGCCGGGCACCCCGGGTAAGCCCTTGAATTCAATACATGGCGGATCATTTTGACGTAGCGAAGCACGTACCGGGCCGCTAGTATTATAAAACAAAGTCCTTCGCCGCGTCTGTCTGTCTGTTTGCGATAAACTCAAAAAATACTGCACTGATTGTCACCAATTGATAGAGTGGATCTCGAGGAAGGTTTTGGTATATGTATAATTTGTCACATTGGTTAAAATATAATTATATTTGTTGGAGGTGTCGGAAAAAAATAAGCTGTCTGAGAGCTTTATATAGGTGAATCTTATATAGGTTGTGGTGGCGGAATATGGTCCCATGGGTAGCGGGAACGGGATCAGAATTCCAAGCGGCTGAAGTCGCAGGCAATAACTATTCTATACATATTGTAAAGAGGTAAAGTTTGTGATGTTGTGATTTTGTAGGGGGTAATCTCTGGATCTACTGAACTGATGTTGAAAATTCTTTAATCAATAGAAAGCCACATTATTTGTGAGTGTCACACTACTACCCAAAGCGAACCAGTAATCATAAATGTCGACAAATCCGGCTGATTCCCATACATTATATGAAAACGAATGAATTACGGGCGTATATGAGTTGAAGGGGTGCAACAGGGGTTCGAAATACGCCACGGGTGAAACCGGGGAGGGCCAGCTAGTGTTCAATAAATTGCAAATTCCTACAGTATGGCGTATCGTTGTGCGGGTTAATATTAAAGACCAAGTTTAATTCCTGAGACGAGCTCAGCCGAATACAAGGGATTTTCGTATTTGCGATTTTTCTTTTTTGCGATTTTTTCTTTATCTTGCAATGGTTCACCCCAGCACGAATCTATTACCGAAAATAGCAACTCGATAGCTCATCTCCTTCATACCCATAACCGTGACAGAAAATTGGCAACGACGACGTCGACGACAACTCCATTGCAATAGGGCTTTTCTAAAGAAAATCCCTAAAAATCTACGAGGAAGTTTCTTATTATGTTCAGTGGTATTAAACCTTCACTCCAGCAAGTGTATATCTATACAAGCTGTACCCGCGACTCCGCCCTCGTAAAATTCTGAACCCGTTCCCGCTTATATGTTATTCTAGACTATAATCTAATCCTGTACCAAATTTCAGTCAAATCCGTTCAGCCTTTTTATAAAACAAAAAGTAAAGTAAAGTTAAAGTATAACAAATATTCATACATAACATAAACTCACGCCTATATCCCCGAAGGGGTAGGCAGAGGTGCTAGCACCCACATTTCGCCAGTTTATGTTTAGGTCCCAATGTAATAGGTGGCGAGCCTATTCCCATTAACCGGGCACTTATAAACCTGCGATAAATACACACATAACTTCGAAAAGCATCGAAAAGTCATTGGTGTGTGCCATGGGTAAACCCTGGGATCGAACCCGAGACCTCGTCTCAGCAGTCCATTACCCATACCACTAGGCTACCGCGGATCCATATATCCTTGTGAATACACACACTATACATACATGACTGAACTGTTGAATTCATAGTGCTGTGAACTGTGAATCACCGCTATTATCACATGGAACAAATTTAAAAAACCTGTTACTTCTATCAAGTATTAGGTGCCATTTTGCATATTATTTCGAACACGTTTAAATTTTAGAAGTATACCTATACTAAAACTGTTGCAGTGTGCATTCCATTGTCAATATGTAGTAAATTTAGCACGATAACGCTTTGCGTGTGGGTACCTATCGCGGTTATCTATAGGCTGTATAGCGCTGATATCGTAGCTTGTCCTTATGAATACAACGTTTTATATGGTTATAGGATAGCGACGGAAAAATCAATGAGCTGACTGGGTTTTTGCGATAATTGTTGTTCTATTTGTAAACAGTTGTTTTAAAGCCAATTTAAAGAAGTTCTATAGTTTCATTAGAGGATAAAAAGAATTTCGAGGGTATCAAAACATCGTTGGCGATGTCGCCAACGCGTTTAACACCTTGCCATGGAGTTGCATTAGAGAGGCGCTCGTGTATCACGAAGTCCTTTCTACCTTTGCCGCACTGGCTCGTGCTCGATGGCTGATGGGACTTCGGCGAATATTTCCGAAGCCTGACCTCCAAATTAAAGAGTACAACTACAGCTCTGGCGTGACTACTGCCCAACACGAAGAGGCCCGATGAAGGCCCTGAAGGCCAGAGCGGATGCTGCGTACTCCGCAGCGGGTGATGGCTAAGAAAGTCATCAGGGGTACTCTACCAGGGACCTGGAGGCGAGAACTCTTTCGCAACTATATCAGTGGTGAAAGGAGGAGCGGGGACGGGACCCTGAGCCGCGAGAAATCGAGACTGTGAAGTTCCAGCTTCGCCAGGCCATCGTGATGGAGTGGAAGGAACGACTTAGGTGACCCAGCGCGGGGCACGCCGTAGTAGCTGTGATAAGACCCATCATGGTAGACTGGCTAAAGAGGTGACACGGGAGTCTCTTATACCGGCTGATGCAGGTGATCTCTAGGAAGGGTTGCTTCGGCTACCTGTGTCGGATCAGGAAGGAGCCAACGTCTCAGTATATTGTGATGCAAGCGAGGATTCAGTGCTGCACATGCTGATAGAGTGCCCGGCGTGGGAGACCTCTCACTCGGCGTCTTGCTCACGAGGATGGTGCGGAGTGCGAGCGCGTGGGCTACCGCTATCTCCATCTACGAGCAAGTAATGCTCGAGAAGGAGATGGTGGAGCGGGCCCGTAAGAGACTCAGGCCTGTCCCGATCCGCAAAGCCTCCGTCCTCCATGAGCGGAGCTCTGGGGGTGACATGTGGAGCCGCCTTTAACCGCAGCAGAAGCACCGTGGTTCCCAAAACCGAGGGGGCCATCTCGAAACCGGAGATGACCCTGAGTCAGCAGCTGGGGTGCGAGGGAAATGCCTTTTGGGCTACCTTACACCCCCGGCATCTTAAGACCCAAGACGGCTAGCCGATTTAGTCGCTTCGAGTCGGACATAACTGACCCCGCTGGCCGGCTTATCCGAGGGGATTTCCGGACGGAAAAAAGGGTATCAAAACATCGGATTACTTGAGAACTTTCAAGTTATCACATTTGATCTGTAAGTATTAACTTACAAAATAGAACTGAAGTTTTCTTCTATTAAAACCTACAATAATCGAAAACGTTCAAGAAAAATCTACATCGGACGACGATATGGAGATTAGGATTATACTAGTAACCGAAATTCCTAGTATTCTCGTTAACTCCTCTAGCTAAATTGCTTGTGTTCGAAGTCGGTAAACGAGTTTTACGACCACGGTAGCGTAGTAGCCGGGGTTCGAACGAACCATTTGATGGCAAGTCCGATGCTTTAACCTACCGCCGTTTTACCTCATGCACAATTAAAAAAAGAACCTCTAAAATATCATAAAGTTATAAAATTATGATTCTTTGTTCAAAAATGACCTAAAAGCTGAAAGGGAGCTATTTTCTTAGACTCAAGAAGAAAAAGAGAACATCTAGGACGGGACCCCGTCCTAGATGTTCTC
Source organism: Cybosia mesomella (assembly GCA_946251805.1). Classification (NCBI taxonomy): domain Eukaryota; kingdom Metazoa; phylum Arthropoda; class Insecta; order Lepidoptera; family Erebidae; genus Cybosia; species Cybosia mesomella. The sequence goes on along the minus strand of OX276403.1, from coordinate 907,974 downwards.
TTTTTCCGATCTAAAATCTTTAGAAAAAAGTAAGTAAATAGTGTATTTGTGTATCATTTAAAAAATGAAGCCTATAGATACAATTTGTTGATTAGTAATTCTGTCTTTAATAGTTTGATAACTAATCTTAATTTGATAAGATAATATTTGCATTGCCAGATTTTGACAATTTCTAGCTAAGTGTTCGAAGTTAAAATGCAAAAATTCAAAATTTATTTATTTACTGAAAACGTGACAGACGTTGTAATAAAAATATTCATAATGGTCATCATATTGTATCGCCTGTCTGAGAAGGCATTTTAATGTCAATGACAATGAAGTACGTAAAATTATTTTCTACCTCCACAATTTTTTTTTTATATTACAAGAAGATTAAAATTATGATGAAATTAAAATGTGGTTCCTTCGCAACCTCTAAATACGTCATAGATTTTCGTTGGGACATCGTGTAATACACATAGTGGTCGAAGTGACAAAAAGGGCAGGTTTTATGGATTAGGCACGGCAGTCTCCAAGAAGTCTTAGGACTGATAAGATAATGATGAGAAACAAATAAGTATCTATTGTACTTATTTGACAGAAGTAGTGATGGCCAGCCCAAAAGGAATATTGAACAAATATTAATAACAGTTCCAGATCGATATCGCTTCCAACCTATTATTATAACAACAAGGCCTTAATAATAGTTCGGATACACACAGCAACGAAATTAGATAGACAATATTAGTTGATAGAACTATGATTTGCCTTGACAAATAGGTTGGTTTGACCGGGAAAGTATTGCGCACTTATATCGACGCTAAGTAACATCATGCATTCTGCTGTATTGATACGGTCAGTGAGGTCCATTTCTAAATAGGCCACGGAATCCATTTAATCGTCAGGCGGGCGATGTGCTTGTAGTTTACCCAACGAAATCTATTATTAAGCTACAATTTTTTGAAATTTTAAACAAAGACTTGTTTATTTAGGATATCTAGTATTTAATAGGAGGAACAAAAATCTACAATAAGTTCCCGGGGAAGAATACCAAGGCTACTGCACCTCTTGTAATTATCGCTGCACAAATCGACTGAAGGACAGGGCTCTCCTTCCGACAGTATTCATATAGCCTGTTACGATTCACGCCATTATATGAAACCGAAAAATACAGTGAGCAAAATGTAGGTGTCAATACACCTCTGCTTACCCCTTCGGGGATGTTCAAGCCTTCTGTGAATGCGATTTCGGCTGTGCGTTGCGGACCCTACATAGTGATGTTGCGGTACGGCCGTCCATTATCTTCGCCCCGCTCCGAGATAAGTAATTACTCAGGGAATTGGATTTGTCCATTGTTATCTCTGGCTGGTGTTGGTGATTCATTTAATTAAGAGTAGACAGACTTCGTTACTTTCGGCGTTGTGACGTATTATTAAATGTGATTACAATTTGATGGTGTTCAATTGAAGAAATTCATTATTTGCTTGTAATTGTAAATTATAACCGCATATGGTTTGACTATTTCTTAACTGATGTGTTGACTCATTTTACGAAACTTACTTAATAAGTACACTAAATAAGTAGTGTATTGTACAAAAACTAGGCATAGGCTATGCTAGAGAGCAGCGAAGGCGGGTCACTAGTGAGGTATACAAAGATATATCCTATTATTAACCATTAAGAAGATTTAATACATAATAAAGACTACGAACGGTCTTTATAAAATAATTTGCATTGTCCTTATTGGACTTTAAATATAATCGAATCAAAATCTACTTAGCGTTCAGGATTTCGCAGTATTTGTCCTGATTGTTTTCATTTTTTAAACAGATGATGAAGATGAGTTCATCGCAGCTATACATTACGGATCTGTTAAGCTGGTGGCGAAGCTAAATATATTTTATTTCAATAAAGACAAATCAGTAATAGGTATTCTGTACCTATTACTAAAAGCGAGTATCTGTAGTATTTTTTAGTGAATAATGTGTCTAAATATTGTGTTTCGTATATTTAAAATGTAAGTTTTCATTTGTTGTAAGTTACTAATGAGAAGAAAAAAAGACTAATTTATTGCTTAATAAAGTCATCCCGTAAGACAGGTTGTAACAGCAAACGATTCTATGCAACATTATGCGCATACATTTCAGTGTAATAAATGAATTGTAATTATGCAAGCAAGAGACGTGTTCTGTATACTAGCTACAGCAGCAACGGTTAGTGATTTTTCTTTTGCCACGTCAGCTACAAATCAACTTTGATCAATAATCAGTTTATTTCCTAAACATAGGTAGGTAGTATAAAGGTGTAACATTAAAAAAAAATATATGCTCTTCTATACTTCGCCTACAGGCATACGAAAAATACATATGATGGCCATATTAAAAAATAAAAAACAAAGTCAAATAAAGTACCTAAAACGTCAATAAGAATGTCAGTGAATATTAGCGTGTAAAAGATATTTATGTCAAGAGAAAAGTTAAATAAAAAATTAAAATGCAGTTTAAATGTCAAATATTAAAATTACAATAGAAATAAATTAGTAGATGTCAAATTCAAAGGTTGTCATTCAAATATTCATTTAAGAAGAAATATGTATGGTCAATGAGTGAGTCAAACAGGCTACGCTTAAATTCACTGACGTCTGAGCATAACCGAATTCGCCTTGGCAGTTTATTATATAATATTGGCGCCATTGCATAAAGGCTTTTATGAAAAAACGTGGTCCTATTGCTTAATAGATGAAGTTTATCGGAGCGACGTTGACTTTCTATAGTATTAAAAGAGTGCATATTGATAGTCTTACTTAAATCATCACTATCATCTGCCTGCCCTTGTCCCAATTATTTGGGGTCGGCGCAACAAGTCACTCTCCTCCATACATACCTGTTAGATGCCATCTCCTCAGTCACTCCCTTCCTTGCCATATCCTCTTTCACGCATTCCGCCCATCTTTTCTTAGGCCTAACTCTGCCCAAAACGCTCTCTACATTCATGCTTTAAATCTTTTTAACAACATTACTTTGTTTCATTGACAGTTCTTTATGTGGAGTGTGGATTCGGCAATTATTGTTCCGATAGTTGTATCGGTTCACGGACTGATTGCCAAGAGCCTCGATCAAAATCTCAAGAGGCTCGCGTTAGGCAGTTGGGTCAAGGGCTTGATGCAGAAGGCAGTGCTACTCGACAAGGCACGTATTGTGAGATTCCTCTCTCTGGAGCCCTAACCACCGGTAGCTTGGTCCCTGTACCCGATGCCGGTGGGTCACTATTTTTTCTATTTTTAAATATATTTGTTATTTTTTATATAGAATGTATTTAAAAATATAATTAATATGTATTTTAAATTTAATAAAGGAAATATTTTTTATCAATAAAGCCATGCGCATTTGTTTGACTTGGGGTGGGCGGTGTAAGTCCTAAACATTAGGAAAGAAAGTCAACTATTTCTTGTCACATTTTCAGTATGATTTACTTCTGTATGGAGGCACGCAGGAGATTACCGACATATTACGTTAAAAGCAATAATTTCCCCGGGCGAGGAGATTACGACAATAAATTTGCTAGCTCGTAGTAAGAAGTGGCTCAGAAAAAGTATTTAGGTACTAAGCAAGATATATCTGAGTCCGAGATTACCTCCCCCGCTGGCCGTTGTCCGCCTGGAAAAAAGGGACATATCAATGCACTGTTTTTAGATGTTCATTATTTTCGGTGGAACAACTGAAACAGGGTGATAAGGAAAAGACGTTTTATTTTTAAACAATCGCCAACAATAAACGACAGTTCCATTTTTATTTTGTGAATATTCTTTTGGGTGATTTAATATATCTAGCTGTTGCCCGCGGCTCCGCCCGCGTGGAAATCTGATCCTGTTCCTGCAACCCTTGGGAACTTATTTTCGGTGTAAAAAGAATCCTATGTGTTGTTCCGAACTATAATCTATCTCTGTACCTAATTTCAGCCAGATCCGTTCTGCCGTTTTTGCGTGAAAGAGTAACAAATACCTCCTCACAGACTTTCGTTTTTATATTATTACTAGCTTTTGCCCGCGGCTCCGCCCGCGTAGATGTCGGTTATCGCGACAAAACATAGCCTATGTCCTTTCCCAAGATCTAATCTACCCCTGTACCAAATTTCAGCAAAATCGGTTCAGTGGTTTTTGCTTGAAAGCGTAACAAACAAACTTACATTCGCATTTATAATAGTAGGGATTAGGATTTTAATGTGTTTTCTCCCTAGAATTATTTTATGGCGCTTTACAAGATATATTGTCTTTAAAAAAAATGTTATAACAATTTGGATTAAAAATCTCCAAATAGTTACATTATAACTAACTATAACTATAGACGCATAAATACTTGGAATTATAAAGAATCAATTTCAAAATAATGGAACTTCTTGGACTCCAAAGTGTATATTTAGTTACTTACATCAATGTAACTAACAGGAATACACCGTACCCTTACGTTATTTCCATTTAAATCTAAAAAAAGTCTTGTTTCATGAATTCATTTATTATAGTTACATATAAAATGTAGAGTTTATATGTAACTAACAGGAATACACCGTACCCTTACGTTATTTCCATTTAAATCTAAAAAAAGTCTTGTTTCATGAATTCATTTATTATGTAGGTACACTAAAGAGGGGTGTGTGTTGGGTAACCTCCTCGAGTTTCGCTCCGATTCCGATCCCGCTGCGGCGGTCAATGGCTTCCCCTTCACCCCTTCATAGGGTTGGCATTGATCGTCGACCAATACCCAACGTGGCGGGAACACATCGCTCTCCGTACTCCTCTGCTTTCAGAGGAGACAGGATGAGCGATGCTGTTAGTGGTGAGATGGCCCAGGGTCAGCCGGGGTGCGAGGGATATGCTCTATGGGTAACCTTACACCCCGGCGTCTGAAGACCCGAGACGGCGTGCGGTTTTAGTCGGTGCAAGCCCGACATAACCGCCCCCGCTGGCCGGCGGGGGGGTATCCGAAGGGGTTTCCGCACGATATAATAAAACTAATATAATAAAACAACTTATTATGCCCACAAACAACCATGTTGTTGAAGTTTTACAGTAACTTACGGCGAGGTTTGCGAAATCTGTTGCTTACTTTACTCAAACTGAATTAATTTACTGTTCACGTAACTTATCAGAATTTTAATAATTTCAATATTAAAATTAAGCATTTCAATTTAAAAGCGTAGGGCTTTACGAACTCCATGTTATTAACAAAGAATATTTATACCGTGTTATAGAATACACAACTTGCAAATTAATCTTATTTATTATCCGAGTGCGCGTCGGCGACGTGTTGTGATAATGTGCTTAGCAGTCTATGAATTATATTTATTCCTTGTGTGCTGCTCTAGAGACGAAACGAGTGGGCCGTTTTCTATGATTCTTACGTCACTTGATTCTCTCAGTCTTGTGAGTGTGAGTCACTAAAGATATTACAGGCATTCAATTTATTAATACCCATTAAAAATCTAGACCGGCCAAAAAAAACCGACGGGCCTCTTATTAACAACAATATTTATTATATTATTGATAACACGTTATGGAAACTGCTCAGCTATACCGATTTCTTCACGATGTTTCCTTATATTAACGAAAATGATAATTAATTTGTGATACGCGCATGAACTTCGCAACGCCAGAGGTGTGAGATCGGGCATCGAACGGGTCAGAGTAAATTGATTAAACATGACGATAAATAGGGACAAAAAAAAACAATAAAGTAATTTACGTTATTAGTCATAATACTCGTAATGTTGTTACCATTGATAATAATTACTCCACATTCCATTCAATTTAAAAGGAACTGGTACGAGTATTTTTACTCGTAGGTATTATGTTTTTTTTTTTTTTTTGGGGTGTGTGCTGGGTAACCTCCTCGAGTGTCGCTCCGATTCCGATCCCGCTGCAGTCCGGGGGGAACGGAATCGGAGCGGCCGGTACACCCTGGGCGGCGGTCAATGGCTTCCCCTTCACCCCTTCATAGGGTTGGCATTGATCGTCGGCCAATACCCAACGTGGCGGGAACACATCGCTCTCCGTACTCCTCTGCTTTCAGAGGAGACAGGATGAGCGATGCTGTTAGTGGTGAGATGGCCCAGGGTCAGTCGAGGTGCGAGGGATATGCTCTATGGGTAACCTTACACCCCGGCGTCTGAAGACCCGAGACGGCGTGCGGTTTTAGTCGGTGCAAGCCCGACATAACCGCCCCCGCTGGCAGGCGGGGGGGTATCCGAAGGGATTTCCGCACGATAAAAAAAAAAAAAAAAAAAAAAAAAAAAAGGTATTATGTTTTTGTCTCGCTCCGTAAATCACCGTCGATCGTAATGTGCGATTACTTGATTATTGAGGAGAGTGGAATTCAGTTGATGTGTTCTACGAAGTCTCAATATAAGTATACTATGAACGCTCGTAAAGCCAATTGTCTGCAGAAAAGTTTGCTATTAATATATGTGATTGACGTTGGAAATTATAACGCAATATTGCGTTATAATTGCGCGTTGACGAATTGGTTTCAGTCTATATAAGTATTTCATTTTGCTTTTTTGTTACTTGTAATACATTGAACGTGTAGCAATTTCTTTTTCTTTATGGGGGCCAATATTAGATACACGGAATAACCTTAAAGAGTTTGTGAAAACACCTTTCTGCAGTGGGTAAAGCAAGAGGCCAGGGTTTCTTTTTTCAAAAATAGCGTATGAAGGTATTTGCATGGTCGGAGATGAAGTCTCTGGTGTTGCTAGCGTCTATGTTATGTTGTTTATGTTATGTAATCGCTCTCAGGGAAGGGGTGCTTCGGGGATCACCTGCATCGGATCAGGAAGGAGCCAACGCCTGAGTGTCATCACTGCGACGCGAGCGAGGACTCAGGGCTGCACACGCTGGCGGACTGCCCGGCGTGGGAGGCGCCGAGGCGTGACCTCGTGGCAGCCATCGGGGTGGGAGTCCTCTCGCTCGGCAGCATGATTGCGGCAATGGTGCGTAGCGCGAGCGCGTGGGCCGCCGCCGCCTCCTTCTGCGAGCATGTAATGCTCGCGAAGGAGGTGGCGGAGCGCGCCCGGGAGAGACTTAGAACTCTCCCGGTCCGCCGAGCCCGCAACTTGCTCGCCGCGCGTCGCAGGCAACTCAGGCGCCGGAGGTCGCTTAACGACCTCCGTCCTCCATGAGCGCAGGCCTGGGGGTGGCGGGTGAGGCCACCTGTCACCCCAGCAGAAGCAGGCCGGGACGGTAGGGCGACTAGCGCCCCTCCCCCAAACCGGGGCAAGACGGGGACACCGTGGTTCTCAAACCCGAGGGGGCCATCTCGAAACCGGAGATGGCCCAGGGTCAGTCGGGGTGCGCGGGATATGCTCTATGGGCAACCTTACACCCCGGCGTCTGTAGACCCGAGACGGCGTGCGGTTTTAGTCGGTTCAAGCCCGACATAACCGCCCCCGCTGGCACGCGGGGGGGTATCCGAAGGGATTTCCGCACGAAAAAAAAAAAAAAAAAAAAAGGTAGACCGAATACCGAGACTAACGTAGACCGAATAGCTTTATAAAACAACTGCTGTTAGCATTAAATTCTTAAGTAATTAATGAAATATAACAGAATGGCTATAACGACAGTCACTAAACATTTCTCGAGTATTAATCCAGTCTCCTTATTCATTCAATGTTCTGAAAAGGTAAATATTTTCCAGACATTATTACTAAAGCGTAATTACGCCAACTCGAAATTGCTCGTATTTAGAAAGTTTCAATAAAGCCATTTCATCTAAATTTGATTAGTCTGAGCCGTTACGCAACGAAATATTGTTGAATTTTTTTGTCAGAAAAATTGAAAATTAAGTTTAATGAACTTTTATGGAAGAATCTTTTAAATGGGAATATTTATATTAATAAGTATATTTTTTAACAAACGAATCTCAAAGGATTGTGTATAGGTAAAACTCCAGAGAGGGCCATAATAATGAAATTGGATACCTAGTATATTGTATTGCTTGTAGAAATAATATAATTTTGTGTTTTCCGTTCCTTTGGTGTCTGCATATTTTTTTCAGTTGGGTACACACCGTAAAAAAGAGAACAATTTGAATAACTCGGCACCGTTCTCTGATTGCAATTTATATTCATTGTAAGCGTTAATTAACTAGGGAGGTTAATAAAATCCTCCATTACTCTTCATAAAGAGTACACGTACTATATTTGTATCACTGAGCAGTTAAATAATTAACACAGTTTAACTAATTATCACAGTTAACGGGATTAGGAACTGTTATTTTATTAAATCGTATATAAGTATTCACGGCCGCACAGTGACATCACTAACGTACCTTTTTTTGTTTTTTTTTTTCGTGCGGAAATCCCTTCGGATACCCCCCCGCGTGCCAGCGGGGGTGGTTATGTCGGGCTTGAACCGACTAAAACCGCACGCCGTCTCGGGCCATAGACGCCGGGGTGTAAGGTTGCCCATAGAGCATATCCCTCGCACCCCGACTGACCCTGGGCCATCTCCGGTTTCGAGATGGCCCCCTCGGGTTTGGGAACCACGGTGTCCCCGTCTTGCCCCGGTTTGGGGGAGGGGCGCTAGTCGCCCCACCGTCCCGGCCTGCTTCTGCTGGGGTGACAGGTGGCCTCACCCGCCACCCCCAGGCCTGCGCTCATGGAGGACGGAGGTCGTTAAGCGACCTCCGGCGCCTGAGTCGCCTGCGACGCGCGGCGAGCAAATTGCGGGCTCGGCGGTCCGGGAGAGTTCTATATCTCTCCCGGGCGCGCTCCGCCATCTCCTTCGCGAGCATTACATGCTCGCAGAAGGAGGTGGCGGCGGCCCACGCGCTCGCGCTCCGCACCATTGCCGCAATCATGCTGCCGAGCGAGAGGACTCCCACCCCGATGGCTGCCACGAGGTCACGCCGGGCAGATCACTAACGTACCTTTTTTTTTTTTTTTATTTTTTTTATTTCGTGCGGAAATCCCCTCGGATACCCCCCCGCCGGCCAGCGGGGGCGGTTATGTCGGGCTTGAACCGACTAAAATCAGTATGATTCATTCGAATTTTAAACGACATGCAGGCATTTATATTACTACCTACATAGATTAAAAATTATAATAATTAAATAGTAGATAATTACGTAATTACTCTGTTTTATCGATCTAATGATACTTGAAGTCAAAATATTTCCTCTGTATGAAGACTTTTATGTATACTAGCATACTTTATGTATACTACATGGTCTACGACGCTAGGTAGGTACTAATACAGTACAATACAAACGAAACGTCATCGGGTTCAATGTAAATTATAAAATAACATCAAATAAATCGCGATAGAATCCGTTAAAAACTTCCGACAATATCATACTAATAATGACTTATGTATACTCCAATCGCACAGCGCATGTCTACAGATTAATATATTTTTAGAGTGATTAATACCGACGTTATAATTTTAATATCTTATAAACTCACGGTTTTAACTACTCTGTTAAGGTACCACACTTAGTCCACTGTGCTATAGAGCGAACACTATAAAACTGATTTGTATTATCATTTCAATGTCCTCCATAACTACTGTCGGAGAGATTTGATTACAATGCCTGTTTTATTATATCCTCGTCGCATATACCGACGCGGAAATCTGATATCAATTTATAGCCACTTCGATAACAGAAATAAATGCAAGTATAAACAAGTAAATATGCGCGTGGCCTTGGAACTGGTTTTTATTTTTTTACTCGGAACCCTAATTCTTATTCTAATATTAAAGTAGCCAATATTCCACCTTGTAATCTAAGGTATCTGCCAGAGAAAGTCATGTCAAAATCAGCCCGGTCGTTCCGGAGATTACCTTATTCAAACGGACAGACATAGAGACAGATTTTATTTTGTTACATTCATATGCATTTATTGAAAAACTGTTATTATAACGTTATAAACAGACACTTCAATTTTATTTATTTGTATAGATATAATAATTCAATGTGGCGTTCGCCTAAAGTATTTATTAATAAGCACATTTTTTTATTATGCTCATAAAGAATAATTATATCAGTTGTACCAGTTCCTACCTAATATTTAATGCGGGCCACGTATTCTTAAGGTCGAATGCATTATGCCAAGCACAGACATCGCGGCTGCATAATAATTAAAACTGAATCTGATTTATCTCTGGTCCGTGTCTATGAAAGTTTTTAATATAGGGCTTCTCTGACCTAACGTTTAGTATTCATTTCCTCCTAATCAGTCAGTTTTGTGAATAACTTCAACATGAAAAAAATTGTGGGATTAAAGGCGTGATTCTATGTTTGTATCATATGTATGAAAAAATTCAAAATGAGCAATGTGTTTATTATTAAATTATTTATCTATTAGCACTTATTTTTTAATAGTAGTGAATTAAAATTGTGTGTATTTTAGGAGGAATATGAATGTAATTAGGTACATACTTATACATGTAATTCTTTGCTTTTCTTATTATTTAATAAAATACTGATTCCATTATAAAATGCTAACTAGCATCCCCACCCCACCAATAGGAATGGGATAAAAATAATAACCCTTTAGTGCTGAGACAAGCATAAGCATGGCATATTTAATCTCAACGGGGATCAGCTCGAAACTTTAAGTATTTCATTGAATAACTCAATATTTGAGATACAGTTAGCTCTATCCAAGTCAATATTAAGTTTCAAGTTTCAGTGGGAACAGTCCAATCAGCCATGTTGTACTTCGTCAGCGTGTAAACAAATAGTTTGATCGCGAAACGCTAACACGTATAGTTGTGAGAAGTGTACAATGTTATTGTTCGCTTAAGTAATTTAGGTTTTAGTTATGTAAGTGGTGAAGTCAGGCGCGGATCTAGGTGGGGGGAAGGGGAGAAGGACGTTACGGGTTATGTCATGACACCTTCTTTATTATATTTATAAACAAAGGGTTTAATCTACTCGATAGAGGTATCAAACTGTCAGGCATCAAAAGTACATCATCATTTTCAGATTGTGTAAATTAGTTTTGAACAAAGTAATTTCTATTTCTTTATGGGAATGCGGTCAAACTACTTAGTGGGCTTTTAAAACTAAGTTTAAAGTATATAAATTCAGTTTTATGCAGATATTTCAATTAATCAATCAATTAATTAGCCTATTGCAGTCCACTGCTGGACATAGGCCTCTCCCATTGTACGCCATAGCACCCGATCCTCCGTACTGCGCATCCAGTCTATCCCAGCTACCTTTTTCAGGTCGTCCGTCCATCTTGCTGGGGGACGTCCTATTACCTTCCGTTTATCGATTCGTGGTCTCCACTCTAGGACTCGTTTGCTCCATCGGCCATCGGTCCTTCGGCAGATGTGGCCAGCCCATTGCCACTTCAGCTTGCTTATTCTGCGAGCTATGTCGGTGACTTTAGTTCTTTGTCGGATGGCCTCATTTCGAATTTTATCCTTTTAAAATCTGAAAAAGTGCATCTTTTTCTTATTGTATAAAGTCGTGTTAGTGATGAACGGGAGAAACTCAAGAACGGTTGAACCGATTTTCATGATCTTTGATTTCTCCGCCTATACTGTGCCCTTAAGTGGTTTTTTTTTACGGAAATAACTACAGTTACCCCGCCACCGGCCTGCGGATTCGAAACGACCAAAACCCCACGCCGTCTCGGGTCTTTAATCAAAGGAGATATTCAAGAAATAAATTCAGCTGATAAGGTAGCCAACATAACTTAATTCTAAGGCGGAATGAAGTTTGCCTGGTCAGCTGTAACATTAAAGTCTCGTCAGTGCCACGGGTGCCTAATGCGGCCGATCGGTAGAAATATGTGTCATCATGCTCACGCTGGACTCGCATCAATTCGGGCGCATCAGTTGGCGATGCCACGCCCACACAATTAACGTGACGTCATTGGTTTGTTACGATTGTGCTCGGTTTCTGATTGTGTTCATTATAACGCAATTTAAACAATGTTGAGAGGTGAAGTTTGCTTTTCTTTTGGAATATTGACGAGTTGTGATGATTTCTTTTCATTACAAAAATTGACTAACAAACTGTTCATTTTCGATGCACTTTTTTAAGAATATTAGATATCGAGATTATTAGTATTTCTGCTAACTCCTCTATCTGAACTGAATTGTTTATGTTAGGAGTGGGTTAACGTCGGTATTTGCCGGGGTCCGAACCCGCGATCCTTCTGTCGCAAGTCCGGCGCCTTAGCCATTATATACTGCTTGATAACTCTTCAATTGATGGCAGTTACAAAACATTTAAAATATTACCGCCTCCCCCACGGCAAGTGTTATGATGAGCTCTTTCAACTTATCCTATCGTCTCCCTTCCCATCTAGAACAACACGTGCTGGACTGTGTTGTCACCCACAAAGAATGCCGTCTCCAACCAAGTGGTGCAGTACTTCCTTTCATTGTCGCACGATAAAGAACTCGCATGCTCTACCCGTACACGTGTTTCCTTCTTCTTACAATCCAGGGTTCTTTAAGTGGAGCGTGAAAAAGGATCTGGCGAGGCTGTCAAGGTAGGGACTATCTCGGGCCTACAAGGCCCGCGGGGGGGCCTCGTCGATACAGGTAGGTACCCCTCTGCTGTTATCAGAGGGGACACTGCGAATGGCCCAAGGTCAGTCGGAGTGCGAGGGATATGCTCTATGGGTAACCTTACACCCCGGCGTCTGTAGACCCGAGACGGCGTGCGGTTTTAGTCGGTTCAAGCCCGACATAACCGCCCCCGCTGGCCGGCGGGGTATCCGAAGGGATTTCTGCACAAAAAAGAAAAAAAGGGACTATCATTTTAGAATCATCAGCATCTGGAATGGAGGGCCGTTTCTTCTGAATTTCAAGCTAGCTTCTTACCATCCTGCGGGGTCAGTCAATTAACAAACTATAAAAAAATAGAAATTGCTCGATGTTTTTGTGGTTCACTGCTGTTGACCCTGTTTTATAGAAGTCGTAGCAGTGGCAGTGTGGATAGGAGAAAACGCAATTAACAAGAAATTTCTAAAAATTATTGTGAGATGTGTGGAGGAACGTCAATCAGGTACTTTGACAGTTATAGAATGCTTAAAATTACAAACCCAAGAGTATAAATTAGCAACTAGGTCCGTGTGCTATTTTACTGGCGTGAAATTCCACGTCAGCTATCTCCGCGTCGGCAAACGAATTGTGTGTTTGATCGGGGTGCTCTGATCATGTAATACAGTATACCTCCGCACTCGCTTGTAGACCTTGAGCAAACTAATAGTTTCCGATTACGCGGCGATTCTCTAAAATATAACGCTATGATCGTTGAAGTATTCACTACACGATCTATAGAATAAAATAATAGAATTGCCGAAATTTTCTTACAAATTCATGAGTTCGTTATTCCTGTAATTTAATAGCTATTTCCATTATTTATATTTTGTTTGAAAGTTCATTTCAAGATTTTACAACTCTATTAAATTTTGTTTTTATTGGCCGCTTGATAAATTAATTCGATCTTCAAAAACAGTACTTCCTAAGTGCTATCCATTTTGATGATAAATTTCGTATTACTTAACAGCTGTCACTTTTCAAAAATATAATAAAAGTTGCTGTTTGTTAATGTTGTCTCATTCATACACAAAAAAATCATAAAATTTGGATTTGTCATTCCTAAAAAAATGCAAAAATGTTAGTACTGAAAATTGGGTTTCCTCCAATTTCTTCAAGAAAAACGGCAATTTCATATGTAACGACCTAATATATATGCGCATTAAGAAAGAAAGAAAATATGTTCATTAAGTACTCTACATTAAGGTATATGAACATTAGGTGATAGGTGTGCGAGCCTCAATAGGTCGCCATCTCAGCATAAATGCTGCCCATCACAAGCTAAAGATATGATGAGCAGCCCTGATAACTGATTAACTGGGCTAAATTATTTTAAACGTTAAATCATTTATGGCCCAGGGTCAGCCGGGATGCGAGGGAATTACCTTATTGGGCCACTTTACACCCCGGCATTAGAGAGTTATAAGTTCGGATATCCACACTAAAAAAAAACTACATAGTAAAAAAGGATGTCACCTTTACTTTGACGTCCTCTGTGGCGTAGCGGTAGTGCATTCGACTGCTACGTCAGGGGGCGCGGGTTTGATTCCCGCTCAGTGCAAATATTTGTATGCATGAATATGTCTATTTGCATTGGTCTGGGTGTTTCTATGTATAATATGTATGTATTTACAAAAAAAAAGTATTTAAGTATGTTTATCCGCATTTTGGAACCCATAACACAAGCTGGTTAAACTATGCTTACTTTGGGTCTAGAAAGTGCTGTGTAGAATGTCGTAGAATATTTATTTATTATTTATTATTTATTTATTTACTGCTCTACTTGTTTCTCTGCTTATTTCTTCTAAACCACGCAAAGGGTTTTGATATGGTTTTCACTCAGCTTCACCCGGGCACGAATCTCGGTTGCATCCGAAGCTTGCACTTTGGAGCCTGGCGTTCGCTCTCCCCCTCCATGCTTGGTTTATTTCGGCTTTTACGAGAGCGACTGTCGTCTGTGAGCTATGAAAGCACTGAACGATGCTCTAACGAAAAGATTATCATCATCTGAACACCAATACCGGTTGCATTCAAATCTTGCACATTGGGAGCCCGAGGCCGCTCTCCTACCATAATTGCCATATTTGGTTTATTTTGACTTTTACGGGAGTGACTACTGGACCCGTCAAACCCCGAAAGGAAAGCCTGCAACAGAGCCACGTCCGTCAATCAGCAGGTATAGGTGCCTTGGCCCCAAAAGATTGGGCGGAATCCCTAATAGAGCAACTTTCGGCCTAAACTTTCAAATTGTTTATTTCATGTGTACAAAAACTTTCAAATTGTTTATTTCATGTGTACAAAAACTTTCAAATTGTTTATTTCATGTGTACAAAAATAAACTACTTTTATTGTTGCTGACTAACATTTACAATGAGCTTAGGTTATAAAAGAGCTGCAAATTGTATTATTCGGCAGATTAGCAGCCCTTGCGTAAACACATACCCATGTTTGCGGTCAACGCTTTTGTGAAAATTCAACAATAGCAGATAACACGTTATCGTTTGCGCACAGATTAGAGCATATCCGAAACGCGGCGAGGCGGTCACGCGTGTCCTAACCGCGTCTAAAGATGGCTAACTACAGCGTGTCATTCTACAGATTTTACCAAACGCATCAAGTGTACAGGACGAATAATAATAATAATAATATTTATTTATTTGCATGGAATGTAGGTATTACATGAGGTGTTACATTTTAACAATGAGGTTCCTGATACATTCTACCATTTAGGCATACAAATATTAAAAACATGTTAATCATGCACTTAAAACAAAGAATTTAGTCAATACATAGTCAAATAAAGTCCGATTATAAAGTTCAAAGTACAGTCAAAATATAGTTAAATGTCAGTTCAGAATTACAGATATATTATTTGGTTATTTGCATTTAAGTTTGTGTCACAAAAATAAGGTACATTATTCTAGGTTGGTATCAGCTTGTCATCCAAAAAGTCCGATACCGAGTAATAAGTAATAGTAATAGTAACAGAAGTGTACAGGGTCTAAGCCAACCTATCCTGCAAGTCGACGCAGGCTTTGCTCTCAGGGAAAAGCCGACATACCAATGCAAAAGTGGACTTTGGGCTCCAATGTACAAACTTTGGAATTGACTGGGAAATCGCTATGAGGATGATAAGGACGAACAATTGTTTTCCACGTTGCGTGTCGGTCTGTTTCGAAGCCGCGGATCCGAAGCTACGCTGCGGACTTGTCTGCGCTTCCACAGACGATATTCTGTCCACAGTGTGGGCTGATTCACGTCCGTCTGCAGGATCACACACCGTGAAAAGCGGCTTTTGTCCACAAACTAGTGTACAGTCGAACCGAATTGAACAAATATTTGATTTTAATAGCGCTGCGAAACTGTTCAAATAGACTTCCTCGTATCGATGGCAGTATGACGTAGGTATTGCTTCGTATTGCCACACGTTCATTGTTTATTACAGGGCTTGTATCTACTACAAATATTATGTAACTAATTAAGCGTAGCGAGCGAAGCATCTTTGGTTTCAAAGTTGCATTTCAAACAAATGATACTCCTCCGAGACCGTTTGACCGATCTCGACCAAATTTGCCACGGTGATCAAGTAGACATTACTGAGTGTCGTAAGGGTTTGAATGTCCAGATCGGTCTTACCATCGAGGAATAATCACCGAAAAACCAAATCAATGGAAAAAGTCGACCGGTCACGTTGACCCATTGTTGGATAGGCAAATCTCGCTACGCTTAAGTTTGGGTTGATTGCCAAGCTGGCAACCGTCCTAGTATATTTAATTGTATGGGCATGTTGAAATAAAACTATTTCTAACGGATTCTGTCGCGATTTATTTGATGTTATTTCATTAACATTTCATTAACAGTTGCTGAAAAGCAACCGAAACGTCGGGTTCAATGTGAATAATAAAATAACATCAAATAAACCGCGATACATGCCGTTAGAAATAGTATTTCAATGTGTGACATTCGCGTAAACTTCCGACAATATCATGTTACTAAATGGGCAGGAGTTACGGACTGAATTTAGACAGTACAATATATCGACATGTAGCGAACTTCGAAAACACATATATCGACAAGTCATTGCTTCGACAGACAACATACAACATATACCTATACTCTTACTCCTTAATTATAATCTACTTATCATTATTACTATAATTATCACACAACATATATAACCTTATAACTACATATATAAATTACTATAACTATTATTATATATATCATTATTATTATAATTACACACAACATATATAACCTTATAACTACATATATTAAAAACTATAACTATATAAATTACGGCATATTATATATATTACCAGTATATTTACTTTACAAATATTAACGTATTTATGTACTGCTACACCAATCTGTGACTGTCAAGCGACAAATGAGCTACTCATGTACGCTTGGCAGTCAACGTCTTTCTCTTCCTAAATAAATCTTTAACATACCTATCAAAAAAATCAATCAATAAAAAGGATCCTGCTCTCCATGGCAGGAGAACTCCTGAAGAGTCTTGCTAGAATATTGATTCTAGCGGGACTTCACAAAATAAAAAAACATACAACATATACACACCTTGGAATTACCACCACTTTGACAGACGATTATTCGACAGACAATACTTAGACAAGCCACATCTTCGAATGACCACTAGTTTGACAGATTTTTTTAACATTCTACCAAAATAATAATGCTCTGAAATGTATTAAAGAATGTGCCCTAGCTAATTAAATATGTACCCAATCAATTGAAACATCAATTCCGACGACTCTGTTGAGGTTACGGTTCTAACCTAACCTAACCCAATTTACTTATTTTTGGAATATAATTTTAAAAATCTGTCGAAGTAGTGGTCATTCGAAGATGTATCTTGTCTAAGTATTGTCTGTCGAATAATCGTCTGTTGAAGTAGTAGTAATTCGAAGGCGTGTGTTGTCTAATAATTGTCTGTCGAAGCAATGACTTGTCGATTTATGTGTTTTCGAAGTTCGCTACATGTCGAAGTATTGTACTGTCTAAATTCAGTCCGTAAATGGAACCACTTTAATGGATCGCCAGAGGGCACTGACTTAATCAGAAATAAATTGCAAAAAAGTTGAAAGTTAAAAAGTCCATACTGCTTCTAGTTATTGGACCATACTGAGCTACATCAGGTGTGTGTAGGAAGGAGGGTTCAGGGGTGTATGGGGGCTCCACAAAGATATTCGGAGCCCAAGCCAACCTCGCCTGCTAGCCGGTACACCTGCTGATAATCTGATCCTCTGCCTGACGTGTCCTGTCTGTCCCAGCTGCTTATTTCAAGTCGTCAATCCAGGCAGGGGAGTCCCACCTTCCTTTTACCGATTCGCGATCTCCATCTAGGACTTGCTTGCTCCAACGGCCATCGGTCCTTCAGCAGATATTGCCAGACATCTACCACTTCAGCTTTCTTAAAGTTCTTTGTCGAATGACCTATTTATTTATTATCTATGTTTCGTATCATTGTACTTCCGTCTTCAGCGGTTTTCGCTTCAAACTGTACAATGTTATCTGCTCATCCGTCTATAAATATGAAAGAATCGGGCGAAAAAAAGCACCTCCGAATACAATTGAGTTGTCAGATATTCCCCCAACTTACATTATTACCAGCTGTGAAATAGGGACAAAAGAGACAGTCTGATAAATTGATAGCGGTGTCCTTTTCCACTGCGAGGGTGGCGGGAATGCTTGATGCGTTGGGAAGGATTGCGGAGGCTGTTCCGCGGGGTGTGTGCCTTCGATTTGCGATTCGGTTTCTGTGGATTATTCGGTATTGCTGCCTACCTATCTCTTATTCCGCCATGTGTTACTTTTCTCAATATTTTTAGATGGATGTCGGTGGAAGTTA
Organism: Cybosia mesomella; assembly: GCA_946251805.1. Taxonomy (NCBI): domain Eukaryota; kingdom Metazoa; phylum Arthropoda; class Insecta; order Lepidoptera; family Erebidae; genus Cybosia; species Cybosia mesomella. The sequence continues at coordinate 889,564 of OX276403.1, read as the reverse complement.
CTGAAATTGCGATTGAAATGGAAATTGTTTCATCTGTGTATAAAAATATATATTTTTATGAAAGAGTTTAGCTGTGTGTATAAAATATACTCCCATTTTTGTCGTGTTTCCGGTAGAAAAAGAGATGGAAATACATTTTAGTCCTGTCAAACTAGGTAGGTTTTAAAACGGAACCGACAGCAATACTGCGTTTGTATTAGTGGTCGTACCAAGAAGCAAGCAGTATTACAATTGCATAGGGGGGGGGGGGGGGTATCCGAGTGGATTTCCGCACGAAAATAGTAATACTTAGTGTGGTCTGAAATAGAATTTTGTAACGAAAATTGAAAAGGGTATGCTGAGTTGGTTTGGACACGTAGGACGAATGAGTACTGAGCGAATGACACATCAAGTATTTAAGGCACATGTAAGTGGCAGGCAGGCCGGTTCGATCTCGCAGAACATACACTGATCAAAATCATGGTGTATTGAAAAATGGGCAGTTCATAAGCACTCGAAACCGGCGAGCTTACATGAAAAGTTGATGCCAGTAGAGACTCACTAGGAGGCTCGTGAAAGTCCTTAAGTGTGTGAGGACAGAAGCAGATGGCGGGCTGTGAAAAAGGCGTGAGTAGTAGTATGTTGGTATAAACCTAGCCTATTTTATTTCTTATATCTTGTACGATGGACCTTTCGTAAACGAGTCCCACGTGCACTTGAGCGGTCTTTTAAGTTCAACACAATGGGACCATGACACGTGAACCTATATCTAACATTACCCATAGGGCGTCCAATGGGTAGTGGGTTAATAAAACTAAGTGTTAGAGCCTCGTAAATGAAACGATACATTAAGAAACATGCCATAACTATTAGGGAAATTAAACCATAAAACGAACGCTAATGGATGGAAAAGATTTCCTTTGAAATACTGTTTCATTAATTGATGGTATGGTTTATTGCTCAGTGAACCATTCGTGGTCTAACAAGTTTGCTAACACGTCCACTAATATAGAATGAATCTTTGATTAACCTGTTGATCCTCGAAGTTTGAACATGAGACTAGTACGAAAAGTGCTCAGTTGACAGCTTTAAGCTGGCCCCCTATTAGGCACATGGACCTGGTTCCTGAACAAGTGAAGAAAAATGAGTTTTAACACATTTCTCTTGAGTTTCTGAGTTGCTCGTGGTTAAGAGGTAACCGCGTAGGCTACCACATTCCAATGTTAAGCTATACTAACTAGATCAGTCTTAGGATGGGTGACCATTCTCGACATATTAAGATCCTTTCGTGTGTTAGAGTGTATGTTAAGCCGTCGGTCTCGGTTGCATTACGAACATCTGTGGTATTCATTCAATTAATTTGTTTAACAATTAGTATCTTATTTTTTTTTTTTTTTCGTGCGGAAATCCCTTCGGATACCCCCCCGCGTGCCAGCGGGGTTGGTTATGTCGGGCTTGAACCGACTAACAATCAGTATCTAGGTAGCAATTAGTAGTAGGTATGTGTCTAGGTGGCTCAGTAGGCAGAGCACTTCCCCTGTAAGGTACTGGTCGCGTGTTCAAGTCCCGTTCTAGATGTTCTCTTTTACCGATCATCCATTCGGCGATCAGGCATTCCTTACGGGTAGTTGGAGCCGTAAAAAGTTCGGAAACCTGGTCTAACTACAGAACGCCCAATTTTATCAATCTCTTTATTTCGTCCTACGTAACAAGGGGTATGGCGCTCATTAGGGGAGACCTATGTCCAGCAGTGGACTAGAATAGGTGGATGATGATGATGATGATGATGATGAACAAGGGGTGAACCTATTTATATTTTACCCAGACCACTGAGACCGAGTCTGAATATATATACAGTCGGATATAGAACAGCAAACAATACTTGATATATATATGTGTAAAAATGCAGGTCTGCATTCGGGGATATTCGTGTGTATCTTTTAAGATCATTAATGAAATTCTGCTTTTAATCTCTTTTTTTTATATATAGGACACGTCAATTTAACTTCACCGCGCCTGATGGTAAGCTGAAGGCAAAGTCTCAGGATAGAGGGTCACCATTACATACACGTACCATGTTAACAATGGTGGCACTCAGCTTGACGGCCTCATCAGAAGAGGATTGTCGTCGCAGCACCGCGTGACACCCACCGGTCCCACCAGTGCTGCGACCACAATCCCCCTGCCCGGTCTAAACCGCTCTATTTTGCCTCTTGTCTGGCATTCCAATCCAGAACATGAGGGTTTATATAAATAATGTTGTAATACTATAACTGGCGTACATATTGTTTACTATCTAGCTCAAGGACGTCCAGATTATGGCGTGGAGAGAAAGTGGACCAGTCTTTGTGGTTTGGCGTTTTGCCACAAAAATGCACTTCTGGGTTCAGGATACTTAAACCTTGGCTTATATTCAGATATTAAATAATGGATGCCAGTTGTTTTAGTATGAATAATACTGGGCAATAGCTCTATTTTTAACATGCTTTGATGAATTGGCAAGATTATAAGGCAAAGTGGACGTAAAATTTATGACATTCCAATATGGTAAACTAGTGTGGACGTTAAGTGGGGCAAACCGCAAGCACCCATAACGAACTTTTAAATAAAATTGTCGTATTGATCTGCAACTTTGTATATTTGTGACATCCAGATGACAATACGAGTTTTCATTTGGCACCATCGAGCTCGAACAACTCGAATTATTTGGTTGTATTCCCACATTCCATTTTTTTTGCTTCATTTGCAACCGAACTAATACCTTCAGTTCACTAGGATCTACCGTCACGATCCAGCAATAGAGTAACATCACTCTGGTGTACGCTGTGATCCACCGATCTTCTAGTGAATCCTGTAACACTTACAACTGTATCAGAATCCACCATCAGCTCCAATAGTGGATTGAATAGCACTTAAGGATTTTGGTAAGATCGTCCACTGAAGCCGATATTACTTCATTGTCTATTTCGATCACCTAGGAAAATGTGTAGCATGTAGCATCGGGGGGTAGAAGAGAACTTAACATTGAGTTAATACGAGGGTCAAACTGAAAGTTCTTAGAACTGGCCACTTATAAACAATATAATAAAAAAATAATTCTAAAATTTGAAAATAGAACTCTTTGCCAATATTACTGAGTATATATTTCATTCATTTATCATTTGTTTTACGATTTGGCGGCAAATTGAAAATTGTCTGTGTCACGTTAACATGAATTTAACACGAGAAAATTTTCGTGCAATGATTTTTTATGACTTTCGATGTCATTTAAGTCAACAAGAAAGTTATGATAGACTACGATTGGCCTTTCACGATGAAGCCCCATCTCGTGCGACTGTTTACAACTGGTTTAATGAGTTTAAACGTGGTCGCACTAATCTCACTGATGATTTACGTGAGGGACGGCCTTCTACGGCGACGACTGAAAATAACATCTGTGTTGTGCGGCGTATGATAGAGACTGACAAAAGAGTGACCTATCAGCAGATTCGGACAAGCTTAGGCATCGGTATGAGTCAAGTGCACAAAATCCTCCACGAACATTTAGCGGTCAGGAAGCTTTGCGCCCGGTGGATACCTCATAATTTGACTGAGGCTCAAAAACTCCATCGTGTGGATTGGTGCCGTAAAATGATTGAAAGATTTAACGGAGGTGACTCTAATGCTGTGTTCGACATACTAACAGGTGACGAAAGCTGGATTTACTGTTATGATCCTGAAACCAAAAGACAATCTGCTCAGTGGGTGTTTCCTTTCGAGGAGTTGCCAACTAAAGTGAAGAGAGATCGAAGTGCGGGAAAAAAAATGGTGGCCTCGTTCTTTGGAAGGATAGGTCATTTCGTAACAATTGTGTTAGAGGATCAAAAAACAGTTTCTGCAGAATGGTACACTACCAATTGTTTGCCACTTGTCTTGGAAAAAGTTCGAGAGAAACGACCTCGCAGTAGGATCCTCCTTCACCACGACAACGCCTCGTCGCACACCGCCAAGCGAACGATCGACTATTTGGCGACATCAAACGTTGAATTACTGGGTCACCCGCCGTATAGCCCCGACCTCGCGCCTTGTGATTTTTATTTATTTCCAAAAATTAAAGAAAAACTTAAAGGAAAGCGGTTTATGAATGCTGAAGAAGCGGTGGCTGCGTATCGCGATGCCATTGAAGAGACCCCTAAGGACGAGTGGGCAAAGTGCTTTTCCCAGTGGTTCCATCGCATGCAGCGGTGTATTGACGTGAATGGACAATATTTTGAAAAGATATAATAAAACTAATAACTGGCTAATGTAATCAGTTTTTGATTTTCTAAGAACTTTCAGTTTGACCCTCGTATCGTCTTTCTTGGTACCTAAATATTCTTTTATGTATCAAAAAAATTGTGTAAGTACAATAAAGAATATTAATATGAATAAGTTTCATTTGTACCTGAAATCTGACTATTACGACCTACGGCAGGCTACGCAAAGAAATGAAGCCGTAGGTAGATACGTTTAGCTCCTTCACTCTAGGAATAGTGCCAAGTATCAAGTGTAAGATCTAGAATATTATTGCCATAGGGTAAGTAGGTTTATATTATTTGGCAGTTTAATGTCCGGGCAGCTCTCCAAGTTGCAGACGCATAACAAATTGGACTGAGAGAAATGTATCTATTGCTACTGCGTTATTATAATAATGTCTTTTGATAAAGGCGTTTACTGTAAGACGTGCTGCATTTATTTCTAATTAACTTTAACGCGTTGCAAGAGGATTCAATTTCCCCTGCGACTCGTTGTATTTTCATTGGTTTTTGCTGTTTATCTTGTAGTCACAGCATTGGGACAAGATGGGATTAACACTAAGAAATCAAGTGCACTAACTTAAGAAACTTCTTAGTACCTCCTTGTCGAATCCAAATCTCAACTTTACTTTTCAAGTGTGCAGATTCTCCGGGACAATCCAACTCTGTAAGTGACCGTAATCTAAATACTACAAATATTCATGAGCATTGCTCTTTCCTTCATTAAGAGAGGTAGTCAGGGCAAAAAATACGAGTAGCTGATGTCAAAGCGTCTGGAGTAAATTGTAAGGGCCCTTAACAAGAGTATCGGCCCCATTGCTTTACACTTGTGGCTCTGATGACGTTTCAAAGGCTGCCGCCGTCGTTTTGAATGCAAAATGAAGTAAGCCCGCGGGTGAACAAATTTACGTTGGCGTTTTTGTGTACGAATAGTTTACTATTTATTCCGAATATATGTAGACAGAGAGGTAAAGGATAGATATAGTCTCTGTCTACTCAAGTAAAAAGCTATGGCGAATTGAAACATATTATGAAAACAGTTTTCTTGTAACCTAGAAAATAATTATTTGCGTTAGTCTCGCTGTGAAGCCATTCAAACTGTTCGTGAAGGTGAATATACTTCATCAACCCTCACTTTTCTAATCCCCTACGATATCTGCCTCGGCAGCGTATTGGTATGCAGACTGCAATGTGCATACAGTCTCGGATTCGATCCCTGTAGATTTTGTATTTTCAGTTCGGTTTTTCAATGAGGACTTCACGTAGCAATAGTTTTTTTTTTGTATTTGGTCCGACAATTTGACTGACGGGGTGTAGTGGATAGTAATCTAAGGCGAAGACCGTCGCGGGGTCTTTAATCTGGGAGTGAAAAAGCAGGCCACGAGATTATTGAAAAATGGAAAAGTATCTCAATAACGGCAATTGACTCACCCCGTGTTATGTGCAGCCGTAAAAATAATTAGCAGAATGTAGATGTGCGATCACGTAGTCTAACCCCTTCGGGGATGTGCAGGCGGCAGTTCTAGACGCCTTTGTCAATGACATGACAATTAATTACCCCTCTAATTAAGGAGCTTCTGTGCTATTCATTAATTTGGTTACTAGTGACAGCATGGGTAAGTACTTGAGTTTCGTTTAAGAAAATGTTTATAAACAATACCACAGGATATAAAATTAAAAGTGGCACTTCCCAACACTAAACCGAACTTCTCAAAATACTGCCTAGCAGACACGAGGTTTTGTTTAGAAAATATAAACAATAGGTTAGGTGAATAAATATGGCATAATCAAATATGTAGTATTATCGAAAGCATGATATTATGATTTTCTTTAAAGAAAAAAAAAACACGATTTATTTAAAAATACATTATTAATTTAATTCTCAAAATTAAAAAAGATTTTTCCGTGGGGAAATCCCTTCGGATACCCCCCCGCCGGCCAGCAGGGCGGTTATGTCGGGCTTGAACCGACTCGGAGACCGCACGCCGTCTCGGGTCTTAAAGCGCCGGGGTGTAAGGTTCCTCATAGAGCATATCCCTCGTAAAAAAGGTAATCGCTGTGCCGAGTGGGAAGATAGCCCCACAGTAACGAGCGCGTAAAGGCGTTTCTCATTAAATAGCTTACTTAAGCAAGTAATATTAAACCATTAATTATACAATCTTCCGTTACCTAGCTAGCTGCTAGCTGATTAGTAGGTACTTTGCGTAGATATACAAGAATGCTATACGTGCAGCGCTACTGAAGTTTCCACGATGCATGCATGACTAATGGCTGGTAAAACAGAGCTTCTCATAGATGGCTGTACACATTAGGCCAAGGTGCCTGTCAGCATGTAGGGCCAATGTGAGAGGTAGCTAGCCTGACGTATAATGCTAATTGGAGACCTGTACAATGGGTCAGTCAATCAAATAGAGTCCAATTTTGTACACATTAGAGAATCGTTACAAATACATACATGTACTTACGCCTGTCTTCCCTCCAGGGTAGGCAGAGGCAACAGCCCACCATCTGTTTTTGTCTTTCAGACTTCACGACCTTTCTCTATTACTCTTCATACTCTGTGTCTGACGCCTGAGTCCGTGTTACCGGGAAACTATTAACTTTTTTTTTTTTTTTTATCGTGCGGAAATCCCTTCGGATATCCCCCCGCCTGCCAGCGGGGGCGGTTATGTCGGGCTTGCACCGACTAAAACCGCACGCCGTCTCGGGTCTTCAGACGCCGGGGTGTAAGGTTACCCATAGAGCATATCCCTCGCACCCCGGCTGACCCTGGGCCATCTCACCACCAACAGCATCGCCCATCCTGTCCCCTCTGAAACTATTACCTGGGAATCTTCAAATTTCAAGTGAATATGTTACTCCTAGGCATACGTGTTGCATCGTAAACCACATCATCACTTATCAGCAGGTGTGGTAGTGGTCAAATCAAACGTCAGCCTATTAACGATAAAAATGCATCAATGTATAATGATTAATACAAATCTTTAGGCTTTCACGGCCGGTGTTGCATGTAGTATATACTGCTTCCGGGCTGTTTGGCCGTGGTCCATATGAAACTTGTGTTCCAAACGTTTCGTCGATCACTGCGGTCGATATCTGTTGACCTGTACCACTGAAGATGTCGACTGCAGTGATCGACGAAACGTTTGGAACACAAGTTTGATATGGACTATGACCAAACAGCCCGGAAGCACTATATTCTTAATGATTAATACACTAATATGTAAACGGTGAACTATGAAATCTAATTTTTTGGCTTAACATGCTGGGGCAAACACCATGGCCCAATGTGTACAGCCACTTTAACCATCGCGTGTTGCGACGCATTGCCCCATTTGGCTTATGTTAATAAACCTTTAGATTGTGAAGCAGAATGCACAGGTTTATGCAGCGTGTTGCGCTTTAATCTATGATTAAGAGCAGCCAGTTGAAGCTTTATTTCCAAGTATCTAGTTTTCTTTGATGAAATTTCTGAACGTGTTTCAGACTCTGTATGAAGGAGTGCTTTCACCGGGAACAATACCTATTGATTATTTTTTAACTACTGCTGAAGCAGGCACGACGAATACAAGTTCATTTACGAGCCATAAATTGATCTCAGTTTTCGATACCACCAAGGTCATAACGAGTTTTTTTTTATGGCGTTTTGCAGTTATGGCGTGGGCCTAATGACATTAAGAGAAATTTGATGACTGTTTATTTCACCGATGACGTACCTTTTAATCTTCTATTTACCCTCCCGACTCCTGTCAGCCTTATTCCTAAGATATATGTAAACTGCCAGAATTCAATTGAGTCAGAATAGTTGGTTTTCACTGCTCACTGAGAAATAATAGCGTTACTAAGAAAAATATTGTCGTAGTAATAATTAAATAGAACTCTCATAAGATTGAGGAGCTGAACTAATTCACTCGAAGAACTAAATCTCGAACCACGCGACGTCTCGCAATCCCATTCATCATTAAACAACCGCATTCAACCTTTATTCCTTTTGTCGTCCCAAATTCCACTGAATCTATGAGCAGAGATTTGACATTTATCTTCACGCGCTCATTTTTTTCTAGCTATCCGACTTATCTCGAGTTTGAATAATGTTCAACGAGGCGTTTCGAACCGAAACTTGTGCCACATATTTAAAAAAAATAAGCAGGAATTTCCGCACGAAAAAAAAAGGTACCAAATTATTTGGTCAATTAAGAATCGATATTTAAATTATCCAGTATCGATTTGCAACTACGCTTGGAAAAGCATATTAGACATCGTGCTTCTTAAAAAAGGGAGGTCTACCAAGTTTTCTGATTAACTTAGGTATAATCGAAATTTATAATAATTTAAATATTTAGTGTTCGTTTTCAACTACAGTTGCGATAAACTTCGTAGGCGTCATGCCTTTAAATAGAAGATATAAAGAATAATTCAGTGTGGCTGCATATTTGAGGTTTTTATTTTTGAAATCACTTGAGTGCTGTTTGGTTTTACTCTACTGTTGCGAAAGTCATCCCCCTGCCCATGAATGAAAGTGTATTGCTGATGATATCATGGCAAGTGAAGGAGCGTCTGAAAAAATAAAAGACAACTGAGTTTGTTTCCGAGAGGCTTTCATCATACATAACTTCACGCCTGTATCCCCGAAGGGGTAGGCAGAGGTGTATTACACACCCACGATTCACCAGTTATGTTTAGGTCCCAATTTAATAGGGGGCGAGCCTATTGCCATCTACCGGACACATTACTAAGTGAGCGATAATTAACATTTTTTTTCTTTTCTCTTATTTCAGTCTCAAGTGAATAGGTCCCTTCCGAGAAACAATCGTGTTTTATCTTAGAGTGTATCATCTCTTATCAGCAAGTGAGATAGAGGTCAAACGTGAGACCTATCGCTGATAAACATAGCACTCTTTATTATACTAGTGCCTAAGAAAGTATTTCGACCTGACCTACCGCAACAGATACTTTATTAAATCAATAGTGAGTAGATGCCGTTTTGGCAATGCCGCCGCGTTGATGGTCGACTGTTGGCAGAGTATCAACCGTGCTGGTGACCTGGCCTTCACCCGCAGCCATTTATATGAGACTCGGGTCGCTTGCAGGCCGGGGATGAAACAGCTGGAAAATATTAAATGTTGAAACGGAAGGGTAATAATAACGTGTACGCAGACTTAAACTAATCAAAGCTGTTTATTAAAAGGTATTAATATTTATAAGTAACTAGCCGTTTTGAGAATTCTGATCCCGTTCCCGCTACCCATGGAAACCTATTCCCGGGATGAAAAGTAGCCTATGTGTTATTCCGGACTTAAGTCTTTCCCTGTACCAAATTTCAGCCCGATCCGTTCAGCCGTTTTTGCGTGAAAGAGCAACATACATACATACATACTCACAAACTTTCGCGTTTATAATATTAGTAGGATAAACATTTCCATCATACATTACATATGTGTAACTCTAGCGGTTTTGGCAGCGCACGCCAGAATAGCTTATAGCACTTATCGTCATATTTTGGACAAATCACACAATATCTTTGTAAATAGTAGCCTTTTTAGGGTTCCGTTGCCAAATAGCAAAAAAGGGAACCCTTATAGATTTGTCATGTCTGTCTGTCTGTCCGTCCGTATGTCACAGCCACTTTTTTTCCGCAGCTATAAGAACTAGGCTGTTGAAACTTGGTAAGTAGATGTATTCTGTAAACCGCATTAAGATTTTCACACAAAAATAGAAAAAAAAACAATAAATTTTGAGGGGTCCCCGGGATACTTAGAACTGAAACTCAAATTTTTTTTTTCATGAAACCCATACGTGTCTGGTATCTATGGATAGGTCTTCAAAAATGATATTGAGGTTTCTAAAATCATTTTTTTCTGTCAGCGCGAGAGACCTCCAAAGTGGTAAATGTGTGTGTAAAATTGTAATTGATATATTATTGTTGAGTTTACTATCATGATAACATTCATCTCCGTTAACATTATTGTAGGTATATCACGAAACCACTGTCATACTGAATTTCGATGCTTAAAATAGCGATGAACTGTAGCCCTAAAGTACCGAAACGCGACTCACGGTAGTGCGAAAGTGCGCCACATCGAGTCGCGTTTCGGTACTTTAGGGCTACAGTTCATCGCTATTTTGAACTTCGAAATTCAGTATGACATTCCGTTAAAAGTCCACAGAACATATTTTTTTGTAAATGTATGACAGTCTCACAAGACGTGAAAGTTAAGTTAGAATAAGTAATATATTCCCTCAGTTTTATTCATAAAAAGTTATGGGAGGTTTATAAGACTGCTATAAGGTGATCGTCGAAAATTTGTATTCATAACAGCATTTTAGCACTAATATGCTCTATAAACTCTCGATAAACTTCATATAACTTATAGAAGGCAGGAACCTACTATAGCCGTGCCATAAAGCAATATTAGGAGAAAAGATGGCCGACCTGCGCAACAGCTGATGTGTTTGACAGCTCTGATTAGCATCGTTAGATACTTTGTTCGCATTAGTTTGGTGAATTATTGAATATATCTCTAATATCTCTGATTTGTTTCCAGACAATCACAAGCCTTTATTATTATTATTATTATTACTTATCTAGATTGTTACTTTGTGGAGTTTGTGGTAAATTTATTGCGGCAGAGTGTTTATCAGTGTCTAGTGCCTAGATGTACTTGAAGCTATTGAAAATATTAGGAATCCGCGACCAAAAGTTTATCGACTATAAATTTATTAGGGAGCCATGAACTTATGTCTTCACTGTCTATTTTGGTAGGAGGTGGTGGACCACCACCCGTTTTAATTGGGCAAGGGTGCGTGGGGCCCCAAGCCCCAACACATTTTCGTCTATTAATCTCTTATAGCGACACTATAGTTATCGAAGGCTTATAGAACAGTTATGAATACAATATTTTAAAATACGTATGATAGCGTTATGAGACGTTTTAACTAAATTACGCTATAAACCTTCGATAAGCATTTTTTATGAATAAGACTACCTATTTATAGTATGAGTACCTCATCAAATAATATACTCGTACGTAATGATATATATATATGTATTTATTCGTCAAGATTCTTTGGCCTCTTTGAAAATGAGAATAGCATCTGTAACGGACTGCAAATTGTAACTCTTGTTTTTTAATAATGAAATTTTATCATAGTTTTGTTATTAGTATAATATAACATTACATAACATAACACAACCATTACATTGTATGCTGTGTTTACATCTAGTAAAATATAATCACGCAATGACTTATTGGTAACAATTCAGTGTATGTATTCAGCTTTGTGAAACAAAAAAAAGTATATTTAATTGTAAATTAAGTATATTTAAGTAATAGAATTTAAATGAACAAACAATTACAATAAAAAATAATAAAAATCAATGAAAACATAAAACTTACACAAAACAATAACAATTTATTACTAACTCGTTAGTGGTGCTAATATATTTGGCGCGCAAGTGTAATGGGAGCTAACGTGATTACGTGACGCAGACTGACATTGCAAGTTGCAAAGGTCGACTGATCAGCAAATGACGCGTGCCCTTGCGCCCGCGCACTGGTTTAGTGTAATCTGTGATTGCTTGTCTGGTGCGCCTCCGCCGTCGCGCCCCGCGCTTACCGCCAAAGAGACTCAAAATACCCATACTGCGCATCTAGAGTACAATGTCATGATTGTTGGCGCGCCCTATACTACTATACAGGCTGCATGCAACAAATAATTTAGTAACGCGAAATAGCACAACCTGACTACTAACTTTTTGTACCTGTCCTACAGGTAGCATTACCAAAAGCCTATACCTTTTTCTTTTTCGTGCGGAAATCCCTTCGGATACTCCCCCCCCACTGACTATCGGGGGCGGTCATCTCGGGTTTATGGCATATGCTCTATGGGCTACGGTTGCCCATAGAGCATATCCCTCGCAGCCCGACTGACCCTGGGCCATCTCCGGTTTCGAGATGGCCCCCTCGGGTTTGGCCTATACTTTTGCAGTACTTATTGCAGTGTGTTTGGGCCTTGTGAACATACGGATCACTGGATGCCAGACACTCGACAGTTGAAACCCATCCTCCCGGTTGAAGTTCTTGTACTTTTTAATTTCAATTGCTTTTTTCACCATTCTGGGTATGTAGTGGCGTTCTGTCGAGAGAATCTGAGGGTTATGTAAGTCAATCCAGTGATTCGTCCCCTCCTCCAAAAGATGTTGAGCGATAGCCGATTTCTGTGGCTCGTTGTTTTTGACCGCCCTGATGTGCTCCTTGATCCGGCTTGAGACAGTACGTTTGGTCTGGCCTATATAGGAGCTCCCACAGCTGCAGTCAACTTTATAAATTATATAAACTTAAAGACCATGTCAATCTAAAATCATATATAGTTACAAATAATGCACTAAATCCAAACGTATAACCACAGAGGAAAAACCCACTTGACTGCAGTATTACGATTACGACATTATTACATTGTACCGGAGTGATAACAGCTATCTGCGTCTAGTTCCGGCTACAAGTTTACATATTGTGTTTTGAAATTACGTCTGCTAAATTAATCTCGCCAATACTGGTTCATTGGACTCTGTGGGCTTGGGCATAGAGATATCAATCGTCAATTTGTTAGTGTACAGCAACTTATGTCGCTGACTGTACCTACCTGTGTTTTATAAAAACAAAAGACGTTTTAAAAACTTCCCCTTTTTAGGGTTCCGTTGCCAAATGGCAAAAAACGGAAACCTTATAGATTCGTCATGTCTGTCTATGTCCGTGCGTATGTCACAACTACTTTTTTCCGAAACTATAAGAGCTATACCTTTTTTTTTTTTTATTATTTTTTTTTTTTTAATTTTTTTTTTTATACCTACTGTTGAAACTTGGTAAGTAGATGTATTACGTGAACCGCATTTAGATTTTCACACAAAAATAGAAAAAATCAAGAAATTTTGGGTTTCAGTTCTAAGTATGGGGACTTAGAACTGAAACCCAAAACAATTTTATCATCGGACCCATACGTGTGGGGTATTTAATATAGTATTAAATGAAATGAAAAATGAAAATGAATAAATTAAATGATATTGAGGTTTCTAATAAATTTTTTTCTAAACTGAATAGTTTACGCGAGAGTCACTTCCAAAGTGGTAACTTCTAAAACCCCCCCCTGTAACTTCTAAAATAATTGTTTAATCGTTAGTTAATCTACGCATCACTAGATGGCGCTTGGTGCACCTTATTTTGAATCGCGCTGTTAAGGTCGGCCGCAAGTAATATATAAAGTCATATATTATTAGTTAGGAAACTCGTCACTAGATGGCGCTAAATGCACCTTATTCTAAATGGCAATGTTAAGATCGGCCGCAAGTAATATATAAGGTTATTTTTCAAATTAAATTTTTGTACTCGCTCGCTTGTAATGGTTGTTTTATTTCAACACGGTTCATTTTAAAGGCGATTTTGAAGGATACTTCCTTACAAGAATGATAAAACTAAAAAAAAAATATAATGTACATTACCATGTAATCTTCCACATAAAATTGGTTTGAACGAGATCTAGTAAGTAGATTTTTTTAATACGTCATAAATCGTAAACAGCAATTTACCTTTCATTCAGTCAACTCAAATATAAAAATTTTACTTGCTTCTACGGAACCCTTCATGGGCGAGTCCGACTCGCACTTGGCCGGTTTTTTACTTATATAAAACGTAAAAAAACAAAGAAAAGATACAGGCGAATATAGAACCTCCTCCTTTTTGAATTCGCTTAATAAATACAATGCCTCACCTTAGAGAGTCAGCAAACAAATCGCCTAACAAAATTCAAATAGTGTTTAAGAAAAAAGGAATCTACATATTACATCGCTCCGCAAAAACTGAATCAGATACAAATTGCTCTTTGAAAAGGAAGCGGATAGATTTTACAGTCAGATTGCTTAGAAGCTATCTGAAAAGGTTTATCCTGCATATAAAACCAGTGAGTCGGAGAGATTAAATCGATTCTTAGTCAACATCTCACGGCCCGATTCTCATTGCTCACTTATCGATGCTATTATCACATCGATCAACGTCCTTTTCAGTTGAAAATGAAAGTTAAGTGACCTAATTACCATATAGATTTTAGAGACTGTCTTGAAACTCTAATGAAGAGGCGCTCATTAGCTTTGTAGAAAGATGAGAAACTCACAAATCGTACGAAATGCAGGATATACTTTAAGTCGATAATATATGTGAGGGTGCTACTGTGCACTTTCATACTACTGCTGTTTTCTGTAGGGCAGAAGTACAGCACAGAAGTTGCTTAGCACTAGAATATTTACAAAACAATTTATATAGGAATACATTTAGGTACTTATAAACAATTGGTGTATGAGTAGGGGAAGGTCGGGTAGCCACGGACACATAAGTAAAACGCTAAAATAAAAAGAAATCAACAGAATTAGACTTTAATTTTGAACGTTAACAATAATTCTAACATATTAAAAGCATAATAAAACAGTCGGATAATTTCTCAAACTTAGCCGGCCACACATTAAATCAACGTCACGATTAACCTTTCATTTTTGCCTAAAAAATTTTTGGCGGCTAGCTCCGGCCACACATTAATGATGACCAAGTCTTTCTTTTGACCCGACCTTCCCCTAGTTTTATAATCCCCAGAAGACAATGTTAATATATTTCATGTTTTGTTTTATTAATTGATGAAAGTTTAAGAACTAAGGTGATTAATAAATTAAAATTTGTTAAGCTACTTTTATCAATTACTGTACCTTCTCATATGATATACAAGAGGATCTGTGTGTGAATATAATTTGAAACGCGATTAGCTATTCTACTAAAGGAAATCAACTGGCTATAAAAATCTCCTAGAATTTCTAAAAATATTCCTAAAAATATCCATTTGCCTACCTTTGTATCTTCTCTTAACATCGTAGCAAAGATTAAAGTAATAAGTACTAGATACATTGTAGTACCTAACTACGCACTCAATGTGAACGTACGCGTCAAATCCTAGTATTGCAACTAAATAAAAAAAACTAAACAAAAACTTGGCAAGTTACACGACAGATAACAAGCACGGAACTGCTAAGGAACGATGTAAATATGGCTGTCCTTGACACGACACCGTTGGAATATCTCCAAGTGACATTTTACGAAACCATAGATTACACTTTCAGTGGTTTTTTGTCAAGGTCTTGGCCAGCCAATGACCTGTCATAGACAATGCACGGTGGGGTTTTAATTTACTTGTGGCTTAGGAGCAATAGTCGGTTCTTACCCACTGTGATGTTTGTTATGTCTTTATGGAGTTATGGTTATATTCTGTCGAATCTGATCTTAAGTACCTACGTATTGGGAACGTATGCTATAATCTAAAAAATAATCAGTGTCACACTTGAATTATTATTATTGTCGGTAGTTTACGTGGACACACACACACACAGACATACAGTGAAATAAAAATTATTATTATTGTCGGTAGTTTACGTGGACACACACACACACACACAGACATACAGTGAAATAAAAATTATTATTATTGTCGGTAGTTTACGTGGACACACACACACACACACACACACAGACATACAGTGAAATAAAAATTATTATTATTGTCGGTAGTTTACGTGGACACACACACACACACACACACACAGACATACAGTGAAATAAAAATTATTATTATTGTCGGTAGTTTACGTGGACACACACACACACACAGACATACAGTGAAATAAAACTATTTGTAACGGATTATGTCACGGTATCAGGTCTCGGTAAGACCATGGCTGTTGAAAAGCAACCAAAACGTCGGGATCAGTGTAAATAATGAAATAACACAAAATAAATAGCGATATAATCCATTAAAAATAGTTCAAACTTCATAATGTTCGAGGGCTTACCCGGGGTGCCCGGCAATGGACACTTGGGCAGGACACTGTGCGGTTTTAGTCGGTTCATGCACGACATAACCGGCCCCGCTGGCCGGCGGGGGGGTGGTTATCTCGCCTCCGAATGATTTATAGTGAATACTTTAATCTCATTTAATGTTTTGATACCCTGAAACGAAAGACCAACCGTGATTTTGACCGTCTTCCGAAGGGATTTCCGGACGTAATAAAAAAAAAGACTTCATATTGTAGCTTTCGATTCTTTTTTCGCTTACTGCTTACCAAATTAACCAGTGTCTGATTTATTTCTCGTTAGAAAAAGTACCTCAGGGGAAATCCCATGTAAATATACGTAAAAAATCGGAGAAGGTACGGTAATTGCGGAACGGATTACAGGATACCGTGAAATTAATATCGACCCGTGTAAAAAGAGGACAATTTTCCCAATTTCCTTACTTAATGCATGAATGATTTATTTGTTATTTTAGGTTCTTATCCAACCCTTGTTAAAGTTTCCTGTGGCCTTTCGATAAATATCTTGTTTTGTTTCAGGTAAGCGTTAAGGCCCGACGGCGGTTATCTCGCCTCCGAATGATTTATAGTGAATACTTTAATCTCATTTAATGTTTTGATACCCTGAAACGAAAGACCAACCGTGATTTTGACCGTCTTTGGGCGGATTTGGTTGTTTCGGTTAAATATTATTTGCTGACTGTGATGGATGATATGGAATGGAAGGATTTTCTCCAAAAATGATTACACTTATATTATGAATCTGCCGTTAGGATGCTAAATAAATGTTTGATGATGAAACAGGTAAGTGACAGTTTAATACAGTACAAACTTCTAGAAAGTACATTTTAAATAATTATATTGTATAAATAAAACCATGTGGTGAAACCCGACCCCACCAGGCGAGGCCGCGATGGCGGCCAAAGTCCGTCGGTAACCCTGGAGTTATCCTTTCGAGGGCTTACCCGGGTGCCCGGCAATTGACACTTGGGGAGGACACCGTGTGGTTATAGTCGGTCCGATTCCGACACGCCCACCCCATCGTAGGCACCGATGGGGTGAAGCCCGTGGGGGTTGCCACACGTAAAAAAAAATGTGGTGGATGGCGCACGCTTGTCCACGGTCGAAATAAATAATAAATAAATAAATATTCTACGACATTCTACACAGCGCTTTCTAGACCCAAAGTAAGCATAGTTTAACTAGCTTGTGTTATGGGTTCCAGAATGCGGATAAACATACTTATATAGCTTTAAAGATTTAAGCATACATAGGGATATAGGGACAGAGAAAGCGACTTTGTTTTATACTATGTAGTGATGTTCGTTTATTATTTAATCTGGAGAGTTTATCCTAACATCACTTCGACCACTTACAGTGAGTTAGAGAGTTAGCTGAGAAGAGCTGAGAAATTATCTAGGATAAATTAAAATGAAATTTTAAAGAGTCTTGTAAAAACGCACGTAACCTGAAACTTATCCTATAAACTCAGTTAATAAATTTATCTTTGCCTTCCCCAAAAACTTTATTAAATACCCTTTTTACATGGTTCAAATTAGTGAAGTTAACACTTACTCGTATTAATTTAAAATTTGTAACCATGGAGCGAAATTACAGGACGCGGTACCTTCAGCGGTATCTTTAGGAACTATTTCTTGTTAGGGGTTTAATTGGAAGGTCATTGTTTTATAGGTGTTGCAGCAAGGATATTATAAGGACCGAATTTGGATCTTATTAAAAAAAGCGGCCAAGTGCTAGTCGGACTCACTCATGAAGGGTTCCGTAGCAGCAAGTAATATAATAATACTTAAAAAAAAATATTTGAGTTGATTGAATGAAAGGCAAAATTGAGGTTTACGATTTATGACGTATTAAAAAAAACTACTTACTAGATCTCGTTCAAACTTATTTTCGGTGGAAGTTTACATGGTAATGTACATCATATATTTTTATTAGTTTTATCATTCTCTTATTTTAGAAGTTACAGGGGGGGAAGTGTCTCTCGCGCAAACTATTCAGTTTAGAGAAAAATGATATTAGAAACCTCAATATCATTTTTGAAGACCTATCCATAGATACCATACACGTATGGGTTTGATGAAAAAAAAAAAATTGAGTTTCAGTTCTAAGTATGGGGAAGCCCCCAAAATGTATTGTTTTTTTTTTCTATTTTTGTGTGAAAATCTTAATGCGGTTCACAGAATACATCTACTTACCAAGTTACAACAGCATAATTCTTATAGTTACGGAAAAAAGTGGCTGTTACATACGGACGGACAGACCTCCTCAGCCATGACGAATCTATAAGGGTTCCGTTTTTGCCATTTGGCAACGGAACCCTAAAAAGGAGCCACAGTATTATGTTTATGTGGTGTGCGAGTTAATTTCATTTTTAAAAAAAAGAAAATCTTTTTTTGGACGTGAGTGTCGTCGGCGTACATGTCTTTATTATTTAGCAGTAGAGAAACAAAATATAGCTATTTTTAATATAGATAGATAGACGGTGTGACTAATTTAGTTTCGCCGAGTTATTAAAAACAATTTAACATTTTAAATTAAAATTTGTGACATGGACAGACACACAGACGGTCTCGAGTGATTTTATAAGGGTTTCTTTTTTACCTTTTGAGGTACGTAACCCTATAAAATAACACCAAATAAATCGTGATATGATTCTCTAAAAATAGTTTTATTTCAATGTGTGTAGTGATATTCGCGTAAACTTCCGACAGTAAATTATAGATCGAAATCTTTAGAAAAAAGTAAGCATACAAAATGCTTAAAAATTAAATTGAACAAATTATATGAGTTTAAAAATATTATAAATCCCCTACTCTTCTTAGCCAACGGCAGACAATAGAGACAAATAGGCAAATTACCTATTAAAAGAGATGAAGCACCACGGCAGCAATTATTATAGAAGCAGGCCGGGACGGCGCGCGGGGCGACTAGACCCCCAAACCGGGACAATACGGGGACACCGTGGTTCCCAAACCTGAGGAGGCCATCTCGAAACCGGAGATGGTCCAGAGTCAATCGGGTTGCGAGGGAAATGCTTTATGGGCAACCTTACACCCTGGTGTCTGAAGACCCGAGACGGAGTGCGGTTTTAGTTACTTCAAGTCCGACATAACCGCCCCCGTTGGCTGGCGGGGGGTATCCGAGGGGACTTTAGCAAGAATAAAAAAGGTATTAAGTAACAGTACTATACCTATTTGAGCTGAGTGAGACGAAGTCGAGCGAAAGCTCCTCATACCAGACTTCAGGATTTTCTTTGTCACAGGTCTCCTCCTAAACTACTAATCCAATCAGAACCAAATTTGGCATGATTAAAAAGGTCAATCAGAGGAAGGTTTATGGATATATTTTGAAAAAATTAATGCTACCACAGAGGAATGATCACCGTTAAAAAAAATCCAGATGGAATTACATAATAACCGCTCGAGACACTGTGACCAAACTTTACACGCTCAGAAAGCAGGTCCAGAATTGTGACTTTCAAAAAGAATCACTGTTCAACATTTTCAAAATCTGATTCACGATGTCTCACTCAGCTCAACATTGCAAGCAGCGATTCGCCTTGCAGACCTAGTAAGCTATATTTGAATCCAATAATATATGTGGCAATGGCGCCTGAACGCTTGGAAATTTACCCCAGTTGATACGAGATCCGCATAGTATACCGCTCCACGTGTCCTTATTTCAGGTATCGGTGTTACCGTTTGAAATAATAATTATATATTTATATCGTGCCCACTTTAATTCCTAACAACAGAATTGCGTATCACTGGAAGCTTGATTTCGACCGTTGACACTTCACCACCATGGTCGGTCAAGTTGGCTCCCGGGAGAGTTGCTTCGAAAAGCCATTTAAATTACTGCCGTACCCTTTGAACCGGGTACATTATACGCCGATTAACTGTTTTGTAAAGTGCTAGTGTGAACAACTCAAGTTTCGTGTCAGTTTTCGGTACACTCAAAACATCAAACACTTAATATGAGGTTGAATATACTGGCGATAGCCCAGTGCTGTACGTAACAGACTGGTGTGACAAGGTCTCGAGTTTGATCTCCACTCCCCCTAGGCACACCTCTGAATTTCCGTAGTTATGTGTGCATTAATAAATGTTAATTATCGCTCGCTTAATAATGTGCCCGGTAGATGGCAATAGGCACACCTCTGCATTTTCGTAGTTATGTGTGCATTAATAAATGTTAATTATCGCTCGCTTAATAATGTGCCCGGTAGATGGCAATAGGCTCGCCCCTTATTACATTGGGACCTAAACGTAACTGGCGAATCATGGGTGTGTAATACACCTCTGCCTACCCCTTCGGGGATACAGGCGTGAAGTTATGTTATGTTATGTAAGAATACCTATACATCGTCTTTGTATTAAGATATTGTCTTTATTTTTAAAGAATATTAGTAACTGAAAATACTAATATTCCCCCTAACCCCTCCAGCTAAGCTAAATCGCTTGTGTTAGGAGTGGGTTCCCGTCGGTAGTGTAATGGCCAGGATTCAAACCCGAGACCTCTCGATCGTAAGGTTGACTCCTTAACCACTAAGCTACCGACGCTTCAATTATTATAACATCATAAACTTAACGTGGGTCCGGGTAGCAATCGAGGCTTCTGCCTCAGAGCCCGGGGTCCGCTTATCTCTTTGCAATCCGACCTGCGCGGCTCTTATGGGAGCGACTGTCATTTGACCTCCTAACCCCAAGAGGAACCCTGCGCCAGTGCCTCGTAGCAACAATTACAACACTACTAGTGTAAGAGATTCTAGCTTTAAGTATGTTTATCCGCATTCTAGAATCCATATTACAAACTAGTTGAGCTATACTTGCTTTCGCTACTCTAGATAGCGTTGTATATAATTCACTAGAATGTTATATTAATTTATATTATTATGTTCATATATTATTGCGTGTCAGTAAATACATAAAAGTGCCAATGATGAAGTAGTTAATCGTTAATCGACGCCATTACGACATTGCGTTTGGCTGATCATACTCAATGTAACCTTTAAAGGTCAAACAACTTATCATAGTTTCAATGCTTAGGTCAGTGATTAAAGGTATGTGTAGACCATAGAGATATTTACAAGCTGTTTATTACTAACTGTGGCCGCGACTTCGTCTGTTTACCTAATTATATTTGCGCAGAACTCTCTGCTCAACCTCTGTGGCGTAGCGGTAGAGCATTCGACTGCTAAGTCAGAGGTCGCGGGTTCGATTCCCGCTCACTGCAAATATGTATATTTGCATTGGTCTGGATGTTTCTATGTATAATATGTATTTATTTACAAAAAAAAGTTTCTAAGTATGTTTATCCGCATTCTAGAACCCATATGACAAGCTCTGCTTAGTTTGGGTCTAGATGGCGTTGTGTACTTTGTCGTACAATATAAAAAAAAATTTAATTAGATTTACTAACTTAGATTACCTAGAACAAACGAATAGAACAGATAGACAGACAATTTTTTTTAAATTGCGTTTTTTTTTGTTATTGGTACCGTGTATACATTCAATGTTTTTTAAAAATTATAAACAGACACTTCAAGATATTGTCGGAAGTTTAGGCGAATGTCACACATTGAAATGAAACAATGTAAAATATAAAATAACATCAAATGAATCGCGATAGAATCCGTTAAAAAGCGGCCAAGTATATAATAATTATATTAGAAACCTCAATATCATTTTTGAAGACCTATCCATAGATACCACTATGGGTTTGATGAAAAAAATATTTTTGAGTTTCAGTTCTAAGTATGGGACCCCCCAAAATTTATTGTTTTTTTTTTTCCATTTTTGTGTGAAAATCTTAATGCGGTTCAGAATAAATCTACAAACCAAGTTTTAACAGCATAGTTCTTATATAGTTTCGGAAAAAAAGTGGCTGTGACACGGACGGACAGACAGACAGACATGACGAATCTATAAGGGTTCCGTTTTTTGCCATTTGGCAACGGAACCCTAAAAATAGATTAATTACAACAGACACTTCAATTTAATTTATTTTGTAAGTATGCATTATCTATCCTAATATGATTCAGTACTGTCCCTGTGGTCTTATACTTGTTCAAGTTACTAGGTTATCTCAAGACCCCACATTCAATAGGTATTCTCCACTGATAACGATAACTACCACACACCGAACACAAACGTGCTAACTATCTAATCCACTTATTAATAAAATTAATCCCTGTTTTTTATTTATTTAGGTCACGTCAATTTTATTTCACCTCGCCTGACGGTAAGCTGAAGGTAAAATCTCAGGAAAGAGGGTCACCATTACATACACGTACCATGTTAACAATGGTGGCACTCAGCTTGACGGCCTCATCAGAAGAGGATTGTCTGTTACCCTGTTTCCCTCCATAACGTGCCAACGGCTTTCCCAATTTCATTCATTTATTTTTATTTTCTTATACTTTGTAGAAGATCACGTAGAGAAAATAAAATTATGAATCGAAAAATCAAAAATCCGATCCAAAAAAAGACCGAAACAAGTTTCATAGCAGGCATTAATTTTCTTTCGGTTTATCATTTGCAAATGAGTTCCGCCTGCTACGTGGGACACTCAGAAAGTTTTGCGAAAATAAAAAAAAGTGTTCTATAGGTAAATATTTTTTTATTAAATCTTTTCAAAGTACTCTCCACCAGCCTCTATATAAAGTTTCATGCGTTTGAACCAGTTTTCAAAACACTTTTTTTACAATCCGCCGCAGATACCTCGTTTACAGCCTGCTCAAACGTTGACAGCGCATCTTCCGGCGACGAAAATTGTATCCCTTTGAGCAGATTTTTTATTTTCGGGAATAAAAAGAAGTCGCACGGTGCAAGGTCAGGGCTGTAAGGAGGGTGACCTAGGAGTTTAACCGGAGTGCTGTCCAGGAAGTCCCTCGTTTTAAGCGCGGTGTGTGCGGGCGCGTTGTCATGGTGGAGTAGTATCCCGCGGAGCCCTGTGTTTGGTCGCTTGTAGCTCACTACAGAGAAAACTTCTGCCAAGCATTTGGTAGTGTACCATTCAGCGTTGATGCTTGTTTGATTTCGTAAAGGGATTGATAACAAGTAGCCAGACAAATTGAAAAAACTCGCGATCAAAATCTTCCCTCCGCTTCTAGATCGCTTCACTTTGGTAGGTGTTGATTCGTTTTGAAACACCCAAACCGTCGACTGGCGTTTTGTTTCTGGATCATACTGATAAATCCACGACTCATCACCTGTAATGATGTCATAAACACGCCGAGACGCACCTGCTTCAAACTTGTTTATCATATCACGACACCATTCCCACCCGGGCCTGCTTCTGAGCATCGGTGAGATTGTGCGGCACCCAGCGTGAAACTATCCTTCTCACACGAAGATGCACGTGTAGAATCTCGTGAAGGCTTCCCGATCCAATCTGAAGAATGTGCTGTGTTCATCACGTGAACAAGGGGGGAAATAAAAGCAGAGAATTGGTTGGAGGTCTACTTATTTCCAGAAATTTACATGTATCGGTAGGTACAATGTTACATTATAATATTTGATTTTAATTATCGATACAAGCGCCATGGAAGGTGGCTAGCGGCAAAGTGAATACACTAAAGGCGAGGGCTCGCCACTCGCTGGAAGTGGTAAAACTAACTTTATAGAAAAACACAAAATGAACCTTAAGAGCTAGTTATGATAAACTAAAACAGGTTAAAAGGCGCGGGCGCAGCTAATCAGTACGATTTATACAATCAAAATAAAAAGGTTTGTAAGGCGCGGGAACCGCCAAACAAATCAAACACTTCCGAAACACTACACGTAACAATTGTCACAAAATCAAAGTCTTATAAGGCGTAGGCGCCAACATCCTCCCGCCGGTTGAAAGCTGCGCAATAGCTTTCAAGCTTCCCTAAAGTCCGCAGGGGGCAGAATACAAATGCGGTTGAGAGCGCGCCGTGCTATCCCGCGCGCCGTGGAAACGTCGGCCACACGCGGTACACCGTCGGAGCCAGGGAACAGCTTGCTGACTCTACCGAGACGCCAGCAGAGTGGGGGTGCGCTGTCATCCTTCAGCAACACCATGTCTTCCAGCTTCAAGTCTTCCTGCCTTGTGCGCCATTTGGTGCGCTGTTGGAGCTCTCCGACGTATTCTTTGGACCAGCGCCGCCAAAAGTGCTGGCGCACCTGCTCGAGCCTCTGATAGCGGTCCAGACGGTTGGTGTTGCTCTCCTCGAGAGCGGGCGCAGGCAATGCGGTAAGTGGCCTGCCAATCAAAAAGTGTCCCGGGGTAAGCGGCTGTAGGTCATCGGGGGAAGGACTGAGAGGACATAAGGGACGGCTGTTGAGGATGGCCTCAATTTGCGAAAACAGAGAACATAGTTCCTCAAATGTTAAATGTGCCTGCCCCATGACTCTACGCAAATGAAATTTAGCAGATTTGATGCCTGCCTCATGATACCCACCAAAGTGAGGAGCGTACGCGGGGGTAAATATAAACTCTATGCCTTGCTGAGCTGCGAAGTCGAACATAGCGCTGCGATTATCTTTAAAATCAAAAAACTCTTTTATTTCGCGAGCTGCGGCGATAAAATTTGTGCCATTATCACAGAATATCTTTTTTGGCAATCCCCTGCGTGCGATAAAGCGCTTGAGCGTTAACAAAAAAGCTTCCTTTGAAAGCTCACTGACTGCCTCCAAATGAATGCATTTATAGTTGAAACAAATAAAAATGCACAAATAACATTTAGTTATTTTACATCCCTTGCCCCTTCGATCGGTTATAAGGAATGGCCCGGCGAAATCAGTGCCCACGTTAACAAAGGGAAAATTAGGTATGACTCTCTCCGGTGGCAAATTGCCCATAAGATTGCTCATGGGCTTGCCCCTAAAACGACAACATACAAGGCACCCTCGAGCAACGCGTCTGGCTAGACTTCTCCCGCCTATAGGCCAATATCGATCTCGTATAGACGTGAGAAGCACCTGCGGACCGGCGTGCATTAAACGATCATGTTCCCGCTGAAAGAGCAGGGAAGTAAAACGACTGTTTGCATGTAGAAGTATAGGGTGTCGTTTGTCTAAATCGTAAGTAGATGTGCCAATGCGTCCACCCACACGAAGTAGTCCCTCTGAATCAATGAAAGGATTGAGAGATGCAATATTTGATTTAGATTTAAGTGGCTTGTTTTGAGACAACATATTTAATTCTGTTTGAAATGAATGCTGCTGTGAAAGTTTAATCAAAACATTCATAGACCTTTCTAATTCTGAAGCCTGTAAACAGCCAACTAATTTGTCGTTTTGGTTTGCCTTTTTGGCATTATGAAGTAATCTTAGAATGCGAGCATACGCGCGTTGAGCTATCGACAACTTAGAAATCCGAGAGAGATAGAACGGATTGATGACCGCCTCCCCCGTCAAAGCGGGATGAGCTTTGACCTCCGGTATCTCAGCCTCACTACAGTGCTCCAAGGGTAGCCAACACGACTCGTCCTGCTGCAAAAATGAGGGACCTGACCACCAAAGGGGTAAATCGGCAAGTTGATCCGGTTCAACACCACGCGAGACCAAATCCGCTGGATTTTGAGACGTCGGTACGTAACGCCAAGAGGACCTGCAAGTAAGTTCAGTAATTGCGCCAACTCTATTAGCCACAAAGGTTTTTAAATTTTTGGAAGTCTGTAGCCAACACAACACTACCTTAGAGTCAGTCCAATAAACTTGGCGATTTATTTCAAGCCGCAACGCCTGAATGATAGCAGAAGTCAACTGCGCTCCCAACAAGGCCGCGCATAGTTCCAAGCGAGGAATCGTAGTAGGTGCAATGGGTGCTACGCGCGATTTGGCGCATAGTAGGCACACCCTTGTTCCTCCCTTCGCGTTTAACGATTTCAAATAAATACAAGCTCCATACGCTCGCTGAGAAGCATCACCAAAACAATGCAATTCGATATGAATAGGGTTATCTATTAAAACGTGTCTATTTATTTTTAAATGTGAAATGCTCTCCATGCCATTAGCAAACTGAAGCCATTCCGCCTTAAGTTTATCAGGAGCGGGATCGTCCCAACCAAGGTTAGGCTGTGCCCACAGTTGCTGAATAAGCATTTTAGGCCTTATAGTGCAAGGAGACAGAACACCTAACGGATCAAATACCTTGAAGGTAGAGGACAAAATAGTTCTTTTAGTGACAGACTTAGTTGATGTTGGCTCGATAGGGAAGTAAAGCTCGTCTTCAATGGGCAACCAACCGATACCTAACGTGCTAGTAGAGTTACTAAGCACTAGGGAATCGTTAGAACTCTCTCCTAAGCAAGATTGAAGTGCTGTAGGCAAATTAGAGCTATATTTTCTGAGGTGAAACCCACCTTTAGCGAGCGCTTCTGCTATAGACTGCCTTAAGGCAAGTAACTCGCTCTCAGACTGAGTCCCAGTGACCAAATCATCTATATAAAAGTCCTTCTTGATTATCTCCTTTACAAGAGGATCCTCACACTCATCACCTAACTGCCAAAGGCATCGAGTAGAAAGAAAGCTAGCGCTTGAAAATCCGTAAGTAACGGTATTTAGTCTAAGAGTGCGTAGAGGCAGCGATTCGTCCTCACGCCACAGAATCAATTGAAGACTGCGATCTCTATCGTCTATCCTAATCTGGCGGTACATTTTTTCGACATCGCCGGTAAGAATGTATTTATGCAAACGAAATCTAACCAAGATGTTAAATAGAGAGTCTTGAATCGTCGGTCCCGTCATCTGTAAATCATTCATAGAGAAACCGGAAGTAGTACGAGCGGACGCATCGAACACGACTCGCAACTTGGTAGATTCGCTGGTTTGCCTAATGACAGGATGGTGAGGTAAATAATATTTTATTTCACGAGGGAGATCGTCACAATATTCAGAAAGATGCCCAAGTTCAGCATATTCCTTAATAAATTCAAAATAAAGCTTCTTGAGTACAGGCTGTCTTTTAAAGCGTCCCTCAAGATTAAGAAACCTTTTACGAGCTAAACGAAAGGAATCTCCTAAACAATCTCTATCTGCTAGAAGCGGGAGCCTCACGCAAAAACGGCCGTCACTTTCTCGAACTGTATTACTGAGAAAGTGCTGTTCGCAAAGACCTTCTTCCTCAGTCAAGACCGCCTTGTGTGGGACGTTCTCTAACTGCCAAAACCTTGTCATCTCATCCCTAAGATTACACAGGTCATCGTTTTGCGATAAATGACAGTGCACCTCCGTTTTGGAGGGCTGTTTCCTGGGAAACATGGAACCCGCTACCAACCATCCCAACTTAGAGCTTCTTAATATCGGACTATTCTCTCCTAGTAAATGTTGTTCGGAACCTACCAGATCCCAAAACAGATCGGCACCTATGAGCATGTCAACGACAGAAGACTTATTAAAGTTTGGATCCGCCAACCTGAAGCCTTGTATGTTCAAGTGCCCTATGCTAAAGGAGGCTTTAGGTATCTTACCGGAAATGGTCGGCAGAATTAAACAAGATAAAGTAGCGTTGAATGAGCTGACCTTCGATTGAAGACGAACGGCACACCGTTCAGGAATGATTTTCAGCGGAGCTTCGCCGATCCCGACGACACTAGTACTGGAAGGCTGAGGAGTCAGCTGCAGGGTTTGCCTCACGCGTTCTGTGACGAAAGACGACTGACTCCCGCTGTCCAGCAGCGCTCTCACTGTCATGTTTATATTATTAGTGGGATTTATTATGATTATTTCAGCCGTACACAACAGTACCTCTGAAGACGACAAAGCAGACAAACTGACGGCCTCACCCTGAGGGCCTTCACTGTCAGTGCCCACCTTAAACAAGGCTTCATGAAGCAAATAATTGTGACGCTGTTTACACTCCTTACACACACGAGGGAGCCTACAGCGGCGAGTAGGATGGCCGGTCCTCAGGCAATTGTGACACAACTTGAGAGTGTTTACAAGACCCATTCGATCACTAGATGATTTAGCCATGAAAGCAGAACAATCATAAATGCGATGAGCACCTTTACAGCATAGACAAAGTGGAGAAGGCGGCGCAGATGGTTCCTTAGAGGAACTAGAAGAGACTGTCATGACCTTCGTTTGTGTCTTATGACGTGTATTAGACTGCTCTGTTTGTGGGGAGTGCTTAGACGTAACCCTATTACGACTCATAGTCTCGATTACGTTGGCGCGACTTTTCAAAAAATCGAAAAATTCCTCAAGTGTTAGAATCTCACTTAACGAATTCTTATGCTCTTCCCATTTAAACTGCGTCTTTGAATCTAATTTTTCTACTACTAAATAAATAACAATCATATCCCAGCCAACAGTGGGCAAACCTAAAGACCTAAGAGCCCGCAAGTTCTTGGTCACGTGGTCTATAATAAACCGCAAGGACTTTTCAGTTTCCCGCACTGATTCGAAACTAAGCAAAGATCTTAAATGATTATTTATTAACTGACGTTTATTGTCATAGCGCTCGCGTAAAAGTTGCCAAGCTTCGCTATAATTCTCCTCTGTAACCTCCAAATTGCAAACGACTCGCGCTGCTTCGCCTTCTAAATAAGAATTCAAATAGTAAAATTTGTGAATATCTTTAATTTTAGAATTTTTGTGAATCAAGGAAGA
Organism: Cybosia mesomella; assembly: GCA_946251805.1. Taxonomy (NCBI): domain Eukaryota; kingdom Metazoa; phylum Arthropoda; class Insecta; order Lepidoptera; family Erebidae; genus Cybosia; species Cybosia mesomella. Next base: position 860,825 of record OX276403.1, on the reverse strand, counting down.
GAACGTGTCCCTAAACTCAAGCCACTTAAAATAAGTTCCGTCAAAATTAGGAATCTTTATAGTGGGTAGCTTGAACCCGAGAGGACCACAGTCATCGTGGTGATGGCAACGAGAACTAGAAGAACGCGACTCCCCGTCGTTGTCACGATTAGAGGCATTCCTCTCAATAAGTTGCTGAGCCAAAGCTATACAGTGGTAAAATTCCTGTTCCAAGCAATCCCTAACACTGAGTTCGACCTCCAAAGTGGGCGCATTGATCAATTCTATTTCATCTTGTACTTGACTGAATTCAGTGAATAATTCCTCAAATTTATTCAATTTGGCTCTAAGTTTAATAATATCCAAAGGAGAAATAACTTCAAATGGTTGCAAGGTTCCTAATTCATTTTTAAACCTTGTAAGGCGACCTTTAATTGAGCTACGTTTAACAGTTAAATCCTTAATAGCCTTATCGGTCTTCGAAGCTTCAGCGTCAGTCATTTTAAACAAATAAATCAAATGAAATTAGCAAGTTAAAAGTGAGAATATAAAACGCATACGCTCCTCGCTTTGTAGGCAGCACTCGGCGCTCGATGCGATGACTCGCACCGGTGTACAACAGGCAGGTACCAACAGCTGATGCGCGGTGCAACTGCAGAGATGCAGCGCTGCGCGCAGCCTGCGTTTAACGATAGCGCGCAGTCAGCGCAGCGCTCGAACGCTGGAATAGATTGTTGCGTGTGCGTAGGTATAATGGTTCAATGCAATGGAAGAGGCAAGCGTTTATAGCTAGTTATGGGCTATAGGTTGTTTACGCTATGCGGTGAAAGATTAGGCACTTTAATGAATTTGATTCAAAGAAGCGTTTATAGGCTAATGACCTTGCACTTGAATGGATTCAAGATTGCATAATAGTTTGCCTTGAATTGCGATATTGCCAATAAACACTGAGTTTAGATGCATTTAAATGAAATAAACTATGGAAAATTATCGGGATAATGAAGATTAAATGAAATTAAATATAATTTAGGCAGACAAGCGTGCTACGGGGTACAAATATGTAGATAGGTAGGTACTTATGTGCAAAATTATGCTCGCAGTTTATTAACGCGAATGCAATAGGCTAACCTAATAATATGACGGTAGCACGAGTAGGCACTAAATATCAAATGAAATTAAATATAATTTAGGCAGACAAGCGTGCTATGGGGTGCAAATATGTGCAAATTATGCTCGCAGCTTATTAAAGCGGGAGCAATAGGCTAACATATGACAGTATAGCACGAGTAGGCACTAAATATTAAGGAACCAGTCCCCTGAAATCACAAATCAAGAGGAACACAAAGGAATAGAAAAGGAACGGGCTCACTTTATGATTAAGCAGACGATGCGTAGGTAGGTCCGCCGCCTCCCGGAGCTCACGATCCGCTTGATGACGATCCCGAGGGAGCTGGACGCGTCCCGTTGAATAAGCCAAATTCTTCCTCGGCGAGAACGGGCCCAGGCTGCACGCACTTCACACACGAGGCTGGATAGCCCTGACACACAGGAACTGCGAAGCGCCGTGGCACGCGTGGCGGTTGACCTACGTTCACCTTGCTCGAGAACAAAGAACCTGCAACGTGACTTCGAATTCGCGTTTGATTATGCAGGTCCTGTCACGGTCGCCAATTTGTTCATCACGTGAACAAGGGGGGAAATAAAAGCAGAGAATTGGTTGGAGGTCTACTTATTTCCAGAAATTTACATGTATCGGTAGGTACAATGTTACATTATAATATTTGATTTTAATTATCGATACAAGCGCCATGGAAGGTGGCTAGCGGCAAAGTGAATACACTAAAGGCGAGGGCTCGCCACTCGCTGGAAGTGGTAAAACTAACTTTATAGAAAAACACAAAATGAACCTTAAGAGCTAGTTATGATAAACTAAAACAGGTTAAAAGGCGCGGGCGCAGCTAATCAGTACGATTTATACAATCAAAATAAAAAGGTTTGTAAGGCGCGGGAACCGCCAAACAAATCAAACACTTCCGAAACACTACACGTAACAATTGTCACAAAATCAAAGTCTTATAAGGCGTAGGCGCCGACATGCTGAATCTCTTGATATGTGACTCGTCTATTATCTTGGATTAAATTTTTCACTGCTAGCACGTTTTCTTCCGTAACAGCCGTCAAAGGGCGACCACTTCTTTCTTTATCCTCCAAAGTCAGTCGACCGCGCTTGAATTCGTTATACCAACGATACACGGTCGCCTTGGAAGGGTCTGGTTTCAGGCGACACTTGAAATCGTAGAAAATCATAGCGCGAAAATGTTCCCGACGCAGATCCATTTTTCAATGAGACACAATAATTGAAATTATCTTGCAAAAAATGCAGAGAGAAATTTTGAAATTGGAACGTACTTATTTTTACTCATAAATAATCATATTTTAGAAATAGATTATAACTGACCAGTCTCTCATATATAAAAACTTTTTTTCGCAATACTTTCTGAGGGCCTGGTATTAAACTTATTTTGGTCTTTTTAGGGCAGTCGAGTTTTGTTATTTTTAATTAATAATTTTATCGTATACTTTTGTGGTTCTCAAATATATTTGAAATCATCCTTTAAAGCTCTTCGTAACTCGATAAGTTTGAGTGAATCATTTCTTTACCAACATACATTTTGGCGCCAAGAATCCACAATTTGGTTTTTATTTTTATTTTAATATACCCAGTAGCACTCTCACAGTAAATACAAATCTAACGACACCTCTCAAGCTAAAATCCATGGAGCCGTTCAGGCAGCAGACCGTGCCAAAGAATTATACATAAATACATACTCTCGAATAACATAGCCCTCCTTCTGGTGCAGTCAGGTGAAACGGTAAATCGGACTCCAGGCTCCAAAGAGAAAGCATCGGATGCTGCCAGTGGCATGATCGCTAAGACATTATGAACGTCTGTGAGGTTCTCTAGATGGTCTAGTATGTATATCTATAGAACATCTAGAATATACTAAACTTGTCGAAGAAGTCGCCGCCGAGGAGAGTTCTACGCACTCGTCGACGCCCGGACCTGTACTACTGAAGATGTCGACTGCAGTGATCGACATAACGTTTGGAAAATGAATCACGGCTAAGCAGCTCGGAAGCAGTATATTCTACATGCAACGCCGGCCGTGAAAGCCTAAAGATTTATATAGATCATTTGGTTCGGAGATCATTTTTGGTCACGCTTAGAGGAAATATGTAACAATTTTCCAAACTTCTACTATAGCTAGATATTTTCTTTAAAATCTATACGAAAAAAAATTCTAGATTTATTCTCTCGGTACTGTTCTTAAGTAAAATAGGTTTTTTTTCTCTAAGGCTTGCTTTTCACTCCAAAACCCTTACAAACAATTTCAATACACGCTCCAACTTCCCTATTATACTTTTTTTATTCACAAGCCTTCCCAATTATAATTCTTAAAACCCATTCCAATATATTTCCATTTACTACAAAATTTGCAACATAAAATAAAATTTATCCCGCTTTTCCTCTAAACCTCTCATATATCAGAAGGGCTGCGGGTCAGGGACAACAATGGGGTCAGTGATTTATAAAAGTATCAGCAGTATGGGTACGATTAAGTAATTACCGATATGGGTCTCGTTTTAAGCACTTGAATAGGAATAATTCAATCGATTCTGAAGTGGGTAGGTAATAAATCACTTTTTTTGATATTTTGGGTCTTGGGAAGTAGGTTTAACTTGAACAGCTTTAACTCGAAGCTCAGGTCCGTTTCGAGAAATAAATTGATATACGTAGTGATAATCAGTGATTTACTTAATCAAAACCAGGAAAAAGCAACTACAACAAGGCTTTATGACACTGTTCATTCTGCGTAAATAGTACCACACCAACACTTAAATTTAGTTCGGGTACTTTAAGATAACTTACATTTCATACTATAAGACAACCAGCATCTTTAGTCTCCCCTTGACCATGGCTGCTGAAAAGCTACCGAAACGTCGGGATCAGTATAAATAATAGAATAATACCAACTAAACCGCGATATAATCTCATAAATAGTTTTATATCAATGCTTTACGTAGCCCTAAGCACTTATAATTTTTTTTTTTAAAGCTAAGCTCTTCCCTATCCCTAAGTGCTTCTCAAATAGAAGTCTCACTGCCGAAACGTGAGTAGTTCGGTAGGTATCAATTGGTTATCGTATCGTGCGAGAAAATGTATATTTTGACCATATTCTACTTTTCCGTTTTGCAAATGTTTAACATGTGATTTAGGTACAACTATTTGAAATAACCAGTATGCTGAATTTTACGAGAATAAAAAAATCGGTTGTCTGTAAAGTCGGTTTACTGACGTCGTTTAGTTGAACGTGACAACGTCATAAGAACGCGAGATAACGCCGCATACGTCATGTGGTAACGCCGCATCCGTCGGTAACGCCGCATACGTCGGTAACGCCGCATACGTCATGTGGTAACGCCGCATACGTCATGTTTTTTCGTGCGTGCAGCCGGCTCCATCGATTTATAAGACGTTGTCACGTCAAAATTCTTAAAAAAAGTTTCACTCGATTGAAGAAAAAGAGTAAAATTAAATTATAATAGGTACATCAATATATAATATATAAATGGTTAAATTTGTATGTAGATATATAATTAGGTCGGGCTTGAACCGACTAAAACCGCACGCCGTCTCGGGTCTTAAGACGCCGGGGTGTAAGGAACTCCATAAATTATTTAAAAGAGAGTAATGCTAGGAAAAATTACCCATAAAACAATATTAGGACCCAAGATTAAGTTGTCAAATTTACGTAAAAAACGTAGATCAATTTATTTTTATACGTTATATTATTTCTTTTTGCAAAATGATGGACCGGAAACTGCTTCATGGACTATTACAGTTTCCTCGTTCCACATTGATATATTACAGCCATCAATTGTTCCTACATTGCGATATTTGCTGGCACTAGCTGACCTGTCGATCACTTAAATTACATCGCACAAATTGACATATCTGTTTTTCGTCCACAAATGGCATACGCTAGCTAGGCAGTGACTTGTATAGGTATAAAAAGGCACGCTATACATATAGGTGTCAAAATTCATTGCCTCGTTTAATTAGTTTCTGCGTTATGTTTCACATTTGAAATTGGGATAGGCAGAAACTACAAAACGCCGTGAGTTTTGTACCGCGTAAGTGACACTGAAGGACGAAGTTCACTGTAGGAGTGCGGCAAGATCAGTTTAGGGTTTCGCTGGTATGTATAGCGTACACTACTCAGCCTAGGTACTCTATATCTTCGGGGTGCGAGGGATATGCTCTATGGGCAACCTTACACCCCGGCGTCTGTAGACCCGAGACGGCGTGCGGTTTTAGTCGGTTCAAGTCCGACATAACCGCCCCCGCTGGCCGGCGGGGGGGTATCCGAAGGGATTTCCGCACGATAAAAAAAAAAAAAAGGTACTCTATATCTGGGGTGGCATGTGAGGCCGCCTGTCACCCCAGCAGAAGGAGGCCGGGATGGCGGAGTGACTTGTGCCCCTCCCCTAAACCGGGGCAAGATGTAGACACCGTGGTTCCCAAACCGTGGGGGCCATCTTGAAACCGGGGATGGCCCAGGGTCAGTCGGGGTGCGAGGGATATGGTCTATGGGCAACCTTACACCCCGGCGTCTGTAGACTCGAGACGGCTTGCGGTTTTAGTCGGTTCAAGCCTGACATAACCGCCCCCGCTGGCCGGCGGGAGGGTATCCGAGGGGATACCCCCGCAGTACTCTATATCTGCAGTTTTCAGTGGTCACATGCCATGCTACCCAACCGACTAAAACCGCACGCCGTCTCGGGTCTAAAGACGCCGGGGTGTAAGGTTGCCCATAGAGCATATCCCTCGCACCCCGACTGACCCTGGGCCATCCCCGGTTTCGAGATGACTGACCGTTAGGTATATGGGGCTCCGGGGTGTGTGTTGGGTAACCTCCTCGAGTGTCGCTCCGATTCCGATCCCGCTGCAGTCCGGGGGGAACGGAATCGGAGCGGCCGGTACACCCTGGGCGGCGATCAATGGCTTCCCCTTCACCCCTTCATAGGGTTGGCATTGATCGTCGGCCAATACCCAACGTGGCGGGAACACATCGCTCTCCGTACTCCTCTGCTTTCAGAGGAGACAGGATGAGCGAAGCTGTTAGTGGTGAGATGGCCCAGGGTCAGCCGGGGTGCGAGGGATATGCTCTATGGGTAACCTTACACCTCGGCGTCTGAAGACCCGAGACGGCGTGCGGTTTTAGTCGATGCAAGCCCGACATAACCACCCCCGCTGGCCGGCGGGGGGGTATCCGAAGGGATTTCCGCACGATAAAAAAAAAAAAAAAAAAAAAAGGTATATGGGGCTCCACCAAGCCCGTACACCTATTGAATGACGAAGGAGGATCTGGCGCTGGCTATCCTCTCTAGGTCAAATGACAGTCGCTCCCGTAAAAGCTGTATAAGCCAAACCAAAAGTAAAAGTAAGCGGACCCCGGGCTCGGGGATTGCCTCGGATGCTACCGGAAACAACGCTAACATGAAGATAACCGCTTACCATCAGGTGGCCATGTGCTTGTTTGCTACCTAAGTAGTTAAATAAAACATGTAATTGTTCCATAACGTGAATGATACTAACCCTTAAACTGCCAAAAAATCCTAAACCCTTTAACGCGTATTACGAGATTAACCGCTAAACGCGTTCGAGGTCAGTAGAACAGGGTAGGCTCGTGGTGATTTATCTGCTAAGCCGTGGTAGGGTTATGGTGGGCTATGGTAATGAGGTGTGTGTATTGGTAATGAGACAGACGACGGGTTATTTACTTAAAGGATTATTGTGTGTTCTGAAATTAGGAAAAGGGAAATGTTTCGCACCATTTTTGAAAAAGCTTAAGTGCTCAGATGAATAATTATCTTTTAAAATACCAGAAATTTCATGCCTGTGTTGAATGTTGAAGAGTTTCTTTATATCGAGCTGGTCCGGGATCTCGACTCAGGTATTGCTTCTCAGGTAAAAATGGCATTGAAAACTCCAGTTCCGAAGGATAAGATTGGATGAGGATTGGAGAAGGATGAGGTTCTAATACAGCTAGCGAGATTTGACCTTCAGAGAAAATTGCAGGTGGTAGAGTCAAGCAACAGTCATTTTGGCCGTTGCATGAATGGGCCGACTCGACCGGGGAAGCACCACCCTCTCACAGAATATCGACGCCAAGTAACAGTATTTGAACTGTTGCGTTCCGTTTGGTGAGTGAGAGTGCCGGAGCCCAAACTCCTTTCCCATCCCCTTTCCTTTGCAGGGTCGGCAGGGCGAGTGTGACGCTACTGGTGTTGCACACGTCCATAGGCCGCGGTAACCGCTTCCCATCAGGTGGGCCGTGTGCTTGTCTGCCACCTTAGTGGTATAAAAAATAATAATTTAGGCTGAAGTTCACTGCTGAATAATAAACACGTTTAATTCAATTTAAACTACGTTAGTACAAGAACTTCATTGACAGAAACGTGAACAATTTCACTAGTGATATCCAGCCCTACACGCAAACATCGTAAATTCAATAAAAGATTTTGAAAAACGGTAATAATAATTTATCCTACTTAGTAATATCATAATTGTGAAAGTTTATGTTGATGTTTGGATGTTTGTTACTAATAGCGCTCTAACGGCTGAACGGATCTGGCTGAAATGTGGTACAGGGATAGATTATTATAGTCTGAAAAAACACACAGGCAACTTTTTTCATGAATAACGTTGTCTCAGAATAGGGGGTACTTATTTTAAAATCTAACCAGGTTCCAATTCAGTGGTCTGTAAAACGGATTACAAACTTTGATATCCTAAACATTTCTGCCTCCCCTCACATAAACATAACGCCGTATCTGAACTGTCGCTTGCGTCACTTAAGCAGCAGATTAAAGAAAGTGCGTGATTGTCGTGCAGAAATGGCGTTGTGTCATCGATCGACCTCGAGCCGTGACCTCGTTGCCACAGCTTTTACACATAACGTAACGGCTAGGACTTTAGCATACGTCGTGTCGTACCCGTGACGTATGCTAGCATCGCTAAATGACTTGACCTCGCAAAATCCCTGACATTTTTTTATCAGAAATATTTTTCCTTAATTTTTATAGTTTGCCATCTGGAAATATGCCAATATTGACTACTTATATATTTCAACATTTCTGCTAATTTCCGTTTGCCTGACAGATGTTTAAATTTTCGGACATATCAGGAAATTGTCGGCCCGTAAATCTATTCTCCAGGGGCTGCAACAACTATGATGTACATTCTGATAAGGGAGTTTTATGGGACCCCGTATCTTGGTTTCCCATTTCCTTCGCCGCCGTTTCCCTTCGTACGGGATTAACGGTATATATGATAAATTGTATATATAGGTATAACTATGGACCTGCCAGGGCTTCGCACGGGCTCAATTTGATTTGCCCGTTTTTTCAAGATTTATTTAAGATAAATTATATAATAGAAATTTCGAAAAAAAAATCTAATTGACAGTACACAGTAACAAATTCTGTTGTCCTTTAGAAGTTAGCGATGAAATAGACGCGTAAATATTACATTGTTTATATTCCTTATGTAATAATTTGGTAGATATGTGTCTGCCGAATTATTACATACATTTACAGTGAAAGACAGTTCGTTAATCAACCCTCGTCATTTAATACTCGACCCATTTCAAACTAACAGCGATTGTAATATTTATAATTAATTGAACAGTCGATTGTCGTACTATATAAATAGAGTTTGATAATTAAATTTTCGTCGGTGCGGAGATAACTCATGCATTATTCTCTGTGTTATCGAAGTTGAATAATTTAGTTATGAAAATGACGTAATATGACAGTTTTGATGCAATATTACTTGTTTCTATCCGCGAATTCTAGAATGGCTTATTCTACATTTGTTTGGATTCTCGACGTGATTCTGATTTTGATGCAATATTACTTGTTTCTATCCACGAATTCTAGAATGGCTTATTCTGCATTTGTTTGGATTCTCGACGTGATTCTGATTTTGATGCAATATTACTTGTTTCTATCCACGAATTCTAGAATGGCTTATTCGGCATTTGTTTGGATTCTCGACGTGATTCTGATTTTGATGCAATATTACTTGTTACCCATGGGACCTATTCCAGGGATAAAAATAGCATGTGTGTTATTCCAAACTAGAATCTATCCCTGTATCAAATTTCAATCAGTTCCGTTCAAACTTTTGAGTATGATTGAGTAACAAACATCCAAACATCTTCACAAAATTTCACAGTTATTAGGTATATAAGTAGGATTAAGATTACATTTAATGAAAAATGGACATACATTATTTGACACATCTCCAATCAATTCTCCAGAACCTTGAACGCCCAGTATCTGATCCCTAAATCTTGGATCCAAGGTCAGGCCTTACATAAAATGAATGGCCACTGTGATTGGTGATACGCTGACACCCACACTGTGTCTAACACTGAGGCATATTGCGTTCGTGAGTGACACTCATTAAACCTTTATGTGCCCTGGGGAGGGTGACGTCAGTGTCACCGATGACGTTATCCCTTTATTCAAATGGTACTTCATCACTTCCTTAGCAAGAATATTTGAATATTATTAACATATGCAATTTTTAGGGTTCCGTTGCCTAATGGCAAAAAACGGAACCCTTATAGATTCGTCATGTCTGTCTGTCTGTCCGTCCGTGGCACAGCCACTTTTTTCCGAAACTTGAAACTTGGTAAGTAGATGTATTCTGTGAACCGCATTAAGATTTTAACACAAAAATAGAAAAAAAAAACAAATTTTGGGGTAATTTCTTTTTTCGTCAAACCCATACGTGTTCGCTATTTAAGGAAAGGTCTTTAAAAATGATATTGAGGTTTCTAATATTATTTTTTTTCTAAGCTGAATAGTTTGCGTGAGAGACACTTCCAATGTGGTAAAATGTGTCCCCTCCTGTAACTTCTAAAATAAGAGAAAAAAAAACATAACATAAACTCACGCCTATATCCCCGAAGGGGTAGGCAGAGGTGCTAGCACCCACGTTTCGCCAGTTTATGTTTTTTAGGTCCCAATGTAATAGGTGGCGAGCCTAAAAACGATAAAACTAAAAAATATATAATGTACATTACCATGTAAACTTCCAACGAAAGTTAGTTTGAACGAGATCTAGTAAGTAATTTTTTTTTAATACGTCATAAATCGTAAACCCCAATTTACCTTTCATTCAATCAACTCAAATATAAAAATTCAAAAATAAAATATTATTATGTTACTTGCTGCTATGGAACCCTTAATGGGCGAGTCCGACTCGCACTTGGCCGCTTTTTTGTCGCCATCTTTGGCTGGTCATTTGAGGCACTTTCGGGTTTTGATGTTCGACTCTCCTTTTAACATATTCGGGGTCACGTCAACTTACCTGCCAACTGGGACACCTGCCGATCAAAGGACCTCTTGGGGTTGGGAAGTCAGACGGCAGTGACTCCTGTCATAACCAAAATAAGCAAAATCAAAATGGATGAAGGAGGACAGTGAACCTGGGACGTTCCGGGTGATGCCTCTGTGATCACCGCTAAGATGATGATGATGATGATGACATAGAAACACCCAGACTACACAATATGCACACAAATATTTGCAGTCCGCGTGAATCGAACGCGCTACCTCTGACATGACTCGAAATCTCGACCGCTACGCCATTTTCGGTCTAATTTCCTAATTCATAATTTATATTAATCCCCCAGTTAAAACACATTGCCACTGTGTCCTTTCTTCTCTGACACTTTTGTTCCTTACACGATTACAATGTGGTGTGAGTACTGTGAGAACCTTTGTACGTTATATTCATTGTGTCATTCACCTGTAATAACAGCCATTAAAATTTAATATCAGTTATACAATAAAGTAATGCCTTCAAAGAACTTTCAGAGTTCTCCCTAAGTATTTGCGAGCTACACGACTCTCAAAGAAATTACAACACAAATGAGTACACGGTTGTAACTTTTAAAGGAATATTATCATACATGATCTGCTTGTGAGGTGAATTAAAATGATATATTTACAACTTTGTTCAAATTAGAACGTTGGGGTTGAAAGCTGTTGACGTCTAATATCGCAGAACACGTATTTTGAATTAAGTTGCTGAAATCATCGGAGTGTGTAACGATGTGAATTTTCTATTACGATTTAAATTTACGATTTGCTGGTGCCAGCTCTTGCTTGGTGTAGTGAAAGTTTATTTTTAGGAAGAATTTGTTGTTTTTTTTTGACATTCGTTTTATTCGATTGAGAACTTTTCTTTGTTTAGTAGTGGCTTATACACATTAGGAATATTATTATTAATACTTTATTACTTGCATGTACCTAGTAGATCAAGTCAGCTGTTAGTTAGTTAGTAAGTAGTATAACATTATAAGCGCTTTGGTGTTACACTGTTAGCTTGTATTGTTTGTAAATAAATAAATAAATAAATAAAAAAAGTAAAATAAAAAAAATTGTGTAGTTGCCATCAAAATCAGAAAAGTGGAACTAATGATGGGGGTGGAATATTTATCGAATACAGGTTACCTAAGGATATCTGATAGATGTCTGTATTAGATGAGTGAATTAACTTGATTTTAAATTCGGACCTATATATACCACGGCGTCTTAAGAGCCGAGACGGCGTGCGGTTTTAGTCGGTTCAAGCCCGACATAACCACCCCCGCTAGCCGGCGGGGGGTATCCGAAGGAATTTCCGCACGAAAAAAAAAAAAAAGGGGTATCCGAAGGGATTTCCGCACGAAAAAAAAAACACGAAAAATATCTCTTATTGTTACGAAAATGTGAAATACAACACATTTTTATTTCTTCAATTCCGTCACGCTTCGGGACGTAGGAATTTCTAGTAAATAAGATTTTCGCGACGTGTTGTGACGTATCTGTTCAAAGTTTGGCCGTTTTGTCCAGCGTCCAGTCACGTTCGCCGCACTGCGCCTGGTGATAACATCGTTTCTCAGCACACTGCATGCTTCATAGAATTATCGAGGTTTAATTTGAGAAATATAAGACGAGCTGCGTTATGGCTATAAAACAGTTTATTTTTATTCTTAGCATACACGTATTTGTAACCCCGGCATAATGAATGCAGAGCCGTTCACGCAAGCACACGCACTAATTCCGCATTGATGTTGGGCAAATAAGTTAAACTAGAAATTTTAAAGTTGACTCTCATTTGACAATATTTTTGAAACAAGTTTTTTGAAATCCGCACCGCGTATACATTGAACGTCAAAGGGCGTGGCACTCCGTTGCATTGCTGCAAAATTATCAATCAATCAATCAATTAGCCTATTGCAGTCCACTGCTGGACATAGGCCTCTCCCATTGTACGCCATAGCACCCGATCCTCCGCCTTGCGCATACAGTCTATCCCAGCTACCTTTTTCAGGCCGTCGGTCCATCTTGCTGGGGGACGTCCTACCTTCGATTAGGTACTTAAATTATTTTTTTGTAACATAATTAAATATTGTTTTCTATTGAATTTTAGAAGATAAATACTGTAAACCAAATTCATATATTATTATGCATTTATTTCACAAACTTGTAAGACTTATTCGAATCACATATTTCCTAGATATTATTATTAAAATTTAAATTAAGATTTAAGATTATAAAATAAATACATATTGAAACCTACAGTTTTAGGCGTCAAAGAATTCCTCTCCATCGATGTCAACTGGCTGACCAAAAGGCTGGCGGCATTGCCACGTTGAATGGCAATGCCGATTCTCTGCTCAAGGAATAAACCAGCACTCTGCTCATCTGTAGCGTCTATAAGACGCTTTGAGACGTCTTTATATAATAAACGGGTCCTTGGACCCCATGACCCCTGCTTTTCAACCCTAAACGGCTCAAATACATAATTGTCAATTACTATATTTGCGCCGTTTAAGGGTCTCTGCAGAAGCAGCAGCAGCGCAAGCGCAATCCATAGTTCTTGGAAGATGTGAAGGCGCAAGAGTGCCGGCACATGTTGCGTCCCACACCAAATGCCTTGCCATCTTCTAAGGCACTAAAGCCATTCCGTCTGGCCTCTTACCATGGTCACGTGCCAAGCCAATAGGTTTTAGTACAGCTGGAATGCCGGCTGTAAATTATTATTATATCAACACTGGAAAGCTATTGCCTGAAGTCTGTAGCAAAGATAAAAATCCTTCACACACATCAATGCGACAACAATGAAGACCTCTGTGGCATAGCGGTAGTGCATTCGACTGCTAAGTCAGAGGACGCGGGTTCGATTCCCGCTCAGTGCAATTATGTATATTTGCATTGGTCTGGGTGTTTCTATGTATAATATGTATTTATTTACAAAAGAAAAAAAAAACTATTTAAGCATGTTTATCCGCATTCTAGAACCCATATGATAAGTTCTGCTTAGAGGTCTAGATGCCGCTGTGTAATATTTCCTAGAATATTTATTTATGTATCAATTCCTTTTTAGTCGCAGCAGTTCGCCTAGATTTAGTACTTTAGTACTTTAGTAGTTGCAGTAGGTATTAGTACACTTCAGGGATTCAACCAGCTTTTCGTTTGCATCTTTTATATTTTCGAGCTCATGTATAGAAATAACACGGTGTTGCGTAACGTTGGGACCAATAATATGGACAAAACCCTCTCGCGTCCAGCACTTGGTGACCCCGAATCTTTGACGCCCAGCCAAGAAAGCATTATGACTCCGCTTTGTGAGGAACTCCGAGAGAATCACACCAGTGCTCTTTAATGTGGTTTTGGAGAACCAAATCTTGTCCCTAATTGCTACATTTTCAAACCTAATAAGGATGGTCCTTGGTTTGTGAGCACCTGATGGTCGGTCCATTCTATGACATCGTCTGATCTCTGAAGCTAGGATGTTCTCAGGTTTCAGTTGATGTTTTATTTACTTAGTAATCATCGTAGTTGTTACCTCAGACTCCCCTTCGGTCACTCCATGAAATTTTGCGTCGTCCAAGCTTCTCTATGCCATCAACTTGACTGGAAATATTCTCCACTTGATACTGTAGCAGATTTAGCGCCTTCAATGCAAATATTTTAAATGCACCAAATTCTGCGGGACTTTAACCCGCGATCAGTCCCTTATAGGGGAATGCTCTGACCAACTGAGCATATCTTTACATACTTTACTGTAAATACCGTGTTTCTGGCTAATAACTACTTACAATTAAATTAATATTGTTTAATGATCTATTATTTCTTAAGGCTTTCACGGCCGGCGTTGCATGTTGAATATACTGCTTCCGGGCTTAGTCCATAAGAAACTTGTGTCGCAGAGAAGTCGCCGCCGAGGAGGGTTCTCCGCACTCCTCGGCGCCCTGTACCACTGAAGATGTCGAATGCAGTGATTGAAGAAACGATTGGAACACAAGTTTCCTATGGACCACGGCCAAACAGCCCGGAAGCAGTATATTCAACAAGATCTATCATTTGTTTTCTGTGCATTAAAAGTTTCGTTAACGGATACTGATAATATACTAAACTCGAACTCGAATCGACTAAAATCGCACGGTACTTCCTGCCTCTGTTGACAGGGAACCAGACCTGCGTGCCCTAGGTCTGATATTCCTGGGACTTCCACCGGCCTTGTGGCCGCCAATGTTGACGACCACAATCAAATATAAATCTTAAGGCTTTCACGGCCGGCGTTGCATGAAGAATATACTGCTTTCGGGCTGTTTGGCCGTGGTCCATCGGAAACTTGTATTCCAGACGTTTCGTCGATCACTGCGGTCGACATCTTCAGTGGTACACGTCGGGACGCCGTCGTCATGTAAAGGCCCGAGTCACTGGCGTATTTATAGGCGCAGTTGGAGGGGGCAAACGACGTGATCGCTCCTGATTGCTTGAGAGTTGCGCAACCAATGCGCTCGATCCTGATTGGTCGAGGCTAAGCAAGGGGGATACCGGGGATGGTGGCAGCTTCGTCATGTTTGAATTGTGATGACGCGCGGCTCTCAGTGCTGGATACCAATCTTTTTGGAGATGAAAACCTTCGTTTTTTCTATTAAAATTATTGGGATGCTTGAATTACATCAGTCGCACCGAGTTCGCCGCCGAGGAAGGTTCTCCGCACTCGACGGCGTCCCGACCACTGAAGATGTCGACCGCAGTGATCGACGAAACGTCTGGAATACAAGTTTCCGATGGACCACGGCTAAACAGCCCGGAAGCAGTATATTCTTCGACCACAATCAAATCTCCCCTCCCTATAGAGAAGCGCGCGCAACTCTGGTGACCTTAATTACAGTTCAATTAATTTTTTAATCAATTAATATGCTTAATTACAGTTGCCAAAATAAACAAATACAAGCCGTTTCGGTGAGCCTTGGTTTTCTATTGGATACAGAAAAAATACTTCTCTAGGGAAATCCTTTTGTGCCTCACTTCCCTTAATAACTTTTATATTTCTTTCGTGACTAATTTACATAGAGTTAATTATACTTTTTTTTTTTTTTTTTTTTTTTATCGTGCGGAAATCCCTTCGGATACCCCCCCGCCGGCCAGCGGGGGCGGTTATGTCGGGCTTGCACCGACTAAAACCGCACGCCGTCTCGGGTCTTCAGACGCCGGGGTGTAAGGCTACCCATAGAGCATATCCCTCGCACCCCGGCTGACCCTGGGCCATCTCACCACTAACAGCATCGCTCATCCTGTCTCCTCTGAAAGCAGAGGAGTACGGAGAGCGATGTGTTCCCGCCACGTTGGGTATTGGCCGACGATCAATGCCAACCCTATGAAGGGGTGAAGGGGAAGCCATTGACCGCCGCCCAGGGTGTACCGGCCGCTCCGATTCCGTTCCCCCCGGACTGCAGCGGGATCGGAATCGGAGCGACACTCGAGGAGGTTACCCAACACACACCCCAGAGTTAAGAGTTAATTATACCTGAACGTTAAAAGTGGACGCACTTTGTATAATAAGTTACACGGTTTCTTGCATTTCCTTAAGGAACGTGAACCGTATTCATTTTTCCCCATTTCATTGTATACCGTTATTAATGTTTAATGTAAAAAAAAAAAGTTGAAAGCCGCAGTTATTTTGGTTCATATATTCTAGAAACATATATTTATGTAGAAAATGAGCTATATACATTAATACCTTTTTTTTTCGTGCGGGAATCCCCTCGGATACCCCCCGCCTGCCAGCGGGGGCGATTATGTCGGGCTTGAACTGACTTAAACCGCACGCCGTCTCGGGTCATCAGACGCCGGGGTGAAAGGTTGCCCATAAAGCATATCCCTCGCACCCCGACTGACCCTGAGCCATCTACGGTTTCGAGATGGCCCCCTCGGGTTTGGGAACCACTGTGTCCCCGTCTTGCCCCGGTGTGGGGGAGAGGCGCTAGTCGACCCACCTTCCTGGCCTGCTTGCGGGGTGCCAGGTGGCCTCGCCTGCCACCCCCAGGCCTGCGCTCATGGAGGACGGAGGTTCTAAAACTCCTTTTTTTCTTTTCCGTGCGGAAATCCCCTCGGATCTCCCCCCCCCCTGCGGCGAGCGGGGGGGGGGTTATGTCGGGCAAGCTTGTTATGTCCGTTGTCTGTAACCAAATGTCGCAAGTTAAGTTTGACCCCCTGCCCGGTTTGCGATTCCGGTATATGTATGTATGTCGCGTGACAATGCAATAATATTTCATAAATATTTGTTTTTAAAAACAGTAATGGTTTGAAGTTACTTGTTTTTTTATCCGCACTCTAGAACCCATATTACAAGCTATGCTTATTTTGGCTCTAGATGGCGTTCTATAATATGTCATAAGTAGAATCTTTATTAGGACAGAGATGCGATATTATTGTTACAAAGCCATTAGATGAGTTTCCAAATAATATTATCAGATACCCTCAGAGACCAGATCTAAATCAGCTGCGGATACTTTCAAATTCTTCCGCTAACTTTGCCTGTATCATAATGATAAATATTCAACGACATTTTCCTCCCTCAGTATTGCCATACTTAAATATAGATAGATATGCTTATAAAAGGAGGCGTCTGACCTATGTACTAAAACACCACACATTCTTTTTACCCCCGACGTAAAAACAAGGCTCTATTCCACTATAATCCACTGAACAAAAACATTAATGGATTTGTGTCTGCTTTTTGTTCCAGTCTGATCCATCGAAGAATTATAACATTGATGTGTGTCTGATGTCTAATTCATCGTAGCTCCCGAACGGATGAACCGATTTTGAATTTGTTTTCTTTTTTGTTTGAAATGTGAAGTAGTCGGGAGTGTGTTTAGTTTAGTGTCGGGGGTTTTTAATTGAATTCTTAGACTTGAATAATTATGAAATATGAAAATCAAAATCTAGCAAGCTGCTACAATGAAGGAATGTCACCAGATACTTATCAAGCTTTTAATAATTTAACCCGAATGAAGGTAATATAGCCTTATTTTTTGTTAATATTAAAAAATATGCAAAATCTCGAAGGTTTGCTGGAAGAAAACACATATTCAATTAAGCTCGCCTTTGTACATATTTTTGTTTAAAAGTACTATGTAATCATTAATGATATGTTGTTTTGTGTATAATAAAGAATTAAGAATATTATTAACCGAAATTACTTCTTTTGTAAAACCGAAACAAGATTCCATTATCAATCCAATGTTTGATTACGAATTTCAGTCAGAATTATTTGTAATTTTCGGAGTACAAAGGAATTTTATAAAATGAACACATTGTATAAAAATTAAAATCAAGCACTTCACGCTGTTATACCTCTTTTTTTTTTTTTTTTTTTAAAACGTGCGGAAATCCCTTCGGATACCCCCCCGCGTGCCAGCGGGGGCGGTTATACCTAAGAACATCATTTATTGACCTTTTAGTTCATTGAAATGTTTTTTTTTGTAACATTTCACAAGGCTCCATTTACATGATTTAATGGGAGCATCCACTTTGCAATATTAAAAATGAAAAAAGAAGAGAATTGTGGCCGTCATCAAATTATGTTGTTACGTAAGGATCTCCATTTATTTGCTGAGCCGGGATTACAGATTAATCATAAAATTCATAAGTTGAAGACGTCAAATATGACGTTTGTTATAAATGTCAAATTTTAATTTCGAATACCACCGAATTATTTAATTTGAAAAGCAACAGATGTCTGTTTGTGTGCATTTATCGCAGGTTTATAATTGCTCGGTTAATGGCAATAGGCTCGCCACCTATTACATTGGGACCTAAACATAAACTGACAAATGTGGGTGCTAGCACCTCTGCCTACCCCTTCGGGGATATAGGCGTGAGTTTATGTTATGTTACGAAAACTCTTAGATGTTTTAGGAAACAGAACTCTATCAACAAGTGTTTGTTTTAGCTGTATTCGAGTCCGATTGTTATGTCACAAGGGCGATATAAGAAAACATATTTATCCTCTTTCGGGTCATCGCCTCGTCGCAACCTCGTGTCTGAGGAGATGAGTCAGTGTTGTTTGGAGAAGCCGAGAGGTAAATCTTTCGGAGAATGACTCTGGGAATCCGTTTGGTAAATAAAATGTATTCATTCTTAGTTAAGTGCGTGGTTTATTTTTAACATAACATAACTTCACGCCTGTATCCCCGAAGGGGTAGGCAGAGGTGTATTACACACCCACGATTCGCCAGTTATGTTAAGTACCCAATGTAATAGGGGGCGAGCCTATTGCCATCTACCGGGCACATTATTAAGCGAGCGATAATTAACATTTATTAATGCACACATAACTACGAAAAGTCAGAGGTGTGTGCCCGGGGCGACTGGGGATGTCAAAGTCAAAGTCAAAAACCACTTATTCTGTATAGACCATTAATACGGAACTTACAAAACGTCATAAAAAAATAAATAATCTAATGTTTGGCAAATGGACCACCGGTTCGAAACGCGGCCCTGTCCTGAGAAGACTCCGGCAAGAAACTCAGCGGGCTGTTTTTTTTTGGTCTATTTACAAACATATTTACTTAACCTAAGTACAATATCGAACTCGAGACCTCGTCTCAGCAGTCCGTTACGTACGCCACGGGGCTATCGCCGCTTTTATTTTTACCCACACAATATATCTATACGAATAAAAATATTAGGTCTGTTAATAATGTGAATCAAATCCTGTCAGTTTTCTTTCTGTCTGTTTGACTTGGTTAATTTCTGGAACGGCTGAACCGATTTTGACGGGACCTTCACTGACAGATAGCTGATGTTATAAGGCGTAACTATTTTTTATTTTATTTTACATAAAGCATTAGGGTTCCGCGCAAAATAAGTAAAACCTAAGTTAAGGCAGATGAAGTCGCGGGCACAGCTAAGTGGTTACTACACAAATAAGCAGGTAGATTTGTTCTTCAAATACGAACAAACTTTGCCTTTGAAAAAGATCCTAGCACAACGATATTCATAAAATTATCTACATTTATTTATCTGCGTATTTACTCAGGCGTTTGTTTATGGTACAAACTTAGGGTAACAATAAACCCTCTTTTTGGAAAGTAAGAAAGTCTTCAATAAACAAATAGGGTTTTTTGGCGTCAGCGCGGGTAAAGACAAGTCAGGGCAGTGATTTATTTTCTAAAATTTGTGTAATTTCGAGTTTTTATGTGTAAAAATTGTGGGTTTTCAGAGATAACGTCTTCGACAACACGCACAAGTATAGGAAAGTGGGATATTTACCGTGAATTGTGATTTTTCGTGATGTTTCCAAAACTCCACAGAAGCCTCTAGTAAAGCCTCCACTACTTTACTAAGGCAGGACTTTGACTTGACTATGACTATGAAGAAGTTACTTGACCTTGACTAAATGACGAAAATGCTGTATTATATTGAATTCATATGAAAATTACTTAACACTGGCATTCATTACATATTTTCCAAAGAAGGAAAAAAAAAGAATATGGCTTGAACGAAAACTTAAAATGTGTTCGAATTTAGTTTTGGGTAATTTAGTAAAATTTTCGAAGTAGAAATATTGGAAATATGTTAAGATAGATACATAAAGTACACACAACGATAAGCGATAAAAAGCGGCGATAGCCCAGTGGCGTACGTAACGGACTGCTGAGACGAGGTCTCGAGTTCGATCCCCAGTCGCCCCGGGCACACAACTGTAACTTTTCGTAGATATGTGTGCATTCATAAATTGTAATTATCGCTCGCTTAATAATGTGCCCGGTAGATGGCAATAGGCTCGCCTCCTATTACATTGGGACCTTAACATAACTGGCGAATCGTGGGTGTGTAATACACCTCTGCCTACCCCTTCGGGGATACAGGCGTGAAGTTATGTTATTTTATGTTGTTATCATATCTTACTTTGTCGATTCTACCTGTCCAATTAAGCTTCACGTATAATAGGAAAGTCATTCGGCTGCATGGTACTTTCATATTCATTCGATGGTAACAATCCATTCAATAGGCTTCGCAATAAGTAAGTAATACATATTTATGAAGCTTATCGTTGTAGCGCAGTGTTTGGGGTGTTGTTGGGAGAACTTCGAAGGTGTTACATGTGTAATAAATCAGATTAGGATTGCTTTGTGGGTGAATATAGAGTGTAGCGTGCGAGTGTAGTTTAAGGGCAGTAGTGGCTTGTTTAGAATTTACTTCTGAATATAGGTTTATACACACTAGCTATTGTCCGCGGTTCCGCCTGCGTGGTATTCCGATCCCGTTACCACAAACCATGGGAACCTATTACATGAATAAAAAGTATAGCCTTTGTGTTCCAGTTCCCGTCTATAATCTCCTCTACCAAATTTCAATCAGATCCGTTCAACCGTTTGAGTGTGATTGAGTAACATACAAACATCCAAACATCCAAAGCAGGATTGTAGGATTATAAATGCGAAAGTTTGAATGTACGGGTGAAAGCGACGGCCTCTGTGGCGTAGTGTAGTGCATTCGACTAGTACGACAAGAGGCGCGGGTTCGATTCCCGCTCAGTGCAAATATTTGTATGCATGAATATGTCTATTTGCATTGGTCTGGGTGTTTATATGTATAATATGTATGTATTTACAAAAAAAAGTATATAAGTATGTTTATCCGCATTCTGGAACCCATAACACAAGCTAGTAAACTATGCTCACTTTGGGACTAGAAAGCGCTGTGTAGGATGTGGTAGAATATTTATATATTATATTTATATTTATGTTTGTTACTTAATCAAGCCAGAATGCGTGAACGGCTGAATGGAGCTGGAGGAAATTTGACACAGAGATAGATTGTGTCTTATTAATGAAATGAAATGTAATCTCAACGTAAATAAGAATCGTATAAAGAACAAATTCGCTCGATAGAAGAAAGTATCTCTACGGTCGCTTAACGAGGGTGAGGCCACCTGTCACCCCAGCAGAAGCAGGCCGGGACGGTGGGGCGACTAGCGCCCCTCCCCCAAACCGGGGCAAGACGGGGACACCGTGGTTCCCAAACCCGAGGGGGCCATCTCGAAACCGGAGATGGCCCAGGGTCAGTCGGGGTGCGAGGGATATGCTCTATGGGCAACCTTACACCCCGGCGTCTGCAGACCCGAGACGGCGTGCGGTTTTAGTCGGTTCAAGCCAGACATAACCGCCCCCGCTGGCACGCAGGGGGGTATCCGAAGGGATTTCCGCACGATAAAAAAAAAAAAATTGGTACACCTAAGCTAGTGATGCAATGCGGACTTTGCGGTTACAAAAACCTAATTGCCTCCTACCGAATTGAGCTAGGAGCAATGTACGAGCTAGATAAACTACCCCTGGTTAGTGTAGCGTAGATCGCGATAGAGATAAGTCCTAACAGATTGGCGCAACTGGCGCAGTGCCCACCGCGCCGAGCCGCAACCCCACTAACTAAATTACCTATTTAAGTTTTTTATTACCCTTCATTCTAAATAAATAAAACTTGCGAATAGCTGTTTTTTGTGAATGCGGTTTTAGTCGGTTCAATTCCGACATAGCCTCCCCCGCTGGCCCGCGGGGGGGTATCCGAGGGGATGTCCGTACGAAAAAAAAAGGTATCAAAGGGGAAATATTTGTATATAAGGATTATTTTCCAATTCGCAGGAATATGGGTCGAAAAAGGAATTTTGTGTTGGGGGCGAAACACGTGGGGCGAATACGGAATATACGGAATTTAATATGGTGGATATCAGGAGTGTTACGCGATTAATTACAAACCTTAGAGTATAAACTAGCAACCAATAACAAACAATATCTTAACAAATAGGTGCACCTAGTAAACAATGGACGAGGCTTTGGCGCAGGCTTCCTTTTCAGGGTTGAGAGGACCACAATCGCTCTCGGAAAAGTCGACATACCAATCAAAATCAATAATAATCAAACCCTCGGGCTCCAAGGTATGAACTTTGGATGCAACTGTGAAATCGTTTCGAACCGGTGGTTCATTTAGTATGTTTAGTACATTAGTAAAATATTTTTGTTTGACGTTTTGTAATTACCGTTATTATGTTATATAACATTGATGTCTATATTACTCCAAAGAATAAATGAATTTTGACTTTGAAACAAAATTAAAATCCATTAAAATTAATTCAATTTTAATTTTTTTAATTTTAATTTTAATTTTTTTTAATTTTATTAATTTTAATTAATTTTAATTTTAATTTTTTTTTTTTAATTTTTTTTTTTTTTTTTTTAATTAATTATTTTATTTTTTATTTTTAAATTTCAATTTTAATTTTAATTTTAATTTTTTTTTTTAATTTTAATTTTAATTTTATTAATTTTTAAGCAATTCGTATGCTTACTTTTTCTATACATTTAGATTGGAAAAAGAGAATTAGATGTCCTAGATGTTATCTTTTTCCGATCTAAATCCATTAAAATTAGTTTAGCTTTCACAAAATCATGTTTTTTTTTTATTTTTATTTTTTTGGATGATAGGCTGACGTTTGACCTCTATCTCACCTGGGTCGTAAGTGACGATGTGGTCTTCGATGGATCACGTTTGCCTAGAAGGAACCTATTCACTCGAGACTTGCAGATTCCGACGTTATAGCTTTCCGGAAACACAGACTCAGGCAGGCAATTCCACTCCTTGGCTGTACGCATAATAAATGTGTCGCCGAAGATTTTATTGAGAAGAAGAAGAGAATTTATTTATTTACTATTGTATATATTACATACATGTCAATCATTACTGTTAGTGTATGGTTCACAAAACTGTTTTAAACAGTTTGCCTGGGAAATCAGTTGAGTCTCAGTCTTAACGGCTTGTTAAGTTGTTTATGATTCTATTTCATGGATTGTAATGACTTTTTATAATAAACTTCATCTTGTTGCATACTCTAAGCTGGTGTATAAAATATATCATAAACATCGCCACAGACTCATAAATTTATAAGAGAATACCTAAATAGATAACTCAAGTAGTTACATTTTTATTTTCTATTAAATCGCAAAACTTGTACATATCCCAAATGATTTATTTTTCGATATTTCTTGTACCCTAAAAAAACCTTTACACAGCGTTTTTGTGCTAATTCTAAAACAGACTTGTTCAAAGTTCTTTTGCGACTTGTACAAAAAATACAGCAACCTTTTCAAATATCGTACAATTTCTCGAAGATTTAGTTTTCTTTCGTACAGGGGCGTGTACAATACTCCCTACAGGCGGTATAAAATATGATTCGTGCGTGCCTTATAAATAAGGTTGGCACGCGCTGGCTTTTGGTCATGGAAAAATAAATCCTGCGGTCAAATTGTAGAGTTATTAAAATTTTCTTTTGAAAATATATGCCCTGGGTAACTGGGTTCGGAGTTCTTGTCTATATTACTCTTATCTATACAAATAAATACAATTGAAGTGACTATTTTTAATATTAAAATAACAAGTTTTTAAATAAATGTATGCGTGTATGATAAGATAAAAGATGAAAGAAGCAGAGAATGTAATGTACATCATATTTTTTTTTTAGGTTTATCATGCTCTTATTTTAGAAGTTACAGGGACACACAGACACACACACACTTTTTACCACTTTGGAAGTGTCTCTCGCGCAAACTATTCAGTTTAGAAAAAAATGGTATTAGAAACCTCAATATCATTTTTGAAGACCTATTCACGTATGGGGTTGATGAAAAAAAATTCTTTGAGTTTCAGTTCTAAGTATGGGGAACCCCCAACATTTATTGTTTTTTTTTTCTATTTTATGTGAAAATCTTAATGCGGTTCATAGAATACATCTACTTACCAAGTTTCAACAGCATTGTTCTTATAGTTTCGGAAAAAAGTGGCTGTGACATACAGAGGGACAGATAGACAGACATGACGAATCTATAAGGGTTGCGGTTTTGGCCATTTGGCAACGGAACCCTAAAAAGGCAGTGGATAGAAGTGAAACTTGAACAATGACGTGTATTTTTTGAATCGTCATCATCCATCCCTCCCTCCCTCACTACTTAATCACTCTCTCACCCTCTCAGTAATCGTAATAAGTCAATAAATAAATGTATATGGGACTCCACGAAGATTTCACGGGAGCGACCGCCGTCTGATCGCCTCATCCTTAGAGGAAAGTCTGCGTCAGAGGTTCGTTCGCTAAACAGCATCAGTACCAGCCTGCTGGTAAGGTTGGCTTTACTTGGGACCCATACAGCCCATTAATAAGTACTCTGTTGACAGCTATAGGATAGCTATAGGCTCACCGTAAATAGGTGGAACCGAATTAACAAACTTAGCGAAATGAAATGTTACATCTTTACTTGCCCTTCAGTTTACTATTATAAATTAAAGATTTAAAAAGCCCCCTACGCCAAAATATGTATATAGTTTAAGGAACAACCCTTAATCGAGTAATCATACGCCAAAAATGCCTTACATAATTTTGGATATTAACCAAACATAGCTAAGAACTGCAAGGAAACACGATGCCACAGACAGACAGACAGTCACACACACACACAGAATGACATCGACGTCAAACTTATAACACTCCTCTTTTTGCGTCGGGGGTTAAAAACTAACAAATACTCCGTATGTTACGTTATAATCTGCAGTAGTATAAATAAATACACATACTAATATTAATTTGTGAGTATGTATGCATGTATGTACCTTTGTTGCTCTTTCACGCTAAAACGGCTGAACGGATCTGGCTGAAATATGGCACAGGGATAGATATTCCGGAATAACGCATAGGCTACTTTTTATCAAGGGAATAGGTTCTCATGGGTTGCGGGAACGAGATCTGAATTCTACGCAGGCAAATCATATAATGTAATTATGTTAATGTGTCAATAAAATATAAATACGAGCAGAAACAAAATTATATTTCTCGCGTTCAATAATAATATCAAACAGATTACAAACACAGGCATGATCAAGTTGCTGCAATCATCCACCAAAACTTAGCACACAAACACTTACTAATCCCACAAAAAACAGCTTACTACAAATACAAACCCAGTACTGTATTAGAGAATGCATCACACAAAATCTATTGGGACCGAACTATTATTACAGATAAGACCATACACTACAATAGACCTGACATAACAGTATTAGATAAAATTAATAAGTCCGTATTTATTATAGACATTGCAGTTTGTAACACGCACAACCTTATCAATTCACACTCAGAAAAAATGGCGAAGTACATTGATCTAGCTACAGAAATCAGAAGACAATGGCAGGTAGAAATAGTCAAAATTGTACCCATTATCATATCTACTATTGGTGTAGTCCCTAAGACTCTCCAAACCAACCTAAACACACTACAAATGCCTAAATCTACCCTTACACTTATACAGAAAGCCGCCCTACTCAACACATGTCGTCTCACACGTAAATTTCTTGCTTCACCTACATCATGTTAATATTCTTTCTTTTTTCTTAAACTGGCACACTTGGTCAAGACCCGTGTGTCTGTTACTGCACCCCTATGAAACAAAAGGGAGACTTACAAATTAAAAAAAAAAAAAAAAAAATAATAATAATAATATTTATTTATTTGCATGGAATGTAGGTATTACATGAGGTGTTACATTTTAACAATGAGGTTCCTGATACATTCTACCATTTAGGCATACAAATATTAAAAACATGTTAATCATGCACTTAAAACAAAGAATTTAGTCAATACATAGTCAAATAAATTTTAATTTTTTTTTTAATTTTAATTTAATTTAAATTTTCTTCGTTCAAAAGTAAATGGCCATTTGAACAGTACACAGTACACAGTACACAGTGTTAGTTAAGCTAATTAGAAACACGTAGTTAGTTCGCGCGAGAACTAGCGCCTGACTGTTCTAAGACAATAGATATTAAGAGTTTGTTCGCTTCAAGTTTATTCCCAAGAAAATGTGTCGCAGCTGAAAATAATTTGCTTCGAACAATTAGCATTGTGTCCAGCAATTTTGTGTACGCTCAAGACTATACATTTTACTTAATTTTTAACTGTGAATTAGGATGCCATTTGAACGCCGACTGTAATGAAATAATTATATTAGTGAAAAAAAATTCTTAAAATAATTTCAACATTGAAGAAAGTAGGTAAGTTTCCGCTAACATTACATTTTTGGAGTAATAGAAACTCTTTAATCATTACATTTCAAAATACAAACGGTTACATACACCTCTGCCTACCTCTTCGGGGATACAGGCGTGAAGTTACATACAATGCTGCGATAAATCTAGCTTATCTTGTCAGTCAGTAATGTTGTCACTTACTCTTGACCTATTAAGCCCTGAAGGCTTGAGTTAGGTATTACAATATTGTGTGTGTGTGTGTTGGGAAACCTCCTCGAGTGTCGCTCCGATTCCGATCCCGCTGCAGTCCGGGGGGAACGGAATCGGAGCGGCCGGTACACCCTGGGCGGCGTTCAATGGCTTCCCCTTCATAGGGTTGGCATTGATCGTCGGCCAATACCCAACGTAGCGGGAACACATCGCTCTCCGTACTCCTCTGCTTTCAGAGGAGACAGGATGAGCGATGATGTTAGTGGTGAGATGGCCCAGGGTCAGTCGGGGTGCGAGGGATATGCTCTATGGGTAACCTTACACCCCGGCGTCTGAAGACCCGAGACGGCGTGCGGTTTTAGTCGGTGCAAGCCCGACATAACCGCCCCCGCTGGCCGGCGGGGGGTATCCGAAGGGATTTCCGCACGAAAAAAAAAAAAAAGGTATTACAATATTAGAACGTACCCAAATTCCGTAATTATCCGATGTGAATGAACTAACGTTCAGTCGTGTGCGGTCCACCCCAAGGGAGGTGTCGACATTGTCGTCCCGAAATAACCCTATCTTAGATAACTTAACTAAATTATCCGTGTCTCGGTGACGCGGCCAAATAACTTAAGTCCCATGTTACTTACTCGTATGTACATGCTTTATATGTGTTCAGCTTAATGTTGTATGTACACTATATTGCCGGGTACAGACAAAGAAGAATGAACATAAACAAGGGAAGTTTTTTTTTAATTAATTCAATTTAATAATTAGTTATTTATGTTCGTCTAAACAAAGACCGTCCAAACCTGTACCTGGTGCAAAAGTGCCCATCACACTGGCGGCATTACCTCTTTGAATGGCGATGGCCAGCCTCTGTACCAGGTACGATCCGGCGCGGGAGTCACCCGACTTCTCTCTCAATCTACGCCCTATGTCCTCCACAAAGCGTTTTGCTTCCACGCTCCAGCAGTCTTCACCGCGAAGGGAACGAAGTGATACCGCGCCTGTAACGCCTCGTACTTGATCCGCTTCCCAGCAGCTGCATCATCGGCAGCAGCGGCCGGTAACCGAATGGTGGGACGCCCCCAGCCAGCATGTTGAAGGTGGAGAATCGATTGCTATGGCTCAAACCTATGTCCAGCAGTAGACCGCAAAAATGTATTAGTAATAATAAGTTCACAATCTCATTTTCTTGTGACGCTGGTAACTATTTGGCTGCAGTTTTGAGCAAAATACATTTAAATTACCACTTAATTATCTATATGCGTGTTAAGGCACAGCTAGCAGAAAAAAAACTACATATATAGTATCTTTTTTATTAACAAAGTTGTTAAAGTTAAATGAATATGTACAACAAATGATTCTTTTGAATGAACAACATTAACACCAGAACACACTAGAGCAAGAAGAAACACACAGTATATGTTTAAGTAGTGGTCACTTTTATAGGTATATACACTGTATTATTTTGTCCTCGGTTTTACCACTAATTAAGAACACACTTATATACTGGACTGTTTCTGTAAAACAGTGGAGGTACATGTGACTACTGCGCAAGATTTCGCCAGTGAAAATCTGTTAAACACATATTACCATTTATCACATTTTACTCAAAGAATATCATTGACGGTCGACTTGATTGCGTTCGGCTTTGCTAGGCCGCCGTTAAACGCTTAAACACACACAAATACTTAACAATCGGACATCTCACTAACCAACAGGTATTACCTGAACACTGGGGTGTGTGTTGGGTAACCTCCTCGAGTGTCGCTCCGATTCCGATCCCGCTGCAGTCCGGGGGGAACGGAATCGGAGCGGCCGGTACACCCTGGGCGGCGGTCAATGGCTTCCCCTTCACCCCTTCATAGGGTTGGCATTGATCGTCGGCCAATACCCAACGTGGCGGGAACACATCGCTCTCCGTACTCCTCTGCTTTCAGAGGAGACAGGATGAGCGATGCTGTTAGTGGTGAGATGGCCCAGGGTCAGCCGGGGTGCGAGGGATATGCTCTATGGGTAACCTTACACCCCGGCGTCTGAAGACCCGAGACGGCGTGCCGTTTTAGTCGGTGCAAGCCCGACATAACCACCCTCGCTGGCCGGCGGGGGGGGGGTATTCGAAGGGATTTCTGCTCGAAAAAAAAAAAAAAAAAGGTATTACCTGAACACTGGTACACAGTGATCGCGTCCCAGTACATTAGTGACAATCATTATAGTGGACCGGAGCTTTAATTTAGATCACGAATCTAATCTCAAGTTGTAAGCATCGCCATTTGTAACGCCTCAGAGGTCAAAGGTAGTTACATTTTTTTTTTTTAACCCTCAAAAGGAAAAAACGGAACCCTTATAGGATCACTTCGTTGTCCGTCCGTCCGTCCGTCCGTCTGTCAAGACCGTTTTTCTCAAGAACGCGTGGAGGTATCAAACTGAAATTTATATCTAATACTCAGGTCTACTATCCCTTGGAGCTGTGAAAAAATCAAACTTCTAAGCCAAAGCAATCAAAAGATACAGCCGTTTATGCCGCAAATTTTCGAAACTCGCACGGGAATCAAAACCTACAAGGTACATCCCGTGAACTTAGAATCTTGAAATTTGGTACGAAGTAACGTCTTATAGTACAGATAAAGGAAAAATTGCGAAAACCGTAAATTTTTAGTTACATCATATGATAAAAAATATTTTCGAAACTTTTACGGAACCTTCGGTGTGCGAGTCCGACTCGCACTTGGCCGGTTTTTTTTATAGTGAGGGACAGGACTGTTCTCCATTCGACAATAAACATGTAGTCCTTAAAAGTGGCCGCCTGCGGGGATACGCTTGCAACTCTATCACACGAGACCGAGAAATATAAACGCAATGTATGTAGGTTTAATACGCCTCTGCTTACCCCTCGGGATATATAGGCGTGAGTGTATATAATTATACTGTTTTGCCTAATATCGTCTAAAATTATTTATAGAAATATAACGTTATGCAACCAGTGAGTTTAAATTTGTTTCCATAGGTCATAAGAATTCATCCTGGGGTTATCCTTTCGAAGGCTTACCCGGGGTTTAGACACTAGGTGAGGACACCGTGTGGTTTTAGTCGGTTCGATTCCGACACGCCCACCCCATCGTTGGCACCGATGGGGTGAAGCCCTTGGGGGTTTCCACACGTTAAAAAAAAGGGTATTAAAAAGTTTAGTTTTAGTTATCGCTCTTACGTTGCCTTAAGACACATTATATAGACTGTGTGTAAGGACAGAAGCAGATAGTGGGCTGTTGTCTCTGCCTACCCCAGAGGGAGAAAAGTACGAGTATATTTATGTAAATGTATAAAAAAAGTTACAGTATTGTGTCAAAAATTCATTATTTTTGTGAGTACCTGTATTTTTCTTATCTTTCTCTTCCAAGTTGATTGAGAACACGAACGTAGCCAGGTTTTAGTTTCGGGGGAGGTGTTAACCCCAAAGTGTGCTCCTGTTATGCCCATGGTTGAGAATTAAAAAAAAAAACGATAATTATCGCTCGCTTAGTAATGTGCCCGGTAGATGGCAATAAGCTCGCCCCCTATTACACTGGGACCTAAACATAACTGGCGAATCGTGGGTGTGTAATACACCTCTGCCTACCCCTTAGGGGATACAGGCGTGAAGTTATGTTGAGAATTGATACTGACAAAAAGAATTGCTTCAGTGATACATATTTGTGCAAAGAATTGCTAGTACGTTTGAATTCGTATCACGTCAGCACTGTTCAGTGAATTTGGTGGAATTCCTTTGTAGTGTACAGAGTTCGGTACATTTAATATTCTTATTATTTTATTATGTTTTTTTTGTTTTGTGTGGCCTCTGTTGCGTTGTTTATAAAGTAGGATTCAGCCTTTTATTAAGCTAATAAAAAGTGGAACAAAAGAGGCAGTTTTAAAAGTAAGTTCTAAGTAATACAACTTTGGTTGGAATAAAAACTTTTACTTTTCATCGGTTTTCAATAATGACTGTATTCGAGACGCAACTGGAATTAAATATAGGATTTTTTAGGAGGGCGTGTCGGAATCGGACCGACTAAAACCACACGGTGTCCTCCCCAAGTGGCCATTGCCGGTCACCCCGGGTAAGCCCTCGGAAGGATAACCCCAGGGTTACCGGCGGACTTTGGTCGCCACTGCGGCCTCGCCATTTTTTTATACCGCTCAGGTGACAGCCAAACTCACGACCCACCTGATGGGAAGCGGTTACCGTGGCCGTGCGCAACACCAGAGGCGTCACACTCGCGTTGCCGATCCTGTAAAAACCTTCTAATGCCCTTCTTGAAGAACCCCATATTGTAGTCGCTTGGGAAAACCACAGCAGGGATATCATTCCACAGCCTGAGGGTGCGCAGAATAAATCGCATGGTGGGGTCGGGTTTTATCCCGCGTCGGTGAGTTGACAGGCGTGTGTAGAGGACACACACGATACGCCTCCGCCAAGGCCTTCTTATAAAAAAAATTTCATTTCAATGTTTCCATACGGTCAGCTGTTATTTTTAATTGCGTCCTTACTACCTAGTTTTCCATTATAAAATTACATAAATGCTGACGCCACACCGGCAGCATCGTTTAGTCGAGGAATCACTTCATCGTCAGAATTATTCAACGAGATATAGTGACGTTTATAACTGTTTCCACTCGGCTGACTCGGCTAATTGCCTGATGACTATTATCACGACAGCGGTCGTGAGTTCATGTAATATTTAATGTAGAGTTATTGGACTAAAGAGTGATTTAATTTATACAATACTAGTGACCCGCCCCGGCTTCGAACGGGTGCGATACTGATACTAAATATACTACAGAATGTTATTAGCGCCGCCGGTCTACCGCAACCGCTATGTCCCTGCATTTTAAATTGGTAATATCTTCGAAAATATTCTTTTAAATTACATGCTGTAAAGAGCCATATTGATCTATATTAAATGGACAAAGAAACTTAATTGGATAAGGATTAAAGCTGTATTGCTTAAAATCGCTTCGTAAATTAGCCATCTTTTCTCGTGAACAGTAAAGGATAAAAAAATCCGTTTCCGCAGGGGGAACGCACAGGTAGATTTCGTGAAGCAATTAATATTATTTTATATAGAGAACTACGGACTTTAAACAGTTTAATTTTTTTTTCTCGAAAACGGTAACTTTTAGCGAAAAACTTTTCAGACATTTATTTTAGACTTAAAAATGGCCTATCGATTAAAAATGTATCCGACGGCAAGAATCTTCACCGGTTAGAAGTTATGTTTTTTTTCCCGAAAAATTTTGGTTTTTCCCCCCTCCACTTTTAGTTAAAGTTTTAATCTTATAGGTTTATGATTAAAAGTTGTTGGTATTCATGTATACTATGGGATAAAATTAGAACGGTTCGAATATCTTTCATGGAACGTGAAATTTTGAGGAAAAACTGATTTCACAAAAAGTGAGGCCCTACCGTCCCCTTAGGCCGGATTCCACCCGTTCACGAACTTAA
Organism: Cybosia mesomella; assembly: GCA_946251805.1. NCBI lineage: Eukaryota > Metazoa > Arthropoda > Insecta > Lepidoptera > Erebidae > Cybosia > Cybosia mesomella. Next base: position 828,664 of record OX276403.1, on the reverse strand, counting down.
ACTAAGTTTAAACCCAAGCAATTTATGACCGCAGTTTGAAAGCGATCGGGGCAAAAATGCGACCGTGAGAGTGCCGCAAATTTTGGGAAGTGGAACCATACATACATATATATATAAATATAAACTTTTTGACCAGTGGTCATTTTTGACTCAGGGGGTCATAACTAGACCTCCTATGAAGATTTTTTTTTTTAATTCGACAGTAGTCAAGAAACCAATAGGTAGATCGATTTCATCGAAATCTACCTAAATGGTTACTGTGGGTTATCCCATATACCATCGCGACTTCTTTTACAGACCTTTTTAAATTCGCTCGTAAGGTTAAGCCAGCGTTTGCAATGTTAACGCAAAAAATGTGTTTATTTACGACATTACATTAGAAAATTATCAGTGTTTCTCATGTATTATACAAATAATCCTTTCTCTTGAATCACTCTATCTATTAAAGAAAACCACATCAAAATTTATTGCGTAGTTTTAAAGATCTAAGCATATATAGGGGCAGTCAGAGGGTCAGACTTTGTTTTTATATGTAGCGATTTGTTTTGTATGGTGGTTAAAATTTAATTAAGTAAGGAGGCCGGGACGGCGGGGTGACTAGCGCTCCTCCCCCAAACTGGAGCAAGACGGGGTTACCGTGGTTCCCAAACCCGAGGGCATCTTGAAATCGGAGATGGCCCAGGGTCAGTAAGGGTGCGAGGGATATGCTCCGGGTATCCGACGGGATTTCCGCACGAAAAAAAAAATGATAGGTTGATGGTGTTAACCAATCGCAAAACTAATTTAACATCTTCAAGGCCCAAACCCACCCCACGTGCTAGCTGCTACGCCTGTCGATTAATGGTCAGGGCTCTGGGGGAATTTTTCCTCTCGGAGTATAGAGTTCAGACAACAGTCTGCATAATAAAAATTAGCCAAATAAAAAATATATTAGCGGACCGTGGGCTCAGGTGAAAAGGGCAAATATTAATTCAAAAATATGAGCCTGTCTGAGTAGCTTAGCGTTTTTTTTAAATTATGAATAATAGACTCGCGTTTGACCACTATCGCACCTGTCGGTAAGTGATGATGTGGTCTAAGGTGGAGCACGCTTGCCTAGAAGTAACCTGTTCACTCTAGACTTGAAGACTCCCAGGTTATAGCTTTCCGGAAACAGCAGGGTATGCCACTCTTCAGCAGTATGCACGATGAATGTATTGCCAAAGCGTTTTAAGCGTATTTTTAAGCGAATATCCACCACCGCGTGTTTTTCCGGCCAGGTGAGATGACGATCTGCGGAAGACTGCGGGCAGATGCTGGATGCGGCAAGCTGAAGACAGGGCGCTATGTATGGCGCTCATTAGGAGAGACCTATGTCCAGTAGTGGACTAGCATATGTTGATGATGATGATGCACGTGTTTGTGGCTTGATGGGCATACGTTGGACTATGTAAAGTTTTCCCCAGCCGTCGGACACTCTTGTGAGACTAACCTCGATTTGAGACACAAGTTGTTTGCGACTTTTTATAGTTTTCGTCTCCGAAATTATACCCTCCAAATTCTTCTATCAGGGTTGTACCTTTTTTTTTTTTTTTTTTTTTTTTTATCGTGCGGAAATCCTTTCGGATACCCCCCCGCGTGCCAGCGGGGGCGGTTATGTCGGGCTTGAACCGACTAAAACCGCACGCCGTCTCGGGTCTACAGACGCCGGGGTGTAAGGTTGCCCATAGAGCATATCCCTCGCACCCCGACTGACCCTGGGCCATCTCCGGTTTCGAGATGGCCCCCTCGGGTTTGGGAACCACGGTGTCCCCGTCTTGCCCCGGTTTGGGGGAGGGGCGCTAGTCGCCCCACCGTCCCGGCCTGCTTAACCCTGTAAATGACTAAACCTGTTACATAGGCTTATTTAATATTAATCTACTACATCCAATTTCATGTATCATTGAAGCTATATGAAACAGCTATCTATTTTAAATAATCACACATCTTAGCAAATTTTACGCTCCTCCAGACACCCACAACTTGTATAACCAAGTAGCATTCCCCAACCTCTGTGTTTGTGAACGCCTGGAATTCCTTTGGGCCGGCCCTTTGTGACGTCACGGTTGGGCTGGCGACATACGCTTTTACATAAGCTAAATTGTGTGAAATTGAGAATAAATGACCCGCCCAAAGGAGGGATGGGATACACAACACGTGTATTATATTTTAAAGTAAATATTACATACTTACATTGAAATACTGATGCTTGTATATGTTTAAAAGGATAGGCAGAGAGGATAACGCATTATTTTGGACTCAAGTAATAGAACTCTGAAAAGATTATGTTGGAAGGGAAAATGATAAAGGGGATAGCGGGCTGGAGGGCAAGAGACAGCTGTTGCTCCCGTAAAAGCCAATATAAAAAATAATGAAACTGAGATTAATTAAAATTGAACTGAGTTATCACGTTTTACTCAATGAATTCCATGTAGTAAGACGTAAGAACCTAGTTAAAGTTGAATGCATTTTCACTGGTGGGATCCATCCCTAGCAAAAAGGTCTTTAACTCGTTAAGAAATAAACTGATTAGTTTCAGTTAGCGCTTGTTGCTAATTATCTCTTGCGCCAGGAGTGACTCACCCGGGCACTGAACTCGCGCAAATTGAACGCAAAGGTGACGCGTATTGGGTTTCTTCACGGAGTATTAAGGCCCTGTCTGGACGCAAGCTACCATAATTATGCTTATTTTTTGTTTCTACGATTATTTCTCTCTCTCTATAAGAGTACTGATGCTAGACAGTTGTTTTTTTTATATATACAGCTAATTATCTACTGTTCACGCACATCCAAAAACATTTTGGATAAATAGAGCAGTTTCTTGTTAAAAAAATTGCAAAGAAACACTCTTTGAAATAAATTTTTCGTTTCAATTATCTCAATATTTTTAGCGATGACATATATATTTTTTGTTACAAATATAAAGTAAACTTAATCAGCTAGTGGAATATCTACAAATTAACATCCTCAAATCCGTCATATTTTTTAAATGATTTATTTATCCGTTTGCCGCCAAACAAATCAAACAAATCAAACAGATAAATAAATCATTTAAAAAATATGACGGATTTGAGGATGTTAATTTGTAGATATCCCACTAGTTGATTAAATTACATTGGGACCTAAACATAAACTGGCGAAATGTGGGTGCTAGCACCTCTGCCTACCCCTTCGGGGATATGGGCGTGAGTTTATGTTATGTTATGTTAAAGTATCAAAAATTCCGTCTTACCCAGAAACCGGGACATCATTTTTGTCTAATATACAACTATTGTAACAATGACGGCCTCTGTGGCGTAGCGGTAGTGCATTCGACTGCTACGACAGGGGGCGCGGGTTCGTTTCCCGCTCAGTCCAAATATTTGTATGCATGAATATGTCTATTTGCATTGGTCTGGGTGTTTCTATGTATAATATGTGTGTATTTACAAAAAAAACGTATATAAGTATATTTATCCGCATTCTGGAAGCCATATCACAAGCTAGTTAAACTACTTTGGGTCTAGAAAGCGCTGTGTAGAATGTTGCAGAACATTTATTTGTTATTAACTATTATATATAATTTTGATTTTATTCACCAACGTGTATACAACATTCTGTCTGGCCGTAATGCACAGGTAAAACAAAATGTCTAATTGTCTAAAATTAAAGTATAACTTAAATTTATTGAACATAAACTTCGTTAATGTTGGTTATACAACCGCCAGCTGTTTAAACAGTATAAATATGTTTTATAAGTGAAAGAACCACCTGTAAAATAAGGTTTATTTTATACAACAAATAGTCGGAGAAAACTTTGTAAACGCCCAAGAAATTATTGTTGGCCGGGGGTCACACTGATAGCGGTTAGTCGACTGCTTACTTTTATTAATATTGGGATCCTGTCGTTTGGCAAAATATGTTTCGTCAAATTTCACTTCCGAAAAAACTTATCGCAAAGTTTCACAAAAGATTTCGCATTTTAATCACTTCGTCAAACATTCATTTGGCAACCTTTGTACTTGCTCAATTTTTATTAAGTCAAATGCTTTATTTTGTAAATAAATATATTCCAAAAGTAAATTCGTTCAAATTTTTTCATATAAGTTACGTAGGCTAGATCGGAACTGCCAGAAAAGTGGGTTAGATTAGGTTAGAACTGTGGCCCCAACAGTAAACAATTGATTTGTATAATAGCAATATAATTATTATAGAAGTTCTTACCTGTAAATTATTTGTCTAAGGTGAAACAAACACCCAAGCAGCAGTGTATTTTCAAAATTGGATTTTAAACTTGAAATACTAGCTTTTTCGAAATCCAAAATAACAAAAAACCATATTTGACTACCTAATATTTGGTAAAATGAAACTTTGCCATGTAATTATTTGTTAAACAATAAATTGCCAAAAATAGTATTGCTAACTGTAAAATTGCGAAAAGTTGATTTGCCAAATGTTTTTTTTTGCCAACTGAAAATTTGGGAAACATACTTTGGCATGTGACACTTTGGGGAAAGTTTTTTTGCCAAATATTAGTAAACCATTAAAATTATTATGATTTACCTATTTCACATATTATGACCACTTCAAATGTCACACAAAATAGTCGCTTGATTGGTCTCTTTTTCAGGTTATAAGTTGTCGTGATGTCAGATTTTATAAAAACCGGCCAAGTGCAAGTCGGACTCGCCCATTAAGGGTTCCGTAGAAGCGAGTAACATAATAATGTTTTTTTTTTTAATTTTTATATTTGAGTTGATTGAATGAAAGGTAAATTGCGGTTTACCATTAATAACATATTAAAAAAAACTACTTACTAGATCTCGTTCGAACCAATTTACGGTGGAAGTTTACATGGTAATGTACAACATATATTTTTTTTAGTTTTATCATTCTCTTATTTTAGAAGTTACAGGTTACACACATTTTACCACTTTGGAAGTGTCTTTCGCGCAAAGTATTCAGTTTTGAAGACCTATCCATAGATACCCCGTATAGGTTTGATTAAAAAAAATTGAGCTTCAGTTCTAAGTATTCAACCCCCAAAATATTTTTTTTTCTATTTTTGTGTGAAAATCTTAATGCGGTTCACAGAATACATCTACTTACCAAGTTTCAAGAGCATAGTTCTTATATTTTCGGAAAATAGTGGCCGTGACATACAGACGGACAGACAGACAGACATGACGAATCTATAAGGGATCCGTTTTTGCCCTTTGGCTACGGAACCCTAAAAATATGTTCAGTAGTCTAGGTGTGAAAAGGAAACAAGCAAACAGATTGAGTCAATTTAATTTTTATAATATTGAATTGCGTAAAGAAAGCTTTGTTGCGTCATAAAGTAAAAATGTGAATACTCATCCTGAATATGTAAACGGGCATCGCCATACAATTTTACTTGTTTATGTATCTGTTTTACTTTTTACGTTGAAATAACGCGAATCTGTTAAACTTTATTATTATGATAATTTTGTCAATTTCGCAGTAAATAGTATGGAGGAGAGGTAGGCCATAACGTGAATTCACCCACCCCACTTGGAGAATACTTCCACCCTGCATTAAACCGTAACTGAAACGCATTGTGTTCGGTTTCCGCTGATGAGCGCCAGGGTAGGGAGTAGGCAGGTAACATGCAATTGATACCACTAGTGCTGCGTGCTTCTTCTGCGCTCATCACAAAGTCGTGTGTTTTATATATATAAATAAAGTAGACCAGTAAATAGGCTTCATGACACAAAATTCGTGTTCATCGTGTATTTAATCAATGTTCGTACAAAAATCATAAAAACACTTTGTATAGCCGCTATGATGGCGAATCTTAAAACAAACTCGTTTCAGATTTATGACGTGCCGAGATGAAAGTTTTGAATGGGTGCATTTATGGGTAACACCGTCCCCTCTTTCATGAATGAACAATGTACACGTTAACAATGTTTATGGTATGTGAGTTTACGTTTTTTATTGTGGATTGCTTTCATTATAACACAGTTTGTGGCTATATTTTTAAAGTTCGGTGATATTTTAAGAGTTTTTTAAATGAGTCAGTCAAAACACGGTTTATGAATATTAAAAGAAGATGAAACTGAACCGCTTGATGGCAATAGATACCCCCTTATTACGGTGGAACTGAAGATATAGTTGGCATAACCCTCTGGTTACTCTTTGGGGTATCTATTTTTCAATACCTGGTTTAGAAAGGTCTTAGAAACCAATCAAACATCGTATCATGTGGGGTATATGAGTGTTCAATAACTTTTGCCGATCACTTTGGGGAAGTACACATGCTGTTGCGAGATGAAGATACCAGCTGTCATGCGGCATCAAATTGATTGGGAAATGAACTTATCTAACCATTACAAAACGCAACAATTCGGATAGGACATCTTAATTCTCCACGTAGGAAATCAACACGCCACTCGCTGTCAGTGAGACCTAGCTCTATCCGGTAGCTCTATCCGGGCAATTAGATTTACTCGGAGCGGAAATGGGAGTACCGAGCAGGCAATTATGCTGCCTCCCGGTGCATCGCAACTCTTGCCAACTAGGAACACGACCTAACTTTTTATTTTTGTCTCTTTGTGCCTTGCGCACTGTGTCACGCAGCGTGCAGTTTTGTTCTTTGTAGTTTTGTTTTGTTTTTGTGTCTTTGAGGAGTGCTTTATAATTTATTTGCTGAGCATTTGTTTGGACGTTGCTTCAATGATTTCAAAAGCGAATTTGTTTTGATTAAGTTTTCTCGTTGCGATAGTATCAGTTCATGTAGTTTGTTTTTAAATTTTGTATTGGAGATACAATCTTCTTTATTATACTATGAAAGGAACAGAACTATGCCTGGGATAATATACTTTATTGAGTCGTTAATGAATCGCACTAAGGAATAAATTTTGTTCATAAAAACTTTCACCCTGTTTAACCCTACCCTGGGGTTATCCTTTCGAGGGCTTACCCGGGGTGCCCGGGAATGGACACTTGGGGAGGACACCGTGTGGTTTTAGTCGGTCCGATTCCAACACGCCCACCCCATCGCCGGTACCGATGGGGTGAAGGCCGTGGGGGTTTCCAGGGGGTTCCCTGTTTAACCCTCTGGTTAAAATTAACAGAAATCAACATTTCTGTGAATTTTATCAGCCTTTGTGTTGCCAGAATCTAGCATATCTACATAAAAAAATTGGTCAAAATTGATTCAAAAGATATTAAAAATATATTATTAAGATATTATTAGAGTCTTTACGGTCTTTATTTACGGGGATACGTGGTGACAAATATTCACACACACTTTTTAATTGATTTATAATAATAATTAAGCTCAAGACTTGGTTTGTTTGTTTGTTTGGGCTACATGGGCGACAATTTCAATTCTTGGGGAAGGTTATATAACATCACGCTACAAGCCTTAGGAGCCAAGCATAACACAAAAATGCGATACGTGAATAGAACCGTTTACGTTAGGTGAAAAGGTGGGGGACAGCTAGTAACGACCTCCGTCCTCCATGGGCGCAGGCCTGGGGGTGGCAGGTGAGGCCGCCTGTCACCCCAGAGAAGCCGGCCAGAACGGTGGGGCGACTAGCACCCCTCCCCCAAACCGGGGCAAGACGGGGACACCGTGGTTCCCAAACCCGCGAAGGCCATCTCGAAACCGGAGATGGCCCAGGGTCAGTCGGGGTGCGAGGGATATGCTCTATGGGCAACCTTACATCAGGTCTTAAGACCTGAGACGGCGTGCGGTTTTAGTCGGTTCAAGCCCGACATAACCGCCACCAGTGGCCGGCGGGGAGGTATCCGAAGGGATTTCCGCACGAAAAAAGAAGGTATAGGATAGCATATTCAAAAGCTAACCTCTTTACTGAACCATAAACAGCTAACAACACCTACACCAAAGTTTCCTAACAAAGCTGCTTCCATATTCCCTAGCCATGACAGGAGGTACCGATAAGCCCCGTTGATCCCCGATCTCCCCAATCCGCTCTGATCCCTTCTTATCCCCATCTTGTATCACACATCCAACAAGTAACAAGCAACTCGTCCTTGACATTCGGCGTGGTTCACACTGGGCGGTGTAACAGTGACATTGTGGGAGCTTAGGCTTAGTCCTGACCTAGCGAAGCCGTACAGCCGTAATCGTTTATGGACAGCCGCTTTGTTAACTCAGCCGATTATATTTCTACCATTACTCTTTTATAGGCTTTATCGTTGTCTGGGGTATACAGGGCCTTGCCTACAAGCTTGAGGTCCGAGACAAGCTCACCTGGAAGTCGGCTGTAGTAGTGCTGTAGTAGCTGCTATTCAATGGCCGCGGCTCTGGCGCCGGCTTTCCTCTCAGAATTAGGAGTCAGACGGTAGTCACTCCCGGTAAAGTCGATATACCAATCAAAAACAATGAGCGGACTTCGGGCTCCAAAATGCCAACTTAGGGCGCAAATGGGAAGTCATTATAAGGATGAATATGATGACTTTTTTTTTTTTCTTCCTTTCTCTCTCTATCTGCAATCAGCCCAGAAGCCATAATCAGATCTAATTAACTCTTGTGACATGAGTTTGAGATAATGCATATCCTGTGATATGTCATCTCATATTTTATATCAAGCCTACTAGACTGTGGACAACTAGATTGTAGCCAATCGGGATCGATTCAGTCGAAAAATGCAGCCGCTAGTGTTCAGTAGAGATGCGGCTAGTTGGTTTTTATGGACTCCAAGTCTTTGCTTGTAGGTTTCGGAGGACCGTTTTATTTCCTCTTCGACTGTGTGAATTTGCAGATACTCGTGTACTTCCGTGTTACGTATGTACCATGGGGCATTGCTTATAGTTTTTAATGCCTTGTTCTGGAAGCGCTGGAGGATTTCAATGTTTGAGTGACTTGCTGATCCCCAGAGCTGTATGCCGTATGTCCATACTGGTGCTATGACGCATTTGTATATTATAAGTTTATTTTCTAGACTTAGTGATGATTGTCTGCCCAGTAGCCAGCACATATCTCTGAGCTTTTTGTTCGCATGTTCCCTCTTCATCTTTATGTGATCTTTCCAGGTCAGCCGCCTGTCCAAATGCATACCCAGGTATTTAACCGTTGTGTGTTGTGGTAAAACAGCTCCGTCTAGTGTAACAGGTGGGCAGTCTCCTCTCTTTAGTGTGAATATGATGACTTAATTATTTTTTTTACCACTTGGGTGGCAGACAAGCACACGACCTACTTGATGGGAAGTGGTTTCCGTGGCGTTGGAATTCTTGTCTGTTTGTCTGTTTGTTCGCGATGTACGCGACTAAACTGGAAAACTACTAAAGGGATTTTGATTTGAGTAGGTAACGTCACTATCGTGACGTTACATCACGTATCGACAAGATGGCGTCATAGCGGCTAACTTTTTATGGGACATTAAAACCAAGTTTAGTTGAAGTCCGGGATTATCATTCATATTATACATCAACCAAAACAGAAAGGTCTTGGTCAGACTTAAAATCTGCTGCATGTTTGGTTGCAATTCGTTAAGTAGAACCGGAGATATGACCAGAAAAACGATAGCCGACCTCCGAGCAGGGGAAGCCGCGGGCATCAGCTTGTATTTCCTATTTTCTTTCCCATTACCTATTCAGAACAACACGTGCAGGGCACACAACAACACTGTATCGTATAGAGATAGCACCTTACTATTTCTATACTATACAGTTCTAACAAAACAGAATTTGATTTTAAAGACAAAAGCGGCGATAGCCCAGTGGCGTACGTAACGGACTGCTGAGACGAGGACTCGAGTTCGATCCCCAGTCGCCCCGGGTACACACCTCTGACTTTTCGTAGTTATGTTTGCATTAATAAATGTTAATTATCGCTCACATAATAATGTGCTCGGTAGATGACCATAGGCTCGCCCTCTATTACATTGGGACCTTCACATAACTGGCGAATCGTGGGTGTGTAAGACACCTCTGCCTACCCCTTCAGGGATACAGGCGTGAAATTGTTATATGTTTTAATATAAGACTTGATTTAAAATTTGACGTTCACCTTAATATACCTACTTAAACCATAGCTTAACATAATTGTGGTAGTAAATTCTACTGGTATCCGTTGAACTTTGGCCATAGTTATCACGCTCGGTAAGCCCGCGGGCGCTCTCGCAGCCTCCTTAGGGAAATAGCTGGAACACATCCTGGACTACGTGTGGCTAAATTAGTTTTGTATTTTCTGTTACAGGTAAATAGAGGCTAATGGTGGCAAGGTCAACGTTCGTTTCTCGCAAGTAAGGTAATACCTAGAAATGTTATTATACTTTATAGTGCGAGTCGGACTCGCCCTTGAAGGGTTCCGTAGCAGCAAGTAACATAATAATGCCTTTTTTATATTTTTATATTTGAGTTGATTGAATGAAATGTAAATTGCGGTTTACGATTTTTGACGTATTAAAAAAAACTACTTACTAGATCTCGCTCAAACCAATTTTCGGTGGAAGTTTACATGGTACATCATAATTTTTTACTAACTATTCAGTTAAAAAAAAATGATATGATGATTGATGATGAAGAATGATATTATGATGATTTTTGAAGACCTATCCATACGAATATCTATAAGACGTATGGGTTTGATGAAACAAAAAAATTTTTGAGTTTCAGTTCTAAGTATGGGGAACCCCCAAAATTTATTGTTTTTTTTTTCTATTTTTGTGTGAAAATCTTATTGTGGTTCACAGAATACATCTACTTTCGGAAAAAAGTGGCTGTGACATACGGACGGACAGACAGACAGACATGACGAATCTAGAAGGGTTCCGTTTTTTGCCTTTTGGCTACGGAACCCTAAAAAAAGATTGCGGGAAACACGCCATAGAACCTTCAGCCTCAACGCCCGAATTGAAATCATTAATCGCCTAACTTTGTAAGAAAAAGTTAGCGACGGTAACTTCATAGGTACAATTTGAAGTTGCTAAGTAATAAATCTTTAGTGAAAGTAAGGCTCACTCATTAGATTGCTTTAGGAAACGCTGATTTAGGCGGATCTTTAGGAAAAGAAGAGAAAGATTTAGAACTAAGTCAATTCTTTTACATTGAACCCGACGTTTCGGTTGCTTTTCAGCAGCCATGGTCACGGGGAGACTAAAGATGGTTGTTGTCTTGTAGTTTGAAGTGAAAGTTATCTCAAAGTACCCGAACTATGTTGAATTGTTGGTGTTAGGTACTATTTACGCAAAATGAGCTCACAGTGTCATGAAGTCTTACTGTGGGCTCATTCTGCGTAAATAGTAACACCAACAATTCAACATAGTTCGGGTACTTTGAGATAACTTTCACTTCAAACTACAAGACAACAACCATCTTTAGTCTCCCCGTGACCATGGCTGCTGAAAAGCAACCGAAACGTCGGGTTCAATGTAAAATATAAAATAACATCAAATAAACCGCGATAGAATCCGTTAAAAATAGTTTTATTTCAATTCTTTTAACTTGATAATAAAATCAGAAATATGAATTTTAGAGCTCCATTCGAATCAATCTATTGCGGAATATATCCATTGAAACATTTGAGCCATACGACACGTCAAATTTAAAAATTTTAATTCAATTAAATTTTTAAGCATTTTGTATGCTTACTTTTTTCTAAAGATTTAGATCGGAAAAAGAGAACATCTAGGACGGGACTTGAACCCGTGACCAGTCCCTTACAGGGGGAATGCTCTGACCAACTGAGCCACCTAGACACGTCCCAGATATTCGAAATTCTCCGATACATTAATACGTCTTAAGGCGACGTTGGAGCCATCTACCGTAATTCTTGCGAACTACGGAAACAATGAATAACTTTACAGTCATTTTTAAACATTGTTTTTTTGATGGCTAATTAATTCAATTAAATTTTTAAGCATTTTTTGTTTTTTTTTTTTTTATTTTTATTAGGCGGAGTCATCAAAAAAACAATGTTTAAAAATGACTGTAAAGTTATTCATTGTTTCCGTAGTTCGCAAGAATTACGGTAGATGGCTCCAACGTCACCTTAAGACGTATTAATGTATCGGAGAATTTCGAATATCTGGGACGTGTCTAGGTGGCTCAGTTGGTCAGAGCATTCCCCCTGTAAGGGACTGGTCGCGGGTTCAAGTCCCGTCCTAGATTTTCTCTTTTTCCGATCTAAATCTTTAAAATTTTTAATAATTAAATCAAGAAATATTCTACGACAATATACATAGCGCTATCTAGACCCAAAGTAAGCATAGTTTAACTAGCTTGTGTTATGGGTTCCAGAATGCGTATAAACATACTTAGATACATTTTCTTTTGTAAATACATACATATCCATACATAGAAAAACTCAGACCATGCATACAAAAATTTGCACTGAGCGGGAATCGACACCGCGACCTCTGACTTAGCAGTCGAATGCACTACCGCTACGCCGCAGAGGCAGTCAGAATGCTAGTAGGTATTTGAAATCGGATCCGAAGGGATTTCCGCACGAAAAAAAAAAAAAAAAAAAAAAAAAAAAAAAAGGTATTTGAAATCGGGGTGCGACTGTTTGGATCACCTCCAAGTTTGGTGCACCCTGGGCAACGTGGGCGATGACGCATCATTGATTGCTCCTCTGGAGTAGCTGGCGTCAACGTCAGCGACCAAAAGTCCGACCAACCGGCCCTTTTCAGGGCCAGCTGACCCCATTGCAAGAGGGGGTCGGGGTATGGCGGGCCTGCAAGGCCCGCGGGGGCGGGGTGGAATGGCCCAAAGTCGGAGTGCGAGGGTAGGGTAGGGTGCTCTATGGGTAATCTTACACCCCGGCGTCTGTAGACCCGAGACGGCGTGCGGTTTTAGTCGGTTCAAGCCCGACATAACCGCCCCCGCTGGTGGGCGGGGGGGTATCCGAAGGGATTTCCGCTCAAGAAAAAAAAAAAGGTATTTGAAATCAAAAACCAGAATCAATTTGACAAAAGCGTACAATGATTGCGAACTGGGAAACTACGTTTTGTTTCTCCACTGAACTTTTTTAACAAAGATAAAAACAAAACCAACATTACAAGAAATATAAAGGAATATTGTCTTTCAATCGCAAAGGAGGCGACTGGTTGCGTTTTGTTTCTTTGTTGTACGTTTGTAGTGTTGGACGTTATACTTCAGGTTTAATTACTTTTCTCTTATAAACTACAGAAGTATTGATATCGACCAGAGACGGCGTGCGGTTTTAGTCGGTTCGAATTCGACATAACCAACCCTGCTGGCCGGCAGGAATTTCCGCACGAAAACAAAAAGGCGGTGTAATTTTATTATTTTACAATCTGATTTGTGTAACTTAACGTTTGTATGTATAAATAATCATTGTAAATGTTCTAATTGAGCAATTTCTTGTCGTCAGCTGCATTTTACACGAGTGCCCAAAATGCAATGTTTACAGGGTTCATCATGTATGTGAGTTTCTTGATTACATCGTAACTTTTAAATAAATAAATAAATATTCAACGACATTCTACACAGCGCTTTCTAGACCCAAAATAAGCATAGTTTAAACTAGCTTGTGTTATGGCTTCCAGAATGCGGATAAACGTACTTATATACTTTTTTTTTTTGTAAATACATACATATTATACATAGAAACACTCAGACCAATACAAATAGACCTATTGACGCATACAAATATTGCACTGAGCGGGAATCGAACCCGCGCCCCCTGTCGTAGCAGTCGAATGCACTACCGCTTCGCCACAGATGCCGTTAAATGACTGAACAGATTTGGATATGTTTTTTTTTTTATATTTAGGGCTCGTCAATTTGACTTCACCTCGCCTGATGGTAAGCTGAAGGTAAAGTCTCAGGAAAGAGGGTCACCATTACATACACGTACCATGTTAACAATGGTGGCACTCAGCTTGACGGCCTAATCAGAAGAGGATTGTCGTCGCAGCACCGCGTGACCCCCACCGGTCCCACTAGTGCTGCGACCACAATCCCCCTGCCCGGCTATGCACTTGCTGACCCCTGAACGCAATCAAACCGAAATTGGATTACTATGGAGAGTTTTTTGCAATCGTGCACGGTGGTATCCACCCGGCCGAATTTTGTGACAAATTTGTGTCATCAAATTTCTACCACCAGTATGTGGATATGAATGTCTGGTTTTCTATTTAATAAATCGTTATTGATTATTCATTTCCAGGTTTTTTACAAGCGCCTGTATCGCGGCTTACTTTACTAATGTGCTCGGCAGCACATTCAGTTCAGGCCCTGTAGACTACGTAACATTCTACAAGTGGAATCGCTTCGAAGCGAACCTTTAAAAGTCCGAAATGTATGGGAGTGACATTATTTGTTACACGTGACATGTCGACAAATAATGTCTCTCCCATACATTTAAAACTGTTGAAGGTTCACTTTGAAGTGATTCCATTAGTAGAATGTCACTTTGTCTAGGCCCCCTGTGAAGCATTCCCCCCCATCTTCAACTTTCTTTCTCTTAACGTGTGGACGTCCTCAAACCATACATACGCCAAACTGGTGCATATATATATGATTTCCGCGCTTTTTTGCGCCACTTGTTTAGTCTACGTTCAAAGCATAGCTTGTATTATTGGTTCTAGAATGCGGATAAAAATTTAGATACATTTTCTATAATACCATCCTTACGATATAGGGTATGGGGGTGGGATGGCTCAAGATTAGCGCTCAGATGATGTGTTGATACATTTTCTTTGTAAATACCATCATTCATCTTCTCCCATTGCTAAAATCATACATAACTCTATAACTTCACGCCTTTATCCCCGAAGAGGTAGGCAGAGGTATATTACTCATCCACGATTCGCCAGTCTTGTTTAGGTCCCAATTTAATAGGGGGCGAGCCTATTGCCATCTACCGGGCACATTACTAAGCAAGTGATAATCAACATTTTTAATAGTTACGCGACTCATGCGCCGGAGGTCTCTTAACAACCTCCGTCCTCCATGAGCGCAGGCAGGCAGGTAAGGCCGCCTGTCACCCCCGCAGAAGCAGGCCGGGACGGTGGGGCGACTAGCGATCCTCCCCCAAACCGGGGCAAGACGGGGACACCGTGGTTCCCAAACCCGAGGGGGCCATCTCGAAACCGGAGATGCTCTATGGGCAACCTTACACCCCGGCGTATTAAGACCCGAGATGGCGTGCGGTTTTAGTCGGTTCAAGCCCGACATAACCGCTCGCTGGCCGACGGGGGGATATCCGAAGGGATTTCCGCACGAAAAAAATAGACATACCTACGAAAAGTCAGAGGTGTGTGCCCGGGGCGAGTGGGGATCGAACTCGAGACCTCGTCTCGGCAGTCCGTTACGTAAACCACTGGGCTATCGCCGTTTTTCAAAAATCATCTCCGTTGTAAAAATCGCAAATAACAGTTAGTATTTCCGCTCTGTCCTTGAACGCAAACTGTTTCATCGTACAAGCAATTCAAAAGCTTTCAATGCAGGAATAATTGAGGTGACATTAGCTCTGCTTACTCAACTCAATAATTGAGTTTGTTGGTTAAGTTCGAGGCGTGAGACTTTGAGAAACAAGATTAATATTTGTGTAGACTGTTGGTTCTATGATTAGCTGCTTGCTCCTACATATTTGATGTTAGTTTAGAATTTAATTTCTGTATCTAGTACGTAGCAATTCTTGCTACCACTGTGCCAACACTGGAATTACTATGTGTATGATTTTGGTTTTAGTTTTGTGGTTTTGGGTTTGATTGTGGGCGCGGGTAAAGCGTCAAGTTTTTTTGGTTGGAAATTCTAGCTATTGAAGAGTAAGCTCTTCAATTGCTAGAATTGATTGAGGAGTAAGTTCTTATAAATTAGGGTTTCGGAGCACACATAGCAGTGACGTTGTTGGTCATAATTTTCAACACAGGGCAAGCCCGGAAGTAATTTTTTTTTAAAAATATTTAGTGCGTCAAATTGACTGCACCCCGCCTAATGGTAAGCTGAGGTGAAGTCCATAAAGTAGTGGCAACCATTTCCAGAGATTTTCCCTAGAATGGTGGCCCCTACCTAGACGGCCTCAACAGATGTTTGTTCACGCCCCGCTTAAAGAGTCCAGGGTTGTAGGTAGAAGGGAACACGTGTGTGGGTAAAGCGTGCCAGTGCTTTATGGTCCGACAAAAAAGGTGTTTTAAAGTCCCGTTAAGCGCTTCAACTAAGCTGAATTGCTTGTGTTAGGAGTGGGTTCACGTCGGTTGTGAAATGGTCAGGATTCGAACCCGGTACTATCGAACTCGATCGTAAGGCCCGGCTCCTTAACCAGTAAGCTACCAGTTAATCGTACTTATTGCGAATTTTGTGGAATATATTCACAGCACTCTATTTTATATTTCGTGACTAGCTGTACCCGCGACTTCGTCCGTGTTTATTTACATTTTCAAGGATTATTTTTTTGCGCGGAACCCTAATTCTTTACTTGAATAAAAGTAGCCTATGTTACGCCTTAAGATAGGTAATATTATAAAATATTACCTATCTTCCAGTGAAAATCCCATCAAAATCAAAAATCAACGCAGTTGTTTCAGACAAAAATTTCAAAAATTCCTCTTTCTGAAATATACCCACACATAGTTATATGCCTGTATTTAAAACCTATTATTTTGATGTTACAAACAGAGACTTCAATTTTATTTTAATTTTCAATTATTTGTGTAGATTTAAATAATGTTTTGATGTCGACGCAAGTCAACCGAGGTAACATTGACATGAAATG
Organism: Cybosia mesomella; assembly: GCA_946251805.1. Taxonomy (NCBI): domain Eukaryota; kingdom Metazoa; phylum Arthropoda; class Insecta; order Lepidoptera; family Erebidae; genus Cybosia; species Cybosia mesomella. The sequence continues at coordinate 811,986 of OX276403.1, read as the reverse complement.
TTTTACGAACCAAAAATTCACGCTCAAAGTATTTCAATTTAGGAGGAAATAATATTCCTTTATTAGTCGAGACTCGATTTTCCTCGGCCAGCGCTAAACAATACATTACAAAGGTTCGCGCAAATAAAATATTGTTGTAGTGTTGTTAGCGTCCCCACTGGGAGGGGCTTAGCTACCCCACCTGAGTAGCTCCCGCAAACTTGATTGTTGAATAAAGGAGTCACTGTCAGATGGTTCATTGATAGAAAATTAAGACGCTGTCTGCACGTAAACTACCATAATTTATGCTTATTTTTTGTCTCTAAGGTTATATCTCTCTCTCTCTAAGATTACTGATGCTAGACAGTTGTTTTTCTTTATATATACAGCGAATTATCTACTGTTCACGCACATTAAAAAACATTTTGGATAAATAGAGCAGTTTCTTGTTAAAAAAATTGCAAAGAAACACTCTTTGAAATACACTTTTCGCTTCAATTATCTCAATATTTTTAGCTATGACATATAATTTTTTGTTACAAATATAAAGTAAATATAATCAACTAGTGGAATATCTACAAATTAACATCCTCAAATCCGTCATATTTTTTAAATGATTTATTTATCTGTTTGCCGCCAAACACATCAAACAAATCAAGATATATTTTAAGATTAGTTAAAACAGAAGCTATAGTTTTAACATTTTATAAACACATGCGGTATTAACCACTCTATAAAAGTATCAAACTGTCAGTTTGATTTGCGATATACCTAGAGAACGCTCTACAAAACACAACTCTATCTTTATATATATATTTCTTGTGTGCGTGTGTATGTCTTCCTAGAACCTGAACTCCTCCTAGACAGCTGGACTGATTTTGATGAAATTTCTTGTGTGAGTTCAAGGGGATTCGAGGATGGTTTAGAGTCACAATTTGGTCCACAAAAAATTAGGGTTCCGCGCAAAAGAACTAAAACCATAAAAATCGAAATCCACGCGGACGAAGTCGCGGGCACAGCTAGTATTATTATATAATTGAACTTATACTTATAGTTAAACTTATATATTATTACTTAATAATGTGAGTCACCACAGGTTTACCTATCAATCATATCGTCAGTTAAAATCGAGCACACACGTCAACAGGAATGTCAGCCATTTGTCAACGTTGTCGGCTATTGACATTTATATTAATACAAACGAGCTATTAATTGATTGTTCGTAATGCGATAACAGTTCTAACACGGTATCTATACTATTATAAAATTGTTAATTAGTTGCGCATATATACATTGGAGATATTTGAAAAAAAAAAAAAACTTGAGTTATGTTAAATGAACGATTCTGAACACAATTTTTATTTTTTGTAGAATTTTTGTCTGATTTTTCGCGATGGATGCAAAAACTCCTGAACGGATTTTGATTAGGTTAGGATTCTATTAGAGAGGTTTTGGTCTGACTTATAATCTGCCGTATGTTTGATAGCAATTAGTTAAGTGGAGCCGGAGATAAGACCAAAAAAACCGGCTAATTGCGAGTCGGAGTCGCCCATGAAGGGTTCCGTAGCAGCAAGTAAAATTTTTGTATTTGAGTTGACTGAATGAAAGGTAAATTGCGGTTTACGATTTATGACGTATTAAAAAAAAACTACTTACTAAATCTCGTTCAAACCAATTTTCGGTGGAAGTTTACATGGTAATGTACATCATATATATTTTTTTTGTTATATCATTCTCTTATTTTAGAAGTTACAGGGGGGGGGGACCACATTTTACTACTTTGGAACTATCTCTCGCGCAAACTATTCAGTTTAGAAAAAAATATATATTAGAAACCTCAACATCATTTTTGAAGACCTATCCATAGATCACACGGTATGGGTTTGATGAAAAAAAAATTTTTGAGGTTCAGTTCTAAGTCCCTCAAAATTTAATGTTTTTTTTCTATTTTTGTGCGAAAATCTTAATGTGGTTCACAGAATACTTCTACTACAGAACCCTAAAAACGATAACCGACCTCCGCGCAGGTGGAGCCGCGGGCATCAGCTAGCAGTATATACAAAGCTTGCACTATGGAGCCACTCTCCTGCCTACTCTTTCTTCCTGTGAATTTATCTTGGCTTTTACATTTACAGTAGCAACTGCCGTGTGACCTCCTAACTTCGAGAGGATAGTCTGCGTCAGAGCCTTGTCTGTTATCCAGCAGATGTACTGGCCCGCAGGTGTGGTCTCTCTTGGGCCTCGAAGAGCTTGGTGGTTTCATACACCCACGGTTACCGCTTTCCATTCGCTAATCATTAGGCCATATATAATAGTAAACTCCGTTTCATCTCTGCGATTTAATGTTATTGGAAGACTTTTTCATAAAAAAAGCATTCCAAAAAACATCTTCGTACAAATACAGTAAATTGCCCAAACGTAATTGGCTTATTACGCGAACACGAATGCAAAGGAACATCTTATTTGTGTGCTCATTATACGCCATGATACCGAGATATCATATGCGAACACAGAGCATATATATTATAACTTTGTGAGTTCAAACGGAAAATTATACAAGCAATTTTTCGTTGAAAATTACCAAGCGTGTTTTATAGGAACAAGTCACCCAGACCTTTGTGATTCAACCAATTTCGTACACACTTGCTCCTTTATAACAAGTCTGTGATTCTTGAGTTTTTTTTTATGTGAAAAATAATCTATAAATTGACTTCTATAAGTACTGGGAGGCAATCCACCCAAAGTGGGGTGTATAGCCCATTAAGTCCCCTGCAGCCAAGCCTACCTCGCTTGCAAGGCGGAACACCTGCTAAACCACGGATGAGGCTCTTGCGCAGATTTTCCTCTGAGGACTGGGAAGTCAGATGACTGTGTTTTGTATTGAAAAAGCGGGCTGTGCGGGCAATTTATAAGTTGGGCTCAAGAGTCTCCCTCCGAGAAAAGTTCAAAGAAATAAACATTCTAACATACAAAAGATTTTCAAAAATAATTGAGACACTAATCTCAATTATTTTTGAAAATCTTTTGTATGTTAGAAGAAACATTTCCAATTTTTTAAGACTTTGTGATATACATAACGTAAATATGACCATGGAGGACTTATGGAGGACTCCATAAGCGCATGCCTGGGGGTGACAGGTGAGGCCGCCTGTCACCCCAGCAGAAGCAGGCCGGGACGGTGGGGCTACTAGCGCCCCTCCACCAAACCGGGGCAAGACGGGGACACCGTGGTTCCCAAACCCGAGGGGGCCATCTCGAAACCGGAGATGGCCCAGGGTCAGTCGGGGTGCGAGGGATATGCTCTATGGGCAACCTTACACCCCGGCGTCTGTAGACCCGAGACGGCGTGCGGTTTTAGTCGGTTCAAGCCCGACATAACCGCCCCCGCTGGTCGGCGGGGGGGTATCCGAAGGGATTTCCGCATGAAAAAAACAAAAAAAAGGTACTAGACATAAAAACAATCTTGCGGTTTGTAATAGTCGACTCCACAAGACCAGTAATTCCTTTCAGGGTAACTGTATACGCTTCTACAACAAGCTTCCTAGTGAAATGAAGAATCTACCGGCGCTAGTCGCCCCACCGTCCCGGCCTGCTTCATCTTCATATATTTAAAAGCCAAATTAAAACTAAACTCTGCCAAAAAGGCTATTATAAAATTCAAGACTATTTAGACGACAAACAAGCTTGGATATGAACTGTTTGCTCTCTCACTATGCTACTCGAACGAAATATTGTAATTAGATTAAGTAAACGTGTTTGTAAATAGAACAAAAAAAAAACAGCGCGCTGAGTTTCTTGGCCCATTTGCCAAATATTTGTTTAATTTTTTAACGTTTTGTCAGTGCCGTATTAATGGTCTATACAGAATAAATGCTTTTTGACTTTGACTTTGTCGCTTCCGGAAAAACCGACAAACCAATAAGCGGACCTCGGGCTTAAAAGTGCAAACCTCAGACTTCCTGAAAGCGAGGGCCCTTGCGTCATTGTACCAATGGCGCAAGGAGGCACTGGAGCGGGCCACATGCCAGGGCTCCGAAAATCGGGGCCCAGCGGTCCCAGCTCTGTCAGGAACTCATGAAGACATGGAAGGTGTGACTTGAGCAACCAAGGTGGGGAGAAGACACTATCGCAGTGGTAAAGCCGGTCATGGAAGAACTGGGAAATTGTTGATAAGAAACCTTTCGATTGCGAGTACCAATCGCTCTTGACCGATTTTTTATGTCCTTTCCGATCTATTTATCCCTTGTTTATGACCGAAACGTTTCTTAGTTCGAAAGTGCTCTTGCAATAAAATCCTGCCATTCATCTATATTTGTAAGTACCTCTACAGGGTATAAGCGCGTTTGAATAGGCTTGTCATACCCATTTCCTTGTACTACGTGCAATACAAAGGGTATAAGCGCGTTTGAATAGGCTTGTCATACCCATTTCCTTGTACTACGTGCAATACAATAAGTAATATTTTCCTTTCCGATAAGCTGCGATAGTCCAGCTGACTGTCGGCCGATAGTCGGACTGCTGAGACGAGGTCTCGAGTTCGATCCCCAGTCGCCCCGGGCACACACCTCTGACTTTTCGTAGTTATGTGTGCATTAATAAATGTTAGTTATCGCTCGCTTAATAATGTGAATTTTCCTTTCCAGAAAGCATCCGTAACGTTTTATTCTCATTCGTGGCGGATAACTTCGTCCCACAGTTTATATTACTTGGATTGTTTGTTGAAACATTTATCTTCGTTACAAGATATATTTAAAATGAAATAAAACTAATAAAACGTTCGGCGACCCAAAGACTTTATGTATACTATGGGAGCCCCCTTATTTCGCAGAAAGAAATTTCATAGAATTTCGTTTCACAGAAAATGTTTCATAAAATATTTAGTCCTTATATTTTTATTTCGAATATTATTGTTTCAAAAACAATTTACTACAATGAAACATATTTCACAGAAACAGAATTGAATGAATTTTTAATCACATTTTTTTTGTTTAATAAACTTATCAAACTGTAGAATTATTTTTAAAAGAATATTAAACCACCTTTATAATTTTCCAAATCACATTTATTTTTAACTGTAACATTTACAATTTTAATTTTTTTCCGATTGCTTGTAGTAATTTAATTTCTGAATAATTTCATATCAATATAGAGCCAAAGTGTGACACAAACCAGGAGCCCATAAACATCCGGGCCCGTCTTAGCATTCCCTCTTTAAAGTCGACCACCTGGAAAGCCCACGACCAAAACTTAGCCATCCTGTTAGAGCATCCCGGAACAAAGCAGGATTTAAACAGTCAGGTAGAATCTTTCCAGGTTAGCATTTACTCATATCTACATGAGCATTACCCACCATCATTACCATACGCGCGAAAAAACCGAGAAAACGCGTTCAAAATTAAAATGAGAAAGAAAAAGCGGGACTTTATCAAACGACTACGGTTTGCTAAAGCTATGGGCGATAATCAACTTAGTCATCAACTGGCCAGAGCTTTAAGGTCCATACTGAAATTAATTCAAGGAATTTCTGTTCAAATAATAAATGAAAACAATAATTTTAATAGAGCAAAACATGAAGTAGAGTTCGATAAGGACCCGTTTAAGTACTCGAGGAATATTTTTAGCGACAGAAAGCAAGATAGGCTACTGCTAAGTAACGATCAGATCCATAGCTATAACTATAAAAGTAATTATGAGGTGCCTAAATACGAAAAACAATACAGTAAACCAAACGCGCAAAAACCATTAGGCCCTCATTTCACATTTGACTGTAATCCACCTAGCTTAGACGAAATAGAACACCAAATCAAAAAGAAACCAACAAAAACCGCCCCAGGGCCTGATGGCATACCTTACATTATCTATAAAAAATGCCCATCGGTACGTAAACATCTTCTAAGCATATTCAATAGGATCTGGTCGAGTAAAGAAGTCCCAGCGGCCTTCGGCAAGGCTAATTTTGTGCTCATTCCAAAGAAAGAAATAGTAACTAGTCCAAAAGACGCTAGACCAATAGCATTAACCAATACAATTTCTAAAATTTTCTTCTCATGGCTTCAATTTAAAATGACAAATTTCATGATCAATAATAACTATTTCAGACCAAACCACCAAAAAGGGTTCCTACCCGGAATTTCAGGATGTCTGGAACACAATTCTTTACTGGCGGAAAGTTTAAAAGATGCCAGATCAAATGAAAAGCAAATAACAGTTTGTTGGATAGACCTAGAAAACGCTTTTGGCTCAGTACAACACGAGCTTATGTTGTTTGCATTAAAATGGTATCACTTTCCGTCCATCATTTGGGAAATAATATCCTCTTATTATGGTAAATTAAAGTTTGTGATTAATACCAAAGATGGATACACGCAACCTTTAAATTATAATGTGGGTTTGTTCCAAGGTTGCTGTTTATCACCTATAGTTTTCAATATAGTAATAAATATTTTAATAGACAACATTTCCACACACGACAAGAAGTGGGGCTATCGGTTTAAGCTAAACGGTAAATATACGGAGTCTATCCTCGCTTTCGCGGACGATTTGGCAATACTGACTCGTAACCCAAAGCAGTGCCAGGACCTACTGCGTAGAGTAGACGATTTCTGTACATGGACAGATGGAATGAGAGCAAAACCTAGCAAATGCTACTGTCTATGTCTGGGTAGGCGGGGTACCAGGTATACTTCATATGACCCAGGGCTTAGTATAGGCGGGGAAAACGTTTCAACTATATCTGAAACCGTGCCTTTTAAATTCCTCGGAAGAAAGATTGACAACAGAGGTTGCACTCCAGCTTTGGACGAATTAATTGATAGTTTCATTATCGATTTAAAAAAGGTAGACCAACAACCAATAAGTAATGTTAAAAAAGCTTGGATCTATGACAATTATTTAACCTCGCGTCTAAACTGGCCGTTTCTTATATATGATATAAACCAGAGCCTCCTCAAAAAACTAGATGCGAGTGTCACGAAGACACTGAAGTCGTGGCTAGGGCTAGCTCAGTCGGCCGACCCGTCGGCACTATATAGATCCGCGAATAATTTTGGAATGACGCTTAAGAAGCCATCAGAACTCTATAAACACCTAAGAGTAACTAAAATGCACGTCTTATCGGAATCTAAAGACGAAATAGTAAAAGTCCTTCCAAAAGATAAAAATGCATCGGAGCTCGAATCACGCCTCCAGTTCCATAAAAGGTTCATGATAGGCTCGCAGACTGGTAGAGTAGGTCTAGGTAATATTCAGAGACAAACAGATAAAGAAATAACAAAATCTTTTCTTCAAGCAGACGAAAACAACACCTATAAGGTGCACGCAATGAACCTAGAAATGCAAAACGAATGGTTGACTCTAGGTGAATTTTGTATTCCCATAGCCTTAAAATGGCGTACCATAATATACGACTGGTCACCGGCCTTACTTAAATTTTACCTGAATGCATTCCAGTTGACCCTCCCCGACCAAAGCAATCTGGTCAGATGGGGAAAAGCCACAGATAAAACATGTAACTCATGTGGTGAAGCAACTGATACGACTAGGCACCTACTAGTGGGTTGTAAAACGCTATTAGACCGGGGTCATTACTCGCGCCGTCATGATAAGGTATTAGAAATCATACGTGAGGCTGTAAGTTTGGCGGTAGCTAGAGCGAAAAAAGGATTAACCACAAACCAAAGAAATGACATTGCGTTTGTAAAGGAAGGCTGCTCAAAGAAATCACTTCAAAAGCCTTATTCAATTTTGATAGCTGCCGTTGACTGGACAATACTCGTAGACACGTATGAGAAGCACTATAGGATACCGGAGGATGTCTGTGCCTCATCATCCAGACCCGACATATTCCTTTTTTCACGATCGCATAAGCGTGCAGTGCTTGTAGAACTCACAGTACCGTGGGAAACTAATATACCTAAAGACCACGCTATAAAGACAAACAAATACTTTGATTTGACTAACGAGTTAACCAAAAACGGCTACGTGGTTAAACTCTATGCCGTAGAAGTAGGAGCAAGGGGAATTCCAGCTAAATCCCTGTACAACTTACTTAAAGACCTCGGATTGCCAAGAGCTTCAGTAAGCTCTTTATTAAAACGTATATCAAAAGCGGCATTGTTAGGATCTTACCAAATTTGGATAGTTAGGGGGGGGAACACTACTGACGGTGGAGGTGAGCGCTGATGCATCACAAGGTGGCCACCCTAAACCTACATCTGGGTCGCAAGTCCCAGTCGCCGTCATGGTGTTCCTCTCTGTACCACGCTATGGACCCGGCGACCGCACGGTGAATCCATGGAGTGCTGAGAATCGGATCTCTTTCGCATATTTTGTTGCAAATTTGTTTGCTTGAATTCTTCTTTAAAAAAAATAAAATCAAATTGTTATTAAATTGTTAATAAAACGTCATTATAATGAACACCCCGACTCAGATTACCCCGACTCGCCAGATAATCACCCAGAAATAGGACCACCCAGAGTCGTTTATTGTATTAATTTATCGTTATATTAAAAAAAAAGTATAGCTTCACCTGTAAATTATTTGACTGAAATGAACGGTATGAATTGAAACGTTTAGAAACTGTCACTTTGATAATATGTTATTCTTGGTAATAAGTTTTATATTAAATAAACAATATAATGATAAAGAATATTTGATTTGTTATTCTATGATATGATTATTCTAATGTTAAACTTTATGTGAAACAAAAATCAATGATTTAAAAATCTTTAAAGTAAGTATTCTGTATATTGATTATTCTATGAAACGAAATTATGCGAAACATTTTCTGTAAAACGAAATTATATAAAACAATTGTCTATAAAACAACGCACACCCGTATACTATATATATATATACAAGCAGTTATGACGGTCTCTGTGGCGTAGCGGTAGTGCATTCGACTGCTATGACAGGGGGCGCGGGTTCAATTCCCGCTCAGTGCAAATATTTGTATGCATGAATATGTCTTTTTGCATTGGTCTGGGTGTTTCTATATATAATATGTATGTATTTACAAAAAAAGTATATAAGAAGGTATGTTAATCCGCATTCTGGAACCCATAACACAAGCTAGTTAAACTATGCTTACTTTGGGGTCTAGATTGCGCGATATAGTGTAGAATGTGTTTCCGGAAAGCTATAACCTTGGAATCTTCAAGTCTCGAGTAAATAGGTTCCTTCTAGGCAAACGTGATCCATCGTAGACCACGCGCGTCGTCACTTACGATCAGGCGAGATAGAGGTCAAACGTGAGCCTATCATCCATAAAAAAAAGCTTGCCAAGTAGTAGACATACTCGTAGAAGTTATTAGGACGAATTAACAAAAACCGGCCAAGTGCGAGTCGGACCATGAAGGGTTCGGTAGCAGCAAGTAAAATTTTTATATGTGAGTTGATTGAATGAAAGGTAAATTGCGGTTTACGATTTATGACGCATTAAAAAAAAACTACTTACTAGATCTCGTTCAAACCAATTTTCGGTGAAAGTTTACATGGTAATGTACATCATATATATTTTTTTTGTTTTATTATTCTCTTATTTTAGAAGTTACAGAGGGGAGACGGGACACACATTTTACCACTTTGGAAGGGTCTCTCGCGCACACTATTCACTTTAGAAAAACATGTCGCTAGAAACATCAGTATCATTTTTGAAGACGTATCCATAGGGCTGTATGGGTTCGATGAAAAAAAAAAATTTGAGTTTAGTTCTAAGTATGGGGAAACCCCCAAATTTCTTTTATTTTTTATTTTTGTGTGAATATCTTAATGCGGTACACAGAATACATCTACTTACCAAGTTTCAACAGCATAGTTCTTAAAGTTTTGGAAAAAAGTGGCTGTGACATACGGACGGACAGAAAGACAGACATGTCGAATCTATAAGGGTTCCGTTTTTAGCCATTTGGCTACGGAACCCTAAAAGAGATAAATAGAAAGACGTGTAAAAAGCTAATTCACTAATTCCGTAAATCAAATTTCAAATAAATGTTATAAATTTTCAAACACTTTTATTACTTTGTACAAATTACGAGGAAAATACGTTGCTAACAATTTTCCCACCTTCACAGAGCTAAATTGAGGAGAAACTAAATCTTTTTTTTTTGGTGTGGCCAGATTCTTTATATAGAGTTTCGTTCGGCGATAAAACCTCGTTGGCAGTGAATAAAATGTCAGAATAGAGGTCGCCGCTGTGGGGTATAAAGTTTCAGAGTGCAGCGCTGTTTATGGGTGAGTAGTCGTCGGTGGTTGTAAAACCGGTTCCAAGTTTTAAAACTTAGGGCTTTATGTTACACAATGTAATGCTGAAAGAAGTTTTGACGACACTGCTTGGCATGTTTGCGAGGAAAACGTGCCTGCTACTTTTAAAATTAGTTATGAAACTTATTGCAGCTATCTACTGTAACTTTTTATATTTTACAATGTGTTACACTTCACCTTAGTGAATTTTAAAAATGTATATTTTGCAGAGGTATTCAGTTGGCCTTTAAAACTATTTCGATATTAATTAAAAGTATTTAAAAACACAACTGATCTACCGAAAAACGTTTTTATCAAATTTGAACGTGGAGCAATATTGAAATAAAACTATATCTGCTGAAAAGCAACCGAAACGTCGGGTTCAATGTAAATTCTTATATATAAAAATGAATTGCTGTTCGTTAGTCTCGCTAAAACTCGAGAAGGGCTGGACCGATTTGTCTAATTTTGGTCTTGAATTATTTGTGGAGGTCCAGAGAAGGTTTAAAAGGTTTGTCATCGATTGAGGCAGTACGAAGTCTGCCGGGTCAGCTAGTAATAAAATCTGATCAAATAAATCGCCTTAGAATCAGTTAAAATAGTTTTATTTCAATGTGTGAAATTCGCGTTAACTTCCGACAATATAATGGAGCAACATTTTTTTTAAATTATATAATTTTATATTTATAATTATTTACTGTTGGTAGAAATTTGATGACACATATTTGCCTCAAAATTCGGCCGGGTACCACCGTGCACAATTGCGAAAAACCCTCCATAGTAATCCAATTTAGGTTTGATTGCGTTCAGGGGTCAGCAAGTGCATAGCCGGGCAGGGGGATTGTGGTCGCAGCACTGATGGGATCGGTGGGTGTCACGCGGTGCTGCGACGACAATCCTCTTCTGATGAGGCTGTCAAGCTGAGTGCCACCATTGCTAACATGATACGTGTATGTAATGGTGACCCTCTTTCTGAGACTTTACCTTCAGCTTACCATCAGGCGAGGTGAAGCCAAATTGACGTGTCCTAAATATAAAAAAAAAACAAATTACACACACCCCTTTTTTGCCAGTTTAGTTAAAAAAGATTTCAATAATATATGACTTAAATCTAGATATTCTGCGCTAAAACTTAGATTAACATCAGAGAACCAGCAGAATCCATTTTACTTCATTTCGAGTTACAAACAGATTGATATCGCCGAAGTTCGCTTCGTTCTCCGTTAACTTCAAACATTGATTGAGCGAGTTTGTAATTAAAGCAAAATATTGACGATTCCATTTGCGAATCTATTGAGTTAGAACTGCAATTCGATTCACCGTAAACCCGCGGATTGAGATAGACGGAACGTGAATGGTAAATTTGAGTACTTACTCTTTTTGAAGTAACTTGGAAGTTGTAGACATTATTTGCTTTTTATATCTTTGCATTCGCGTACAGGTAGTTCTTCTTTGTACTGTCAAAATTTTTGAATATTGATAGGTAGGTATATCAAAAACAGCGATTTAAAACAACTGCATAATTAAAGTTTAGTATGAAGTAGGAAGGGTTAGGGTAGGTAAGCGAGTGCAGAATGGTTATTTATAAGGTTTTTAAAGTGTCGTCTACGCGCACATTTACACTTTTTTCACTGCGTGGTGAGCTAGAAAACCTCCTCGTTTTACCTTTGGGTAACAGAAACAGCAATGCCTCTCTTCACTCCTTTGAGAGGCGAGAGTGGCCCATATTTTAGGTTACTCGCTTTTTTCGCGTGTCGCTCTGGTTATGAATGAGGGGGCAGGTTTTTAATAGAGAGGTGGACATGGTTTGGCACAGACCTGGCTAAGCCATAATCTTGATCGACAACCGGCACGAATGGTGGGTTTTACGAGGATTTTTTTTTTATTTAAATAAACCTAAGTGGGGCGGTAAGATTCGCTATGAAACAGACGACAATCCGGCCAAGCCGAACGGCGAAGGCTCCACACGGACAAAAGAAAATTAAAAAAAGGTGTTAACAGCGATTTTTAACAAACGCTCCGCTACAAGCTCTACTGTGGCGTACCCTGTACAAGCTGAACGTTAGAAAAGTTGAGTAAATGCTCAAAGTTTTTGTAGTTCGTGTTCATCAACTATCTTCATGTTCACCGTTAGTTTGCTCAAGTTAGGTCGTGTAATTAAATTTGTTTGTTACGATTTTAAAAGGCGTTATCACGTCGATAATGAGACAAATAGGCTTTTTAAAAAAATACTAGAAGTTGAAATTGATAGTATTCTTTTAGTATTTTGCATACTCACGTGTTTATATCTCTAGAAAAATTAAAATTGATGCTTTTCAATGAACGTATACACGGTACTTACAACTTAAAACTTATTTTCCAACTTCTTTTCCTTTTTAGTCTATCTGTCTGTTTGAATTAGGTAATCTTGGTAATGGCTGGCCCGATCTTGACGATACTTTCACTGACAGATAGCTAATATTATAAGGCGTAACTCAGGTTCCTTTTATTTTAGAATAAGAATTAGGGTTCCGCGCAAGAAACGCGGACAAAGTCACGGGCACAGTAAGTATTCCAATATTTTCCATATTTAATTTCCAAGTGTTCTGTGTTACTAGTCTTACCGATAATAGACTTCACTACTGACCATACATTACGTAACACAAAATTAAAAGTATGGCTGAATTATCTCTAAGCGGCGATAGCCCAGTGGTGTACGTAACGGACTGCTGAGACGAAGTCTCGAGTTCGATCCCCAGTCGCCCCGGGCACACATATAACATAACATACCATAAACTCACGCCTATATCCCCGAAGGGGTAGGCAGAGGTGCTAGCACCCACATTTCGCCAGTTTATGTTTAGGTCCCAATGTAAATAGGTGGCGAGCCTATTGCCATTAACCGGGCACTTATAAGCCTGCGATAAATACACACATAACTTCGAAAAGCATCGAAAAGTCATTGGTGTGTGCCATGGTAAAACCTGGGATCGAACCCGAGACCTCGTCTCAGCAGTCCATTACCCATACCACTAGGCTACCCGGGCACACACCTCTGACTTTTCGTAGTAATTTGTGCATTAATAAATGTTAATTATCGCTCGCTTAATAACATGCCCGGTAGATGGCAATAGGCTCGCCCCCTATTACATTGGGACCTTAACATAACTGGCGAATCGTGGGTGCGTAATACACCTCTGCCTACCCCTTCGGGGATACAGGCGTGAAGTTATGTTATGTTATGTTATGTTATGTGTATTATCTCTGATTATCCCCTCGTGGGTTAACAAGCGTACCAATAATATCTAACCTTCCGTTATTGGCCAACACCGAGGACCTTCGTCTGCCCCTATCCATACGCACTCTTAAAATAAATCACCACATTGTCTAAAGCAAACTTTTATCTCGAACACTAAAGATGCCATGTACAGCCTCCTCTTGTCGTCCCCCACGTTATTTGAACATAGTGTCTTATATTGAGGCTGATATACACTCGTGCGTTTGATCTCGCCTCGTGAAAAAGCCCGATAAATAGCTGTTTTACCATTTTCCACTTAGAATATAACTGTTGTATATAGATTAAACTCTAAATCCATATAAATTATATTTTTAAATACATTCTATAAAAAAAAAACAAAAACAAATATATTTAAAAATATAAAAAATAGTGGCCCACCGGCATCGGGTATTATTATTCCCATCAAAGTAATTCACGTAATAATAATTATTATTATTTTGTTGTCATTCTTTTTAGGAACTCGGCTCCTGCCGGCGTTTTAGGAAGACACGGGCCTAAGCCAAGTGTTTACCCAATTGTGTGTTTTTAGGGATTTTCTTTAGAAAAGCCCTATTGCTATGGAGTTGTCGTCGACGTCGTCGTCGTTGCCAATTTTCTGTCACGGTTTTGGGTATGAAGGAGATGAGCTATCGAGTTGCTGTTTTCGGTAATAGATTCGTGCTGGGGTGAACCATTGCAAGATAAAAAAAATATCGCAAAAAATCGCAAAATCGAAAATCCCTTGTATTCGGCTGAGCTCGTCTCAGGAATTCAAATTGTTTACATTACGTTTGTGGGATCGTGTTGCTGAGTCTGTGTGGGTGCGTGCGTGTTCGTTCTATTGTCGTTATGTGAGAATTTCCTTACTATTCGGCAAGTGTTGAGTATGGCTGCTTTTTGAAGAATTGTATAAACTGAGAATCGTAAATTTAAAGTCTTAATCGATTGGTGTAGCTGAGTGGGAATTACCCCTGTAGTTGAGAGGACTATCAGAATTATGGTAGCATTTTCTTTTATGGGGTTCGATTCCTGCTCAGTGCAAATATTTATATGCATGAATAGGTATGTCTATTTGCATTGGTCTGGGTGTTTCTATGTATAATATGTATGTATTTACAAAAAAAAAGTATTTAAGATGAAGTGGGAACACGCTCATCGCGTTTGTGAGGGGGTGAGGTATGCGGCGGGAGCATGCGCGGGGCAACCATCTTCCCCCCGCGTTTTATGTTTGCGGACCATAAGGGTTACCGTACACTTGACCGGCTATCGGTATTGTCTTTTACGAATACCAATTTTTTTTTTCATCAGTATGATGAGTTGACGTGAAATTGAGGGTTAACGTACATTTGACCGGGTATCGGTAATATCGGTATTGTTATGTAAAGATACCAATTTATTTTTCACCAGTATGAGTAGAAGTGAAATGATCACCGTATATTTGTACGTACGTAACAGCCTCTGTAGCGTGGTCGGGAGGAGGTTACGGGTACGATTCCCGCTGGGACTAAATATTTGTGTGAACCACAGATATTTGTTTCTGGTCTTTAATACACGTTTCTATATGTATTATAAGTATGTAATTTACACAAGAAAAGTAATTCTGACTTTTTTTTTAAATGAAATCAATTCTTCACACTATAAGAAAATTTGTTGTGTCCGATTAGAAATGTCTGATCAGATATTTCTTATAATGTGAATGCATCCAGGAAAATTCTTGTCGTCCGCAAGTCGTCGAAAGTCAGTTGATTGCCACAAATTTTGGGTTCAATTTCATACAAACCAATGTAGGTATAGCGGACTAAAAAATCTAAGTTATTTATTTATTTTAATGCTTTTATTTCAATTTTTTCTAAAACGTAAAAAGAGAGTCCCAAAATAAAGTGACACTTATTAGATCTATTGAAAAAGTTTAATATATATATAAAATAATCCCGTAGTAAATTTAAATGACTGTAGTTGCATTTCAATACAAATTCATGCTCCATTTCTTTTAATTGTTTCAAAAAATAGCCAATGTCCACTATTCTCCTGCCAGTAAATTCCTCAAAGTTCGATGTATCTTGAGGAAGATGACAAGTTCACAGTCAATATTATCTATGGACCTGAAAGGTAAAAATGCATATTACAAATCTCTCAATTATTATTTAATTACTATGTTGTATGTACTAATAACTATGTATGTACTAATAACTATACTAGGAATTCAGTACAGGGTGCGACTGAAATAAATTGAGCTGAGCGAGCAGGACTCTTACTTGAAAATAAGAAGTCTTACTACGGTCGCACGCTTAGCTAAGGCCGCGCGCTCGTGAAACTGTTTTTCGTTGATTATTCCTCAATGGTACATCGGCCATGAACCATCTTCAAAACACTCCTCCCAGTCTACTTAAAAGAACGTTTTAATTTCCTCTGTGACACACATTCAAGGTCCTTAAGATCGTCAGAGAATGAGGCTGAAAATGCCAGCACACTCCACAAAGTTCATGGATAAGTCCTTTACTGTTCAAGCTGTACGATTGTGGAATGCCTTACCTGTGGCCATAAGACGTGCGCAATCGCTGTCAGTCTTCGAAAACTTAGTCACGGCCCACTATCTACAGGAACCATAGTCATTAATTTTTCTCCTACTCTCTCTACGTCTTCCTTATTTATTCTAAACTATGTCTTAATTATAAGTATATATTGTATGTATGATGTACCTAAAAATAGGTACTGTTCCAGTATATATTATGTATAGTGATAAATTTATATATTTATAATTTTATATTTAAATGTCAGAGTACACCAGAAACTGCCCTATATCTTCTATTAACTGTTTTTTCTCCATCCAATGGTTGCCTATAAGAGATTGCCCTGTGCGATAAGGCCGCCAATTGTATATGCCTCAAAACTGTACCAGCTTATATTATGTATGGAGTATTCTTGTGTACATACAATAAAGAGATTTACTACTACTACTACTACTCCTCAGTGTCCACACTAGCACCGCAGTAAATTTGGTCAAGATACGGAGGAGTTCAGCCACCAACGAATGAATATAAATAATAAATATAAGTTGTAAAATAAATAGCTTTGACACTCACTGTAATGGAGTTTCTGAACGTAAGGCATTAGAAGTGGCTGATAATAGGTCAGCATACACAAGAGTCAGTTCCGTTGGTGCACTTTGGTCTAGTAATGATGGAGTTCTGCAATGTAAGTAGGTACTTATTATCATTTCTTAAAAAAAAATTACTTCATAATGTTTATTCCCACTCGACAACTGCAATTTATGATTTGATGAATGGTTATGCCTTACGCTGTCTCTGAACTCAGTTTTTTCGAATTTGTTTGCTCAGCCAATGCTCGTAATCTGCAAAACAGTAAGTCTTCTAATTTTTTTTTTCAGTTTATCAAACATAAGGAATTTCCAAATACCCATTCAAATCACCATAACAAAAGATTCACGTATATACCCTTAAACCATTTTCACTCTATAAGATTTTTTCCTTGTCAGACACAAGAAATCCAGTTAGATTGGTGGTTGTATGAGACCGTGCACATTACAAGAAATTCTTTTTGATGTCCGATAAGACACAAGAATTCTAATCTAGAAACGTCATCTTCTCAACTATCCTTCGTGAAGGGTTGGTCTTCACTCCCACTGTTCCTGGTTCCCACCGTTCCTGGCGGGTCCAGGAGCCAGGAATATTTGGTGCAATAATTTACTATCACTATTATTTTATATATATTAAACTTTTTCAATAGATCTAATACGTGTCACTTTAAATTTCTTATAATGTGAAGATGGTCTTGTCATTCCCACTCATACTGAGATAATAAAATGGTATCGACACAAAACAATGCCGATATCCGGTCAAGTGTACGGTGACCTTTATTAGCATATCCACTCGCACTAAGAAAATAACAAATATAATTATGTGGTACGTTGATACTCACTGAGATAGATTGTTTTGGGCGATCCTGCTTTTCCGCTAACGGGATATTGTCCTTCCTCTAAGGCTTTTATTGCCCATTTTACATCAAAATGCAATAGCGAGCGAGCGCGACGAAGCAGTACGTGTCTACTCGCGGCGAGGCCCCGCGGCCGACTGAGCTCGCACGCGAGCGCTATGTTTTATATAGTTAAAATATTTAACTTCTATTTAAGAGAAAACCATCTGTACTACCATATGGGATTTGATGTAAGGTTTATGAAAATATAAATTTTGCACTTGTTTTTTCTTTACAATCGCCGTAAAATTGTTTCATTCTAACAAAATTACGATTTTTTACGATATTCACGATCTTTTTCTATCGAGGTAAATCACTCTAATCGTGTTTCGAATTGTATAACAATATAAAGCATTTCTTTACCTTTACGACGGTAGGAATATCATTTCATGCATTCTAGCGTTTGATTCCAAAAAACTGTTTCTAAGACACCTCCTTTACGCTTCTGGACTTACCACTTCGTCTTAAGTATGTTTATCCGCATTCTGGAACCAATAACACAAGCTAGTTGAACTATGCTTACTTTGGGTCTAGAAAGCGCTGTGTAGAATGTCATAGAATATGTATTTATAGAATATTTTTAAATCGCCACATGCGGATAACTTCCATTTTGAGGTCTTCATACTTAGAAAGTTTTTCGGATATAGTACTTTTATTATTATTATATGTATGTGTTAATATGTGTATAATAATGTAAGGATGATAGCTCGGGACACAAGTGAAACGACTGCTTGCTAAATAAATGCATACTGGTTTATTGTGTAGGACAGGTCGGGTCGCGAGCGTGGTGGGCGCAGCCACACACATATACAATAGTATATCTATATACAACAATAACATAATCGTATCATATATGTGGATATTCGTAATACTATTATGAATAAAATATCGAACTTTGACTTCAATAAGACACCCAATTTGTAACACTATTTCCTGCTAGTGTTACTCACCGGCTAGTCTAGGTGAGCAACAGAGTATCTTAATCCCAGGGCGCCTTTTATCAGAGTTCTAGGTGGTGCATAGGTCAGCTGATCTCCAATGAAACAATACTCAGTTGTACATACATATATTTGCACACACAGAAACATAGAGTCACAGAAGGTTACACAGAAGTATAGACATATATATAGAAACAGAAGAAGTATACAGAGAATGCTTTCTTAACACATACAACAGTCTTCTCCACTAGGCAGCATCACCCAATTATTGGCACAGTTCAACATATGCAATAATAATTATGTAAATGGATACATGACCTTATTCAGTTATAGTAATCGGTTGACCGTCAGTGGTGGGGTTCCGGCAAAGCTGATTCCGGAGCCTCTCTATTGATCAGCTCGCCCAAGGTCTAGGCCTCCACAACAGCACAATCGACACCTCAGAGTATCAGTTCTCATTTTTAGAGTGTATACGGGTAACATTTGGTTACTTAGTTGTTGGCAATTGCGATTAACTTACCCGCAACTGTATAGCTGTTATCTGTAAAAACGCGAAATTTTTGTTTGGTAATAAAATTAATTAATTAATTCATTACTAATCGCCACGTCCCGTAACTTCCTGTCTCAACCCCATACTGAGACAGTGAGACAGAACTTTTTAACTTTTTTCTACTATCATCCTACTTTCGAGATTCTGTGTTACTCCTGGGAATTGCAAACAGAAAAGCCAATAATACTTTTACCTTCGCTGGCAAACATGACCGCAAACTTACGCCGAGGGACCATGGCAGCCATATTTGTGATTTCAAAATTGGAATAGTTTTATACTTTTATAAAAACGTTCATAGACACACACGTTTACTCAATATATTTTACCAAGGGGTTTTGGCGCCAACGCGAGAAAAGGCATATCGAGGAAGTGTTTCATTTTCTAAAATTTGTGTAATTTCGAGTTTTTATGTGTAAAAATGGTGGCTTTTTAGACATAACAAGTGTAGGGAAGTGGGATATTTACCGTGAATTCTGATTTTCCGTGTTGTTCCAAAACTCCACAGAAGCCTCTAGTAAAGCCTCAACTATACTTTACTAGGACGGGCCTTTGACTTGACTATGACTGTGAAGGACTTTACTTGACCTTGACTAATTGACTAAAATGGTGCATTATATTGAATTCATATGTAAATTACTTGACACTGGCATTCATTCTTCTTAGTCGTTTCCTCATGACTGAGAGACGTGACCCCGCTGAGCAACTTCAGTCACCAACTTCTTCCAGGCTCTTCGGTCCTGGCATTCATTACATATTTGCCAAATGAGGAAAAAAATTTTTTTTTACCAAATAATGATCAGGCTTGTTTGTCAAATTCAGTTGGTGTTACGTGTGTCGATGGCTTTAGAGGAAGAGGAAGCTTATGTACTCCATGGTTATTTATGGGGAATATGTGGCATCATTGGTTGAATAATATCTTGGGTGCGAATGGTTTTATATCGATGCGAAGATAGAGGAAAATGGTGAGGAGATTGTGTGTATTTATTGCATTGGAGGGTGCGGTAACTATTTATTAGGGTTTAACAATAAGACATCAGTCCTACATAGTTGGTTTATTTATTTTTAGCACTTTGCTTGCTCGTTACAATCTGGCGATTATAAAATAGTTGCTGTAAGTTTTTACATCCAGATTTTTTTCTCAGAAGCCTTTCCTATTACCCTGTAAATCTTGCTGCCAATCAATGTAGAATCATCAAACGTGATATTCATAATTGTTACTTTATGACCTAAAGTGATAAATATATTTAATTTAGAATTGTACATAGTTTGACCGATTTCTTTTTTATTTTGACAATAAAGTAATTTTATTATAGGTCCAAGAAAAGTTGGAAATAAAACCTGCAATTTCCTTACCTCCTCTTCTAACATCTTGGCGGTCGTTTTAGTAGAATTTCTTTAATCTGGCAACTCCGTCTGGTTCCAATTCTCTGCCTGGAAGGAAATTCCAATTTCAAATCGAATTAAACCTTAAATTAAAATAGTAAAACTGCTCCCGGAGTTCAACACGAGTCAATCTTATTAATAGCTTGGCAGTTGAAAGGTCGCCTATCAACGCTAATACAGGACGGTGTCGACCAAAGTCATTTATATATTCAAGTGCTTTAATGTCGTAATCACATATAGTCACGCCTCTTTGCTAATAGGGTAGGTAGAGACAACATCTTTCCACTATCTACGATCTTGATTATACGCCTTTCGCGTCTTATACTTTTCTATGGCTGATGGCCGTCATCATGAAAGGCAATAAGGACATACCCTGCCATATCGCGCTGAGCTCTAAGGTAGGTAGGCGATGATGCGGGATATTGCTTTTAATTTACAAGAAAAGCGCTATTCAAATAAGGCCATACTGAAGGTACCAGTATGGCCTTATTACCTATAAGGTAACTGAAGTTACCAGTCCGGCAATATACTATATTTTGTCCTGTCCATGCATTCAACTATAACTAGAGTTTTACTGGAACTTATTTAATACGTAAGTAATTGTATTTTTTTGATATTTTTAAAGCCACCGGACATAAAACAAAAATCCCGGGCTATCTTGGGGCTGGGGGGCTTCTCGAATTGTCGAAACCAAGAGAATGGAGTTAATTTTTAGCGGAATGAATAACCACATTTATTGTTTGAATTTAAAATCAAATTCCTATAATTGCGAGCATGTAATGCTCGCGAAGGAGATGGCGGAGCGCGTCCGGGAGAGATTTAGAACTCTCCCGGCCCGCCGAGCCCGCAACTTGCTCGCCGCGCGTCGCAGGCGACTCAGGCGCCGGAGGTCGCTTAACGACCTCCGTCCTCCATGAGCGCAGGCCTGGGGGTGGCGATTGAGGCCGCCTGTCACCCCAGCAGAAGCAGGCCGGGACTTTGGGGCGACTAGCGCCCCTCCCCCAAGACGGGGACACCGTGGTTCCCAAACCCGAGGGGGCCATCTTGAAACCGGAGATGGACCAGGGTCAGTCGGGGTGCGAGGGATATGCTCTGTGGGCAACCTTTACACCCCGGCGTCTGTAGACCCTAGACGGCGTGTGGTTTTAGTCGGTTCAAGCCCGACATAACCGCCCCCGCTGGCCGGCGGGGGGGTAACCGAATGGATTTCCGCACGAAAAAAAAAAAGGTAGGTACTTATTTCAAACCTGGCCCAGAGTCAGTCGGGAGCGAAGGAAATGCCTTATGGGAAACCTTACAGCCCAGCGCCTGAAGACCCGAGACGGCATGCGGTTTTAGTCGGTTCAAGCCCGACACATAAGAGGGCATTTGCGCACGATAAAAAAGAAGGTACTTATTTCAAACCTTACTCGTAATTCAAGTCGTCTCTTCTAATGATCAAAATCACAGACCATTCATTCATCGAAAATTAATTTGTATAATTATGAAACATACTAAATAATTATCCCATAAATAGTCACAATTATTTGTAATTCTCATTATGAGCTTTTTGATTTTTTTAAATATTTAGTCCGTAAAATTGAATACACACCGCCTGATGGTAAACTGAGGTGGAGTCCTAAAAGTAGTGGCCACCATTTCTCGAGATTGTCCGTACAACGGTGGTCCCTACCTGACGGCCTCGACAGATGCTTTTTCACGCCCCACTTAAAGAACCCGTGGTTGTAGGAAGAAGGAAACACGTGGGTAAAGCCTTCCAATTCTTTATCGACAAAGAAAGGAGTCACCAAACCGCGTAGTTTAATAAAGTAACTTTTAAGAAAAAGAAAATCGGAAAAAGAAAAAAAAATTGTGATTGTAGCGACACCTCGAGGTGATTACTCTCTTTCGTATTCAAGCTAAGTCTTCTTCATATGAGCGCTAGTTCAGTTGCATCAAAAGCTTACTCCTCTCAATCATAATCTGGTTTTTACGGAAAGTACTGCCGTTTGATCCCCCCCCTCCCCCTCCCTAACCCTGACAGGAAAGCCTGCGCCAGAGCCTTGTCTATAAATCAGCACGTGTACTGGCTAAAACATGAAGTTGGCTTCGGTCCTGAGCAACTTGGTCGAGCCTCATACATCCACCGCTTTATTTTAAATGTCCAGGTACAATCTAGTAAATTCAGTTGAGTGAGTGTCTAATATTACAAACTTTTTATCATGAAACCTAATATTCGCGAAGTCAATGAAGGCTGAAAGTTACGGTAATGTAAACCGATGTTGAATAGGTGCAGTCCGGTAACGAAGTTGGAGGCAGGTTTAACTGTGTAACATGTCTGTGTTCGGCCACGGCAAAAATACGCTAGCTATATAGGGCTGCCAATAGTGAAAATATTGAGTTTGGTACGGTAGAGAGTAGGAATTTATTGGAATAGTGTATTAATGGACCTGTGCTGCTCCTAAAAAAGCATTTTATGCAGTTGCAGTGTGGCAACCCCGTTAGCTTTAAAACTTTAAACGAACTAAAACCGCACTGTGTTTTATTAAATCTGCCTGTTGTTGGAGAACCAAGCAACCGGGTAAGCTCTGGTTAGGATGTCTATGCGATCCTGACCGGCCTTATCAACTAACCTTGGCCAGCCCGATATGTCCCTCGGAGCATACGTTAAACAACGATCAAATCTAAGGAAGTAAATAAAATAATACTTACATTGAAAAGAATTTTAATATTTATCAATAAACAAGCATCGCCGCGCGGTTTCACCCGCGTAAGTCCTGATCCCGTGAGAATATCGGGATAAAAAGTAGTTTACCTTACTCAGGGATAATGTAGCATTCTAATGATAAAAGAATTATTGATATCGGTTCAGTAGTTCCGAAGCCTATTCAATACAAAGAAAAGAACAATCAAATCTTTCCTCTTTATAATATTAAGAATAGACAAACCATTTGAAGGTAAAATTAAAATAGAATCGACGCTGAAAATAAAATTTTACCATGAAAAGAGTCGATAAATATATTGGAAATCCTGTGTCGCCAGTAGGTCACCGATAGATACACAGATAATACAGTATTTATGTTTTCAGTACAGTTTCAGTATTTTATCTACGACGATTTATGTACATCCATTGCCCTCTGGATTTGGGATCTAAATTGTCACATATGTTATTGCCGAGCAATGAATGCTGTACATACTGAAACGATCGCCACGTTTGTTTATTAGATTTATATTGCACAGGGAATTTATCGCTGTCCGATTTACAGATTTTAAGGAATTATATAAAAATTTCCCCACGGATACCCCCGCCAGCATGAGGGTGGTTATGTGTTATGTCGGACCGACTTCAACAAAAGTCTTACGGGGTTTTTTATCTTTGGAATTAAATCTGTAATTCAATTATTTTAAACTTTTCAGTACCTTTTGGTTATTCAAGTAGGTTGAAGTTTTTTTTTGTGAAAATAGTTTATGTTTAAACCTGTTTGTCTAGTTGTATACATACAAATCTTTATACCTAGTACAATCTCACTGTTCTGTTCTCATTTGCAAGTTTACTCATTGACATGGGATCCATGCATTTACGAGAACGTTACCCCCAGGGGTGTGATACTAACTCAACAAGTACGTACAGCCGAGGAAACTACACGTACTTAAACATTACTTGTATACCAAGTTTAGTTCATTATTAATTAAGTTTACACATGAATATACCGATTTGGCGCTAATCGTATGAGTAAAGGTTGGCAGCAAGTCAGCCGAGCGTCCTGAGCAAGTTCTAAACTTGAAAACGGCGATAGTTTAGGAGAACTTGGCCTTTTCACTTGTACTTCTAAGTAATTTGGAATTTGCACACTTATGAGTTATAAATAATTAATAAATGTATAATGGAATCAATATGCAGTTTATCGATAATTTCCCAGGAGCCATTTCGTCACTACTTTGAGCATAGTTTTCGCCCCATCCTCAGGAATCGACAGTATGCTAGAAATCAAAAGCCTTAACAAATATGTAAATGTCTAACTGATTTACTATCGACAAAATTAAGATAATACATTCCTAACTTAATTTAACGGTTGCCAGTTTTGCGTTATTCATTAACTGCTTCACGAAATCAAGTTTGCAGATCCTCGCGTCAGCCATCAGATTAATCACTTCACTTTTATAGCAACCATTAAAAGCAGCGGAAATTCGTCGAAATTTTTCCTCTTTTTCGCTAAAAAACTACTGGACGGGATTAGCTTCCAATGTACGCTAGCTCAATGTGAAATATGTGTAAGCCATTGCAAAGGCAGACAAGTAACGGGGGTGTTAGGGAGTCCGCCCACAGCTGACCAAACGCAACGCTACGTTTGAAGTCGAAGAGAACTTACATTTCATTCGGTTTTATTTTGAAACGTAGACCACATCATCACTTAGGAATAGGTAAGATAGTGGTCAAACGCGGGCCTGTTAAAAAAACATGAAGTCAATTAGTTTAAGGCTTTTCTCAGATTAATTCGTCTTTTTCTCGAATTTCCAAGTCACCACTCATTGGACAAAAACTTCCAATATGTTCAATTAGTTGAACAGATAGTCTAACATTTTGTAGTAGACGATCCAATCAAGTCTTCCAAGACAGTTTCATTTTCTGGGATACCAAATGCCTTTACCTACTCAACTTTACTAGATACCTGCTTATTAATTCAGGATTATTTGTGGGTGGGCTCAGGCGCTTGGTAGCTTGGTACATAGATTTTCATTTTCTGCGGAGTCAAAAATCCGTAGCCGAATTTCACTCAAAAGGCCCCATACCTCAGCATTTACCCGTCCGGTCCCTAGTTACATCGGATCTCCCCGGCCAGTAATTGACGGTATGAACCACTGGCCCGACCAAGATACCTTGTTTCAATCTTATATAGTAGCGTCCGTAACAAGTTCATCTCATCGCCCCTACTTACACAAGGATACTTTTTTCCAGATATTTACGAAAAATGCTCTTCTTAATTTACTGATATATTTTCCTTTTCTCTTATATAAGGGTAAAAAAGCTCTAATATATCATTTCGGACTTATATTCCTGTGAGGTAGCTAGCATGATTATTCGTAAACAATTGTTTTCGTATTTTGCTACAATTCAATCAAGCCTACTAGGATAAATTGTGAGATGAAGGTACTCAAGGGACTCTTTTGTGATTTTATTGCTTTTGCGCTAAATTTCGACATCGTATATATCTGTTAGTCTTATTATGTAATAACCGTGGCGTTATATTTTATGTTAAATTAGATTATAATTGTATGATGGTACTGCATTGATCACAATATATTTTAAATACTTATAGAACAAGATAAAGTTAGGTATAGAATATCCAATTAATGTGACTTTCTTGTCTTCCATCCTGTTTCTTTGTAATAAGACCCAAGGAGGATTTTTATTTGTTTATTTATTATATTTTAGGGAAATATAACGATGACGCATCATTGATTGCTCCTCTGGAGTAGCTGGCGTCAACGTCAACGACCAAGAGTCTGACCAACCGGCCCTTTTCAGGGCCAGCTGACCCCATTGCACGAGGGGGTCGGGGTATGGCGGGCCTACAAGGCCCGCGGGGGGGGGGGGGGTGGTCGCTCCAGGTGTCCTCTGCTCTTATCAGAGGGGACACTGCGAATGGCCCAGGGTCAGTCGGAGTGCGAGGGATATGCTCTATGGGTAACCTTACACCCCGGCGTCTGTAGACACGAGACGGCGTGCGGTTTTAGTCGGTTCAAGCCCGAAATAACCGCCCCCGCTGGCCGGCGGGGGGGGGGGGAATCCGAAGGGATTTCCGCTCGAAAAAAAAAAGTATGTTTGAACTCCGTCACATTATAGAGTACTGCGATTATAGAGGGGTGTTGTTCGCACTTTGTTCACAACGACATGCCCCCACGGGACACCGTGTCTAACACGCAATGTTACTTAAGTTTATTTATAGTTATGCGTAGGTGCTTCTTGCAAATGTTTAAAAATATTATATAATAACTTGGCTACATTATTCTTTACTTCCATGTGCAATATGTACACATAGACAGAATATAAAAAAATATGTAATCAGTTGTTTTTATTATAAATATCTATCTAATACCCTTAATGAAGCAATTCTTTTGTACAACTATATATCTGAATCTCAGAAACGCCCCCAACGATTTTCATAAAATATATAGTACAGGGGTTTTCGGGGACGATAAATCGATCTAGTTTGATTTTGTAATAAAAAACCGGCCAAGTTCGAGTCGGACTCGCCCATGAAGGGTTCCGTAGCAGTAAGTAAAATTTTTATATTTGAGTTGATTGAATAAAAGGTAAATTGCGGTTTACGATTTATGACGTATTTAAAAAAACGACTTCCTAGATCTTGTTCAAACCAATTTTCGGTGGAAGTTTACATGGCATGGTAATGTACATAATTTTTTTTTTTTTTTAATCATTCTCTTATTTTAGAAGTTATACACACATTTTACCACTTTGGAAGTGTCTCTCGCGCAAACTATTCAGTTTAGAAAAAAAAAAATAGGAACCTCAATATCATTTTTGAAGACCTATCCATAAATGCGGCAAGCTGAAGACAGGGCGCTATGGCGCTCATTAGGGGCCTATAGACCTATGTCCAGCAGTGGACTAAGAAAGGTTGATGATGATGATGATGATCCATAAATATTTATAATATATATTATATATTATTGTTAATTTTTTCTATTTTTGTGTGATCTTAATGCGGTTTATAGAATACATCTACTTACCAAATTTCAATCCAAAATTCAATTGGCTGTGACATACGGACAGACAGACAGACATGACGAATCTATAAGGGTTCCGTTTTTTGTCATTTGGCTAAAAACGTTAAAAAACGGAATACGCTCGGTATACATGCTGTAACCAAAGCTTTGTGAGGTAGCCCTAACAAGGTTTTTTTTTTTTTTTTTTTTTTTACGTGCGGAAATCCCTTTATAATAAGTTATGAACTTCTATCGGACTTTTTTCGACCCTTAATAGCTGGAGCGAGGATATCGTGCCCTTCCATTATTTTCCGAGGACATTAATTGGAATAAATATTTCTTTAGAAGTCATAAAATAGTCTAGTTTGTTCTTCGATAATAAATGAGTGTGTTACTTAGATAACTGATATTATAAGAGTCTGCGAAGATAACATTAACATTTAGTAAATTGTTTTAGTGAAAGTTAGTTAAAGGTAGGGTTCTTAATTGAAGTAGGTACTTGTTTATTAGAAACTAGCTGACCCGGCAAACTTCGTTCTGCCTTAGTATCTAGTTATGTTGATTACCTTTTTTTTTTTTTTTTTTTTTTTTTTTCGTGCGGAAATCCCTTCGGATACCCCCCCGCGTGCCAGCGGGGGCGGTTATGTCGGGCTTGAACCGACTAAAACCGCACGCCGTCTCGGGTCTACAGACGCCGGGGTGTAAGGTTGCCCATAGAGCATATCCCTCGCACCCCGACTGACCCTGGGCCATCTCCGGTTTCGAGATGGCCCCCTCGGGTTTGGGAACCACGGTGTCCCCGTCTTGCCCCGGTTTGGGGGAGGGGCGCTAGTCGCCCCACCGTCCCGGAGTTATGTTGATTACCTGCAGCTGAATTTATTTTGTGAATTTTTTCTTGTACCCCTGTATTAAAGAACCGAGACGGCCTGAAGTTATGGTCGGTCCGAGTCTGACATAACCAGCGGAGGAGGGGAAACCGTGGCGATTCCCGCAAAAAAGAAATCACATATAGGCATAGGCGGAGATAAATAAAAAAATCAAAGCTCATGAAAATCGGTTCACCTATTCTTGAGTTTATCCCCGTCATCACGATGATAATTTAATTTTGATATTAGTACGTCATAGTACTTATACACCTATACCGGTTCATATACTAGCAAAATGTTATGACAAGAATTAATTAAAAATAACATATTGCAGTCCATTACTGAACATAGTCCTCTCCAACGTTTTTTTTGTCGATATAATTTGCCTCCTAACTTCGTAAAGTCAATGTGTATCATGCATAATAGAATTAAGCTAATATAAGAAGAAAAAATAATGGCCCAAATGTTGATCCTTGCGGCATTCTCGTCTTTACATTATACAAATATACGTACACCAAAGCGTTTAACGTATTAAAATAATATAAACAGATTTTTCTTTTTGGAACTTTTCTAAGGACCATTTACTTAGTTGATTAAATATTGTCAAAGCTAAAATATTCCTTTGGGTATTCGTGTAATACGCTTCGTATAAAACGCCAAAGTAAATGATTTTAAAGGAACTTTCATCGGAGCTCGAGTGGATTCGTTACAAAGTTGTTGGAAGTCAGGGGCAGTGTAACTTATGTCCCGAAGGAGTACGCGGGCCATGTGGATTCAGTGTTTCTATTGGAAAAGCTTTCTTGTACTTTTGTACACGTTTGTTGTTAATTTATATAGACTTAAAAAGACAACAGAAGATTATCCATCTTCTGTTACTAGAATTATCTTATTTTAACTGCATCAGCATCTTGTACAAAACAGCATTTTCCTGCTAGCCTAGTTAGTTAACGTACCATAAAACCAAGTTGCTCATTTAGTGAGAATGTCATTATGGCTTAACGCCCTATGACTGCAGCGTCGCTCTAACGTCACAAGGTTAATTACCCGGTGCTGCCCGATAACTTGGCACCTAGTAAGTTGACGACTAAACGCTTATTTTTTTACGCTTAAAGTTTAGGTTCTATGATGTTGCTGTTAGTGTTAAACTAATGCTACAATGTACTGCACTAGGAGGGTTAATTAAGAAGTGAGGTAAATAAAAGTTTGGCGTAACTCCGATTTATCCATAGAAGATTGCAGAAAGTACCAGGTGTGATTTTGAGGTGCATAATATGATTAATTTCTATAGATATTTTACTGCCTCACAAGGGCGAGTGTTCCGATAAGCTCTTCCAACTATACCCCACCCCACCTCCCACCCCTCTTCTTTCCTATACAGGACAACACGTGCAAAGCTGAGGTATCACCCTCACACGGTGCAAACAATTTCATCTTGAACCAAGCGGTTCGGCACTTCTTTTCTTTGTCGCACCATTCAAGATTTGGAATTATTACCAGCACACGTGTTTCCTTCTTCCTACAGACCCGGGTCTTCTGAGCGGGGCGTGAAAAAGTATCTGATGAGGCCGTCAAGCTGAGGGCCACCATTGTAACATTATCGGTGTCTGCAATGTGACCCTCATTCCTGAGACTTTAGGTTACCATCAGGCGAGATAAAGTCATATTGACGTGAGAATTATACAAAAAAATATCTTCATGAGCAACCACTGTATTATCAGCTGGCCACTATCTTTGGCCATCTCGGTATTGTCAGTAGCGATTGTCTCTGTTCCAACCCTGTACTGTCAGCGTGGAAACTATATATGTTGCTCCTGTACTGTTATTAGAGCAACTATCACTGTTCAGCTGGTCTATTGTTAGAAATATATCTGTTCCACTCCTGTACTCTCAGGAGGAAACTGTTATTGTTCCTCTTTTGTATTGTCAACGGCTAAACTATTTTGGCTTACATAACATAACTTCATAACTTCACACCTGTATTCCCGAAGGGATAGGCGGAGATACACCCACGATTCGCCAGTTATGTTGAGATCCCAATGTAATAAGGAGCGAGCCTATTGCCATCTACCTGGCACATTACTAAGCGAGCGATAATCATAATCATTTTTACTTAAAATCTGCCATTTTAATGACTACTCTAGATTATCGCATTCGGCGTCATCCGGGAGGCAATGTTTTCTTACGAATTTTTCTTTCATAGAAACTGTGTCTAATTGTGTGTTGTGACTGGTTGTGACAAATTACGAGCACAAATTCGAATCAATATAATATTCGAGTAATCCAGATCTGTTGAGCCGAGCCGCGTTCAGGTTTTGAGCTTAATAATAAATTTTATGATTTATTTTTATATTATACTCATAGACTATATGACATATGACGGCCTCTGTGGTGTAGCGGTAGTGCATTCGACTGCTATGACGGTTTCGATTCCCGTTCAGTGCAAATATTTGTCTGCATGAATATGTCTATTTGCATTGGTCTGGGTGTTTCTATGTATAATATGTATGTATTTACAAAAAAAAAGTATATAAGTACGTTTATCCGCATTCTGGAAGCCATAACACCAGCTAGTTAAACTATGCTTACTTTGGGTCTAGAAAGCGCTGTGTAGAATGTCGTAGAATATTTATATATTTAGACTATTTATACTGTTGGTTGATGGCACTTGATGGAACTTGCTACACATATTAAAATAAACGTATCACTTGTACTTATACCGTACTTGTATTTTATACTCATAGATTTAGACTTAACTATAATTGTTTTGAGTTGTGACTTTAACTTTCACTAACAAGCTGTGTGGATAACTCAGTTAATTACTAGTAAATACTTTTGGTACTAACTTAACATTACCTACGTTATAACTAGGACGGTTGCCAGCTTGGCAATCAACCCAAACTTAAGTAACAATAGGTCAACGTGACCGGTCGACTTTTTCCATTGATTTGGTTTTTCGGTGATTATTCCTCGATGGTAAGACCGATCTGGACATTCGACCCCTTACGACACTCAATAATGTCTACTAGATCACCGTGGCAAATTTGGTCGAGATCGGTCAAACGGTCTCGGAGGAGTATCATTTGTTTGAAATGCAACTTTGAAACCAAAGACGCTTCGCTCGCCTACGGCTCGCTACGCTTAATTACATAACATAACATAACTTCACGCCTGTATCCCCGAAGGGGTAGGCAGAGGTGTATTACACACCCACGATTCGCCAGTTATGTTTAGGTCCCAATGTAATAAGGGGCGAGCCTATTACCATCTACCGGGCACATTATTAAGCGAGCGATAATTAACATTTATTAATGCCCACATCACTAGGAAAAGTCAGAGGTGTGTGCCCGGGGCGATTGGAGATCGAACTCGAGACCTCGTCTCAGCAGTCCGTTGCGTACGCCACTGGGCTATCGCCACGTTATAATTATTACGTCGCATTATCAAAGCCGTCATTCGTTTGCGTATGATGTCACATCGACTGACCGTTCTGAGCATTAATAATTTAGGACATTTGAAAGGGGTTATTTCGACGAAATTTAAATGTAAACTGTAGAAGGGTTGAAAGGTGCGATTTTAAAAATTAGTTCCGATTAAAGTTTTAACACCCTTAATACTGGCTTACGAGGGTTCGTACCAGGTTCGAATGGTAATTTTATATGGATAATGGTGTGTCTGTACGTCCCGACCTGTCCTGTTGTAAGCTCAAATTGTTTCAATGTTCTCATTGCATGCATTAAGGGCCTATATGGTATCTATAGTGCTATAATGACAGACACAGTATTGCCGCAAATATAGGCAAATATAGGCAAATACCATTGACACCATTTCATCACTTTCACTACATATTATAAAACAAAGCCCTCCGCCGCGTCTGTCTGTCTGTTCACGATAATCTCAAAAACTACTGCACCTATTTTCATGCTGTTTTCACCAATGGAGCAATTAGATTGGTATATAATTTGTTAAGTTTTTGTATACATTGGCTAAAATATAATGATATTTATGTTTTTGTGTTATGTTAGGTATTATGTTAGGTGTCGGAAGTAATAAGCCGCCTGGGAGCTTTCAACGAAAACGCTGCCTATAACCTTTGAGGTATAACAAAGTGAAGATATGGTGGAATTGTGAATCTTTATATAGGTTGTGGTGGTGGAACCCGAGGGGGCCATCTCGAAGCCGGAGATGGCCCAGGGTCAGTCGGGGTGCGAGGGATATGCTCTATGGGCAACTTTACACCCCGGCGTCTTAAGACCCGAGACGGCGTGCGGTTTTAGTCGGTTCAAACCCGACATAACCGCCCCCGCTGGCCGGCGGGGGGGGGGGGTATCCGAAGGAATTTCCGCACGAAAAAAAAAAGGATGTGGTGGTGGAATATGGGCCCATGGGTAGCGGGAACGGGATCTGAATTTAGCGCGGGTGAAGCCTTGGGCAACACCTAGTACATATTACTAGCTGACCCGGCAAACTTCGTTTTCCCTTAGAATTGAAAAGAAAAAAGTCACAAAATGGCACAGTATAGGCGTCGACAAATCCAAAAAATCAAAGAACATGAAAATCGGTCCACTCGTTCTCGAGTTATAAGCGATCATCAGTAACATGAATTTGTTTTAACCGAGTTCGAAAAAGGAGGAAGTATCTCAATTCGTCGGAATCTTTTTAATAAAGTACATAGTTTTGTCCATTACTACCAATTTTTTTTTTTACGTGCGAAATCTCTTCGGATACCCCCCGCCGGCCAGCGGTGGTGGTTATGTCGTGTATGGACTAAAACCGCACGGTGTCCTGCACCCCGGGCACCCCGGGTAAGCCCTCGTTTATATCAATCAACCGTTGCACACATTGTCTTTAATTTTTTAACTAATGAGATCGTAATGTACTCAAGGAATTCATCACAAGCGCGCTATTAATAAATGAAAGCAGTGCACAGTCGCCAACTGCGAATTCGAAAATCGAATGATAGTTTCCCCAAAGCACATTCGAAATTCAATTTTGTAGCTGGCTTGCATTATGCAATCCATTTTAGCGTAATCAGAATTATTGAAATCGATATACGTAGTGGAGAATTAAATATTAAATATTCTACGACATTCTACACAGCGGTCTCCATTTACAAAAAAAAGTATATAAGTATGTTTGTTTATCCGCATTCTAGAACCCATAACACAAGCTGGTTAAACTACCTATGCTTACTATGGATCTAGGAAGCGCTGTGTAGAATGTCGTAGAATATTTATTGTTTATTTCTTATTACTTAATAATAGTTTGGTTTGATATTTAAGTCATATTATATTTCTAGTATACTAGCGGCACGCTATGGTGGCCGTTTTGACACGTTAAAATAGTGATGTGAAATGTCAATTTAAAATAGAAAAAAATCAAATCAAATGCGAGTCACATTTATAGGTTTTGGATATTTAATTCATTTTTTAAATTTCGTAGTTCGAAAAACATAAATGCCAAGTTGTGTCGTAAATTAGTTTATCTACACCCATGCTTTAAATCCTCTATAAAAGATTCTGAAACAGTTAGCTTATTGCCAACATTAATACATCCAATGTCATAATAACCATAATATCATCCGAACGGGTGTTATTATGTTGTATGAAATTTCATAATAACACTCCTTTCGCTTTTTTAATCTCTTCCGCGCAAAGGGTTACTCATCAGACAGCCAAATTATTACCGCTCGATGCGTGGAATCTGTAGGAGTTTCAAAAAAAGAACTGTCATTCACGCGCGTTGCATTGCACTACCACAGCGGCGGCGCGCAGTAAAAAAAATAATTAAAGCTTATTCGTTCGAATTCGAATTCCCGCTATTTTTCTTCGCCATTATTTTTGCAAATTGTTTTGTTTACTTACATGGGTGTAGATAAAATCTTGTATGCAACTGTATAATTAGGTATTAAAACACTCATGTGATACTATTATCACACTCAGCTTCGCTTCGTGTGATAAACCCACATTCATGTTTTAATACCCCTCATTATACCACAGTTGCATAAATAACTAATACTGCACCTCACGGTTGACAATAAAGAACAGAAATTTACTCTTTCAAACTAGTATTTTAGTCCATTGCAATGTTAGAGATATATCGTAAAAACCATTTCAACCCCTGTTTTCAAGATGGCGGCCGTGGGACAAGGGTGGCGACCCCACAAACTTGGTTTTAGCTTTCCACTGACCCCCCTAAACATCAAAAAAATAAAATTGCGTTCTCTAAAAAACGCAACCCCGAATGTAACTTTTCAATGGACTATTTATTATTACGAAACTTCATGAGCGGGCGTTTGCCAAACGTTTGTCAAAAAGCCCATCATAGTGTGCCGCTAGTTTAAATAGTGTAACTTACTACTTAAATCATATTCCTTCCACATTAGTAGTTCAAGTTCAACCCCTCAGGGCTTACAGCTGACTTTGGAAGTTGTGTACATCTTACAAATGAATTATTAATGGATGTTTGCTATTGAGGCCAACCAGTTTAGTTTCGTAGCTAAGGACGCCATGTTATTCATCTTTCAACTCATTTTACTGCGATAATGATTACTATATTTTCAGATATTAAAAATATTTGTAACTTAAATCATAGAGACAAAACCAATATAATATAGGTTTTGAATTCAATTTTTTATAAACATTTTGAGAGTGACAACATTTTTCTACACATACAAGTAACACAGCAAACAAAACTTATTCACAGACAATCAGATGTACAACCAATTTAAACCATACTAGTTCTCATCTTTTCTTCTATGGTACGGAACCCTAGAAAACTATATTAAATCTCCATCATCATCTCAGCGTTGAGTCCCAGTCGCATCCGAGGTGTTCACCTGAGCCTGGATTCCGCTGTCTGGCTTTCAATAATATGAAATATTATTCAATAATTGGAACATAAATATGTTAGTCGCTCAGTTGTATTGATTAACGTTTAGATTTACCGCGTCGGTGAGCGGAGCGGCTAAGACAATGATTGGACGTCGAGCAATCAGCGGACGTCGCGACCTCCGGCTCGACCTGCCCGATGTTAGGGCAATCAATCAATATTTTATAACGGTAATTCGTTTCGAAACACTTTCGTGTCATTTTATATTAGATTTTATACAATTATGTTTACAGGAATTAGAGTTACAATATAATTTTGGATTATATTGGTATGTTTATATAGGTATTTTAACTTGTAATTAAAATCATGTTTTGTTAAAAACATTATGGTAGTTTGTATTATATATTTATACAATTATGTTTACGAGATGTCGAGCTATGCGTACGTATGTCTATCAGATCATGGACATTTTGAGAAAAACCCAGGGTAAAGTGTGCCCGCAACGAAGAAGAAGCAAAATGTATGTCCGTATCGTAACAACATGTGGGCTCTGCCTTTCTATATATGTTATGTTTTATACATGCCTCCTTATTAACGAACATACACATGTATAGATAGTTCTTCTAGTTCTTGTAAAAATGCAGTGTGGCTACAAAGAAATATCACTAACTTATCGACTATCCAGTATCGCAACAAGAACTATTTCTCTCTGCCAACTTCTGTTCGGGTTGCACAACCTTTGATTTATAGTGGCCGAGATCAGCTCCGAAGTGATGGATCGTTTTTCCTCGCTCTGGATATAATAATATGCTGAGTTTCCTGCTGAGTTTTCTCAACAAAATGTGCATAACTCACTGTCATATTTATAAAAGTTTTGGGTGAGACTGGAGAAATGTATGTTTATTAGATATAGTGCCGCGTTTTTATTTTCCCTTATTTTATCTCTTAGGCATGAATTTTCCAAAAATCCTTTCCATCCAAGGATTATTTAAAAAATGAATTGAAATTGGGGGGGCGGCGACTAGCCACCCCCCAAACTGGGGCAAGACGGGGACACCGTGGCTCCTAAACCCGAGGGGGCCATCTCCAAACCGGAGATGGCCCGGGGTCAGTCGGGGTGCGAGGAAAATGTCCTATGGGCAACCTTACACCCCGGTGTTTGTAGACCCGAGACCGCGTGCAGTTTTAGTCGGATCAAGCCCAACATAACCGCCCCCGCTGGCCGGCGGAGGGATATCCGAGGGGATTTCCGCACGAAGCAAAAAAATTTGGCAGCCCCAGCGGTTTAAGCTCTGCGTTGACGAATCAGTCGGTTCTCTGACTTTTTTAGATACGGTTTAATTTATCAAAGACTTCTGCAGCAGAATCGCAACAAATCGTAGAATTTCAAATAATGATATCACAATTCTTGTTCTATTATCATTTCTCTTGCAGAATAATGTCCACCCAGTCATTAAGAGGCTACTCGGTACATTCCACTATTATATCGTCTCGTATTATGTTGTGGTATTTGTACACAGAGCGCAGTGCGGCGGGCTCGTATGAAATATTATTGCCGCACCGCCTCCGCATAGGAAAGTAATTTAAGATACCGCACAGTATTCACAAACCGCGTCGCTGGACACCCGAACTATTATCAAATAGGGAAGAATGTCCAAGTTCCCCTGTAATAAACCGATAAAAAGCAAAGTTTTAAGGAGAACTAGCATAAGATCTTGTAGGGGCGAACACTATAAAACTTATCGTGATCGTATCTCAGCGAGAAGTGGGGTTCTAGACCCAATCTATGTCTATATAAAGACTTTGAGGTCGTAAGAATATCTGATGTGGAATTCTTACTCAAGGAGTACTGCAACTGCTAAGAATTGTGAAGTTAAATTTTGGTGACTGCGATGCACAATTTTATTTTAAAAGCGATTCTTACAATCGTGATACATTTCCGCACGATAAAAAAAAAAAAAAAGGTATGTCACGAGTAAACGAAAAAAAATCCGGCCAAATGCGAGTCGGACTCGCCCATGAAGGGTTCCGTAGCAGCGTAGTGAACTGATGGTAGAAATTTGATGACACAAATTTGTCACAAAATTCGGCCAATTTCGGTTTGATTGCGTTCAGGGTTACGCAAGTGCATAGCCGGGCAGGGGGATTGTGGTCGCAGTACTGGTGGGACCGGTGGGTGTCACTCGGTGCTGCGACGACAATCCTCTTCTGATGAGGCCGTCAAGCTGAGTGCCACCATTGTTAACATGGTACGTGTATGTAATGGTGACCCTCTTTCCTGAGACTTTACCTTCAGCATACCACCAGACGAGGTGAAGTCAAACTGACGTGTCCTAAATATAAAAAAAAAACAATTTTATTTTAAAAACTAACGATTCTTGCAATCGTGTTATCACGTATGTAACGAGTAAATAATTTCATTAAAATAAATATAATTATTAATTAGATACGTATAGGGGGGATAGGGACACGACCGCGGCGGCGGCGCGTCGTATCCCTATAAGGGAGAGCGACCTGATCCTCTAATAACATGTCAGGGTTGCAGAAGTTGGTTGAATAAAAGAAAAGGTGTTTGGAGACCCACCGAGATTGCCGGCGTCCAAGCCAACCTTGGCTCCTAGCCGCTACACCTGCCAACTAACGGACAAGACTTTCCTCCCGAGGTTGAGGTGACAGACGGCAGTCGGTCCCGTAAAATCGTGACAGTTGCAGATGAAACCGGGACCAACACTGTGACGATGATGATGCATGCAATGTATTCATGACTATTTATAATAAATAAAGTAATTAAAGTAGGACTTTTTCCTACACAACGCCATCTAGACCCAAACTAAGCAGATCTTGTCATATGGGTTCTAGAATGCGGATAAACATTCTTAAATACCTTTTTTTTTGTAAATAAATACATATTATACATAGAAACATCCAGCCCAATGCAAATATACATATTTGCACTGAGCGCGAATCGAACCCGCGATCTCTGGCTTAGCACTCGAACGCACAATCGCTACGCCACAGAGGTCGTCAAACCGTTGTGAGCTTTTGTAATATGGTTAAAATAATATTTTCCGTAATCGTTATATCACAGAACTGCTCATTAAAACTGCAGCGTGTTATCGTTTATATTATTGCTAATAAGCATTTCGTTCCGCCAGATGGCGTGGCCTGCTAATTAAGTCTAATTAACTCACGAGATACATGCTCCCATTTCGTTTGTTCCTCTGATATGAAAGTTAAAAGGGACAAACAAACGTTTTGTACGGAAAGAGTTTTAATTAATGTTTTTATAATGAAACTGAACTGGCGAAAAGTGGGTGCTAGCACCTCTGCCTACCCCTTCGGGGATATAGGCGTGAGTTTATGTTATGTTATGTTATGTTTTATAATGATAGGGTTTTAATTTGCTGCGTTTTGATATCAAGTTTGCAAGAATATAACGCTGAATTCATGAATCAAATTTTGAAGCAAGTACCTAGTTAGCATACCCTAAGTTTCACGATAAATTAGAATCGAGACATACAATTATTGATGATTTAAATCGCGGTGTGAGCTGAAGACGTTGTGTACAGAAGAAAATCAGCTATCCGGCTAGTTCGGGTATTTTGGCTGGCACAGTATGCTTTCTAGGAAGGTCTTAGCCTGGTTGTTGCCTTTGCCAGATTAACTTAATTCAACATTTTTATAGCCACTTTCTTCTAAGGAAAAAGAGACTACTGGCCACTCTTTTTTAATCAAGGTAAATTTAGTTTGTTGTGCCAGATATTTACCGGACACGGGTGCTTCGGTAAGTATCTATGGCGCATCCACCGGGAGACAACGCCGCAGTGCCAGCACTGCGAGGATCCTGGCGAAGACACGACGCTCCACACGTTGGTGGAGTGCCCTGCGTGGGCGAGTCAACGCCGGGATCTCGTTGCGGTCCTGGGCGTGGACGTTCTCTCGTTGGAGACCATGGTGAGGGCCGTGGTCTCCGACGGGAGCAAGTGGCACGCCGCCGCCTCTTTCTGCGAGCAGGTAATGCGCGCGAAAGAGACGGCGGAGAGGGAGCGGGAGAGAACCCTGCCCCCCGATTTATGCAGTCTGCGGCGAGGACGCCGCAGGCTCGTCTACGCCCGGGACTACCGACCTCCATGATCGGGGCCTGAGGACGGCAGTTGGCCGACTCGCCGTCCTCACAGAAGCAGGCCGTGACGAAGGCGTGTCGTGTGTGTCCTATACACGCCTGCCTACTCACCGACGCGGTATAAAACCCGACCCCACTATTCGAGGCCGCGCTGGCGGTCAAGGTCCGCCGGTAGCCCTGGGGTTATACTTTCGAAGGCTTACCCGGGGTGCCCGGCAATGGACACTTGGGCAGGACACTGTCCGATTTTAGTCGGTTCATGTCCGACATAGCCACTCCCGCTGGCCGTCGGGGGCTATCCGAAGGCATTTCCGCCCGAAAAAAAAAGTGGTATAAACAAGTTGAATTCCTGAGACGAGCTCAGCCGAATACAAGGGATTTTCGATTTTGCGATTATTATTTTTTTGCGATTTTTTCTTTATCTTGCAATGGTTCACCCCAGTACGAATCTATTACCGAAAATAGCAACTCGATAGCTCATCTCCTTCATACCCAAAACCGTGACAGAAAATTAGCAACGACGACGTCGACGACAACTCGATAGCAATAGGGCTTTTCTAAAGAAAATCTCTAAAAACATAACGCGATTCTGTTGGTAGATCGCACAAGCTAGATACAGCGACCGAACGCCAAACTTGCCAAAACGTGATCCACCACCATCCAGAAGGAAGGTTCCTTCTACTTTAGTACTTCAATTTATCTCTGCATCACTCCAAGGTAGACAGGTAGCTAATGTCTCTTTTTAAGTACTTAAGTCAGAGACATTATCTACCATCTTTGTACATTTTCATGTTCGTAAAGTTTTAAAAGAAAATAAAATTGCCAGCAAGAATGTTTTAAACGTCAGACCCATAATTTCGTTTAAAATGTTTCCACACATTCGCGACTAGTTTTGCTGAGAAGCTCCTTACGCCACATTTTCTAAGTGTTGCAGTTTGCACCATTTAACGCAACCGAAGCCCAGCGAAGTTTTGCGACATAAACTCGAATTGATTGTCGTCTCGTTAGTTTCCTTGGAGTTTCATTGGAGTCTCGTGCACTTGTCGCTTTTTCGGTTTCTTATTGATTTTTGCTGAAACTTGTATTGTTATAACTTTTTATATTACTCAAAGTCAAAGTCAAAGTCAAAAACCATTTATTCTGTATAGACCATTAATACGGAACTTACAAAACGTCATAAAAAAATAAATAATCTAATGTTTGGCAAATGGACCACCGGTTCGAAACGTGGCCCTGTCCTGAGAAGACTCCGGCAAGAAACTCAGAGGGCTGTTTTTTTTTTGGTCTATTTACAAACATATTTACTTAACCTAAGTACAATATTTCATTTGAGTAGCATAGAGAGAGAGCAAACAGTTCATATCCAAGCTTGTTTGTCGTCTAAATAGTCTTGAATTTGATAATAGCCTTTTTGGCAGAGTTTACTTTTAATTTGGCTTTTAAATTTATGAAGAGGTAGATTCTTCATTTCACTAGGAAGCTTGTTGTGGAAGCGTATACAGTTACCCTGAAAGGAATTACTAATCTTGTTCAGTCGACTATTATAAACCACAAGATTGTTTTTATGTCTAGTATTTACGTTATGTATATCACAAAGCCTTAAAAAATTGGAAATGTTACTTCTAACATACAAAAGATTTTCAAAAATATATTGTTAAACTACAGTTAGAATGTTTATTTCTTTGAACTTTTCTCGGAGGCAGACTCTTGGGCCCAACTTATAAATTGCCCGCACCGCCCGCTTTTGCAGTACAAAGATTGTATTTAAATCTGCGGCATTAACCCAAAGGAGAAACTAAAGTGTAGAGTGTAGAGTTAGAGGAGCGTAGCTCTCCACAACATCTGATAATTTTCTTAAAGTGTACGGAATGTACCCACTCGTCTTAGCGTTACTTTTTTTACGATATTTCGATATATTCAACTTACAATTCGACTAGTCTTTTAAAATCTCGTGTATTTTTATAACTCAATGCCATCCATTTAAATTTTTCCATTTATATTACGAATAAAGCTCAGCTTTTAAGCTCAACTCTAACAAAGCAAAGTTTTGGACAGCCGAGTAAATTGTTTGAGGTAAGTCAACGACTAAAGTCGCACAACACAAAATTATTTATAAACCTGTTTTACATCCGAATACATTTTTTTTTATCCAGTTCGTCAATTGACTGCACTCCGCTGGATGGTAAGAAGTCCAGTAAATACGGGCCTCCATGCCAGATGCGGGGTATCCCAAAATGTTGGTTCCTACCTTGACGGCCTCGACAGATGCTTTTTCACGTCCCAGTTAAAGAATCTTCTTACAATCCCAGGTTGTAAGAAGAAAAAACGTGCCGGTACAGCATTCCGGTAATTTATCGTGCGACAAGAAAGGAAGTACTGAAAGGTATAAGACTCAAGGTGGTCAATAAAATAAAATATTTGTCGTTGGGCGTACACTCGAAATGTTAATCTTCTTCTTTCTTTTAAATATAAAAATGAATTGCTGTTCGTTAGTCTCGCTAAAACTCGAGAACGGCTGGACCGATTTGGCTAATTTTGGTCTTGAATTATTTGTGGAGGTCCAGAGAAGGTTTAAAAGGTGCTATCGATTGAGGCAGTACGAAGTCTGCCGGGTCAGCTAGTATTGAAATAATTATTTCCGTGAACTGATTTCACGACACTCGGAAGGCCAAATTGCTTTTCACCGTGAATCAAGGCCCTTAGGTACATGTACAAGTACCTACATAATCCCACTATATAATATCATAAATGTGAACGTTTGGATGGATGTCTGGATGAATGTTTGTTACTCAATCACGCCAGAACGACTGGACGGATCTGGCTGAAATATGGTACAGGGATAGATTAAAGTCTGGACTCATAGGCTACTTTTTATCTCTGGAATAAGTTACCATGGGAAGCGGAACTGGATTGAAATTAAAAGGGACTTCAATTAAATTTTTAAGCAATTAGTATGCTTACTTGTCCTAAAGATTTAGATCGGAAACAGAGAACATCTAGGACAGGACTTGAACCCGCAACCAGTCCCTTACAGGGGGAATGCTCTGATCAACTGGGCCACCTAGACACATCTAAATAGGGACTCAATTTGTTTTTAAAGCATATCCTTAACCGAAATTACTAATATCTATTCCGGAAAGGAAAAGTTAGCTCCAGAACCTGGCCTGTCATCAATAGGTGTACTGACTTAATGGTTGGGGCCCCGAAGATCTTGATGCGACCTCATACCCTCAAATTCCTTCCTCATCCATCTGTTAATACCAAATAGAGAGTGACATCTTTATTACTTCAAGCTTCAATAGAACTGAACAATTAATAACATACTCACACACATATCTATACTCT
This sequence comes from Cybosia mesomella, assembly GCA_946251805.1. Lineage (NCBI taxonomy): Eukaryota > Metazoa > Arthropoda > Insecta > Lepidoptera > Erebidae > Cybosia > Cybosia mesomella. Next base: position 769,777 of record OX276403.1, on the reverse strand, counting down.
AGAGAGTATTAATGGATTATTTATATCAATTATATCCTCCAAAGCAGCTAACCCCCCCACCTGCCACCCATCCTTCACTCCGACCTCTGAGGAACGCAATGTTAATTACTCGATGCCTTCGAGTCCCGAGATATATAAAGTCATTATATCTACTTAAACTCACCGCGATTTGATACGATTTGGTAATCACAGATAGTTTGATTGCCTCGTTTCTGGGGTTCGAGGTTCAGAGCTTGACCTTCAGCTAGATTATACAATCTAGCACCCTGAAGGGTCCTGAACCTTAAGGCTAGCTACATATAGCTAGCCGTGTTTGTATGAGCAAAATTCTCAGCGGGTTTGGACTCGAACCGACTTAAACATGAAGCACCATGCTTGGACACTTGGGGAGGACCCGTGTGATGTTAGTCGGTCCGATTCCGACACACCAATCCCATAGTTGGCACCGATGGGGTGAAGCCCGTGGGGGTTCCCAAACGTTAAAAAATACCTTAATATATCCTCTATATAACTGTTAACGAAATACATGTACCTCTAGAATGACATAATTAACCTCGTATTTCATTTTGTTTCAGGTATGCATCCAGACGCCTGACGCCATAATACCCAGCGTATGCGTTCGTCCAACATCCCCGTCAAGACTAATTAACACGGAATTAAAGCAGATACTCGTCGGTTCCACCCCACCGTGAGTTGCCATCCCCTTTGAGGGTGGCTTTTAAAAAGTGGAAGCGTATACTCATGTGTTATTGGCAATTTTTTTTATACCACTCAGATTACAGACAATCTCACGGCCCACCTGATGGGAAGCGGTTACCGTGGCCTATGGACGTGCGCAACACCAGGGGCGTCACACTCGCGCTGCCGACCCTGTAAAAACCTTCTAATATCCTTCTTGAAGAACCCCATATTGTAGTCGCTTAGGAAAACCACAGCAGGGAGATCATTTCACAGCCATAGGGTGCGCGGAATACCTAACTGTACGCACCGTTTCCGGTCGCAACGTGTGAGGATGCATTCCCTGTCTGTGGCGAGCGGGGCGATGATAGAATGTGGCCGTGGGCATCATATCATGTAATTCTTCTGAACACACCCCATTATAAAGGCGGTAGAAAAACGCACAGGGAGGCGAAATCTCTCCTAAGGTTAAGAGGTTCTACACTGCCTGTAGGTATATATGGCAATGAGCATTATTTATGCTGTTAACAGTTGCTATATAGTTATTCAACACGTGAGGGTGGGATTTTTTTAACTATTTTATTTTGAACACAATTTACTTTATGATACAGTCAACGGCAAAAGTAGCGTAGCGAATTCTAATTAATTAATCACGTTAGCTATTAAAACCTTTCATAAACGAAACATGAATTAAATTAACTTTGACCTCTGGGGATAATATTCCAATATAAAAAAAGATTTTTAAATATTTTACTGTTACTTAGTACTATCGTAGACTGTACTTAGTATTATCCGAGGAGATTTATTTGAAGGGAGAGCACAAACCACACCATAATAGCGAATTCAAGAAAAAGTAATAAAGAAGAGTTGGGTCTATAGGCATTATGAAGTCTACCAGTTCATTACAAATAAAAGAATATAATAAAATGATGTAACCACGCCTGTATCCCCGAAGGGGTAGGCAGAGGTGTATTACACACCCACGATTCGCCAGTTATGTTTAGGTCCCAATGTAATAGGGGGCGAGCCATATAATAGAATAAAATATGAAAATTATCACTTGATAAAATTAATAGAAATTAAATTATAGCTGAATGATATCAGCATGGTTGATCATGGCGAAAAATTATTATCTGTGGTGTACCATTGTGCAGTAAAATCAACGGACCAAATATTGAAAAAAAAAAAAAAAACTATTAAATTTTTAAGCATTTTGTATGCTTACTTTTTTCTAAAGATTTAGATCGGAAAAAGAGAACATCTAGGACGCCTTAAGACGTATTAATGTATCGGAGAATTTCGAATATCTGGGACGTGTCTAGGTGGCTCAGTTGGTCAGAGCATTCCCCCTGTAAGAGACTGGTCGCGGGTTCAAGTCCCGTCCTAGATGTTCTCTTTTTTAGATCTAAATCTTTAAAAAAAATTGTTTGTTTATTGGAAGGAAGACTTCATTAAGTACATAGATAAATATAGGTCAATCAATATTCAGTGTGCAAAAAGAACATTTATCAGTTGCAAACGTGCTAGCTAAATCGTCGCTCGTTACAGAAATATTACTGTCTTCAATCAAGAGGGTTGCCAGTAAATTATGACCTGAGTGTGGGCACCAAACCTGTCTACTTAAATTGTGTGTTTTAATTATTTGTTTAAATCCGTTGTGAATGTTTTTGACGTTGTATTTTTAAGTCATTGTGAAAAGAGAGATTTTAAATATGAAGGGTAGACATGTTTAATTAATGTTTTGACAGCTGTTTACGTAACGTTACGGAATTTTTAATTAGTTTAAATAACAACCAGTAATGTACTCGCTGTGTACTACTCTTATTCGTTTTTGGTTGTGTTATTAGTGTGCATAATCGGTTCAAAGGTAAAAGAGAGCAAGTGACATCGACGACTTGGCGGAGAAAGGTCCCAAATGACATTATAAATTAATATTTTGTCTACACTCAAATAAAAAAAATCGAATTACGAATTCAAAGACGATTCTATAAATACGCACTTTATAAACGCATATACATAAAATTAAAAATAAAACTTATTATAGTACCGCCAACTATATCATAAAACTCATTACAGTACCGCTCTCTTTTTTTATTCATTAAACTAGTCTAAGGTTTTAGGCTGAATATGAAAAATAAAGAGCACGCATGCGCAGTTCGAACTGTGAAAAAAATGGCGCATGCTAAATTACTTCCTTGTAACCTACCTACTTTGTTTAATTTAAATTTTTCCTATGAGTGAAGATAAAGTAGTGTATGAAACTACATATAACTTAGGTATTAAAACACTCGAGTCAACCCATTATCGCGCTATGATAAACAGACTCTCGTGTTTTAATACCCCTTCTTATATGACAGTTGCATAAACTACTATTAATGCTCCGTGATTTTCGATTGCGATGTGATGTATTCGCTAATTGTTAACACATTTTGAGTTAAAGAGTCAAGTTTTTAATTATCACACTGAATTTTTAGTTGTTAATTTCTTACTTATTTTTGTTTGAGGCGTTCTTTAAAGCAGAGGGTAAGGAAGTCGCACTTTTTAAAAATAAACTCGAGTCGAGCAGTTCAAGCGTTAACACATTTTTGCAGCTGTCGTAAACTCAAGAATTCCAGTTTAAATGAGATTTTTTGACGCTCGTAATAAAATAATGGTTGACACAGTTACTGGTAAAGATAGAAACGTATACTTAATTATTTATCGCACTTATTAGAGGAATTCTTGCACCATTTAAAAGGTACATTATCCGCGATGGACATCCTACTAATATTATAAACGCGAAAGTTTGTGAGTATGGATGTATGTATCTCTTGTTCTCATCTTGATCTAATGTTGCTCTTTCACGCAAAAACGGCTGAACGGATCTGGCTGAAATTTGGTACAGGGATAGACTATAGTCCCATGGGTAGCGGGAACGGGATCAGAATTCCACGCGGGTAGAGCCACGGGTAACAGCTAGTAAGCTATATATTAAGTGTAAATTACGATGGCTTGAGTTAACAAGTTGAATTCCTGAGACGAGCTCAGCCGAATACAAGGGTTTTTTTTTCTTTATCTTGCAATGGTTCACCCCAGCACGAATCTATTACCGAAAACAGCAACTCGATAGCTCATCTCCTTCATACCCAAAACCGTGACAGAAAATTGGCAACGACGACGTCGACGACAACTCGATAGCAATAGGGCTTCTAAAGAAAATCCCTACAAAGAAACGAAGCAATGGCGGATTGCTAGTAGTCAATAAAATTGATTCTATGAATGGCCCACATTAATGTTGTTTTCATTTAAAATATCCTCATCATCAGCAAGTCCACTGCTGAACATAGGCCTCCCCCATCGACTTCCATTTCGACCGGCCTGTAGCGGCCTGCATCCACCGAATCCCTACGCTCTTTACTAGGTCGTCTTGCAGGCCTTAAAAATAAAATAATAAAAATATGTGTAAATAAATTTCAGATTGTACCTACATAAGCCAGGTGCCTTGAAAACTCACATTCTATTAGAATGCTATTGCCTATTTATAAGAGGCCGTATCGTTTAAGATAATATAACACTGTATCCAAACGTGTATTAGTTTCTCTTGCAAATTTAGTTTTTACCGAGTCACTTTCAAAAACCCTTGGACTGAACTTGAGTGTAATATTTAGACCTCTGCACGCCTTATTACACTTTCTGTGTAAACATACGGAGCTGAAATTGACGTTGAGCTACTATCATGACTGATGGCTTTTTAAAAGCAGCAACGATAGCCATCTTAGAAGCCTGAATAGTGATTTCTAATTGTAACTAGTCTGCAAGGCGAATCGCTGCTTGCAATGTTGAGCTGAGTGAGACATCGTGAATCAGATTTTGAAAATTTTGAACAGTGATCATTCCTCCGTGGCAAGTCCGATTTTGAAAATTCTTTTTAAAAGTCACAACTCTGGACATGCTTTCTGAGCGTGTAAAGTTTGGTCACAGTGTCTCGAGCGGTTATTATGTAATTCCATCTGGAATTTTTTTAACGGTGATCATTCCTCTGTGGTAGCATTAATTTTTTCAAAATATCCGTAAACCTTCCTCTGATTGACCTCTTTAATCATGCCAAATTTGGTTCTGATTGGATTAGTAGTTTAGGAGGAGACCTGTGACAAAGAAAATTCTGAAGTCTGGTATGAGGAGCTTTCGCTCGACTACGTCTCACTCAGCTCAATGATTGTTGTAATACTGAAAAAGAAAAGTTTTGATACCGTTTTAATATAGGCGGTCGCTTTTTACAAGCTTTTATTTAACTTGCACTGTTCATATGTAAGTATGCTGTCCGTCAAAGTTTGCAAACCCTTTTTCCACTATTTGTTGGTATCCGATTGGGATGAAATTTGCTCTCCCTCTGTTTACGTGGTTGAGTAACAAGCTCACTGCTGCATTTATGATACAGCCAAAATTACGACAAAAATATATAAAACTAGCTGGCCCTCCAGGTTTTCGCCTGTGGCGTATTCCGAACCCCCGTAACATTCCTTTAACCCATAATATGCCCGTAATTTGTTAGTTTTCATATACTAAATGTATGGGAATCTGCCAGATTTGTTAACATTTATGATGTTACTCATGCCTATGTTACTCACAAATAATGTGACTTTCTATTGGTAAAAGATTTTCAAAATCGGTTTAATAGATTCAGAGATTACCCTCGACAACCTCACCCACTCACAACATCACAAACTCACAAAGTTTACCTTTTTATAATATAGAAGTGTAGATATACTTACGTGTGGTTTTAGTCGGTTCTAGGCCGACATACCCACCTCATCGTTAGCTTCGGTGAGGTTGAAGCCCGAGGGAGTTTCCGCACGTAAAAAATGTAGTCATTATTTTTTGTTTCTCAATCGACACACTTTTTCAAAGTGTGAACATTAAAATTGAGCCGTAATACGTTTCTTAACTCATTAGCGTTAACGTTACATTTGTGTAGCCGTATGTTTCCACTCCGACTTGGACTTTTTAATGCGCTGGTGAAATATTAAAGTTCACTCAGCTCACGAATAACTTACAAGCCATCAAGTTGAATGTTCTGCTTACGTGGAACGCAATGTTATACAACAAGTTTGCAGTAACTTCACATAAGTCGGATATTTAACAGCGTTATTACGAAAGTTATTACGAGAAGCGGCGATAGCCCAGTGGCGTACGTAACGGACTGCTTTGACGAGGTCTCGAGTTCGATCCCCAGTCGCCCCGGGCACACACCTCTGACTTTTCGTAGTTATGTGTGCATTAATAAATATTAATTATCGCTCGCTTAATAATGTGCCCGGTAGATGGCAATAGGCTCGCCCCCTATTACATTGGGCCCTTAACATAAATGGCGAATCGTGGGTGTGTAATACACATCTGCCTACCCCTTCGGGGATACAGGCGTGAAGTTATGTTATGTTATTACGAATCATTTTAACAATAAAATATTTATTTTACTTAGTGTGCAGGGTCCCACGGAATATGAACCAACTGTACTTTAAAAACCTCATAAAATCATTTACAAATACAAACGGTGCTGGAGTTTATCACTTCCATATATATAATACCAACTTCTATTTTTCCCCCCGTTTTGACCTGCGTGGGGTCCTGAACCCGAACAAATATCAAAATAAAAGTAGTCTAAGTATTACTCATTAATAATATAGTTTTCAAAAGGCAAAATAAGTTTTACCATTGGTTGAGTATTATTCGAGTGTTATTATCTATCTCTAATATGCTCTTTTGAAACATCATACATTTAAAATGGTTAAAATCATCCATTATTTAATTAAATCGGTAACTTTGGTGTAAAATAATCAATTTATATATTACTAGCTGTTGCCCGCGGCTCCGCTCGCGTGGAAGTCGCTTATTGCGTCCACTTCCACCACTGGCACTCGCACTCGCACTCGCTCTCGCACTCGCACTCGCATTCGCACTCGCACTCCCACTCCCACACCCACTTTCACTCCCACTCTCACTCCCACTCTCACCCCACCCTCACCTTATAAGAGATATTTTGTATCATAGGTTTTGTTGTTTTTTTAATGATTTTTGTTATTTTTATTATTATTTTTATTTATGTTTTAATGATGTAAATTAGATGTGTAGGAGGGAGTCATAAGTAAAGAATTGTACTTAAATAAAAAAAAAGAATTGTTGCAAGGCTTCTCTATAAACTATATTTGAAGTGCTATTCGTTTGAAGCAAAATAAGTAGATTTCGCGGAGATCCAACACGGGACATTCCAACATACAGCTGGCCAAGAGGAAACACTCTTTTCTTAACTATAGTATGCCGACCAGTGAAAAGGTTTGAATCTTTTTATGATGATAGAACAATATGATGTACTACAGGTTTATAGGTCTTTTTAATGTCTACAAAAACGTCAGCGAGGCGATATATGCAACCGTAATATTTGTTCCACTACAACAATTTGGTTTGGTGGTTTTGTGATTCAAAATTTAATTATTTGATATCTTTTTGGTCACATCACAACGCGGGGCAACAGTAGTGCGAGTGGAGTGGAAGTGGACGCAATAAGCGATTTCCACGCGAGCGGAGCCGCGGGCAACAGCTAGTTATTAATAAATAAATAAATATTCTACGACATTCTACACAGCGCTTTCCAGACCCAAAAAAGCATAATAGTTTAACTAGCTTGTGTTATGGGCTACAGAAATCTTCAAATGAAATTAAATTTAACACAAAGGCCTGCCGTATGACCCCCAATCCCAAGACTCAATCTGCAGGTGTACCGGCTCGGTCAGGTTGGCTTGCACCCCGAAGATCTGATGAGTCCCCCATACACCCCGGATGTGGGCCGTGTCAGATGGAACTACTACAACGTATCTCCTTGCTCTCCAACTCGTCCACTGTTCATGTTATATCAATGCCTGATTGATTTCACACATCGCGAAGCAAATGCTTTCCAAACTGTACCATTTTCTAAAGTGTAGTTTCTAAACTTTACTATCTATCCGTAAGAAACATTTCGAATAAGAAATCGGTCCATTTATCGTTTCCATTCCACAAATACGGTTATCTTGAACGTTATTGCACCGAGATTTAGAATAAAGTTCTAGAACATATTCCTGAATATTGCGCCAAAGTTTGTGAGAAATTGCAGTTCGCCTGGGCGGTACTGGCAGTGATTGCCAGCCTCTCCGTGTGGTTTCCCCACCAGGTTCTGCGCTATTTGTCCCATTGCCAAACCTCTTGACATCATAACATAACATAACTTCACGCCTGTATCCCCGAAGGGGTAGCCAGAGGTGTATTATACACCCACTATTCGCCAGTTATGTTTAGGTCCCAATGTAATAGGGAGCGAGCCTATTGCCATCTACCAGGCACATTACTAAGCTAGCGATAATAAACATTTTGAATACACATAACTACGAAAATTCAGATGTGTGTGCCCAGGGTGACCTGGGATCGAACTCGTGACCTCATTTCGGCAGTCCGTTACGTACACCACTGGGCTATCGCCGCTCTTGACATCACATTAATAATAAAGTACCGAACGTTCTTTGAAAGTCTCAAAGCGTCGACATTTTAATGAAATTAATATATTCCAATATCTGTATTTTACTAAAACTCGTATGGTTTCTTTACGAATGAGTTCAGCATTTCTCATGGGGGCACTCTGTTGGGAATTAAGATTGATAGTAAGATAAAGATACTGGTCGCGGGTTCAAGTCCCGTCCTAAATGTTCTCTTTTTCCGATCTAAATCTATAGGAAACGATAAACGTATAGCAGGCCGTGGCGGAGGCGCGTCGACGTGTGTCCACACACGCCTGCCTACTCACCGACGCGGGATAAAACCCGACCCCACCAGGCGAGGCCGCGCTGGCGGCCAAGGTCCGCTGGTATCCCTGGGGTTATCCTTTCGGGGGCTTACCCGGGGTGCCCGGCAATGGACACTAGGGCAGGACACCGTGCGGTTTTAGTCGGTTTACGGTTCACGTAAAAATAAAAAGGTATATATTAAAATGATTTGAACTTTGAGTCTAAGCTTATTTCAAATTGAAAATACTGAAAACTTAGTTTCTTGTAGCTTTATCTTCGGTTTGGGCGTACCCTAATATATTAACACTAACTGTCCCCCGCGGTTTCGCCTGTGACATACTCCGATCCCCCGTGGCACCTATTTAACCCATACCTACATCCCTTTAGTTTATTAGTTTTACAATAATGTATGCAAATTTGCCCGATTTGCTGATATATATGATTATTGCTCCGCTCCCCTGGATAGTAGCGTGATGTATATAGCCTATCGCCTTCCTCAATAAATAGGCTATCCAATACAAAAATAATTTTTCAATTCGAACCAGTAGTCGTCCTGAGATTAGTGCGTTCAATCAAACAATCTTTTCGGCTGTCTAATATTTTTACTTCGTTAAAAAAAAAAACTGACTTCAAAGGCCACCTGGCTTGCAGAGGAAACTCGTAAAGTGAGTAAAGACAGAACAAAACCGGAAAAAAGTCTTGTGCAACCGAGCGCTAATTCAAGGCTTGTAATCATTGGTCCGAATAGAAAACTCAGAGGCATCTCCTTTTAAAAAAATTCGTTCCCGCAGGGGGAACGCACAGGTAGATTTCGTGAAGCAATTAATATTATTTTATTAACATGTTTTTTTTTTCTCGAAAACGGTAACATTTAGCGAAAAACTTTTCAGACATTTATTTTAGACTTAAAAATGGCCTATCGATTAAAAATGTTTCCGACCGCAAGAATGTTCACCGTTTAGAAGTTATGATTTTTTTCCCGAAAAATTTTGGTTTTTCCCCCCTCCAGCTAAAGTTTTAATCTTATAGGTTTATAATTAAAAGTTGTTGGTATTCATGTATACTATGGGATAAAATTAGAACGGTTCGAATATCTTTCATGGAACGTGAAATTTTGAGAAAAAACTGATTTCACAAAAAGTGAGGCCCTACCGTCCCCTTAAGCCGGTTTCCACCCGTTCACGAACTTAAACTAAGTTTACACCCTTTTTTTTTTTTTTTTTTTTTATCGTGCGGAAATCCCTTCGGATACCCCCCCGCCGGCCAGCGGGGGCGGTTATGTCGGGCTTGCACCGACTAAAACCGCACGCCGTCTCGGGTCTTCAGACGCCGGGGTGTAAGGTTACCCATAGAGCATATCCCTCGCACCCCGGCTGACCCTGGGCCATCTCACCACTAACAGCATCGCTCATCCTGTCTCCTCTGAAAGCAGAGGAGTACGGAGAGCGATGTGTTCCCGCCACGTTGGGTATTGGCCGACGATCAATGCCAACCCTATGAAGGGGTGAAGGGGAAGCCATTGACCGCCGCCCAGGGTGTACCGGCCGCTCCGATTCCGTTCCCCCCGGACTGCAGCGGGATCGGAATCGGAGCGACACTCGAGGAGGTTACCCAACACACACCCCACTAAGTTTACACCCAAGCAATTTTTGACCGTAGTTTGAAAGCGATCGGGGCAAAAATGCGACCGTGAGAGTGCCGCAAATTTTGAGAAGTGGAACCATACATACATATATATATATATATATATAAAATTTTTGACCAGTGGTCATTTCGGACTCAGGGGGTCATAACTAGACCTCCTGTGAAGAATTTTTTTAAATTCGACAGTAGTCAAGAAACCAATAGGTAGATCGATTTCATCGAAATCTACCTAAAATACTTGAACGTTTATCCGAAATACTTCTTTTTCTTGAAATCGAATTAAAGGCATCGGTATTCGTTGACAAAAGCTAAGTTTCAGCTTTTTATTATTCAACCCTCGCAGGAGACGTTCATCTGGCATCCGCAGAGATTTAATAAGAGCCTGCCAACTGGTCCCCTTGCCAGTTGTGCTCTGCGACTTCAGATGATGCAAGATAGACAATTGATAACGATTTTCCTAACAACTTTTAAAAACGTTATTATGAACAGTGTTTTGAATATTGAGGTGAATACTGATAACCTCTGTGGCGTAGCGGTAAGTCGGACTGCTAAGTCGGAGGTCGGTGGTTCGATTCCGTTACGCAGTTTGATTCTGGTGTACAGGAGTTATATTAATTTTTAAACTTTCGCGTTCCTACACAATAATTTAATTTAACAGGAATTAACGCGATCATTTATAGGTATATAACATACCTTTGGATTGCCTGACGTTTCGACCAGGTTACACTGGCCGTGGTCAGACGCTGACTGGCGCAGTGGTGCACGTCCGCCGTCGAGTCCGTGAGGTACAAAGTTCTTCGACATAACCGCCACCGCTGGCCGGCGGGGGGGGGGGGGGGTATCCGAAGGGATTTCCGCAAGAAAAAAAAAACAAACATACAAAGTTCTTCTCCCATTCTCGATATTTTGTATACATATTTACATTTCGCCATGTACCGTCACATACTACACTTACAGTGTCCCTATTCTCTAAGCAAACTGACCGGTGTCTATCCGACTGCGCAGAAAAGCGAGGTAGCAAGGTAGCGAGGTTTTTATCACTGGTTTCCATGTTGCAGATAATTTAAACCCATCTTCCCGATTAACATTTTTTTCACTTCAGGCAATCCAAAGGTAACCTTTTTTAGCGGGGCGGTTTACCTATAAATGATCGCGTTAATTCCCGTTAAATTAAATTATTGCATACAGGAGTTATAGTCAAAAATGTCTAACAAATCGTTTAAAATAACGCATACTACTACTTACAATCGGTATTAAGTAATTTGATGGTTTATCTTTTTTTTTTTTTTACTTGGGGAATGCTGTTACGCACGGCACCTCCGACTACGGGGCGATAGCCGGAGATCGTGTGTGGGACTCTCCCATCCAGGCGGATGGGCATACCCACTGAACCCCACGGTGCGCCATGCTCTGCGCCTTGTCGGGAGGGCCTGAAACTATGCGAGAATACTTCTATGGCGACCCCCCACACCTTTGAAACTCTCGTTTGGGCGACGTCCAGGCACACATGGACGTCGTCCCCTTCGCGGGTGGCCAGACCAGCGGGTGGAGGGCTGTCCCAGTCAACCCAGTTGCAACAATTACAGTAAATATAATTCTACATTCAAGTAACTCCTTGGACCCCTAATTGTTTTAGTTCCATTAAGAGCTATTATACTTTAGGTACGAACTCATTACGTAATCAATATATCTAGGGCAGACAATCAACTCCTCAGCAATTATTAATTGAGATCGTTAATAACCGAGTCCAATAACCAATCCGAGAATACCTAATACATTTATCAACTAAAGATTACGACGCAGCGGTCAACTGGACGATTTATTCCCAGATTTCAACCCTCAACAATAAACCTGGGAATATTAATCGCTTTTCTAACGATCCGGTCGTCTTTTGAGTGCTAGGCAGCGAATACAACCCTTTGCTGCCGGCTGAATATTTGATGCATCATCAACAGGTTGGTACAATATACCGCTGATATGATTGAGCTGCTTATGAAGTTCCGCTCATTTATTCATGTTCGTTCGTCAGAATCCATTGTGGGAAAGGATGGTCTTGATTATTATTAATGATAAAGTGTTTTCTCTCCTGTAATGAATCGTTTTGCTACGTTCGTATTTGCGATCTGAAGGTTAATTCTCGTTATACTAGGGAGACTAATACTAGAGTTAGATTGCCCTGTGCGATAAGGCCGCCAATTGTATATACCGCATAACTGTACCAACTTTATGTTTCTGTAATCTTGTTCTTGTGTACATACAATAAAGAGATATATTATCATTATTAATACAAATATGGTCAAAATTCAGTTCTAATCTAATCTCGATCTCACAAATGTTATTAAAGGTATTCTCTTAACAAACTTTTCAACATTCAACGTTGAATGTGACCCAAAAGTTGATAGAAGTGCAAATCGGTGTTCTGCAAGACTTTGTAATTGATATTGTAATGTAAACGAAACGTAATTTGTATTCTTTTCCCTCTTTATACGTCTAGTTTGAGATTTTTAAGCGATCGTCAAGTGACTGAACTGAGATTATATTGAGATGAGAAACCCTATCAATATGGGATTGTGATTGTTATGAGCAGAATACCTATTTACAGTCATGTAGAATATACTGCTTCCGGGCTATTTGGCCGTGGTCCATAGGAAACTTGCGTTCCAAACGTTTCCTCTATCACTGCGGTCGACATCTTCAGGGGGACAGGTCCGGGCGCCAACATGCATGCAACGCCGGCCGTTTAAACCTAAAGATTTATATTTACAGTTAATTTATAATTCAGTGTCAATTTACTTCAGATATTCAGTATCACTTTTCGTTCGGTGGTGGTAAGTTTACGAAAATTAACCCTTTGGTTTTTTCGATCTTAGATGTCCTAGATTAGAACATAAAATGCAGACAATGTTTCTTTTCTTTATTATTTGAAGCGAAGGACTTGCGGTCGAGAGGTCGCGGGTATGAACCCCGACCCTTATACTGTCCGTGTGAACCCACTCATTACACAAACCAGTTAGTTTAGCTAGAGGGGTTAACAGAAATATTAGTAACTTCTTTTACTAGAGCCTATTATTAGTGCCTACTAGCGTCTTTTCCTGTTTGTGGTTGACATTTCGTAATTAAATTTACTGGAAAAACGTAAAAATTAATGATATGATATCGTTTAATATGAACAAATCCTTGCCCAATTATTATTTAATCTTCATCATAATTTCACGCCTGTATCTCTGAAGCGGTAGGCAAAAGTGTATTACACACCCACGATTCGCCAGTTATGTTAAGATCCCAATGTAATAGGGGGCGAGCCTATTGCCATCTATCGGGCACATTATTAAGCGAGCGATAATTAACATTTTAATACACATAACTACAGTCAGAGGTGTGTGCCGGGGCGACTGGGGATCGAACTCGAGACCTCGTCTCAGCAGTCCGTTACGTACATCACTGGGCTATTTCAAAGATGGAATTATTCTAAAATAATATAAAAATTCTTATGATTACTTATGCATTTCTATATTATTTTAGGATAATTTCTGAATTATTCATTTAGCAAACAAACTAAATTAATTAAGAACTCCATTGAATAAATCAAACAGATACATTGAGTAAATTTAATTTAAAACAATAATTGACTGGAAATGAGATCCTTCTGTTTGTTTTGCGATGTTTAGATCCTTTTCTCATTTGACCTAACGAGAATTCTCTATATTTCATTATGAAGCAGCAGTGCTATCTAATTATATATATAAATATATATATATATACGGACAGTTGATTAAACATCGCTTCGGGGTACAGAATATTAATATTACTGAGTATAAGACTATCTCTTACGTGTATATTATAAGTATGGAACACAAAGGCTTTGGTACTGTCTGTAATTATTACACTGTGTAACTCGGAATATTATCTGTAGCTAGCCAAATGCACGTGTTGTTCATTATAACGCAACTGCTCGCTATCGCTTTGCAAATTAGAGCGGTTTCATTATGCAACCATTTATGTACATGAATATTTCTTTAGTATGTATCTTTATACAAAAATAAATTGTATTTAAGTAAGTTTTTTGTAGAGAACCAACAAACCAAGCTATGCTTAGTTTGAGTCTTGACAGCGCTGTGTATTGTATTCTTTTTTTTTACTTGGGGAAACCTCCACGGGCTCCGGGACTTCGACGGGCTGCGGTCGCCAGCGCTGGCGACCCGACGCATTATTGGAGATCTAATCTCCCCTCCCCTTAAGAGAACTGCGCACGGAAATACGATGCGCCGCATCCCTGGGCCTGCTCTGCTAGAATGACGGCTAGCCCCGACCGTCACCCCCAGGCCCGCGCTCAAGGAGGATGTGTATTATATCCTAGAAATTAATATTCTTATAATTATCTAGCTTTTGCACGCGGCTTCGCCCGCGGGAATTCTGTTCCCGTTCCCGCTTCCCGCTAGTCTATATATTATTTGAGACTATAATCTATCCCTGTATCAAAATTCAGCCAGATTCGTTCAGCCGTTTTTGTGTTAAAGAGTAATAAATATCCATACATCCATGCTCGAAACTTTTGCGTTTATAATATTAGTAGGATTATAACTATATTTTTTCAAACGAGTTACAATATAGTTGATGAAGGAAACCAAACTATGTAAACTAAAGTGACTAAATAAAAGCTTATGATAAGTAACAAACAAACTTACAAACTTTCACATTTATGACATACTTAAGCTTTTTGTATTACACGTTGCACAAATTTTTAAACTTTCGCGTTCCATGGTATACAATAATGTTAAGTTGAACTAACGCGATCATGTAAATATATATGATATCATTAATATATATATAGGTATATACAACCTTTGGATTGCCTGACGTTTCGACCAGGTTACACTGGCAGTTTATTGTATTAAACTTAACAGTTCCCCCACTGATACTTCTACGTGAACATTTACAAGTCAGACTCCGTATTCAATATTAATATTTAAACAGAGTTTCCTTCAAATAAATCAGTAAGTACAACGACAACAGGATCAGAGATCCCTTTAGACGCAACAGGGGCGTGATTTAGATGCATCCACTCTTCATCCACCCCGGCTTTGTATCAAAGAAAATGTACGTCAAAGGGTTCCTTGCTTACCAATGTTGGCGCTGACTGTATGTTAGTATATGTTCATGTACATATACGAGTGTATCTGTATCGGGTGTTGTACCATGGTATAATATCGACGTATTAAGTAAAAGTTAACGATTTTGGTGTTCCTCAGGGAAGTATTTTGGGACCTTTATTATTCCTCTTATATATAAATGACCTTCCATGTGCCATTTCCAAAGAGTGTGTCCTGTTTGCGGACGACACAATAATTATTTTGGACTGTAGGAATATAAATAGTTATGAGGATGAAATAAACAAAACCTTAGATGACATAATCAAATGGCTGACTATAAATAAACTGCAAATAAATCTTGACAAAACCAAACTGATCCAATTTAAAACTTACAAACGTAAAAAAATAAACTTGAACATCAGTCATAACGATACAAAAGTCCAGCAGGTATCAAGGACAACATTCTTAGGTATAACATTAGACGCACATTTTGCATGGAAGGAACATATTGTCAATGTGTGCACTAAAATAAATAAGTTTGTTTTCGCTCTACGAAAGGTCAGAGATGTAACAAGCAGGCAAACTGCCATTATGGTTTACCACTCTTACGTCTGCTCCATAATACGATACGGGATAGTCATCTGGGGTAACTCATCTGAAATCACAAGAGTTTTTATAGCTCAGAAGAAATGTATTCGCGCATTGTTTAACCTAAAATGGTCGGAGTCCTGTAGACCAGTATCCAAATCTGAAAATCTGTTAACGGTTCCAAGCATTTACATTTACGAAGTCACTAAATTTGTAAAACTCCATGACCATCTATTCGGGAATAACGATAACATGGGAAAGAGACAGGTAACGCACCTCCCAAAAAAAATGTCTGTACCCAAATTGGAACTGTTCAGGAAAAACTGTGTTTACATGGCACCACTTATTTTCAACTCCTTACCCAAGGGAATGGCGGAACTACCGCGCTCAAAATTTCTACGCACATTACGGGAGTGGTTAACTAAGCAAAGCTTTTACGAGACTTCAGATTTCCTGAAGAGCAGTTCTTGCCGTTTCGATGCGCATTGATTGGGAAGCATTGTTTCAAATGTAATTGATAATTTGTTTGACTTTGAAATATTTAGTTTATTAAAATTGTACTATTGCTTGCTATGATAATCTAATCTTGTTGACTGTTCCTAACATTTATGACATATTTTGTAATTTTGACATTTCGATTTTGACTTATTTTAACTTTGGACATGTTTACTTTAATTTTCATGTTTATTTAATATCTTGGTCTCAATATGTAAATTTTTCATTTTGATTTTGACTCATTTTAACTTTTGACATGTTTGCCTTAATTTTACATATTTATTAAATTTCTTGGTCATAATAACTGTCAAAAACACTTAAATAGTTGATTTTTATAGACAATGTTGCATGCGGAAATTTCTGTGAGACATGCTGTACACTAATGATATGTTAACATCTTTATACCTGACCATGTTTCGTGCAATAAATGAATTTACTTACTTACTTACTTACTATTTTACCTTATATTATGCTTATGTGTGCGTGGCAGCGTGTACGTACACGGCGCCCGACGCGCGCTCACACATCTAAACCTGCAGCGGCCCATTTCTATGAAGATAACTTACTGCTTATGCTGTGGTTGTACTGCGTAATATATTTATCGGCAACAGCAGTTACAGAAGATGGATAGTTTTGGTGCTGTCTTTGGTTGAACTTGCTATATATGTGTTAGTAAACATGTATGATAAATATGTATGCGTTATTTCAACGAGTTGATTCATTTGAATAATATCAAATAGGATTTGTTATAGTTGAGAACAATAAAACAGTTTTTATTGTAGTTCAAATGTGAATTATTCTGATGTTATCAATTAGCCTATCGCAGTCAACTGTTGGAAATAGGCCACAGACAGGGAATCATCCTCTCACATTGCAACCGGCAACAGGGCGTACAGTTAGGTATGAAAGGCACTTTATTCCGCGCACCCTCAGACTGGAATGATCTCCCTGCTGTGGTTTTGCCAAGCGACTACAATATGAGGTTCTTCAATAAGGGCGGGCATTAGAAGGTTTTTACAGGGTCAGCAGCGCGAGTGTGACGCCTCTGGTGTTACACACGTCCATAGGCCACGGTAACCGCTTCCCATCAGGTGGGCCGTGAGCTTGTCTGCCACCTGAGTGGTAAAAAAAGCATCCGATCCTTCCATATCCAGTCTATCCCAGTTACGTTTTTCTGGTCGATAGCCCATCTGGCTGGGGACCTCCTACTTACCGTTTGCTGATTCGCCGTCTACACTCTAGGACTCGTTTGCTGCATCGGTTACTGGTGGTAGAAATTTGATGACACAAATTTGTCACAAAATTCGGCCGGGTACCACTGTGCACGATTTCGAAAAACCCTCCATAGTAATCCAATTTCGGTTTGATTGCGTTCAGGGGTCAGCAAGTGCATAGCCGGGCAGGGGGATTGTGGTCGCAGCACTAGTGGGACCGGTGGGTGTCACGCGGTGCTGCGACGACAATCCTCTTCTGATGAGGCAGTCAAGCTGAGTGCCACCATTGTTAGCATGGTACGTGTATGTAATGGTGACCCTCTTACCTGAGACTTTACCTTCAGCTTACCATCAGGCGAGGTGAAGTCAAATTGATGTGTCCTAAATAAATAAAAAAAAAAAAATCGGCTTTCAGTCCTTCGGTAAATGTTGTTAACCCATTGCCACTTCTGCTCGCTTATTCTACGAGCTATGGCAGTAACTTTCTTCTCTGTCGGAAGACCTCATTACGTGTTTCATCCTCCACGTGTTTCATCCTCCAAAGAAACTCCAAACATAGCTCGCTCCATAGCCCGCTGAGCGACTTTTAATTTGTGGATTAACCGTACCGTCAGTGTCAAATATTGCTTTTGATATAGGTATCTTAAAGGACATGGCAAAGTTTCATATACCTTTCAGCGACATTGCCAATACCTTTAATTAAAATAAGCATCAAACTTTTCACTTTACATCAGTATCAGCAAGATTGGAAGTTTTTCTTTAACGGTATCGACGAGGAACTCAGGTAATTAGTTGCGACAAATTTGTAGCTCGCTCACATCGCCCGCCGGCTCCGCTTTGTTTGTCATACGAAGTAGGTGTAATGGCAAATAGATACATAGTCTTAAAATACTCTCACACATGACACAGTACACAGATATGGATATAACAGTTTGAAGGAACACTTCTATACGTCGTAAAACTACAGCATCTTACTGAGCGTCAATCCTGGTTACATCCAAGGGCAAGCCACTGGGCACTGGTTCGTTCTCCTACTCCTCCATTATTAGTTTACCTAGGCTTTCACGAGACCACATGCCGTCAGACCCCTCAACTCCGAGAGGAAAGCCGGCGCTTTGCGGCCTTTCACTGTCGCAC
The DNA here is from genome assembly GCA_946251805.1 of Cybosia mesomella. Lineage (NCBI taxonomy): Eukaryota > Metazoa > Arthropoda > Insecta > Lepidoptera > Erebidae > Cybosia > Cybosia mesomella. Next base: position 751,141 of record OX276403.1, on the reverse strand, counting down.
GGTAAAGAACTGGAATGTATCCACACACGTGTTCCCTTCTTACTATAATTCCGGATTCTTTAAGTGGACCATGAAAAAGCATGAGTTGAGACCGTAACATTCTATTGACATTATCTGGAAAAGTAGCCACTACTCTTTAGACTACACCTCAGCATACCATCAGGTGGGGTGCAGCCTATTGACGGATCAAACTAAATAAAAAAAAATGTATCATTTTTATTCACAAACAAAGCATTGAAATAAGATTTTAAGCGCCATTCTTTCAGAAACGGTCTTTATTGACTTTCTGCTGTCTCGATTGCCATGGCAAAAATTCGGCCGGGTAGGTACCACCGTGCACGATTGCGAAAAACCCTCCATAGTAATCCAATTTCGGTTTGATTGCGTTCAGGGGTCAGCAAGTGCATAGCCGGGCAGGGGGGTTGTGGTCGCAGCACTAGTGGGACCGGCGGGTGTCACGCGGTGCTGCGACGACAATCCTATTCTGATGAGGCCGTCAAGCTGAGTGCCACCATTGTTAACATGGTACGTGTATGTAATGGTGACCCTCTTTCCTGAGACTTTACCTTCAGCTTACCATCAGGCGAGGTGAAGTCAAATTGACGTGACCTAAATATAAAAAAAAAAAAACATAAATAACATAACCTCATGCCTGTATCCCCGAAGGCGTTGGCAGAGGTGTATTACACACCCACGATTCGCCAGTTATGTTTAGGTCCCGATGTAATAGGAGGCGAGCCTATTGCCATCTACCGGGCACATTGCTAAGTGAGCGGAAATAATCATTTTTAATACACACATCACTACAAAAAGTCAAAGATGTTTGCCCGGGGCGACTGGAAATCGAACTCGAGACCTCGTCTCGGCAGTCCATTACGTACGCCAATTGCCACTTTTTTAAAATAACATCAAATAAATCGCAATAAAATCCTTTAATAATACTTTTATTTCAATGTGTGACATTCGCGTAGTCTTCCGACAATATCTTATATTACATTTTGGGGACGGTGGGGGAATTGCGGAAGCTTAAGCGGAATCACAAATAAAACTCAAACTATTAATAATAATCAGTCTGCCTTTATTAATTATTAAGTATACTTGATTACCTATCAAATCAACATTAATTATTATAAGAGATCAATCAACATTTATTAAATCAAAAAAAACAAACAAACATATATGTCCGTAATTACCCTTAGCTCTTGGGGTAAATACGGACCAGTGCCGCGGCATCTGGTATATAGAAATATTGCTATAGGTTTTGATAGATAATGGGATAATTACAAAAATTAGGATAAAATATTACAAAAATAACAGGTTTTGATAAATAATGGGGTAATTACGGACGTCCGTATTTACCCCAGGCCATTTGCCCGCAATTGACCCAAACGAGTTAGTAAAAGTAAAACATTAAATTTTTAGGTTAACAAAATTTATCCAGGCATACGGTTGTACTATTTACTCGTCATTAAAATCGCAATCGACAGAAACTATGACTGTTTTACTGACTCTTATTCTTTTTGAATAACACTCAAAATAGTTAATACCAAAAATTACATCGAAATCACAAATAATGTAAAATTGCAAATATCTTGAAACGTGTGCGCGCGCCGGCTGTCGGGAATGTCTGGTGGGCACTAAAGATGGCGGAACGTAACGCATGATCGCGGCGGCGGGACGCGAGCGGCAGGGATAGAGTAGGTAGATATATGTTAGTCCGTATTTACCCCGCGTTCGCAATTCCCCCATCGTCCCCTATCTAGTAGATGTAGTTGCTGGTTCTGTGACTGCTGGCTAACGAACCAGCTCGTTAGTAGCTTCTAACTTACCGCTGCTTCATTCAGAGATAGTCAGGATGGCGTCGAGTTAGTGAAAAGTGCTCCCGACCTTTATTTTGTCAAGAATAGTGAATAACAGTTCTGAATTATTTAGGGGACCTGTTATTTTCATGGAGTTTGTTTGACTTTCGAATAATGTGCTTAATACTACTTAATACTTTTAGACTGGTAAGTAAGTACTTACATTGTCGTTTGAGCCCAAATTTAAAGCCGGCCACACACGTTGCGGTATACTTGTACAAGTCTAGACTTGTACAAGTCCGCGTTTTTTCGATGTGCCCACAGACGCTCAAGTATACATGTGCAAGTGTCATTTTTGTCACAGCGAGCGTCCAGGTATGTCGTGCTGCGATGGATGACGCTTTGGCAGTAGTTGGCATTATTATACAAAAAAAAAGATAGGTAGGTACATACTACGTGGCGGGAACACATCGCTCTCCGTACTCCTCTGCTTTCAGAGGAGACAGGATGAGCGATGCTGTTAGTGGTGAGATGGCCCAGGGTCAGCCGGGGTGCGAGGGATATGCTCTATGGGTAACCTTACACCCCGGCGTCTGAAGACCCGAGACGGCGTGCGGTTTTAGTCGGTGCAAGCCAGACGAGGCAAAGTCAAATTGACGGAACCTATATACAAAAAAAACATACATACATCATACTTGCATACATACTCTTTCCTACTTCCAAGACTGCCTTCGGCTTACCATCAGGCGAGGCGATGTCAAATTGATGAGTCCTATATAAAAAAAACAAATAGCTATAATAATTGCGTCTGGAGGTCTGGATAATGAATTTATTATGAAGAAAATCTCACTCATTTTGGCGGGAAATTGATCACAGAACATACGTACGTGTAGGCGCGCGCCTAGTACGCTACTGAGACTTGAACGCAACGCTGGCAGCTGGCACACACGTACATGTATACTTGTACAAGTCTAGACTTGCGCAAGTTTGGAATCGAAAGTTGGAACTTTTTTTGAGACTTGTACAAGTCTGAAACTTGCGCAGTTATCTTCCAACACACGTTCAAGTATACTTGTACAAGTCTAGACTTGTACAAGTATACCGCAATGTGTGTGGCCGGCATAAGTAAGTTACTAGATTTAGCCGCTACTTCACTTGCTTTAGTGTACGACTTTCTAAAAGTTACTTTTCTGTCTATTTTTTCTTATTATCATCATGCATAGCCAGGCAGGAGGATTGTAGTCGCAGCACTAGTGGGACCGGTGCGTGTCACGCGGTACTGCGACGACAATCCTCTTCTGATGAGGCCGTCAAGCTGAGAGCCACCATTGTTAACATGGTACTTGTATGTAATGGTGACCCTCTTTCCTGAGACTTTACCTTCAGCTTACCATCAAGCGAGGTGAAGTCAAATTGACGTGGCCAAAATATAAAAAAAAAAAAAAAAACGTCTTAGCGTTTTCCCCCTCGTATCCCGAGAGGATAGAATGTGCTAGGGTCTCGTTCGCCAATCAGCTCAGTGGGTTGCAGGTGAGGTTGGCTTGGGTCCCGTAGCTCCCGGTGGGGTCTCAAAACAGCTTACTATTTCTATCCCTAAATATTCTAAAGAACATTGGTTTTTTTTGGATGAATAATACCGTATGTACCCCTGTCTGCCACTGTTTTCTTACAAAATTCTACGATTGAAATATTGAAGCCATTAGAATACTAACTTTTCCTATGAATTCTGTTAGTTTGAAGAATTTTCGGTGCGTCTGAAGACCCGAGGCGGCGTGCGGTTTTAGTCAGTTCAAGCCCGACATAACCGCCCCCGCTGGCCGGCGGGGGGTATCCAAAGGGATTTCCGCACGAAAAAAAAAAAAAAAAAAAAAAAAAAAAAAAAAAAAAAAAAAAAAAAAAAAAAAAAAAAAAAAAAAAGGTACGTGGCTCCAGCGCCGAGGCGTGACCTCGTGGCAGCATAATTGCGGCAATGGTGCGGAGCGCGAGCGCGGGGCCGCCACCACCTCCTTCTGCGAGCATGTGATGCTCGCGAAGGAGATGGCGGACCGCGCCCGGGAGAGGGATATGCTCTATGGGCAACCTTACACCCCGGCGTCTGTAGACCCGAGATAGCGTGCGATTTTAGTCGGTTCAAGCCCGACATAACCGCCCCCGCTGGCCGGCGAGGGGGGGGGGTATCCGAAGGGATTTCCGCAGGAAAAAAATAAATAAAAAAGGTACCTGGCTCCGACGTCCATTTTCCGATTTCAATTAATAAAAGATGTAAAACAAGCTTTTTTAAAATAATATTGTATCGTCACGCGATCTACATACGCGTGCCAAATTTCATCTCAACCGAAAACCGGGAAAGGTGTCAATTTTAACTTGCAAGATATAATGTAAATAAAAGCTTGTAAAGTTCTATGATAATCAGTTGAATAATTAAGGCTCTCGCGCACAACGAAATAATATTAGTTAGGTTTATTTTGCTTTCTCGTCGGTAGTGTAGCGTTCCGACCTCGTTCGAGCACTACAGTTTGTTTACCTGGCCATCATGTGTCAGAGATTAAAAATAAATTGTTTTAAATTGAAATGAGAGTTTAGGGAAGAAAAACAATTGCCTTGGCGGACAAGTTGCTGACAGCGGGTGACCGAGGGCTCCGGCCTCGACCCGCCGTCCGAAGAGAGTTCCAAGTGAATTGATTGTAGGCTCAATCCTTGAGGAGAATCCACGATTCCCTTCGTTTAAAATATAAATATACTCGTGTAAAATCCCCTAAAACTCGATAAAGGAAGTTTTATGTGAAAATGAATGCCATTATAAATATAAATACTTGTGTTTTATCATTTCGTTAACACGAGGTATTGTGGCGTCAGACCCCCGACGCCACAGTAGCAATGCACAGATTCAAACCGACTGAACACAGAAAGCAAACAGAGCCGAGATCGGAGTACGGCATCGGAAAACACAGCTCGGTACCTCGAATCTGTTAGTTATTCGGTGTTCAGTCAGCCAGATATCGATGCGCCACACTATTGAAACTGTAAATAGTTCAGCACTGTCGACAATAGAATCTCTTATTTGTCTAGTCTGCCAACCCTTTACCACTTTGGAAGTATCTGTCGCGCAGACTATTCAGTTTAGAGTAAAATTATATTAGAAACCTCAATATCATTTTTGAAGACCTATCTATAGATACATCACACGTATGGGTTAGATGTAAAAAGAAATTTTGAGTTTCAGTTCTAAGTATGGGGAGCCCCCAAAATTTATTGTTTTTTTTTTCGATTTTTGTATGAAATTCTTAATGCGGTTCACAGAACACATCTACTTAACAAGTTTCAACAGCATAGTTCTTATAGTTTCGGAAAAAAGTGGCTGTGACATACGGACGGACAGACAGACAGACATGACGAATCTATAAGGGTTCCGTTCTTTGCCATTTGGCAACGGAACCCTAAAAATTGGCATTTTTTTTAATGTAACAGGTACTGTACAAAAGCTGCTTAATGGATAGATAATTGTCTCTGGTTGATGATTGCTGTTTCTCAAACCAGGGTTTAGCCTGTATCTTTTTTTTTCTTGCGGAAATCCCCTCGGATACGTCCCCGCCGGCCAGCGAGGGCGGTTATGTCGGGCTTGAACCGACAAAAACCGCACGCCGTCTCGGGTCTTCAGACGCCGGGGTGTAAGGTTGCCCATAAAGCATTTCCCTCGCACCCTGACTGATCCTGGGTCATCTCCGGTTTCGAGATGGCCCCCTCGGGTAGACAATAGCTGTATCTTGCGAGACAGCGTTCAGTGTGATTTACATGAATTGGAGGTCGCTTGTAAGCGGTATCTTTAAGGTAAGCTTTATGTGGTATGAACATCATCATCATTTAAACATCGCTGTTGTGTTGCTGTAAACCAGAAAAGAATAGTTAACTAGTAGAAGTTTTCTCACCAAAGCTAGAAAGGGTCAAACCTTGCCTGTGGGATTCAGTAGAGTAGGTATTGCAATTCGTTGAAGATTAATCTTAGAAGGCTTAGTTTGGGGGGCTCTCGGCTAAGTGGTAATTGAGTAGGTAGAATACTAGCCAGGTCAGTGTTAGGAAGGTTGACCACTTCTAATCTAACATATTCAGACCTATTAGTGGTAGTAGAAATTTGATGACACAAATTTGTCACAAAATTCGGCCGGGTGGGTACCACCGTGCACGATTGCGAAAAACCCTCCACAGTAATCCAATTTCGGTTTGATTGCGTTCAGGGGTCAGCAAGTGCATAGCCGGGCAGGGAGATTGTGGTCGCAGTACTAGTGGGACCGGTGGGTGTCACGCAGTGCTGCGACGACAATCCTCTTTTGATGAGGCCGTCAAGCTGAGTGCCACCATTGTTAACATGGTACGTGTACGTAATGGTGACCCTCTTTCCTGAGACTTTACTTTCAGCTTACCATCAGGCGAGGTGAAGTCAAATTGACGTGTCCTAATATTAAAAAAAAAACTCCGTGTCTCGGAGTGCACGTTAAGCCTTCGGTTCCGGTTGCCACACGAAAATCTAAGGAAGTCGTTACGGGTAGAAGGAGCTCTAAAAATACCGACACTGGTCTAACTACAGAATTTCGATATCGTCAGTAGGTTTAAAATAAATTATAAATAAATATTCTACGACATTTTACAAAGCGCTTTCTAGACCCAAAGTAAGCATAGTTTAACTAGCTTGTGTTATGGCTTCCAGAATGCGAATAAACATACTTGTATACTTTTTAGGGATTTTCTTTAGAAAAGCCCTATTGCTAAGGAGTTGTCGTCGACGTCGTCGTCGTCGTTGCCAATTTTCTGTCACGGTTTTGGGTATGAAGGAGATGAGCTATCTAGTTGCTGTTTTCGGTAATAGATTCGTGCTGGGGTCAACCATTGCAAGATAAAAAAAAATCGCAAAAAAAGAAAGAAAAATCGCAAAATCGAAAATCCCTTGTATTCGGCTGAGCTCGTCTCAGGAATTCAACTTGTTTTGTAAATACATACATATTATACATAGAAACACCCAGACCAATGCAAATTCATGCATATAAATATTTGCACTGAGCGGGTATCGAACCCGCGCCCCCTGTCGTAGCAGTCGAATGCACTACCGCTACGCCACGAAGGCCGTTTTGAAGTCATATGACAGTTGTTTCATGGGAAATATCGAATTTGTCTTCGTGAAGTCGATACACAGTTATCCTTACACAACTTGCATATATTTGCATACAATCCGAGAGTTATCATAACTGGTTTGACGCAAAAGCCAGCGTATATTTCTAGCTCGCTATTCAGCTGCAAGTTCGCAACGTACTCACTTGTTATTTAAATGTATGACTTGCATATTACAAACCGACGTCGGAGCCATTTTGTTGTGTATCTTCGTTTGATAAACTATCTTGTTATCTTTGTCGTTTGCAAGTTTAAAAGTACTCTTTGGAAAGTATATCGTTTGAAAGCTTTGCTCGGCTGAGTATGCATCGCTCGGCGCACTTAAGGTTGTAAAATATATACTATAAAAGTGAAATGTTGGATAACGCTAGGATATTTATCAAAGTTTACGTATACAATGTAAAAATAATAATAATTAATCATCATCATCATCTTCATCATAACGTCGAAGCCAAGGGCTCGCTTTTAGGCTTTTCCTTATCCACGTTGCCCGGTCTTCGGCAGCCCCAGCAGTAAAACCATTGGTACACATCATATTTTACGACACACAACCTAGCTAGGTTTATTTGGGTCTACACCTAACGAGGCCCAGTGGAAACGGCACGGCTAGATTTGATCCACCGCAAAACGTGGCCGTACCAGCGAAGGCGACTCTCCTGTAGTTTATCTGCGATATCAAGGACATCCCGCGGATGCGAGATTTTCTCACACTATACTTTCGTGACTCCGCACATCAAAAACAGCATATTCATTTCCGCGATACGTACCTCCTGTATTAATATAATAAAACCTATTCACAAGATTACATGTAATTGACGTATAGTGTGCGTCAAAGTAGATCATGATTGCACAGATTTTAGTTAAAAGGCGAATGAAAATTAGGTATTATTGAAATAAAACTATTTTTAACGGATTCTGTAGCGATTTATTTGATGTTATTTTATATTTTACATTGATCCCGACGTTTCGGTTGCTATTCAGCAGCCATGGTCACGGGGAGACGCAAATATAAAATAACATCAAACAAATCGCGATAGAATCCGTTAAAAATAGTTTTATTTCAATGTGTTCGGGACTGTGTTCCAACATTCGCGTAAACTTCCGACCATATCATTAAAATGATTAATTATATTTTAATGAAAATTTAAAAATATTGTAAAAGAGACCACTTAGTAGTTAAACAGTATTGTCACTGAGAAATTCAATTGCTTCGGTCAAAAACGAATTTCTACTTTCAACGCTGACCATACAACGTACTGTCAAAATTATACTGAAATTCAAATATCTTTGATTTTGAATTGATTCATATGTTAAAAAGGAATCAATAATTTCCAAAGTTTATAGATTACATATAACTGTAAAGTTTTCCTCAATTCCCTCATTCGAAAATACTCGTTTTGGTTCCTCAAACCTATGCCAAAGATTTATGTAAACCGATAGAATTCGTGCAACTCAATGTGTATATTCAACATAATATAGGGAGCCGACATAACCGTGATAGAAGTTCAATTTTGCTTCATTGCAGATGAAGGGGAATTGAAAAGAATATTTACTTTAACATTTGAAGTTTTATTGGTTATAGAACAGCTTCCTAGTTAGAACTTAGTTGGACGTTTTAAATAAATTGAACGTAATTTAAAAAAATGTGTTTGTCGATGGGGCTCCACCAAGATGTTCGGGGCCCAAACCAGACGCGACAGGTATTGGCGGTCGGATGGAGAATTATTTTATAAAAAATGTACTTAAAAGTTATTAAATAAATAAATTTGGAGAGTAACTTTTTTTCTTTCGGAAATCCCCTCGGATCCCCCGCCAGCCAGCAGGGGTGGTTATGTCGGGCTTACACCGGGCTTAAACCGACTAAAACTGCACGCCGAATCGGGTCTGTCTCGGGTGTAAGGTGGCCCGGCCCATAAGGCATTTCCCTAGCACCCCGTTTGACTCCGGGCCATCCCCGGTTTCGAGATTGCCTGCCTGGGGGAAATTAGGTGAGTACCTATGATTTTTTGAAGCGGGTATCAGTGAACCGTATTTTTAAGCGTAGCGAGCCGAAGGCGAGCGAAGCGTCTTTGGTTTCAAAGTTGCATTTCAAAAAAATGATACTCCTCCGAGACCGTTTGACCGATCTCGACCAAATTTGCCACGGTGATCAAGTAGACATTACCGAGTGTCGTAAAGGGCCGAATGTCCAGATCGGTCTTAAAAAAACATAAAACATAAACTCACGCCTATATCCCCGAAGGGGTAGGCAGAGGTGCTAGCACCCACATTTCGTGCATCGGTCTTACCATCGAGGAATAATCGCCGAAAAACCAAATCAATGGAAAAAGTCGACCGGTCACGTTGAACTATTGTTGGATAGGCAAATCTCGTTACGCTTAAGTTTGGGTTGATTGCGAAGTTGGTAACCGTCCTAGTTTATATTTCATAGGTACTTTTCTTAGGTGAAAAACGTAATTGCAGGCAATGAAATATATATTGCAATATATGGCCAATGTTAAACGCTAATAAAAAAGAAAAGAGCAAAATAAAATACGTTCTCGTATAATATTCTCCGATCACATCTTATATTAGTAATACTACGAAATTAATCATGCCTCAGAACGGTTTCAGATATTCTTCTCATAACAAAAGATTTTGCGTACCCAACCAATAGGTACATCAATTGCAGAAATTGGATGCCAATATAACATCAATCACGGAAAGAAACGGGTAATTGTCTATTGGTCCATTTTATGTCTATAAGCTACTTAGCTATGATGAGCAGCTCCGCCTGCCGATTCTATATTTATTAAGGATTATTTATTCTACGTATTTGCAATTTTTTTTTACTAGTAATAGGCTCGCGTTTGACCACTATCTCACCTGTTGGTAAGTGATGAAGTGGTCGAAGCACGCTTGCCTAGAAGTATCCTGTTCACTCTAGACTTGGAGACCCCCAGGTTATAGCTTTCCGGAAACACAGACTCAGGCAGGACATTCAACTCTTTAGCAGTACGCATGATGAATGCATTGCCAAAACGTTTTGTGCGTATGAGTGGAATATTCACCATGTATGGCGCGTTGCCGTAAGTCTAGACGTTCGGTGGTGGATGGAAAGGGCTTGGAGGAATTAGGTTATGCAAATCCAGTGCATAAAATAATCATCACTAGGCATTAGGTCTACTGTCTTGGTTCGAATCTGACATAACCACCAACGCTGGCCGGAGAGGGTTTCCGAGGGGATTTACGCACGAGAAAAAGGTTGAGTCTACTGTTTAGGTATTTAGTAGAATAGGTCATGACATTTATGGGATGTATAGGGACCCCACCTGGATCTTCGGGGCCTCAGCCAACGTCACCTGCTGGCCGGTACACCTGCTGATTAACAGACCCAGTTGGGAAGTCAGAAGGCAGGCTCCAGCAAATGCCAAAATAAGCCAATTCTAGAGAAATAGTAGAAGGGCGGACCTCGGGCGCTGAAGTACAGAAAGAGCCAAAAGATACAGATATTTATGCAGCATATTTATACACTCGTGAGGGAATCAAAACCTGTAGAGCACAAGGTGTTGTAGCACAAGTACAGTTCGAAACCTGTGAATTTGTGATTATCTACAAAGATAATTACCTGCCCGACTGATTCATCAACGCAGAGCCTAAACCGCTGGACCTATAAAACTTCAAATTGTAATGTAGTGTGTAATCATGTCATGTACCTATGTGTATGTCCTCAAACTAATAACATATAAACTCATTATATCATAAAATATAGACAGTATTAATCGAGCGGCCAGTGTTATCATTTCTCTCCCACATACCTTTCTTTTTTTTTTTTTTTTCGTGCGGAAATCCCTTCGGGTACCCCCCCGCGTGCCATCGTCCTTATGTGCGGCTGTAGATGCTTTTTGTGTTGTAGGCATCCACTAAGATGGCCCAGGGTCAGTCGGGGTGCGAGGGATATGCTCTATGGGTAACCTCACACCCCGACGTTTGAAAACGTCGAAAACGTCGAAAAAAAAAAAAAAAGGTACAATAATATAAAGGTTTATGTGACACATGATCTGTTATTTACAGCTAACTGCCATTGCTATGTTGCTTTTAGAAAACAGGAGTAACCAATATAGCTCGCAGTGAACTGCAATGGCAATGGGTTGGCCATACTGCTGACGGACTGATGGCCACAAACGAGTCCTAGATACCACTGATCGGTAAACGGATGGTATGAGGACCACCAGCTAGATATAATGGATGCTGAACGTAGACGATCGGAGAGTAGAGCACAGGCCCATGTCCAGCAGTAGACTACAATAGGTTTCACAAAAATAAAAATATATATATTATTATATATTTTTAATTTTGTCCAGGTCGAAGCCAGGTCCTGGCTTCGCGGCAATCGCTTCCAATTTTTTTACCCATTACATGCTCGCTGAAGGAGGTGGCGGCGGCCCATACATTCGCGCTTGCACCATTGCCGCAATCATGCTGCCGAGCGAGAGGACTCCCACCCCGATGGCTGCCACGAAATTAACACGTACCTATAGTAGGGTTTTGGAAAATTTTAGTACTAAGGGGGCAAAATAGGCTATGAACGGTTATATAGAAAATTCATCATTTTCGAAGTAAGAAGCACGAAATTTCATATAGCTGCTTCTGGTTAGAAATCAATGTACACGTATATCAGCTTTTTTAAACTTCACCCCTAATTGGAATATAAGGGATGTAATGATCAGGTGGGTCCTGTGCTTGTCTGCCACCTCAGTGGTATAAAAAAAAAACAAAAAAATTGGAAGCGATTGCCGCGAAGCCAGGACCTGGCTTCGACCTGGACAAAATTAAAAATATATAATAATATATATATTTTTATTTTTGTGAAACCTATTGTAGTCTACTGCTGGACATGGGCCTGTGCTCTACTCTCCGATCGTCTACGTTCAGCATCCATTATATCTAGCTGGTGGTCCTCATACCATCCGTTTACCGATCAGTGGTATCTAGGACTCGTTTGTGGCCATCAGTCCGTCAGCAGTATGGCCAACCCATTGCCATTGCAGTTCACTGCGAGCTATATTGGTTACTCCTGTTTTCTAAAAGCAACATAGCAATGGCAGTTAGCTGTAAATAACAGATCATGTGTCACATAAACCTTTATATTATTGTACCTTTTTTTTTTTTTTTTTTTTCGTGCGGAAATACCTTCGGATACCCCCCCCGCCGGCCAGCGGGGGCGGTTATGTCGGGCTTGCACCGACTAAAACCGCACGCCGTCTCGGGTCTTCAGACGCCGGGGAGTAAGGTTACCCTTAGAGCATGTGCAGAACAACTAGTATATAAGCTTATTTTGTTAGTACATAAGTAATAGTGTATATAATTAAACTGATTTAACAAAAAACTGTAGGAATAATCGTGTATAATAGTTATAAGTTTGCGACGAAGAAATCGTCATTGTTTACCGATCTAGAAGTGTAAATTGTATCTTATTTCGTGTCACCTTATTTCTACTACCTATTAGAATACATAATACGGTATATAAATCATTGTAAATAGAAAATAAACACATAATTGTAAGATTGACCGATCGACCATTAGGGTATATCCGCGAAAAGTCGTTAAGCCGCGGTGTCACTAACGAGCCGCGAGAGTTCGATCGGCCAATTAGAAAATTCGAATTAATTGAATTAAGAGTATAAAAAACCGCTGTAAATTGACTCGACACCTCAGTCGGCAAGTAGAAAGTCAAGCGAGAAGTGCTCTCTCCTCTTCACAAGGAATAAATGAAGATACATGAAAAAATCTCTCTTGAATTCTGGAAAATTCAAGTACTCTTCGAGGCTGCCCATAATAAGTGTTTCGCTTAAGTACAGCACCGCACCGACATCCACATACCAGCTCACCCCCCAAACTACACACCCATTGCGGTGAAGTCGTGCTGAAGAGCAGAAAAAGTCTCATCGACGGAATTGGCTTTGGGTTGTGTACAGAGCATATCCCTCGCACCCCGACTGACCCTGGGCCATCTCACCACTAATCATATCTTATAGGTTTATGATTAAAAGTTGTTGGTATTCATGTATACTATGGGATAAAATTAGAACGGTTCGAATATCTTTCATGGAACGTGAAATTTTGAGGAAAAACTGATTTCACAAAAAGTGAGGCCCTACCGTCCCCTTAGGCCGGATTCCACCCGTTCACGAACTTAAACTAAGTTTACACCCAAGCAATTTTTGACCGCAGTTTGAAAGCGATCGGGGCAAAAATGCGACCGTGAGAGTGCCGCAAATTTCGGGAAGTGGAACCATACATACATATATATAAACTTTTTGACCAGTGGTCATTTCGCACTCAGGGGGTCATAACTAGACCTCCTATGAAGAATATTTTTTAAAATTCGACAGTAGTCAAGAAACCAATAGGTAGATCGATTTCATCGAAATCTACCTAAAACGTTTTAGATTCCTTCGTGACACACATGTGCGATCCCTTAGGTCATCTGAGAACTTGACGCTGGAAGTGCCAGTGCACTCTACCGCCTATTATGGCAAATCTTTTACTGTGAAGGCGGTTGACCTATGGAATGCATTGCCAGTAACCATTAGACAGGCGCAATCCATAAATATTTTCAAAATAATGTTAAAGAATCATTACCTTTCTCTATTGTAGTCAGACAACAATTCACATTCTATTAATTATTTGTGTATGTATCTGTATATTTGAATACTATGTAATTATTATTCATGTGAATAATTGTTTTAAATTTTTCATAAAACTACACCAACACTCACTTATATGATGTACTCTTCATTCCTGTCCATCCTAAGGTTGCCTGGAAGAGATCACTTTTTATTAACTTTAAATGTTCCAAATTTGTATCCGTAGTGATTTTGGTGTACAATAAAGAATTATCTATCTATCTATCTATCTTTAAAATTTCATCAAAATAAACTACGAGTATTGAATCGGTCGAAGCAACACTAAATCCTTTGAAAAACAGTCTTAAAATGTCCTTCTACAATTGGTTCGCTAAGCATTACTCATTAACCATCAGCCCGGATAACAAACAAATGGGTAGCCCCGACTTGTAAATACTAAGTACCTTCATTAATTGTCTTAGTGAAAATATACGGGCTTAAAGTGTCGACCGAGCTGCTTGGTAAGTGATTTGATAATTATGTAGGTGCGAAGTGGTTTATGAGTAAACTGTTGGCTTTGAATGGGGTACATTAAGGGCTGATGGCAATCTGTTGTTCAAGTAATGAATGTTAATTAGAACCTATTGTGATTGAGAATAAGATGTAATTTAATGTTGTGTAGTGCCTGTGATTGTGTCTTTTAGTTGATGATAATAAGGTAGTTTCATTTCTTTATTCAGTTAGATTAGATCTAGGGAATGCTACGTAACTAAACGCTTTATATAAGGTGTCACAAAATTAGGTCTCTGAATTTGGTGAGATGACTTGGTATCGACAAATACACCACCAGCGACCAGCGTCACGTGACGCGCCGAGCCCGTGACGCACGTGGTAGGCGTGCAGTCCTCGCAGTATTCTCCAAGCGGATGTGTGGGAAATACCTAAATCGCGACCAGCGTCACGTGTGCTCGTCGCGTCACGTGCCGCTGGTCGTTGGTGGTGTTTTTTTTTATTTATTTTTAATTTTTTTTACTTTACCCGATATTTTTTTTTGTTTCAAATACATATTTTGTCGATACCAAGTCATCTCATCAAATTCAGACACCTAATTTTGTGACACCTTATATATTTTTAGTCCTTCAATTTTAGTGCACTCCATTCTAAAATCAATTTCGATAAAATTCTTATTTTGACAGCGTCGATTAATGCTTATTCATATCCCCGTTTGAAAATACCCGGGATTGTATGGAGAAGGACACATGCGTGTAGGTATTGAGATAGGTAGTTACACACATAACATAACTTCACGCCTGTATTCCCGAAGTGGTAGGCAGAGGTGTATTACACACCCACGATTCGCCAGTTATGTTAAGGTCTCAATGTAATAGGGGGCGAGCCTATTGCCATCTACCGAGCACATTTTATTAAGCGAGCGGTAATTGACATTTATCAATGCACACATAACTACGAAAAGTCAGAGGTGTGTGCCCGGGGCGACTTGGAATCGAACTCGAGACCTCATCTCAGCAGTCCGTTCCGTTACGTACGCCACTGGGCTATCGCTGCTTTTTTTTAAATACAATACAACTAAACAACGAATAACTAATACAACCGCCTCCGCCTCACTCTCTAAGTGCCCGTATGTTTCCAGATGCACTCTAGGTGCAATTTATTACAGCTTAAGTGGCGCTCGTCACTGACTATCCCGCTGACCCTGGCTCCTATTATTTTAGTCTCAACCCACCGGCCATTATCCCAGCTCGGCCACGTCACTGCCACTGAAGCAGTTGGCTGATTGTTTGCGCTGTCCTGGGGTGAATTAAGTGCTCTCGGGTGTTTTGTTAAATTAATGGACTTCAGGTTTTGTGATGTTAAACTTTAGTTGAGATAATTTCAGATTCAGTTTCACGAAAACATATACAAGTTGAACCAGACTAGTAACAATCGACTTCTCTTTAGTTTTAGTTAATAAGTCACTTAGCCGTTGCCGCAGAATTTTTATTCAATGCTGACCGGTTTCGCTTTACGGTATTTTCAGAGATTGTTATGACAATGCCTTTCAAAATGCCGCGAGGCGAACAAAACCTGCGCCAGAGCCTCGTCCGTCAATCACCAGGTGGTACCTGCTGGGAGTTGAAGTTGGCTTGGGTCCCGAACGTCTCCAGGGTGTAAGGTTGTGCCCATAAGGCGTTTCCCTCGCACCCCGACTGACCCTGAGCCATCTTCGGTTTCGAGATGGCCCCCTTGGGTAGGCTATAGCTTGTATATCTTGCGAGACAGCGTTCAGTGTGATTTACATGAATTAGAGGTCTCTTGTAAGTGGTATCTTAAAAGTAAGCTCTGTGTGGTATGAACATCATCATCATTTAAAAAATCGCAGTTGTGTTTTTTTTTAAGCTAGTTGAAGGTATTTCCCTCGCACCCCGACTGACCCTGGGCCATGTATATCTGTACCTTTTTTTTTTTTTTTTATCGTGCGGAAAACCCTTCGGATACCCCTACCCCCCCGCGTGCCAGCGGGGGCGGTTATGTCGGGCTTGAACCGACTAAAACCGCACGCCGTCTCGGGTCTGCAGACGCCGGGGTGTAAGGTTGCCCATAGAGCATATCCCTCGCACTCCGACTGACCCTGGGCCATCTCCGGTTTCGAGCTGGCCCCCTCGGGTTTGGGAACCACGGTGTCCCCGTCTTGCCCCGGTTTGGGGGAGGGGCGCTAGTCGCCCCACCGTCCCGGCCTGCTTCTGTAGGGGAGACCGGGTACAAAAGTAACACTTTGTAGTTTTACCTTGATTTCTGGGTAGGTTTTAATATTGTCAATAAATTGATATAATCATATATAAATTCAGTTTATGTTCTTTACACTAGTAGGTCAATTTATTTCATAATGGTGTGTTTTATATGAATAACAGAGAGTTAAAAAAAAATCGTCAGTTGTTACTTTCGACCACGTAGGCAGGTCGAAAGTAACACGGTGTGGGTCGAAAGTAACAAGACAAAGAGGTTGGTAATTAATACAATATTATATGTTTATTCAACAATTATTTATTTAAAGACTTTGTTTAATGCAAATTAACAACACAAGTAAAAAGTAAAAAGCCAGTTTACGTACGTCAAATGGAGATAACCCAAAATAAACTCTCGAGCACTCGATTAAATAGTGGCGTAGATTACTTTCCTCGTGAATTGTAAAAACTCGATTGATGCAACGGCAACGGTAGCCCACAACTGTGTTAATATTTCCTGCTTAAAATTTGGGTATAAATCTGTATAATGTTACATGGCAAACATAATATTTTTAGCCACGGCTCTAATTTTTGCACCATCTTTGAAGTGCTCTTAAGCCGCTTGTATCGGTAGTTTTGTTCTTATGCGTTGTCGCGGCATTCTGTTGGAGTAAAGACACACATCAAAATTATGTAGGTAATTAAACCCTTACGGGGACAAAAGTAACATGTTACTTGTGTACCCATAGGACTATGTTACTTTTGTACCCTTCCTGATTTTTGTTGAAACGTGAAATATAACGTTAAAACGGAACGTGCTAGGCAAAAACGAATTTAAACAATGTACGTTTAATCTAATCAAAAATGGATATGCAAATATTCAGATTACTACCATCCTTTTACGACTACGTAAGCATTAAATAAGAAAACATCGAAAAACTTACTTTTGGTTTGTAAAAACACGTGACAACCTCTCACAAAACCTAAAAGCGCGTGGCGCACGCGGCGACTAAATGCAAGTGAGGGGGGCGCGCCCGGCTATCGCCTGACGGCGGCGAAGCGGTGTTCGCCCATTGGATAAATCTAGAGAGCAATTGTTACTTTCGACCCGCCGTTACTTTTGTACCCGGTCTCCCCTACCTTTTTTTTTTCTTTTTTTTTTATCGTGCGGAAATCCCTTCGGATACCGCCCCGCCGGCCAGCGGGGGCGGTTATGTCGGGCTTGCACCGACTAAAACCGCACGCCGTCTCGGGTCTTCAGACGCCGGGGTGTAAGGTTACCCATAGAGCATATCCCTCGCACCCCGGCTGACCCTGGGCCATCTCACCACTAACAGCATCGCTCATCCTGTCTCCTCTGAAAGCAGAGGAGTACGGAGAGCGATGTGTTCCCGCCACGTTGGGTATTGGCCGACGATCAATGCCAACCCCATGAAGGGGTGAAGGGGAAGCCATTGACCGCCGCCCAGGGTGTACCGGCTGCTCCGATTCCGTTCCCCCCGGACTGCAGCGGGATCGGAATCGGAGCGACACTCGAGGAGGTTACCCAACACACACCCCGGCCTGCTTCTGTACCTATAATCTTTTTATCCACCAACCATACAAGAGAGCAACGGATTGTCGAATTACTATTTGTAACTGTAATGTATTAAGGTCTCAATGTAATAGGGGGCGAGCCTATTGCCATCTACCGAGCACATTTTATTAAGCGAGCGGTAATTGACATTTATCAATGCACACATAACTACGAAAAGTCAGAGGTGTGTGCCCGGGGCGACTTGGAATCGAACTCGAGACCTCATCTCAGCAGTCCGTTCCGTTACGTACGCCACTGGGCTATCGCTGCTTTTTTTTAAATACAATACAACTAAACAACGAATAACTAATACAACCGCCTCCGCCTCACTCTCTAAGTGCCCGTATGTTTCCAGATGCACTCTAGGTGCAATTTATTACAGCTTAAGTGGCGCTCGTCACTGACTATCCCGCTGACCCTGGCTCCTATTATTTTAGTCTCAACCCACCGGCCATTATCCCAGCTCGGCCACGTCACTGCCACTGAAGCAGTTGGCTGATTGTTTGCGCTGTCCTGGGGTGAATTAAGTGCTCTCGGGTGTTTTGTTAAATTAATGGACTTCAGGTTTTGTGATGTTAAACTTTAGTTGAGATAATTTCAGATTCAGTTTCACGAAAACATATACAAGTTGAACCAGACTAGTAACAATCGACTTCTCTTTAGTTTTAGTTAATAAGTCACTTAGCCGTTGCCGCAGAATTTTTATTCAATGCTGACCGGTTTCGCTTTACGGTATTTTCAGAGATTGTTATGACAATGCCTTTCAAAATGCCGCGAGGCGAACAAAACCTGCGCCAGAGCCTCGTCCGTCAATCACCAGGTGGTACCTGCTGGGAGTTGAAGTTGGCTTGGGTCCCGAACATCTCCAGGGTGTAAGGTTGTGCCCATAAGGCGTTTCCCTCGCACCCCGACTGACCCTGAGCCATCTTCGGTTTCGAGATGGCCCCCTTGGGTAGGCTATAGCTTGTATATCTTGCGAGACAGCGTTCAGTGTGATTTACATAAATTAGAGGTCTCTTGTAAGTGGTATCTTAAAAGTAAGCTCTGTGTGGTATGAACATCATCATCATTTAAAAAATCGCAGTTGTGTTTTTTTTTAAGCTAGTTGAAGGTATTTCCCTCGCACCCCGACTGACCCTGGGCCATGTATATCTGTACCTTTTTTTTTTTTTTTTATCGTGCGGAAATCCCTTCGGATACCCCTACCCCCCCGCGTGCCAGCGGGGGCGGTTATGTCGGGCTTGAACCGACTAAAACCGCACGCCGTCTCGGGTCTGCAGACGCCGGGGTGTAAGGTTGCCCATAGAGCATATCCCTCGCACTCCGACTGACCCTGGGCCATCTCCGGTTTCGAGCTGGCCCCCTCGGGTTTGGGAACCACGGTGTCCCCGTCTTGCCCCGGTTTGGGGGAGGGGCGCTAGTCGCCCCACCGTCCCGGCCTGCTTCTGTACCTTTTTTTTTTTTTTTTTTTTTATCGTGCGGAAATCCCTTCGGATACCGCCCCGCCGGCCAGCGGGGGCGGTTATGTCGGGCTTGCACCGACTAAAACCGCACGCCGTCTCGGGTCTTCAGACGCCGGGGTGTAAGGTTACCCATAGAGCATATCCCTCGCACCCCGGCTGACCCTGGGCCATCTCACCACTAACAGCATCGCTCATCCTGTCTCCTCTGAAAGCAGAGGAGTACGGAGAGCGATGTGTTCCCGCCACGTTGGGTATTGGCCGACGATCAATGCCAACCCCATGAAGGGGTGAAGGGGAAGCCATTGACCGCCGCCCAGGGTGTACCGGCTGCTCCGATTCCGTTCCCCCCGGACTGCAGCGGGATCGGAATCGGAGCGACACTCGAGGAGGTTACCCAACACACACCCCGGCCTGCTTCTGTACCTATAATCTTTTTATCCACCAACCATACAAGAGAGCAACGGATTGTCGAATTACTATTTGTAACATGTATAGGTATTTATTAAGGATAATGTCTCTCGAAAGCCTTGACTTTCAGGCGAAAGACAAGGCTCGTGACGTCGTCTACCTTTTAGATTGATTACCGTTTACGATCTACACGCCAATAAAAAAGAAATAAGTTGTTTCCAGAGCAATGTTCCCATTCATCAACCACTGAAGTGCTAGGCATTTACCGGTATAACAATTTCCGTGCTATTTAACTCCACCATTTCTACGAGTTCGGAAAATTGCAGTGATCATTTTCCTCTGTCTGCCACTCAACACGACCTTGACAGTTTTAGCTTTACCCTAATGTAGTCTACTACGAATCAAGGTTTCGTCTACGAAATATTTATAAAGACTAGTAAAAGTGGTGGAAATCCCCTCGTATACCCCCTCGCCGGCCAGCCGGGGGAGGTTATGTCGGGCTTGAACCGGCTAAATCCACAGGCCGTCTCGGGTCTTCAGATGCCGGGTGAAATGTGGCCCTAAGGCATTTCCCTCGCACCCCGACTGACCTTGGGCCATCTCCGGTTTCAAGATGTGTATGTTCTTTTCGGGTTTGAAAACCACGGTGTCCCCATGTTTTCTCGGAAAGGGGCGGGGGCGCTAGTCGCCCTGCTGTCCCGGCCTGCTAATGCACTAATGTCTCCAAACTATCATATAATTATGAGCAATTACGGTACTTAAAACAGTAACGTGATAGGTCATAATTTTAAACAGAAAATCAGCTTGAAAGTGAGGGAACACATTTCACGAGCTTCCTCTACTGTCCTCAAACCTTCAGACGCAAGAGCACCAATTTCGATTTCAGCTACATATATTTTGTATCCTAGATACTTGGCATAATTTACACTATTGCCAACAAAATATCTGGAAATTCATTCATTCATTCATTAAATGTATAAAAACCTTTTTTCGAAAATGCCTCAAAGCATACACTGAAACAGTTTTTGCAAACAATACGCCTTCACCGCGCTCCACGGCCGCTCCGCGTAGGTGGCGTAGAAAACAAAGCGATTGTACACAACCCACTGGCTTGGTGAAAGTCATAAGACCTAGCGACCTGCGTTTTAATTCAATCAAATTTTAGCGTGCATAATGGAATGGGGTTAGCTAGATCACTTTGCCTTCTCCAATAACCAGCCCCGGTGCACAAAGTCTCTCCAGGTTGCCGTCGGTAATGTTAGCAGTCTGCTGGGTTTTCTAAAAGAACTCTAGCGAAAATAGCCACACTAAAAACCCCATTTAAGAAGGCGATGTTAAGTTATGAAAACCAGCACGTGTATAACTAGAACAACTTAGACCATATAAAAAACAGTGTATTTTCAAACCCTCTACATACTGTAGCGCGCATTCAGTACTTTCATTATTTTGCCATCAAAAATGTATGTTTTAGTAATCAACAACAGGAAAGCTTATAGCTTAAAACGCCATACGCTGCTCTCTCATAACTTGCAACGTGTTTTATTTGAGATTTAAGTTTTTTGTTGTTTGTTCCCGTATAATCTGACCTAATTCAGAAAAAAAAATACCTATGCTTTTAACTGGAAACCTTTACAGTGAAGCACTGTTTTTATTTAAGCTTTATGTACACGGGAAATGTGGCCGTAAAAGAATGTAAATAATGTATAATTTATTTCTTGCACTAGTGCGAAGGTTATAGGCATTGTGAAATTTTAAAGCATTTAGTAGGTACCTTTTTTTTGTACGTGCGGAAGTCCCTTCGGATACCCCCCCCCCCCCCCCGCCGGCCAGTGGGGTCGGTTATGTCGTGCATCGACTAAAACCGCACTATTATTATTATTTCCAACGGGGACGCCGATGACCTGACGGGTGATCAACCCTTCCATAGTGGGTCATTTCACCCATTTCCCCTGTTCCTTCCTTTTGGGAAGGATGTGGTTACCCAGCAATCACGGCGTTCCGTCGAACCTACCTGTGTCCTTACAAAATCTTACGATCTGGTCCACCTTCAGATCCTCCAAGTCTTCTGTGTCCAATGTATCCAACCCCATTGTCTCCCATCTTATCAGTGAGTACATGGGGCATTCGGCGAGCAGGTGGAAACTGGTCTCGTCACCGTCCATGCACTCTGGGCATCTGGGGTCGGTTTTCACACCTATCAGTGTCAGGTGCCTGTTCAGTCGGCTGTGTCCTGTTAACACTTCTATGACGAGCCTCATGCTTACTCTTGAGAGTTTTATTAGTTGGCTCGTCCTTTTTTTGTCTAGGCCCTTTATGAATATCTTCGACTGTCTCATGCCTGTCGATGATTTCCATCTCCGGTTGGTCTCTGCTTCAATGCTTCGGCTGATGACTCCCTTGGTTATTTTGTGGGGGATTGGTAGCCGGGGCTCCGGGCCGACCTGGTTTTCATCAGCTCCTTTCCTGGCCAGTTCATCTGCTATTTCGTTGCCCGTGTTACCCTCGTGTCCGGGTACCCAGGCAATCGTCACGTCAGCTGTTCTGGACAACTTTTCCAATGACTTTTTGCACTCTTTGACAACAGCTGATGTTGTCTCTACTTTGCCAAGTGCCTTCAGCGCTGCCTGGCTATCGCTGTAGATGGTGACCTTTCCCATGTTGTTTAGGTGGCCCGCCATTTCTGCGCATTCCATGATAGCGAAGATTTCTGCTTGGAAGACACTTGCAAACTTTCCTAGGGGTATTGACCTATTTTTCTCTGTGCCGTCTGAGGACTTGATGTGTACTCCGGAACCAGAGAGCTTGGTTGTTTCCTTTCTGGAGCCGTCTGTGTAGCAGATGGTGCCATTGGTGTTCATCTGCCAGTCGTCTCTCGGTCCTATATGTATTCTGTACTTCTTATCAAAGGTCCTTTCTTTCTTTATCAGATCATTGTTTGAAAGGATCATTGATAGTTTTTCTTCGTAGTCTTGACTGATCATGGCATGGCCCTCATCAAATGTGTTGCCAGTCCATAGGCCAGTACTTTTCAGTTTGAACCATTGTTCAATCGCTCTCTTTTTCGTTTCCAAAAAACGAAAACGGAAACGGAAAAACCGCACTAACCCCAGAGCATAATATTTTAGTTTTAGTGACTTAGGGAATAGAAGGCGAATTTTGGGCTGGATATATACCATAAAATATTGCCATTAACTTGACGAAGAAGAAGTTTTCGAGGCGTGTACATATAGTGTAATGGTCAGGGTTCGAACCCGGGACCTCTCGTTCGTAAGGCCGTCTCCTTAACCACTAAGCTACCGATGCTATCATGCAGTTTGTACGGAAGGGAACCTTGGTGCACAAATCCGACTCGTACTTGGCGGGTCTTGTTAAGGTGCATGTGCTTTTTGAGCTGTATAAAATAGAATTCTTAAAAATCACCGATAGGTTTTTGTATATTTGCAACTTATAAGCCGGTCTTATGGTATATACGTAAATGTACAAGAAAAGTATTGCTTTTACGTCTCACCTGTACTATCATCGCATCGCTCGCCACAGACAGGGAATTCATCCTCACACGTTGCGACCGGGAACGGTGCGTACAGTTAGGTATGAAAGGCACTTTATTCCGCGCACCCTCAGGCTGTGGAATGATCTCCCTGCTGTGGTTTTCCCAAGCGACTACAATATGGGGTTCTTCAAGAAGGGCATTAGAAGGTTTTTACAGGGTCGGCAGCGCGAGTGTAATGCCTCTGGTGTTGCACACGTCCATAGGCCACGGTAACCGCTTCCCATCAGGGCCGTGAGCTTGTCTGCCACATGAGTGGTACAAAAAAAAATACTGCAAATATTTTATCTTTACGCCACACAAACTGCTGAAGATATTTTCTCTATAAAATTTCAGATGGATAAGCTTTTGCTTTCAACCTTTTTTCTTAATAAAAGTCCACTGCTGGTAAAAAATAGGGCGAGGCAGTCAGTAAAGTGTTAAATCCGAAGTTAATTGGAGTTTTATAAGTTTGATTAAAAGCTGCTTCATGGAGTACTTTTATAAATTGAATTTGTTAAAGTTAAAAGACATCGTTTCATGGAATAACTCACTTCAATATTATTAATTGGCAGTCCATTTTTGGAAAGTTAATACTAATATTAGTGAAAGTTGTGTGTATAGTAGGGTTTTTTTTTCGGTGCGGAAATATCCCCCCCCCCCACCCCGCCGGGCAGCGGGCGTGGTTATGTCGGGCATGAACCGACTAAAACCGCACGGTGTCCTCCCCAAGTGTCCATTGCCGGGCACCCCGGGTAAGCCCTCGAAAGGATAACCCCAGGGTTACTTTGTAATATTTTAATTCAAGCATCGTAGCGTCAGAGGACCCTTGTAGAGCAGTCACATATATAGTAGGGTGTATATCATCCGAGCGCTAATCTTTATTGAATCCAAAGCTTGCACTTAGCATGGGGCTCGCTCTACTATTAATCCTTTCCATAATTTGGTTTAGATGACTTTTACGATAGCGACTGCCGTCTAACCTCCCAACTGCGGAAGGAAAGCCGATACTAGCGCCTCAGTTGTCAACCAGCAGGTGTCCCAACTTGCAGGTGAGGTTATCTTGGGCCCCAAAGATTTGACTGGAGCCCCCCCCCCCATTCTCGTGAAAATGCAGCCTAATTATTCTATTTACACAAATAAGCCGTTAAAACAACCAAAATACACTAACTACTTAGCTAATGTACTTCACAAATAAACCCGCGAAACAAAAGATAATCACCATCCAATTCCTTTTGTGGAGAGCGCCCTTCTTCTATACATTAAAATTATTAACATAATTAGTGAGAATCATTCATTATGGTTCTCAAACTTGGCAATATCACCCCCGCGGCTTCAGAACCCAACTTTTAATTGTGTTACGACTGGTAGTGGGAATTAGAGGGAACTGGCGTACTGTTGTGAAACCCTATAGCTAAACTAAATTGTTTGTGTTAGCGAGTGGGTTCACGTAATTTAGTGGCCAGGATTCGAACCCCGAATCTCTCCGACTCCTTAATCACTGAGGTACCGACGATGATGATATAGCCTTCCCTGTGGAGGTGTTATGGCCTTCCTCACCTTCAGTACCAAAATACTAAACAATTGATATAGCCTAGCTGGAGTTTCCTGTACAGTGCAAGTACTTCTCTAGTTGGTCGGCCTCAAATTCTAACGGCTAAACGCTCCAATTCGTACTTTAGTTTTTATTGGAAAACTGTGATAGAACTCACTGCTGAACGCACCAGCGGCGCGGCAAATTATTCAAGTTGTACTGAATATTTCTGTTTTCATCCCTTGTCTGATTGTCAAACAAATAGTTTCTAAAACTAACATATTTAGCAACCTGCGCTAAAGGTAAATTATTTAGTTTAATAATTAAAGCAATTAAGACACAAAGGGCAGTCGATTAATCATTTTCATATGTTTTAATGAAGCCAAAGAAATAAACCTAATTTTACTCGGGATTATATAAGGATTTGAACACGTCACACATCTAAGTCTGTTCTGTCATTTAAAAGTTATAGTGGAATAAAGAAACGGCGTATGGGACCCCACCAAGACCTTCCAGAGGAGGAGAACCTGGCTCCAAGGTGAAAGCCTCCGGGAACAACCGGTCTTAAAATCAATCTTAAAACAACCGATTTGAATTACTTAAAGCTTTTAACCGACTTCAAAAACAAGGAAGAGCTTCTCAATTCGACTGTAATTTTTTTTTTATGTTTATTACTTCTACCTTTCTACCTTCTACCTTTGTTTTCCTTGTTTGTCGTATTTGCCATATCGAATGATAAAAAAGGCCCTAGATAGTCTATGGAGAGGCTGCGCGTTCCATTTCGCAAAAGCAAATGATGTCCCTTAAAAAGTTTGGAAACCGTTGAACATGCTTTAGAATCTCACACAATTCTATTTGAAATTTAAACATTCTTATTTATCCTTTTTTGTTTGCAGGTAAGAAAATGGCTTCAATTCGAAGGTTAGTTCGTTGTATCACGTACGAAACGGCCGCCGAAGTAATTGGAACTTTTATACGTCGTAAAGCCTGAGATTAGGTTTGAAACAGGATCTCTGAAATCCGTAAAGACGGCTTTTGATGGCCCAAAAAGCTGGCAAACTCTACGAACTTTGAAACTATTGTAAATAGGTATTGAAAGGTATTTGTGGGGAAGTCATTTACTGAGATTCAGGTGAAATAGAACTTTTTTGTAATGACTGCAATGATATGTTGTAGTACGCGTTACTAAATCTGTTTAATAGAGGGATGAATCATTAATAAATTTCTTTGAACCGAACTTTTGACATACATATTTATTAATTTTTTGATTTTTTTGGTACAGACTAGACAACTGTACCTATTTTTTTCTTTTTTCGTGCGGAAATACCTTCGGATACCCCCCGCCGGCCAGCGGGGGTGGTTATGTCGTGTATCGACTAAAACCACACGGTGTCCTCCCCAAGTATCCATTACCGGGCACCCCGGGTAAGCTCTCGAAAGGATAACCCCAGAGCATAATTTATAGTTTTAGCGACTGAGGGAATCATACTTAGTTTAGTTAATTAACAAAACAAAAACCTTAATGTTAGTAGGTAAAGAGAATCAGTAGGATTGCAGCAATACCCAATAATTGGGTAGGCAGCGCGAGTGTGACGCCCCTGGTGTTGCACACGTCCACAGGCCGCGGTAACCGCTTCCCATCAGGTGGGCCGTCAGCTTGTCTGCCACATGAGTGGTATAAAAAAAAACATTTTGGGGTAGCAAGATTTTGGGTTTGCCAAAATACTGTCGGATTTCAACCCAAATCTATTTTATTATTTCAATAGCATTTTTCCAATGTCAATTTATCAATTTCATTTCCCCATTTTGAATTTATTTATAATCTCTCTCACAAAGGTTTACACTGTTAAGTTTAGTAAAGTTTTATTTGACTTTTAAAAGATTTGTTGGTAAAAATGTTTACTTATATGTGCCACCTAAACTTGATGACAAAAAGCATTCTAAAGTCCAGCCACGATTACTGCACATATATAGATTTATCTAAAAGCTGTCCGAGCTCCGGACAATAAAATTGTCCGCGTACCACATATCGAAAGTGGGTGGAGGTTCCGCTCCACCCACTTTCGATATGTGGTACGCGGACAATCTATAATGGAAGAGCTGGTGCTCGTGAGTGAGTGGGGGGACTTTTTGTCAATAGTAAGTCACAAGTCGCAACGTTAAATGGGACAATCAATCTTTTGCAGAATACTTTTTGTTACAGACAATAAAAGCGGTTTGATTACAAATTAAATATTATTGTTACAACGATCATCGATATCTCGAAAACTACTGATTGAATCTTCTAGAAATTGAAACGCATTGTTAATATCGAAGTACTCTATCGATCCGTATATAAAAATCTGGAAAAGCCAATACAAAATCACAGGCACTTTAAATACCTATACCTACTTTACCTACAAATCTTGATAACAAGGACATTCGCGTTGACCTTGGGCGGACTGTACTACTAAGTAGGTATTCTTCTCGAACGCTCTAGTTCATACAATACCTAACGCCTTATCTCTAGATGATTCCGGAACATTCTACCCCGCTTATTAAGAGCTATAAAAGGACGCCCGGCGAACACATCTTACCGAAGCGATTCAAGAGAGTTATACCTGCGACTTAAGGAACTACTGTGGACTACTGTGAACTGCTGAGCGACTTGAACTGTTGAAGAGTACTGTGTGTGCCAGTTATTTAGTTGTCTAGTTTGTGGTGAGCGAATAAACTTCTTCGTCGTGTAAACGGCATTTAATTTGTACCCCGCGCACGTAACATTATATATTTACAGTCGCCATCGGTATTGGCTCAACACATTCCAAGTTTCCGACCACCTTAGCTTTGTAAAACTTTATAAATAATAATCATACCTCAATTATTTATAGATCTATTTCAATGTAAAGATCTTTTGTAAATTTTTTAGTGTTCAGTAACTTCTGTTCAGCAGCCGACTGCACTGACTTTTACTCTTGTATACCCATTGTATAGCCATTTCCGAGATTCAATTCGCCAGTTACGTTTAGGTCCCCAATGTAATAGGGGGCGAGCCTATTGCCATCTACCGGATACATTACTAAGCGAGCGATAATTAACATTTTTTAATACACACATAACTACGAAAAGTCTGAGATGTGACGACCGCCCAACCGACGCCCGGGGCGACTGGGTTCGAACTCGAGACCTCGGCTTGGCAGTCCGTTACGTACGCCACTGGACTATCGCCGCTTTTGTATATGTATACAAGAATTGTTCGTTTAAAGGTATTAGATATACTGACAGCGACAGAACTTGCTGAACACTGCAAACAAAATAAACGAATCACTGTTTAAGTATAATATAATAAGGGAAACATTTATAACTCTTAGGGACTAATTTCTTAATAAAAGTTTAACTGAAGATTAGTAAAATTTGTTTCTCGTAAGTCAATAATCCCAAAAGCCTATACACAAATAAGAAAACAAGTTTCTAAATAACAAGAACAATAAGAAACTGGAGACAAACGTCTCTCTCAAACAAACAACTCGATTTAAATTCAGCCATAAACCTTAGAATGCGCCACGATTTCCATTATCGCGGAACATGTCCGGAACATTGCTGACGGGACACGACACCTCTTAATTTCCCCTCCTTTGTGTTTTATCGCACGTAAGATCTGATCCCATGTTACGTATGTGATGTTTTATCTGTGTTCCGCTCGAATCACGTGTACGTGGTGTTCATTACCAGATTGAGAGTTTAAAAGGTTTATATTTAACTTAAAAGTAGCTTATAGCCACATGATGGTTATGAGCTACTTCAAAACATCCTGCAAGTGTGACGCCCCACGTCCATAGGCCACGGTAACCGCTTCCCATCCTGTCTGCCACTTAACTGGTAAAATAAAATGTTGATTTCATAACGTTGCATGTCTTAGTGATTCAAGTCCCTTGGTGTCGTGCCTTCAGTACGTTGCTTTTTTTATTAAATTTACATTTTTAGACTTATTTTTAGAAAATTAACGTTAGTATTCCTACAAGTAAATCCACTTCAGAAAATTTGTAATAGAATATGTGGTGTACAATAAAGAGTATTCTAGCTATCTATCGACATAAGTATATTTCGCCGTATTCTGGAACCGATATTATAAGCTATGCTTAGTTTGGCTGTGTAATATGTCTGTGTGATATTAATCTTATTATCCTACATATTACGTGAACCCTTCAGGCTGAGGGTATTTCCTTGAACACGTTGCTATTATGTATTATGATGTTACCTTAACGCAAGTGCCGTGAGGCTCTCACGAGTTTCCGTTTAGTTGGATTATGTTGTTAGCAGCGAGCGCTCCGATATTGATCATGTAGAAGATATGTAAGTGCCCTCGATGAAGTATGATCGTCAGTTTGTCCATTACAAGAGATGATTGCCATCTTAGTGTCACGGTGGCTGCTTAATAGTCGCGAAAAGTGGAAACAAAAAAAAATTTAAAAACAAAACAAAAAAATAAAAATAACTTTAATTTGATTTCAATTTGCTTACATCCTATATCATATTATTGTCTTTCTTTCCTCTGAATTCATAAAAAAAAACATGATTCGAATAAACTTGCGACAACGTGAAGCGAAAATTTTGTGTCCCTTTTTACGAAAATTGCGTAGACGAATAAGCGTGAAATTGGACACAGTTAAAATTTATATGGAGACTAGCACTTGCCCGTGGCTTCGCGTGCCTGAAATTCTGATCTCGTTCACCTAAGGGTATACAAATAGTTTACGACCTATTCTACATCCTACCAAATAGACATAAAAAAATCATAAATATCTATCTCGGTGTAAATTCACTATCACCACGGGTGCTGCAACGCATCCGAAACGTCGGCAAAAGTAAGTTCTATATCAATCGCGATAGGTCCTGAGACGTTATAAAAATTATCATAAAAATCTGTCAAGCCGTTTCAGAGGAGTTCGGTAACAAACACTGTGACATGTGATTTTTATATATTAGAAGAGGTGTATAAAGTTTTTTTTTACAGATAAACAATTTTCTTTATGAATTATAGTCGAATTTCGGCTGCCCAATCGGTAACTAGTCAAAATAAATTACTCCTACTTAAATATAATACTTAGTTTGGAAGTGTTAACAATTGATAGGTATTTCCAGTAAATATATTCGGTGACGTACGCAAAATACCCACACGTTTAAATCTAACTTGCAGTTGCCACGTTTATGTAACTGACGTATCATAAAATAAATATAAACACCTACACTTTTTGAATATTCATGAAAGTGCCGAGTTCCTGGCAGTGTTGCCAGCACAAATATTAGCCTTGCTTACCTTATGGTAATATTTCTAGTCGTTTTCGTTACGTTTTTTCACCGCTCAAGCGTGGCAGTTTAATTTTTCATGTTTGCGATGTGAGTTTTTCGTCGACTAGACCGTTTTTGTCGCGAACTGACATTTTCGAGGCATCTCGAGTTGTTAACAAATGTTCTTAAGCAGTGGATCGAACAGTAAAGCTGAGTAATGTTAGCTAAGTTAAATGTAAAGAATAGATAACATCTTACCGACTTTAAGAAAAGTTCTTTATTCAAACTACGGGTGGAATACAAAACCAGACTTCAAAACAAGTTTTGTATAACAAAAATTGAACGAAATACGTACTGTTATATGGTACAGTTCATTGTATGGTTTTTTTTGGTGGTGGTTTATTTTACTTGACAAATATGATTCAAACTACTTTTGCCACAAACTATCCATCTTGTTTTTCTATATATAAAACGTTAAGTTGGTTTGTGTAAAACGCTTCAAAAACTCAAAAAGTTCTGCATTGATTGAGCTCAAATTTTTACACGCTAAACAACCCGGATGGGTTTTATTATTTTTCACGTTTATTTTACGTTTATATTATTATTTTACGTTACGTTACGTTTATTACCGGGTATAGCCGGGTATATTTTTAAAGGTAACCGCTGTTTACGAACAACCTAAAGTGAAAACAAAACTTTAATGTACTACGGCTGCCAGAAACTGTTCAGCAACTTTTCAAATCGGAGAAATTATCAAAACATTATTACATTAAAACTGTAAAACTTATCGCTCTTGTCAACAGATACTAATTATAACAGATCGTCAGAGAATACGGCGCGGGCGCCTCAGATTGCCAATTATTTTGCTTTAAGTCATTTATCATGGTCGTCAAAGTTCTCACAAGTTTGTGAGCAGACGAGATGTCATCCGAAACTTGGTTTGTTACTTGTTTCTGGGTAATTAACGAAGATATTAATATCTTGAAAATAAGATATAATTACGTAACAGACTTCAAACAAAGGCTATATGCAACGTGTCTAGGTGGCTCATTTGGTCAGAGCATTCCCTCTGTAAGAGACTGGTCGCGGGTTCAAGTCCCGTCCTAGATGTTCTCTTTTTCCGATCTAAATCTAAAGTGCTATAGGGTTCTTCTGCTCATAGCAGAACCTAGACCGTGCCACTGTACGCTATAAATGTACTAATTTATTTTTTATTTGCACAAATAAGAGAATCAGGGGTTCCACCGATATCTTTGGGGTCCTACTTATTGATGGACGAGTCTTACGTACTTTTCTCTCAGGGTTGAAGGGTCAGACGGCTGCTTTGACGGTTGCTCCCGTAAAATCCAAGATGAACAAATCCAGAAACTACAAGAGCGGACCCTGGTCGGACGATGATATAGAACTAGGGTGTTCGATCTTGGAATACTGTTTTTTTTCTAACTGTACTTATCTGTGCCATGATCGCGGTAATTCCAATATTGTATATCAAGCAACGCGAAAGTTTTAACCTCGTAACAGACAGTTTGTACATTCCTAGAAGCCATCGCTTTAATCAACGTTATACAATTAAAGTTCCCCGCAGTGACGCGTGTTGTTATGCCGTTCCGTTGTCGTGTCGGTGCGTGGTCGTGTCGCCTGTAATTACGCCTACTGAAACTACGATAATGATATTAAATGTGTGGTTTAGCTTTAAGATTAAGTGCAGATGGTAAGTTTGTAGAATTATTGAGTACTTACTGTGGCGTAGTTTGATGATATTTCCCGTTCACGTGGGAACTTTGAAATACCAGGCATGTATGAATAATCTAGGGTAAAAATAACATTTTATAAAAAAACAAAAAAATTTTAAAAAGAGAGAAAACGTTATTTCTTCAAGAATTTTAATTAAAATTTCCTTCTTTTTTATACGTTTTGATTGATTTGGCACGTCGAAAAGCAGAGCAAAAATTCGGTTAAAATCGGCTTGCTTTGGTTTGGAGACCAATCTCTGTATCGCATATCAGACTGACACATATCCATAAAGAAAGCTATAAGGTTTTGCCCGACTTCTGAATCGAATTTAGGACCCGATCGCAAGTATCCGTATCCATACCAATGAGGTAAAAAATAATATAAAATGCCAAGGCAATATAATTTGCTACGCCAGTAAAATGTCTACAAACGTCCTACGCGACGTAGACGTCTACGTTTGTAGCACACCTGCTACGAACGTCTTATTTGCAATAATATGTAAAAACTGTATTACGGTTTGAATAGAATGTGTGTTCCCAGTCTGCTGGCGTTATGACGTCACAGGTCGATCAACCTGAAGATGTTAGTCTTTATTTAATATTTTATTGGTAGTGAATTTATTAAAGCGACTTGAATGAGTTTACTATACCAGAAAAAGTACACAGCGATATCTAGACTCAAACTGAGCAGAGCTTGTCATATGGGTTACACACATGGGCACATACATAGAAACATACTTTTTTTTTAAACAATATTCACCCAGATCTGATTATTTTTTGCTATGTCGACTAAATCAAACATTCAAAATAATATTTCTATTTAAAATTATCGTTACAAAAGTAAATCACATTTTGTTTGTTTTTATTAATTTACTCATAATTATAAGTCTTATCAATTCTACAAACTAATGAGTGGTACAATTAATTTAAAAGCTAAGCGATAGGCAGTTCGTTATCAGCTGAATTACCCCCCCCCCCCCCTCATGACGAAATGAGGGCTCTGGTATCGGTAGGGAGTGTAGTTGTTGCCAAGCGGTGGAGAGAGGAAGTGGTTCTATTTTCAGGTAATATCATTTTATTTATTGATTTTATTAAACGCTTTAATGATAATACAAAATATTGAGATTTGTTTTATGCAGTCAAGTAAATTTACACTTGTAGTAGATGACAACAGATCTATATTCTTAAAAGAATTTATGAAATTTTGAAGCAATTGGTATACTAACTTTTGCTATAAACTTAAATTGAAAAAATTCAACAACCTAGACGGGACTAGAACCCGCGACCAGTCTCTTTTTTGGGGGGAATACGCTGACGTTTATTCTGCATAGACCATTGCGATGGCACTTTAAAAGATAAACAATATAAAAGAGCCGGCCATTAATTTTTATACAAAACAATATATTTTGAAGTATATTAAATTGATACATTCAGTTATCTGAATAGTAGTTTTTCATCTCAATTTTCTTGAATTTTATATTAACCTTTTTTGGCAATGTTCGCTTCAATTAAAACTAGATAATGCCCGTGGCTCCGCCCGCGCGGTGGTCGGTTATAATTTTTTGGTCATATCTCTTCCGGTTCTAATTAATCAATTACAATCAAACAAACTGCAGATTTTAAATCTGACCAAGACCTTTGTAATAGAAAAAAACCGGCAAAGTGCGAGTTGCACTCGCCCATGAAGGGTTCCGTAGCAGCAAGTAAATTTTTTATGTCTGAGTTGATGGAATGAAAGGTAAATTGCGATTTACGATTTATGACGTACTAAAAAACAATTTACATCTCGTTCAAACCAATTTTCGGTGGTAGTTTACAAGGTTATTAAGTTAAATTAAAAAGTTTTATCATTCACTTATTTTAGAAGTTACAGGGGGGGGGGGCACCCATTTTACCACTTTGGAAGTGTCTCTCGCGCAAACTAATTTAGTTAAAAATGATATTCAAAACTTCAGTATCATTTTTGAAGACCTATCAGTAAGGGTTTGATAAAAAAAAAAAATTAAGTTACAGTTACTAAGTATGGGGAACCCCCAAAACGTATTGTTTTTTCTTCTTTTTTCGAGTGAAAATCTTAATGCGGTTCGCAGAATACATCTACTTACCAAGTTTCAAGAACTATAGTTATATCTTATAGTTTCGGAAAAAAGTGGCTGTGACATACATGGACGGACAGACAGACAGACATGACGAATCTATAAGGGTTACATTTTCTGCCATTTGGCTACGGAACCCTAAAAACCACATCTAAATTTGTACAGTAGGTTTTGCGTCCAACGCGAAGAAACAGGCAAGAATTCCAAAATAAATATGTTTGTGTTCAGAATAGTTCAGTTAACATAACCCAAGCATGTTTTTTAAATATCTTTAATATAAAGATAACTAATTTACAATTTTATAATAGTATAGACATAACATAACATAACTTCACGCCTGTATCCCCGAAGGGGTAGGCAGAGGTGTATTACACACCCACGATTCGCCAGTTATAGTTAATAGTACAAATGGATATACAAAATCATTGGACAATCATTATCGACCCATCCCACACTGAGTTAAAAGAATACGGGTTCAGAAACGCAAGCTGACTCAGCTAAAACGGTTTAATTTCATTTTTGTAGCTCGCCGCGCCGAGTAACGCGAACCCCACTTTGCGCGGCCGCCGGCCGGCGCGTCTGATATTGTGTTACTTATTATTCGCTATCGAAGGCTGCTAAAATCAGCTTTTTTCTTGTGAAATACGGGTTTATATAAATCGTAAGAATAATTTGATTTTATTTCTTGTGGAATGGGTTTTTTGGGAGACAAAACCATAGACTTTTGTATTTCATGTATAGTAGGTACACTACTAGATCAGCTGTTTAGGCAAAGACTTGTGTCCTAGTTAGTCCTCCAATATGCAAATATATTGGAGCTACCTACATAAAATAATAAATGTTGAATTCCGAATTTGAAACAGGACGCAGGTACTAGACAAATTCAGAAGCAGGCCGGGACGGTGGGGCGACTAGCGCCCCTTCCCCAAGCCGGGGCAAGACGGGGACACCGTGGTTCCGAAACCCGAGGGGGGACTTTTTATTTTATGAGTAGTAGTCTTGTAGCCGAGGTGACTCAGGCGTCGGAGGTCGCTGAACGACCTCTGTCCTCCTTAAGCGCAGGCCTGGGGGTGAGTCGCCTGTTACCCCAGTAGACGCAGTCCGGGGCGGTGGCGCGTTGCGCGCCCCCGTCTTTCCGGGAGTGAAACAGGGACACCGTGGTTCCCAAACCCGAGGGGGCCATCTCAAAACCGGAGATGGCCCTGGGTCAGTCGGGGTGCGGGGGCTCTATGGGCAACCTCACACCCGGCGTCTTAAGACCCGAGACGGCGTGCGGTTTCAGTCGGTTCAAGCCCGACATAACCGCCCCCGCTGACCGGCGGAGGGGTATTCGAAGGGATTTTCGCAAGAAAAAAAAGGTACTAGATAAATTAATTAATGAATTTTGACACCTATCTGTCGACATTTTGATGACAGATGACACTACAAAAAGGCGCACTAAACCTACACAGATGGATGTCAAAACTGATTAATTTAGTTTTTGCGTCTTTTTCCAATTTTAAAATTCATTCCCAGCACACCCAGGAACAGTGACACAATTTTTTGTGTAAACAACTTTTCTAGAATACACAGAAATCAATGTACACCCTATAAATCGGAATACACTAAAATACATCTCAAATGTTTTTATACCAGAGTTTATATGACCCTTGATTCAATGCCTATTGAGTTTCGTATAATTGGCGCGAATCAAACTGTGGTACCTGAATTTCGCAACCAACATGGCGGATAAACATAAATATCTCTTTGTGCATTTCATGTTTGATATATTTCACGTTTTAAATTTAATTATTTATGATTCTTTGTGGAGTTTGGAGCGCTTGGACAGCGATATCGAGAGAATATTGAAGGTTTTATTACTAATGAATGTACGATATTGGATATTTTAACTCATTTGAACTGTTTCTGATTTTATCTATTTCTTATTTCATGTGTAAATGAGATTTTGATATATTATTAAAAATTGTTTTTGTTTTAATAAAGTTCTAGACACATCACTTACAGAGAGAAACTGTACATTTTTAAACTCTTAATAAAGCGTAGGCTTAGCGTAGGTGTTTATTTATAACCTTAGAAACAAAACCATCGACTTAAACCGACCTAAATATTGTCATGTCAAGCAAATTCTCCTCAATATATGATATAATAATCCGTTTCGCAACCGTATTCGTGCAATAAGATCAGCTGTTTATTTTTTTCCTTACCAAATCGAAAACGATTTACATTTGGACGGTTAGAGGGCACCCATTCGTAATAGAAGGACTGTTGCTTGACCCAAACAAGCGATGTCTCACATGTTCGAGACGACTTGAAGTAGATTTGATTTCGTTCACAATAAATCGCTTCATAAAGATAGAAGTTTATACAATACGGAGAGTTCGGTCTTATCAGAAAAGTAATGCGATCATATTTCTTGATACAGTTATTGTTGTTATTTGCAAATTTGTTTCTAACGTTTGGGTATTATTTATTTGGGCTGTTATCTTTAAAGGTTATCGCTTTATTATGAGTTTCATGTTATAGGAAAATAATCACGGAATACAAAATCAGAAGGACGTGCGCTTAAACCTCGTTAGTAGGGGCAACTATCGCCAAACTCGCATATAAATCGCAATCACACAAAACAGTGACGTGGTTGGTCATAATTTTCGTTAGCGAAATAGTATAAGTCATTCAGTAGCCA
The DNA here is from genome assembly GCA_946251805.1 of Cybosia mesomella. NCBI lineage: Eukaryota > Metazoa > Arthropoda > Insecta > Lepidoptera > Erebidae > Cybosia > Cybosia mesomella. The sequence goes on along the minus strand of OX276403.1, from coordinate 714,564 downwards.
TTATGGTACACCTGGTGATTGACGCAGGCTACTCTCCTGGGAGAACTTTGATTGCAACCGGGATTGGCTCTCGGATGAAGAAGATTAACTTGTGGTTACAAGTACTTATTCGGAATTTTATTGAGGTTGCAGGTGAGGTTGCATCAGCGTAGAATTGCCAGCCTCTCGATTTTTTATCGGATTCACTTCGGGGTTCTGTGCACTGGAGTTGCATAACCTAATTCCTCCAAGCCCCTTCCACCACCGAACGACTAGACGTAGATAGATAGATAGATAACAATTTATTTGTACACCACTTACAATACATACACAAGTAGCACATTAATTATTATTATTAAGGTTATTACAATGTTCAAAGGGCGGCCTTTTTGGCTAGACGTGATTTCCGGACCTTGGCCGCCAGCGCGGCTTCGCCTGGTGGGGTCGGGTTTTATCCCGCGTCGGTGAGTAGGCAGGCGTGTGTAGGACACACACGATACGCCTCCGCCACGGCCTGCTTCTGTAAGGACGGCGAGTCGGCCAACTGCCGTCCTCGGGCCCCTATCATGGAGGTCGGTAGTCCCGGTCGTAGACGAGTCTGCGGCGTCCTCGCCGCAGACTGCGAAACTCGGGGGAGATAGTGGTCAAACACGAGCCTATTACAAATAAAAAAGTCTATACAAATTTGTTGAGGCCCTTCATTCCATCTAAAGTACTCCACGTTCAAATCCATCTGCGTTCAAAGCTCCCGCCATGTTTTAAATCGATTGGTATCGAGAAGCCTCCGCCCCAAGGCACTCAGTATATTGTTCCAATTGTGCCGTTGATCCTCGCCGCGCCGCCAGCTGTGTCTAACGCGCCTAATTCTCCCCGTGACGTTTTTATCGATGCCTTGCTACGTCGGGAGTTGTAAATGTTTGTTACAAATTACACTTTTTGAAATAAATGGATTTAGTTTGCGGTTTGCTTTTGAATTAACTTGTGATTAACGGTTGTTAATTTTTGGTATAGGGTTTAATAATTCAGGAGTGAATGGCAGACAGATTTGTCTTATGTGGCGTTAATGGGAATGACTGTCATCTGACCTATCCGCTTGTCCACCAGAGCCTCGACCGTCAAAGAGTAGGTGCAAAAGCTTATAGATGAGGGAAGCTTGACCCTGAGATCTTGATACATACTCCATACATTTAGTATCAAATCGATACGACAATTAACAGTTGGTAACACACAATGACTTCCAACATTTAATTACACACTTTATTACCGACGAATCTAATCAAAAAAATGTTATTAACATCAGTCTAATTTCATCAATACCATACCATATTTGTTACGCTAACCGTAAGTGTTTCAATCTTGACTCATAAAAAGTAAAATGAGGTAAATCTTTGGTTTTATATCACCCTGTGGGCGTAAACCTTAAGCGTAAGCGAGGGGACATTTATTGACATCAACTAACTATAATATTATAATAATAATTTTATAAAGAATGTATTTAAAATATAACTCATGTATATTTTAAAATGTAATAAAGGAAATAATAATAATAATAACAATTCCTCTCTCTGGAGCCCTAACCATCGGTAGCTTGGTCACTGTAGTCGATGCCGGTGGGTCACTATTTTAAATATAAGTATTTGTTTTTAGGGTTCCGTACTTCAAAAAGGAAAAAACGGAACACTTCGTTGTCCGTCCGTCCGTCTGTCAAGACCGTTTTTCTCAGGAACGCGTAGAGGTATCAAACTGAAATTTATATCTAATACTCAGTTCTACTGTCCCTTAGACGTGTGAAAAAATCAAACTTCTAAGCTAAAGCCATCAAAAGATACAGCCGTTTATGCGGTAAATTTCCGCGAATTTTCGATACTCGCACGGGAATCAAAACCTACTTGGTACTTCCCGTGAACTTAGAATCTTGAAATTTGGTACGAAGTAACGTCTTGTAGTACAGATAAAGGAAAAATTGCGCAAACCGTAAATTTTTAGTTACATCATATAAAAATTTTTTTTGATAATTTTATCTTAAAATTTTTCTTTTCTTTTTAAAATTTTGCAATAAAAATATCATAACTATGACTCGATTGTCGTGATATGTGAACACTTACTTATATATCTACAGGTTTGTACGGAACCCTCGGTGTGCGAGTCCGACTCGCACTTCGCTGGTTTATTTTTTTATAGAATGCATAAACATAAAAACATTTAAAAATATAATTTATATCTATTGTATTTTAGTTCTTATATAGGTTGTGGTGGTGGAATAGGGTCCCATGGGTAGCGGGAACGGGATGAGAAATCCACGTGGGTTAAGTCGCGGGCCACAGCTAGTCAAATATACATTGAAAGGTTCCTGTCATTTGTGGGATTTTTCACTTTACTAAATAATATTTTCTGAGTGCAAACGCCAGACTGGAAAAACTTATCGGCAGTCGTCATTACCTGGCGGCTTCCTGGTGATGTTCTCTTCAGCTCTGGAGATCTTGTTGCAGTTCCCTATACCCTTATAACTTAATTGACCAGAAGCCTAGATATATTGATTTCTCTATTCTCTCAACAGAATTTTTGTAAATTTAATAACCAAAATTTGAGTAATCTCCACTTTTTATATACTGCATAATATCCTCTTAAGGAGTACCAACGAGCGCGGAGGAGGAGAAGGAAGGAGGGCGGGCCAACTCGGTAACCGCCGCGCCACTTACGAGTACGTAAGTGGCGCGGCGGTTACCGAGTTGGCCCGCCGCCAGTGGTCGCGCGATCTATCACGCCCATTACATTTTTTATGATATTTATTGCCCATAGCTTGCGACGAGTGTATTGAAGTACCTTTTAAAATATCTAGTGTTCAATATTAATGTATAAATTGTAGTAGTACTAAAATACATTGTTATGTTATGGATTGAACTATTGAGCAACACTTTTGTCGTTCACTGTACTAAGTACAAATAAAAAAAGCCTTTTAAAAACCACGTTTTCAACACTAAAAAACGTGGTGCGGGCGCTTTTAAATTTTTAAATTATTGGATATCTAAGGAATACGATACATTAAAGGATTAAAACGCCCGCCCCACGTTTAATAGTGTTGAAAACGTGGTTTTTAAAAAGTTTTTTTTATTTCTTTTATTTCTTTTATTTTTATTTCTGATGATTAAATATGAAAATGTAAGGTGGCATTAGCCTACATAAAAAATTCTAAGCTTTAGGGTGATCAGAAGTGGTCGAAAATTAAGTGTCAATTTTTGACTTCAGAGGGAAAGAAACACAGAAACAGAGAAACACAGACACGAAGTGAAACTAATAAAAACGTGGTAAATCACATAAAAGTGGCAATTGGGGGCGTCGACCGCAGGTGCGTCGGCCATTGGGGGCGTAAGGCCTATCTAAATTGCTCAATGACTTCTATATATATTACTAGACTAGCTATGTGGAACAAACAAATTGACATCGCAGACCACTACATGTTCAGCAACCAATGTGCGACCTTTTTAGCTGTCATACAGACGATATTACAAAAAGGCCCACCTCGACTATACAGATAGGTGTCAAAAATTTTATAGTTAATTTATCTAGTTTAGTTTCTGCCTCTCGTTCTAAATTTGAAATTCTAAATTCATTCCTACCTCACTCAGGAACCGTTCTACACAATTTTTGTTGTACACAGCTTGTTTAGTACGCATAGAAGTCATTGAAATTGCTACTATTATTATTAAACTAGGTCTGTAAGGCGAATCGCTGCTTGCAATGTTGAGCTGACTGAGACATCGTGATTCTTGTCCAATAGATTTGACCGCTATTGCGGAATCAGATTTTGAAAATTTTGAACAGTGATCATTCCTCCGTGGCAAGACCGATTTTGAAAATTCTTTTTGAAAGTCACAACTGCTTTCTGAGCGTGTAAAGTTTGGTCACAGTGTCTCGAGCGGTTATTATGTAATTCCATCTGGATTTTTTTAACGGTGATCATTCCTCTGTGGTAGCATTAATTTTTTCAAAATATATCCATAAACCTTCCTCTGATTGACCTCTTTAATCATGCCAAATTTGGTTCTGATTGGATTAGTAGTTTAGGAGGAGACCTGTGACAAAGAAAATCCTGAAGTCTGGTATGAGGAGCTTTCGCTCGACTTCGTCTCACTCAGCTCAAAAACTATATCAGAGATAACTAAATACCCATTGCGGATAGGCAAGGAGCTCTCGCAGCGACTCTGCGTTTTTTAAATAAGAATTCTTATGGACACAATCGGGTTAGCATATTCTATCAAGAATAACAAAAGCCCAAATTAATCCTAAATTTTGCTAATTATATTTTGGTTTCACGTAAGAAACGTCTCCCGATACTGTTAAGAAATTAATACTGTTCATTAAAATTACCTATCACGATTTTTGTTGTGTGACATCATAAGGCGAATAACTTGACACCATCAGGAGATAGAATTGAAAACCTTCAGCTCACACGACCTATAAAGTATTTAGTCAACTACAATTACTTTAGTGAGAAGCAATTGCTTTTTTTTCTAACGTTAGTCATTCAAACAAAATGTTAGAATTTTTAGTAGGTATCGGTGGTAAGGGTCTTACTGTAGTCCCTTAATGACTACTGTTATTGTGTTCAAAATCTGTACAATAGCAATAGAATTTGCATACGAATGTGCGTGTGTAATTTTTGTACCATTTTTTTTCGTAATGTGTGTCAAATTGGATTCTTTGGTGTAACTAGCATAATATGCTGAATTCTATTAATTTAACACACGCTAAAATTACAACTTTTTGATGTTTTTTACTAACAAAGGAGGTTCTCATATCTTCGTAATCGTTTCGCGATTACTCGAAAAAGGCTGAACTGATATGAAAAATTTGAGTGTGGAAAGGTATACCTTCTCAGATGATTTTGTTGTCATCAAGTCAGAGGTTTATGTTGAGACCCTGGAAGGATCACAGAAGATCTTCGAATACTCAGCGATTAAGTTGTATATTTTTGGAGTACACGTGTATTTCTTGACAATCTAGGATTATAACAGTTTATCTAATTTATAAATAAGGTGATCTCTATACACTCATGGACTGTTAACATATTCGAGGCCCAAGCCTGCCTCACCTGCAATTAACGGGCGAGGTTCTGGCGCATACTGCCTTCTCAGAGTTTGGAGGACAGAGCGCATTCGCCCTCATAATAGCCCAAAAACAAAAAAAAAACTAGTTTAAAGAAGGCACGCTGTATAAACGAATTCACTAAAACCAAGGAATCAATTTTGTTTAAACGGTCCATAATCCATTGAAACATTATATGAGCTTTGCATTTCTTAGAGGACGCAATTTTATTTTTGGGACATGTGTATGTGTCAATAGAAGCTTAACCCCAAGTTTGTGGTTGGGCTTGCTTATAACTTCTATACGATTACTATAATACGAATTTTTTGTAAGACGCATAGTTTCCGAGATATCGGGAAAAAGGTGTTTGCATCCCTTTTTCCAAGATGGCGGCCGGGGGACAAAGGCTTCAAAGGGCAAGCTTCTATTAACACATGGCCCAAAAATAAAATTGCGTCCTCTAACAAATGCAATATTAGGTCCTTAAATTGTAACATTTCAATGGACTACCAAAGTATCCCACGCTTTAAATAAAAAGCTTGTGGAGAGAAATAAACAGGTTAGTAATCCAGATAGATGGTGGGGTCAGATTCGCCCCGAGGCTCTGTAGATGGATACGTAATTCGTGCGCTGATTGATGTAACGCCCTCGGCACACGTACATTAGGTACTGAGGACGTTTGATCAATTGATTCACTTGTCACCAAGGAAGATGGATTAGTTGATGATTTGACATGTCAAGCCATGATTTCGCCAAGGTTATTTGCAGTGTAAAATATGAGGCAGTTAATATTATATTTTGAAGATTCCAGGTCCTTTTAGTATGACACTTTTATTAGTTTCACTCGTAACTAAGTTTGCAAGAAATAAAAAACTAACCTACTTCTATTTTTGTATCGATTTGAAACTTCGCAAGTTGGTCGCATCTGGATGACAGTGTTTGCTGTAGTACTCAATCACGCAAAGTCATCCAGACTTGGTTGAAGTTTAGCATATAGATAGATCATGCACTGAACAAGACAGAAAAGACATCGTATATATGCCTTTTTTTATGAGTAGGGTTTTGTAATCGAGGCGATTCAGGTGTCAGATCCGTCCTCCATAAGCGCACGCCTGGGGGTGACAGGTGGAGCCGCCTGTTACCTTAGCAGAAGCATGCCGGGGCAGCGGCGCGTTGCGTGCCCCCCCCCCCTCTTTCCGGTGGTGCCCATCGCCCGAGGGGCCCATCTCAAAACCGGAGATAGCGCTGGGTCAGCCGGGGTGCGAGGGAAATACCTTACACCCCGAAACATACTGAAGACTCTGAGAGACTGAAGGTTCGAATCCGACATAACCAACCCTGCTGGCTGTCGGGGGATATCCGAGGGGAATATAGCACAAGAAAAAAAAGGGTCTTGTAGTCGAAACTACTTTTTTTTTTACGTGCGGTAATCCCTTCGGATATCCCCCCACTGGCCAGCGGGGGTGGTTATGTCGTGTCTCGACTAAAACCGCACGGTGTCCTCCCCAAGTTTCCGTTGCCGGGCACCCCGGGTAAGCCCTCGAAAGGATAACTCCAGGGAGTCGAAACTAGTTTTGTTATATTTAATGTTCATAATTATCACAAACTGTTAGCCCCGGTCGCGTCCAAAGCTTGTACTTTGTAACCCGGAGTCCGCTCTCCTACTCTTTCTCTTGATTAGGCTTATCTTGACGTATGCGGAAAGAGGAAAGCCTGCGCCAGAACCTTGTCCGTTAATCGGCAAGTGTACCCTAGCAGGCGAGGTTGGCTCTTGTTGGGGTCCCCGTGCACTTTTGTTATATTTAATGTTGTTTAGCCATAATTTTTGTCAGAACTTATACAGAAATATATATTTTTGTACATAAATAAATATATGGCTGAAGAAGGGCTGCGGGGTAAAGCTAGTAAGCTACAAAATCCTGTAGGAACCAAATGCCAGAGCTACGGTAATAACGAAAAAGCACAAAAAAGATTGCGCAAAACACGAAGCTTGCACGAAACGTTCAGGGGTCGTTTATGTTATACCTTAACTTTATGAAGTGTAATTACTATTTATAAACGAGAAAAATTAAAGAGCTTTCTATTTTTTACACGCACATAATGAGTTTATAAAAGTACCTCACATAAAAGGTACCATTGTATTACCTGACACAGATAGCGCTCATGAAAACACGTTGATCAGACGAACCTTTTCGAGCCCATTGTCGACGAAAAGACACTATGAATACTTATTATATATGGGAATAATAAAACGCACATTTATCAAATAAGCGCGCCACTCAACGGCGTAGTGAGAGCTTACAAAAACAAGTGTCAAACGTGCCATAGGGGGGGCCGAGAAGACCCAGTGATCGATGTGTCGGATTATGAACAGCTGATTGATCACACATTGTGTGTGGGCTACTAGTTGCGTGCAGCATATCGACTGCTTTAAGCTGCTCTCGGTTAATACTCACCCTGTATATTCCTGAAGGGGTAAATAGAAAATAACAAAGGGCTGTTCTCCATCCAATAGTAAACATACAGCCTATAAAAAAGTGTCCAGTGAACGGCAATGCAGCAATGAAAAAAATATAGTTGTTTAAATATGGTTCCTTATATAATCTGTAGTAGAAAAGATATTTCAGAATCTTTCAGCTACTCAACATTTTGGTTTGAAGATTAAATATTTGAGTTTTCTTGAATATCTTTCTTAAAAGCAAGTACATTTCACCTTCTTAACAGTGGAAGAGGCCACTCTTAGCTTAACCGTGTAAACACCTACAGTGGCCGGGAAATTTACTTTTGCAAGAGCTGGTAAGTGCTACCTGCTGGTGCAGACATCGAATTTTATTTATTCATTGCGGTGAGCTAAATTCTGTTACATGCATATTGGATTAACGTTTCGAAAGTATTTTACATATTTTCTATTTACGAGTAGCTGGCTGGGACTTTATAAATATTACAATTATTATGTATGAGACGTAGTATTGAAAGTAATAAACACAGCTGTTGTCGAACTAGAGCTGTATAACTTGGCGGTTGGGTTTTAAATCATTCCTACTTTACCACTTTTCATGCTACTACGATGGCAACAAATTTTTATTTGTCACAAAACAGTCTAAAACTTAAGTTTTAATTTAATAATGTTTATATTATTCGCAATTTTACCCTGACATTATTGCAATGCTACTAAAATCGCAATTAAATCATAGTATTGTATTTGTAAATGGCTTCAGCAGTACTCCTCGGAGAAGAGAAGCTGCAAAGCAAAGTCCAGCAACGACAACGTCTGGATGCGAGAATGCTAGAGGCGTAATAACTTCATTTTTTTCTGCACTTTTCTCTAACCTCTACTGCGGCTTAAGTCATCATGTCAGTGTCGAGAAACCATAAGATTTCCTGTTAATAAAAATAAAAAATCAGTCACTTTTTCACTTAAAACCATTTCAGATGACTTTTACTTTTATTTTACTCCCTCTTCGTTTACTTGCAAAGCAATACAAAATAACCTAAAAAGACGTTAATTCCCATTCTAAGATCAAATTCGCGAAAGAAATTATTTGACCGTAATAATTGGCCACAATTCACTTCGACAACAATTACGCAATGGTTCACCTGTGTCACACAAAAGTGCTGTAGTTAAATTGGGGTCGACGAGTACCCCTCGGTCGACTCCTCGGCCCGCTCGCGCCGCGAAACGGTTAACGGATAAGTGGGTCATTGTGACCCGCACAGGCGAGGACACTTTCGTACAGAATTGTTAGTAAACTGTTCGGTATAAGCCTTTTGATCTTTTGACGACATCGTTTGTGTTGTTAGAGCTAGATTAAGCTGCTGTTCTCGCGGTTACATATCGACAGTAGGAACGCGCAGGTTTGGAGTAGGTTAGCTACCTAGTAGAATTAGGGTGTTTGAGCCCCACCAAGGCCTACGGGAACCAGCTACCTTTACCTGCAAGTCGGACACCTGCTGATTGACGGACGAGCCTCTGGCGCAGGCTCTCCTCGGGGTTGGAAAGTCAGACGGTATTCACTCGAAGCCTCGGGTTTGACCGGGATGGTTATGTAACCTAAATCCCTACAAATCAATTTCCAACACCTCCGCTATTCGTAATATTACTACACTTTTCCTCGTAATAAATCCCAACAACAATGTATAGCACAGAATACAGCCCTACAAATGAATGACGCTAGCGACCGAGGCCGGCCGGCGGGTTCCGAACCGGAATCACATGGAGAACGTTTCCTGGAGGCCTAGTTGGTTTTGTGATAATGTATGTGACGTGCGACGATCACGCTCTGTCATGTTCCTTCAGTACTGAATACTCATTGTTACGAATACGCTTTAGTACTAACTGTTGTTGTTGAAATACTTCTATTCAGCGCTCGTTTCAAATACACATGTTGTTGGTGAAACTTCATAATTGAACTTTTTGTATATTCTATCTGTGAACTGTCTACTCCCCATTGGATTATAAGTAGCTAGGGTGAATTCCAAAAGATACAGGTCAGGTTCCAGCTGCCAGCGATCCTAAAATTGTGGCCCCTTCCTCAACTGATATTTTTTCACACCCCTATTGATGAACCCGGGATTGTAAGTTGTTTTTGTATATTTCTCTTAGAAGCCGTCACTGCACTTCGTTCTTTACGCTTCCTTCTCCCTCTCTTTGCCATCCGTCCTCTTACTTCTTATTCTTTCTTTTGCCGTCTTTCTTCATTCAGTTTACTATAACCACTTATCATCAAGTGGATGTGAGCTTGTTTGCTACCTACCTTGTCAAGAAGCTTTTACGCCTTCCAGTATCTTCAAAGGCATGGTTTCAGCTTTAGTGTTTATACTAGGTTTATACCGGGCTACTTACCGTTAGGCGTACAATTGCTAATTCAACATAATTGAAGCATAAAGCTCTTCCGTCTTCCACAGAGTTTATTAAAATTATACTGACTGAACTTTGTAATATTCAAGACTAAACCGCCAGTGCGGTTTTGTCTATATTATAATATAGCGAGTTCGTTGCCACGACAAGCTGTTTAATATTAGTTCAACGAGCGGGTTGTGCTGCGCTAAGAATCGATGGCGGAAAAGTCATATTATTTACCGCATAATCCCACCATTTACCCCCCCCCCCCCCTATACCTCCCCCCTATACAACCCAACAGTGTGGTGTATTGGGGCCCTACCAAGGTTTTCAGGATCATACCAGCTGATTGACGGACGATGTTCTGACGCAAGCTTTCCTCCCGGGGTAGGGGGTAAGACAGCAGTCGCTCGTATAAAAGCCAACTTAACAAAATAATTGAAAGGGGTAGTAGGAGAACGTACCCTGGGGTCCAAAATGCGAGCCGGGATAAGCTGGAGAATATTGTCGCTGGCTACCAAGACAAATGGGACGACTAAGTGCGAATCCGGGGCAAGTAGCTAGTAATAAACTACTCATTCACTCACTGATATTCCCCCCACCCCTCCGCCCCCTATTTAGATGCGCCTAAAATTAGTATGTTAACTTTAGTGCAATCGCAAATGGCTCCTGAGTGCTCGCTAAACAGCGCTTGGATACTTTAACGAATATGTTTTGGCAAGCTCCAGGCATCGTTCGCCAGAGTTCGGAGCAACTAATTACCATATGAAAGCAGGTGGTTTAGTGTTCTATGGCTCGTATTGGCAGGCAACCAAACGTATTTCATTGTGAAATGGTCAGCGGTTTGTGGAACTTTTTGGTGAATATTGCTTTGTCTAATCACGAACCAGTGGCCGAGGCAAATGCCGCTTCGTTATTGAACAATAGCGCTGAAAGCTGGCTACCTGAACATACCTATAATAAAAAATAAAAAAAGGATTGTGTGGTTTTATGAAACCACGGTAAAAGTGAAACTTTTTTTCACATTATAGACATTTAACTAAAAAATAACAACATTTATATTAAACACTGACAAAAACAAACAAAATAGCGGGGAGCACTGGCACAAATGAGTTATAGTCTATACACTACACGGTCAGCTGCTGCGAACTATAGGCGCCGCCATATTGGCCTTGGCTGCTTTGACGAGCGCCTTTAACTTTATCCCTACTCCGCGGCCGACCGTCACGCGACATGCAACACACAGACGAAAAAGTTTGAGACGATGCAATAAAAGTTTCACTTTAATAAATATTCTACGACATTATACAAAGCGCTTTGTAGACCCAAAGTAAGCATAGTTGAACTAGCTTGTGTGATTAGTTCCAGAATACGGATATACATACCTATACACTTTTTTAATATTATACATAGAAACACGCAGACCAATGCAAATAGACATTTTCAGGCACACAAATATTTGCACTGAGCGAGAATCGAACCCGCGCCCCCTGTCGTAGCAGTCGGATACAGTCCTATACAGTTGTTTGTCAGTTGTGGTGTTAATTTTTTGGCGAGTAGTTTATAGTATTATGAATGCGGAAGTTGGGTGTATAGATGTATATTCACACAATGCAATCGATACCATCGCAAACCAAGCGGTTTGGTGACTCCTTTTTTGTCGGACCATAAAGAACTGGACTGATTTCTCCACACATTCGTTCCCTTCTACCTACAATCCTGGGTTCTTTAAGCGGGCGTGAAAAAAACATCCGTCGAGGCCTTCTAGGTAGGGGCCACCATTCTAGGGACAATCTCTGGAAATGGTGGCCACTACTTTTTGGTGTCAATTTGACGGACTAAATATATAAAAAAAATCTAACTGAAGTTTGGCATAGAGACATAGTAGTATTCCAGAAGTCTGGAATATTACTATGTCTACTTTTTATGCTGAGAATAGGTTCTTATGGGATGCAGAAACGGGATCACTATTTCACACGAATGGATCCGCGGGTAGTCTTCTTTATTAACATGTTTAGTGAAAACTTCAGGACCCCTCTCCTCTGTGCCTCAACCAATTTTTAGCTTAACCAGAGTTTAGTTGCTATTGACGAGCTTCAGAGTTATCAATAAAAACATGGTAATAGGTTTTTTTCCTGCGTTCATATTTTCTTCAAACTTTCATTATTGAATATAATTCTTTAGGCTTTCACTTCCGGCGTTGCATGTAGAATATACTGTTTCCGGGCTGTTTGGCCGTGGTCCATAGGAAACGTATGTCCCAAAAGTTTGGACGACGACGAAACGTTTGGAACACACGTTTCCTATGGACCACGGCCAAAAAGCCCGGAAGCAGTATATTCTACATTTCATTATTGAATTTCGACTAATGGATGAACACTAGTAAATATTAATACATAGTTATTAATATTGTTTGTGTATAGGGCCATAAATAGATCTTTTCGGCTCAAGGCAACCTCACTTGCAAGCTGTACACCTTTTTTCTTTTTTTCTTGCGGATATCCCTTCGGATACCCCTCCGCCGGCCAGCGGGGGTGGGCTTGAATCGACTAAAACAGCACGCCGTCTCGGGTCTAAAGACGCCGGGGTGTAAGGTTGCCCATAGAGCATATCCCTCGTAGTCCGAGCAAGCTGTACACCTATTGAATTGCGGACGAGACTCAGGCGCAGATTTTCCTCTCGTGGTTTGGGGGTTTTTTTTTTTTTTTTTTTTTTTTTTATATACACCTAGTTCTCCGATATTCATATTTCGGAGTTCTTGCTAAACTATTCCTTTCATTCCAGTTCTCGCTTGTGCTACTGCTCGTACTTTCATGCCTCATACTTTATCTTTCTTTTATACAACCTTTCATACAAAGCAATTAATTTGCTTCTATTCTGTTTATTAGCTATTCATCTTTTCTACTTATTTCTACTTGATTCTACTTCTATATATATATATGGGTAATAATTGTGCACATTTTTATAATCTTTATTTCTTTCTTTCTTTTAGGATATCGGGATAAGGTTACTGGTTTATTTATTTCTTTTACACATTATTCTTAAGCTAACAACTTTGTCTATTCTAATTACATTTACTTCTTATATATTACTTACATTTTTATTTCTGCATACTTTACTACTATTATTTTTACAATGTTTCTTATTACATATATATGATAATCTCAGATTATCTTAATATTAATAATTAGTCTACCGTGTTTCTCTTATTTACTAGTTTAACTATTTCTATACAGAAATCTAAAAACTGTGTTCTACTGTTTTTATCATTTATTAGCTGACTCAAATTTTCTAATTTTACCTGTATTTTTATTGTGGTTTGGGGGTTAGACCGCAGTCGCTCTCGTAAAAACGAAAATAACCGAATATGGAATAGAAGAGTGGGATCCCTCCAAAGTGCAAGCTTTGACTGCAAGCTGGACTAACACCGTGATGCTGATGACCTATATAACTACTTCAATATTCAGTTTAACTACGGACAAGAAAGAAAGAAAGAACCTTTTATTTGGTGCAAGTAGGTCACATTAATTACTTATTATTAGTACATATTCATTTAATATATATTATTGTGTGCCTAACGGTTGCATCAAATGGGTGTCCAGTAAGGATGTATGTGTGTATTATAGATACATTAATGCTATATATATATATTATAGAGGTATGGATTTGTGATAATTTATGAACTTATAGGCGGACAAGGTCCGCTTACTTATATAAGACTAGTTGTAGGCTCGTTAGTTTGTTCGGAAGCTTGTTGGGATGCTAATTAATTGATTGTTAATTAGAGAGCACAGCGTAACTTTTGGGTTCAGGCTTAGATAATTAATATGTATGATACTAGCGGCCCGGGTCCAAGCTTAGCCCGGAATAAATTGGTAAATATGTGCTATAATCCGATGTCAGCAACCATCTATGGACGCAATAAATAGATAAAAAATATATTTGAAGCGTTTATTGTGTTCGTTTTTATAGACTGGCATACGCGTTTTTTGCTTATTTCTTTGTACCTACTATAGTCGAATGCATCATCATATCAGCCATAGGAAGTCCACTGCTGAACATAGGCCTCCCCCATCGCCTTCCATTACGACCGGTCTGTAGCGGCCTGCATCCACCGAGTCCCTGCGCTCTTTGCTAGGTCGTCTGTCCACCTTGCGGGAGGCCTTCCTACGCTGCGCTTGCCGTCACGTGGTCTCCACTCAAGGACCTTTCTGCCCCAACGGCCATCGGTTCTCCGAGCTACGGGCCCTGCCCACTGCCACTTCAGCTTCAGTCGAATGCATAGAGTAAATTAATTACTAGATGCATTAAACTTCAGTTGTACACACGTAGACAACTTTGTACCCAAACATGAACCTGAAACAAAACACAATGTAATCACACACTGAACTACATTCTTACTCAAACCACTCAGAAAGCTCAAAGCAGCGGAACGGAAACTCTGTCTGAGCGAGTTACGTACCAGTTACAACTGGGCCGAAGCACCCCACTTCACCCGAAGCTACCCTAATATAATGCTAGTGAATAACTACGAACTGAAGTGATTAACATGGAGATAGGGAAGCAGGTTCTTAATTGTTTATAATTAAGTTCCAAAGCTTCGTGATTTATTTAGTGAAGCAAATTTCATTATTGTGTTTCTTGGAATTGTAATAATTCAAAGTTGATATTAATGGCTGATGCAGTAATTGCAGGCACTAATCATCATCATCAGCGTTGTGCCAGGTTGCATCAGAGTCTTTATCCCGAAATAGAAATAAATCTTATGACCCGATTGCAGCGTGGCGTGTACCTTTTTTTTTCTGTGCGGAAATCCCTTCGGAAACCCCCGCCGGCCAGCGGGGGTGGTAATGTCGGGTATGAACCGACTAAAACCGCATGCCGTCTCGGATCTTTAGATGCTGTAAGGTTGCCCATAGATAAAATCCCTCGCACCCCGACTGACTCAGGGCCATCTCCGGTTTCAAGATGGCCCCCTCGGGTTTGGGAACCACGGTGTACCCGTCTTGCCCCGGTTTGGGGGAGGGGTGCTATTCACTCCACCGTCCCAGCCTGCTTCTGCTAGGGTGATAGGCGTGTACCTTTTTTTTTTTTTTCTTGCGGAAATCCCCTCGGATACCCCCCCGCCGGCCAGCGGGGGCGGTTATGTCGGGCTTGAACCGACTAAAACCGCACGCCGTCTCGGGTCTGCAGACGCCGGGGTTTAAGGTTGCCCATAGAGCATATCCCTCGCACCCCGACTGACCCTGGGCCATCTCCGGTTTCGAGATGGCCCCCTCGGGTTTGGGAACCACGGTGTCCCCGTCTTGCCCCGGGTTGGGGGAGGGGCGCTAGTCGCCCCACCGTCCCGGCCTGCTTCTGCTAGGGTGACAGGTGGCCTCACCTGCCACCCCCAGGCCTGCGCTCATGGAGGACGGAGGTCGTTAAGCGAACTCCGGCGCCTGAGTCGCCTGCGACGCGCGGCGAGCATGTTGCGGGCTCGGCGGGCCGGGAGAGTTCTGAACCTCTCTCGGGCGCGCTCCGCCGTCTCCTTCGCGAGCATCACATGCTCGCAAATTTTGTTGCACAACATTTTTAATATTACTATATTTCACTACATCTTCTGCCAAACCACAACGTTCCGTTATCACGCTGTTCCTCACTCGGCCCATCAGGGTCACTCCAGCTATACTTCTCAGACTTCTCATTACCACAGCATTCAGTTTACTTTCATGTTCCTTCTGCCACACCCAACATTCTCTACCATACATAAGTGTTGGGACGAGTACGCCTCTATGTACAGCCAGTCGTGCCACTACCTAGACGCTACGTAATTTACGCTAGAATGTTATTAATACTAGATGTATTACTCTCCAGTGGTTACTAGCAAAGGTACCAGGAGAGGGTTAAAAGGAAAATGTTAAAAGGATATTATGGGAGGTGAGACCTCCGGCACTCTGAGAGGCCGTACAAAATGTAGGGTAGGTGTTTAAAACTCGGCCGAGCAACTGCGTAGATAAGCTATCAGAATAATATATTCTTTTCTCATAAAATAAAATGGTTCGAAGTTGGTGAAAAGTTTTGAGTTTAAACCAGATTAAAACGCTGATAGGAGGTTGGGGTTTACATTTTTCATAACAATTTTGACATTATTTATGAATAAAAAAATTAATTAACATTCAAACTGCCTTAATGATAAAAACTTTCCTAAAACTTTTGTATGAATATATGACCGTCTGTCAACCGTCTGTCTAGATTCACACACAAGCTTTAGGAAAGTTTACCATGTGGTAGTCATAGAAAAAGAGTTCAGTTAGCCCGTTAATCCTTTTTTTTTCGTGCCGAAATCCCCTCGGATACCCCCCCGCCGGCTAGCGGGGGCGGTTATGTCGGGCTCGAACCGACTAAAACCGCAGGCCGTCTCGGGTCTACAGACGTCAGGGTGTAAGGTTGCCCATAGAGCATCTCCCTCGCACCCCGACTAACCCTGGAAAAAGATTTTACTATTTGAAATAAAATATTTACCACAAAAAATAAAATATTCATCTTCTAAACACCACTAACCGGAGGTCTGTTCAACATGTATTGTATGTTGCGGTACGCAGGTAATTAAGGTTTCTCGTGACTTACCGCGGACATACCACGGGCGCTATTTATTTTTAGTCTGCTCGTACATTTTTAAAGAGATAGCGGAAGAGATGAGCTTTTTATAAAGTTGATGGCGTGTTTAATATTTTTGAACGAAGTTTGGAGAGATCCGACGGTTTACCGCTGAGTTTGAATTTGTTTGAGTTTTTGTTGATTTAACTTGTTATGTTAGACGAAATGCTGATGTACCTTGTGCATTTTGGAATTAGATTGGCGATAGCCCAGTGGCGTACGTAACGGACTGCTGAGACGAGGTCTCGAGTTCGATCCCCAGTCGCCCCGGGCACACACCTCCGACTTTTCGTAGTTATGTGTGCTCGTGTGTATTCGTGTTAATAAATGTTAATTATCGCTCGCCTAATAATGTGCCCGGTAGATGACAATAGGCTCGCCCCCTATTACATTGGGACCTTAACAAAACTGGCGAATCGTGGGTGTGTAATACACCTCTGCCTACCCCTTCGGGGATACAGGCGTGAAGTTATGTTATGTTCTTTATATCGGACGTGTTCGCTTTTTTAATATATTCAACTGTTACTCTGAGTACGAATGTTTTCGGACTCGATCTGGAATAGAATCTTCTAGTTTCTGTTGTTTATGCATGTCTTGCAATCTGACCACGTTAACTGTTATACTAACAAAAACATTGCAATGAACTGAGAATTGCGTTTTTTTGTAAGATTATTTGTTTTCATATATTTATGTATTCTCTTTAACTATTGTTTCTTTTTTTATAAATAAACATAACATAACATAACATAAACTCACGCCTATATCCCCGAAGGGGTAGGCAGAGGTGCTAGCACCCACATTTCGCCAGTTCATGATTAACCGGGCACTTATAAACCTGCGATAAATACACACATAACTTCGAAAAGCATCGAAAAGTCATTGGTGTGTGCCATGGTAAAACCTGGGATCGAACCCGAGACCTCTTCTCAGCAGTCCATTACCCATACCACTAGGCTACCGCGGCTTTTATAAATATAAATCTGAAAAGATTCTATTCTAGACAGCTGTCATTGTATCCGTTAGTTCGTAGGAATTTTCGGTAGCTGGTTCACACGTCGCCTTCAGAAATATGTACA
Organism: Cybosia mesomella; assembly: GCA_946251805.1. NCBI lineage: Eukaryota > Metazoa > Arthropoda > Insecta > Lepidoptera > Erebidae > Cybosia > Cybosia mesomella. The sequence goes on along the minus strand of OX276403.1, from coordinate 696,945 downwards.
CAGACGCATTTTAGCTTTTTCCCAGAATTACAATTATGTACAAAAAGTAGGTATTTTAAACGAAATTACGTCACTCATCTATCTATCTAAATTATGATAAAATTGTAAATTATTTGTCCTACAAAAATGTTTTTGTTGTCTTGTCTGTTTGTTCGCGATGGACGCGAAAACGACTGAACGGATTTTGATGTGGTTTTCAGGGTTATGTAGCCAAGAGGCAAAAAACAGAACCCTTATAGATTCGTCGTGTCTGTCTGTCTGTCTGTCTATCCTTCCGTATGTCACAGCCACTTTTTTCCGAAAATATAAGAACTATGCTGTTGAAACTTGGTAAGTAGATGTATTCTGTGAACCGCATTAAGATTTTCACACAAAAATAGAAAAAAAAACACTCACATACTTACTTTGGGGGTCCACATATGGGGGTGCGCGAGAGACACTTCCAGAGTGGTAAAATGTGTCCCCCCCCCGCCCCTCCCTGTAACTTCTAAAATAACAATGATAAACCAAAAAAAAAATATGATGTACATTACCATATAAACTTCCACCGTAAATTAGTTTGAACGGGATCTAGTAAGTAGTTTTTTTTACATACATACATACATAACTTCACGCCTGTATCCCCGAAGGGGTAGGCAGAGGTGTATTACACACCCACGATTCGCCAGTTATGTTAAGGTCCCAATGTAATAGGGGGCGAGCCCATTGCCATCTACCGGGCACATCACTAAGCGAGCGATAATCAACTTTTATTAATGCACACGTAACTACGAAAAGTCAGAGGTGTGTGCCCGGGGCAACTGGGGATCGAACTCGAGACCTCGTCTCAGCAGTCCGTCACGTACGCCACTAGGCTATCGCCTTTAATAATAAAAAATAAAAATAAAATAATAAATAAAAAATAAATAATATATCATAAATCGTAAACCGCTATTTACCTTTCATTCAACTCAAATATATTTCTTTTAAAAATATTATTATGTTACTTGCTGCTATGGAGCCCTTCATGGGCGAGTCCGACTCGCTCTTGGCCGGTTTTTTTTCTATTAGAAAGATCTTGGACAGACTTAGAATCTGCCGGATGTTTGATTGCAATTGCTCAAGTAGAACCGCAGATATGACCTACCTCCTCACTGACGGAACCGTGGGCTCATTAATTAACTAAACACTTGTACTATGATAACGCGGAGTTGTAAAGCATCGCGTATTTCCGCAACGTCGTTCAATTTCAACGTACTATTAAACTAAAACAAAAAAGTAACATAAAAGTTTTGTCAACTACGGAAATGAAACTTGTACCGCTGCATGCATTAACCGCGCTCTTCCCCTGTTCCATTATAGCTTGCCGTACGTAGCCTGTAATGGAACCGACCTAACGCTACTTTCAGACATAATAGTTAAACTTTATTATTTTCCCAATGAACCCTATGTATACGAAAATAGTCTCACTGTTCCTGGGTGAGGCAGGTATAGCACGTAGAGACTAGATAAATGAGTTAAATAATTTTGACGCCTATCTGTATAGGCTTAGCGCGTCTTTTCATAATGCCATGTGTTTGACAGCTACGAAAACTTGCACGTAGTTGATAGTTAGTTGATAGAATTTGCGATACCAATTTTTTGAGCTGAGTGAGACGAAGTCGAGCGAAAGCTCCACATACCAGACTTCAGGATTTTCTTTGTCACAGGTCTCCTCCTAAACTACTAATCCAATCAGAACCAAATTTGGCATGATTAAAGAGGTCAATCAGAGGAAGGTTTATGGATATATTTTGAAAAAAATAATGCTACCACAGAGGAATGATCACCGTTAAAAAAAATCCAGATGGAATTACATAATAACCGCTCGAGACACTGTGACCAAACTTTACACGCTCAGAAAGCATGTTGTGAGTTGTGACTTTCAAAAAGAATTTTCAAAATCCGACTTGCCACGGAGGAATGATCACTGTTCAAAATTTTCAAAATCTGGTTCACGATGTCTCACTCAGCTCAACATTGCAAGCAGCGATTCGCCTTGCAGACCTAGTTAGTTATGTACAGTCTAGTAAACATGTATACACATGTCATTTCTTTTTCTGGTAAATGTGCTGAGTCTAAGTAGTAAGTAAGTCTGACCAATATCTTCCTAATAGAAAAACCCGCATCAAAATTCGTTCAGAAGTTTTTGCATCCATCGCGAACAAACAGACAAGAATTCCAAAAAAATATTTTTGTATTCAGAATCGTTCATTTGACATAACCCAAGATTTTTTTTCAAATATCCCAATGTACAGACACAACTAATTTACAATTTTATAATAGTACTAGATGATTGTCGCGCTCCGCCCACGCGAAGGGCGGTTATCGTTATTTGGTTATGTTTTCGGTTCTACTTAACCAATTGCAATAAAACATATGGCAGGTTTTAAATCTGACCAAGACCTCTCTAATAGAAAAATCGCATCAAAATCTGTTCAGCAAGTTTTGCGTCCATCGCGAACAAACAGACAAACATATAAACAGAGAAGTCTCAATTTAATTTGAACCAATATTATTTCTAAATATCTCCAATGCACAGGCACAACTTATTTACAATTTTATAACAGTATAGATAGATATATTCTTATATTCTCATTATCAAGCCTATCTTTTAGAGTACGCTTGTGTATCTGTACAAACTCTTATATATTAAAAAAAAATCAGACCTACCATAATGTAATTCTACAAAATAAAATATTACTTGTCTAAAGCAAACCGAAATTTCATTAAGTTTATTCTCATTACAAGTCCCTTTCTTGATGAACGATGTTTGGTAACCTTGTTTTATAGAACCTCTATTAAAAAAGTTTGTTCAACTCGCTGGTCAACGACTGCTCTACGGTCGGTACCTGCCTAATAATCATGTCGTAAATTGGCATTATAAAGTTTTTATAAAATGTAGCTAGGCTTTAGACACAAAAATCTTTATCGACGTAAACATTTTTATGATTTGTTTGTTTATGAAAAAAACAAATTTTAGCTTTCTGTACTGTTCTCCATATAAACTTAAACTCCTTTGTGGCGTCGCGGTACATCGTTCGACTGCTAAGTTAGAGGTTACGGGCTCAATCCCCGTTCAGTACAACTTTTTTTGTATATATGAACATACATACATACAATATATGTTTGCAAATGAAAATTTGTTTCTGTCTATAATATTTAAGCATTCTAACACCTAAAATACAAGCTATGCTCACTTTAGGTCTCGAATTCCGCAGTCTGCGGCGTTGACGTCCAGAACTACTGACCTCCATGATCGGGGCCTGAGGACGGCCGTCGGCCTACTCGCCGTCTTTACACACGCCTGCCAACTCACCGACACGGGATCAAACCCGACTCCAAAGGCGAAGCCGCGACGGAGGCCGAAGTCCGCCGGGAACACTGGGGTTATCTTTTCGAGGGCGTACCCGGTGTTCCCACTCGTAAAAGTACACAGTATCAAGACCTAAAGTGAGCATTTTGCTCACTTTAGGTCATGATACCGTTGTGTACAATTTCCTGGTGTATTAAAAAGCAAAACGCAAACTCTTCAGGCGCGCAATATTCTTGAAGAGGCATTCGAAGTTTTCACTTCACGTAGTAATATATAGATTTAACAAAATTACGACTTTCTTAGCCAACTCCAACGAAGAACTCTTTCGTACAAGTGGTGTTTGTTTATGCGGGCGGCTATCAGCACAAAGACGGCCCACCGCCGGAGCCTCCCACCGGAGCCCCTCCCCCTCGATCGGAAGCGGCAGTCGATCACAAACACACTCGCTTCCATTTCTGTTTGTTTGTATCGGTGATTTCAGATTTTTCATTTGTTTTTATTGACTGATACAGGGGTGGTAACGTACAGGGGTGGCAGCGGATGATGTGTTGTGTATGTTGTGTTTTCATGCGTGTGTTCATCGAGCGAGGTTTTTATATACTACAGGCGGAAATACGTCTATTCGCACCGATATTTCACTGTTGTTTCAGGTTTACGCAATAGTTGTATGTTTATTGCCGGTTATAGAACACTGTAAGCCTACCATGAAACGTATAGTCAACAATAAGTTGCTATTTATAAAACAGTAGCTGGCCCTCCCCAGCGTCGCTGGTAGCGTATTTCAAACTCCCGTTGCACCCCTTAAACCTATAGGTACATAATATGCCCGTAATTATTTAGTGTTCATATAATTTATGGGAATCTGTGGGATTTGTTGACATGTATGATCACTGCTCCGCTCCCTTGGATAGTCGCGTGATGATATATAGTCTATGACACTACTTGTCTACTACTGTGTCTTTCTATTTGTAAAAGAGGTTTCAACATCGGTTCTGTGGATCCAAAGATTACCCCCTACAAACTCACAGCATCACAAACTTTACCTCTTTTACAATATTACTACAGAAAAAGAACACGTTTTCTTTTTATTTTTTAAAGTTTTGAAAGCCAAGGTGATCATGCTAATATTTAAAAATGGTAAACGAAAACATTCAACTTATCCGTCCCAAAAATCGAACCTCGGACTCACTGTCCAGCGACACGACTTATAGTTTATTTCCAAACTGCTTATGCCACCTGAAGGTCACGCCGCCGCCTTTAGGCTCATACACAAGTTTGTAGAATGTATAATCCAGGCCGAATGATGTCCTGTAGGATTTACTAAATGTGTTTGACAGTCTGTGGAAAGTTCTCGAACGGGAAAACTTGAATAAGAAGTTGATTTCATGGTACCTATAGTCTTTAAAACGACAAGAGATAAAAAGGCGTTTGATTTCAGTGCTTAGGAGCCTTTTATTACAATATTGAAGTGTAGGTATGTGTTTATGAATTATAATTGTTAAATGAACTTCAGATCTTTAAGATTTTTTGCTCATATTACCTATGCCCGTGGTTTCGCCTGCATTTAATAATGACCCACTTGGCGTTAGTCAAACACCTTAACGCTACCCTCGCTGCAACTTTTCAAAGTAAACTTCTAATTAAAGTAATTTTACTATCCTACTCGGCAACTTTTACAATTTCTCGTGGCTCACCAAGTGGTTGAAGTGTTAAAACTGTTATTTTGGTTATATGTGTAATTGTTTTAAGCCAATACAGTTTATCTTGTCTATATAGACTGGCGATAATATCAAATAAACTAAACTTTACTATCAACTTTAGTTTTATTTCCATAGTTACAGTATTATAGATCATTAATGTTCAACTACTTTTTATACTAGTAAATAAACATTTAAGCTGTGTTATATTAACGGCTAGATATGAAACAGAGCTGGCAGCGAGCCAGCGAAAACCCACCAGGGCCTGTAGACAAAGTCATATTCTACTAGTGGAATCGCAACGAAGCGAACCTTCAAAAGACCGAAATGTATGGGAGAGACAACATTTATCGACATGTCACGTGTAACAAATAATGTCACTCCCATACATATTGAACATTTGAAGGTTCGCTTCGAAGCGATTCCACTAGTAGAATGTGACTTTGTCTACAGGCCCAGTTTTCGAAACTGGAAACATCGTGTAGCGTAGGCTATGCGGAATTATTACAGTTTATATTTAACTGTCTAAAAAATTGTTATCGCTTGTAATACTAGATTTCAAAGTACAAAATAGCGATGAAGGGTAACTCCTAACATAAGCAATTTAGCTTAGTTGGAGGGCTTAGTTAATATGCTTTAAAAAAAACTAACTTCCTCTATCTTCCCCTAAAAAATCCGGTCCTCAAAAGATACAGATTTAGTACCAAGCCATTCATTACTTATGCGATATCATCTACCTAGAACCCGAAAATATCAATTTGGGAATCAAATCGGGGACTATCCATCTTATGTAAAGTATCAATATATCAGTGAGTGGATGGGCGTGATTCGGACGTGCCGAGCATGACACAGGTGAGCCACGTCATGCCTGTTGAGTTTGATGACCTATTTCTAGGTAAACTTGTGTTAGGTTTGGTGAGAAGTATAGCACCGAAGTTTTTATTATAGTAAACACATTTGTCTACTTTACTCACGTTTAAGTATCCTTGCTGTAGAACAAATTTTCTTGGGTTATGCTTTTTGGTGTGCAAAAATTTCAAAGCAATTCAACGTTTTGAAATGGATTGTTTCTCTCGTCTTGGAGCGGGTAGCTATCTCAAAACGTGTGAAAGATTTTTCAATTGTTTGTATATACGTAGAAAGAACTGAAAGCTTTGCTATACTTATTCTTGGATTTCAGTGAATTAGAGTAAACGCAGATTAGAGACGACAGTCTCAACACCGACTCCGTGCAACTATTGTAGGTGTTAGATAACTTTGTCTATGAAACGTTTTGTTCGAAGATGTGCACTTTCATAGCTTTTGTGAAGCTATCTGCATCCGAAGCAGGTACCTACCTGCTTCGGATGCAGATACCTTCTCAACACTTGTGTTGAAATAGTGATATTTTTATTGAATTTTTTGAATTTCAATGTCTAGAACCATTGAATGTATACACTCAAACCATACACCCAAACAATGGTTCCAACGATTTTCATTCCTTGTTTTTATTATATTCGTAATTGACGCGACCTATTTTTTATGCAAGGGAATTTTGAAAAATCATCGGGAGAAGTCCGAACCCGGGTGACGCCGGGCACAACCAACTAGTTTGCTATAAACTACATAGCTCTTGTAATTGGTCCTCTCAGCACTATAATGACACAGCTCGTTGGACCGACAAATGCGATTTTCGATTCTCAGTTTCTAGAGAGTAATAAGTAAATGGATTTAAAATGAATATATTATTACTCTATTCTTTACAAAGTGAAACTTGTCTATTTTAGATATAAAGAAATATTGCCTATTATGGGTTCTAGACTTATTATATACTAGCTGTTGCTCGCGGCACCACCCGTTTGCAATTCTGATCCCGTTCCCGGTTACCATGGGAACCTATTCCAGGTATAAAAGTAGCTTATGTGTTATGCCAGACTATAGTCTATCCATGTACGCATATTTCAGCCAGATCCAACCGTTCTTGCGTGTAAGAGTGACAAACATCCATACATCCATACTTACAAACTTTCGCGTGTATAATATTAGTAGAAAGTAATGTTACTTTGTAAATGCTTAACTTCATATTTTACATAGAAACACTCAGAATTATACATAGACCAATGACCAGACACATTCATGCATACAAATATTTGCACCGAGTGGGTACCGAATCTGTGACCTTTGATTTAGTAATTGAACGCTCTACCGCTACACCACGTTATTGTTCGTTTGTTGATTGTTTCTTTGCATAATACATGAAATTAACGTTTTCGAAAATACACAATCCTTACTATCCAAGTTTTAGCGAAGATTGTTTTATGAATTTGGTTTATAGCACCTCATTCGTAGCACATAGCTTTAACCGTAGCACATGGGTTCTTAACCGTAGCACATGGGTATTTCACCATAGCACGTAGAGTATTGTCCGTAGAGGTGGTCCAACAAACCGTAGCATATATGATTGTAGCGTGTAGGGTCTTGGGTGTAGCACACAGTACTACGATTGTAGCCCGTAGGACTGTGACCGTAGCACGTATGATATTAATCGTAGCACGTAGTTACTACAGTATTTTAATATCATATTATTATTATTATTTTATATTTAGGACACGTCAATTTAACTTCACCTCGCCTGATGGTAAGCTGAAGGTAAAGTCTCAGGAAAGAAGGTCACCATTACATACACGTACCATGTTAACAATGGTGGCACTCAGCTTGACGGCCTCATCAGAAGAGGATTGTCGTCGCAGCACCGCGTGACACCCACGGGTCCCACTAGTGCTGCGACCACAATCCCCCTGCACGGCTATGCACTTGCTGACCCATGAACGCAATCAAACCGAAATTGGATTACTATGGAGGGTTTTTATTGTCATATTTTTTTTATTTTAGTTTATGCTTAGTCCAAGTTGACTTCACTCCGGTTTGATGGTAAGCTTCAATGAAGTCCTAAAATATTTAAAGACCTATCACTGATTAGCTCTTTAAATATATTTTTTTTTAGCATGGCCAATATATTGAACCCGTACTTCAGTCTACAGATTCCCCTAATCTTTAAACATAAAAACTTTTAGCACATGTCAACATTTCTTTTAGTTTTTTTTTTAAGTTGTTACTAGTAACCGAAATGCCCTTTAACCTGTCTAGCTTTGCTAAATTGGTTGTGTTAGGAGTAGGTTCACGTCGGTAGTGTAATATCCAGGATACGAACCCGAAACCTCGATCGTAAGACTGACTCCTTAAACTCTAAGCTATTTTAGTATTCATTCGTATTCTTACAATTCTATTACAAAATATAATATTCATAGCAATAAAATTATTTAGAAACCTCGTTTGTACCTCAACGTCGTCTCATGAATATGATGATTCAAAAACTTATGCCACCTCCACAAAAACTTGGTCACATGATGAATTCATTCGCACCTCACGTCGACAGCCTCTCTCTTGACACGCCACTTGTCATCTCAAGTTTTAAATCAAATATTAAATAACAATAGAGGTGTCTCGTGCCACGATATAAATAACTACAAAAGGACAACTTCGAACAATGAGCGAAAACGTTTACACTTATCTATTTATGATGTTGTTAACCACAGAACAGAAAAATTGTAGAAATCTAAAGTGTTTTATAATTTACATGACGTACCGTAAAATGGGGTGAATAGTGATCGCGGGGTGAATAGATGAAAATGGTCATTTCTTTTTTAATAATTTCTTCTTTTTTATTCTCTCTCTCTTGTTTCTAATCTATCAATACTCTTGGCTCTTAATCCTTTCATAAAACAATAAATATACTATGAATAATATTAACTTTCTACATGATATTGTCGGAAGTTTACACGAATGTTACACATTGAAATAAAACTATTTTTGACGAATTCTATCGCGATTTAAATGATGTTATTTTATATTTTACATTGACTTCCCATGGTGGGTCTCCCCGTGGCCATGGCTGCTGAAAAGCAACCGAAACGTCGGGATCAATATAAAATAACATCATATAAACCGCGATAGAATCCGTTAAAAATAGTTTTATTTCAATATTAACTTTGTTATTTAAGGATTAAAATACTATTTAAACCTCCACTATTGTTTCATGTATTCATATGTAAAAAAGGTTTATAAATATTTTAGTGTTAACCTACTTTGTTGTTGACTGTACCGTAGATTCTGTTCTATGAACGAGCTAGATTAGGAATGAATTTTGGAAAAATTTTACTTTTCCTAACCTGATCCACTTTTACACCCCGTTTTACTCGGTAATAACGTAACCTCTAATTATGGTTTTTTATGCCGATTTTGCCAGCATTGTAAACATTTAACACAATTTTAACAATGGTTGTGAATAAGTGATATGGTTATAATAACGAAATGCTTGACTCTTGATATAATATGACGGCCTCTGTCGTGTAGCGGTAGTGCTTTCGACTGCTACGACAGGGGCCGCGGGTTCGAATCCCGGTCAGTACAAATATTTGTATGCATGAATATGGCAATTTGCATTGGTCTGGACGTTTCTATGTATAATAATCATGTATTTATAAAAAAAGTATAAGTATGTTTATCCGCATTCTAGAACCCAAAACACAAGCTAGTTAGAAAGCGCTGTGTAGAATGTCATAGAATATTTATTTATTAGTTTGACAATCACACAAATATTCAACACGGAATCAGATTCATACCATACAAAGTGCGCAATCGCAAGTTCAATCTGAACTTGGCTGCTTTTCTCAATTGTGTTGACTTTGACCAGGTTACTTCGAGGCCACCGTCTTACTTCCCACAAATTAATTAAAACTTTTCGTGCAACGCTGTTGTTGGGCCCTGACACCGCGCACCAGCCATCGTGGAGGCGTGGCCAGCGGTCTGAATGGTTTTCCTTATTCATTATTTTGTATTAGGATATTCTTGTTGAGCTGTTATTAAGAGTGCTTTGTCAACACGTTGGGGTAGCCCAGTTACTTTGCTGTGTGTACTTTGTTCGAAATATTAACCATGCAATCTTTTGTTTCATCATTAATATTATGAAACTTAAATAAAAATGCCTGGCACCCCGGGTAAGCCCTCGAATGGATAACCCCAGGGTTACCGGCGGACTTTGGCCGCCACCGCGGCCTCGCCTATGGTGTCGGGTTGGTTTTATATAAACCAATGATATCTGTACAAATAAATAAAATTGAAGTGTCTGTTTGTAATATTAAACTAACAGATTTTTAATGATTGCACATGAATGTATACACGATACTTATAACAAAAATACAATTTTTATTATTTTTGTCTGTCTGTCTGTTTGAAAAAGGTAATCTCTGGAACGACTGGACCGATTTTGACGGTATTTTCACTGACAGATAGGTAATGTTACAAGGCGTTACATAGGCTACTTTAATTACAGAAAAATAATTAGGGTTCCGCGCAAAAGAACTAAAACCCTAAAAATCTAAATCCACGCGAACGAAGTCGCGGGCACAGCTAGTCATAAATAAAAACCAATCTGTTTGTTGGCAACCTCTGTGGCGTAGCGGTAGTGTCCGAATGCTGTGTCAGAGGTAACGGGTTCGAGTCCATCTCAGTGCAAATATTTTTACCTATGTCTATTTCATCTCAGAACACGGGGTCTGCTTATTCCTTCTTCTCCTTTTTATTTGGCTTCAGCTTTCGAGGGAGCGACTCCTCCTCCTGGGAGGGACCATCCAACGCAAAGAGAAAAACCTGCGTCAGAGCCTCGTCCGTCAATCAGCTGGTGCACCAGCTTGCAGATGAGGTTGACTAGGCCCCAAAGGTCTAGGGTGACACTTGGGGAGGACACCGTGTGGTTTTAGTCGGTGCGATTCCGATCGTCGCCACCGATGGGGTGAAGCCCGTGGGGGTTTCCACACGCTAAAAAAAGAGCATACAAAAGTCTAGGGCGGGGCAAGACGGGGACACCGTGGTTCCCAAACCCGAGCGGGGCAAGACGGGGACACCGTGGTTCCCAAACCCGAGGGGGCCATCTCGAAACCGGAGATGGCCCAGGGTCAGTCGGGGTGCGAGGGATATGCTCTATGGGCAACCTTACACCCGAGACGGCGTGCGGTTTTAGTCGGTTGAAGCCCGACATAGCCGCCCCCGCTGGCACGCGGGGGGGTATCCGAAGGGATTTCCGCACGATAAAAAAAAAAATAAAGGGTAGGCATACAACCATGTTTTAAAATTACTAAATTAATGTAATGTTTTTTTTTTTCAACGTGCGGAAATCCCTTCGGATACCCCCCCGCCGGCCAGTGGGGGCGGTTATGTCGTGCAAATGAAATATTCCGTCGGTTATAGATCTGTCAAAGGAACTTCCTACTCGGGGCAAAAAACTTTAATATAGACGACGAACTAAAGAAATAACAAAGACTTATTTTATACCTTTTGTTTAAGATTACGGACGTACCCAGATGAATCTAGATTTGTCAGGGACGAGCCGGTTTTATCCGGTGTAAGCCAGTCGTATGCGGCGCCCGACGGTATTTCTATTAAAACTGTTTGAGTTCGTTCCATCCCTGACATTTTCTTTTTCTTTTAGAGTAGTTTGTGTGAGTAATGAAACTTTATTTATAAGTCATAATAGAGTTCATATTATGATTTTAAAAAAGCGGCGATAGACCCGTGGCGTACGTAACTGACTGCTGAGACGAGGTCTCGAGTTCGATCCACAGTTGCCCCGGGCACACACCTCGAATTTCAGTAGTTATGTGGACATTAATAAATAATAATTATCGCTCGCTTAATAAATAATGTGCCCGGTAGATGGCAATAGGCTCACCCCCTATTACATTGGGACTTTAACATAACTGGCGAATCGTGGGTGTGTAATACACCTCTGCCTACCCCTTCGGGGATACAGGCAGTAATGAAGTTATGTTAAGTGTGTTATTATGATTTATTTAACTTTAGGTTGGTGTAACGACCCGACATAACCACCCCCGCTGGCCGGCGGGGGGGTATCCGAAGGGATTTCCGTACGGTACGGTACGTAAGGTAGGTGTAACGAATAAATCAGTATCAGTTGTCAAGATTGATGACAACACACGAGTAACATCTTTGATGTCACAAGCGTTACGATATCCTCATACTATCAGGTGAGTGACGTGTTTGTCTGTTTAAAAAAAGGCTATATAAAGTCTACGCGGTTTATCTGTCGTAACTTGTACATCATAAAGTTTGAGAGTTATCTGTCTCGTTATAGTCCTTAATTTAATAAGTATGACGCGAGTGTCATGCCGTCATGCTCGAACTCACCAGGACATGAATATTTCAACGGAATGAATAATTCAAGCGCCCTGGATACCCTCGGACGTCGTTCTTGGGACGTCACTTTTTGTTCAGTTATTTCAGCTTGTTTTATCAATCGGTCGTTCTACAGGCTTTTGGTTTATCCAATTAAAATGTTAATAAGAAACGATACTGTATTTTTAGAAGGAATTTTAATTAAAATGGATGAGTTTCTTTGCCAAGTAAAAGGTATCAATTGGGTATTTATTAAGAGATAGATACCGATTCTTTTTATTACGATTTTATTAAACGTGTACAGTCAGCCTAATATGTGTGGTTCAAACATAGGTCTGTAGATGTTATGACTTTTGATAATAGAGTTCAGTTAAACTTGATCGCGAACAAGATAGCGAGTGAAATTCAATCTATCCACGTATGTATTTTCACGCCACACGGCAGAATACACTGTACTCAAACTAATTATATAAAATCTAAGCATGTAACCACATTCTGATGTAGTAACGTTTGATTGGATGTAAATTCATTTGTTATACGAATTGGTTATTCTGACTACCGATTTGTAGATACCCCGACCCTAAACTACGGCTGCCAAATTGCTTTTAAATTATTTAGAATTTAGTAGGACTTTAAGTTTATTAAAGGCCTTGCCTTCTTTTTAGTTTCTTTTTTCTATTCTAATCCTTTCTCGCACTTGTCACCCTGCCACAGATGGTAACCTGCTAGGCATGCCTTAGTTTTGGAGGATTTCATAGGCACGATAACAGCTTACTTAAAGATGGGACGTGTACTTTTTGAAACCTAATATTCTGGTGAATTGAAAACCTCCTATTTTGAAGTTGGTAAAGTGTTTTTAGGCCTAATAACAAAATTATTCGCATCTACACCGAGCTTGCTAAAAACATTTGCAAGATTCTAAAATAAACGCATAATAAATGGCAAATCCTTTAAGAGTTTCATTCAGTTATATTATGAAGTAGTGTTACTAAAAGTTTACAAACTGTGTTTTCTTCGAGCGTACTAAATCCTAGGACTAGGACTTGAATGCCATTCACTTAGAAAGTGGCAACATTCACTCATAACGTTGCAACATTTCATTCATAACGTCGGAACATTGCCCGCGCTAGAGCCTCGCTGTCAGCGGGCGGCGGGAGAGATTTAGTGCCTTTTGAGGCATAGCTCACGTAATAGATTAACCGTTTAACTTTAGCAATAGAGATTTATGAACATATACTTTCTTAAAGTTATTCAATAATCTATACAAATAAATAAAATTGACTGTGTTATGGTAAAATGACCGGTTTTCAATAGTATGTACGTACCTTCAGAGTGTATGTACGTACCTCGAAACAAATATGAATTTTCGGGCAATAATTTTTGAGCTGCACAATATGTTCCGAGTATAGACACACTTTGAGAAATTGAGCAGTAGTGAGAAAAGGGGAGGAAATATGCACAAAGTAAAAAGTTTAGGCGTCAAGAATTCCTCCCCATCGATGTCGACTGGTAACGTACTCAAAAGGCTGGCGGCATTGCCACGTTGGATGGCAATGCCAATTCTTTGCGCTAAAAAGTCAACCTTTTGGTCATGCGAAGCGTCGAACAGCAGCTTTGTGATTTCTTTAGAAAGCCACGTTGCATTTAGACCCCACGAACCTAGTGTTTCCACCCGTATGGCTCAAAAATATAATTGCTAACTAAATTATTATATTTGCACCGTTCGAGCAGCTCAAGCGCAGCCCATCGTACTTGGAAGATGAGAAGTTCCCGTACCAAAGGCCTACCCATCTACCAAAGACACAACGGAATTTATTTGTTTATATAAGATCTTCAAGACCTTCAAGCTGCTTATTTACCTTTTACAGAAGAGACTATAGATCTATTTTTGTTTTATGCTTTACAAAATGTTCCATTCCTGTTCCATTCATTTTACTACAAGTTGAAATTTATATTGATGTTCGACTAGCGTTCTGGCATTTTAATTTTGTAAACTATGTGATTAATTAGTAAAACAAATCCAAACTTCTGTAACCCACCCACCATTAAGGCGCGGTTAAACTTGAAATCAACAAAAAGTTCTATTTGTCAAACATGAGCATGACACGACTATACATCATAATTATCCAACTTCAATGGTTCCAGTGTAAAGACAATTAGATAACTTAAAATATATTGCCGTAATAGTTTCCATTAAATTTTTAAAAAAATGTATATTTTTGGCATCCATGCTCTCTGTACTTTTAGTGATAAGTACTTTTTTTTTTTTCAACAATTATGCAGATATAGAATACAATTGTATTTAAAGGTAGTGGTGTCATATAATGAGTTTAAATTGTATATGATATTGTCGGAAGCTTACGCGAATGTCACACATTGAAATAAAACTATTTTTAACGGATTCTATCGCGATTTATTTGATGTTATTTTATATTTTACATTGATCCCGACGTTTCGGTTGCTTTTCAGCAGCCATGGTCACGGGGAGACGATAACAAGAATACCGGAAACAATAACGCAAAATAACATCAAATAAATCGCGATAGAATCCGTTAAAAATAGTTTTAAATTGTATAGTTTGTAAAAACTAACGAAAACCTACAATAAACCTTCATCTGTCATTCCGAAACAACAGAAGTTATGCAATTTTAATCTCTATGTCACGGACTATTGAATTGAAGTTCGACCGCGCTTCGAACCCTTTAGATGTATGACCTACCTACGCTATCCATATGATGGACTACGCAAGTTATTGCCGATACCTGTCTTAGTGCGTTTCAATGCGTGTTTGTGCTATGCCCTTGAGTCGCACTAAAACAAATATTGTCGATATCGCTGTTTCTGCACATACGAAGAATATCGCTACCATTTCGTTTGTCATTAAAATTACGTTTGCGTGAAGCTAGAATTACATTTATCATATTGGGCTTTTTATGTTGGAAAAAATTATATTGAGTTGTTGCATCATTCAACCCTAAATTGCCTAAATAGTTTATAGTATTTTTTTTTCATTAAAATCATGTTTAGGACGCTAAAATCAATAGTTAAGATATGGTTTTCTTATAATATGTCGAAATTATTTCGTGAAAAGGGTTTTAATTAAGTTTTAGAATGATTTGCTGAGCAACCGGCGATTTATTCAGAATATTAACAATAAGTAATAAACGTTTTTGTTTCATTTTGTTGATGATATTATACGCTGAATATTGAAATTAAAATAGTTCTTTAAATGTTTATCGATATGTAGATTACCAAGTATCTTATAGTTAAATATTGAACTATTCCATTACTCATTTCGATCAATATTATTTCTCCCTCAAAAATTATTCGTGTGAAAAAGATAATTACGTATATTGTTTGGAATATTATGACAAAAATTGTAACCTACTATATATGTATCTTGATTAATTGTAATTCTAGCTGACCGGTTTTTTTAACTTCATTACTTTTTTATTTATCCTGATTTTTGTGTGCGAAGAAGGAAGATATTGGGACTCCGCAGGAGCCTTGCGTGTGCTCTTATAGGTAGTGTGGCTGTTTATCTATCATAAGACACACGCGGCTCTTGCTGGTCCCGTTATTCGTCGCGGTGGATAAGAAGAGAAGATCGAAGCCTCAACGTGTGAAGAATTCTGTTACTGTAAGGCGCTTTTCCAACCAAACGTCCTTGATTTTATATTTCTTTTTTACCGCAAGACCAGGAAATACTTATAGATTTGTAAATAACTTTAATTTAAAATCAGTTTTCAGCTATTAAAATGCCTTCTGCAATTGTGGTCGGGGACGCACCTCGATCAAATTATTTTTTGCAAACTTTTTGTGATATTGTATCTGTGCACTTATGGAAATTGTTTTGAGACCACTGTTAGTTTAGGAATATTTCTTTTAACCAATTTCCAAAATAGGCAGAGATAGTAAAATCATCGCAGTATGTTTTTTTAAAAATAGCTGTGTTATTCGATGATAGTGGGGATCCACGAATGTAACTATTTTATGGACGAAAAAAATATATCTTTATAATGTATTTTATTTTTCCGGTTCTTTATTGTACACATATACACATTTTGTGACACGTATCAGAGTACATAATAAGATAGAAAAGCGAAATAAACTCACTATTGTTATGTACCAAAACCATTATTAACATTTATTACAGTTAGTTTTACGTTTGTTAAATAATTTGTATTATTATTTAGAATTGAATTATATTTTGCATGCACCGCCTGTTACATACACACACTCACGCTTCTATTTCATTTGGGTAAGCAGATATCAAATTTTCTACTTGTTACGATTCTAGCATACATCATTCCCTACTCCTACTTTCGAGCGTATTTTCATACATGATTGCTGGTTGTCTGTACTCATGACCTGATCCTTCAATCAATGATGTCAATTTAAACGAGATACGCAACAATTAATAGTCACAAAGTATTCTGTTACATTTATAAACGTAAAATCATATTTACAGCCATTAACTCCTTTAAAGCCTGTGGAGAAAGTCGTCGTTAGCGTAATGTCTAGTATTCAAACCCGGGACCTCTCGATCGTAAGATTCGTAAGGCCGTTGGTTCTATGAGTACAGTCTGTAAGTAACAAAACTAGTTTCATACTAACCATACATTATGTTAAAGAATCTGGCAATAAAACTTTCAGAAAAATCACCAGTAATTGCTATTACTGTTAACTGAGAACTAAGAACACTGATGATTGTTTTTAGGGTTCCGTAGCCAAATGGCATAAAACGGAACCCTTATAGATTCGTAATATCTGTCTGTCTATCCGTCCGTATGTCACAGCCACTTATTTCCGAAACTGTAAGAACTATGCTGTGTTGTAGGTAGATGTATTCTGTGAACCGCATTGAGATTTTTATACAAAAATAGAAAAAAAAACAATAAATTTTGGGGGTTCCCCATACTTAGAACTGAAACTCAAAATTTTTTTTTTATCAAACCCAATAACCCCGTATCTATGGATACGTCCTCAAAAATGATATTGAGATTTCTTATATAATTTTTTCTATACTGAATAGTTTGCTCAAGAGACACTTCAAAAGTGGTAAAATGTGTGCCCCCTCCCCCCCTGTAACTTCTAAACTAAGAGAATGATAAAATTTAAAAAAAAAAAAATGATGTCATTACCATGTAAACTTCCACCGAAAATTGGTTTGAACGAGATCTAGTAAGTAGTTTTTTTTAATACGTCATAAATCGTAAACCGTAATTTACCTTTCATTCAATCAACTCAAATAATTAGAAACATTATTATGTTACTTGCTGCTACGGAACCCTTCATGGGCAAGTCCGACTCGCACTTGACCGGTTTTTTGTTCGATGAACAAGTTGCAGCAAATAGATGAGACGGTAACTCATCACGTTCTAATGAATGAGTGTTGGAAAATGAATTGTATTACTGTTTATTTATGTATCTAGTATCTCCTTCCCACTACACCATAGTGTGGCCATATATAATATACCATATATACTTACCCATTCTGTAAACAGAATACAAACTTTTGCCGCGCAGCGATGGGCGACCCTTACCAGTTGTCAGCTGACACTTCCTTATAAATCTGTTTCGTCAATTCTGTCGTCCGTCATCTCTTCGGGACAGAACCTTATCTTAGTCACTAAATATTCTACTATGACAAATCTAACATGTGTCAAACCATGACATGAAGGAGCGAGGTCTCCTGATACATGCAAACTATATGCTTAAAAGGAGGTTTAATTCACTAACAATTTAAAACATGTTTTGTACTTATACGCTTTAAAAAAGGTTGTTTATAAACTATTATTATTATTAAAAATGACGCAGTGTTGCCTTTTCATAACAACTTATACAAAAATAGAGAAATAAAAATTGTATGTTTCATGCTTCGTAACAGTTTTAACTGAATAGGTTATTGAAATAACGTTCGCTAAGAGGATTACAGAACGTGAATGTTCAAAGGGAAATTCAAATTACCCTTTTATTTAATATGCAAACGCTATATTTGAGCGAATGACGTTGTCGATATTTGCCCAAATGTAATAAATTATATAAATATTGAAGTATGATTATGATTCATTTATAGGAAGAAAAATGTAAGTTTACCAAAGTCATTTGCTTTGAAAGAGAATGCAATGACGAGAATTTAAAAACAGCTTTTGATTAAGCATTACGAAAAAGAGTGCGATTCGTTTAAGATTAACTTCCTTCGGATTTTTAGAGTATTCTTTCTGTGGTATAAGTAATTTTGTAGTAGGTATACGCATATGTTTATAGTGTGTATAGTTTATGAATTATTTTGAATGTTCCTACTATTGTAAACATAAACGATTAGGTACTTACTGTACCTGGGGTGCTTGGTTGGGGACCTCCACGCGGTGCACCCTGGGCAACGGGGACGGCAGCGTCTCTCTCCTAGGGTGGGAGAGACGCTGCCGCCTACGGCCAACTCCGACCGAGGCGAGGACGGCCCTGTTGAGGGCTGTTCGGAAGCTTTCCACGTGTCCCTCTGATTAGCAGAGGGCACAGTGGAGAGCAAGTAAGGGGGCCATCTCGAAACCGGAGATGGCCCAGGGTCAGTCGGGGTGCGAGGGATATGCTCTATGGGTAACCTTACACCCCGGCGTCTTAAGACCCGAGACGGCGTGCGGTTTTAGTCGGTGCAAGCCCGACATAACCGCCCCCGCTGGAGACCCCCCGCTCTCCAGCGGGGGCGGTATCCGAAGGGATTTCCGCATGAAAAAAAAAAAAAAAAAAAGGTACTTACTGTACCTGGGGTGTGTGTTGGGTAACCTCCTCGAGTGTCGCTCCGATTCCGATCCCGCTGCAGTCCGGGGGGAACGGAATCGGAGCGGCCGGTATACCCTGGGCGGCGGTTAATGGCTTCCCCTTCACCCCTTCATAGGGTTGGCATTGATCGTCGGCCAATACCCAACGTGGCGGGAACACATCGCTCTCCGTACTCCTCTGCTTTCAGAGGAGACAGGATGAGCGATGCTGTTAGTGGTGAGATGGCCCAGGGTCAGCCGGGGTGCGAGGGATATGCTCTATGGGTAACCTTACACCCCGGCGTCTGAAGACCCGAGACGGCGTGCGGTTTTAGTCGGTGCAAGCCCGACATAACCGCCCCCGCTGGCCGGCGGGGGGTATCCGAAGGGATTTCCGCACGATAAAAAAAAAAAAAAAAAAAAGGTACTTACTGTACCTTATCATTCTCCAAGGCAATATAGATCATTGGACATTATCTTACATTGTACTAAAACATTTGTGAGACAAATACGAGAGCATTGTGTGGTTCCTTTAACAGGACAAAGGCTGAAAGGTCCACAGAGGCTTACTAATGTTGTAGTGAAGTCGTATAGAGCTTCCTTTAATTAGACGTCCATTGGTAAGCTTCAAAGGTATATCGGCTTTGAAGATAGGCCTTTGTGACTTACTGCATATGTAGGTATCTGTTGTTCGTCCATTGGTCGCAATTGGACCATAATTGTTATTAAACACTTGAGGAAAACTTTAGGCGGAGAAGAATTATGTGTTGTTTATTTAGAATAGAATAGAAATAAAGTATATTGGACACCAATCAGAGTATGCATAGTTACTTGGAATACACAGTCAACATATGTACAAATGGCGGCCTTATCGCTAAGCTAAACAAAATGTCTTACATGCAACCTTTGCATTGATACGAATTGGAACATTTATGGAGAGTTTTATTGTAGTGGTTTATAGAAAGGAAGAAATAAAATAAAATAAAAGATAAAATAAAAATAAAATATATTGTTTCATTTTTTTTTGGGTTTTTTTATTTGTAGTTTTTTATTTATTATCTGTTATTATATTTTTATAACACCGTGTAAAACTAAAGCACGTCAATAGTTATTAAATGAAACTAAAAGAAAATAGGTTGAAGAACAGAGGGAAAATCCTGGCATTTGACACACATCTAAGAGCCAGTTTCACTAATGATTTGGTTTTAAGGCTTTCATGGGAGCGACTGCTGTCTGAACTCCCAATAACGAGAGGAAAGCGCCAGAGCCTCGTATTAGTTTACAGGTGAGGTTTGCTTGGACTCGAAGGTCTATGTGCAGCCCCAGAACACCAAAATACCCAACAACAAATAAACATATTCATCAGCAGTGACCACGGGTCGAACGCCGCACGTATGGATTGCAATCCCGCAAAACGGGATCACGCATTCCCACGGGATCCCGCTGCTTTTATTAAAATGCTGGCCAATTTGCGCTAAAACTCTCGCATAAATCGCAAGTAGCACGAAATGACGTTTTTTGAGTCCGATGTTTGATCTTAGCTAGGTTTCATTTTTAGAAAACTTCAAAAAAAACTGTCTCCCAGATATTTAGTCATTACGAGTATAAGAATAAGACTGAATTGAAAAGCGATATTTTGAAAAGAAATAATTTATGTTGCTTATTGTAAGAAATGTTTAATAAAAATTAATTTTACACAAAAATCTGTAGTTTCAATTTGATTTTATAATATAAATTCAAAGATGCGGGATCCTACGTGGTGCCGCGCGGGATTGAGTAATCCCGCATTCAATCCCGCGGGATTGCAATCCCTAGCCACACGTCATTAATATACATATATCAAACCGCATTATAATATCAGATATCCGAAACTATAACACCAATTATATGATTGGCGAATATGAAGCCCGCGTTATAATATTATCATGATCATGAATAATCGGCATTGGCGCAGTCAGCGGTGTCCGACTGCCCGCAAATTACGAGCGAAATTCGATGCCTGCTATCCGGTGAGGGCTTCGCATCAAATTAACTGTGGAACCTGATTTCATTGTGGTCTGTTTAATAAGTAATGCTGAGGACACAGTCTATCTCATTTGTGGTCGACACTCATCAAACTTTTCACAACATAACATAACTTCACGCCTATATCCCCGAAGGGGTAGGCAGATGTGTATTACACACCTACGATTCGCCAGTTATGTTGAGGTCTCAATGTAATAGGGGGCAAGCCTATTGCCATCTAACGGGCACATTATTAAGCGAGCGATAATTATCATTAATAATGCACACATAACTACGAAAAGTCAGAGGTGTGTGCCCGGGCAACTGGGGATCGAACTCGAGACCTCGTCTCAGCAGTCCGTTACGTATGCCACTGGGCTATCGCCGCTTTTCATCAAACATTTCATTTATTACCAATATGAGGGTATTTTTGCGATTTGACTTAGGAATGAGGAAAAATGTGTCAGCTGTTTATTTACCTAGGCAAGTAATTCCGGGTTAAGTCGACTAATACCATAGTGTTTGTATTTGGTTACAGTTAATACATTAATCGCTATTTGAGGAATTCCTCACGAATTACATCATGAGTACTTGGTTATGGTAAATGATCAATCTGAACATTCTGAACCTATGTCTGTCTTAAGCAAATGAATAAAACAATTTTCCAAATCGATTCACAAAAAATGGTAGCAAACATTAAAAATGGAGTGTATACCTCCTACTCTTTGGAAATCGGTGAAAAAAGTGAAACTAAATATTAAAGATAAACAATCAAAAAACAGATACACAAGCTCCACAAGCAAGCTACTAGAACTGCCGCTAAAAGGATTCCTGGAATCAATTAGATATTGTTTATAGTGTAAACTGATAGCAGCTGATACCAGCAGTAAAATTTCTACGAAATAACCTCTCTGACACCCCTCATTTTTGCCGTGATTCTACGAAAAACATTTTCTTTCCTTTCATGTATAAATAATTTCAGTAACTGGATTTTGAATTATGGCAACATTACTTTGGTTTGAAACTTATTTTAGGAAGAAAATATACTGGGTGCTTCAAAAAAATGTATACACACTTTGAACTTCCATAGAAAATTTATTTACCGTTCTACAAAGTTAAATTTCAGGAAAATAGAAAGCGAGACGTACGAGCTTACCTGGATCAAAATTTGTCGGGCCAGTGGATAGGACGCAGGGGGCCAATCGAGTTTCCAGCACGCTCTCCAGACCTTACACCACTGGATTTCTTCTTGTGGGGCACAGTAAAAGATGAGGTGTACAAACGTAAACCACGTAACCTAGACATTCTTTGGAATGAGATTCAAGCAGTGTGTAGAGAAATCTCATTGGACGTTTTGATACGATGTACAGAATCTGTGGTGACTCGTACTCAGAATTGTATTGATGCTGCAGGTCACCAATTTGAACAGTATTAACATTTGTTATTTATGTTTCATTTACATTGGACTTTCAGCTTTCTATTTTCCTGAAATTTAACTTTGTAGAACGGTAAATAAATTTTCTATGGAAGTTCAAAGTGTGTATACATTTTTTTGAAGCACCCAGTATATTATGTATTATTAGTACCTGGGGCACTGGGTCACGGAATCGCTGAAGGATGACATGGACATGGAACGGGAGCGCAGGGCCCTGTGCATTCGAGCTAATATGCTTTCCCGCAGGTTTGCACGCTGTTCTAAAAAAGCTAAAATCACGCTTTTCAAAGCATATTGTCACTCTTTGTATACGTGCGGCCTGTGGATGAATTACACTCAAGGAGCATACAGGACCCTGCGTATAATAATAATAATAATAATATATCTCTTTATTGTATGTACACAAGAACAAGATTACAGAAACATAAAGTTGGTATACATAGTTATGCGGCATATACAATTGGCGGCCTTATCACACAGGGCAATCTCTTACAGGCAACCATTGGATGGAGAGAATCAGTGAATAGAACTAGGGCAGTTTGCGGTGTACATATCAAATTAATTTACATTTTCCATTTATACTCTGATACATTATCTACATAAAATAAATACATATTATGCTTACTACACATATAATTTAATACATATTATACTTACTACACATATAATTTACAATGATACAATACCTACTATTAGGTACATAATATATACATAACATAATAGAAACACAGCACAGACATGAATAAAGGAGACAGGAAGACTACGAGATATAAATAATGACTATTCCCGTAAATAATAGGCGGTCACTAATTTTTTGAAGACGGGCAGAGATTGCGCGCTTCTTATCGTTACGGGTAAGGCATTCCACAACCGGACAGCTTGGACAGTAAAAGACTTATCCATGAATCTCGCGGAATGCCCAGGCATTTTCAGTCTCAGATTCTCTGACGATCTCAGGACCCTAGGATGAGAGTCATGAAGGTATTGAAAGCGTTCTTTTAAGTATACTGGAGTTAGAGAATTAAATAAAATATTATATAATAGATAAAGAATGTGAGCATTCCGGCGAAGGCGTATAGGTAACCACTTGAGTTTTGCGCGAAATTCGGATATGTGATCATATTTGCGTAGTCCAAATATAAATCGTATGCAAAGATTTTGGAGTCTCTCAAGTTTATTAAGTTGGTCTTCAGTGAGATCTGGATAACTGGCATCGGCATAATCAAGGATGGGAAAGAAAAGAGATTGTGCAAGCGCAGTTTTCGTGGCAATGGGTAGAAAATTTTGAAGCCTACGCAAGGACCCCACTGTGGCAAACATTCTGCGGCTAATCTCTTGGAGCTGAGGGCCCCAAGTCAAACTTCTGTCAATATGTATCCCCAGATTTTTTACTTTTTCACTGTATGGTATGTTTGTCCCATCACAGGAGACTTGAGGAAGTAGTGACCAGTCAATTCTAGAAATAGCATATGCGCTACCAATAATAATGATCTGGGTCTTACATGGGTTGACTTTCAGACCATACGATTTACTCCAGTTGCATATTTGGACCATGTCCCTATTAATGATGCTGATGGCATCCGTCAGTTTATCTGGAGTAGCTCTCGAGTATATCTGAAGATCATCTGCGTATAGGTGGTAGGAAGAAGTGAGATGATCAGAGATGGAGTTTATGAAAATAGCGAAGATTAGAGGAGATAAAACGCCACCCTGAGGTACGCCAGCAGACGTTAGGCACCAAGAAGAAACGGTGTCTTCTATACGGATACGTTGCCGGCGACCATACAGGTAAGTCTGAAACCAGTCAATCACTGCTGGAGATATGTTAAGAGAGCACAATATCTTGAGTAATACGTCGAAGTCAACGTTATTGAAGGCGTTGGTAAAGTCTAACAACGCTAGCACTGTTAGCTCGCGGTTCTCCAAACCAGATCTAATATCCTCCGCAATATGAACAAGAGTAGTCGTGGTACTATGTCCTTGACGAAATCCAGATTGAAGAGGGTTTAAAAGAGAATTTTTAGAGAGAAAACTAATTAACTGAGAATGGATCAAGCGCTCAAGGACTTTGGAAAGGAAGGAAAGTATAGAAATAGGCCGATATTCGGAGAAGGATGAAGGATTACTCTTCTTAGGCACAGGAATTATTTGAGCATCTTTCCATGCTGCTGGAAACGTGCTACTAGCTGCCGAGTAGTTGAAGATATGGCAGATAATAGGGAGGATTTCGTCAATGATAGGAACGATCATATTGCGACTGATACAGTCGATTCCCACCGCATTCGAAGTGATCGACATTATGCTCTTCTTAACATCACAGCCAGTGAATTGAGTGAAAACAAACGGAGAACAGTCGGGAGTGGCAATTGATGAAAGATGGTTAAGAGTACTAAGTTTAGTTGCCGCGTCAAAAGTTGACGGAGCAGAGAAGTGTAGGTTA
Organism: Cybosia mesomella; assembly: GCA_946251805.1. Lineage (NCBI taxonomy): Eukaryota > Metazoa > Arthropoda > Insecta > Lepidoptera > Erebidae > Cybosia > Cybosia mesomella. The sequence continues at coordinate 672,044 of OX276403.1, read as the reverse complement.
AGGGAATTTAAATCAATAGTATTAGAAATCGCACTTTGCCGAGATTTACCGACTCCCAGTGACCTTAGAAACTTCCAGACGTGAGCTGGATCACCGTTTTCAACTGAATTATGGATATGTTGGCGTTGAGCATTCCTACACACCTTCCTACAGTGATTTCGAATTACTACGTATTTCTCTCGATTCAATTCCGTGGGACGACTTTGGTACTTTGACTTGGCTGCAGCTTTTTTTGATATGAGCACTTTTATTTCATCAGTTAGCCAAGGTGATGGTGGATGTTTCACTTTGATGTTACGTATAGGTGCATGCAGATCGTACAATTTAGTCAAATTAGTTGTAAACATTTCAACTTTTTCGTTTATACAACTTGAATTTATAAGTGAACCCCAATCAATGGCACTGGCGTCCCTGCGTAGGGAGCCGAGATCCATATCACGAAAATTGCGTTACCAATGCGTACCCAATATAATAATGCCCAATATAATAATGCCTTCAGGGTGCTTTTGGGGTTGCGACGCCACTGTAGTGCCTCAGGGATGTTGGCCACAGCTGGGGTTGATATAGCTTTTCGGCTATCATCAGAAAGCGAATAGCGTCCCTGTTACAGCGGGTCCGTGGCAGTTCCAACAGCCTCCTGAAGACTGTAGCCAACAGACTTAATGTGGACAGTGCTATTATGCAGCACTGGACACGCTTTCACATAACCAAGGATACCGCAATTACATATAACCGTTTTGTGTAATAGCGGTATCCTGGTATGTACTTATATACATTAAAAAAAAATTAAAATTATTATGTTACTAACGTAGTTTTTAAGATTATTGTTACTAACACTATGGATTCCGGTCCGAAATAAACGAATTTTGTTTTATTTTATAAGGCCTTCTTTACACGGGTGACTAAAACCGCAAAACTGGTAAATGGCATTTACCGCGTAAAAAGCAATTCGGCTAGGCCGCAAGGACCAAAGTTGGGTAGCATTCGATTCTGGCCGATTCGATTGGTAACTAAAATCGACGTGTGAACGGTCAGTTGTCGGCGACCGCCCACCTATTCTACTTATGAAATGAACTTGGGAAATGACCGAGGTGCATGCGATTTTAGCCACCTGTGTAAATGGGCTTGCGATGCGGCTTGGTAGGCGATTCGTGAAGCAACTAGCCGCACGATGAAAATTGACCCGTTAGTCACCCGTATAAAGAAGCCGTAAGCCTATTTTTATGCTAACATACGATTTATATTTATGAAAATACCTGTGTATATAGCTATGGCTTTTATACGGAGCAAATGCCATCTGATCTCTTAACCCTGAGAGAAGAGCCTGCGCCAGAGTCTTGTACATCAATCAATAGGTACACCTACCGGCTTGCAAGTGAGGTTGACTTGGCTCCAAACTTCTTAGTAGGACCCTATACATCCAGCACTACAGAATCATATGGGTCAGACTCATAGTCCACCCTCAAGACTTTACTTTGCAACATTTTACATTACAATAAAGTGCACCAGATTTATAGATTGCACTAAGACTTTTACTATAACATTCACATTCATATTTATAATTTTTTATTTATTTATTCATTCACATTTTGATAAAATGCATATAACAATGCCCCACAAAATCGCTTTCGCGCTTTGTCTGTGGAAATGAATATGAAACGTTTCCATTAGTAGCAAGGCAAAGTCTTAAGTACGGACTATGAATCTCGCATATAAACTCGTATAAAGTGAAATATGACGAGGAGCATCAAAGTCCCTCATGATAACATAAGTAGTTACAGGTTTTCATGAACGCAGTGCGGTTTGGAGCGGCGGCGGCGGCGGTGGAATTTAAATACGTTTCGAGGAATATTCACAGCGCTCATATATTATAAATGTGCATGTTTAATTTATTTCAAAGGATTGTGCGAGAAGGCTAACACCATCTAATTTAGGCTTAAGTTGGTAAATTTAAAAGGTTTGTCCGCATTCCGTTAGATTTACAAAATGCTTAATGATAATTTTAGTTCGAAATTCAATTTGCCGAATGACGAACTCCCTTACAGAAAACGGGTGTATGACAACAGTATGTTTACATCTAGGGTAATGCCAATTGGCAAAACCTCGCATTCTGAGTTCTGGTAACATTCTAATATCTGTCATTTTGAAAATCTGTCCGAAATCTATGAAAAGTACGATTGTGTAGCTTACAATAATCACAATGCCTATTTAGCCCGAACCGGGAATTTCAAACCTGAGCACATTTACCGCACTCGTAATTTATGCTAGTTCTCAGAAGCTAAGGTTAAATAGCTATGGGTTTTACAACCATGTGACAGCCAGGGAAATAACAAAGCAGTTTTATGTCACACTTTGCGAGTTACATTACAAATAGGTTAAAATGTTAACGAACGCGACTAGTTTTACAATCCCGTGATCCCAAGTTCTCCTTATTTGAATAACTCGCTCCGTTCGCGGACCGCCCGCTGGAGTATTTGCATATTGAAATGCAATACCATAGCCAACTTGCAATTGTTCCGAGAATGCTTTAATTGTAATAGAGAAGGGTGTTTGCTATTACAACGATAGCAAGAGTACTTGGTGGATGATATGTTAACCAGGTACGAAGAATATCGCTTATGGACATCTGTCCTCCATGAGCGCAGGCCTGGGTGGCAGGTGAGGCCGCCTGTCACCCAGCAGAAGCAGGCCGGGACGGTGGGGCGACTAGTGCACCTCCCCCCAACCGGGGCAAAACGGGGACACCGTGGTTCCCAAACCCGAGGGGGCCATCTCGAAACCGGAGACGGCCCAGGGTTAGTCGGGGTCTGATGGATATGCTCTATGGACAACCTTACACCCCGGCGTCTGTTGACCCGAGATGGCGTGCGGTTTTATTCGGTTCAAGCCCGACATAAAGTTCGGACCGGTCGGAAGACTTTGCAAAACACACATTTGTTGTATGTTTTTTTTTAAATATTAAAGAACCTCGTGGGACCATTGCCAACCTCTATAAAAATAATTTTAGTTGAATATAAAACATTAAAGTGTCTATTAAATTAAATATTAATACAATAAAAATAGACCTTAAGTAGAACTAATAAAAACTATCTGATGTTTTCTTATCATTTTCGATATAAAAATATGAAAACATTTTTCATGTGCCGCATCTGCCTGGTGTCCCACGGTGGCTCACAATTTTGTCAGATATATTTATAACCTGATTGTCAACGGGCTCACAACTGTATACAGAATCCTAGAGGAAAAAATATACCTCGATTTTTGATTGGAACGCTTTACCAAAGAAATACTTGTTCAAATATTATGAATTTCATAAGAAGTCATACTGAAAATATTCCTGGAACTTTTTTATGTATCACACAAATCGGCTTAAAGCTTGCCGATAAAGCCAAGTATACTTACGACATTGGGAACCTTCTTTTCTGTAAGCCGGTTAAAAATGTTTATTTGGCTTTCTTTCGGTTTTGTGTAAGTACATGTGTGGATAAGTAAAAGCAATTTGACGAGGGTGAGATCTCATGTAAGCTATTGACAGACCGACAGTCTGTGGCTCTGGAGGGTTCACAGCGATTTGGATATAACATTTTGTTCTTTATTTAGTTATGATTTATTTTATTGAAACTACTGTTAACTAGTATGAGTCTATAGCGATTTATTTTATTATTTCTATTGTTTCTGAGTGTCAATCCAGGTTGCATACAGTTCCACTGATTTTTACACGTTCAAGTGATTTAATTCAATAATGTGTAGCAAATTCCACCAAGTGCTATCAATCAACAGTATAAAAGTAGACTTATTTTAACTTTTACCGAAGCAACTGCCGTTTGACCACACAAACTCGAGACGTAAGTTTTCTTTTTTTGTTGCGTCAGGGGAAACGTGCTACGGAATACCGCGTGACGCGCGATCTTGTGTGGATCTCACACACTAAAACCCCTGCGGTGTGCCATACTCTGCGCCTTATCGGGGAGGCCTGAAACTGTACAAGAATACTTCCATGGCGACCCTTCCTAGCGCGTGCCCACTGTGTGTTACGGGCACCTTCACCACAGAACTCTCAATTAGGTGACGTCCTAGCACACACGGACGTCGCCTCTTCGCGAGTAGCTAGAACGGCGGGTGAAGGGCTAACCCCGTACCTTCCACCCGCAGTCACACTCAGGGCGGTATGAGGCCCCGAGGAAACAAAGCCTGCGCTAGAGTCTTGTCCGTCTTTTAGCAGATGTACCACCTTGCAGGTGAGGTGCTCTTGGCTGCAAGTGGTCTTAGTGAGGCCCAATACCGCCTTTAAAGGGTAATTAGATTACATCCAAAATTAACAACTAAGAAATTTAATCCAATATCTCATCCTTGCTAATACTAAACGCTACTGTTTATTATTCAGCAATATTAATGCGAAATGTAAACGGATATTTATCCCCTGTTATTACATTTCCCCTAAATTTGGACTTATAACAAACAAGCAACACGCACACACACACCCGCATCAGCCAACCAACATGGCTGCCATATAATTATACACTCGGATTTAACTCGCATGTGTGCGATGGCTATTGAATTTCGTTCAACCAATGATCAAACAATTTTGCTATAAAGCTTCATTCCCCATTATGTTAGTGCTTAGCGTATGGACACACCTGCGGAAAATATGCGTGTATTGTCCAGCGCGAAAGGCCTGTTCATCATATAGTCTACTTTAGGTAAGTAACAACATAAATTTGAAGTGAAAACTTCTTTAGGCGCGTTGAGCACTGTCCATTGAAGTACTTTTATTTTATTTTTTTCTCATTTCTTCGATTCAAAAATACAACGTAATTGTGCAAGTTTCACTTCTGTCGGCACTCCCGGAGTGCTATTTTCCGATTAACCACTATCTCACTTACTGATAAGTGGTGATGTGGTCTACGTCACGCTAGCCTAGAAGGAACATATTCACTCTAACCTTGAACATTACCAGGTTATAGCGTAAGAGAAACACGAACGCAGACAGGGAGTTACACTCCTTAGCTGTAGGTACAATAAACGAGCCGGGTGCGAGGGATATGCTCTATGGGCAACCTTACACCCCGGCGTTTTAAGACCCGAGACGGTGTGCGGTTTTTAGTCGGTTCAAGCCCGACATAACTGCCCCGCTGGCAGGCGGGGGGTATCTGAAGGGATTTCCGGACGAAAAAAAAAGAAGTTACAATAAACGAGTGCTGAAGAGTTTTGTGCGTATAAGTGGAATATGCACTATGTGACTCTTTTTCTTATTACTTGGCTCACTTAAATAGCCTTTAAAATTCAAATAACCTAATAAATCTGCCTCAAGAACTGAGTTATCTGAACTAAAAAGTTTTCATGTCACGCAAGTATATCCAAAGACCAACGCGTTCAAACAAAGAAACAGACTTTTCAGCTTTATTATTAGTATATATTGGACTACTCATCAACAAATCTACCAACTAATGAACTATTTGCCAATATTCGCGATATTCAATATAGCATTTCAACTATTTGCCAATATTCGCGATATTCAATACAGCATTTCAACTATTTGCCAATATTCGCGATATTCAATATAGCATTTCATCAAATTTCCGAGCTATGCTACCTCCGTATACAAGCTCGTATGTTTAAACAAGCTGTATTTGCACCCCTCGTGTAATTAGAGCCGACCTTTATGAACCGCCGCCGTCTGTCTGCACGTCCATGTTTTGTTCCGCTGTGCATACTCACTTTGAATAAATCCGACGAGATTGTTGTTAAAAGGATTGTTTATTGGGTGTTGGTTTTACATATGAATTCATTACTGGTTTGGTTCTTTTTGACTGTCTACTTAAATGGAGTGGTAGTTGCGAGTTTATCTTAACCACATTATATAGGACTACTCTCGAGGTATTCTTTCTTAACAAGATATGTTGACGGGAGATGTCAAAATATCTTGTTAAGAAAGGAATACCTCTTTTTTTTTGTGCGGAAATCCCTTCGGATACCCCCCCCCCCCCCGCCAGGCAGCGGGGGCGGTTATGTCGGGCTTGAAAGGACTAAAACCGCACACCGTCTCGGGTCTCCAGACGCCGGAGTGTAAGATTGCCCATAAAGCATTTCCCTCGCACCCCGACTGACTCTGGGCCATCTCCGGTTTCGAGATGGCCCCTGTAGATATAAGATTTCTATGGTAATGTTTTGTATGGCTCAAGGTTCTTATGTGTATTCACCGTATAAAGGTAATAATTGAAACAAAACGATGAACGATACATCTTCCACTTTTGTCTGACCATTTCATAAGCCTCTCAGCATCTGGCCTATTCATTAGGAACAGCGTGAAACGGTAAGCTGGATGTTTCATGATATTAATTTAAGGAACAGGTAGACTCCAATTATATCCAATACATGCGCAGTTTGCTAAGGGCTGGACAATTAAGGTATTTAAGAGCACGTGTCGTCAATTACGCAACCGGGAGGGTTTTATATTTCTTTGTAAAGCGTTTTTGTACGGCACAGATTTGTTATTGTTTGTACTGAAAGCATTTATGCGGGACGAGGTTATAAAATGGGTATTACGAGGGCACAACAGTGGCCTTGTTCTGGGTTTTAATCGCAGAGTAAGTACTACATACGTTTATTTTATTACATAAAATGTAATAAAGGAGGTTATTGCAAGCATTTTTACAAATGAAGTAAAAAAATATAGCACAAATACAACAGCTGTGATCGCTACGAAGTTGCAGCGATGCGATGGAACATTTTTGTTCTGACTTAGCAACAATTTTTTTTTTGTTAATCTATGCCTATCTCAGTTATGACTCCTAGAACTTAACTAGGTCTGCAAGGCGAATCGCTGCTTGCAATGTTGAGCTGAGTGAGACATCGTGAATCAGATTTCGAAAATTTTGAACAGTGATCATTCCTCTGCGGCAAGTCCGATTTTGAAAATTCTTTTTGAAAGTCACAACTCTGGACATGCTTTCTGAGCGTGTAAAGTTTGGTCACAGTGTTTCGAGCGGTTATTATGTAATTCCATCTGGATTTTTTTTAACGGTGATCATTCCTCTTTGGTATCATTAATTTTTTCAAAATATATCCATAAACCTTCCTCTGATTGACCTCTTTAATCATGCCAAATTTGGTTCTGATTGGATTAGTAGTTTAGGAGGAGACCTGTAACAAAGAAAATCCTGAAATCTGGTATGAGGAGCTTTCGCTCGACTTCGTCTCACTCAGCTCAATAAAAAATTAAATAGGGTGGAAACGTTAAGTGTGTGCACACGATTATTTCGTCAATTGTAAAGATATTGTAAAACTTTAAGCTGATATGAAATCTGCATCGCTTAATTTATAAAATACAAATCTATATATTTGAATATTTTTCTAAAAAAATTATTAATGTGTTCTAGGAGCGATACCGATGCCGAAAATGTGATTCTTTGAATTTTTGTCGGTTAGTCTGTTTGTCTCTTTTTTATTATCGATGTCCGAGCATCACTTGAAAACCGCTGAACAGATTTAGCTGAAATTTTGCATGAACAGGCTTCTAGGGCATGATGATAAAATGCGCTATATATCATCACGCTATTATAATTATGACAGGAGCAGTAGCGCAAAATCGGTCTAAACTATTATTGATGACAACTTTATTATTACAAAGTAAACCTCTACGAAATTTTGTAGTTCAGCAGAACTTAGACATGATCAAGATCCACCATATAACTCATCACGCTATACCTGAAAGGAATGAGCAGTAAAATATGAAATTTGAAAACTAATGAGTTACCCACTTAAAAAGATAGTTGATTAGAGACGCAGAGACTCTTCATAATGAATATCATCACGCTATTATATTAAGGAACTGGGCCGAATTGACATACATATTTCTCTATCTATTTCGAATTGTCAATGTTACACGAGTGCACCACATAACCTTATCCGGCTTGTTAAATAAAATAATTCAATACTTACGTGTTAATATTGAGACTGCAGAAAAAACATACCTTGACCTATTCCGAACATAACGCGTACGATGTCGCGGGCAACAGCTAGTGACATGATAAAATAAAAAAGATTTCAAAAAATATTGTCACAATGTTCGCAGTTTCTAATTATGCCACAGTTAATTATGGGAGCCGCAATAGTACAAATTGTAAACACATGGAAATTTTAAAACTTTTGGTTATTATGACATTTTATAGATTATGATATCTTTAAAAAGGACTAATTAATCGTCTGTACACTTAATGTTTCCACCCTGTAATGCATTTTTAATTGACAAAGACTGCTAAATGGTGATCTATGTGACGTGTAATATTCTTATAAATATGTTCTTTCCCACTGTCATAAAGAGTTACAGTTTCTGTCCGTTGTCAGCCCGGGCTCTATAGAAAATAAGCTTGATAATAAACTACGATTCGAGTACTATTTTACTAGTGTACTAAAATATAAAATAAACACGAAAAATATATAGCGGTAGCTGCAAAATTGTGACAACAGCCGGATAGTAAAAAAACAACCCAATTTTTGCATGTAGGTGCGTCACAAGAATGATGTGACGTCAGAAACAAATGACACGTGTATTGTCATGTTCACTTTGTGCTCCCAAATTCAGTCGGCTTTGCAACAAAAAATAAAATATTCAAAATCGCGGAAATATGCAGGGTGGAAAACGAGTTTTATTTTAAAATGGCTCACGAATCACGGGTAGTGACGTAAATTTCTTGTTTCAGCAACCGATTGGAAGAGGTTGGTTGAATTCTGATAGTACAGACAGGGGGGGGGGGAATAGAAACGAGTACGGCCGGTGAAACCGTGGGGATATATAGCTTTTTTTTACGTGCGGAAATCTTGTATAATTATATGTTTATCCGTATTCTAAAATCCATAAGTTATGTTGTTGGATCTAGATGGCGCTGTGTAATATTTATTTGTGGGTTTGTCCTCTGTGCATTTAGCTAACAGCCATCCGATTATGATGAAACTTTTCCTACCAGGTTCCTGAGTGAAAAAATAAAACTTTAAAAAGCAAGACTACGTTGCAACTACGCGTTGCCAGTAATGTATTAAAAGAATAAGAGTCTACAGAACAAAGCTATTATGTCGGAACACATTCATTATGCAACGTACAGATTATGCCTTGCCTCAGGAGACTTAGCGGATTAGCGCCGCAGACAGAACTGAAAATGAACTATAACAGTGCTGGAAAATGTTAGCTGCGAAGACAAATTTTTCTACTAGTTTTTATGTTAATGGAGTTGGTTTTTCATACGACTTAGGCAATACATGGCTCACCTGAATGTAAATTCTCGTAGCGAATTATGGTCGAAACACAGTTCCAATCTAATCTGGATGTCACAAATGTCATGAATGGTATTCTCGTAACATTGTTTTCAACATCCAACTTTGACTGTAAGGTCGATATAACGAAATTAGAGCGAAAGTTGACAAAAGCGCAAATGCTAGACTTTGTAATTGATATTGTAATGCGAACGAAATGGAAATCGTGCTCTCTTTTCTCTTTGTATGTACTTAGGTAAATTTTTATGCGATCGGTCGCATTAGAGGCTCTCACCTCCGAGTCCGGGGTCCGGCAAAATAATATGTAATGTATGTCGATCCAGAACAACACGTGCTGGACTGCGATGCCATCCGCACACGGTGGAAACCATACAGTCCCGAACTACACTACAGCTTCCTTTCTTTGTCACACGATAAAGAGCTGGAATGCTCTGCCCGCGCACGTGTTCCCTTCTTCTTAAAATCCCGGGATCTTCAAGCGGGGCGTGAAAAAGCATCTTTTGAGGCCGTCAAGTTGGGGTTACCATTTTAGGATCGGCAGCATCTGGGATGGTGGCCCATATCTTCTGGACTGCACCCTAGCTTCTCACCATCCAGCGGGGTGTAGTCAATTGACGGAAAGTCTTCTAATTAAAAATGTGTCTAGTCATCTGAAGGTAAATAAAAGTTTTTTTATATAGATAGGTAGTATTCTAGCTCGCGGGTAATGGTCAACAGTTTTTGCGAGAGATTTTTAAGAGGTTGATAAGTTAATGCCTAACTAGGTATTTCAATTAATTACACGACTGCCCATAAAAGGACGAACTTCCGTCGGTTGAGAGACTTCGCGCACGCCTGGCACAGGATTAGAAGCAGGCTCGAACACGAGGAACGGACCAGGGCCAGCGACGAAGCCGTCACGTGTGTCGTCGGCCGCCTCGGCGGCGTAATGCTCAATAGTAGAGCCGCCCCAGAAGGGGGAGAGGGCTCGGGACAGTAATAGAATATTTGTAGGGAGTCAAGAGAGTGCGCGCCGGAAAGAGCCATCGCAAGTACGGCGCGCATCTCCCGCGATTCGGTCCATATAGCCAAGACGGCTGGAGGGACCATGGGAAGGTGGTGGGATTTGCCCATAAAAGGAGTGTAATGTTTTTAAGTTTCATGTACGTAATTGTTAGTTTCTTTATTATATCATAACTTTAAAATATCTAAGCAGGTACGGATGTATGAGGTATCGTTAGAATCCTTACAGCACTCCGCCACTGCCGAATGGATAGAAACATTGTGAAAAAAAAAGAAAGTTTTTAGTTCTTTGATATTCGTTAATTTATAAAAATAAACCTATTGTTAGGTGTAAAAATAATTACTCTCTCCAGGGAAAAACAAAGAACTATGTTTGTATGGAGCAAACACCGCCCGCATTCGCTATACATTTGCACGCACACGTCACGTCTCCTGTGGGTCACAAAGTCACATCCCACGCATACTTCTCTCTTTTGACTCAAAAGACGCATCACAAAAGACCTCATAATATGCTATGATAGCCAGTTGAATTCCAACATGGTTTACAATGACGATGTTAATTAGGACATAAAGCCGCCGCCACACTGTCGGCCGCGAGTCCTTTGTCCGCTCGCGTACACAAGGCACGATATCTATCTACGTATATAACACACGCTTTGTGAAATTCAGTCGGTGGATTATGTACGCCCGTACTTTGTAGAGATCTTTAATTATGGAGGGATTGTGTTTTTGTTTACATGGGACAGGAGTTTTAATACGTGTGGCGAGAGAACTAAAAAGTGTGTAAGTATCATGGAATCCGTTTTGAAAAAATTATTAATATACCATTACAAAACCTATAAAAAAACATATTTTTTATCCTAGTCACTTTTTGAATATGAAAATGAGTGTATCTGGGGCCCTACCAAGATCTTCGGGCCCCAAGCCAAGCTCACTTGCCAGCTGGTACTCCTACTGATCAACGGACGAGGCTCTGTCGCAGGCTTTCCTCGTATAACTGAAACCAAGAGCAGGAGAAGGACTAAACGGATCCCTCACGTCTTGGTGTAAGCCCCGGATGCAACCGTGAACTACGGCAAATGATAATGATGACTTTTGAATATGAAAAAAATTACTTCGTTTTTATGAGGACAATTTTAACAAAATTGACATTTTGCTAGATGTGCGAAGTAAAGCTTTCAAGCCTCAACATTTGACTGCAAAATGTGTTTTTGACACCTCCACGGTTTAGGACAATAGAGCCTCATTTACTTAATAAATGAGATTTAAAAGCCATATATATTTTAGATTTGTGTCTTTAAAGTATTTTAAGTTTAACAAATTAATATTAACTGCCGGGCCATAATTAATGGATTGTAATAATTTAATGGATTGTATCCAGTTATTTAATTGTTATGTAAAAAACCCGACGTTTCGGTTGTTTTAATAACATAAAATAAATCACGAAAACCCCTGTTAAGGACAGTTTTATTTCAGTGAGTAATATTTCATGAAACTTCAACAAAACCATTACCATACCTTTATGTATGTTTGACCGGCTTTTTAGTGCGCATGTGTCAAAACAAAAAAGCCAACACAATAGCTAACACGTTACTATTAAGTGTTAATGAATAGCCCGACGATAATTAAACATGACAGTTATACCGCATAATTGTCACGAAACTTCAACAATACCCGTTCACATATACGTCCCTAGATGTGTCAGCCACTGTAGACACGTTTGGGGTCGTCTATGTATCAGTTCAACGGAGCGGAGCGGTCGTCACGGCAACGCTCGGCAATTACGCGCGTCAATGTCGCGTGAATTTAATGTTCAGCAATCTGGCCGCGCCGCTGGAGTGTGGCTACAGGTTTACGTTAATTAACATAACATCATTAAGGAATAGTTTGTGTCAATTTATGTGTGATGTTGTTTTGTAATTTTGAGTGCATAAGCCACCAGCATCTCCGGGGCCCAAGCCATCCGCTAGCCGACACACCAGTTGATTTGCGGACGAGGCTCTGCGCAGGATTTCGTCTCCAGGTTGAGGGGTCAGACGGCAGTGGTTCTCGTGAAAGCCAAGAATAGCCACATAGGAAAGAGAAGGCGAGTGGACCCTGGGCTCCCAGGTGCAAGGTGCAAGGGCACCAATGCTGTGTTGATGATGATGTTATTGTATAATTATTGTTGTTATGTTATAATAATATATGTTAATCTGAACTATTTCGCGATATTGTCGGAAGTTTACGCGAATGTTACACATTAAAATAAAACTATTTGTAACGGATTCTATCGCGGTTTATTTGATTTTATTTTATTATCTGCACTATTTAGATGATTATATGTTACATTTAAAAAAATTAATTGTCGAAAACGACTAAGTGCCGCTTAAAATCAATAATCAAATAAATTACGAATATGGAAATAATTGATGGGCGGAGGCTAGTGCTGAATATTCCAGAATGTTGTGAGTTGAACGTGTTGGCGGGTCGTGACCATTCATATAAGGAAACATACGTGATGGGCTATGGTTCCTTCTGGGCTAACGTGTTACATCTTAGACCACATCGTCACTTACGATCAGGTGAGATAGAGGTCAAACGTGAGCCTATCATTCATTAAAAAAAAACACCCAATTAAAACGGTATTTGCTCTACTTGAGCCACTACACTGGCTATGCTTATATTTTATTTGCTCACCCATATTGTACGTTAGTCATTTGTTTTATTAAACAATTGCTTATTGAAAAACGAGGTGACGGCGCAGGCTTTTTATTTCTCTCGGGGTTGGAAGTTCGAACGGCAGTTGCTTCCGTAATAGCCAAAATAATCCAACCAAATGGGAAGCTAACCACAAAAATTTGAGATGCCTCGGACGCAACCGGGACCATCGCTTAGATGATGATTACATAACTTCACGCCTGTATCTCCGAAGGGGTAGGCAGAGTGTATTACACACTCACGATTCGCCAGTTATGTTAAGGTCCCAATGTAATAGGGGGCGAGCCCACATAAAAAAACGTTTCTGAACATTTTCGCTTATAACTTTTTTATTTATAGTTCTACGACAAAAAGTCACTGGACCAAAGTTGTAGAGAATTTCATTTGCAACAAAAAATGTTAACAAAATTTTTTTATCAGATAAATAGTTTAAGAGATATATCGTAAAAACCATTTCAACCCCTATTTTCAAGATGGCGGCCGTGGGACAAGGGTGGCGACCCCACAAACTTGGTTTTAGCTTTACACTGACCCCCCCTACACATTATATACCTCTCATTGAGACGTATATAATATTTCGGAGAATTTCGAATATCTGAGACGTGTCTACGTAGCTCAGTTAGTCAGAACATTCCCCCTGTAAGGGACTGGTCGCGGTTCAAGTCCCGTCCTAGATGTTCTCTTTTTGCGATCTAAATCTTTAAATAACATTATAATACACAGAGGACGAAGTTAAGGAATAAATGATACACATTATGTAAAGCCGCGGATTTGTCTTTGTAACTTATTTACCGCGGAATTCTTTGATATTTTATTCATTCCATGAGTACATACTTAGATTTCTTTTATCTTTGTTTCAGGTATGTTTTGATGTACAGGAGGATGCCTCAGCAGTAAACAAATTTGATCTGGCCCATTGACGGTAATCTTTTACGGCTACTGTCGTTAGTGTTGACAAACCTAAGGTACGTGGCAGGTCGTTCAAGCCCGACATAACCGCCCCCGCTGGCCGGCGGGGGGGTATCCGAGGGGATTTCCGCACGAAAAAAAAAAAAAAAAAAAAAGGTACGTGGCAGGTCCCAAGGGGGCCATCTCGAAACCGGAGATGGCCCAGGGTCAGTCGGGGTGCGAGGGATATGCTCTATGGGCAACCTTACACCCCGGCGTCTGTAGACCCGAGACGGCGTGCGGTTTTAGTCGGTTCAAGCCCGATATAACCGCCCTGCTGGCCGGCGGGGGGGTATCCGAAGGGATTTCCGCACGATAAAAAAAAAAGGTACGTGGTAGGTTATATTACAAGCTGGAGTTCAAAAGTAACAACTCACCGAAGCACTGATAACAGCTATACACTCATCACCGTCGTCTTAGCAATTCCCGGTCGCGTGCGAGCACAGGGTCTATCTATACCATCTATAAACTACAAGTAAATATTCTGAAAGCATTAGTATCACTTAGAATAAAAACGCAATTTTACAACGATGAAAACAGTCTCTTTAAATATTGTAAAACTTTGCCAGTACACACGCAATTACATTTATCGTTATTGATAGAACAATTTTTTAGTAAATCTATAAGAGATATTATCGAACATCCCTGTACGAGGGAAGGAAATAAAAAGAATTGTTTGCATGCTCTTTTTATATTTTAATTTTAATTTATTCATTTTATATTCTTATTGATAAAGAGTCACTAGGTACGTGTTAAAGCAGGTTGGCATCTGTAATACAATGTTTCAGTACATTAGTACAGGTGCGAACGTTTCACATTATAATGTATAGGTACTTTTATCTGAGCTGTAATATGTTGTACACATTATAATATTGTAACAACTGTGTGATAATAATAAAGATATAAATAAAAAATACGCGGCATAGCCGTTTGTTGGTGGCTGAACTCCTCCGTAACCACTCGCGCGATCTTGACCAAATTTACCACGGTGATAGTGTGGACACTAAGGAGTGTTTTGAAGCGAGATGGTTCATGTCCAATGTACCATTGAGGAATAATCACCGAAAAACAGTTTCACGAGCGCGCGGCCTTAGCAAAGCGCGCGACCGTAGTAAGATGTCTTATTTTCAAGTAAGAGTCCTGCTCGCTCAGCTCAATTTATTTCAGTCGCACCCTGCACTGAATTCCTATTAATATGAATGGCGAGCGCACTTCGGACTATATTGTCCCTCGGCTTATTAATAGTCACCTCCTTATGTACGAGAACGTAACACTGTATCAGAGTGCCTAGTGCGAGTTTTGTTTAATTCGTCTCACAAAAACGTGCGCATACGTGAAGATTATTTTGTATGGGAATTTAAACAGTGCAACCAAGGTGATAAAGAATAGAATACGATACAATCGATACAGAGTCATCTAGCGACATATCTATGCTGAGATGGCGACCTATCCGGGCTCGCACACCTTTTGTTTATGTGTACACATATGTATTCTGTTTTTTTTTGTGGCTACCTATGTGTGCGTGTCCTTAATAAATACACATATGTTCTTTCTATCTTTCTTAATCAAGAGGCGCACCGACACGCAGGTAAAGTTGTCTTGACCCCGAAGGTCTTTGTGGAGCCCTAACTCTCACATAGACTATGTTGCAATTATCATACTTCCTGTCTTCGCTCTCAGCGGTTCACGCGTCTGGTACTACCGGCCTATATATTGAGTCCGTCTGAGTTGAAGAACATTCAACTACATATAAAAACAAGTTGAATTCCTGAGACGAGCTCAGCCGAATACAAGGGATTTTCGAATTTGCGTTTTTTTTTTTATTTTGCGATATTTTGCGATTTTTTCTTTATCTTGCAATGGTTCACCCCAGCACGAATCTATTACCGAAAACAGCAACTCGATAGCTCATCTCCTTCATACCCAAAACCGTGACAGAAAATTAGCAACGACGACAACGTCGACGACGACGACTACGACGACAACTCCATAGCAATAGGGCTTTTCTAAAGAAAATCCCTAAAAACTTACAAGGTACTTCCCGTGAACTTAGAATCTTGAAATTTGGTACGAAGTAACGTCTTATAGTACAGATAAAGGAAAAATTGCGAAAACCGTAAATTTGTAGTTACATCATTTAATAAAAAATATTTTGGAAAATTTAAAAGTTACTACTACCATAACTATGACTCGATTGTCGTGATGAGTGAACTTTTACTTATATACCTACAGGTTTGTGCGGAACCCTCGGTGTGCGAGTCCGACTCGCACTTGGCCGGTTTTTTGTTGGTCTGGTTCTTCTTGACTAATTGCAATCAAACATACGACTGATTTTAAGTCTGCCAAGACCTTTCTATTATAAAAAACCGCATCAAAATCCGTTCAGTAGTGTTCTGCATCCATTGCGAACAATAAAACAAACACGCAGACAAACATTCCAAAATAAATATATTTTGTATTCCGAATCGTTCATTTAACATAACCCTACTGTTGTTTTACTATCTCCAAAATAAATATATTTTGTATTCCGAATCGTTCATTTAACATAACCCTACTGTTGTTTTACTATCTCCAAAATAAATATATTTTGTATTCCGAATCGTTCATTTAACATAACCCTACTGTTGTTTTACTATCTCCAAAATAAATATATTTTGTATTCCGAATCGTTCATTTAACATAACCCTACTGTTGTTTTACTATCTCCAAAATACAGACTTAGTATAGATATTTATAGCTGGGGGCTGAAAAGTTCAAGGTTTGCGAAACGCAATGGAGCGATCCGCTAAACGTAATGGCCACTGACCGCACAGAAAGTACCACCTCACACTCACAATAGGGATCACTGAAGCGAATCTAAAGAGGCAATGCAATGAGACATTTGAGGAGTTGGTGGTTAAAGGAACCATTAGCTGCCACACCGTCTGCAGGGCCGACCTCCGAGGGTGACAAAAAATAACATTTATACCCATTCAGTAACACTTTTAAGTATTAATGTCACTGGAAGCGAATAACAAGTTTCATAATCATTGCCATCATAGTACTTGCTATGTTTTTAGGGATTTTCTTTAGAAAAGCCCTATTGCTAAGGAGTTGTCGTCGACGTCGTCGTCGTTGCCAATTTTCTGTCACGGTTTTGGGTATGAAGGAGATGAGCTATAGAGTTGCTGTTTTCGGTAATAGATTCGTGCTGGGGTGAACCATTGCAAGATAAAAAAAAATCGCAAAAAATCGCAACAAAAAAAAAACGCAAAATCGAAAATCCCTTGTATTCGGCTGAGCTCGTCTCAGGAATTCAACTTGTTTCTTGTTGGAACAGAAAAACCTAGAATGTCTCAGCTGAATATCTTTGCGGGTAAGTCGTAAAAGTTGACTGAGGGATATTCAGGGTCTGGTGGGTACTCCACAGCTATGGGACTTAATAAGGAAAATACATCTGAATCTCGTGCTCCCTTGTTTCTTCCTGCGGTGCTGGACCGGTTTTGATATTCTTTTCTAAATCAAAGCGCTTGGCCAGAATTCGGGACGTCGCAATTTTTTCACTCGGGCATCATCGGTTCCTGTCGCCTCTTTCCAACTTAGCACTCGTAATACCAACAATTTTCTTCTTCTACCAAGCGCCAATCCTGATTACATCAAAAGTATGCAATTTGCGAACCTAGGATCTGCCACTCCGCCCGGGTGCGAGGGAAATGCCTTCACCTTACAGCGTGACAGCGTGCGGGTTCAGTCGGTTCGAGTCTGACATAACCACCCCCGCTGGCCGACGTGGGGCATCCGAGGGGATCTCCGCACGAAAAAAAAGGGTCTGCCACTCCGCCCAGAATGGCTGAGTGAAATTTTGGCACCGATTATTATCATCATGATACATTACAGTCTGAAATAGCACATAGACTAATGTTTATAGGGGACAGGGTCAGGCGTTAACGCGGATGGAGCCGTGGACAAAAGCTGCGCACAAACAGCGTTTTGAAGACCCATAGTATGCATTGCTTAACTAGCTGCAGCTTATGTTATGTGTTCTATTATGCGGATAAACATACTAAGAAACATTTTTTTTTAATTGGCGTATAATTTAGTTTAGAACTTCAATAATAGTTATTAGTAACATCATTGACTCTACCTATTATTTAGCAAATATACGAGAAGTATACGAGGATTTTACACTTATGGTCCTTCGAGCCGGAACATTAATTAAGAGAGTAGTAGTTCCGCAGTTGAGCTAAACTCAGTCGTGTTACACGTTATACGTTCGACACACACTCTGGAAGCAATTGCATCAGCCCATCCAACTGGAAGCAGACTGTCAGTCTAATATTGTAACGTTACGCACTACGTTAGGTGATTGATGAGCAGACAATGAGCTATATACCTAGATTAGACGGAGATTGAACGATGAAATTCGCTCAGTAATTAATAGAACTGTCTATATTGGAATGCATTCAACTGTAGCACATATGTTCCAATAAAGGGTAGGCATATATCCTTGATGTATAGGAGGCCAAGACCCAGGGTGGTACTGGCTTGACGTCGTAGAAAATGGCAAGCATGTCAATGGTCTCACTACCATGGATGCCCAAGACCCTCCGAAGAGAAGTAAAAACCAGAATGCGGACTCCGAGGTGAAGGCTCGGATGCGACCGGACTAGCGCGGAGATGATTATGTATCTGCACACATCTTGGATTTTAGGACCAACGTTATATAGGGCAAGCCTATTGCTCTCATTCGGCTATATATTAAACCGCTAAACAATAAAGCATTTAGAATATACTGCTTCCGGGCTGTTTGGCCGTGGTCCCTAGGAAACTTGTGTTCCAAACGTTTCGTCGATCACTACGGTCGACATCCTCAATGGGTCAGGTCCGGGCGCCGACGAGTGCGGAGAACTCTCCTCGGTGGCGAGTTTTCTGCGAATAAAACATTTCTAAACCCGGGACCTGTAGCACAGTTGTTTGCTATCATTGCACCACTGCCCGGAGCTCTGAGGGACCGTACTCCAATTATACGCTTTCAAATTGGTATTTAACCCATACGTGTGAGGTATCTATGGATAGGTCTTCAAAAATGATATTGAGATTTCTAATATAATTTTGCTCTAAACTGAATAGTTTGCGCGAGAGATACTTCCAAAGTGGTAAAATGTGTCCCCCCCCCCCCCTGTAACTTCTAAAATAAGAGAATGATAAAACTAAACAAAATATATGATGTACATTACCATGTAAACTTCCACCGATAATTGGTTTAACACATTCACTGCCAACTACACGGCGCCGTGGAGATGTGTATGGCCGAGTACACGGCGCCGTGGGGTAGTGAGGAGCCGGACACACGGCGCCGTGGTTTACGCCTGTGTTTTGTTTATGTATCAGTACCGCTCCGGCCGTTGCGATAATTGTACGTGACGAACGTGGCCATACGCATAAAGAAACGATCTTTTATAAACAAGTGTTGGATTAGGGTTTGCACGATTATTTTGTATAATACCCTCTTTTGTAAAAGACACTTTTTACAGTAAAATGAGTGACAAGCCAGGTCCTTCTAAACGCTCTGGTAGTGTATTAACTTCGAGTTCTCGGGCTAAACGAGGCCGTATTTATAGTGCTAACAGTAGTTTGGATGACTTTGAGTGCTCAAGTGTGGAAGCTGAATTCTCTCAATGTGATGATGAAGATGAAGAGGACTATGAAGAGGAGGTTAGCGACGATAGTTGCGATAGTATTTTTGATTCTAGGCGTCTTATCAAACGCAAACATACTCGTAATATGGACAGATTTGAGTCATCGAGTAGTCAGAAGCCTTCAAAACCCGAGGAGACATTTAACCGTCCAATGTCTCCATATCGGCACATGGCAACCTCGCCATCTATCATTCAAGATTATGGTGAGCCACCTGATATTCCGGATAATTTATTAAATAATTCTATTACACCATCAGTTTCCATGTTAATGTCCGATGCCTTATCGATAAACATTCCCATTGAAGATATTGAAAACTCGCCGCTAATGTCACCAACTTCAGTCGAAACTTCACGTACTAGAGTTGAAAGGCTAGATAACCTACCATCTGAGGAAGGAGCTACATCTTTTTGGAGTACACAAGGGACAATGAAAATTATAGATTTCACCAAAACTCAGGAATTATTAGTTCCAACTCCATCTGATCCATTTGAGGCATTCCAGTTACTAGTAGATGACAATATTCTAGATTTAATAGTACGTGAAACTAATGCTAATGCTGTTCGAGTGCAGAATGCACCTGGTGTTAAACAACACTCGCGAATAACATCATGGAAAGACATAACACGAGCTGAATTGTCAACATTTCTTGGGCTAATTCTTCATACAGGTACAATCCGATTAAATCGACTCAATGATTACTGGAAAAAGCATTGGCTCTTTAATATCCCTTGTTTTGCGCAATATATGTCCCGCAACCGATTTATGATAATATTGCGTTGCCTTCATTTTTCACCCGAAACGAATGAAGAAGATCGACTGGCCAAAATCCGTACGATAGTAGATCATTTTAACAATAGAATGAATAATATTTATTACCCAGACAAACAGCTTTCTCTGGATGAAGCGATGGTGTTATGGCGTGGACGTCTTCAGTTTAGGTAATACATTAAAAATAAGCGCCATAAGTATGGGGTGAAGTTATACGTACTTGCAGAACCAGATGGCACAGTACTGAAATTTCAAATATACGGTGGTGCAGGTGATGACACGTCTGGAGTAGGCCACACTCAAAAAATAGTTCTCAAACTACTAGAAGAGAAATTGGACGCGGGACACAGTGTCTATATGGACAATTATTACAACTCGTATGATTTAGCTGTCAAACTATTAGATCGCCAAACATACTGTAAGTAAAGTACCCGACTTTAAATAAAAATCGAAAAGGTAATCCAATAGAACTTGGTACTGTCACGTTGCGTAAAGGAGAAAATAAATCCTTGTTTTTAAATGGAGTACATATAGGCAAATGGAAAGACAAGCGATACGTGCTCTATATATCGACAGAACACGATAATGAAAAAATGGAAACCACAAACAAAAGGGGCACTGTTATCATAAAACCATCAGCAATTCTTCATTATAACAATTTTATGTCAGGTGTGGATTTACAGGACCAAATGCTGTCTTATTACCCATGTGAAAGAAAAACCATGCGATGGTATAAGAAGATATTCTTCCACACACTCCAAATGAGCATGAATAATGCATGGCATTTATATAACTAGGACGGTTACCAGCTTCGCAATCAACCCAAACTTAAGCGTAGCGAGATTTGCCTATCCAACAATAGGTCAACGTGACCGGTCGACTTTTTCCATTGATTTGGTTTTTCGGTGATTATTCCTCGATGGTACGTCGGACATCAACTTTCGACCCATAGAGACACTCAGCAAACAGAGCTTGATAACCGTGCCAAGTTTGGTCAAGATCGGTCGAGCCGTCTAGGAGGAGTATGGTTTCACGCGAAAACCCGATTTGTGGAGAAAGACGCTTCGCTCGCCTTCGGCTCGCTACGCTTAATAAATTTAGTATCAATAGCAAAATGAATTTTTATGATTTTCGTTTATATATTTTGGAAAAATTGTTACCAAAACCTGAACAAATAACTGAGAAAATTTCAGTTAAACATATTTTAACCAAAATTGAGAACGTTAAGACGCGTCTAAAAAAAGAGGGTAACACGACCAGAACTATTACAGAAGTGGTAAGAAAAGAATGTAAAGGGTGTAGAGAAAAGAAAAACCGAGTTGCCACTATGTATGAATGTAAGAGCTGTATTGGAAAGCCAGCCCTATGCATAGAATGTTTCTTAGAACAACATTTATAATTTTAAAAATTCTTGTCCTTATTATTGGTATTTTTTTCTGCAATTAAACTTGTGTGATTATTAAATTTGTTTAATTTGTAATACCTACTACATTTTACATACTTACATACCATACAACTTACATATATACATACATACACTATAAATACATCACATACTGTAACAAAAATCAAATACACGGCGCCGTGTGTTTGGCCACTCATAGCTCCGTAGGCCAAATACACGGCGCCGTGTAAATGCTTTTTTTTTATCTATAAATAAAGGTTTACTAAAAATATTATCAAAACTTACATATAATACTTAATTACAAATAATTAAAACACTTTAAACTTATGGCCACAGTAGTACATTAATTACCAAAAACTACATACAGAGATGCATCTTACAATTCATTTGGCATTGAATGTGTTAAACGAGATCTAGTAAGTAGTTTTAATACGTCATAAATCGTAAAACGCAATTTACCTTTCATTCAATCAACTCAAATGTAAAATTTAAAAAAAGCATTATTATGCTACTTACTGCTACGGAACCCTTCATGGGCGAGTCCGACTCGCACTTGGCCGCTTTTTGACTGCTACACAGAGCCTGCGGATTCGATTCCCGCTCAGTGCAAATATTCATATGCATGAATATGTCTATTTGTACTGGTCTGGGTGTTTTTATGTATAATAGCTGACCCGGCAGACTTCGTACTGCCTCAATCGATGACAAACCTTTTAAACCTTCTCTGGACCTCCACAAATAATTCAAGACCAAAATTAGCCAAATCGGTCCAGCCGTTCTCGAGTTTTAGCAAGACTAACGAACAGCAATTCATTTTTATATAATAAGAAAGAAGATATGTATGTATTTAAAAAAAAATTGTATATAAGTATTGTTTGATATTGGAGTTTTAAATAAAATTGGAGACTTGCTTAAATTCGATTTACTGCGATAAAACAGAAATATAAATCGCTAAGTATGTACGTGTGTTTGGTACAATTTTTGATGGCAAGTGACACCGGCCGGACCAGTTCCGCGCCGCCCGCGCTCCTTCCCCGCTGTCGTCTGTCGCGCGGTGCAGGCGTTAACATCCTCCGGGACGTTGAAAGCATATGGGCAGCTTTCAACCATCTTGATGATCATCGGAATCGTGGGCTCCATCAGCATCGGAAGTAGGTAACAGACACAACCTGTTTACAGCCCTCCTTACGACTCCCTTTGATGTGGTTACGTCGACGACCCTGTTGACGCCGTCGGCTCCTGGGTACAGTCGGCACACTCGACCCAGGCGCCACTGTAATGGTGGCAGATTGTCCTCCTTCAGTATGACGACGTCCCCGCGGGCTAGCTCCCGCTGGGGTGTGCGCCACTTGATGCGCTGCTGCAACTCAGCTACGTATTCCCGGCTCCATCTCTCCCAAAAGTGTTGGCGGATTTTCTCGGCGAGCTCGTATCTATTTGGCCTGGTCGCAGTTATAGGTACTGTCGGAATAGACATAAGCGGTCTCCCGATGAGAAAGTGGCCTGGGGTCAGAGGAGTCGGATCAGTACAGTCGGACGAAAGAGGAGATAGCGGGCGTGAATTTAGGATCGCTTCAATTTGTGAAAACAATGTCGCCAGCTCCTCGAACGTCAAGGCAGCATTGCCAGCTACACGTTTTAGGTGATGCTTGGCTGATTTAATTCCAGCCTCGAAAATTCTTCCGAAATGGGGGGAATATGCGGGGCTGAAGACAAATTTAATTCCTTCATTCCTAGAATATTCGTAGACCGATCGATGGCTGGATCTCAATACCCTACCTAATTCATTGCTAGTACCTAAGAAATTCCTACCGTTGTCGCAATAAATCTCATAGGGCTTACCTCTGCGCGCAACGAATCTTCGAAGGCATAGAATAAAAGCTTGAGTACTGAGATCGCTCACAAGGTCTAAGTGTA
The DNA here is from genome assembly GCA_946251805.1 of Cybosia mesomella. Lineage (NCBI taxonomy): Eukaryota > Metazoa > Arthropoda > Insecta > Lepidoptera > Erebidae > Cybosia > Cybosia mesomella. Next base: position 648,355 of record OX276403.1, on the reverse strand, counting down.
CTGCCTTTGTACTCAAGCAGACAAATAGACATAGGTAACATTTACTGGTACGACTACCACGGCCTTTCCGGCTGCAGATCAAAAATGGCCCAGCAAAATCAACCCCAACCGAATGGAAAGCAAAAGCAGAATTAGTTCGAGCCTCCGGTAAATGTCCCATTATTGGCTGTACAGTAATGGCTCGTAATCTAACGCATATGACGCATTTTCGGACTACATTTCACGCCAAGCGCCTGCCTCCAATCGGCCAATACCTATCTCGAAGTGATGCTAGGGTCAGCTGGGGACCAGCATGAAACAGTCTTACGTGTTCGTGAGTCATTAAAAGTTTACTTAAATTATGTTTTGAATCCAAAATAATTTGATGTTTTTTATCAAAATTATAGCTCGAATTGTTTAATCGTCCGCCTACTCGAACTATTCCATCAGAATCAATAAATGGTGTTAAATCTAATAATTTACTCTTTTTATTTAAACCTTTCCCTTGCTGAAGAGTTTTTATTTCAATCGAAAAGGACTCTAATTGACAAAACTTAAATACAATGGTATGCGAATTGTTTACTTCGATTAAATTTAATGGGCCAGATAGCTTATGTTTTTGCTTGTCACAATTGTTAACGAAACGTAATACGTAGGCATATATTCTAATTATTCTCAAGAAATTTGAGTACCTACTGAAATCAATGAATGATTCATTTGCGCTGATATGACCAGTAGATAATAAAGTATGTACTTTAATTTCTGGTAAGTTATGCGATGTACTACATGAACGCTGTGGCCACTCTGATTCGCCCTTCCTGAGGAAAGAAGGACCTTCCCACCACAGAAGAGACGAAGCTAAGTGCTGAGGGTCAACGCCTCGCGAAGCCAAGTCAGCTGGATTCATGTTGGTCGGTACATGTCTCCACTGAAACCCACAAGTCAATTCATTAATTTCGTTTACCCTGTTACAGACGAACGTTTTTAAATTTTTTACATCAGTCTTTAACCATCCCAAGACAACTGTTGAGTCGGTCCAAATAGTCTTGCTACTTATGTCGAAACGAACGGACTTAACTACTTTAGCACATAAACGTGCTCCTAATAAAGCCCCTAGCAATTCCTTTCTGGGTATGGTGGTACATCCTAGAGGACAAACTCTAGCCTTCCCACACAGTAGCCTGACTGTCACTTCGTTTCTGGCGTTTATTGACCGTACATACAAGCACGCAGCGTAAGCTGCCTGGGAGGCGTCGACAAAACAGTGTAATTCTGTAAGTATTGGTGATTCACAGATGACATTTCTATTAATTTTTATGTGAGATATAAAATACAAATTGTTAATAAAATTTAACCAAATACCTACAAGTTTATCTGGGAGAGGATCTTCCCAGGTTAACTTTTCAATCCACAATTGTTGCAAAAAAATCTTTGCCTTTATAATTACTGCCCCGATTAAACCAAGTGGATCAAATATTTTACAGATAGTCGAAATAACTGATCTCTTTGTATGTTTTACAGGCAGTTTGCGGAAAAGAGAATTATGTCATTTTTAGGACAATAACTCAAACCTAAGACACTGGACTCTTTAGTCAAATCAACTAAGTCAGTAATTGTTTCTTCATTTGTAAATGCCTGTGCGCAATTGGTACGTATTTTTCTTAAAGGAAGACAGGCAGACTTTAAAACATTATTGACGTTTTTATATATATTTTGCAGTTCACTTACAGTGTCTGCTCCTGTATTGAGGTCATCGATATAAAAATCATTTTTAATCACATTTGAAATGATTTCATCATCGCATTCATCGGCTAACTGTGTAAGACACCTCGTACTAATAAAGGGCGCAGAAGCCATGCCATAAGTGACAGTGTTTAGCTGTAGTGTTTTTATCCCGCTTCTACCTGGGTCCGTAGTAGGTTCAACACTAGATGAATCAGAGTTATACCAAAGGATTAATTGCAGATGACGTTAAGATGGATGTAACATGATTTGGCGGTACATTTTCTCTATATCCCCTAAAAGTATAAACCTATACCCGCGAAACCTTAATAAAATTGACATTAAGTCACTTTGAACAATTGGCCCTACCGCCTGAATATCATTCAAGGATTTTCCAGACGATGTTTTAACTGAAGCGTCAAAGACAACCCTTAGCTTGGTCGTTTCACTATTATTTCGTGTTACACAATGATGTGGTAGGTAGTTTCCAGACGTTGAAATTTCGACTTCGTTTAAATGGCCTAAACTCTTATATTCATGTATGAATTGAGTATAGGATGTTTGAAGCTGCGGATATTTATTTAATTTATTGGATAAATTTTCAAAACGCTTCTTTGCTATGTAAAATGAATCGCCGAGACTGCCTTCAGGTTCCTTTAGTGGCATTTTAACACAAAAACGTCCGTCATCTAAACGTGTTGTATTTTCTATAAAATGAATTTCACAAAATTGCTCTTCTAAAGATAATGTTTTTACATCCGAAGGTAGCTCGTCGATTTGCCAGAACTTCTTAATCGACCTATCGATCTCGACTAAACTAAAATTACAATAAACATCCTTATTAGGTTGGCTAATACCTACTGGGCCGGCGATCAACCACCCCAGTTTCGATTCTTGTAATGTAGGCATATTAGTACCTAGTCGTATTTGATTCGTTTCTATTATACTCCAAAATATGTCAGACCCTAATAGTATATCAACAGAAGAGGGCTGAAAGAAACTAGGATCGGCTAGTTCAATATTGCTCGGAATATTTAATTGGTAAGGGTATATTTCAATACCGGGCAATGTACCTGTTATTGTCGGCACTAATAAACATGAAACTCGCGCGTCAAATGAAGATAAGCACGATTTTATTTTGACCTCACAACTCCCAGTAATATTACATTTTGTGTTATTGAGTCCACAAACATTAAGTCGTTTTTGAGAATCTTTACGTAACCCTAATTTATTACATACATTCGTGGTTAAGAACGAGGATTGGCTCCCCGTGTCTAATAAAGCCTTAACGATAATACTAGTATTTGTTTCTTCGTTAATGAGTTCCACCCGCGCCGTACACAATAGCGTATGAGTCATAGTCACAGCTGATAAGACGACGGGCTCGAAAGAAGTAGTAGGTACGCTCGAGCTCGACGGCACCTGCTCTAACAGAGCCGCGATCGGCTGTTTATGGAGTAACGTGTTGTGCTTACCCTTACATACCTTACACGAGCCCTTTAGACGGCACTGATATGCATTATGACCACTACGTAAACAAATTTCGCAAAGTTTCAATTTAGCAACTTCGCGGTACCTACCATCAAGGTCCATTTCTTTAAATTTAGAGCATTCATGAACGAAATGCGTTTGATTGCAAATTGCGCATGGCTGATAACGCTTAGTGTTTCCTTCTGACGAGGTAAATAATGACCTGACAGTTTTGTTATGAAAATGAGGTTTTGGGTCATGTTTAGAATCCGATCTATTAAAATGCGTCGTCTCCAAAATGTCGGCACGGTTTCGTAAAAATGAATAGAAATTATCTAACGTAGGTAGCTGAGTTAAATTGTTTTTATGCTCTTCCCATTTCCTATTCGTAATGGGATCTAACTTTGCTGAGACAATAAATATTAAAAGTACATCCCATTGGTCCGTTGGGAGACCCAAAGTATGCAAAGACCGTAGGTTCTTAGATATGTGATCGATCATGAATCGTAATGCCTTAAAAGATTCCTTCGAAATAGGATCGATGCTCATTAACGACTTCAAATGATTATTTATTAAGATATTTTTGTTATTATACCTATCGCACAGCAACTGCCACGCATTTTTATAATTACCAGCGGTAAACTCTATGGATCTTATTACGACAGCGGCACCACTTTCCAGACTAGACCGTAAATAATGAAATTTATTGATTAGTGGTATTGCCTCGTTATCATTTATAAGCGAATCAAAAGTGTCACGGAACTCCAACCATTTTAAATAGTTTCCATCAAATTTTGACAAGTTTATAGTAGGAAGTTTAATTGAATTAAAAGCATGCGAACATGACCCCGTTACACTTTCATTTCCACTTAATTCTTTATTTGGTTGCGCGTTTTCTATTAATTCTTGCGCCGAGGACAGAAGAGAAAAGAATTGAGATTCCAACATGTCGCGCTCGGTTATTTGTTCATCAATATTGGGCGAAAGTAGCTCAATTTCAGATTGCAACTTGTTGAATTCCGTTAGTAATTCTTGAAATTTATCGACCCGCATTGATAAATCTTTAATTTGAACACTTGTCACCTTACTGGAACCCAATTGATTCAAGACACTCAGATGATCTTTGAATTTGGTTAATCTACCTTTAATTATGCTACGTTTTTTAACCAAATCTTTTAAAGCCGCGTCCATCGTAGTGTTTAGAATCAAATTGTAAGATTAACGCAATGAATTAAGTAGGTAAAGATAGATGAAACCTTTAAAAGTGCTGATTAACCCTTTAATCCAGCCGCCGTCGTCTACGCGGCGCCCGCGCTGCTCCCACAGCTTGCTCCACAAAGGATACTGGTAATGCCAGCAGGATGCAGCACGCCTGCGATTCAACGAGGATGCGCCCGTTAAATCAACACTGAAATAATCGGCAAATACTGTGACTATTTGAAACCTTTTTTTTTTTTTTCTTTAAATGATTGAAGATAAGTAGGTAGGTATCAGCTGATTTTCTAGACTTTTATAAAAGTTGTTTATAGGTAAGCCAGTAAATAGTGGAAATATATCATTTAACTGGATCTAGAACAAGTATAGAAGCTTGCTTGAAGTGCGAATTTGATATTATTCGGCTTTGAATATTACCGTTAGAAATTTAAACAAAGGGAATGCAACTACAAAGAAGCCTATTTTATGTATTATGTAGGTATTAACGCAATAGCCGACGTGCAATTAAGTGATAATACGCGTATAAGCTAGATACTATCTTAACACCTCGGAGCGGCGAGTTGCACACACAAATTGAAGCTCGGAAAGAAGGATATAGAAAGGATTAGGCCTGTACTTCCCTCGGGAACACCATCCAGATGTCACTGATTCACCTCCACACTTTAGTCGTCGGCCAAGATGAAGTCAGCATACGCGCCCAAGAATCCTTTGTCCTCTCTTTGTCCGGTAATTTTTTCCTCGAGTAGCGGTAATCCGAAGGTACTCGAAAGATGTGTAGATCTGAAGATTGGTAGTTAATAGTTACTCCTCCTAGTAACTAATTTTCACGGTCGCCAAATGTTTGATATTGGAGTTTTAAATAAAATTGGAGACTTGCTTAAATTCGATTTACTGCGATAAAACAGAAATATAAATCGCTAAGTATGTACGTGTGTTTGGTACAATTTTTGATGGCAAGTGACACCGGCCGGACCAGTTCCGCGCCGCCCGCGCTCCTTCCCCGCTGTCGTCTGTCGCGCGGTGCAGGCGTTAACAAGTATGTTTATCCGCATTCTGAAACCCATAACACAAGCTAGGTAAACTATGCTTACTTTGAATTTTGTATATTTATATTGTTACGTGCGCGGGGTACAAATTAAATGCCGTTTACACAACAAAGAGGTTTATTCGCTCACCACAAACTAGACAACTAAATAACTAGCACACACAGTACTCTTCAACAGTTCCAGTCGCTCAGCAGTTCACAGTAGTCCACAGTAGTTCCTTAAGTCGCAGGTATAACTCTCTTGATTCACTTCGGTAAGATGTGTTCGCTTTCACTTTCGAAAATTAACTGCCTCGTGTCGATAGCCGGGCGTCCTTTTATAGCTCTTAATAAGCGGGGTAGAATATTCCGGAAGGTACTAGGGCGTTCGAGAATAGTAGGTATTTACTGGGGCGTTCGAGAAAATAAGTACCTACACAGTCGTGCCGACGATAGAGGTGAATGCCCTTTTTATCGCGATTTGTAGGTAAAGTTGGTATAGGTAGACAAAAGGGCGTGTGATTTTGTATTGACTTTTCTGGATTTTTCTAAACGGATCGATAGAGTACTTCGACATTAATAATGCGTTTTAATTTCTAGAAGATTCGATCAGTAGTTTCCGAGATATCGACGATCGTTGTAACATTACCCCCCTCTTAATCATGCTCGTCCCGAGCATCATTTGTTCCATGATATCGCGTCAACCTATCCACATGGACTACCTTTGGTTTTCCCCTAAGACCCTTCTTAATGCGGTAGGTGATGTCATTGATTCTTGTGACAACCGTATAGGGTCCTTCCCAGCGAGCTTGAAGTTTTGGAGATTTCCCTTTTCTGCGTAGCGGGTTGTGAAACCATACCAGTGTTCCTTCTTCAAAACCGTTGGTGTTTGCATTTCTATCGTACCGGGTTTTCATCCTTATACCTGTCTTCAAATTGTTTTCCCGTACCATTCTGTGCACCTCGTCCAGCCGGTTTTGAAGTTCACTCACGTAGTCCGTTACGGGCTTAGGACTTTCGGGTGGTATGCCGGTTATTGCATCCACTGGTAGCCTTATCTCTCGACCAAAATTTACTTTAGCTGGAGTGTGTCCCGTACTGTCATGCACCACAGATCGATAGGACATCAGGAACAGTGGGATGTACTGGTCCCAATCTTTTTGGTGTTCGTCGACAACTTTAGCCAAGTGATTTTCCAACGTCTGGTTAAACCTCTCGACCATTCCGTCTGACTGTGGGTGCGCTGGAGTCGTACGGGTCTTGTTTATACCGAGGAGTTTGCACATTTCTTGAAACAGAGCAGACTCGAAGTTCCGTCCTTGGTCGGAGTGGATCTCCACAGGTGCGCCATATCGACTGACCACTTCCTGAACTAGTTTCTTGGCTACAGTGACTGCTTCCTGGTTGGGTGTCGCAAATACTTCCGGCCACTTAGTGAAGTAGTCTTGCACTACTATGATGTATTTGTTACCCTCATCAGTCGTTGGAAAAGGTCCAGCAACATTAATGGCGATACGTTCCCACGGTGCCCCAACGTTGTACAGCTTCAATTTTCCTTTGCTTCTTGTCTGCGGTCCTTTAACCGAAGCACATGCAGTGCATTTACGGCACCAATCCTCGACATCTTCCCGACAACGAAGCCAGTAAAACCGCTGTCGCACTTTAACCAGGGTTTTCTTGACTCCGAGATGCCCGCCAGAAACACCATCGTGGATGTGCCGTAAGAGTGGGGCCACCTTGCTTCTTGGTACCACTACTTGCATGGTTACTTCCTTACCATCGTTAGACTCCCATTTCCTATACAGGGCATCGTCTACCAGTGCTAAGCTGTCCCACTGGGCCCAATAGCTTTTGGTCGTCGAACTGTAAGCAGATACGTCACTCCATTGGGGTTTGCTGCCAAGCTGTTTCCAGTGCAGTATAGGTTTCAGATCATCATCATCCTCTTGCGCCTTCTTCATACTGCTTCCAGTCCATTCGTCGTCAAGTCCATTCACCCTTATGACTTTAATCTCTTCTCGGGCTTCGTTTCTTTGACAATGCTTGCAATCTTCGACACACGGCCTTCGTGACAAAGCATCAGCATTGCCGTGCCCTTTTCCACTTCGGTGTTCTATCACAAAGGGAAATTCCTGTAGTTGCTCGATCCATCTTGCTACTTGGCCTTCTGGGTTCTTGAATTGCAGCAACCACTGTAGCGCAGCATGATCTGTCCTTAGTGTAAACTCTCGTCCTATAAGATACTTGTTAAAATGCTGTAAAGACTTCACCACAGCGAGAAGTTCACGACGAGTAACACAGTAATTCCTTTCCGGTTTAGATAGCGATTTACTGAAGTATGCTATTACAACATGGCGATCTCCCTGCACTTGTGACAACACTCCACCTATTCCGCTGTTACTGGCGTCCGTGTCCACAATGAATCTACCTTCCCTAGTAGGATAACCCAATATAGGGGCTTCGCACAATCGTTGTTTAAGCGTACTAAAAGCTTGCTCGCAATCCAGGTCCCAAACGAAGTCTCGTTTATCTTCCGTCAGTCGGTGTAGTGGTTTTGCAATATCCGAGAAATGCTTAATGAAGCGTCTGTAATACGCGCATAGTCCCAGAAACGCACGAACCTCCGTTTTGTTCTTTGGAACAGGCCATTCTTGAACAGCTTTAATCTTCTCGGGGTCGGTTTTAACTCCTTCCGTTGAGATCACATGTCCAAGATAGCTGACCTCCTTTTTAAATAGAGCGCACTTCTTTGGACTCAGTTTAAGGTTAGCCTCACGAATCCGAGTAAAAACTTTTTCCAGGTTCTTCAGGTTTTCTTTGAAGCTGCGTCCCATAACTATAACATCGTCCAGGTAAACCAGACAGACGTCTCCAAGTAGACCCACCATTACTCTTTCCATGAGGCGTTCAAACGTGGCTGGTGCATTACATAAACCAAATGGCATGACATTAAAATGCCATAAACCGTTTCCAATTCCTGTACTAAAGGCTGTCTTCTCTTTATCGTCTGGACTGATCTCCACCTGCCAATAGCCACTTTTTAAATCGATGGTTGAAAACCATTTCATACCACTAAGCATGTCCAGGGTATCGTCGATCCTAGGCAAAGGATAACTGTCTTTCTTCGTGACATTATTCAACATTCGGTAATCCACACAAAACCTTGTACTGCCATCCTTCTTTTTCACTAGTACCACAGGTGATGACCATGGACTCGTTGAAGGTTCAATCACCTTGTTATCGGCCATGTCTTTAATCATAACTGCTACCTCCTCTTCTCTTGCCCATGGTAAACGTCGAGGTCTTTGTTTTATAGGCCTGGAGTCACCTGTGTCAATCCGGTGTTTCACAAGCCCAGTCCTTCCACAGTCATTTCCGGTTGCAAAGATGTCTCTAAATCGTAGCAAGAGGTCTCTGGCTTGATGCAATTCTGATGCCGATAAGTTTTCCTTTGAATTCTCGAGAAGTTGCTGGATGCGATCTTCGGAGATTTGTGTACCGCCTTGTTTAGTCGTAGTGCTGTTCAGCCGTCTCAGGTACTTTACTTCTTCACATTTTCCAACCACACTATTCTTCTTCAGGAGAACTATTTCGTCACTGAGGTTGAGGATTCTCACCCTAGCGATTCCGTTCGGCATCAGTAAGGTTCTCGCTGTTATTAAGTTTTCATGACTGCCGGTATCTTCCACAATAAGACATCTTCTTTGTTCAGTCTTCGCAGGAAACCTCACTCTGACTAATGTTTCCGATTTAGGAGCTAACGTCGTATCCGTTAAACAGTAAAGAGTACACGGGTGCGATCCTTGTAAACAAACTTCCTGATCAGGAAATCTCAGCACTCCTCTAGGTATATCCAAGACACATCGGTGATTCGTCAAGAAATCCAGTCCCAAAATGCAATCATCAGTAATATTAGCAATTAATACTGACTGGTGGTATATTTGGTCGCCAATTCTTACCTCCACATCTGTTTCACCGAGGACGGTCACTGGCTGGCCAGTAGCTGTCTGAAGCTGGCACCTCGGAGATCGTTTTTCCCACCTTATGGTGCGTTTCAGCAATTCCGGCCTTACAACTGTACGTGAAGCTCCAGTATCCACTGTTAAACTGCAAGGTTGATTGTCTAAGATGGCCTCGATGATCAGACTATTTCCATTGACAACTTGAGTTATTGTGATGGTTGGGGCCTCATGTCGACCAGCCAGCGCCCGCCCCGCGGCCCTGGCGACATTTAGTTTAACGGAACATCTTGATCGACCTGGGTCCCGGAGTCCGTGACCCTCCTCCGTTTCCTCGAAGGACACTCTGACTGGATATGGCCCCTTCCTCTACAGGAATAACACGTTGGGACATACCGTGGCTTCCTCTCCTCCTCAACTACCTCCTTGATCTCCCTGACCTTACTTATCCCGGCATTCTGCCGTACGGTTTCCACCTCAAGGGCATAAGCCAGTGCTTCTTTTAAGGTCTGGTGGTGACGCAACTGTACACTAGTTTTCACTTCTGCGTCCCGTATACCGTTTAGGAAGGCCTCCAGTAGGGCGGTCTCGATCATCACGGGTGTCGATGAGTAGGCCCGACGAACGAGCCTTTCAACCTCTACAGCCCATTCCTGGAGGCTTTCACCAGCTTTTTGTTTTCTCTCGCGTAGCTGCGCTCGGTAGACATTTTCCAGGTGCTTGTCACCGTAGCGTGTGTCTAACGCTTCCATCAGAGACTCCAGTGTCCTTCCTTCAGGTGGCAGGTTTTCCAGTATTACTAAGGCATCTCCTCGTAATGCAAGTGTCAAGGCCATAAAAGACTCCTCGTTGCTCCAGGCTTTAGTTTTTACCAATATCTCAAATTGGTACTTGAAGGCTGTCCACGAGGAGGTTCCATCGAAGTGTGGTAGGTCGAACTTCGCTGATGAGGGTAAGGTCGCGGCAACAGGTCCGCAGGTTTTTAGTCTGACGATCTCTTTTTCCAGTTCTTGCAAGCGGTCGTCAATGGTCACGGCAACAGGTCCACAGGTTTTTAGCCTGACGATCTCTTTTTCAAGCTCTTGAAAGCGGTCGTCGATGGTTCCTGTCTTCAAAGCCACTTCCTTACTCAGCATTTGCAGGCTGTCTTCAAGGTTCTTCACTTTATCTCCCAGTGCATGGATGCCTGCATCGATTTTACCCATGACAGCTTCCTGGTTGGCCTGCATCATCTGTTGACTAGCCTCTTGTTTGGCCTGCATCTCTTGTATGGAGGCCTGCATCGTCTTTCGACTAGCCTCTTGGTTGACCTGCATCTCTTGTATGGAGGCCTGTAACATCTGCCGACTAGCCTCTTGGTTGACCTGTATCATCTCTTGCATGGAGGCCTGCATCGTCTGTCGACTAGCCTCTTGATTGGCCTGCATTTCTTGCATAGAGGCCTGCATAATCTGCTGCATAGAAGCCAACAGCGTCATCATGTTGGTATCTGACGAGGTTCCATCTGGTGCTCCCGTAGTTACCGATGAGATAGCAGGATCGGCCTGACGCCCTTCCTCTTTAAGGCTCCGTTGACGTGCAGCATCCATTTCTACTTGACGTCTGGTCCGTGGAGTACGCCCTTCGTCTTCACGTGGTAATAACGGCATCGCACTTCTGACACCAGTTGTTACGTGCGCGGGGTACAAATTAAATGCCGTTTACACAACAAAGAGGTTTATTCGCTCACCACAAACTAGACAACTAAATAACTAGCACACACAGTACTCTTCAACAGTTCCAGTCGCTCAGCAGTTCACAGTAGTCCACAGTAGTTCCTTAAGTCGCAGGTATAACTCTCTTGATTCACTTCGGTAAGATGTGTTCGCTTTCACTTTCGAAAATTAACTGCCTCGTGTCGATAGCCGGGCGTCCTTTTATAGCTCTTAATAAGCGGGGTAGAATATTCCGGAAGGTACTAGGGCGTTCGAGAATAGTAGGTATTTACTGGGGCGTTCGAGAAAATAAGTACCTACACAGTCGTGCCGACGATAGAGGTGAATGCCCTTTTTATCGCGATTTGTAGGTAAAGTTGGTATAGGTAGACAAACTGCGTGTGATTTTGTATTGACTTTTCTGGATTTTTCTAAACGGATCGATAGAGTACTTCGACATTAATAATGCGTTTTAATTTCTAGAAGATTCGATCAGTAGTTTCCGAGATATCGACGATCGTTGTAACAATATTTAAATTAAATTTAAAAAAAACCTAAATAATGATTGTACAAAGTATCACAATGAAACTTGATAAACTGTTTCAAACCTTTACAAGTTTAAATATTGTTTTTAAGTTCAAGTAGCCTTACTTTCCAGGGGTAGCTTAGTTTTACTATAGTATTATTTGCCCGTATTTCGTGCGTAAATGTCTTGCAAATTTCAAATTATATCGATGATCGTCTTATAGATCTAACTGTAAAAGTAAACCCTTTTTTATCATCAAATTTACCCCTAAAGTGTCCCTTTTCGAACAAAAAGGGCTCATTGTAATTGGACCGCGAGACAAATACATTCACCTATCACATATGTTATTCTACGGAGTTGATTTATTTACATGTTGGTTTAATTCCGAAATGCATCCTTACAAGCTTTGAATCTATCTTCTCTCTTTTAAGCTCTGAATCGATATCCTCTTTAACATTCAACAGCACAGACACGAAATGTGTACACATTTTAAAAGCTTATTTAAAAGTCTGTTCAATGTTTCATAAAATATTATATATACCAAAAACTACTTTGTTTTGGGAACTCTGTTATTACCCTTTGAGTGCTCCTGCAGTTCGCACAAACAAAGGCTCACTACATCAAAGTTGCTTTTCCCACTCACCTTGACTCGCGCATAGTTCCGCTATCCGCTTGATTGCTCTTTATACAGAGTGCCTCAACATAGCCCTCGCAAACTTAAGTGAAGTGGTTTGCCGCTGAATAGTTTGCAATTAATCTCTATTTGCTATATCTTGCAGAGAAAATGCCGAGCATAATCAATTTGTGGCCGCTGCCGTATGTAGACTTCAGCAGTATAGTTAAACGTATATAGTGTAGAACATAGTTATATTATAGAATTTATGTTTGGCGCGTTAGGAGAAACTTATCTAAGTTTTTAACAATAGACGGAATATGCGTGTTCTCTAGTACACATAAGCAAGTTAAATATTAAAATTTGGAACGTACTGTTCGAATATTTCTTTAGTCCAAGATTCAGAACAAATGACGATTCAAATTTTGAATTTCTGGCTCGTTAGGCGAAATGATTAGCTGGTATTTTCAGTGAGGGACGGAAGACACCCTATCGAGTTAACTATTTGAATTTCGAACTTTTTTCTTTACTCTGAAATATAAAACAAAATACGATTCTAATTTTTAGGGTTCCGATGCCAAATGGTAAAAAACGGAACCTTTATAGTTTCGTCATGTTTGTCTGTCTGTCCGTCCGTATGTCACAGCCACTTTTTTTCTGAAACTATAAGAACTAAGGTGTTGAAACTTGGTAAGTAGATGTATTCTGTGAACCGCATTAAAATTTTCACACAAAAACATTAAACTTTGGGGGTACTTAGAACTGAAACTCAAAAATTTTTTTTTCATCAGACCCATACGTGTGTGGTGTCTATGAATAGGTCTTCAAAAATGATATTGAGGTTTCTAATATCCTTTTTTTATAAGTATAGAATAGAAAGAATAGAGAGACTTCCAAAGTGGAAAAATGTGTCCCCCCCCCCCTGTAACTTCTAAACTAACAGAATGATAAAACTAAAAAAAATATATTATGTACATTCACTACACACTTTCACAAACTTCCACCGAAAATTGGTTTGAACGAGATCTACAAGTAGTTTTTTTTACTACGTCATAAATCGTAAACCGCAATTTACCTTTTTTTTTCGTGCGGAAATCCCTTCGGATACCGCCCGCTGTCCAGCGGGGGCGGTTATGTCGGGCTTGAACCGACTAAAACCGCACGCAGTCTCCGGTCTACAGACGCCGGGGTGTAAGGTTGCCCATAGAGCATATCCCTCGCACCCCGACTGACCCTGGGCCATCTCCGGTTTCGAGATGGCCCCCTCGGGTTTGGGAACCACGGTGTTCCCGTCTTGCCCCGGTTTGGGGGAGGGGCGCTAGTCGCCCCACCGTCCCGGCCTGCTTCTGCTGAGGTGACAGGCGGCCTTACCTGCCACCCCCAGGCCTGCGCTCATGGAGGACAGAGGTCGTTAAGAGACCTCCGGCGCCTGAGTCACCTGCGACGCGCGGCGAGTAAGTTGCGGGCTCGGCTGGCCGGGAGAGTTCTAAATCTCTCCCGGGCGCGCTCTGCCATCTCCGCAATTTACCTCTCATTCAATCAACTCAAATATAAAAATTAAAAAAAAACATTATTATGTTACTTGCTGTTACGGAACCCTTCATGGGCGAGTCCGACTCGCACTTGGCCGCTTTTAATCTATAAACTCATTTTAAAAGATTGGAAGGAAACTGATTAAACTAATATTATTTATTCAACCGAATTTGCACAACGCATGGTATTATTGTAAAATTTTAATAACATGGCGAAATCCAATTAATCATTCACCAGTATGCATGCTCTGTAAATTCATAATTTAATTATTTAACTCGTACACCGAAGCATACCTCGATAATACAATCGAATGAAATCAACAAAATCGAATAGCAACCGCATGTTATAATATTGACAATGCAATGAATACGTTTGACGTCGAATGCTGTAGTTAATCCAAATGCTGCATGCTTTTATTTGTACAGTTAAGTATTGTGCCAACAGAACATTTTAATAAATACCTAATGACCAACGAGCTACTGACATTGATATCTACGAAGATTGGGCTGCTTGAACACTCCATTACTTCAAAATGACTTCCGACTTCATCCATCGTTTAAGTGGATTGTAGAAGGTTCTTATTGAAAAAAATGTAAAGAAGATGCGCAGTAAATTGATAAATTCCAGAAGCTTTACGACTATTCCAGTACCTTTTTTAACTTTTTTTTTCGTGTGGAAGTCCCCTCGGATACCTTTTTTTTTTTTTTTTTTTCGTGATGAAATCCCTTCGGATACCGCCCCCGCTGGAGAGCGGGGGGTCTCCAGCGGGGGCGGTTATGTCGGGCTTGAACCGACCAAAACCGCACGCCGTCTCGGGTCTTAAGACGCCGGGGTGTAAGGTTACTCATAGAGCATATCCCTCGCACCCCGACTGACCCTGGGCCATCTCCGGTTGCGAGATGGCCCCCTTACTTGCTCTCCATTGTGCCATCTGCTAGTCAGAGGGACACGTGGAAAGCTTCCGAACAGCTCTCAACAGGGCCGTCCTCGCCTCGGTCGGAGTTGGCCGTAGGCGGCAGCGTCTCTCCCACCTTAGGAGACAGGCGCTGCCGTCTCCGTTGCCCAGGGTGCACCGCGTGGAGGTCCCCAACCAAGCACCCCTCCCCTCGGATACCTCCCCGCCGGCCAGCGGGGGTGGTTATGTCGAGCTTGAACCGACTAAAACCGCACGCCGTCTCGGGTCTACATACGCCGGGGTGTAAGGTTGCCCATAGATCATATCCCTCGCACCCCGACTGATCCTGGGCCATTTCCGGTTTCGAGATAGTCCCCTCGGATTTGGGAACCACGGTATCCCCGTCTTGCCTCGGTTTGGGAGAGGGGCGCTAGTCGCCCCACCGTCCCGGCCTGCTACTGCTGGGGTCACAGGCGGCCTCACCTGCCACCCCCAGGCCTGCTACCTATTACATGAGGGTGGAGCAACGAGCAACAGCTAGTATTAAACACATTCCTTAACCCATTCCGTTCGTAGTAGTCAGTGATGACAGCCCTCAGCTTCCATCTTTCCTTATACACCACGAACTTCCTCGACCGTCATTAAACGGTGCATACAAGTCGGACAGTTTTGTATACTTATGGCTTGCCCTTTTTTGAGTTCGACCTTGACCGACTTCCCTACTTACATTCACGATGCTGTTCACTGAAATGAACTAGAATGTGTATATTTCGATACAACCATGTTTTGAATGAAATTTTTAAGAATTATGCGAACTTTTGCTATACCTAAATTTAAATCAGCAAAGTCAACAGTTTAACACGAGACTAATATATTTCTAACGGGAATACTCTGATCAATTGAGCTACCTGAACACGTCCCGGATAACTGAAAGGTACATCTCCAAAAGAATAAATTTAAATTGGAAAAAAGGATCGGTTAAAACATTTCACACGACGCCTCAAAGGACGCCCAAATTGATGTCGAGTTGTTTCACCTAGTACGTGTACTCGTAACCTAACCTACTACAGAATGAAAATACTATCTGGAATGACGGTTAACAATATCATAAGAAGGAGAACTGTGAGACGAGCTTCTATAAATGAATGAATCTTAGTTAACTTCGCTGTAATATTACTCGCTGCGTGGTACTAGCCGTCAGATTTACGATCATTTATTACACCGGCTCATCTACTTAGAAGCTTTTGTTCTTTTTAACATTTGCGATATTGTTTACATAAACTCACGCCTGTAACATACCAAAGGTAGGTACAGAGGTGTTGTCCGAACAAATAGTGTAATATTTTCACTAAAACATTTAAGTATCTGAAGATATCCTTAAAATCCTTTCATCCAGAATGATACTGGCCACTTTTTGGTACGTTTTTCTTTTTTAAGGAATTTTGCTATTAGATTAATTACGTATTATAAAAAGTATTAAGGATGAGTATATAATTAAATGTTCACTTTGTATACTTTCATCTTAATAAGTGACATGACTGGAGACATTTTTCATTTCTCTCTAGACCCAATTCTGAAGTCTACGTAGATGAAGTTGCAGGATGAAGTTAGTGTATGGTTTAAATATATGTTTACTGGCATTACATTTATGAAGTACTATGGAGTTCTGATACCGTTCCTGCAACCCGTGGGAACCAATTCTAGTAATAACAGTCCTATCCTATAATCATCTATCTCTGTGCCAAATTTCATCAAGATCCGTGCGGCCGTTTTGCGTGAGAGCGTAACACACATCCGTAAACACATCTCATCCATTCTCACAAACTGAAGTAGAACAATAGCGCTTGCTCATGCGCCGTATCAGTCAACGTTCCAATTATAAGGAACTTCAACTCAATATTGTTTTATTGTCGTCAGCTCTCAAAGTCTGAAGTCCATTTCGATGCCGATTGGTTGTAGACGTGATATGAGAAAGGGCAATAACTATAATAGTAAGCTTACGGACTCAATAGTGTGTCGCTGTTATTTCCCACGAGACTCTGTATTGCCCTTCTTTTATGCACATACGATATTTCTACAGTGTCATATATGTCCACACACACATTCTTCTCGGTCGAGATCTGGCAGGATTTATAGCGAAGGAAGGTCTTTTGGGCCTCTAATAAAAAAGAAGTCCAGCAATGTCTCACACATACCGCGGGGTATCCCGGAAGATAGATTATGATGACACCCATCGAATCCACGTTCTAACAAGAGTATCCTCTCAACTTCAATAAAAAGAGAGAGAAATATTTCCCAGTTCAGCCACTCATTTCATCCCAGGGAAAATAAAGCTCCAGTAACAATGAAAAAGTAAATAATATGCAAATCTGTGTAGGGTACGTTTATGACAAATTGATTCACCTTGGAATTCGGAAGGACGGTCTGGCCCACAGCTGGCGAGGGCTTACGTCTCGACATCCCGTCTGTCATGGCGCCCAGCTACTGCAAGGACTCTGATTTACGACCACTTGTCTTTGTTATCCTCTTATATGTTGATTTTGTTTTTATATTTCACGTCTGTATTTGTTGGGGTGGGTATGAAGCAGTACAGCCATCAATTTGCTTCTGTAGTCGCGAGCTTCCTCTACGTAAAAAGGTTGACATTTATAAATAAGTCTTCAGCATCAATTTCGTTGTTGTATGTTTTTAGGGTCGACCCTATATGAATCGCACTGAAAACATGACAGGAAACCCATGCAGGTAATACACTGACATCTGCGTAACCGCACAGGTGAGCGGCTTCAGACACCAGTCGCTTCCATAAAACACGAGATACAGTCTAGTCAACGAATAGTCTAAAAAGGGATGTAGAGTGCATGAGCGGGACCCTAAGCGATTTCTTCTGAAATCTTTGTTAAGGGTGCATAAGAAGTGAACACGCTAAAACACGCTAAGGTGAGCCGGAGTGAGGGGGAGGGGGTTGCAAAAGTACAACTTTTGGGGTATCTCAGAAACGGTGCGTCCTAGGGAAATGTCTTATCCGGTTCCTAACCGTTTTCGAGATGCACGCCCCGAAAGTGAGGTGAGCCCGAGTGAGGGGTCACTCTGGCTCACCTCCGAGACGTCATGACTTTTAGCATGGTCACTTCCTATGCACCCTTAACAGGTTTTAGACGAAATCGCTTGGGGTCCAGTTGATGCTCGCTACAACTCCTTTATTGACTGGACTAATAACCCAAATCGAGAGACAGAGTAGAAGAGCGTTCTTAATGAATATTAATATTTCTTTGGTTTAAAAATGCGCAGATTTATATTAGGCATCTTGTACCGACTCGCCGTCCTTACAGAAGCGGGCCGTGGCGGAGGCGTGTCGTGTGTGCCCTACACACGCCTGCCAACTCACCGACGCGGGATAAAACCCGACCCCACCAGGCGAGGCCGCGCTGGCGGCTAAGGTCCGCCGGTAACCCTGGGGTTATCCTTTCGAGGGCTTACCCGGGGTGCCCGGCAATGGACACTTGGGCAGGACACCGTGCGGTATTAGTCGATGCACGACATAACCGCCCCTGCTGGCCGGCGGGGGGGTATCCGAAGGGATTGCCGCACGTAAAAAAAAAAATAGAAAAGCGGACCTCGGGCTCCAAAGTACAAGCTTTGAATGCGACCGGCGGCTCGATTTTGCTATTTAATGTTAAAACCACTGTCATTCCACTGACACTCAAAAAATGCCATTTAATTTTAGACTTTATCGGTACACAGTTAAAGTCTAAAATGAAATGAACAGAGTTCATAATACTTTTGCATTCACTCTACAACAAGCCATTTAATTTTAGACTTTAACAGCAAAATGGTAAAATCTAGAATAAAATTGCATTTTTAGAGCGACAGTGGCATGACAGTGGTTTGCTTTAACATAAATTAGCAGAATCGATTCCCAGTACTAACGCTGTGCTGATGATAAAAGAGAAGATGAAACTGCACTAATGGGGTTTTGGCGCCAACGCGGGAAAAGACACACCGAGGCAGTGTTTTTACTAAAATTTTAGTAATTTCGTCTATGTACTATATGTGTAAAAATAGTGGATTTCTAGATATAACGTCTTGGATAACTATTACCGTACATTGTGATTTTCTGTGTTGTTGCCAAAACTCCATAGAAGCCCCTAGTAAAGTCTTCATTACTTTACAAGGGCAGGACTTTGACTTGAGTTATGACTATGAAGGACTTCACTTGACTTGATTGTAACCAAATGAAAACGCTGCATAATATTGAATTCGTATGCAAATTACTTGTTTGATATAAGCCAAAAAAAAAACAACTGCGCCAATCGAGTCAGCCTGTTCATGTTCCGTCATTAATACTACTTATCTGTCCATCATTGTAAATCCTTAGCAGTTCTTAAAGGAATATTACCGAACCAAGCTCGAGGTCCCTCGTCAGTCTCCTATCAAACCCTTTTCAGCAATGCTCAGCTAACTTTTTACTCGTAATATTCTTTTGTAAACTCTGCGTAACTCAAAGACGATTCCGGTGAAACTTGCGACGTAGTTTATCCGTACTTTGTTTCGTAAACATTTCTCTAAACTTGTAATCCCGGAGTAAATTTAGTCGTTTACCTGATCAAGGCGTTCTTAGAGTACCTACTTTCAATCGTTTAGAATAACTCTATATACATTACTAGCATTGCCACGCGGTTTCTCCCGCGTAAGTCCGGATTCCGTGGGAATATTGGGTATAAAAAGTAGCGTATGTTACTCAGGGAAATGCAGCATTCTAATGGTGAAAGATTTTTTCAGATATATCGATTACAAACAAATGTTTCCTTTTCACAATATTACTATAAAGTGTAATATTAAGAATAGTTAATATATGATGAATTGAATAAAAAATATATTAACATAAATTAAAAATAATATGAAATAAAGATTAAAAATTAAAAGACCCCGACATAGCTAAGTACACTCAATTCACCTTTCAACAAAAAACAAACCAAAATCAAAATAAATTCATCCGTTCGGAAGCTACGATGACAGACACACACACAGACACGTCAAACTTATAACAGCCCGTCGTTCTTGCGCCCAGGGTTAATAATCAACCTTTAAAAACCGATTTTATGAATAATCTTCTTCTTCTTCTTTCTTATATATAAAAATGAATTGCTGTTCGTTAGTCTCGCTAAAACTCGGGAACGGCTGGACCGATTTGGCTAATTTTGGTCTTGAATTATTTGTGGAGGTCCAGAGAAGGTTTAAAAGGTGCTATCGATTGAGGCAGTACGAAGTCTGCCGGGTCAGCTAGTAAATAATAAATATTCTACGACATTCTACACAGCGCTTTCTAGACCCAAAGTAAGCATAGTTTAACTAGCTTGTGTTATGGGTTCCAGAATGCGGATAACACACACACACATACTTATATACATTTTTTTTGTAAATACATACATATTATACATAGAAGCACCCAGACCAATGCAAATAGACATATTCATGCATACACATATTTGCACTGAGCGGGAATCGAACCCGAGCCCCCTGTCGTAGCAGTCGAATGCACTACCACTACGCCACAGAGGCCGTCTAATGTTCTTTAGCTAAACTGATGTTATGAGGTTATCTCTACGTGTACATAATTTTCCCCCCAAATATTTCATATTAAGATAAGAAAACGTACCGCTTTCACAGATATTATTATAACAGATGTGAACCATTCGTAACAATTCCTTGGAATATAATGGTCGTTAAATAAATCTTAATCTCACCAAAAACGAATCACTCAATATCATTTCCATTTTGCGCGAACTCATAACCGACTATAACAGAATGCGAAACCAGTACGCGCGGTTCTATATTATGTACCAATAAAGGAATCGTGGTGATGTCATTACCGTGACGTCAGCCTGTCCCGACAAATTGTCGCCTGCGAAATGTGTCACGATCCGTGTGATACATTCACTCCAAGACTTTCTTATAAAGGCTTGTAAAGTGCCAGCGACGTGCCCTCGCACGTATGCTCCATCGATTCATTTATAAATTCGCTTTGACATATTCAGTATCTACTGATGGATCCTAAATAATATTGTTTCTTGGTTTGACATCTATCTATACTAATAAATAAATATTCTACGACATTCTACACAGTGCTTTCTAGACCCAAAGTAAGCATAGTTTAACTAGCTTGTGTTATGGCTTCCAGAATGCGGATAAACATACTTATATACTTTGTTTTGTAAATACATACATGTAATACATAGACATATTCATGCATATAAATATTTGCACTAAGCGGGAATCGAACCCGCGCCCCCTGTCGTAGCAGTCGAATGCACTACCGCAATACAATTTTATAATAACGTAGAAGGCGTGGGGTGCTCAATGATGGTTCTTGTAAGAACTGAAATGCTTTGCCCACACACATGTTTCTTTTTCCCGATCATCACGGATTCCTTACTTTTTGATTTCACCTAAGCCTCCCATGTTGCTTACCAAGATAGACTACAGTTAGATCGAAGGACGACATATAAAAATACCAAAATAATATTTCATAACAGACTCAAACAACATTGTAACCTCATAGTAGATGAAGGTGGGTGATCCACTTTTCTAACCTTAAACTCGTAATCTTGGATGTAATGCCATTCATGCGTGTGCAGACATAACCCATCACCCTCAAAGATATTGAAAAATCAACAAGTAACCCAAACAAGTCAGCAAAAACAAGAGAGGGTACAAATCAATACCGTGGCTAGCGAATCTCAACCGTATACGGCACACTCTTACAGTAGAAATTTGTCTGCTGAAATAGCTGTTCTAATAGCATTTGCATGTGATAACAACTGTCCTCTCGACAGTATATTAATTTGGACTATTCTGAAATTGTCTGCCCGGAACAATATTAAGCTACAACAGCATCTTAAGTTTGAGAGAAAAAGTAGATTTACCTAAAGGGAGTGGAGGGTACTTATATAGTGTCGATGCCATATGAAGCCTGTGCACTTAAAGTTTCAGCTACTAAGAAGTTCTTTAGTTGCGATGTAGGAGTTGAATTGCACTCCGAAATGGGAGAAGTTTGAATATCCTGAAGACGGTTTAAACTTTCACATCTCCATCGAGAGTTTAAAGGGTAGGTACATATTGTTAACAATGTACTTTCTTCAATATCTTTAAAGATATTAGATGGAGAGTGCTCATCCATTTACTTTCAAACTATGGTTATATTACAAGGAAACAGTCTAAACTAAACATCAATTATTTGATAATATGTAACGATATATGGTACAGTATAATTTGAACTCAAACTTTCGTTAGGTTCGTGTGTGCCCCTACACACGCCTGCCAACTCACCGAAGCGGGATAAAACCCGACTCGACCAGGCGAGACCGCGGTGGCGGCCTAAATCCGCCGGCAACCCTGGGGTTATCCTTTCGAGGGCTTACCCGGGGTGCCCGGCAACGGACACTTGGGGAGGACACCGTGCGGTTTTAGTCGATACACGACATAACCACCCCCGCTGGCCGGCGGGGAGGTATCCGAAGGGATTTCCGCACGTAAAAAAAAAAGGTTACGAGGCAACTAATATAAGTAAATGGAAATGCGTGTTCATTTCTTGCAAAGTTGCTAAGAGCAGCATTGGAGAATATTTCTGGATTTTGGAACACTAACCGATATTCATGGATAGAGCTTAACTTCATAATAGTATAAGAATGGAAAGCTAAGTCGAAAGCAGTCAGCAAGAACAGAAACTGACAGAATGCCACATCGCGACGTGCCGTCTGAATATTTTTACTGCCAGTGAAGCGCGCTATTAGATGTTACACATCAATAAGCAATATTATCTACCGTTAAAAATAAAAAGGCATAAAAGATGTTTTATGAGTATCAAAAGGAAACATGATTTTCCCTTTACCAGTTCATGTCCTTGAACCGTCTTCAAATACCTCTTTCAAGATAGGTAGGAAGTAATTTATAGCTAAACAACTGTCGGAATACCTGCTCCCTACAGAAATTTATAAATATTTTTTACACTCCAAGGTAGCAAACAAACACGTCCCTTTTGTAACTGGTACATTGATCCTATAGGTAGAAAGGTGGAAAAATGGGAGGAGAGTAGGTAAAAAGGAGAAGGGAAGTAAAAAGGAAAGAATGGAGGATTGAGGGTCGTGTACGTATGATACATTAGCGCCAGTTCAAGCAACTTTGTTCTTAGATTCCACTCACCCATCTACTGTGTAGTTTACCGTAGATATAACACAAAAGGAATCAAATAATTCTACGTAATTGGGCATTAAAGCTCCAATATGCGATGAAATAAATTTTGACTCTAATATTATAAAGAGACTCATTCTTAGAAAAAAAAGGCAGATATGCCGCTGGACTAACAAAATCATTTCATCGATGAAATACTATTAACATACTTAAAGTAATTGTTCTGTAAACATGTACATATTCCCCTGCAACGAAAAGCCATCACGGATGCTGCGTAGAATAAATGAATGTACATACCGAAATTGACTAAGAGACACAATGCATCGAACAACGTGTTGACGCTCACACCGACAAGCAACTAGGCCCACGCCATTCCTCCACAGAAATGGATTCAGCGACCGACCGCCGGAACACGTCAACTGTTCCCGTACATCATAATACACAACACTGTTCATAACAAAGGACCTGTCAAGCCACAGTCTTGATAGCATCCAGGCATCCGCTCACAGTGACACAACTAGACCAGGCTTCTAAAGAATAGTGTAGTTACATGTTAAAATAAGTACTCGTTATAAAAAAGACGTTTGCTACTTTAGAAACTGGGTTTAGTATTAAATGAGTGTTAGAGATGTGGGTCGCTTCTTCGCAAGTTTTATGAACTGGTTTATTCGATTAGCTTTAAAACGATTGTAAAATGATTAGGTTAATAGTTATTTGTAATACACTTCTGTCTACCCCTTCGGGGATACAGGCGTGAAGTTATGTTATGTTTTGTTAGTATTGGCTAATGATCTTAGTTTATTAATCATATGGTTCTTACCAATGATCTTAATATATTAAATATGGTCGATATGATGTCTCAATATCGGCGAGATTTCAAATATGCACCGCTTTGTATGCCAGAAGTCGTACTTTGTTCTCGTTCTGATTCACTGCATGTCCTATTGCACTCGTTGAGGTTATACGGTTGTAGGTGTCGAGCTAGGCAAATTATTTAAGTTAATATAAGAGCATATTTATATCTAAATGAATGAGTCTTCAGTACTATCTGCTCTAGGTTTTCAGGAGCGTTTCCCTACTAACCTGTACACATCTATCAATAAGTTCGAGGAATATTACCGACTTCAGGTATATGGAGGGAGAATTAAACACCAATTTCCGGTTGGTACTACAGTTAAAACTAAACAAGTTCTTTTCCAGACATTTGTACGAGTTTTTAAACATTAGTAAAATTTTACCAAAATTAATTTACTGAATACATTTAAATACTTTACAATTCTGTAGGCTCTCAATTTACACAATATGCATGTCATATCTAATTTTAGCTACAAAAAGCTTATGAGTATTTAGAAATCATGGCACAAGTGGTTAAATAACTGTGAATTCTGAGCAACCATCTATGACGGTTCACAACAAAACAGCAAATATTGCAGATTGTTAGTAATGAATTTATTTTCCGAGGTTGCAGATGACAAGTTATTACAAACAATTTCCTTTACGTCACTTCAATGTAATCTTATTGGGCATGACGTGCCGCTGCGCCCTTTTGAGGGTAGAATGAAAATATTATCATTAAAATATTACGTCGTCGACGTACAAAGCGTTTGAAGCCACCAAGCCATTGTGAATAAAATTGGATAAAGAAGTGATTGGCTTTGTGTAAGTTACGATGTTGAAAGAAAAATATCCTGTTACGGAGTTGGAAAAACTCATTTACTTATAAATTGAGGCAACATTGAAACCTTCAAAAATACCTTGGTGGTATAATAACATGTTTATCAAATGATTTGATGTTATTCGTTTTATAATTTCGAAAACTTAGCAAGTAAGCAACCTTAAAGTTCAGGTTTTTTTATTGCTGTCCCTTTCTTGTGCTCATTAGAAAACTGCTAGTTTGAAAAGAACAACCAGTTATTTAAAAAATTCACACATAGCAACCCTCATTGTTACCCCAGCCAATACTTCTGCTTGCATTTAATACTTCCTTTGCCTTCAAGTTTTCTAAGAACTTGAAATTCTGCGACCATAAAATTAGATTTTATTCTAAGGAGTATTATGAAGTCGTCGATTTCAAAGCACCACTTAAGTTGTATCAAAGGCTCTGCAAAGTTTTCATTAGCGAGCTTTTTGGTACTGTAAATATTTGCGGTTCTCTTTGCTAATAATTTCACCGTTATATAGACACCCGAGAGGCTTACATTTGCCGAGACTTACCAGTTATTAATATTTGATATTTAAATTAAGTTCGTTCCGAATAATTTTACTATTAGATACATGGCTATGTCTAATTTTAAATATAATAAATTGAAAGTTAATCTTGTATCAACTATTACCACAAATGGGCCAGGTCATATGTCATTGACAGGATTTCACAATTCGATATTATTCGATCGATTTTACAATTTTAGAAATTTTACAGTCAATCTATACTTATATCCAATCAAATACACGTTACGAAGGGTAGAACGCATGGTTGCAATTTTGGTTCAATCTTAAAGGAAATCAGCCAATGTTTCATTGTTATCCTTGTAAATTAGCTTCATGGCTCTTCTCTTTATCTTCTTCTTCTTCTTCTTCTTCTTATATATAAAAATGAATTGCTGTTCGTTAGTCTCGCTAAAACTTGAGAATGGCTGGACCGATTTGGCTAATTTTGGTCTTGAATTATTGGTGGAGGTCCAGAGAAGGTTTAAAAGGTTTGTCATCGATTGAGGCAGTACGAAGTCTGCCGGGTCAGCTAGTTATACAATACAAACACCCAAAATACTCCAGAACCGAATAATTAACGAGATGAGGACTGAACTACTGGGCACATATTGAGGAAATATCAGATCTCCTGAGAGTTTGAACCAGTATGGTATAAAACACTAACACAAAAAAGGTGACAAGCATCAATATATGTATGCATTCATGATATTATAAATACCGACCTTGCCTCTTCGATCGGTTGCCACCAGATAAATGATAAGGCACGCTATGGTGTACCGATTTAGGAAGACACCAGATATACATTACTACGATTACACGAAAAACAACATTTTACAATCATTAAATAAATAAAATCACATACTTTGAAATATAACGGTCCTCACACTCCTCACAGAGTCCAGTGTATAGTGTGTTTATATGGATGATAGCTTGACATATTTGATTGATGACATAGGGCACGCAAGATATTAGGGTAGCGGTGACACCTTTACACTGCAGAGCACTGAAGTGACAATTTTAATACACTCCTATCATTTTTGTTGATCTTTTAGTTATTTTATGTGCCAATACTTAGTGATATATGACTACCACATACTGTAGTCATCAATAATGTACGGATACATTAACGGTAGACATTCATTATTGGGTTGATGATGTTGAAAAAGGTATAAGACTGTTACGCTCTTCTAAAAACAGCACTGATATTTTATTTAATGTTAATATCTATAGCGAATCTTTTTTTTTACCTTTTTATCTAACACGAGGTAATTAGTAAACTTTTGTGAGGAATCCTATCAGACTATAGTATAGTAGCGTTTGAAACAATTATTTAGCTTTTTTCAAAAATCACCTTGATTGTAGACAGTTTACACATCATGTATATTACATTGATTATATTTATAGACTATTTATCTCAATCAATGGTGCATTGGTATAGACCCGCGTATCGGGAGTAATTACGATTTTTTTTTTAAGTATTGTTTAAGTGTGTTTGAATATAGTCCTTAATGTCTGACATTCACAATTAGACCTCATAAGTGGTGCTGCAGTGAAGTAATTGGAGATCATATGGCAGCCACGAAAATATCGAAGTTCGTCTGCTTCGGAGTCAGATCGAAAAGCCGACCCCAACTAAGTTGGGAAAAGGCTTGGGGATTCTTCTTCTCTCGTGTCAACGGCATGTCAGTTATCAAATTTTATTTGCCCAGTGCGCAGTGAAGGCGTAAGATTCATTTTCTAGTCAGAACGGGCCGCTAGTCTGTAATTATTTCATAAACATACACACATATTCACATAGATACTTGATACATAGGGACTTAATATTATTTCATCAATCACTAATTTTCGCAGTGAAATTCAAACCTACCCTCACTGTATTGATCAACAGGATTCAGCTCTAAAAGTATGTGCATAAAATCATTCCGTATGAATTGTCTGAATTTCGCGACTCATGACACATAAGCTAAAGAAACGTTCCATCGTACATCGCTAATAAACCACCCAAACTATAAAATGGGAACCTGTTGACTGACTTTGATTAGAAGCTCCGTCACAGAGGGGAGAAACGCAACAAATGGGGAGAGAAAGCGAAAAGATTTAGACGATAATTTGGTAGATTAGGAAGTTGTTTCAGAACGTACTTTTGTGAAGACAATTAATGTTTATAACGATGACTATGATTATGATGTAATATTATGTAATAAATATTCAAAAATTTGATTTATTTAGGGGTAGGCAGAGTAATTAGTTTGAATTTTTCTGTAGAGATTTTGTGCTCAAAAAATATTTGAATCGTTATTTTATCTGCCCAGGAATGATATCTGAGACTTCATGTAACAACTACCGCTATGCCATTAAGCCATAAAAAAGTTTATTTAGAATATTGATGATAGCAGAGACATGGAGAGGAACATTTAGATTGGTCTAACTCGTGTCAACCTAACACCTTAATTACTTAACACATGAAAGACCGAATACACTACTACTCATGAGCGAGCCTCTTCAAAACTCTGTTGGAGCGACTTCGAAGTGGCTGAACTTCGATATCTATATATATATAACAAAGTTGAGTAGTGATGACCAGGATAAACTCAAGGGCGAGTGGACTGATTTTCACGACGTTTGATTTTTTAAATTTGAAAGTCCGCCGGCAACCCTGGGGTTATCCTTTCGAGGGCTTACCCGGGGTGCCCCGAAAAAATGCTTAAAATGTGACTTTTTGTTTTTTTTGTGCGGAAATCGCTAGAGTTACGCCACCGCCGGCAAGCGGAGGTGGTTATGTCGAACTCGAACCAACCGAAACCTCACGCCGTCTCGGGTGTGCACTTGAATGTCTCCTTGCACCCCGGTATTAAAGGCCGGGGTGAGAGACATTGAAGAAATAAATTTAGCTGATAAGGTATCCAATATCACTTTATTCTAAGGCAGAATAAAGTTTGCCGGCTCAGCTAGTTTTCCATAGAGCGACTGCCATTTGACCTCCACAACCCACTGGCGATATCGCAGTTCTGTAGTTGAAACAGATGTCAGACTGTTTATGGCCCCAACTACCCGTGACAAATGCCACAGATGTTCGTATCGTAACAGGAACTATGTTTTATCGTACTCGCCGAGGCAAAGAGAGGTCTCATTATGTCACGAATGGTCACCCATCCTAAGAGTGAGACCTGGCTAGTATCACTTGACTTCGCACCGGTGCCCGTCACTCTTGCCGAAACTTTACTTGCAAATAACTCTACAACGTAATTACAATTAAAAAGTGTTTATGAAAATAAAATAAATGGGGTCTAAACTCGACATTCCCACCATACGCTATTAATAACATTCAGTGCCCTGTTCCCGCTTTTATTTATTTTCTCATCAGACTTTCATCAGACCCTTGTCATCGTGCGTGAATTTAAAAAATAACAGTGTTTATAACAACAACACGAGGACACTTAACCTACTTAATAAATAATTGCCCTTTAAAGCTTTTTCGTATACACTAATGTGTAAATTTAAATTAGAAAATGTCAAGATTCAGGATGGGTTTAGCTTACGGTAATCCATTTCTTGAGAGAATATTTCCTAGACAGGGAGTTTCAAGCAGCTCTAAGTCCTGGTTACAAAAACAAGCGAGCACTTAAACATACACATGAGTTATCTCCCGGAATTCTTATAAACTATGTAAATATAATGATGTTACTATCACTCTTTATTCCCATCCCGAATTTCACTTATATTTTTTTTCGGTCCTACGTAATAGACAATACCTATTGACGTCAATTAGACTCTTTTTTACGTTTACCGCCAAAAAGAAGCCCTGTGCCAGCCCTGAACCTTGGTCAGCTTTACGGTACCCACGGAAAGGTGGCCTATTTTCACTTCACCGGGAACTACTTATCTCTTGTCAGTAAACATCAATACCTATAATATCTTTTTAACGTAAAGGACATTTGAAAATGTATACAAACGAATTAACATAATATATCTAAACTTTGAAAAGAATCTAGTAGAACAATTCACAAAGAGGGACGTCTCCTAATTAGCAAAATTGTTTCTAAATTATCACCTCTTTACTTTCTTAGCAACTTAATACAACCTTAATTTAATTGTTTCAGGTAATTCACCGAGTACTTACATCATAAGAATGCTTCCATTGAAATAAAGCTGCGAGTACACAAACGACGAGGTCCTGTTTCCATTAAATTTTCTGTTTAAAAACCTTCATACGCCTAATTTCACACGTTACCTCTAAAACATACAGAAAACATCAACAACATATCTTTAACATTAAAAACACATCTTATATGCAAATAAGGTGTATAAAAGGACTGCTGTTTGCACATCCAAACAAATTTATACCATTAGTCTTTAAGATAAAGTACGTTTTAACTTGTACGCTTTGTTGCCCTTGTATCGTTGTTCAAGCACTTTGTAGCGCATTTGTTTCGGCTCGAGTTTCGTACTGTTAAGGCTCGTTGTATACATTCACATGGGTGTTATCGCTGATCTCATTTGTTAATCTTTAGTGAAAAGAAAGAAAGACGCAAATTACGCGAATCGGCTCTAAGATCTTGGAGATATGGAAAGACATACAACAATAAAAATCTCGTTAGAGTATCTCCATGTTTTTTGATGACGAATAATAAATAGGGAACGGTTTATAAATATGTATGATGTAACAACAAAATTATGGCAAGTCTCCGTTTATGAATTGTTGATCAATTTTGGTGAAACGCGAGTCCCCCCCTCGCGCCCTGTTGCGTGTTTAGGTACTCTACAAAGATTCGCTGTGATTGCAAAGTAATTGCGCCTTTGAATATTATATGCGATGCGTTTTATATTTTTCGGTTTCAGTCAAAGATTTATTTTGAGTTTAATTTTTTTACCATTATGATTATTTTTTACCATTTTCTTGTTCAATTCTATATTGTAAAACTTTATAGTACTTAGGTAACAAATAAGTACGTGACCTACCTGATGTTAAGGGATTATCGTGGCCTATGAACGCTTAGCTTAGAGTCTACTTCGAATGGTGCTCGTGTATACTATCTACTAAGAGAAGGGAGAAACAAAAGAGGGCAATCGAGTAAAGGAAGGGAAAGTTAGACCTCTGGCACTTCCAGAACCTAAACGAAATACAGTATAGTAGACTTTTCTAGCAGTGGACTATAACAGACCAATTCAGTGATTGATTGAAGCTAAACTTATAATAACGTTGATATCTAGACCTAAACTAACCATAACTTGTGATATGGATTCTAGAAAGCGGACAAACTTAACTGGAAGTAATCAATAGAAAAACTTTGTTCTAAATACGTGATAATAAATAGTAATAAAAAGTAATATAAAAGTCTATCTACAAATAGATACAGATTATATCAAGAGCAAAACAATAAACTTCAATTACCAGGCCCCAATAATACAACAAACATAATTCACGAACTTGGAGCTGAGTCCCAAGAGCGAGGCCAAGGTAACGTAAGATCGAACTCATACAAAATGTATGAGTGGCACGGGGCACCTGTTACATACGGAACAACTATATTCGTACTTGTCAACGACACTATAAATAAGTTAGTTTTGAATAGTGTCAATTTAGCAATTTAGGTCAACTGGTCAATTAGTACTGTTCCTAATGAAAACGCCAATCTTAATGAATATTAGATTTAACTGAAACACCTTCGAGGCAAAGTGTGAGACAAAGATGAAGATCAAAGAGAAAATATTGGGCAAAAATCTTGCAACGACGATTTAAGACAAAATAGATCACAAAAAGTGGCATTAGTAGTACATACTTAAGCATGTAATTGCGGTTTATGTTTCAATACAAATATTGATAGCTGAATATACAACAATTTTTTTATACCACTATAGTGGCAAAAAGGCACATAGATCACCTGATACCCGGTCACCGTACTCAATTCTAACGTTGACAACATTCGCCCATTACCGATAAAATAGAAACCTCTTTCTGCCTTTTTTGAAAATCCTTGGACGTCCTACACGGATCAGTAAATCTGTTCAGAAAGCCATAGCAGGAATAAATATTAATTCCGTTTTATCCAAGGTTATATAAAATCTACACGAGCTTAATGCCTTGTCATATAACATCCACGAATTAGAGCGTTGAGCGTAGCGTTATGAATATTACACTCGAAGGAAATGAGCCCTAAGACTGGTTGACCTTTTTAGCTGATGTCTAAATTTATTCATCGCGCAGAAACATGTGTAACATAACGTTCAACGCTAGATGTTGTATTTAAACAGGTGTTGCATACATTAATGTTAACTAGGAATGAGGCAAATTAGATTTGATTTTTTGGGTATGACTAAAAGTCTAAATTTTAATTAAAATGATCCTACGTGGAATAAACTGTATTTTACTATAAAAAGTTGCGTAATTTTAAGTATCTGTTGTGAGGTAACATTATTGGTGTGTCCTACCATACTCATAGTTATTATCATCTTCGAGGTCTATGCCAACCTCTGCTGCTGATCAATGGACGAGGCTCTGACGTAAGCTTCATCTCGGGGTTGGGAGATCAGATGGCCGTCGCCCCCGTAAAATCAAACGTTAACCAAAGTATGAAAATGAATAAGAGAATTACAAGAGCGGACCCCCCGCTCCAAGTTGAAGGTTTCGGATGTAACCGAAATAGGCGCTCGGTTAAGACAGAGTTATGAGGTAACATAATCAATTAGACGTTACCTATTAGACTTTTTCCGGATTCCGTTATGTTACTCCATACATTTTCGTACAGTAACTCAATAAACTTTACCCGACCCGAAACCTCATGCAAAGCCGCAAATGTTACATCACTGAGACAGTAGATATCAAGAATTATGGGTATTTTTTGAAATTCGTTTCGCTACCTCATAAAAGATTTACCATCGTAATATGCTACTACGAATTCGCGCCAATTGAATCCCACAAGGCAAAATAACAGGAAAAGAGTGATTTTCTATATTTTTACAGAAGCAACGCTTGTAAGATCGGCTCGTTAACCACGTATTGAGCGTCAGTCATGCACGGCATACAGGGAGAGCTTTATGAACGATTTATGCTCAATATACATAGTTGGAAAATAATCCGACCAGAAATATCTCACGGACACAAAGACTCCTGTTAACTCTCCTCAAACGCCCCTGTTATACAGTGTATTACATTTGGTACCTACAAACTATCTTGACCTTTCTTTCATTTTACACATTCATTAAACTTAAATATAGTAAATAATTTCGCATAAAGCTTTCTGGTAACGTATAGTTTTATATATCTCCACACTATTAGTGTCTCGATAAAGTCAAGTGGGATAACTTTTCTCGTTACTTACTTGATGAATTTTAATGCAAAAAGTATCTTGAATTGTACTAATTATACTTAAGCTTTCAAACTGAAATGAGCGCTCCACAAGTACCACTTTATAATTACACATACGACTTAACTTTACAATGAAGGTAATTATCCTGCTTAACATTTGTTAGTAGCACTCGAGTCTAACAACATCTAGATTTATACACGTTAGTTAATTAAAGCACCCTAATTTAGGTATAATATTATAAGCGTATGACCAAAGAAGAGTTTTTGGAATTCTTGTCTGTTTATCTGTTTGTCTGTTTGTTCGCGATGGACGCAAAAAATACTGAACGAATTTAGATTTTCTTATTAGACGTAAAATCTGTCATATGTTTAATTGCAATTGGTTAAGTAGAACCGGAGGATTGACCAAAAGTCGCGATAACCGAGACTCACGCGGACGGTGCCGCGGGCATCAGCTAGTATAAGATAAATATAGGAGATCCTCCTAGCGATGAAAGCATCATAGCTAACACAAAGAACAAATCGATGTTGTTATTTATGAATCGCCTATTGTTATACTGTTGATTGATGGCACTTGGTGGAACTTGCTACACATATTTTGAATCACTTGTGCGTTTCCAATATATAATATAGTAAAAAAGTACAAGTGATTTCATTCAAAATATATTATGAATCACCAACAAGTACCTGCAAACGAACCTGTGATGTATGAGCCCAAAGAAATAATATAATGGAAATAAACTTTATTGTACACCAATTCGATTGCTAACTTAATATAGCATAAAAATACATGTACAAAGGGTGACCTTATTGCCAAAAGCAATTTCTTACAGGCAAGGCAACCTTTGGATGGACAAAAGCGATAAATATAATAAAAAAACGGGTATTACACATTTGATGTAAAGAGGAGAATAAAGCTACAGGAGAAATTGTACTTATTGGGAGGAAACATAATGATATTAAAGTTACCAGGCAGTCATAAAATGATATAAATATTGTTATTGAGTTATAAATTATTTTTATAACTGCTTTAATCAAGTGTGGCAGTCTATGTATACTATCTTTAGAATCGTAAAGTAATTCCTGCAGATTCCTACAAGGCTTCTCATACAAGCAAATGAAGACGACGATGAAACAATTGTTGCTTTTATTGAAAAAATGATAACGGTTCCCTGCCGTATAGGTTTACACTAGAAACTCATAATAACACCGATTAGACAATAATGAAAGGTTATTTATTATATTTCCGAATAGACTGACGACCTGTGAAGTGAGACTAAGATTGATAGAATTTACAAGATACTACGGGTGGTAAGCATAAATTGGTAGAGGCCTGAGTCCACCTATAACCTACAGTTAATTGCTTGGTTGGTAGATTTTCTTATTTCGTGTATACGTCAACGGCTTAGATACTGAAAATAATCTAGTCTGATTTGACCACTAATCTGTTCCGCTATAACAACAATGATTTCGAAAGATTCAGTGTCAGCAAAAGCCACAAAACCAGAATATTTTATTTCCAGTAATTCACCACAAAATCCTCCTGATGGATGACCATTAGTCCCTCATTTAACAACCAGTCGTCGAAACAAAAGGAGGTTTCGTCTTGATAAATGTCAGTCAGCGTTCCTTTTATGCCGCTTCGCTAACAGAGTGAAAAATTGTTCGCGCCTACATCGCTCGTCTGTAACTCTAAATAGTCTTTGTAGCGGTTCTTTGTTGTAGGGATCTCAAAGCTTTCCGCGTGGGATTTTGAAGCACTTTGCTCTCTCTGTACAGGTTTTTTGATGTCTCAAATATTTGTGCTGAAAAATTCTTTGAAGTATTTTGACGGACAGTGTGTGTTAGTAATTTGTTTATATGTATGATTTTGTAACCATTTCAATGTCATTTAAAGAGCAGTGCAAAGTCGTTTACCTAGTTTTTGTTTTTAAATATATTGGATGGAATTTACGTTAATAATGAAACTTTTTTAGTATTTAAGTACATATTTTAAGATGGATACTCCTTACTGCTAGCCAACCAAATGTTACAACCGAAGGACAATACATGACAGTTAGTTATACAATTGGCTGAATCTCTTTTGGAAGCATTTCAGTGAACATTCTGGTGTAGACATTTAATGTGAAATTAATTTTAACAATATATAACCGTCGCTGCTTTCACAAAGATGTGACATCACAAACATCGGATGCCCAGTGTGTTGCAGCTAAAGAAAGAGGTCAGGGCTGGCAAATGACAGGACTTATAGATGTTGAACACGATCGGATGCAGACCTTCATTACTCTTCGTAGTGATCTGTGTGCTTCTCAGTTCTTGTTTAACTCGCTTTTTGTAACGGACACTGAAGGTGTAGAACCTTGCCTTTTACTTGCGGTTGAATCTTGTTTCTCATTGTGGACACTATTATTTTATTTTGCACTTTGTTAACTGATAAAACCGCTATTTGAATATGTTGTAACCGTACTCTGGCTATCCATTTTCTGCTTCCAAGCCTGAGGTACATCTCCAAAAGTTTTGATACTTAAAAATTGGTGCATGGAATAGTTTGTTTTGTTAGCATAAAAATATATGTCCGAGTAAATGTTACTTAATGGCTACTAATCATCTAACCTTTTTTTGATTGTCAGTGGGGCGTTAAACTACCGTAACAACGTTTAACCCTAATTTGATGAGTTAATAGTTCCGCTAGCAACACTTTCGGAAAATTTTAGGAGCTATATAAGCTAAGGACTTCAAAAGGATAACAATTATGCGTAATTGAGTAATTGAGTATGTATGAAAGCCACTGTAATAATAGTAACGTAAGTATATATAATAGTGTGTATATAATAGTAAATCAAGTAACCTCCAGAACTCTCTTACTCTTAATATTAAAAACCTAGTTAATGAAAGAAGAAGTGTCTAAACATTTACGAAATTGTCAAAATTATGAAAATTTCGTACCCATTCTAAAAGTTCACTAACTTGATATACCTTTTCCAAAAATTGAAGCTGATTTTAGGTGTGACTAAAATAATTAGCCAAGTATAGTATTATCATAGCCAAAGGAATCTTGGTGACTTGGCAAAACTGAAAACATTCTAACTGGTGAGAGTCATCGCGGTCTAATCAAAATTCCCCGCATGTCAAAATGCAAATAAACAAACCATACCACATCAAAAACCGAAGAAACAATAATTTGGGTTTCTTAATAAACTTCTCGTTAAACTTACCTGTACTTCAATGCTTTGTACTGTGGGCCACTTTATTTGTTTCATCGTGGTTTTGTTTAATTATCTTAATTTAGCGTTCATTTAATTTAAACCTTGTTGCTTGTGGATATGGTTCATTTGCATTATGAGCCTTTCAGTTGAAATTATTTTGAAAGGGATCCCAAGTCAACGATCAGTTTTCAGAGGAACGTTTGAGGTATTAAAACTTTGTTGTCAACTGTCTCAGCTCCGAAATATCGCTCTTAATTGTTTGCAGGTGTTTTGTTTTGTTTTGTTCAGCAGTTACGGGCAAAGATTATTGCGAAGTTCGTAATGAGAATAATGTCTGTTTGTAATTTATATTTTAAGTTTCTGAAAGATTCTTGTTTCAGAAACTTAAAATATAAATTATTGTTATTATTCTTACTTTGAAATTATACTTATAATCATTATGAAGGCACAACATTCGCGCTTCTCTCATTAAATTGTAATTAGTTGTGAAATAGAACGAATATTACTTTTTACCCGACTGCGCCTGAAGGAGGGTTATGATTTTCGAGAGTATGTATGTATAATTGTTTGGCACGCTCTGCAGCCTGAACGGCTCTGTTGATTTTAGCTTAAGAGGTGTTGTTAGATTTGTATTTACTGTGAGAGTACCACTGGGTATCATCAATATATATAAAAATCAATGTCACTTTTCGATGTAATTTTATAACTCAAGAACGGGCTCACCTATCCAAACCAAATGTTTAGGCTTTGTTTGGACTATTTAGTAGATGGTTTATGTGAAGTTTGCACAATTTCGGTCGAGCCGTTCTTCATTTATCACATTTTTTGTAACAAATGAATTCAATAAATGGCGGATCATTTTGAAGCACGTACGGGGCCGCTAGTATCAATATAAAATAAAAACAAAAGGGCGGGTTTCTGGTGCTAAAATGTATGTTGTTAGAAAAAAAAATCTCTCAACTCAAACTTATCGAGTAGGGTATCAAAATGAAGAGCTTTAAAGGGTGATTTCAAAAAAATATATGTCATGAAGAAAAAGTATACAATAAAATTATTAATTAAAAAATCAAAAATTGTATGCACTAATAACCATTGATCAGATTGCAACGAAACTTTAGTAAGTTGTTGTGCGTATATAATTAATGAGTACGCCAAATAAAAAGATTTAACTGCAAAATTCCAAATACAGTAAATTATCCTCAACCCATCGCCTGTCAGAGTGACAGGAAAAGAGAAGTTATAGAATTTATAAAAAAAAATTAATGTTCGGAGCCGCATTACTGCCGAGACTTTATCTACCTGCCGAAGGTTGATGTTGAAACGTCCCAAATCACTTCAAATAAATTCTCTGCAGATTTACATGAACTAATTGTATTAACCCATACACTATTAATCAACAGCTATATCTAGTCCATTGTGTAGAGGCGCTCCGCCGCCGTTCGCTGAATACAGCGGGCTACAGACAAAGGACCACAGTGTATTGTCGTCGCAAATGAAGTGAGAGAATTGAAAACTGATGAAATACGATTGAAAAGCGAATGGAGTGTGGCAAACAGAGCAAATGGAGGCCTGTTAGCGCACGCTTCACTGCTTCTCGAATATAGGCCACTGGATTAACTGTAGGTAAAGGCTAATTATTGGTATGGTCGGATGCTGACCAATAAAACTGTTTGTGGTGAGGTGAATTAAAAATGTTAATTATCGCTCGCTTAGTAATGTGCGGTAGATGGCTATTACATTGGGACCTAAACATAACTGGCGAATCGTGGGTGTATAATACATCTCTGCCTACCCCTTCGGGCTACAGATGTGAAGTTATGAAGTTATGTTATGAATGCCAGAGCGGGGGAAAGAGGACAGTATGATGTGTGATCAGCTAGAACCAATATGTAACACGTACTAATTTGATATTCTTGAAAGTCTTCCATTTCTCTTTTAATCATGGTCACTTAATTATGAAATTACTTCGTCTGATGGTCAGCTGAAGGTAAAGTCTCAGGAATGGGGGTCATCATTACACACGGATACTGTTACAATGGTGGCCTTCAGCTTGACGGCCTCATCAGATGCTTTTTCACGCCCCGCTTTAATTAATATGATTGTACACTTCTTCACATTTGGTATTTCTGATACACTAGAATGAAATTACTAGGTCTGCAAGGCGAATCGCTGCTTGCAATGTTGAGCTGAGTGAGACATCGTGAATCAGATTTGGAAAATTTTGAACAGTGATCCGATTTTGAAAATTCTTTTTGAAAGTCACAACTCTGGATTTGCTTTCTGAGCGTGTAAAGTTAGGTCACAGTGTCTCGAGCGGTTATAATGTAATTCCATCTGGAATTTATTTAACGGTGATCATTCCTCTGTGGTAGCATTAATTTTTTCAAAATATATCCATAAACCTTCCTCTGATTGACCTCTTTAATCATGCCAAATTTGGTTCTGATTGGATTAGTAGTTTAGGAGAGACCTGTGACAAAGAAAATCCTGAAGTCTGGTATGAGGAGCTTTCGCTCGACTTCGTCTCACTCAGCTCAAAAATACTTAGATTCAAGCACTATATAATTATTGGAAGAATTTTACACTCAGTAGTCAATTCGCACTAAAATACTACAATTCTCGTGCGAAACTACCCTTTTTAGAATAAATATTTTTTTAGTGATCGATTCGCACTTACCAGATTTTCTTTATATTATAGATCTTTATAGATACCATACCTCGAGGATCTACTTTGACTTTTAGAAGGTTCACTGGTAGAAAATGCCTCTGGCGGCTCTGGCATTTTAAGTACGCCTTTGTGAAATTTTGCTGTTGTGCAGGAAGTTTAAATAAATGAAAAAATAAGTAGATAGAGAAGTTCTTTAATGCCTTTTGATTCTAGAGTCAGTCTGTACTGAGCGTCAATGGGGAAACTAATTAGGAATATATTAAACTTGCCATGTTATATTCTGAACGTTTTTCCAACCAGTCTTCCACTAACAATCCAATACAGCCATAGTAACTACAGCAATACTTCAACATCGGCTAATAATCATTATTTTTCAAACGTCAAGAATATTACTCAAGCGAAATATGGCCGCCACGATTTTCTTCCACTCGAAAGGAATCTGTTCTGAAATGATTTCCCTTTTGAAAATACAAAGTGGCTAACATTTTTGACTGTCAGCCCCAGTTCCCAGGGCAGCTTAATCATTTACAGCAAACGTTGTTTTGTACGAGTTTTGCTCACTGCCCGAGGTGAGGAGGATTTAGAAGTGATGTCACAAAGGCTTTTATGTGAATTTCTAGTATTCTAGTATTTAGGTATTTAGTGAGGGCAACATATATACATATGTAGGACGCCCTCCGGCCAGGTGGGATGACGATCTGCGAAAGACTGCGGGCAGATGCTGCATGCGGCAAGCTGAAGACAGGGCGCTATGGCGCTCATTAGGGGAGACCTATGTCCAGCAGTGGACTAGCATAGGTTGATGATGATGATGATGAACATATGTTTATCATAAAGAAATCTTTGATGGCCAAGAGCAGGGCATCTCTCCTTCTGTGATTGGTTTATGGTATATCATGCGAGGATCACACGTTGGTTACCATCATCATCAGCTCAGCGTTTTTCTTTTTTTTCTTTCACCTCGGACCTTGGAATCTGCGTGGTCTCTTCCTTCTTTTGATTTGGTTCAAACGGCTTTTATGGGAATGACTGTCGTCTGACTTCTTACCCCGGGAGGAAAACCTGCGCCACAGCCTCGTCCCACAATTAGTAGGTGTATTGGCTCGCATATAAAATTTATCTAAGTAGGTGTACGTAAAATATTTTTTCTATAAAGGTCCCCCCTCCTCCCCCCCGCCGGCCAGCGGGTTGGTTATGTCGGGCTAGAACCGACTAAAACCTCACGCCGTCTCGGGTCTTAACACGCCGGGGTGCAAGGTTGCCCATAGAGCTTATCCCTCGCACCCCGAGATAAATACTGGCGGTAGAAATTGGATGACACAAATTTGTCACAAAATTCGGCCGGGTGGGTACCACCGTGTACGATTGCGAAAAACCCTCCATAGTAATCCAATTTCGGTTTGATTGCGTTCAGGGGTCAGCAAGTGCATAGCCGGGCAGGGGGATTGTGGTCGCGGCACTAGTGGGATATTCTATTCTGATGAGGCCGTCTTTCTTGAGACTTTACCTTCAGCTTACCATCAGGCGAGCTGAAGTCAAATTGACGTGTCCTAAATATAAAAAAAAATATAAAAAATAAATAAATATATAATACCTTTTTTTTTTTTTTTTTTTATCGTGCGGAAATCCCTTCGGATACCCCCCCGCCGGCCAGCGGGGGCGGTTATGTCGGGCTTGCACCGACTAAAACCGCACGCCGTCTCGGGTCTTCAGACTCCGGGGTGTAAGGTTACCCATAAAGCATATCCCTCGCACCCCGGCTGACCCTGGGCCATCTCACCACTAACAGCATCGCTCATCCTGTCTCCTCTGAAAGCAGAGGAGTACGGAGAGCGATGTGTTCCCGCCAAGTTGGGTATTGGCCGACGATCAATGCCAACCCTATGAAGGGGTGAAGGGGAA
The DNA here is from genome assembly GCA_946251805.1 of Cybosia mesomella. NCBI lineage: Eukaryota > Metazoa > Arthropoda > Insecta > Lepidoptera > Erebidae > Cybosia > Cybosia mesomella. The sequence continues at coordinate 608,248 of OX276403.1, read as the reverse complement.
GCCATTGACCGCCGCCCAGGGTGTACCGGCCGCTCCGATTCCGTTCCCCCCGGACTGCAGCGGGATCGGAATCGGAGCGACACTCGAGGAGGTTACCCAACACACACCCCAAATATATAATACCTAATTACTTAAACGGATTATTTTTTTAAAGAATACTAGTAACCGTAATTACTAATATTCCGCCTAGCCCTAGCTAAGCGAAATTGCTTGTGTTAGGAGAGGGTTCACGTCGGTAGTGTAATGGCCAGGATTCGAACCCGGGACCTCTCGACCTCTCTTCAACTCCCTAACCACTAGTTACCGACGTTTTCTTAAAAAAAACTGACATCGCGTAATTCATCTAATATAAGTAAATTTATCCAAAATAAGTGTTGCGCGCCACGCGGTATAAGGAGCTCCCTCGCTCAGACGCTTGTGGAATGACGTCACTACCCTGGAGATTTCCCGAGAGATTGCAGAACGGTGTTCTTCAAAAAGGGTATAGAAAGTTTTTACAAAGTCGTGACGCTTGAGTGATTTCCCTGATGCTGGTGTGACCACTTACCATCAGGCGGAAGTTCCATCGTGATATTTAGAAAAAAACACGAAACAAAAATATGTATCAGTCTTGAACATTGCCTGACTGTTATATTTTGGTTTTCATGCTTTTCACATATGTGAACTAAATATCTTCGAATCGAATCGAATTTCTTCGAGTTGTTTGAATAACTTCTAATATTGTTGTATCGATTTGAAACTTGATAAGTAAGTAACATCCGAATACATTAATTTACCACAATCCAGTTAATCTGGCATTGGAGACTGGATGTGGAAATTAGAACTCCCCATGACTTCAAGTAAAGTCCTCAAATTGAGACTTATGGGTTTTATTTTGACGATTTTGACACCACTAGGTTGGCAAACAAACAACGGCCTGCCAGTCAAAACGTACAGTCACAGAAATACCTTTTTTTTTTTTCATTATGTCGGGCTTGAACTGACTATAACCGCACGCCGTCTCGGGTCTACAGACGCCGGGGTGTAAGGTTGCCCATAAAGCATATCCCTTGCACACCGACTGCCCTAGGCCATCTCCGGTTTCGAGATGGCCCCCTCGGGTTTAGTCTCAGAAATACCTTTTTTTTTTTCGTGCGTAAATCCCTTCGGATACCCCCCCGCCAGCCAGCGGGGGCGGTTATGTCGGGCTTGAACCGACTAAAACCGCACACCGTCTCAGGTCTACAGACGCCGGGGTGTAAGGTTGCCCATTGAGCATATCCCTCGCACCCCGACTGACCCTGGGCCGTCTCCGGTTTTGAGATGGCCCCCTCGGGTTTGGGAACCACGGTGTCCCCGTCTTGCCCCGGTTTGGGGGAGGGGCGCTAGTCGCCCCACCATCCCGGCCTGCATACCTACTTAATAAATGACATTGTTACAAATAGTACGCTAAATACACGTGTCCTTTTTCTCTCAACTTTGAAAGCATTTTTATAAAGTCTGTAGAGCATGATTCCTGTAAACTGTCAGCGAGTAACAGTTGAGTGTGGCTCTCTGTCCTTTGTCATGCTCGTCAAAAGAGCGACATTATTTCCCCGTCAACCCGTCGCTCGCCGCCCGGCCGTCTCTCGACCGGGTGGGTCCGACACCACCGGTCCTTCGGAATTCGTTTTGGGAGAACATTCGTATTTTAAAGTACAATACGGTTGGCTTTTGAGTTCTGAAACATGCCGTGAAATGCGACTTGAGGTAAATGAATAGAAACCACTGACAAGGGTAAATAAGTTATTATTCTGCGGCAACAATGACCTAAGTGGGACATGTGCTATTTTGAGTTAACTGCATAATTATGTTATACGATTTCAAGAAAACTAAACACAATTTATAAGACATAGATATACCTAGGTATTAGGTATAAAGGGGGTTGAATTTTTAATATTATTATTTATCGAGCTATATCACACCTCACCATAGAGTAAGGGAGAGGCGGCGAGATAACCCTAGCGAGGCCAGCAGCAGTCGATTAGGACGATTGGCAGAGGAACCGCCGGACTATTCGGGCATTGTCAAGCCGGACCGCTCTCTGCATCGTGGCCGCCACTAATCCCAAGCCTTCCTAGATGGACTGAGAGGCTCCTTGGGATCAAACCATTGGCTGAAATAACAACCGGGACTATTTCTGTGGCCCGCACCCCCACATGTCGGTAACGTCGTGCGCCTGGTCCAGATATTTGGTTTTCTTATCTGCTTCGGCGCGGACGAGGTACTCGTCATAGGGAATAGTGATGTCCACAAGAAATACCCGTGACTCTGCCCGGTCCATCAGCACGATATCAGGCTTATTTGCTAGAATTGTCCTATCCGTGATGATGGACCGGTCCCAGTAGAGCTTGGCGCGGTATTTTTTTTTTTATACCATCACCCAGTTGGCAGACAAGCTCACGGCCCACCTGAATATAAACTGCCCTGGCTTCGTCCCGCTGCAATAGCACATTACCCGTGGACTTTCCTAAAGTTTTCTTCCATACAAATATTGTCCTGACAATAACGAACCTTTTTTTTTTGCGGAAATCCCTTCGGATACCCCCTCCGCCCCCCCGCCGGCCAGCGAGGGTGGTTATGTCGGGCTTGAACCGACAGCACGCCGTCTCGGGTCTACAGACGCCGGGGTGTAAGGTTGCCCATAGAGCATATCCCTCGCACCCCGACTGACCCTGGGCCATCTCCGGTTTCGAGATGGCCCCCTCGAGTTTGGGAACCACGGTGTCCCCGTCTTGCCCCGGTTTGGGGGACGGGCGCTAGTCGCCCCACCGTCCCGGCCTGCTTCTGCTGGGATGACAGGCGGCCTCACGTGCCACCCCCAGGCCTGCGCTCATGGAGGACGGAGGTCGTTGAGCGACCTCCGGCGCCTGAGTCGCCTGCGACGCGCGGCGAGCATGTTGCGGGCTCGGCGGGCCGGGAGAGTTCTGAACCTCTCCCGGGCGCGCTCCGCCATCTCCTTCGCGAGCATCACATGCTCGCAGAATAGCACATTTCGGCGAATATAGTAATACAACTCTAATTAATTTTGAACTTCTTATTTGTAGTTTTTATATTATATTTTTCTCAAATTCCAGACTTAGTAAAATATGTCAATAAATCCATTTTCAGACCTGTGTTTACGTAAGCATTCTTAACAAGAATCCAAACTTTAGCACGAACAGAACACGGAACAGGAGATAATACTGATAAATGTTACTGCACTCAGCAACTGATTCAGACAAATGCTTTTCAACCGTATTACTGTTTTCCATCAACGGCGCACGGTAAGCTCCATGTTGCCTAACATTGCGCCGTAAAACGAAGAACGTACTTTGTGTTCAACACGAGTGTCATTAATCATCTAGCGGGTCTGAATAATGTGTCGTCACGGATAGTATGTACGTACTAGTTTTTTCATATTAATGAACTGCTCGTTGAATAGAATAATATCCTCCTTGTGTTTTCCCGGGTGGGTGTAAACTTTATTATTTATATTTGTTTAATTGTCTTTTACGAGCGTGACTCCTCTCGAGGTTCGGGGATCAGACGGTAATGGCCCCGGTAATAGCTAGGATAGGCCATGTAAATGAAGGAAAGGACACGAAAGTGGAAATCGAACTTGTAGTCAAAGCTTCGGATGCCACCAGAGTCATCATCGCCAAGATGTTGATCACCTGACAACGGCAACAACCATCCGATCGGGTACTTTATACCCCACCGTCATCACATGAGTTCCCGAAAATATGAGTATAACTGTATATCATGGCAGACAACAGTTTAAAATTTGAAATTGGCAAGTAATTTACAAATACCATCTCATTTACAATTCTATTAAATTAGGCTTTTTAATGACTTTGGCAACAGACTAATGGAGAGCTATTTATCAATTAGACGGCCTCTGTGGCGTAGCGGTAGTGCATTCGACTGTTACGACAGGAGGGTGGGTTCGATTCCCGGTCAGTGCCAATATTTGTATGCTTGAATATGGCTATTTGCATTGATCAGGGTTTTTCTATGTATAATTATGTATGTATTTACAAAAAAAAAATACATAAGTATACAAATCCTAAGGCTTTCACGGCCGGCGTTACATGTAGAATATACTGCTTCCGGGCTGTTTGGCCGTGGTCCAACTGAAACTTGTATTCCAGACATTTCGTCGATTCCTGCGGTCGACATCTTGTTTATCCGCATTCTGGAACCCATAGTTAAACTATGCTAACTTTGAGGATAGAAAGCGCTGTGTAGAATGTCGTACAATATTTATTTATTTAATAATATCTCCTTTCCTCTCCGTCCCGGGATTATTGAGGAAGCTTGTATGTAATTGTATGTATTTTCATACTTTAGCGATTACTTTCATTTCAAGGATCATAAATTTAAGGATGGCGTTATCCTGTGGTAACCGTTATCCTCCAGAGATTGTACTTTAGGCTCCGGGGTCCGCTGCTCCGTCTCCTCCACTTCATACGGTCTCCTGCATTCCTGACAGTTAGACCATTGGGCACGCCTGTCATCTTGTACGTTGACATACATAATCTAGTTTTATTTTGGTTCTATCCCTCCCACCGAGGCCCATTTACAGTTCTTCATCGAACGACAAAGTAAAGAATGTTATTATTAATTCGGCTGTTGAATAATTTGAAATATATTCACAAGATAAAGATAGCATTCTTCATAGATTCAACTTCCGCGTGGCTAAACTTAGCTTCGTCATCGAGACTGCGATCAATTTCCGCTCGCCGTCAGAAAGATCTCTCCGCTAGATAAATATGACGACAAATTATCCCCTGATTGGCTGGAGCGATAGTTGCAGCCTCGGATGGAACCTTCGCTGAAGATATGAAGAATCATTAGATATCAGAAGTGGTTTTGAAGGCAGATATTAACTTTTTATTGAGTTGCTGCTTGATTTTTTTCGTGACAGATTATAGATTTAAAGGCTGAATGTTTTGTACGTAAATGCACTATGGTACGAGTAGGTATAATCATTTGGATAATATGAACCTTGAATTGTGGCTACTTTGGCAGATTAAAGGTGGCAAAGTGTGGCAAAGGCTTATCTGCTTATCTTATCGTGATTTAAAGGCTGCATAAGCTTTATCGTATCATTGTCTCAAATTAGCAGTCTGTATCGAATCACAGATTCTCAATAAGCGAAGTAGACATGCAGTGTTTTAATATGCAACTCTTCTTATTTGTATGAAGCAAATTAACTCATTAATTTTGTAACTGTACAAAGTTTTAGCGCAAGTGGTTGGGTGGAATGGATCGCATACAGAACAAATAAAGTGACTTTAATTTTTATATAAATTAGTAGATAGCATCTGACTCGCGCTACGGTCCCAAAAGATATCGGATTTTGGTCTGGACCTCTGCCCGAAACAATTACATCGCAATGTTTATTACCATCCTCCGCCAGAGGCATTCATAAATAGATATACATTTTAAATTTGTTAAATAACTTATAAGGTACCCGCGTCCCACAGAACCATGCATTTTCCTGGTAAATTACGTCATATAAACGTCAATATACAGCATACGATTACTTTGCGACATTACGCCTGTTTTTGTCCTCGGAGGAGGCAGACACAATAACTCGCCATTACTATCTAACCTTGCACAAACCGTCAAATCAAATCAAATCAAATCAAATCATTTATTTGCATAACACAGGTTACAGAAAGGATGTCAAAGATACATTTTCATTAAATGTATAGGTCCGCTGTATTACAACCTCTTCGAGGTGTGCAAATATTTAGGTATTATTTATAAATATCTATAAGGTAATCTGTGGTATTATCTATTCATGCAACATTATAGGTCGTATTAAAGAGCATTCATAATATTTTAAATTGCAGAGTTAATGTCAGAAATGTAATAAAGTCAAAAGTAATTAAGGAGAATATTATAATATAGTAAATGTCAACTAGATCTATTAAATAATAATCACAATTGTATATTATGTCACATGCTTATGTCAAAGAATTAAAAAATGTAAAGAAAAACATAAATAAAAATAATTTGAGTTAATAAATTACAATTTGTCTTGGAGGAAGTCCTTTACGTCATAATAACACTTTGCGTTCAGTAGCTTTCTTAGTGCCTGTTTAAAAGTAGTTACGTTTGCCTCTTTTATGTTTTTGGGTAGCTTATTGAATATTTTCGGAGCCATGGCGAAAACACTGTCATGCATTAGAGTAGTGTTTGACGGACACAAGCATAACCGACTTTTATCTCTTTGCATTCGTCCAGATGCATCAGAGGCCAAAACAAATAAATTAAGGTTGACTTTAACAAATACTGCTACTTCAAGAATATAAAGGGAAGGCAATGTCAGTATATGATATGTTTTAAAATAGGGCAGGCAGCTGTCAGTTGTTTTTAGTGAGAACATTGCCCTTATACAGCGTTTCTGTACCTTAAATATTTTATCTCTATGTACAGAGCTAGATAGATAGAGTTACCCCAAAAAATTATTCCAAACCTAAGAACCGACGCAACCATGCCATGGTACGCGGTTAGGAGTGCTTCAGTATTAATTATCTGTGACAGTTCATGAAGTGCATATACTGATTTACTGACCCTCTTAGATAACTGCTCTATATGTTGTTTCCATGTTAATTTACTGTCAATCGTTATACCCAGGAATTTTGTAAAATCTACTTGTTTAATAGATTGGCTATTTGCACATATCTGTAAATTTCCCATAATTGGAATACGCTGACTGAAATGCATGAGCATTGTCTTTCCTATGTTAGCTTTCAGATTGTTTACGTCTAACCAGGTAAGAACAGACTTTAGTGCATTGTTTATATCGCTTCCATAGGTGTCCCTATTATTACATCTAATGGTAACTGTACTATCGTCTGCGTCGCTAAACCATATACCTTCTTTTTGTACTGACTTGGCTAGTATGGCTTAACCCTGCAATGTTCTCGATTACTACATAGGCACGATGGTGCGGACCGCGATTGCGTGATCTGCCGCTGCCTCCTTCTGCGAGTAAGTAGTGCTTGAGAAGGAGACGGCTGAGCGGGTCCGGGAGAGACTCAGAACTCTCCCGATCCGCTGGGTGAGGCGACTCAGGCGTCAGAGATCGCTCAATGACCTCCGTCCTCCATGAGCGCAGGCCTGAGGTGACAGGTGGAGCCGCCTGTAATCCTAGCAGAAGTAGGCTTTTTCCGGGGGCAAGATCTCGAAACTGGAGATGGCTCTGTGTCAGCCGGGCTGCAAGGGAAATGCCTTATGGGCCACATTACACCCCGGCGTTTGAAGACCCGAGACGTCGTGTGGTTTTAGTCGGTTCAAGTCCACCCCCGCTGGCCGGCCGGCGGTTTTCCGAAGGGATTTCTGCACGAAAAAAAAGCACGAGTCCCTCCTGACCTCTCAGGCTTTTGCTATAATAGTTTTAGTTTATTCATATGGAAACGAACTGGAAAATATGAAATGTCAATTTAAAATGAAAAGCTGGCACACGTAGAATAGATTCTTACTTGATACTCAAATGCGCTTCACGAGTTTTGTCTTATATAGTTGTCACCGATGGAGTGAAGTCCGTGGGGGTTATCAAACGTAAAAAAAGGTACAAACTTCGTAATTGGATAAGACAACCTCTACAAACCGTACCTGCCGATTGGCGAATGCTCTAACGCAGCTTTTCCTCTCTGCGTTGCAAGTTCAAACTTCACTCGCTCCCGTAACAGCCAGGATGAACCAATTCATGGGGAAATAAGGAGCAGGAGAACGGACTCTGGGCGCCATTTTTAACTAGCCGCCCCAAGAGTCTAAGACTTGTAACTTGAGAAGCTAAGAGTCGAATGACAAACATACTTGACCAAACAAAAAATTTAAAATACTGAACACAAGAAGAACAATGTCTCTTAAATGTTAATTCTTTGAATGCAGTCTCGTTAAAGTTTGCTACCAACAATAAAAGCTAGCGCCATATTTTGAAGCTGAATATTTTTCATAAAAGTAATCTCGCTTTGCTTTAACAAGAAGTATTTTAAAAGAGTTTCTGTTTTTTTCTAAGATTAGTTATAAGAAAAGATATATTTATGATCCAAGGATTGCACTTGGGAGTAATCTAGACTGGAGCTCGCACGTATCGCCGTAGTTTTTCTTTCACTTCAATAAGAGTATATTATTTTTGCTGGAGTAATTGCAATAAATAAATAAATATTGTACGACATTCTACACAGCGCATTTTAGACCCAAAGTAAGCATAGTTTGACTAGCTTGTGTTATGGGTTCCAGAATGCGGATACAAATACTTATATACTTTTTTGTAAATACGAGTACATACATATTATACATAGAAACACCTAGACTAGTGCAAATAGACATATTCATGCATACAAATATTTGCACTGAGCGGGAATCGAACCCGCGCCCTCTGTCGTACCAGTCGAATGCACTACCGCTACGCCAGAGGCCGTCAATAACTTGCCTTGGATGAAATTATGCTGTGATTTTTTTTATAACAAAGTACCTACTTATGTAATACACTAAGGGGCGGTACAAATAGAACGGACGTAAGATAAAGACGCGCCAAAGACGCGGGCGCGGCGCCCTTTCAGTGAGTTTCATACCGATTGTTTAGAAGCATCGCGACACGGAACAAACAGATAAGACGGGATGAGGGCAAGACACGGACATGACGCTTTTGACGACTGCGTCCTATCCTGAAACATACCGAAGAGACGAGATGTGGACAAGACGTCGCCACGCGGGATTAGCGCAGGAGTTAGCGGTGCCTTTTTTTTTTTTTATCGTGCGGAAATCCCTTCGGATACCCCCCCGCCGGCCAGCGGGGGTGGTTATGTCGGGCTTGCACCGACTAAAACCGCACGCCGTCTCGGGTCTTCAGACGCCGGGGTGTAAGGTTACCCATAGAGCATATCCCTCGCACCCCGGCTGACCCTGGGCCGTCTCACCACTAACAGCATCGCTCATCCTGTCTCCTCTGAAAGCAGAGGAGTACGGAGAGCGATGTGTTCCCGCCACGTTGGGTAATGGCCGACGATCAATGCCAATCCTATGAAGGGGTGAAGGGGAAGCCATTGACCGCCGCCCAGGGTGTACCGGCCGCTCCGATTCCGTTCCCCCCGGACTGCAGCGGGATCGGAATCGGAGCGACACTCGAGGAGGTTACCCAACACACACCCCGGAGTTAGCGGTGCCTGGCGAACTTTGAACACGTGACGCTCGCGCAGCAAAGCTCAATGTGAAAAATGTCTCCGCGCCCTGTCCGTGCCCCGTCTGTTAGATATACTTTAACAGCGGCGTGTCTGTGACTCGCTCGTGCCTCACGCCCGTCGTTTGTTCCGCCCCAAAGCGAAAAGTTCGCGAATAATTTTTTTCCTCTTTTAGTCAACTTAATTTGGTTACATTTTCTTTATATAAATAAATATTCTACGACATTTTACAAAGCGCTTTCTAGACCCTAAGTAAGCATAGTTTAACTAGCTTCTGTTATGGGTTCCAGAATGCGGATAAACATACTTATATACTTTTTTTTTGTAAATACATACATATTATACATAGAAACACCCAGACCAATGCAAATAGACATATTCATGCATACAAATATTTGCACTGAGCGGGAATCGAACACGCGCCCCCTGCCGTAGCAGTCGAATGCACTACCGCCACGCCACGGAGGCCGTAAAATAATTGTGGCAAGGAAATTCATTGTTGAACGAACAAACTCATTTCCACTACTTCGCCATTTCTTAATTTATTTTCTTACAGTCTACACCGTTCACACGCTTCGTTTTCAGCGGTACGAGATGCCCAATATAAGTCTGCGAACTTTTAAACCAAAGAAATATTTTATAATGGGAACCTTAAAAATGTTGATTATCGCTCGCTTAGGAATGTGCCCGATAGATGGCAATAGGCTCGCCCCCTATCACATTGGGACCTAAACATAACTGGCGAATCGTGGGTGTGTAATACACCTCTACCTACCCCTTCGGGGATACAGGCGTGAAGTTATGTTGTGTTTTGTTCTTAAGAATGAACGTAAATTCCTTTTAACCGGAATAGGTAATACGTCCCTAATCCACATTTTTTATCTTCCATTTCATCCAATTACTTTTTTTTAGTATGCTTATTTTTCCTATAGATTTTAGATCGGAAAAAGAGAACATCTAGGACGGGCCTTGAACCCTAAGGGACTGGTGGGTTCAAGTCCCGTCCTAGATGTTCTCTTTTTCCGATCTAAAATTCCATTTCATCGTTAAAATGCGCAACCAGTATTAGGCGGACATAACGCCCCCGCTGGCCGCCGGGGGTTATCCGAGGGGATTTCCACACAAAAAAAAAAGAAAAAAAAAAGGTACAACATGAATATGATTGGCATTCCACGAGCACTCTAAATTCAATTGAATCGAATGCATTTTAGAATGTTTCGGAGAAAGAAAGTGGTGATGAGTAAATCAGCGTTGCATATTTCATGACATGGTAGTGTTGGGTGCAGCTCTCGGCCCCGGCTGGCGCACGCAAGAGGAACTAACCTTTCTGCTTCTATCTGACTATCCACATTCCATTTTTGAAATGTGTTTTATAATCATATATTTAAACTGATAGAATTTCATTGTCTATTTTATTTTACCTTACTTCTTTAAACAATATAAATATTCTGTATCATATTGTCGGTAGTTTACGCGAGTGTCACTCACACATTGAAATAAAACTATTTCAACGGATTCTATAATGATGATCTCAAAAAAATATCCTAATTTTAATAGATAAATTGGTTGGAGCTTATTCTGTGTAAATAGTAACCAACAAATCAGCGTAGTTCGGGTCTCACACTTCAAACTACAAGACAACAACCATCTTTAGTCTCCCATTGAACATGGCTGCTGGAAAGCAACCGAAACGTCAACATCAATTAAATCGCATTATAATCCGTTAAAAATTGTTTTATTTCACTAAATATTCTAGAATATTTACTACTACTTAATACCTACCGAACTATGCTGAATTGTTGGTGTTACTATTTACACAGCGCTATCTAGACCCAAAGTAACCATAGGTTAACTAGCTTTTAATATGGATTCTGGAATGCGGATAAACATAAATATATATATAAATATATCTTAGATATATTTTCTTTCGTAAATTCATACCTAGAAATACCCAGACCAATGGAAATAGACTAGAACGGTCGGCCTCTGAGGTAGTCAAATATTATAAATAGAGTCAAGTACACCATCGTGTCGCGCTATTATGCCCCATGTTCCCTGTCCAATTAATTTCTGAAATTTAAAATAACTGATACAAAGAATACAGATACATACGCCACTTTTAGCGTTAAGGGTACCTTTTTTTTTCGTGCCCTCCCCTTCGGATAGCCCCTTGCTCCTGCTGGCCAGCGGGGGTGGATACGTCGGGCTTGAAGCGACTAAAACCGCACGGCGCTATTTATAGATATGGTAGGCGGTTGCCATCCAGCAAGTTTTGTGCTTGGTTGACATCTTTGCACTGAATACTTTTGCACAGCTTATTCCACATTCATCCCAATCGCTTTCCCCACTCACAAAACGTTCTTCGGCGTAATGTTACACATGTACTCAATAAAATAATATTTCCAATATAAACTACAAAGATATAAACTCCTGTAGACCTTAAAATACTCAAACAATATGAAAACAAAATACCTTTTTTATAATACAACGCTCCTAGGCGTAGCTGTTCTATATTAGGGTAGCTTCCAAAAAAAAACCCTTTTGAATCTCCGTTCATAAAGTTACTCAACTATATCGAATATCGACTATTCAAGTGGAAATGCCTCTGATAAAATGAAACATCGACCGGTATTCCAATTATGTCGATCGACAAAAAGAAAAGCGATACTCCGAAGCAAAGTATTCGCTTCCGAAGCGAAGCATTCGAATATTCAGAACATGTTTAACGAATCGGTGAGATTGTTGCGCGATGTAATTGCGAAATACCGGCGGCGTTGGCGCGTCAACAATGCGTGGTGTGTATTATCATGCAGTGCTATGTTGCTGTGAATAAGACGCGGTGCGTATTCATGACCGTTTCTAAACTTTTTAAAGGTACAGTGAAATAATTTGTTGTACATGTTTTTAGGGATAAGTAATTTACAATCGTTGACTGCCATTTTTGCATAGTAGCCTTCTTTCTCCTTTTTTCTTTAAGCGGGAAGTGAACAAGCATCTGTCGAGGTAGGGACCACCATCTAAAGTACCTAATCGTACTATAATTGCACATAAATACAATATATATACACTTTACATTTTTCCCTCCGGGGTAGGTAGAGACAACAGTCTGCCTCTGCTGTATGGGGATTTAAATATACATTTACAACAGTACAACGTTTTCCTACAACTTTTCCCTAGCTGTTTCTTTATTCCTAGATAATAAGGCGCGAAACTAATGCTGGCTCCCGGACTTGTTACAAATTGCTAACAACATCAAAAGACAATAACTACTTTTCCGAAAGATCAAATAAGCGCTTGTAAACATAAATGCAAACCTTATTCATCCCGGCTGACTCGTCTCGGCTTAACAAAGATCCGGGTATATTTAACAAAGTTTTATCGTAATCGGAGCAACGGTACGGCAACTCGTAAGATAAACCGAACAAACTTTGATTTTCATACTTACTAGATTACTTTTTTGACTTGATAATCGATTCGACTTAGTCTATGGAACAGTAATAATTTTCTTCTTTGTTAAAATTCTTTCAAGTTACATGGCAACCCAAAGAGTCTGTCAGGTTCTCTGATTGAAATGTTTAATCGCTTCAAAAACTTTGCTTCGACTGAGTGCAAATTGATTCTTACAATTCGTTTCGACATTCATAATAGGGTATTCTATTCGAAAAGGACTTTGAATTTTTAGTATTGAGAATTAATAAAATTGACAGAAAAATCAATTTAACATGTTGTTCAATGTGATTTATTGTGAACAGCTTTGATTATATAATTTATATAATTATATAATTTATATAATTTATATAATCAAAGGTGAACAGCAATGGGAGTTAATTAATTTCTTTATATATTGTGTTTGTCACATCAGTGTCTACAAGCTTTAGATACCACTCTGCGTGTTGCCTCTATACAGGTATAATACCTTACTAATTATTTGTGGGCTTATTTCTGGGCCATCTCGAAACCGGAGATGGCCCAGGGCCGGTCGGGGTGCGAGGGATATGCTTCATGGGCAACCTTACACCCCGGCGTCTGAAGACCCGAGACGGCGTGCGGTTTTAGTCCTTTCAAGCCCGACATAACCGACCCCGATGGCCGGCGGGGGGATATCCGAGGGGATTTCCTCACGAAAAAAAAGGATACCTACCTACCCTAAAGGATTTTTTGGACTTGTATGTAAATAAACCATTTTACAAGTTGTGACTCCAAACTAAATGATTTCACAAGGGCATTAACAAGGCTTAACCTGAATTAAATATAACATCATGTGAAGCGCCTTAGTTTTATTTATCTCCTCGCCAACACCCACATAAGCGTGGAATAAGAAAAGGACGACTCATGGGGTCCGGATCAAAGAGACTTTAAATGTTTGTCCAAACTTTGTTTGTTTATTTAGGGCACACTTTCCCAGACTTGGGTCGTCTCTTGCTGATTTGTTTTTAGGGCTATTACCGAGTTTCTGAATATTTACGTTATGCCTGCCAGTTAAATAGAAACTTTTATTAAAAGACATTATTTTCTACCAAGTCTTTGTAGTCCAACGTTCGTCGCATTTAGGGATCTTAAATGGAAATTGAACATAAATTTCTTAACAGCCTGGAACATTAATTTTAGTCATTTACGTTATAAGATTAGTTTGAATTAGCACACTTACTATTAATAATAAGAATATTAAGATGGCAAACAAACTTGTAAATAAACTGTTAACTCTATTAGGCTAGGTACACAAACAAAACATTTTAATTACATTAAGTAAATAGTCCAAAAACCGGAGAGTTCTCAGGGGCCGCACTGTATGTAATAGCTGATTCTATACATTACGTAAATAAAACAGGGCACATTAAAGAAAAACCAAAGTGGTACATTTTATACCTGCTCTTATTTATTCTCAATACATTTAATTTAATTTTTGTTTCCTCATTCACGTTTCACTTCACATTCGTAGCATGTTGTCTGTGCTCGACATCATGACGTCTCTATAGGACCACCTGACCAGCTTGTCTTTGTGCAAATATGTGAGATCGTCTTGCTTCATTACCATTTCTGACATATCGAGATCCTTGCTGACGTTGGACATGTCCATATCTTTTCTGTAAACCATGACGTCGAGGAATTTCATGTTGCGAGTGAAGAAGTAGGTCGTGTCGATTCTCCTGTCGAAGGGGAAGCCGAGCGGCAAGGTATCGAAGCATACGCTAAAGCGGCACGTCTTACGTTCCCGCATAATGTTCATGTCGATGTTAGGTAGAAGTAAGCCGGTCTTCACTGGGGTAATGATGACAAACATCTGTAGAGGGAAACCACCAACACGACCAAGTGGCAGGACAAGCCTGTTCGGGAATCCAATACGGGTCTTGTACCACCAGCTCTCGACATCAACGTTCTTGAATGTGGTTCCAGTCAGTCCCACGTTGTGGTCAAGGATACGGCGAGTCCAAGGTCTCTGCTCAATAACGCCATGCATCTCCGCGGAGTGACGCACAATAGTGTTCTTGCCGGTCTCCAGTTTATACAGGAATGTATCAATCTCTATCATGTCCAATCGCTTGTCATTGAACGACAAAAGACGTCCCATGCAATCGTACTTAGGACCAATGAAGACACGAACAACGCTTTCTACCGTCTTGTCAGACGTGACATCTATAGCTACCTTAAAGTCTTGGTGGTTGAGGCGACGCGTGCGCGCCACGAAGGTCATGTCAGAACGTTTGTTCTTCCACTCGATTTCATCAAGGTATACTGCGTTGGTGATGTCCATATCATAGTCATCCATAAAGGTGACGAGTTTGTCGGTGGTGATCTTATCAATCTTGACACCAGGGAAGTCAATTTCGTCACGGGTGTACACAGGCAGGAGGGTCTTAAAGTTCACGATGATGTCAGTCACACGCTTCATCAGTTTCCAGAAGACAGGGTCACGCAGGCAAGTGGAGTACATATCCAGAGCAGTAGGCACGTAAGTATACCTATTAAACACAAAAAATTGGTTTATCACAAGTTGAATGCATAGTAATGTATTTTTGTTTCGCAATTAAATCAAGTATCACAAAGATGAAACAATGTGCAAACTTACTTATCAACGTTATAAATGTTGTAGGTCAGTAACTTCCTCATCAGGTGCATCAAATGGATCGTCTTAGCATCATCACCAACCAAGTTCAGACCACCAAGCAGTAGTCTAGCTAACTTTTCAACGTCTTCAGGTTTCTTTAGGCTAATCACAGTTCCATCACGCTGTAAGAAAAGCATAATCGAAAAATAAATGAATGAATAGAAACATTAGCATTATTTGAAACCTCATGTTTAGAATACTCACGCGTTCTATCTTGCCGCGCAGGACTCCGTCACGGAGCATATTCTCTACGTCATCCAACCTTTGCTTAATATGAACATTCCAGTCGGTAAGCACATAAACGTTGTTGCTGCGCGCGGGCATCTCATCTCCGGTGTGCAGACGAATCTTGGGCCAGTAACCAGTCTTCAGCGGCTCATGCCACATGATCCTCTCGGTGTCGCACATTCCGTGACTAAGACGTTCCAATTTATATCTAGCTAACAGTTGTAAGCTTTCGTATGTTGTGATTTCACCACGACGCTCCTTATTTACGCTGTAAACATCATCAGTCATCCAGAATGGGTAGTTCATATGCAAGTAGTACATGTAAGTATTGAGATCGATGTCTTCAGTGAAGTAACCTATACGATCGTTTTCAGTCATTGTGTGGCGGACTCCTTTGCGCCAGTCAATCACAACTAGGTTTTTATCCAACACCTTGATACCGTAGTAGTCCATGATAACTGGATCGGTTGCTGCCCTGGACATTTTCATCATGAAGGCTTTCTCGATTATATTGCTGTCGACAAAGAAGTACGGGTAGATCTCATAGGGCGCAGGTAGAATAATACCTCTGCAGTCGGTTCTGTGGAACACAGCGGCGGTGAGGGCGTACACAAACATGCCACTGTTGATTCGCTCCCTGAGCCAACAGGCAGTCCTGAGGAAGACATCGAAGTCCTTAGCGAAGAACAGGATCCTGAAGACCTTGATAGCCTGTTGCATATGTTTGCCGTTGCTGTGAACAAATACTTCGCCACGTGGCAGCACGCCTACTTTGAAGGTATCGATGAATTCCCTCACAACGTCTACTTTCTGAAAACATTAAAATGATAATTATATTGTTTCAATTGAGCAGGTGAAAATCTTTTTTTTAAATGATATTTAACTATTTTACTCAGTAACTCACCAGATACTTGTCAAAGTTATCTTCGATTATCCAATCCCTGGCAATCTCCCGAATGTCGTCGTACATAGTTGGCTGCAAGATATGGTTCAGCAATTTCATGATGCTGAGTTCCTTCATCTTGATGTCCATGTTGACTATTCGACATAATAATATATAACATTAAAACAGATAACTTATTTACGTGAACCTATAAAGATTATAAATCGAATGAAATCTACCAGCCAAATTATGTTTCACATCTAAGAATTGTTTTGCGGGTCCTGTAAGTGTTCATCTCGATAAAATTAGATACAAAATAATCTGTTGTATAATTTCCTTTAATTAAGTTTTTAAATGTTGTTGTTTACAAATAAATATGAGAAGCAATAAAAGTGGATACCAGAAGGATACCTATTCTTAATAAAACGGCTTCTGGTCAATTCACGCTCTTTTAGTGCGTGCACTTTCGTTTTTACAAGTTTTTATTGTTTGTTTGTTTGTTTGTTAGTGGATAATGTTATGGGTCAAATCTTCAAAGCTTAATAAGAACCACTTTCTGACGTTAGATTGGACTCAAATTTGGTATATTTGCGTATCTTTGGTGACAATGCGATAGTATGGTACTGATGGTTTGTTTTGTCTTGGCAAATACTCTTGCGACATGATATATGATAGGGCCTGAAGATGGAGACTGTAGGTGTTTATAGGCACTTCTGAACGAAACAACATAAACCCGTCTTATTATGCACTTACAGGAAAGCTGGTGTGAAAAAAAGTGTTTTTAAATTACTATTTTTTATTCACGTTACGATACTATTTATCCGCCAAAAAGATCCAAATCTGTCAAGTGGTTTCACGACTAAATGGACGAAAATAATATGCTGCAAGCAATACAATATTTTAACACCGATTGTAAGCCGAGTGAATGTAAAGCCATTTAGAATAAAGTTATTATTGCCAATAAATTAAATATACAATATAATACATTGTGGAAGTCACTATCCAAGGTGACTATTTTTACGAAGAATCACTGCCCCAGATCAGAAAAAACGAAGTATGCTCAAAACTAGCACTCACCCATGGAACCCTTGCCGATCGTGGTGGCAGTATAAGTGTCATCTTTGACAACGTTGGCCGAAGCCAGTGCGAGGGCAGCCACTAGTACCAGGACCCTCATCGTAGAGACCTTCACGCAACTGTGCAGCTGTCTCTGTACGATCCACCTTTTATACGTCTGTGGAGACGCTTGTCTCGTCGTTATCACCTTGTATTATCAATATTGTTTTTTTAATAGGGGTGATAACCTCAACTTTCAAGCATCCAATGTAATCTCTAGGGGCGTAAAGGTACTTATGGCATTTTTTTTTAATCTGCCCACATTTACGTCGTCACCCTTAAAGATTTGGTATAATGGCCCAGGCAGCGCGATAAGTTCTCCGTAAGTGATCTCCGAGGAGGTTTTAAATAATTATAAAATTAACAGAAAATAATATATTTTATGCGTTGTGCTACCGATAGGTAGGCACAGGGCCTGAGGACGGCAGTCGCCCGGCTAGCCGTAGCGTGTCGTGTGTGGGCCTACACACGCCTGCGAACTCACTGACGCAGGATCAAACACGACCCTAAAGGCAGGGCCGCGACGGCGGCCGAAGTCCGTCGGGGACCCTGGGGTGTTATCCTTTCTAGGGTACAGGCGTACCCGGGGTGCCTGGCAATGGGCGCTTAGGAAGGACACCGTGTGCTTTTAGTCGATTCGATTTCAACATACTCACCTCATCACTGGCACCGGTGGGGTGAAGCCTGTGGGGGTAAACACACAAAAAAAAATCAAAACGGCATTGTGACTAATTACTGTAATGTTTCGTTTTTGCGGTTCGAATCAGAGCGGACACAATAACGTAGCACCGCGAAGATACAACTCGTAAATCTTTTTAGTGGTTCAATTAAACCCCTGAAAAGATAAATTTGAATAAAAGATAATTAATATCCTTGCAATCATTATCAACTTTTGGCCCTGACTGTACCTATGTCGTGATTAGTTCTAGACCTAGCAGTTGGCGACCGGAGAGTTGGTTTTAGACAACAGTGTTTAGGTAGGCTATGCAGGCCGTTAGTATTTGGGTCATGTACTTGTATCGCAGACCGATATATCTTTCTCCAGATTGATCTGCAACTGTCTACTCGTGATTTGCTACTTGTAAAGGAAGCTTAGATCCAAATTATGAAGAAGCACGTTTCGTAATTTCTTACTTGTACAATATAAGCTAACATATCATTATACATTATCTATACGCGTCAAAAGCAGAACGGTACTGACTGCCGTTGGAGCAGTCCCCCTCACCCCGAGAGGAATGCCTGCGTCATCTCCATCTCTTTCCCGTGGGCTTCGTACAAGGAATAGGGTTGTTCTCCATCTGATACTTAATACAGGATGGAAAAGTATCCAGCTGACGGCAATAATATAACTAGGTCTGCAAGGCGAATCGCTGCTTGCAATGTTGAGCTGAGTGAGACATCGTGAATCAGATTTTGAAAATTTTGAACAGTGAACATTCCTCCGTGGCAAGTCTGATTTTGAAAATTCTTTTTGAAAGTCACAACTCAGGACATGCTTTCTGAGCGTGTAAAGTTTGGTCACAGTGTCTCGAGCGGTTATTATGTAATTCCATCTGGATTTTTTTTTACGGTGATCATTCGTCATATCCATAAACCTTCCTCTGATTGACCTCTTTAATCATGCCAAATTTGGTTCTGATTGGATTAGTAGTTTAGGAGGAGACCTGTGACAAAGAAAATCCTGAAGTCTAGTATGAGGAGCTTTCGCGCGACTTCGTCTCACTCAGCTCAATTATTTATTTCAAAACCAGTAACTCTTCCATGGACCGTTCATTCGCAATTGGGGACCGAATTTTCGAAATAAAAATTAAAGTTACGACATGATACTGTACACCTCATTTCCAAAGGTCCAAAGGTTATCATAACCCAATAATTTTTTTTTTTTTTAAATTCGTGCTTTATAATAGCAATTTTTTTAATAGAAATATACCTATTGTAAACCACTTGTACATACTTAATAGTCCGAACCGAAAGAACGAAATCCGAAGTAACTTCATGGTACCTTTTTTTTTTTTTTTATCGTGCGGAAATCCCTTCGGATACCCCCCGCGTGCCAGCGGGGGCGGTTATGTCGGGCTTGAACCGACTAAAACCACACGCCGTCTCGGGTCTACAGACGCCGGGGTGTAAGGTTGCCCATAGAGCATATCCCTCGCACCCCGACTGACCCTGGGCCATCTCCGGTTTCGAGATGGCCCCCTCGGGTTTGAGAACCACGGTGTCCCCGTCTTGCCCCGGTTTGGGGGAGGGGTGCTAGTCGCCCCACCGTCCCGGCCTTCTTCTGCTGGGGTGACAGGTGGCCTCACCCGCCACCCCCAGGCATGCACTCATGGAGGACGGAGGTCGTTAAGCGACCTCCGGCGCCTGAGTCGCCTGCGACGCGCGGCGAGCAAGTTGCGGGCTCGGCGGACCGGGAGAGTTCTAAGTCTCTCCCGGGCGCGCTCCGCCACCTCCTTCGCGATTATTACATGCTCGCAGAAGGAGGTGGCGGCGGCCCACGCGCTCGCGCTCCGCACCATTGCCGCAATCATGCTGCCGAGCGAGAGGACTCCCACCCCGGGCAGTCCGCCAGCGTGTGCAGCCCTGAGTCCTCGCTCGCGTCGCATGGTACCTAAATGACACTTCTTTCGTTCTTTTTTTTTTATATATCTAGGTCACGTTAATTTGACTTCACCTCGCCTGATGATAAGCTGAATTTTGTGACAAATTTGTGTCATCAAATTTCTACCATTTATTATATATAGCAGATGCCCGCGGCTCCGCCCGCGCGGAGGTTGCTAATCGTTTTATGTTCATATCTCCGGTCCAATTGCAATCAAACATACGGCAAGAGGGAAAGCCATGGATAGAAATGGAGGAGGCCTCTACCCTACAGAGGGGTTCTCATTTGTAAAAAAATAATCAAATATTATTTGTTGAAATGAAAAATTAACAAATAATAAAAAAAATATCAGTCAGTGTTATCAAAATAATTAACGCGAGCCTTTTCAGGTGTTATAATATATAAATAAATAAATATTCTACGACATTCTACACAGCGCTTTCTAGACCCAAAGTAAGCATAGTTTAACTAGCTTGTGTTATGGCTTCCAGAATGCGGATAAACATAGTATTTTTTTTTTGTAAATACATACATATTATACATAGAAACACCCAGACCAATGCAAATAGTCATATTCATGCATACAAATATTTGCACTGAGCGGGAATCGAACCCGCGCCCCCTGCTGTAGCAGTCGAATGCACTACCGCTACGCCACAGAGGCCGTATAGTTGATCAAGTATATATATATATATATTATTATATTATTTCATTTATTAAATTTTAAAATACATATAAATTATATTTTTAAATATATTCTATATAAAAAAATATATTTAAAAATATAAAAAATTGTGGCTCACCGCCATCCGGTGCAGGGACCAAGCTACCGGTGGATAGGGCTCCAGAGAGAGGAATCTCCTCACAATACGTGCCGTGTCGAGGAGCACTGCCACTTATTATCATTTAACAAAACCTATATACCTCTTCTTCCGAGCTCCAAACTCATAAAACTAGCACTTTGGAGCTCGGGTTCAGCTCTCCTCATCCATTATTGGTTTACCTTGCCCTTTATGGGCGCGACTGTAGTCCGAGCTCCCAACCCCGAGAGCAGAGCCAGCACCAGAGCTTCATCCGTCAATCAACAGATGTACCAATTTGCAGGCGAGGTTTTGGGGGGGGGGGGGGGCTATACAGCTTGCGTTCTAACTATTGAAATCTATAACATACGTAAGGTCTAGACCCCTCGTCTTGTTGTTATCCGACTGAGGGGGTGCAAAGTCATATCATTCAATGTCAGTACTATCACAAAACGTACAATTTGGCAAGCTAACTTCGAGATAAACTCCGCACAACCGGAGATTGCAGTGCAACATTGTACTAATCTTCGTTATGTTTTCATTACTTTTGACAAACAAATTAATTGTAAATACACGAATGTGTAATTAACCTATGGATCCACCTTTTGGTGTTTATTATTTTTTATCTCAGATTATAGGGGTCAAAGAAATTATTCTTGTCTACGCATTTTAAGGGCTACATTTTTTTTTTTATATTTAGTCCGTCCAATTGACTGCACCCCGCCTGATGGTAAGCTGAGTCCAAAAAGTAGTGGCCACCATTTCTAGAGATTGTCCCTAGAATGGTGGCCCCTACCTAGACGGCCTCAACAGATGTTTTTTCACGCCCCGCTTAAAGAGCCCAGGATTGTAGGTAGAAGGGAACACGTGTGTGGGTAAAGCGTTCCAAAGCTTTATGGTAGTATAAGAAAATATCTAGAATAGAATCATTATATATATATATATATATATATATATATATAGGACATAAAAACAATTCTATGTTCACTGCTACAAAAGAATGAGGTGGCACATCCCATCTCTCTATTGTGCACTGTACATGTCTGGGAAGACACATGACGACAGTATCTCAATAAAAATAAAGGGACATGCTGCGATCTTTAATGGTTCAGGAGAAGGTTTTCTAGCCCAGCCCCATACTAACTTAGTTGAATTAATGTAGTAATTTTCATATGAACGAACTACTGCAGCTCTTTAAAGTAAAGCTTCAGCTTATGCAAATTACAGATTCCATTAACGTGAAAAAAAAAGCAGAAATTAACAGTATTTCCGGAGACAAGACGGAACATCGTGGTTCCCAAAGCCGAGGGCGCCATCTCTGGGTCAGCCGGGGTGCAAGGGAAATTCCTTATGGGCGAACTTACACCCCAGCGTCTGAAGACCCGAGATGGCGTGCGACGGGGAAGTTTCAGGAGGGATTTTTGCATGAAATAAAAAAATTAAATGTATTAATAAATAAGGAAACCGATTCAGGAGCCAATTCTGAACGAACTACTTTCAGCTTTTGCTTTTTCTCTTCTTTTCTTACAATTTATGTAACCTTAAAATTTTCTTATTAAAAGTTTGTTTCAGCATAGAATTTAGAATTGCCCTTCAATATAGCTCTTGCTAATACAGAGCTGTTCTCGCGCGCGGCTAATCCGTTGTGGAAAGGTTACCCTTCGTTTATTTGAGAATATCTACCGCCAACATTTTAGCAAAATCTCTTAATCCTCGGAGGCGTGAAATATTTACAGCAAAAATAAGTTAACAATCTGAAATGTTTGAAATTGTTTCTTTTATTTATTATTCTTGGCAGTAGTAAAATGGCGGCCGCAGGGGACCGCTTCGACAATTGAAAATTCAAACGTCGAACTTCTACTTTAAGGCGTTCTCAATTTTCTTTACCAAAATTATTTTTTTTTTCTTTTCAAATTTATGGTAGTATTCTAACGCGATTCAATTGAGGAATATTATATTACAATTTATTAGGGATTATACAAGAGGTACAGTATTAAATTTATTTATTTACTCATTTACTTGCAGAAATGAGGTCATACATGATGTTACATAAAGATAATACAGTTCCGCACATCTACCATTCAGTGGCATGCAAATATTAGCTTAAAAGCTATATATTTAATTTCTTCCATGCAAAACAAAATTGAGACACAATTATTATAAGAATAAAATTAGACTACAATACAAAATTTCATAGAATAATCATAGTCATAATAGGATGTCAACAGGCAATAATAATAATATAGTCATAATGTCCAAGATAATTCAGAATGTCAAAAATAAATGTATAATAATGTTTTATCTTCAAGATACTCCTTTATTGTATAGTACACCTTGTTTATTAACTTTTTCTTTAGTTCCCTTTTAAACAACACAATATCTGTAACTTGAAGAATAGATTTTGGTACCTTATTATATATTTTAGGCGCCATTCCAAGAAATTTTTGATTGAATACAGTTTTTTTATGTTGTATACATCTAATTTTATAACTATACCGTGAACTATTCAGCGTATCGAATAGATGAAAATTATTTTTTATGAATGTCGCCATTTCAAATATATATAAACAAGGTAATGTTAAAGTTCCAAGGCTCAAAAAATGAGGTTTACAGCTGTCGGTACTTTTTATGCCACATATAGCTCTAACACATATTTTCTGCGCTTTAAAAACCATTTCTGTGTTGGTGGAATTACACATATGGACATACGTCTTTAATATATGTTAAAGTAATTATCGCCGAGTTTCAAAGGCCTAGTGGTAAGCTTTAAATGGTTTCGTTGTGTTGTGGTCTAGGTTCTTGCTCGGTTTGGGCCCAGAATTTGCAAATGGTCAGACTTTGGTAATTCAATTCACGGAATCTCCTATTTATAAAACGTTCAACTTCTAAGCAAGTATGTGTAAACTTATTATACGCAAATCGAGGTAAAAAAACTGATTATCAACACTGAAAGTAATATAAAATTCTTGATTGTCTTTGCTTTAATACTTGTACTGACGTTCCGACGCGGAAGCGTCGGAACGTCAGTACAATGCGATGGCATTTACGTCGAGTGTAGCGTAGGCCTTAACTCTTTGCTTTTGCATATTTTTAGATTTTCATGAGATTTTCACGATGTTGGCAATATTCATAGGTAACAGCTGATTGATTTGCCACAGGCTGTATGCTAATTCGCCTTTAAGACTTGTAAAAAAACGCCTTAATAGAATTCACTCGAAAATACTGGGAAAAATAAGTTATGCTATCTTTTTGTTTGCGGGCCGTTTGGGAGCGATTACATGAACCTTATGTTTCAAATGTTAACATTGTTCCTTTTAGAAAGTGCCGTCCCAGCAACTTGAATACACACTACCTGTGATATCTATCCCAAGAGCCACCTCCACTGCGCTAACGTCCTGTTACAATTGTATTATTCTGTAACAGTTTTACGTATAAACCTTTTTAAAATTTCATCGTTTCGATTGTCCACAGACATTCCGGCACGGGTTCCCGTTTTCGCCAACAGCATTAGCATGGGACCCCATACAGAAACTGCTCGCTATTGGCGACAAAGGCGGCAACCTAAGAATGTATCCTTTTCACACCTCATAAGACACACATTAGAGGAAAAGAGAAGAGGGTATGGTGAGTTTAAAATAAGTGACTTCACGCAGCAATGATTGTAGCGACCTCTTTCGTTTTATTGCGAATTGCGAGGAGTGTCACCCAATGAAGCTCTTATTTCATAGGTCCTTTTAATGTGAAACCTTTTTTTAAATGTTCAGTTGTATGCTTTAGTGGTAAAATATGTATAGGTATATATATATATATATATATATATATATGTATATATAAAAGTAATAATTTAATGAAAACAACGTGGTTGACTTGATGTTAACCAACATCTAACACAGGCAAGTGTGCTCAGCTGGAGCCCAATATAGTAAAGTTACATATTTAATAGTAGATTGTTCAACAAGGGACTAAAACAAGCCATAATGACACGAGATGTCTCGCTTCGCTCGGGTGGCTAATAGTTCGAGTGTCATTATGGTTGTTTAGTCCCACGTTAAACACTCTACTTTTCACTTTGAATGCGAGGGAAAAAAACGACGTTCTATACAAAATTATAATATTTATAATATCAAAGTTTCTTAAAAGCAAGCTTAATACGAATAATCTATTCAAAATTCAAATTGCAAAGAAATTTGTCCTGCGGTTTTTTTTTCGTAAGTGACATACGCATTAAATGCTTGCATATTTAGCCAACAGATTCAAACTTGAAAAATAATTTAAAACTAATTGGAAATGCATAATAAAATCAATTAATCCTTAATACTTACATAATAATTAATCAAATTAATATCACTAATCGTGTTTCACGAAATTTGAATGGGCTTTTTAAATTTTTTCAAATGTCGTTTTGAGGTTATTTCTATACACAATCACTAAAAAGGTGATAATCCTCCCATTCACAAACACCGTGATTGGCTG
The DNA here is from genome assembly GCA_946251805.1 of Cybosia mesomella. NCBI lineage: Eukaryota > Metazoa > Arthropoda > Insecta > Lepidoptera > Erebidae > Cybosia > Cybosia mesomella. The sequence goes on along the minus strand of OX276403.1, from coordinate 582,840 downwards.
TTTAGGAGTTTTCAAAGTAAATTAAAAAAAATTACTTTAGTCCCTAGAGATTAATAAGGAACTTTAGTCCCGATATGTAGAGACTAAAGTAACATTTTAAGAGCATGAGAAGTGAAAAACATGTTAAGTATTTCAAACCTTACGGAATCTTATAAAATTAATTTTGAGTAAGTCTACTAGAAAAAGAATCAAACCACGAGTGATTGTGAAGGTTTAATAACATCACGAAAACCGTACGTAAGTTTTGTTATGACAAATCATACGGAATACCAGAGTTTGTTTTCATCACCGTTGATGATCAGTGTAAATAATAAATACTTTGTTTGATATCAAAGCATTGGCGAGCTGAGATATTTTTTATTGATTTTTCACAAATCTTCAATAACGGTCGCTCCTCATATCATCAATAATCATAATATATCTTTATTTCGGAATTGATCAATAGTTGTCAGAATTACAAAAGCTTACAGACTATGTTTCACAAAAAGGAAAACACAACATAAAAACATAACATCTATTTCTCCACATGCAGTCCATCGTTTGAGAAATATAGAGTCCCAACGATCAGAAATAACTATTGACCGATAGACGAACACTAATAAATAACAAAAAAAAACATAGTAATAAAAAGGTCCACCACCTCCTGGTCTATAATGTCCGATAGGAACACAACAAAGTAAGCATTCAAAACATCGATAAAGAGCTGCGAGCATCGCGTGACGCGGTCGCGCCGTGCCCTGGGGTCATGCTGCATGGATATCTTAACTATGGTTCATTACTGGTTGCTGAGGTTACCGAACAGGAGTCAACGTGACGTGCTGTGTGATCTTCACTCAAGCAACTCGTTTTGTGGGACACTGGGACTCAAATAGAGCGTTGATGGCGTATCTCTAGAACTACATATTTAAATGTTCCCGTTCGTAGAGGCGTTCGTGACTAAGTTGTGTCCGAGTAGGTTAGCACATTGCAGGAGTCGACAATACTGGGTCATTTTTTAAACTTTCGCGTTCCATGATATACAATAATTTAACGGGAATTAACGCGATCATGTATGTTTCGACGATGTTTGGTTCGTTTCGACCAGGTTACACCGGCCGTGGTCACAGGCTGAAACCTGAAACAGTGTAACCTGGTCGAAGCGTCAGGCAATCCAAAGGTATGTATATACTTATACATGATCGCGTTAATTCCCGTTAAATTATTGTATAATACTAGGTCAGTCTTGAAATGGGTGACCGTCTTAACACATTGCGTCCCCTCCGTACCTCGGAGAGCTCGTGAAGCTGTCGGTCCCGGTTGCGTTACAAACATCTGTGGCAGTCAGGCCGTCGAAACATGGAAAATATTCGTCCGTTTCGTAGTAAGACTGAAAGCCGACTCCAATTGAACTGGAAAAGGCTCGAAGGAGAAATACATAACTAGGACCGCAAGGCAGCAGCTCTTGCAGTGTTGAGCTGCGAGTGCCCATGTCTGAGTGATTTGGAAAGGAGCATGTTTTGCATATTGTAGTTTTTGACAAATCGGCTTTAGAATTTTTTGTTCGGTGATTATTCCTCTGTGTCTAATCCGATTTTCAGTTTTCTTTTTTTAAGCGGTTTTTATGGTTATAGGCTACGTTTTGGCGCCAAAACTTAGATTTTACTAATTGTGGTTTTTGAGTAATCAGCTTTTGAATTTTTTGTTCGGTGATTATTCCTCCGTGGTACTTCATAATTTAAATTTGTATAGTCTATGTCCGTCACATCACTATCATCTATGATTATGCTAAAAATCATTAAAATCGGTCGAAAGTTCTAGGCGCTAGAGAGACACAAACGAAATACATCGAGTGGAGTGAAAGGAGCTTTCGCTCGACTTCGTCTCATTCTCAGCTAAAAACTAATTTTTAGCCATGACTTCATGACTCATCTTCTAAGATAATCTCATGAAATACTCTATGAAATACAATTTCACGCACCTCAGGGGCGCGCCCCTCACCGACGAGGCCTGTCGATATCGGTGATCGAGTTCTCCAAGGTCAGCATAACAGCTTTACGATCCGTCTTTAGTACGGTCAGCCTCATAAATAGTTAAACAGGCGAGTTATCGCTGTTTGCGTTATTTATAAGGTAAGGTTGGCAAAAGATGACCACTCTATTTTGGGAAATCTCTGTGAGAATATTGAAGCGTTTTTAAAGGTACAACTTCAAAGGTATAAATCGATACCTAGGTTTAAGGGTTGAATTGATAAAAATCCTTTCTTAAAGCTTGTTTGATGATCTTTTGAGAATATTTAAGACGAGGATGGGATAATCTTGAGTTATTGATATTGGAAAAAAATGCCCTACCGTCACACAGATGTACGGAACTGTGCAAGTATTATTTTCTTTTCATCAATCGACTATTTTTCTTCCTCATTAACCTTTATAGGTAACCGCTTAATATCAGGTGGGTCATGTACTATATTGATATTTTAAGCGTTGAAATAATAGTTAAAAATAACAAAGAAACACGTTAAGTATAATAGAATACCTAACAAAATAGTAAAAAATAATTGTTAGGGACTACTCGATGACCTCCTTCTGCGAGCATGTAATGTTTGCGAAGGAGATGGCGGACTGCGCCCGGGAGAGATTTAGAACTCTCCCGGCCCGCCGAGCCCGCAACATCTCGCCGCGCGTCGCACGCGACTCAGTCGCCGGAGGTCGCTTAACGACCTCCGTCCTCCATGAGCGCAGGCCTGGGGCTGGCAGGTGAGGCCGCCTGTCACCCCAGCAGAAGCAGGCCGGGACGGTGGGGCGACTAGCGCCTCTCCTCCAACTGGGGCAAGACGGGGACACCAAACCTGAGGGGGCCATCTCGAAACCGGAGATGGCCCAGGGTCAGTCGGGGTGCGAGGGATATTCTCTATGGGCAACCTTACACCCCGGCGTGTTAAGACCCAAGACGGCGTGCGGTTTTGGTCGGTTCAAGCCCGACATAACTGCCCCCGCTGGACGGTATCCGAAGGGATTTCCGCACGAAAAAAACAAAAAAGGGACCATTCTATGATGATGGTTATAAGCACGCGACGCTTCACAAAAAACCCTTTACAATAACACTAAGATTGCAAATAATAAGAACTTGTAAAAAGACATACGAACTCTCAAATCCAACTCAAAACCATCGAAAAGTGCTTCCAATAAACAGCGGCTATCTTTCAAAACGATTTTCAAAGTGGAGTGGCTGAATTCGGCGGTTCGCTCCGCCACGAACCGGTTACATCCGGTTTACTGCCTTTGACACTTAAGTGGCTTGGAGTGATCCACTTTCACCGGCGCGCCTGACGTCCCTGTGGACAATTAAACTCAGTTTGTAATAACAGAGTTATTAGAACGAGATCATCTGCGAGTTTGTTAAATTGTCAGCTGGAGTTACTCGTGGAAGGCCTCCGACGAGTTGTGGACGTTAGCAAACTAATTTTATTAATCTGTTCACATTACAGAAGGGATGGTTTTATGTAGAGCCATTTTAGGGAAAGTTTTGTGAAAGTAACATTTTTATGAGTAATAATCAAAGAATTCTGAGCAACTAATGCGAATAACGTACATAATTTCTCTTTCAAACAAAGCATTCCAAATTACTTTCTTCGATAACATTTCATTAGTTTCTCGTCCCTTAGTTTTTGATGAGAAAAGTTACCCCAACCTGTAGATAAATTCGGATGGCAAAAAGAAGTGTCTCGCTACGAACCAGCCAGCTAAATCTCCGCATTATGTTAATAGTAATTGAAGAGGAAAATCTGAGGATTGGAGGATCGGTTCGGACTTAATTCCTACGATTACATTTTTGGCCTCAAACCCCGGCTTCCCGGCCCGGTCCACTCTAATGGACGAATAATATTTTAGCTTTATTGTATTAACCAGATTTTCGCGATGGCTAATACAAATTGATTTTCCTAAGGCTTACTGTCCCGGCGGCTGGGACTTGAGGTGGCTCTCCATAAATCCGAGGCTATGTGTTTTCACGGGCCTCGGAGGGGGCCACCTGCGGGAACCAGCATAACCGTAGGGGGCGTAAGCATCGGCATCGAGCCCACGATGAAGTACCTTGGGCTCGTACTCGATAGCCGATGGGACTTCGGACCTCATCTCCGAAGTCTGGTCCCGAAACTGAGGGGGGCTGCGGCCGCGCTATCGCGTCTGATGCCCAACGTTAAGGGACCCAACGCCCCCACTAGGAGACTGTACCTGGGGATCGTGCGAAGCATGGCCCTATACGGGGCCCCCGTATGGGCGGAGACTCTGGCGGCCCGCAACGTGGCTGTTCTTAACAGCCCGTTAAAGGCGATGGCCGTCAGAGTCATCAGGGGGTATCGCACGATCTCCGTCGAGGCGGCATGTCTCCTAGCTGGGACCCCTCCATGGGACCTGGAAGCGAGAGCCCTTGCGCTACTGTACCAGTGGCGCAAGGGGGCGCTGGAGCGGGGCCATAGGCCGGAGCCCCGAGAAATCAGGGCTCAGCGGTCCCTGCTCCGCCAGGAACTCATGGAGACATGGAGGGTGCGACTTGAGCACCCAAGGTGGGGGGAATCCACCATTGCGGCGGTGAGACCGATCATGAAGGAATAGCTGGAGAGGGACCATGGGGACCTCTCCTACCGGATGTGCCAGATGGTTACCGGACACGGGTGTTTCGGTAAGTATCTGTGGCGCATCAACCGGGAGACAACGCCGCAGTGCCAGCACTGCGAGGATCCTGGCGAAGACACGGCGCACCACACGTTGGTGGAGTGCCCTGCGTGGGCGAGTCAACGCCGGGATCTCGTTGCGGTCCTGGGCGTGGACGTTCTCTCGTTGGAGACCATGGTGAGGGCCGTGGTCTCCGACGGGAGCAAGTGGCACGCCGCCGCCTCTTTCTGCGAGCAGATAATGCGCGCGAAAGAGACGGCGGAGAGGGAGCGGGAAAGAACCCTGCCCCCCGAGTTTCGCAGTCTGCGGCGAGGACGCCGCAGACTCATCTACGCCCGGGACTACCGACCTCCATGATCGGGGCCTGAGGACGGCAGTTGGCCGACTCGCCGTCCTTACAGAAGCAGGCCGTGGCGGAGGCGTGTCGTGTGTGCCCTACACACGCCTGCCAACTCACCGAAGCGGGATAAAACCCGACCCCACCAGGCGAGGCCGCGGTGGCGGCCAAAGTCCGCCGGCAACCCTGGGGTAATCCTTTCGAGGGCTTACCCGGGGTGCCCGGCAACGGACACTTGGGGAGGACACCGTGCGGTTTTAGTCGAGACACGACATAACCACCCCGCTGGCCAGCGGGGGGGTATCCGAAGGGATTTCCGCACGTAAAAAAAAAAAAAAAAAAATATCATTCAGCTTGATTATTAACTGATAATATGTTATCGTCATCGGAGCGCAAATCCTAGTTGCATTCAAATCTCGCAGTTTGAAGCCCGGAGTCAGCTCATTTACTCTTTATTTTCATGAACAATTTATCTTTTTGTGATCGTGTGAAACATATTTGAGTCTTGCCGAATTGTATTCCGGGTTATCTCAGGTTGTGAAAATGGAACGAAACCGACCTGAATATGACCGATATAGCATTGTTGGCATCTATAGGCCTAGACTATACTCGACGGTAATGCCGTCACGGATCTTTCGCTTCGGCATGCCATCACAAGTGCCCGTCATAAAATAAAAATGTAATGATAGACTACAGTGAACGCTTTACCAAGTGAATCGTATATTTGCCACCTTAAGGTTGCACAAAAAGGGATGATTCATAAACCCTTTTATATAAAATAATATTAAAAATATCGGTAAACGGTTCATCAGCGTCGCGGATAGGTATCTAATTTGAATAAGCTAGATGGATTTCGTGTATTTACGAAGGGTTCCAACTATATGTTATAGATTTATATTTATTTAGGTACTTCTGGGCTAACCCTATTTTATTTGACCCTCTCAAGCAACCCAGATGAAAAATGATATGTGTGTTGAACAGGTGTTACATTTATCCATATATGTAAAGGGATGGAAGGGATATGTGGACAACGTTTGACGAATAGCCTTAAAATTTGGCACATCGAAGTGTTTTTTCATGGACAAGGTTTTTATGTAGGAACTTTTTATCCTAGAATATAAACCGTAAATATTATTCACCTGTCAAGATTATATGTGAGTTACATTTTTTTTTATTTTAACGTGCGGAAATCCCTTCGGATACCCCCCCGCCGGCCAGCGCGGTGGTTATGTCGTGTCTCGACTAAAACCGCACGGTGTCCTCCCCAAGTGTCCGTTGCCGGGCACCCCGGGTAAGCCCTCGAAAGGATAATCCCAGGGTTGCCGGCGGACTTTGGCCGCCACCGCGGCCTCGCCTGGTGGGGTCGGGATTTATCCCGCTTCGGTGAGTTGGCAGGCATGTGTAGGGCACACACGACACGCCTCCGCCACGGCCTGCTTCTGTAAGGACGGCGAGTTGGCCAACTGCCGTCCTCAGGCCCCGATCATGGAGGTCGGTAGTCCCGGCCTATTCATTTCGGTTATCTCCTTTTGCCCATTCATCTCAATTCTTACTTATTAATCCACCCAAAGTCTTATCTTAGGTAAGCTACTAAATAGTATTGAGTAATAAGTTTTAGATTAAAGATAATCATATAGACATGTCGGGTATAAGCCCAAGTTGGGCGCCAACATCACACCAAGGCAGACACTTTCAAACTGTTAACCCTCTCAACCTCTCCGTATCCGTGCACTTAAATCGTCCGCGGATACTCGGATACTTGGTGCTAATCCTCTGCTGACCGCAATTTAACCCTCCCTGCCGTGCCCCCACCTCTGTTCCCCCTCTCTATTAGAGGGCCATTTGTGGGACCGGGCTTTTGTGTTTCTACGAAGCTTTTTGGCTCTTGCGTTTTAATTAAATGTTTACAAGAGTTGGTGTGTGTGAGTTAACCCGTATGTGTATTGATTCTATATTTACGTTAAGCAGCAGAGGGTCTGGCTTTGTGGGGCAGTGCGAGTGTGTGTGTGGATAGATAAGTGCTAACACAGTAATTTTCATAATTAACACAATGATATTAAATTCAATGTTATGGTTTAACGGTTAGTGTTTTCAATTAAGGCTTTTCGGGTAAAATTACTAATTCAAGTGCTGTTTTGTTTTGCTGCGAGATGGATTTAGACTTGAACTTGAGAGCTTACACTTTGGAGCCTACTCTACTCCTGCAGAGCAGACCAGAATGGGGAAATTCAAAATCACATTTTGGTATATTTTGACTTTTACGGAAGTGGTGCCTGCCTCCGACCCCGAGCGCAATGCCGGCACTTGCACCGTCTATCAGCAGGTACTTGCGTGCAGGTTAGGTTGGCCCGAAGGTTCCATGAAACCTAGACCTGAAGTTAGTAGGTATCTTGTGAACTAACTAAATACCAGTGTTTATTCTCCTCGCAACATCTCGAACCCACCAAGAAGTTGCGAGTAAATATAACTTCGTATATCTACTGTATTTGTAGTGTGTCTGAGTCAACTTTGTTTTTTTTTATTCCACTCAGTTGGCAGACAAACTCACATGTTAAGTTTTGATGAGATGTAATTGGGACCTAAGTAATTGCAAAGTTTTTATCAATGAATGAATGAATGAATGAATTATTTATTTCTATGAATATGGTAAGTACATCGAGATCTTATATTCATATATATCTTATGTGCTCATACATATTCTGCCGACGGCGTTGAAATATTAAAGTTTTACATAACATAACATAACATAAAATCACGCCTATATCCCCGAAGGGGTAGGCAGAGGTGCTAGCACCCACATTTCACCAGTTTATGTTTAGGTCCCAATGTAATAGGTGGCGAGCCTATTGCCATTAACCGGGCACTTATAAACCTGCGATAAATACACACATAACTTCGAAAAGCATCGAAAAGTCATTGGTGTGTGCCATGGTAATACCTGGAATCGAACCCGAGACCTTGTCTCAGCAGTTCTTTACCCATACCACTAGGCTACCGCGGTTAAAGTTTTACAATAATCACAATAAATGTCAATATAGCTTCAGTCACACGTGCAGTCAATTTATTATTTAATTAGTCATATCATTCTAATAAATTATTATTAAACATCAATCATTATATCTTTAATATTAAAATTGCTGTCCAAAAATTCCCTCACCGAATAAAAACACTTATTTATTAGGAAACTAAATATAATGCATTCAAATTTATTCAATGGTAACGCTTTTATACCAACTGGTAGTTTATTGTAGATTTTAATGGCCATAAAGTATGCATATGCGGAATATAGATGTAATCTTTGCCGCGATACTAAAATCTTATAAGGATCTCTACTATTTGTCTTTTTTAACATTTCGTCATGCAGCGGAAACATTTGTGGATATTTTTTTACAAACATCTCATAAACATAAAGGCAAGGAACTGGTAGAATTTTCAGTTCAATCAATCTTGATATTTTTTAGATTGAAATCAAATTGAAGTGTGACATTGCTATATACAACCAATATAATAAATTCCGGTCAATAATGATTATAGATGGTTGATAGAAAGTTAATCAGAGGCAATTTGTAGGCAAATAATTTCAACCGAACAAGATAAACCGACAGTTCAAAAGCAAAAAGGTGCAAGCAACAGTTATATTTCAAAGGCAAATGACTTCATGATCACGTTACAGTATGGTGATTTGTCTAACAACTATCGATGTCGTTTAAACTTTGAAAACCGGAGCACGTTTCACGATTCATAGTATGCAATAAAACTACTGTCCTGGCTCTCGCTATAAACTTGTTATATCCTATAAAAATGCTATCAACGTACTGTTCGTAGAGAATTATTACAACCCTGTAATTTACAGAATTGTATATCTGGATGTCCAGATGTTCGTCTTTTGCCACAAGACATGTTAATGAAAATAGTGTGTGTATAGGGCCCACCTAGACCCTTAGACCCATGGCAACCTCACCTGCCTGCCGGTGGCGCATACTGATTGACGGAAGAGGCTCTGGCGCAAGCTCTCGTCTCGGGGCTAGGTAGGTAGACAGCAGTCATTCCCATAAAAGCCGTATAAGCTAAACCAAGGTAGGGGCTACCATTTTAGAATCGTCAGCATCTGGGCTGGTGGCCCATATCTTCTGGACTTCACCCTAGCTTCTCACCATCCAGCGAGGTGCAGTCAATTGACGGAACGAATGTAAAAAAAAAAAACAAAAAGAGGAGACCGAGTAAGTGGAACCTATGCCAGAACTATTATTATGTAGCCACACTGATGTGGCTGGCAACCCAAGCTCTCTCTGTCTCTTTGGGGCCGGTGTTTGCGCTTGATAACGTCTTTTTTTTTTAACGTGCGGAAATCCCTTCGGATGCCCGCGGGGACCACCCCTGCTGCCCGCGGGTAGCAGGGGTGGTTATGTCGTGTATCGACTAAAACCGCACGGTGTCCTCCCCAAGTGTCCGTTGCCGGGCACCTCGGGTAAGCCCTCGAAAGGATAACCCCAGGGTTGCCGGCGGACTCGACCGCCACCGCGGCCTCGCATGGTGGGGTCGGGTTTGTCTTAATGTAAGTTCTTATGTTAATAAATATATTCATTCACCATACCCTTTTTTTTGTGCGGAAATCCCTTCAGATACCCCCCCCCCCCCGCCAGCCAGCGGCGGCGGTTATGTCGGGCTTGAACCGACTAAAACCGCACGCCGTCTCGGGTCTACAGACGCCGGGGTGTAAGGTTACCCATAGAGCATATCTCTCGCACTCCGACTGACCCTGGGCCATTCGCAGTGTCCCCTCTGATAACAGCAGAGGGGTACCTGGAGCGGCCCCCACCCCCTCGTGCAATGGGGTCAGCTGGCCCTGAAAAGGGCCGGTTGGTCAGACTCTTGGCCATTGACGTTGACGCCAGCTACTCCAGAGGAGCAATCAATGATGCGTCATCGCCCACGTTGCCCAGGGTGCACCAAACTTGGAGGTGATCCAACCAGTCGCACCCCTCATTCACCATACCCACGGTGCCTTATCATTGCAACGTTCTAGGTCGGCAGAGGTGTATTACACACCCACTGTTCGCAGGTTTATTTTTTTTTTTTATAAAAGAATATTAGTAACCGAAACTACTAATATTCCCCCTAACCCCTCCAGCTAAGCTAAATTGCTAGTGTTAGAAGTGGGTTCACGTCGGTAGTGTAATGGCCAAGATTCGAACTCGGGACCTCTCGATTGTAAGTTCGACTCCCTAACCACTAAGCTACCGACGCTTAAATGTATATGAATAAATGTAAAAATGTATGTGAATGAGTATAAAAGTATAGGTCTATATGTAATAGGGGGCGAGCCTATTGCCATCTACCGGGCATATTACTAAGCAAACGATAATTATCATTTTTAATACACACATAATTACGAAAATTCAGAGGTGTGTGCCCGAGTCGACTGGGGATCAAACTTGAGACAACGTTTCGTATCATCTCGTACGTCGGACGTACGTACGCCACTGGGCTATCGCCGCAACGGAAACATCGCTAAGATTAAAATAGTCCTGTCACCGTTTACCGCAAAGTGTTACCATATTTGCCGGTTCACGATTGCCAGCTTTTCTACGTCACTGAACAAACGAGCCAGTCAAAGTAATCTGTTAGAAAATTCCAGACTTGCCTTGTTTATTTTTATGTTCGTACTACATATTTTACACAATTTTCTTCCTGTTCGTTACCGCTGCAAAAATAAGATTCCCTTTTACAAAATGTGTTTACATTATTCTGAGTATGGTAACTCCAGCATCGTGAAAGCCGGATGTCACGAGCCTACATTATCCGGGTTTATTATCTGACACGTGCGCACTGGGTATACCGGATAGGCGAATAGGTACTCGGATAGTGTCAACTGCGAGCATCCGAGGATTAAAGCTGAAAAGACGAGAGAACTAAAATCGTTGTTGCGAGGGATATATATGCTAAATGGGCAACCTTACACCCCGGCGTCTTAAGACCCAAGACGGCGTGCGGTTTTAGTCGGTTCAAGCCCGATAACCGCCCCCGCTGGCCGGCGGGGGGGAATCCGGAGGGATTTCCGCACAAAAAAAAAACCTATTGGCCGGTGTCGAATGCAGAAGAGATAGCCGCACGAAAAAAAAAGGTACTTCTGTGTAATATGTAACGTATTGAAATTAAACTATTTTTAACGAATTCCATCGCGATTTTTTTTGGTGTTGTTTAATTTATTTACACTGACACCGATGTTTCAGTTGCTTTCAGCAGCCATGGTCGCGGGGAGACTAAAGATGGTCGATAAAATAAATAACAATAAGTAGTTGCAAAAAATGTATTTTTCTTTGAAGATACGGTACAACTATCCATAATATCGAAAGTGCCCGTCGTCACACAACAGTCACACAGCTGTCGGAACTCATAACTCGAGTTACAGCCGTATCCGCGGAGATTGGAGTCCGAGCAGCTCGTTGGAGGCGCGCCAACCTCGATAGGTCCCCGGAGAGGCGCCAATATAGCGCTGCAGAGCTTGAGATTGTGGGATGAAGGAAATATGTAGCATATATGGAATATGAAATAGAGGAAATGTGAAAATTTTACTTGTGCCGCGAAGCAAGAGAGCTGTTAAGAGATACATGCCCAGCTATTTATACTTAGGGCACGTACCCACTCCTGATGCTGAAGACTCGTAGCGAAAGAGAAAGGTGTGGTTGAAATGAATCCTTAACAAATGACTATTATTTTCTCTACCCTGTATATCACTGAAAATAACCTCTGTCCTAAGAAAAAAATAAGGTCTAAGACAGAAGTTATTTAGTCTAATCATTGCCTGCTGATAAAAAACGTTGACCCAGCCTGGGTACTGAACCTTGGACCACACGATCACACGGAAACATGAGTAAGCTGTTAGTAGTTGAGTAACATAGATTATTAAAAACAATAAACTGTCTTATGCAGAATAATAAAAGTACATACCAAAGTACCCTTTTTTTTCGCTATATATGTACCCACGTAAAAATATTGCAGCACTCCGTTGAACGAATCGCGTAAGCGCCATGACAGACTCGGCGTTTTGGACCTTTTGGTCGCGAGAAAACTACTCTCTAGTCTAGCGCTCCATGTTTAAAGAAATAGTTTGACAGCGAATTTGTTTCTACTAAACTCCTACTAAAATGGAACACGAATTGTTGCTCTTTATTGCGCTGTTAGTAGGTACAGGTAGGTAGGGGGTGGCAGGTGAATCCGCCTGTCACCCCAGCAGAAGCAGGCCGGGACGGCGGGGCGACTAGCGCCCCTGCCCCAAACCGGGGCAAGAAGGGGACAACGTGGTTCCCAAACCCATGTGGGCCATCTCGAAACTGGAGATGTCCCAGGGTCAGTCGACCGTAAGGTGTAAACCCCGGCGTCTGTAGACCCGAGACGGCGTGCGGTTTTAGTCGGTTCAAGCCCGACATAACTACCCTCGCTGGCCGGCGGGGGGTATCCGAAGGGATTTCCGCACAAAAAAAAAAAAAAAGAAGGTACATGTACCTCCAAGGCTGTAGCGGTTACTTATAAAGAAAAAAACAACCTAGCAATAAAGACCACCAAGCTGAAATGGAATTTGGCGGGCCACGTCTGCAGAATGCCACCTGATAAATAGGCTCCCTCGGTTATACCCTGGAAGTCAGAAAATGGAAGGCGGACGCCTGCTCGGCCGAGGAATCGTTGGCGGAACGACATTGATTCCTTTGTTTCAAATTGGTGATATGTAGCAAAGGAGAGAGAGAGAGAGAGAAGTCATATGCCCAGCAGTGGGACAGAATGGGCTAAATAAAAAGAGAATTACTCACCGAGCAGTGAAATACCAACATACTTGAGCAATGAGCCAATACTTCAAGCTCTACTTGTTGAGAGTCATCCACAAGTGGTTATATAACTGTTGCGGGCCGTCGGGTGCTCTATCGATAGCTTCGTACTGTTTTTTAGTACAACTGTTGCTCGTCGCAGAACAATGACTATGTTTGTGTACTCGTGCAGACTATACTGACGCGATGGAGGGGTACACAGAGGTCTATTGGCGCCATAGTACTTACGTTTGGCTTCTTGCTATTAGCTTCTGTTTTTGTCCCATCTAACTGTATCACTCCAGCAGAAGCAGGCCGGGACAGTGGGGCTACTAGCGCCCCTCCCCCAAACCGGGGCAAGACGGGGACACCGTGGTTCCCAAACCCGAGGGGGCCATCTCGAAACCGGAGATGACCCAGGGTCAGTCGGGGTGCGAGGTTATGCTCTATGGGCAACCTTACACCCCGGCGTCTGTAGAAAAAAAAGGGCCACGGATAACTAGATGTCCAGTTCCTGATTCGCGCAAGCACATTTAATTAAATTTAAAAAGCATATATTTTCCGGTCCTGTTTAAATTTCGGCATACCATATATGTATGTGCGAACGGATGATAACGAAAACTACTTACCATCAGGTGAATTCTAAGGACAATCTCTGGAAATGGTGGCCACTACTTTTTGGACTTCACCTCAGCTTACCATCAGGCGGGGTGCAGTCAATTTGACGGACTAAATATATAAAAATAATAACTACCAAAGTTATATGGTTATTAATAGCTACTACATCAAGCCCTGTCTCGACCAGTAACTTAAAACGCTCAATCTGAGGACAAACTGACACCGCAGTTAGTCATTGTGCAATTACAGTCTCCCCTTAAGAAATTATTTTAATAAATTACGCTTTATTATCATAAAACAACAATGAATTATCCCTGCCTCTAATAAAACGAGCCCTCAAGAAAAATAAAACAGCTCTTATCACGGCCTCACTCATAAATTCAACTTCACAGGAGCAATTTAAAAGTATCGTAATTTTTTTGTCTAAAATCATGAAAACCGTCTCGACCATTATTTAGCGAGTGTTCTCTTGGCATTAATTTCGTTTACCTTTTGACTTGTAATGCGGTCCCACCAATATTTCAGGCTGTCTCGTTCAATTAACTGAAGATACGTCCCGGGACCCGGACTCGGTGTATAAAATACTTTTTTTTTTCGTGCGGAAATCTCTTCGGATACCCCCCCCCCCCCCGGCTAGCGGGGGCGGTTATGTCGTGCTTGAACCAACTAAAACCGTACGCCGTCTTGGGTCTTAAGACGCCGGGGTGTAAGGTTGCCCATAGAACATATCCCTCGCACCCCGACTGACCCTGGACCATCTCCGCTTTCGAGATGGCCTGCTCGGGTTTGGGAACCACGGTGTCCCAGTCTTGCCCCGGTTTGGGGGAGGGGCGCTAGCCGCCCTGCCGTTACTATATCTATTATGATATGAAATCTAAAAACAAAAGGCTTCGCTAGTATCGTGTTCCACAATGCTGTAAAACCTTTTCTACATAATTCACACTGTGATTGGCTACTAATTTAGAGTTTTTTTTTAAGTTATAACCACACATGTCACTGTTTCGTGGGATGCAATGACCTTGAAATGAAATTTTAAGGTCATTGCATCCCAAAGATTGGGTTGCTTCAGTTTTCAAGAGCGTTCTCTCTATTGTTCATCGAACTGATACTTTACCATCTTTATAGAGTAGTTAAAACCGTTCGTTTTTAAAATATTGAAACTATAACTTGTATTCCAGCTACTCTAAATATATCAAGCTGTATAAATACGCTTACGCTAAGCTCGGGGTCACACAGCGAGCTATGGAACGGGCTATGCTTGGGGTTTCCCTGAGAGATCGAATCAGAAATGAGGAGATCCGTAGACGAACCAAAGTTACCAACATAGCAGAACGAGTCGGCAAGCTGAAGTGGCAGTGGGCAGGGCACATAGCTCGGAGAACCGATGGCCGTTGGGGCAGAAAAGTCCTTGAGTGGAGACCACGTGACGTTAAGCGCAGCGTAGGAAGGCCTCCCGCACGGTGTACAGACGACCTAGCAAAGAGCGCAGTGACTCGGTGGATGCAGGCCGCTACAGACCGGTCGTAATGGAAGGCGATGGGGGAGGCCTATGTTCAGCAGTGGACTTCCTACGGCTGATAATGATGATGATGATAAATACACTTTGTGACATAGGGCTCGCAAAACCGATGCAAGTCATTATAAGCCGGCCTCAAGGTCCGGTACTGTTAACATACCTATACTTTTACACATACACTAAACTAAATAAATTCTGAAACGAGATATCATACCACTCCGTGGTTCCCAAACCCGAGGAAGCCATCTCGAAACCGGAGATGGCCCAGGGTCTCTCGGGGTTCAAGGGAAATGCTTTATGGGTGTTTATGCTAAACAAGACTAATTGAGAACTGCCCTGCCGCCCGTCACCCGCGCGCTTGATGTCTACTCGGGATCGGAAATGTTCGGTGTCTGTCGTCTACCGTCTCATTAAGAACACGGCCTTTTTATTATTATATATATTTGTGAATTGTAGCACAGTATTAAAACATTTAAATTCACCAAGGAGTTTGATTTGAAGAAATCTGTTACAATGGGCAACCTTACACCCCGGCGTCTGAAGACCCGAGACAGCGTGCGGTTTTAGTCGATTTAAGCCCGACATAACCGCCGCTGCTGGCCGGCGAAGGGGTATCCGTGGGGATTTCCGCACGAAATAAAAAAGATATACTATTAAACGGGTGCGGAAATATTACTTTTTCTTAACATTTGCGCGACTTAGCACAAATCTCAATGCGGCTGGATGGAAGTAAACTAAACAGCCAAATTTTTTGTGATCATTTTTAGGGTTCCATACCTCAAAACGTAAAAAGGAACCCTTAAGCTCACTCTCTTGTCCGTCTGTCTGTCTGGGCATGTGTCACCACCGATTTTCTCAGGAACGGTCACCCGCCACACCGTTCACACCCTATTAGGTGTGAACCTAGTCCCAATTAGGTGTAAAAAAATCAAGGTCCCGCGTCAACATTATAAAAAAATATGAGCAAATTTTAGGTTTTCGCGAAATCTTGAAGTTCCAATTTTACTTAATTTTCAATTATTTTTTTTTGGGAATTTTACTTATGTTTTTAACCAGAACTGACAATTCTATGTCAACCGGAAGTACCCTATAGGTTTTAGGTCGAAAACTTATATGGTAGTTCCCGTTGACCTAGAATCACGAAGTTTGGCAAAAACCAAGGTCTTACAGCACAAATAAAGGGGAAAAGTACAAAAAAAAATTGAAAATTGGAACTGTTCGTTCATTTTATAGACAATGTACCGGAACCCTTCGTGCGGGAGTCCGACTCGCACTTGGCCGGTTTTTTCCGACTAACGAGGCTTAAGGCCAATTCCACTTGATTTTACATTCCATAACCCACATCGTACTCTATATATAACATGCCTATCGAGCATGATGCGAGAGGCTTTAAAACCACTGAACCCATACAGAGAATAGGTTGTAAAAATATTGTTTTCTCCGCCATAACCTTGCTTTTATTTTACGATGTATAAAGTGCGCTCTTCTGTGAAATTTCGTTAAAGCCCGCCGAGACCTGAGCTTGTGTTATTAACACCAAAATAACGTATTGTTATGGAATGTTTCTGAAACCTATATTATGAAACATACCTAGCGTCTTGTCGTAAGCAGTTTCTCCAGGTATTGCTTTGCGAATCTGTCAGTCGGTAAATGTATGAGCAATAGTTTCGATTTTCATAGTGTTACAGTAAGCTGAGGTGAATCCCAAAAAGTAGTGGCCACCATTTCCAGAGATTGTCCCTAGAAACGTGGCCCCTACCTAGACGGCCTCAACAGATGTTTGTTCACGCCCCGCTTAAAGAGCCCAGGATTGTAGGTAGAAGGTAACACGTGCGTGGGTAAAGCGTTCCAGTGGTTTATGGTCCGATAGAAAAAGGAGTCACCAAACGGCTTGGTTCGCGATAGTATCGCTTGCACTGTGTGAAGATGACACCTAAGTCCTGCACGTGTTGTTCGGAACAAGAACGGAGAAGGAGGAATCAATTGGAATAACTCATCGGAACATTCACCATGGTATATGCGATAGAATACTGCCAAGGCGGCTATATCTCTACGCAGCTGCAGAGCCTCTAGAGAACTGGTGACCTCAGGACCATCAGTGATCCGGACTGCCCGTTGCTGCAATCTATCGAGAGCGTCTAACAAGTACTGAGCGGAGGTGAGAACAGTATTCCACGCAGGGACGAACCTGAGTCTTATATAGAAGACACCGCTGCCCCGGCGGGAAAAACCGTCTCACCCTGTTCAGCACTCCGAGTTAACGTGAAGCTGTTTTACTAACGCTCGCGAAATCATTTTTGTTTGCAGCAAACGTCCATACCGACCATGATTTTATGGTCCGGAAGTGGTAGTGGTGTGTTCCGAAGAGTTGAAAGGGGAAGGAAAGGGGATAACTTTGCTGTAAACGCGCATGCCTGTGTTTTCTTGGCATTGAAATTGACCAGGTTCATAATTGATTTGATTTCAAACTCTATAGCGCATCGGTTCCCCGACAGTACAGGTAGATGTGAAGTAATACCGTGCGGTTTTAGTCGCTACGATTCGACATAACCACCTCACCTTTAGCTCCGGTGAGGAGAAACCCGAGGCGGTTACTGCATGTGACAAAAAGGCAGCAACAGACTCGACAACTATTCGGAGAAACTAAAGTTATTTTAATGTTCGCCGGTTGATGAAATGTATATTAGTTACATGGACAATACAACTTTGTATAAACCTTCAGCTATATTTCTTTTTCATGAGAATATTAGTAACAAAGCCGCGGTAGCCTAGTGGTATGGGTAATGGACTGCTGAGACGAGGTCTCGGGTTCGATCCCAGGTTTTACCATGGCACACACCAATGACTTTTCGATGCTTTTCGAAGTTATGTGTGTATTTATCTCAGGTTTATTAGTGGTTAATGGCAATAGGCTCGCCACCTATTACATTGGGACCTAAACATAAAACTGGCGAAATGTGGGTGCTAGCACCTCTGCCTACCCCTTCGGGGATATAGGCGTGAGTTTATGTTATGTTATTAGTAACCGAAATTACAAATATTCCCCCTAACCCCTTCAGCTAAGCTTAATTGCTTGTGATATTGTGGTAAGTTTGCGAATGTAACACATTGAATAAAACTATTTTTAACGTTTCTATCACGATTTATGGCGGGGAGACCCCATGTGACCATGGCTGCTGAAAAGCAAGCGAAACGTCGGGATCAATATAAAATAACATCAAATAAATCGCGATAGCACCTGTTAAAATAGTTTTATTTCAATTAATTGCTTGTGTTAGGAGTTCACGTCGGTAATGTAATGGCCGGGATTCGAATCTCTCGATCGTTAGGCCGACTCTTTAACCACTGAGCTACTTCTAATTTTTAATTTCGCATTTAACTACTCAAAATTACACAAAACGTCTGTAATTTCTGTGAACATACCGTATGTTTAAAATTAAACGTCATAACAAAAGTTACACGGCACAGTTTACATTTTACGTCAAAAACATGCGGCAAAATTGAAAAATACGAACTAAAGCTGTAATTAACAAAGTTTTGAACTAGTACAAAACTTTATACGAAAACAGACTCGCAACTGTGTGATATTGAAAATTCCTAACAAACTAGTTGGAACTGGATTAGGGGCTTAGGGCGGGTGCTCTCCTAGCTAATACTTACTATGAAATAATAATTAAACTAAAAATAAACTAAACTCAATCAATAGCAATTATGTAAGGGGTTAGACCGAACTAAGCGGAAAGTTTGCTCAGAGTTTACACGTACCTACAGACTCAGGCCACTGATATTCATTGAAAACCTTTATTATAAGACATTCTACACAGCGCTATCTAGACCCAATGTAAGTATAGCTTAACTAGCTTGTGTTATGGGTTCTCGACTGCGAATCAACAAGGTTGAATTTTATTTCTTGTCAGCAATGTTTATATTTGTCATCAACTTGTAATTGTCTATCTGATTAATAAATTTGTAGCCAAGAAATATTTTTCATTATCAAAAATATCTCTAAAAAATATAGATACATTTTCTTTTGTAAATACATACTTATCATACATAGAAACACCCAGACCTATGCAAATAGACATATTCATGCATACAAATATTTGCACTGAGTGGGAATCGACACCGCGTCCTCTGACTTAGCAGTCGAACGTATTTATTGAGCAAAGAAGATTTTTCTGTATCCACCCACCATCGTTACAAACCAAAACTAACAGTAGTGAAAACATTGACGAACACTTTAGCTGAAATATTTATTTACAAAAAGAAGCCAAGGTTTTGAGTGCTTCCAGTAAAGTGACGGTTAGCGCCTTGGATGTTCAATATGCCATGGAAATAATCGTATTGTCCTGATTTTTCTAAAATTCCTGGATCCTATCCTGGATGTTGATTTTTCCGATTTGTAGGATTTTTTAGGAAAAATTAACATACTATTGCGATAAAATTACATTTACCTAACTTACGTTTAGCCACAAACTGTTTGCCCGTAAAGCACCAAACCGTTCACCGAAGCAAGCCGCCCGTTAAACGACTTTCTAATTGAAACAAAATGGCGAAGCCGAAAGCCCTTGTCTTTGGAACAAAGTCTATGAAAGTATAATATTCATTTTTCGGTAATAAATCAAAAAGTTTGAGACTGTTTCAAAACTCATGGATCATAATAAGAGTTTGCTTTGGTCAAGCGTGAGCCTTAATGCAACTACTAAAAGATTTTAATTTTTAACTCTGTTTTTTTATCTATATATATAAAACAAAGTCAGTGTTAGTCATGACCGCGATGAACTCGAGAACGGGTGGTCCGATTTTCATCATCTTTGATTCTTTAGATTTTTCACCGCCTATACTGTGCCTTTTTGGATATTTTTTTGTGCGGAAATTGACACGGTTTTCCCTCCACCGTCCAAAGGCGGGGGTTTTTTTAATGCAGCATCTTTGGCATGGCCAAAGCCTATACTTTTAATTAAAATATTAACTAGTCTGCTAGTGCTTTTTAGATGGAACCCAGTCAGGGTTAGCTTTTGTTTACCTAGTCTTACTTCTCTATGTGTAATCACGCTTTCATTCTTACCCTCTAGTACCATACAAGTTCTCGCTTTTATTCTTCTCGCACTTTCATTCCATTCCTTTCATACTATTGGGAAACAGGGTAGGGTAGGGGACACAACGGCGAGGGGTAATGTCGGACTCGAACCGACGAAAACCGGGTTTAATGGCGGGGTGCAAGGAGATATTCACGAAATAAATTCAGCTGATAAGGTAACCAACATAACTTGATTCTAAGGCGGAACGAAGGAAAAATCGTGTCTGACTATCCCTCTCTAGAGATCCCCCTAGAAAGTTACTTTGTAAGTCAGAGCTAAGTGCTGACTAAGTCAAATCAAAAGAAAGAGTTTGAGAGCGGGCCTCGGGCTCCGAAGGACGAGCTGTGGATGCACCAGGACTAACGTTGTGATGATGATGAAATAAAAAAAAATAAAAACATTGCTTTATTCATTATTTTATTATTATCTTTATTAAATCTCGACGAAGGAAGGAAATGCTTGTCAGTATTTTTAGATTTGAAAAAGGCTTTTGATACAGTATCTGTGCCCATCCGTGTTCGTAAATTGGAAAGGATAGGAATTAGAGGCCAACCTCTTAAACTGTTTGAAAGTTACCTAACAGATCGCACCCAAAGAGTTAAAATTGATCGGCAGATAAGCCAGGACTCAAATATTACGTACGGAGTCCCACAGGGGAGTGTACTGGGACCCACTCTGTTCCTCGTCTACATAAATGACCTGTGCCGGCTGGGGGCAGGTGGGGCTCAGATATTTTCGTATGCCGATGATACTGCAATTGTTTTTAATGGTGATAACTGGGAAGCTGTACGTAGGAACGCTGAACAAGGAATGACTAAAGTGGCTCTGTGGCTGAGAAATAACTTACTCACGCTAAATACTGATAAAACAAATTATATATGCTATTCTTTAACAAACAATACTCGCTCTTATAGTAACATTAGTATAAGAGTTCATCAATGTGACGGAGTTGGCAATTGTGATTGTCCAATCATAGGCAAAGTTGAAGAAACAAAATATCTTGGCGTTATAGTAGACCAACGACTATCTTGGCATAATCACTTAGACTTAGTTAGTGAACGTACAAGAAAACTTATTTGGATATTTAAGCAATTAAGACACATAGCTAATAAGGATTTGCTAATCAGAATTTACATAGCTCTTGCACAATCTGTTTTGACTTATTGTATTCCTGTATGGGGAGGTGCAACTAAAACAAAATTCTTGGACATTGAAAGAGCCCAGCGTGCTCTTTTAAAAACTATGTTTTTTATACCATATCGCTTCCCCACTGATGAACTTTATAAAGTGACAAAAATACTAACGGTGAGAAAGTTATATATTCTGAATTCTATTTTAAGACTACATAAAACAACAAAATTTGACGTGAATATTTTATCTAGGAGACGGTGTACTGTAAGAAAGAGAGTTAGAACTGCATTTGCGGGACGCCAATATCTCGCCCAAGCTTCTTTTCTGTATGACACGGTGAATAAAAAACTGTCAATCTGTGAACAAAACTATTATGACTGTAAAAAATCACTCACACTATGGCTGCTGAGTCTTGACTATGCGGAAACGGAAGCAAGTCTTCATCCATTGACATAAAATTTGATAATGTAGTGCTGCTATTTTTTAATGTAACCTTATAATGAAATAATACTAGTACATATATATGAACGTGACCAACTCAACTCTTTTATTCAATGTTCTCAAATGGAGCCAACACATACACGATACATGCACGCACACTTCAGACATAAATACACAAACACACTCATACAAACATTTAGACATCATGAGCGCATCAAACACACTAACTCAATTTCTATATTCTATTGTATTCATAATGTTCTAATATAATTTAAACTAAATAATATTTTGCATATCAGTTAAAATAGACCAATAGTTCAAAGAAAATGTACCTACTTACAGAATAATTAGTAAATAATAGTGACATGTACCTACATACCTAATAAACTACTATTTTATGATGTATCTGGATATCAGAAGAGGAGGTCTTCTGACACAGGTATCTTTTTACTTAAAAGAAGTCCTCAACAAATATATTTTATGTAAATGTTTATTGGTGAAGAAATAAAATATTATTATATTATTATTATTCATCCTTCTATCACTACATAGTGTAAAACAAAGTCGCTTACTCTGTCCCTATATCCCTATGTAAGCTTAAATCTTTAAAACTACACAACGGATTTTGATGCGGTTTTTTTAATAGATAGAGTGATTGAAGAGGAAGGTTTATATGTAAAATAACATCCATTGCACCAGTGCGAAGCCGGGGCGGGGTCGCTCTTACTATTATAAAATTGTAAATTAGTTTTTCTTATTTTATTTTATTCATTTATTCATAAATCAAATTGTAGCTTTACAAGCAAATGTTGCATACTTAAAAACATAACGGTGGTTCTACAATACTATATTGAGTGAGTTACTGCTCTCCTAGATAGGTTATAAGTACCCTGTGTTAAGGAGAAACAGGACCATCCCCCTGATATGATAGGAGTTTTATATCAGGTTTTAATATTTTAAATTTACAGCAGCATTTGATAAACAGGTATTGGGAACAGAATTAAAAAATAAAAAATAAATACAAAATTAAAAATAAAACAAAGTGTGACAGTGTGTATGTGAAGGTGTCTGTGTAGGGTATTTGTGTGTGATTTGTATGTGTGTTTAGGTTAGGTTTGGTTAGTAACAAAATTTTCAGAGTCCTCATAGTTCAGATTTGAAAGAAAAATTCGTAATGTCTTCTTCGTATTATGGTATGATAATCCGAAGATTGGACATTTTGAATTAATTTTATTATAGAGAGATGGTGCAAGATATATTGAAAAATGTTTGATGAAAGAGGTACGTGGGGGTGGGATGGAGCAGATTTTGTCTTTCCGGCGTTTGGTAATATGACGGTATGGTGTTCTGGCGTGTTGAAATAGAAGAGTGTGTAGTATGTATAATTGTCGAATATTCAGAACGTTGCAGGTTTCATAGAGTTCGGTGGTTGGGAACAAGATAGGACGAAATGTGGCAACTTTAAGTATAGCTCGGTGGGCGATCTCCACAGGCTTCACTGATTTGGAAGCACCACCCCAACAAGTAATACAGTAGGAAATCAGAGATTGACATAGCGCCGAGTATACATTACGAATGATAAACCCGTTTGCGATATATCGTAAAGTTTTAAATATGTAGATTAGTTTCCGTATACGACCCGAGAGAGTAATGGTATGCAACTTGAAATTCAGATGTTTGTCAATTATTACTCCTAGATATTTAGTGTTATCGACTGAATTTAAAGTTGGACACTGGCAATTAAGTTGCGGTGCAGGTGAGCATGAGTGTGCTTTTAATGATAGAGATTGTCTTGGCTGGGTTTTTGAAGTTATAGTGAAGGTTATAAAGTTTGTTTTCTGGATATTTAGAGTAAGAGTATGTGATAAGAGCCAATTTAGCGCAGTATTAAAGCCGTTCTGTGAAGTTAGTTCTAACTCAGGCCACGACTCAGCACAGAAGGTGATTGCGGTATCATCAGCATAAGATATAATCTGGGCGTTTGGTATATTCAGATTGCAGAGGTCATTAATAAACACGAGAAACAGTGTAGGGCCCAGAATACTCCCCTGTGGTACGCCGTACTAAATAGGAAGCACGTCACTGGTATGGTTATCAATGTTAACAAGCTGAGAACGATTAGAGAGATAGCTGTTGAATAACTCAAGCGGTGGACCCCTGACACCCACATTTTCCAATTTAGATAGGAGGATCGATGAAGGAATAGTGTCGAAGGCTTTCGTGAGGTCTAAAAATATGGTTAGAACCTTCCTTTTCCTGTCTAGATTTTCTGCAATATAATCTATCAACTGATGTACTGCATCGCTGGTCGATCCATTTTTACGAAAGCCAAATTGTTGCGGTGACAGAATTTTAAAGTGTTCAAGATAGTTAATCAATCTCTTGTTAATTATGCGTTCGAATATTTTAGATAAAGCACTAAGTACTGCTATGGGACGATAGTTACTAACCACATTTCCGTTGCCATTTTTGAAATTAGTTGTGTCTGTACTTACATTGAAAATATTAAAAATTACTTCGGTAAGAATTTTTTTTAGGATAAGTTTAGTTTAGTTTCGATAAGTTTAGGTAAGAACGACTCAGAATACTTATTTTTTGTTTTTGAATTCTTGTCTGTATATCTGTTCGTTCGCGATGGACACAAAAACTACAAAAACGGATTTCGATGTGGTCTTTCTATTAGAAAGGTCTTGGTCGGACTTGAAATCTGCCGTATGTTTGATTAAAATATACTGAGTAGAACCGCTGATATGAGCTCCACGCGGACCGAGCCGCGGGTATCAGCTAGCTAGCAATATATTGTTTACGGGCATAATGTAAATACCTTACCATACCTCGTCGTACATATATACGTACATACATCGTACGTACTTTTTCATAATAAAAAATCTTCTCCACTGATTTTTTTTCGCTACTCACCTCAAAAACTTCTAGCTAGATTTTCGTAGTCTATAAATTGACACAAATGAACACATAAATTTGATGAAAGTACGACGGGGTTGTCTAACTGACCTGTTTTGTCATCTTCACTCGCCCGAGTAAGTTCCAATTACTAATGATATCCCAAGTTAAAGGACTTGAGGACTTGTCTCTTGCTTACTAATAAATTATCTGATTAAAGTATCAAATGGGTCTATGAGGCCCCACCAGGGTCTTCGGGGCCCATGCAAACCTCATCTGCGGTTAAAACCTGTTGATTAGCGGACGAGGCTCTGGCGCAGCTTTTCGAAGTTGAGGAGTCAGATGGTCAGAAGCCAAGATTAACCAAACCAAGAATAAGGATAATGGACGAACTGCAAATTACGGATACAACAAGTGAGACGACAGCTTTATATTCTCGCATTCAATTATCACAATACGTTTAATTCTATCGTTTATCGATAGATGGCGCTCGGCCCTTTTCAATATCACAATTCGCTCGTAGGTATATTTACATAGGATCCTTCAATTTCTAATTCCCTTTGTGAAAATGGCTTTTTGACCTTTTTTCTTCAAATTGAATTGGTGAAAGGATCAATTGGACTAAGGTTCTTGGGAACACCATGCATTACAAGTCTTACGCGATAGGTGAACTATTAATTTGTGGACCCTAACTCACCACAATATACCTGCCCTTATTGTTACGATAGTTGCAGTAGTAACATTTCAATAATATTCACGTCTATTAAAAATTTAGGTCATTGTAAAAAACCCATGTAATTCCCGGCGAAGCATACAAGGACCAATCCATCCCGAGTGTCATATAAAACTGTTAAAGAATAGAATAGTTTCATCTGACAGAAAACATTCAGCCCACAAAGAGTGCCCGGTTATTGGCAATGAAAGAAAGGAAAGGAAGAAAGAATTCATTCAAACTATAAGTACAAGAAGAAAACAACACAACATACAGAATAAAAGTTAATTATGGGGCCTGAACTGTCAAAAACGAAGTACAGACTCATACCTCACAGGTGTACTGAATAGGAACTGGTTGATTTACAACCAGGCCCTTCGTAACCCACAGATGCCAATCAGCGTATGATGTAGACCTCTCTCAATGCGACATAGCACCCGAACCTCCCTCTCTTAAGTGTCACTAGAGACACAGACACAGTTAATGCATGTAGCGTGTTTGTCTGTGTCTAAAGTTTTCGGCAAATCGTGTTCTGATGAAGCGATTACCAAGATATCACCGGCTATCGCCAGCCATTAGGAACATAGTTTACTTTGGCACTTGGTGTTAACACCATTGACGAAGACTCTATTTCCTTGATGAACTCCACGGTAAATGTTGATTTCGTGAGATTGCAAGTGTTAGTCGGCTTCGGGTTCCAATACCAGGTTCTTAATGATCTTCGTATCTTTGCAGTTTGTTGTTTGATGTATTAGTGGAAATAGAAGGCGTTTCTGGTTTCCTTTCAGGGTTCTTCTCAGCTTTGTTTTTAATTATTAATGCATGTTTCATTATCATCTGTCCTTTAAAAACTCCAATAAATAAATCATAAATATTCGAGTAAATATTTCACCGCGCCACTTATACCCAAACTAAGCAAAACTCGTAATTATGGGTTCTGGAATGCGAATATACAATTTTTTTATTACATCATACGTCACATTATTTAGGAAAACAAACGGATAAATGAAAATATACATATTCATGTATACAAATATTTGTACCGAGCGAGAAGCGAACCCAGGACGTCCGACGTAGTAAACAAACACTACCGCCACGTTATATTGGCTGAAATTCTCAATTTTTTTGTAGGACGCGTCAATTTGGCTTCAACCCTCCGGATGGTAAGCTAAAGCAAAAGTCTTAGGAATGAGGGCCACTATTGCAGATACAAATAATGCTGCAATGGTTAACGCTACAAATGGATAAACAAAAAAACAAATTGTAATAAAAATGAATTAAATTTTATTCAATGAAAAAATGCACACCTTTACAATTCATTACTTCTGCCAAACTATATAACAGTTTGTAGGCAGAAGAAGCTCCCGGGTCGAAGTAACTTTTTCAATTCTTCATTTAATTTATTATGAATAGCTCTTCAAAAGCTCGCGAAGGGAATATATAGAGCCTGCTCAATGCAGCTCTGACTCAAACCAATCTACAGTTGCTTAATCATTAACACCTAATACAGTTTGCGTTTATAACTAAAATCTCGCGATCGCGTGTCGAGTCCCGCCGCGCCCCCCGGGCCCCCCGCGCCCCCCGGCCCCCCCGCGCCCCCGCGTAGGGCCGCCCTCAACACGCGCGTTTTAGCTTAGAAGTTTTAGCTCGGTTGGTGATCGTTGCTGAGGTTCTCAGCTACATTTTAACTTGTGAAGGCCTTGACTGACTGACGACATATTGGCATAATGTATTAGTTTTGTCCGAGATGACAGTTCACAACTATGAATAAGTTAAAATCCGATAACCGCAGTGTAGTATTTTGCCATAAAATTATTTGTGTGTACGACAGTACACACAAATAATTTTAGGGTTATTTCAAATCATACAAAACAATCACCATTATATAATTCCCCCAATATGTAAGATTTGTTTGTATTATAAACACGTAGATAGTTGATACATATACGACCCGATGGACCAAATTTGATTTAATTACAAATTTTGAAATGTATTAAATTGATAGACTGGTGGTTACTGGTGGTAGAAATTTGATGACACAAATTTGTCACAAAATTCGGCCGGGTGGGTACCACCGTGCACGATTGCGAAAAACCCTCCTTAGTAATCCAATTTCGGTTTGATTGCGTTCAGGGGTCAGCAAGTGCATAGCCGGGCAGGGGGATTGTGGTCGCAGCACTAGTGGGACCGGTGGGTGTCACGCGGTGCTGCGACGACAATCCTCTTCTGATGAGGCCGTCAAGCTGAGTGCCACCATTGTTAACGTGGTACGTGTATGTAATGGTGACCCTCTTTCCTGAGACTTTACCTTCAGCTTACCATCAGGCGAGGTGAAGTCAAATTGACGTGACCTAAATATGAAAAAAAAAAGATGGGTCGTGAGAACTGCCGATGTTTAAAAAATGACTATGTTATTGGTACTGGAATGGAGCTGAACCCCAAAGGTGTTAGGAGGGCCCTGTACACCTGTACATTATAATGTGATTGGTGGTGCAAATGTACTGTGTCCGTACACTGTAAGCATACAGATTTTAATCTTTTCTTTCAATATTTTTTTAAGTAATTAGTATGCTTACTTTTCCTATAGATTTTAGATTGGAAAAAGAGAACATCTAGGACGGGACTTGGACCCGCGACCAGTCCCTTACAGGGGGAATGCTCTGACCAACTGAGCCACCTAGACACGTCCCAGATATTCGAAATTCTCCGATTCTATTATATAAGTCTCAAGGCGACGGTGGAGTAATTCTTGCGAACTACGGAATCTTTCGTATTATACCTACAAATAACCAAGAGTTACATCATCCAAAAGTTTAATTTACGACCCATTAAAAACCAGTCTGCAAAGTAAGCATTCATAAGCGAAATGAGCAATATTTCGAAGTGGCTGTTAGTTTTCTGGACTATTTTAGAACCTTAAATAATTCCCGCAGATAATGGCGGCGAGGCCGTTTGTGCTAATTAAAATACATTTGAACGAAGGTAGCGCCGCTTTCTTAATGACGCCAGATAATATCAGGACAGCTAATTCAGAGTAACTGCTCTACCAAATAAAGTATTCTACTAAGTTTAATATAATAGTATTCTAGGACTTACTGTATAGTGTATGGGGTGTGTAGCCAACCCCCTCGCCCCACCAAGATTCGGGGCGTAAGTCAACCTCACCTGCTGATTGAAGGACGAGACCCTGGAGGAGGCTTTCCTCTCGGGTTTGAGCTGTCAGGCGGCAGTCACTGCCTCAAAAGGAAGCCAAGTCAGGAGGAATAAGCGGAGTCCGGACTCCTGAAAGCCTCAGATGCACCCTGGAATATCGCTAAGATATATTCGGCACAGAATAGACCAAGACATGAACAACGATGTATTCAATACTTTTGATGCCGGTAATAAGTGCCTTTTTTTTATACCTGCCCCCGGAATCCCCCCCCACCCTGGCCAGCGGGGGTGGTTATGTCGGATTGGAACCGATAAAACCGCACGCCGTCTTGGGTCTTCAGACGCCGGGGTGAAAGGCCCATAAGGCATTTCCCTCGCACCCAGGCTGACCCAGGGCCATCTCCGGTTTCGAGATGGCCCCCTCGGGTTTGTTAAAAATTTAATTTAATACGCGAAGTCCGCATTTACGAAGACACGAGTAATACTTTGTTTTGAATAAATTATTCAGAACTTGAGAAACTTTTCAAAATATCGATTATAATAAAAGAACTTTAAACAATACAAGTTGCTAACTTACTCCACGTTTTAGAAACACCTGTGAAGCGCTTGTCTGCTTAGTCGTAACACCACAGTACACGTCGCTTCTCGCCAAGTCGACGAGTACTTCAAGTAATTTCATTGTAATATCTGGAAATGAATTAGGAAGGCGAAGTGTACCGTAGGAAGGAGAAAGAAAGAAATAAATAAATAAATATTCTACGACATTCTACACAGCGCTTTCTAGTTTAACAAGCTTGTGTTATGGGTTCTAGAACACGGATAAACATACTTATATACTTTTTTTTTGCACCTGAGGACGGCAGTTGGCCGACTCGCCGTCCTTACAGAAGCAGGCCGTGGCGGAGGCGGGTCGTGTGTGTCCTACACACGCCTGCCTACTCACTGACTCGGTATAAAACCCGACCCCACCAGGCGAGGCCGCGCTGGCGGCTTAGGTCCACCGGTAACCCTGGGGTTATCCTTTTGAGGGCTTACCCGGGGTGCCCGGCAATGGACACTTGGGCAGGACACCGTGCGGTTTTAGTCGGTTCATGCATGACATAACCGCCTTCGCTTGGCGGCGGGGGGGTATCCGAAAGGATTTCCGCACGTAAAAAAAAAATAATCAATATAAATATAAAAAGATTATCGATAAATGAAAGAAATACATCACCAAATGGTCTGCCTGGAATCGTCCGAAACGGCGTCTTTGGGTTAAGCCTATTTTCATTTACCGAAACTTCTTTCAGAAGTATGTAACATTAAAAAAATGTTCTAATAGATAATAACCTTTTGACCTAAATAACACTTCGTCCGGGAAAGGAATCCGAGACTTCACAATCGCATGTAAGAAACCGATATTCTTAGCAATCCATGGATTCTCCGTGCGGGTACCGGGTCCATCGCGTTGCTGAGTTGGGAACTCGGGACAGTGCCTGGGACTTGCGACCCAAGTGTAGGTTTAGAAGGGGCCCCTTTTGTTGATGTACATCAACACTCACCTTCACTACCCAAGTTCCCCTCCCTGCCTAACCAAAATGATGCGAACCTACTAGTGCCGCTTTAGACATTCGTCCTAGTAATGAGCTTATTGTAGCTCTCGATAGGCCTAGATCTTTAAATAGGTTATAGAGAGATTATGCTGGTATACCTCTCGCTCCCACTTCCACTGCATACAAATTAACCACGTAACCGTTTTTGGTTAATGCGTTTGTGAGATCATAGTATTTATTTTTCTTTATTGTGTGGTCCTTCAGTATATTTGTTTCCCACGGTACAGTAAGTTCCACAAGGACTACATATTTTACCGTTTACAAATACGTTTTAAAAATACCACTGCAGGTCTACGAAGTTCTTGCTAATAATGCTCTCTCCGGAATCATCGAAGTTCTTGCTAATAATGCTCTCTCCGGAATCATCGAAGTTCTTGCTAATAATGCTCTCTCCGGAATCATCGAAGTTCTTGCTAATAATGCTCTCTCCGGAATCATCGAAGTTAAATGGCTGTATATGATGTCATTCGGTTTGTAAGACATGAATTGCGTTTTACTCTTCCTATCCCCTGCCCCACTGTAGGTTCAAAGAGTTTATAAGCCACGATAACCGCTTGCCAACAGACAGGTAATGTGTTTGTTAACAAATTCCACTAAGCACTTCATTCCAGTGTACAAACTTCGGTGTGTAACGCGAACAAACGACCATGTGTTGACTCAGTTTAATTAAACCGGAGTTTGGTCTCATTGCTGCTGTGTTTGCTCCGTCACGATTGTCTGAGCACGCGTTGCTTGTACAGGACAGGACATACGTTGGGGATTTGCAAAGCCTCAGGGCCGAGACGTAGGGCCCTTACAACTCGCTACTGTGGAAACAGATGTCGCCAAAAGTTTCATACATTATACCAATCATATAACATAACATAACTTCACGCCTGTATCCCCGAAGGGGTAGGCAGAGGTGTATTACACGTGACGTGATTGAAATTACGCGCTTCTAATGGACACCTATTCCAAGGATGAAATAGCCTATGTGTTATTCCAGACTATAATATATCCCCTGTACCAAATTTCAGCTAAATCCGTGCAGCCGTTTGTTAAAGCGTGATTGAGTAACAAACATTCAAACTTACAAACATTTTCACAAACTTTCACATCTATTACTATTAAGTATAAAATTGTACATTAGTTGAGTCTCTACATTGGAGATATTTAAAAAAACATGGATTATGTTAAATGAACGATTCAGTTCACTTTTTTTATTTCTTGTCTATCTGTGTGTCTATTTGTCTGTTTGTTCACGATGCTGAACGAATTTTGATGCAGTGCTTTCTCGGTCAGTCATAAAATCTGCCGTATGTTTGATTGCATTTGGTTAAGTAGAACCGGAGATATGACCAAAAAAGCCGGCCAAGTGCGAGAGGGTTCCGTAGCAGCAAGTAAAATTTTTATACTTGAGTTGATTGAATGAAAGGTAAATTGCGGTTTACGATTTATGACGTATTAAAAAAAAAGTGCTTACTAGATCTCGTTCAAAGCAATTTTCGGTGGCAGTTTGCATGGTAATGTACTTTATATTTTGTTTTAGTTATATCATTCTCTTTTTTTAGAAGTTATAGGGGGGGGGGGGGAGGGCACACATTTTACCACCTTGGAAGTGGTAAACTTTCTAAGTATGGGGAACCTCCAACATTTATTGTTTTTTTTTCTATTTTTGTGTGAAAATCTTAATGCTGTTCACTGTATACATCTACTTACCAAGTTTCAACAGCACAGTTCTTATAGTTTCAGAAAAAAGTGGCTGTGACATACAGACGGATAGACAGATAGACATGATGAATCTATAACGGGTTCCGGTTTTTGCCATTTGGCAACGGAACCCTAAAAACGAGAACAGACCTCCACAGCGGGCGTCGCCGCGGGCATCAGCTAGTAAATAATATTATTGCAATCTATATTACCATAGATACAGACGTTCTATACAAGACAAAGTAAATTCGCCGATTTATTGCCCCGCTGAATCACTTGTCTCCGCAAAATTAATTGTGTCTCGGTTAGCAACGAGCTTAATTTCACACCCCACTCGCACCCTGCACCGTGCCCCCCCCCCCCCCCACAGGCCCCATGCTTATTGAAATAAGCCTAACGAGGTACGCAGATTTTCCGATGTCCCTTTATGATCTGAAGTGGGGTTTATTATGAAAATGTGCCCAATTTCTGGGGTTCTGTGAGTTCGTTACGATTTTGTTTATGTATCGTGAAAGCAAATTTTTAAATTAACTCTCCCTCAATCAGATTCTATATTTATACTAGTATTATAAATGCGAGCTTTTCACGCTAATCAATTTTGTTAGAAAAATTGCTAGGTATAGAGTTTTTTACAACCTGAAGACAGACATACATAGAAAAAAATACGTTTAATGATATTGTCAGAAGTTTACGCAAATGTCACACATTGAAATAAAACAGTTTTTAACCTATTCTATCGCGATTTATTTGATGTTATTTTATTAATTATACATTCATCATATCAGCCGTAGGAAGTCCACTGCTGAACAGAGCCCCCCCCCCCCATCGACTTCCATTTTGACCGGTCTGTAGTGGCCTGCACCCACCGAGTCCCTGCGCTCTTTGCTAGGTCATCTGTCCACCTTGCGGGAGGCCTTCCTACGCTGCGCTTGTCGACACGTGGTTTTTATTATATTGGTCAATATTAATTGGCTTTTATATTGGTCAAACCAAGCGAAGCATTGGCACTCACGTCAAAGGATACATACGAGTAGTTTATATAAAACACAAACGCTCAATAAAGTCTGCTGTATGTGAACAGGGGACCAAAAGTTACTTAAGATTTGATAAACCACAGATACTCGCCAAAGAAAATCGTTTCCTACCTAAGATGCTCCGCGACGCTATTGAAATTAAAAAACGTCCAAATTTTAATAGAGAAGATGGTTGGAATGTGCCAGCAGCTTAGGACCTAGTCATTCACTTAATAAATTCAAAGAAAAATCAAAATACAACAAGACTTGATTACACTGTGAGCTCATTCTGCGTAAATAGTAACACCAACAATTCAGCATAGTTCGGGTACTTGAGATAACTTACACTTCAAACTATAAGACAACTAACATCTTCAGTCTCCCCGTGACCATGGCTGCTGAAAAGCATCCGAGACGTCGGGATCAATGTAAAATATAAAATAACATCAAATAAATCGCGCATTTCAGAAAATGGCTGCCATTTCAGCATTGCTAGTATTTGAAACAGTGCTCTATAATGTGTGTAAAATTGCGAGTCCTTGGACAGTGCTAAAGGACTGCAATCGCAATTTGACATCAGGCTGATTGAAGGGAACTTAATAAAAGAGAAGAAGACAATATAAAAAGGACTTCCAAAAAAAATATTTTATTCAAAGCAGATTAACGAGCCAAGTTAATAATTGCAGATGCTTTTCATAAATAAACTCCAATATGTCCATTCGGCCAAGGAAATAATTATACAACTTTACATGTGAAGGTATATGTATGTAAAGTTGTATACCTACTTCTATCCTTACATAGCAGGCTATAGGAAAACACTGTAAGCTTGCACACAAAGAGCTTATAACTAATAGTATCAGGCAGTTAGCTCCGACAGAGGGCGACACGGCGCCGTCGAACTAATTCAGTTCCAGCACGTCTTACTGCTAACAGGTTTTGACACCGCAACTTTGGAATATGCCGTGAACTGTTTCAAGTTGTCCAACTTAGTTCCAAACTTGTTGAATACAGACTACAAAATTAAGCTGAAACTTAATTCATTAATATTTATATTTTAGTTACAAAGAGATTTAGATATTGTTTGTTAAAGTATTTACTTTGAAAAGGCAAACTTGTCTGCATTCAGCTTCAAGATTGTCGTTACATAGAATGTTAAGTTTCATAGCGTAACTTTACTAATTGAAGAGTTTGGTGTTTGGTTACTTTTTGTAATACTATGATTATTATACCTTGTGGAAACGAAATGGCAGTTCAAATGTAGAACTTATAATGGCTATAGAATAAACTCTTCATACTTCAAAAAAGTTTTCTACTTTGCCATTTCATTCAACATTAACGATTGTTTTATTTAACTGTAATTAATATCAATTCGACACTAATTTCATCAGTGCATGTTTGGTGAGCTCTACCCCTGCCTGCTTACCCACATTCATGAGTTTAAATAAAAAATAGTTACATAATCTGTCATTGATTTGCAATTATCACATGAAAAATGCTTTCATGTTGAAATACCCCAATTTGCAAATAACCTTCTTGAATCTATTGTTCTGCAATGATTTCCTAAGCACCCATCAGACTTGGCCGACCAGGCGTGGACGCGCACGTCCGCCACGAGTGCTGCGAGGCAGTCCTGCACGCGCGCTTCCTCATCAACGAAGGCGCCCTAGTCACCGCCACGGCAGACGACCAGATCCACCTGTGGACCTTCCGGCAAAAGTCTCCGCAGAGGCTGCACTCTCTCAAGTTTCAGAGAGAAAGGTTTGTGGATTATTTTGTTGGTCATCTTGCTAGTTTTTTTAATTGGTTTATTAAGGTTTCAGATGTTGATGACTTTTTGAATTTTTGAGGATTTAATATTTCTTTATCGGACACACAATCTGAGCACATTATGTCTGTTATCCCATATGGGTTAGGCAAAGGTGAATAAATACCCACATTTCACCATCTATGTATTCGGTTACACATAATAGGGGGTGATCCAATTGTAGTTTACTAGATAGCGCAGGGGTAGCGAGTGCAAACGCTTTGCATGAAGTTACATTCATGCACGGATTCGATTCGGTGGCCGGCCATAGTGCTACTGGTTTTCTGGCCAAATCTAGAAATGTCCGGTTGTCCGCAAAAGGCCAACATGAGACCGAAAACATAGCTGGCGATACGTGCGTGGTACTTCGCCTCCCCTTTCTGGTATACATCAGCATACAATATCATGTTGTTGACCAAAACATGCTTATAGATCGTTATTCGCAAAATAGAAAAGTCATCAATATCGGGAACATTGCTAGTTCATTTTTATTAGCTTATATCTAGGATATTAGCTTGACTTTCTTAGGTACGACACAATACACGATGCGATACTGATACAAACATTATATAATACACACTTTCATAAATGATTCTTACATATTTCTAGAATACACACTGTATGTGACTGTCGTTGGGTTCAAATACCGTCTGAAGGATTGACTTTTTCCAATTACTTTTTTTAAATTTTGTATTTATGGCTCGTCAAGTTGATTTCCCTCTGCTACACGGGCTTTCCAGCTGCGAGTGAATTCCAAAAAGGCCACCGTTTCAGATGCAAATATTGCTAAAATTGAGTTCTTTAGAGCTGCCTTTTCACGCTCCGCTTAGGAAACGCGTAATATAGGAGGACGGCAACATATGTGAAAAATTCCACATCTTAATAGTATTGGAAAATACGAAAGGCGCCATTTAGTTTGAAATGGAATTGTTTGCACCGTATATAGCTAAAACCTCAGGATTTATTGAAAGAGCTTATTCCAGAAAGAGATAACTCACCACTGCTATGGTGATTTTGGGAGTTGGAAAACTCACTGCGGTAAAATTAACTGTCATTAAAATCGAATTTATATGAAGTGTCAGGGTTTCAAGGCAATCTAACGCGTAAAGAGCCAGAAAAAAAACACGTGGAACTCTTTTTGAATGATAATTATTTCTTTAATTTAGTTTCATTACGTTTACCAATTATATCAATAAACAAGAAACTGTATATTCAAATATTCAGTTAACTAAGATGTTAGTATTACGTAACTGCCCATGCATTTCTTTGTCACTATTTAATGCTCATTAAAGCATTTCTATCTCTCTTTTACCTTTGTTTTTGTAAAGCAGTTAACAACACGAATAACATTTTAAATGTGATTAAGTTCATTGATTAAGTAAGACAGTTTAGCACCCAGTTGCCCAGACAGTTGGTCGCTCAGTCTCCTAAAACAAATAAACTTGGCCGCCGGAACTCTTTTCAATTACAACTTTTTAACCCTCCTCAAACAGTTAACTACAAACTCTTTTGCGTTTTAGTTAAACTTCTTACTAACGTAGATTATACCATTTGAGCCACTATAATAAACACATTTGGCTTTTCTTTCTTTCGTTATAATCGAAAATATAAAAGCTTTCAGAACTTTGTTAAGTGAACTCGAGTAAACTCAACAGTTGTAGATATCAACGGTTGAAGGGTTGAAGGGTTCTTTTGAATGCTTTTATACTAAGTTAGCGATCAAAAACTTGTTGATTAGCAAACCTTCAAAAGGAAAGGGAGAATGAAAAGAGAACAAGAGATATTGCTGCTATTCATGTTTTTCTTTACCAATAAACAAATAAAGAAATCCGTGCGATATCAAAGTATAAAGTAAGAACATTTAAGAGCTAAGGCGATCAATAAATTTGAAGTTTATTAAGCAACTTTTGTCTTCCTCTGTACACACAATTACACTTGCACCCCTCCGGGCCGGAGGCGGCGGTGCCGTCGCCGCGTCGGGTCGTATATTCCATTCCGCTCCAGTTACTCCATGAACGTTACTCAGCCCTAGACGTTTTACGAGCAGCGCCATCTGCGCAATGTTGTGGCAACTCTCATACTTAGTTGTTTTAATCGTTCTTCCCATTGATAACTTAGTTAAATCAGGATGATGTTTCCACTCTCGTCGATTACCGACAGGAGTTGCTAAATACACAATATTAAACTAGGGGCGCAATGCATTCTGCTATTACAATGTTGAGCTGAGAGTGCACTATATGATTACCTACAATTCACGCGCAATTTTTTTTCAATTGAATACCATTGAATGGTTTTTTAGGTGATTATTCCTCCGTTGCTAGACCGATTTTCAATTTTCTTTTTCTGTCTTAAGCTATTGATTATTTTGGAGAAATCAGATTATGAAATTTTTGAAGGGTGATTATTCCTCCATGGTATGTTCAATTATCAATTTTATTTTTTCTAAACCTTCCGGGTATCAATTTGTATTTACATGCCAAGTTTGGTCAAAATTGGTCGATTAGTTTAGGAGGAGTAGCGTCAAAACCGAAATACACCGAGTGGAGTATCGAGAGCTTTTCGCTCGACTTCGTCTCACTCTCAGCTGATGGCCATGCCTCCACCCTCGTGGCATTTCGACTCACATCAAGCTATTCCCGGAATAAGAAAATTTATGAGACTCACGAAGACTTCTTTTACAATAGCTCTGATTTTAACTTAAACCTTTTGCTGGAAGGCGTCCATACTAGCAGCTGAGTATATCCTTCGTATTTCGCAAGCGGGTGTTCAACATTAAAACATTTGCATGTCTGGCTGCACACAGAGGGTTAATTATGTGAATTAGCTCGACAACGCTCCCACCGTCGCACGGCCTTGTCAACTCGCTTTATTGGATGCATTCGTGGCCGCAGTCAGCTGGGCATAATGCATTTAGGTTACAGCTCCTGAAGTATTTCTATGTAAGTGGCTATAGTCAGAACCTAATTTAATAATAACCAGATTTTGATTAAAATCTCAATTGTTTCGTTTCGAATCTTATGGCAGATGAGGAATAATATTAACCTGTCTTACATTCCTTTCGTCTTTTCTATTCTCCTCTTATTTTGTTCCCTCTGTGCCGTGTGCAAGTGGCGAGCACTCGCCTCGCCACTTGCACACGGCACAGAGGAAACCCAACACCCCAACCCAACACAGAGGAAGTCCGGTGTTGCACAGGTGATCCTAGGCAATGTTACCGATTACCGCTTCAGACAGGCAGGCTTCTCGGACAATAAGTAACAAAAGAGTGTCAATAAGGTTTTTTGGCCCGATTCTTTTCTCACAGGCTTTAACTATTGCCTTGCGAATCTGGCAGTGAATGTAGAAGCAATAATTTAGTCGTGCATAAGTGTTACTTTATAGCTTACGTAAATACAGATATTTTATCCTACTTCTTACTTATATCCCACTAATATTATAAATGTGACTGGATGGATGGATAGATAGATGGATTTTTGTTACTTTTTCACGCTAAGATGGCTGAACGGATCTTCATGAAATTTGGTACAGGGATAGATTATAGTTTGGAATAACACATAGGCTACTGTTCATACCTGGAATAGGTTCCCATGGGTTTCGGGAGCGAGATCAGAATTCCAAGCAGGCGAAGCCGCGGGCAGCAGCTAGTTTGAGATAAATTCATTTAATTTGCTAAAAAAATACTAGAAAGACGTAATAGTAATAAGCACATGTCCTCAACAGCCGGTCCTGTAGCAGAACGTGTCATAATATTATTGATCAGCACCAGGCTGTGCTCGCGTGAAGCCTGTAGTCTTCATTTCCGGTTTTTCTTTTTGCCTTTCGCTTTAGTCCGGAGCTCGATTTGCCAACTTCCGGTATTTACTTTCGTCGCTTTGGGCTTAACTATATAATACAGTACTAATGGATGTTGGTACATATATGAGATTGGTATATAAACTATAACACCTTGAACGTTGACATATACGCGTATGTGAGTGTTTTTATTCCGAAACATTAAATACAGAGCTGTGCTAGGATAGTTTTAAAGTTTTTTTTTATATATTTCATTTAAACAGGAACACATAGCTTTGTTTTTCGTAAAACACACCGATGGGGTGCAGCCCGTGGGGGTTTGCACACGTAAAAAGAAAGAAAAACAAAGCTGCATTGTTTTAGATGCGTTAAGAAAACTAATTAGTATATATTGGCGATGGATGGAAGCTGCGTTACATATGATATAACATTTGTCTGGGTGTGCGTTGTTTTATAGACAATTGTTTTAAATAATTTCGTTCTACAGAAAATGTTTCGCATAATTTCGTTTCATAGAATAATCAATATACAGAATACTTACTTTAAAGATTTTTAAATCATTGATTTTTGTTTCACATAAAGTTTAACATTAGAATAATCATATCATAGAATCACAAATCAAATATTCTTTATCATTATATTGTTTATTTAATATAAAACTTATTACCAAGAATAACATATTATCAAAGTGACAGTTTCTAAACGTTTCAATTCATACCGTTCATTTCAGTCAAATAATTTACAGGTGAAGCTATACTTTTTTTAAATATAACGATAACTTAATACAATAAACGATTCTGGGTGGTAATATTTCTGGGTGATTAAAAAAAAATAACCACGAAGGCTAAGGCGGGAGCTCCGCTCCACTTCGCTCCCGCCTCAGCCTTCTAACCTAACCTATCCGAGTCGAGGTAATCTGAGTCGGGGTGTTAACTATAATGACGTTTTATTAACAATTTAATAACAAATTGATTTTATTTTATTTTACAGAAGAATTCAAGCAAACAAATTTGCAACAAAATATGCGAAAGATAAAAAAATCTATATTGATATGAAATTATTCAGAAATTAAATTACTACAAGCAATCGGAAAAAATTTAAAATTGTAAATGTTACAGTTAAAAATAAATGTGATTTGGAAAATTATAAAGGTGGTTTAATATTCTTTTAAAAATAATTCTACAGTTTGATAAGTTTGTTAAACAAAAAAATGTGATTAAAAATTCATTCAATTGTGTTTCTGTGAAATATGTTTCATTGTAGTAAATTGTTTTTGAAACAATAATATCCTAAATAAAAATATAAGGACCAAATATTATATGAAACATTTTCTGTGAAACGAAATTCTATGAAATTTCTTTCTGCGAAATAAGGGGCTCCCCATTTGTCAACATCATGATACTCACGCCTTTCTCTTTCCGGGGTAAACAGACAACAGCCCGCCATTTGCTTCTGTCCTCAGACACCTCAGGCTTCGATAAGCTGCAGTGATGAGTTTACTTGATTGTAGTGGTGTAAAAATCCATCTGAAACACCCTTGGGCTTCACCTCAACCGTGCTAACGATGAGGTAGATATGTCAGATTCCAGAACCAAGTACAACCTAGCTAAGGTATCCCTGAGATCTCCGTCGGTGACCCCGACGTGTTGTATAAATGCCTATAGATACATTTAATATTCAAATTGGTTACTTGACTCGGCAACAATTAGAAAGTTTTAATTAACTAAAGTGTGACAATCCTCTTTGATTACATCTCAACATAATTACTGTTCGTTACAAAACGTTGTTCTCCAATGCAAACAATGCTGTTCCGCGCCATCGCGCCAGTGGGCGCCACACAATCACTGTTTGCAGGTACTAATTAAACGGCCGGCGCCCGGCAACGCGGGATGTTGTGTCTCTTTGAAATGAAAGCCTCACTAAATGAGTGTCTGTGAAGACGGAGACTTTGAGTTACTGGAGCTTATCAATTCCTATTACTTAAACGAATATTTTATTACTGAAAATAAGTTTGGTGGAAATTTTAAACGACTTTGGTAGAAAAGGAATATTATTTCGGGCAAATATTAGAATGGTGGTAGAAATTTGATGACACAAATTTGTCACAAAATTCGGCCGGGTGGGTACCACCGTGCACGATTGCGAAAAACCCTCCATAGTAATCCAATTTCAGTTTGATTGCGTTCAGGGGTCAGCAAGTGCATAGCCGGGCAGGGGGGTTGTGGTCGCAGCACTAGTGGCACCGGTGGGTGTCACGCGGTGCTGCGACGACAATCCTCTTCTGATGAGGCCGTCAAGCTGAGTGCCACCATTGTTAACATGATACGTGTATGTAATGGTGACCCCTCTTTCTTGAGACTTTACCTTCAGCTTA
The DNA here is from genome assembly GCA_946251805.1 of Cybosia mesomella. Classification (NCBI taxonomy): domain Eukaryota; kingdom Metazoa; phylum Arthropoda; class Insecta; order Lepidoptera; family Erebidae; genus Cybosia; species Cybosia mesomella. Next base: position 542,235 of record OX276403.1, on the reverse strand, counting down.
CCATCAGGCGAGGTGAAGTCAAATTGACGTGTCCTAAATATAAAAAAAAAAAAAAAAAATTGGCGGCGTAGAAATATGTTTATCTGTAAACGCATCGTTTCACTTGTTTCTGTAAGGTGATGAGCACATTGCTTTATTTGTTTACTAACTACCTTACCCGTGGACTTTCCCAAAATTTTATTTCATACAAACGTTGTCCTGACAATAAAGAATACGAAAAATAAAGAATTATTTAATTTAGTGCAGTCGTCGGGAAGTTATGCGCGTGCATACATTTCGACGATTCATTTTTTATTTATAAAGAAGATACTGTCGGAAGTTTACGCGAATGTCACACATTGAAATGTTGTCATGACTGAAGATGTTTGTCAAGTTGGAGTTCTTTCTAAGTGAGACACTGCAACTTCGCTTATCTCACCGTCTCCCTTCCTATCCAGAACAACACGTGCTGAACTGGTGTCACTCACATTCGATACCGTCTTGAAACAAGCGGTTCGGTCCTTCATTTCTTTGTCGCACGATAAAGCGTGTTTCCTTCTTCTTACAATCCCGGGTTCTTAAAGCGGGGTGGGACAAGATAAGGACCACCACTTTGAGATCATCAGTATCTAGAATGGAGGCCCGTATCTTCATGATTCACCCTAGCTTCTTACCATACAGTGAGGTGCACTCAATTGACGGATTAAATAGGAATCGGCTTATCTTTTGAAATTCACAGACAGACACCATGAGCCAGTGAAACTGAAATCTGTCAATCGAAGTTCCACTCTGTTCCAGACACCAGGAATAGCTTAGTTAAAAAGCTAAAATTAGTCAAAAATAAAAAGTATTTGTAAAATGTGATTAAAACGATGTGTTCAAATTCAACCAGTGTAAATGTATATCGTGTTGTATCCACCTCGTGCTTACATTTCCACAATTTCGTAGTGTAATGTTACCCCTTCTTCCGGCGTGATACACAGGAGAAACCCGTGCAAAGTACACTGCAATAGATAACAATACACAATGGCCGACAGCTCGCAATGTCATACAGGCACAAAATGCCCTCAGCCTATAGTAGGGTTATCAGTTCACGTCTGTCTCCCCATCAATATAGTAACATGTAAGTTTGTAAAACAAAAGCGGTAGCAGGTTCAAACCCTATCCAGTGCACCAGCTATGTGAACCCACTACTAACACAAGCAATTTAGCTTACCTGGAGGGGTTGAGGGGGGTTAAACCCGAGACGGTAAACATATAAATAAACTTATCTCGTATAAACATGTGCTAATTAATCCAGCATCCTACCAAATCCAATTATATACAATTATAACGATTTTATTTGTACCGATACTAATCCTCGAATCGCCTTATGCGACAACCCTAAGCCACCAGCAAATAGCAATTAATTGATTTGTGTGTAACATTGTGTCGCTCGTGTTGTCAGAGCCTTGCAATTGTTTGTGTGTTACGTCTATAGCCGTCTCTAGATATCTGTGAACGCCCATAGACGTACGCAAACGTGTATAGATGTTAATGAACGGCTATAGATATTCAACGCCTGTGTAACTAGTGTCCTAGTACATCGTTATTTGATCATCTTATCAAGTTACATGTGTAGTTGTGATCTGGTAATTGGAAATTTGATTAAGATTATGTCTAGCTGATTATCATGCACAGATAGGGTTGATTTGTATAAAACTAAGGTCGCAAATAAATGACCAAGTTTGACTGTTAGCATAGCATTTACAGATTGCTATCTACAGAGGGGAGCCGTATAAAGGAAAATAGGAAAAATGGAAGGAAGGGCAGAGAGTTCTCAGGCACTCCCTCAAGCCGTATAAAATGCAACATACTCTTTTTCTTGGGCTATTTTGTTTTCTTTTTTTAAAGATACGTTATAGTTTTTATAAAAATCTTTGAATGGATAGAACTTTGAAACTAAAAAGACGTCAACGACACTTAGAGCTTCAATTTCTTAAGAAAAACAGGATGTTTTTGAAAGGGAAATTCTAAAATTACCGGAATAATATCAAAAGGAGGACGGTTGACATTTTCTTCTTTATTTTTCATTTACGCGCTTTTACCATCTGACTTAGGGTCAACCATGAAACGTACATCCGGAACTTCCGGCCACCATGTTACGACCGAGTTAATAGGTTACTACGGATTTCTTTCCGTAAAGTTTTTAAATAAATACATAAATATTCTAAGACATATTACACAGCGCCATCTAGACCCAAACTAAGCAGAGCTTGTCATATAGGTTCTAGAATGCGGATAAACATACTTAGATACTTTCTTTTTTTTGTAAATAAATACATATTATACATAGAAACACCCAGACCAGTGCCAATATACATATTTGCAATGAGCGGGAATGAAACCCGCAACCTCTAACTTAGCAGTCGAATGCTCTACCGCTACACCACAAAGGTCGTCCGGTTTTGAATACTCGAGTTTAAGTCGAATTAAATGTTACATGCCTGATTGCGGGATAAAGATTGCCCCAAACTTCGATCCGCAACTTGGGACGTACGTTTCACGGTAGGCAATCTCAACCCTGCAACCGCTGACTCATTCCTTACACCTAAATGTTGCGTCACCTTGTAATGTTCACGCGTCGGCTATCAATTACTGAGTAACGAGTTAAGCGTCGGCAGTGGAGGGTTACAATCGCTCCTGATTAATGGAGAACAGTTACGGAATGCTAATATTCTGCGACGGGATTGGAAGCCAGTTGTCGTTCACTTAATATTTGCCGATTGTCTCTGAGCAATCGGTTTTCTTACTAATTATAGCTATTTATTATGTTAATGGACTCCAAAAACGAGTCGGTTGATTTAATCTTGTAATCGGTGTTAATCTTGGACTGTTATATGCAAAGATCCATCCAACTGTTTTTGCGTAATTGAGAACAATATCATACGAACAAATAAACAGGCTTGATATCGCAGTTATAATAACTAGCTACTGCCGGCAGCTTATAAACATAATAGAAATATCCTACACCTGTTGTTCTGCAAGTTTTAAGCTACGAGTATTTCTATGCCAAATTTGAATACGTTCAGTAGTAAAGATGTCAAAAGGTGACAGATAGAGTTACTTACGCCTTTATAATATTAGGATAGATCAGTTAGGTTTTGAATACTCGATATTCAAAACGCTGTCATAGACAACGTATGTATATTACATCTCCGCCTCATTCTACAACCCTCATATAAGTACCCACTCCGTCTTCCGCAGCCGGTCGTAATGCTGTCATCGACAAACTACTTTTATTTTATGTCATCTCTGGCACGAAACCTTCGTGCCTATATAAAGTGGATGGGTCAATTCTATATAAAGTGAGCTTTAAAAATGCCACGTATGATATAGTAATATATTCATACATCCCCGGCGACCTCTGTGGCGTCCGACTCGCCGTCGCTCGGTTGCGGATTCGATTCCCACTAAGTACAAATATTTATATGCATGACTATATCTATATATATATATATCTATCTTAAGCCGCGGTAGCCTAGTGGTATGGGTAATGGACTGCTGAGACGAGGTCTCGGGTTCGATCCCAGGTTTTACCATGGCACACACCAATGACTTTTCGATGCTTTTCGAAGTTATGTGTGTATTTATCGCAGGTGTATAAGTGCCCGGTTAATGGCAATAGGCTCGCCACCTATTACATTGGAACCTAAACATAAACTGGCGAAATGTGGATGCTAGCACCTCTGCCTACCCATTCGGGGATATAGGCGTGAGTTTATGTTATGTTATGTATATCTATCTGAATTGGTCTGGGTGTTTCTATGTATAATATGTATGTATTTACAAAAGAAAATCTAAGTATGTTTATCCGCATTCCAGAACCCATAACACAAGCTAGTTAAACTATGCATACTTTAGGTTTAGACAGCGTAGTTTAGAATGTTGTAGAAAATTAAATATTTACTTTATAATTATAATATACAGGTATTTGTCCTATACATGACAATACGTGCAAGGCTGAGGTCTCACCCTCACACAATGCAAACAATTCCATCAAGAGCCATCAAGATTTGGAACTCTTTACCAGCACTAGTGTTTCCTTCTTCCAACAGTCCCGTGTCCTTTAAGCGGGGCTTGAAAAAGCATCTGATGAGGCCGTCAAGCTGAGGGCCACCATCAGAACATTATCGGTGTCTGTCATGGTGACCCCCATTCCTGAGACTTTCCCTTTAGCTTACCATCAGGCGAGGTAAAGTCATAATGAATTTTTTTAGGGAGAATGGATACATCTATACATTCTCCCTGTGTGGATGTTTGTTAATCTGTCACCCAAAAACTACTTAATCGATCTGGATAAGTTTTAGCACAAAGTAAGATTATTATTATTAGTCTAGAACAGCACATGCAACTTTGAACATTGAATGAGGTTTATCTTGCTACCAATATACAGTGGTTAAATACTTAAGTCTTGCATTGTAAGCACTGCGGCTAACTTCAGCCTGCCAGCAATCGGACGTAACTTTACCGCGCCACCCATCCAAGTTGAATGCTTTGAGTGATCTGTTTCTCTAAATTGGACTGACCAAGTTGGACAACTTGTTCCATGTAGATTGTCGGTTTTGTCGACAACTTTCAATGAATACGATTTCGATTCGAACTTCGGTAATAATCGTGATGAACTTCTTTGACACACTTGTGATCCAACTTTTTTTGAGAAATTGTGAAGCGGATGGCATTTAAACTCTCGATAGTCAGTTTCTAGGAAAAATACTAGTCGTATTGTTTGGACCCATACTTGACTTAATTCGACTAGCTTAATAAAAAGCAGCTTGCTCTTAAAGTTACCTTGACCAATAAGAAATTGAGCAACACAGAGATCCATGCACCTCAAGCCATGTCACCTCCTGTCGTTGGCGAACGTCTGGAAGAAATAATACATAGGTACCCTTTGCAATATACATAGGTGTTTACTTAATGTTGTAAATCTCTATAACTCCTACTAATTAACATGTACGCTACAACACTAATACACAGAACACACGAAGTCACTACTCATATCCGATATAACATATTAAATATCCAGTCAACAACATCACTAACATGCTTATGAATTTCATACAAACCGATATTAAAGCTCATCGCATTAAATATTTACACGTAAGCATACAAAATTATTAATTAACTGTAGCTAATACTGAAATTCCGATGCATTGGGACTACGCTTAGCACATTTGCACTTATTTTTAATTAATTCGATTGCCTGATTATAACTTTTTAGTGCGTGACTTTTAGCATTTTAATACGGCTCTAAAAAAAGTAGCCACGGATTCTTGCTTGTGCAAAATATCATTTTTGTTCATAATTTAAAATGGAATACATAATAAATTACAGATTCACAATTTAAATTCAGAATTATTCGTCGCACCAAATTGCCAATTATTATTTAAATATATTTCGAACAATATTACTTTTCTTTAATCATTTGAATTTCGAACTCGACTTCTGACAGGTAATTATTTAAATTTGTTGCCAATGTCGAAATATGAATTGCAAGAGAGCTAGCAAGAATAATATTAAACAAGAATCTATGGCTATACTTCACATATACGACAGTTATAATATGACATAACCACTGTCAAGGCACATAGTTTAGGCATTATCGCTATGTTACAGATCTCGCTTCAAACTTTCACAATCGACAAACGAAATAAAGGGGTGAGTGTGTGTTAGTTTGATGTCGTCGCACCCACACCTGCATGCTGACGTCATACTGTATAAACTAGCGCTGCGTTGAACTATCTTATTGTCCTAAACAGCCGACCGTTTAGCTTAGAATTGATTGAAAATCTTTCTGATATTTTGAACTACGAGATGTAAAATTAAGACGAAGTGCTCTTAAGCCTTGTCAGTATGTAAACTAAGTGTCGCCAATCTCTCAAATTTTATGACCAATCATGTCACATAATAAAGTGACACGATTTGTTATAACTTTATATAGAAAACGAGCGTAAAAGTAAATGTCACTGAGCATCCCATAGTTCAGCGAATGTGTTGAAAATATTTACAGTATTGTGGCACACAAGTGATAACTATGTGTTTTATGGGCAACCTTACACCCCGGCGTCTGAAGACCCGAGACGTCGTGCGGTTTTAGTCGGTTCAAGCCCGATATAACTGCCCTCGCTGGCCGGCGGGGGGTATCCGTGAGGATTACCGCACGAAAAAAAAATACTTCTACTTGGTTTTATTCGCAAGACTTGTATTTTACCATTTAACTCACCATTGTATTGTGAAGCCCGCTTATGTGGGTTGGGTGGACCCAGACACGTTAACAGTACATAAGATGGTTCAACAATCTATGTCATAAGAAGCTTTTTTTAGAAATACATAGAATGTGATGTTGTCAACGCAATGGTTAAGTCGTAGTTGAGGCATGGCAGTAAAAGTATTCGGTTTACAAACTTGTCGTAAAATGCGTTCTCATAACTTTCGGTTATTGTAATCTGTACTCATCCTCCGAGCCTGCTCCCAAGTCAGTCGGGGTCGGCTTTTCAGTCTAACTACGAAGAGGCTGAACTTATATATTTTCCGACATCTGACCTCGACATGCGATATCGAAGCTTGTATGTAAGATTGTTAGGTTGAACGTGCTAATCTCAGAAAAATTCGAATTGAACAATTATTTTCTGTTGAATAGCCCATTTATTGAGAAAGGTTATTATAGAATATATATCATCACGCTACTACGCAGGAGAGCGGATCAGTAATCATAAATGTCAACAAAGGGTGGTACAAATTTGATCACACAAATTTGTCACAAAATTTGACCGGGTGGGTACCACCGTGCACGATTGCGAAAAACCCTCCATAGTAATCCAATTTCGGTTTGATTGCGTTCAGGAATCAGCAAGTGCATAGCCGGGCAGGGGGATTGTGGTCGCAGCACAGTGGGGCCGGTGGGTGTCACGCGGTGCTGCGACGACAATCCTCTTCTGATGAGGCCGTCAAGCTGAGTGCCACCATTGTTAACATGGTACAATGGTGACCCTCTTTCCTGAGACTTTACCTTCAGCTTACCATCAGGCGAGGTGAAGTCAAATTGATGCGTCCTAAACATTAAAAAAAAATCGGGCAAATTTCGATACACTATTGCAGAACTAATATTACGGGCATGTTATGGTTGAACGGGTGCCGAGGGGGATCGAAATATGTCACAGATGAAACATCAAAATACATCAAAACATTCATTTCAATCAGGTCATTAATTACGGTCCTGATCTGCGCATTATATGCGCAGATGACCCTCCCAGACCAGAGTAATCTGGTAAGGTGGGGGAAGGCCACAGAAAAACAATGTTATACTTGTGGTGAGGCAATAGGGACGGCTAGACACATATTAGTAGGATGTAGGGTGCTTCTCGATAGAGGCCATTACTCACGCCGCCACGATAAGGTGCTTATCATCATACGTGAAGCAATGAGTCTGGCAGTAGCTAGAGCCCAAAAAGGATTGACTACTAACAGACGTCATATCAACTTTGTGTCTGAAGGTTCATCCATAACACCCAGGAACAAACCTTATTCAATCTTAGATACTGCCCCAGATTGGACTCTCCTAATCGACACGTATGAAAAGCACTACAAAATTCCGGAGGATGTTAGGGTTTCGTCATCTAGACCTGACATATTCCTATATTCTAAGAGATTAAAACATGTGGTTCTTGTGGAACTTACTGTACCGTGGGAAACAAATATACCGAAGGACCACACAATAAAGAAAAATAAAAACTATGATCTCACAAACGAATTAATCAAAAACGGTTACGTGGTTAATTTGTATGCAGTGGAAGTGGGAGCGAGAGGTATACCAGCAAAATCTCTCTATAACCTACTTAAAGATCTAGGCCTATCGAGAGCTACAATAAGCTCATTACTAGGACGAATGTCTAAAGCGGCACTAGTAGGTTCGTATCAAATTTGGTTAGGCAGGGAGGGGAACTTGGGTAGTGAAGGTGAGTGTTGATGTACATCAACAAAAGGGGCCCCTTCTAAACCTACACTTGGGTCGCAAGTCCCAGGCACTGTCCCGAGTTCCCAACTCAGCAACGCGATGGACCCGGCACCCGCACGGAGAATCCATGGATTGCTAAGATTACGGTCTCATAGAGCAAGACTCCAGAGATGAAAGTTGTGTACACGCAAGATAGAAAAATATCTTTTGATGGTTATCATCCAGCGGGTTGAAGACAATTCACAGCGAAATATTAAAAAAAAAAAAAAATTATGTCAGAATTTACGTACTAGCTTTGTAATTTTGATGTTATTTAATAAGTTTTTCATGAATTTAGTAATATTAATCACCGAGTATAATCATTATGTGCACAAGACAAGGAACTTGAAATTATTCTAAACCGTAACAACACTATACAAGACACCGGTTTTTTAGTTAATAGTAGTAGCAACCGAAATTACTAGTAATCCCGTGGACCCCTCCAGCTAAGCTAAATAGCTTGTGTTAGGAGTAGGTTCACGTCACGTGTTATGGCCAGGATACGATCTGGGACCACTCGATCGTAAAGCCGACTCTTTACTCACTAAGCAACCGATGCTTTAAATACCCCATCGATATAAAATATAGTCCTCCATACGAGCGCCTATCCCAGTTCCATTCAAAGCTTGCAATTTGGAGACCAAGCCTCATTTTCAGCCCTGATGGGCTGCTCTGGACCAAGCTTGCTAACACGTGAATCACATCTTTGATCTCATAGGCAGTCAAATTTCCAGCAATTGGGATGTGGACGCAAGTAATATAAAAATTATTATTATGATATTCACACCCTGTGCCCACTCGTCCCCTCAAAAACATGCGGTTTAAAAACAGTAAGTGGTAGTTTTTTCCAAAAATGTAGATTGGAAATCCTACATCCTCTCTTTTCATACGGTTTGTCAGAGTCCTTTTCCTATTTCGCACTCTTAATTCGCCCCTTCTCTTGTGTACACCTAGTCTCGGAGCCAACGGAGGCAACGCAACAAACTTCGATAGGCCACCATGAGATGAGCCGTTGCTTGTTCGTATAAAAACATTTTTAGATAGCAAGAGCCTTTTGTGTAGCCGCTACGATAATTTCGTAGCCGCGTAGATAGCTACGGCTCTTAGACATGCAAGTTAAACTTGGTACGGATTTGGAACCGTGCTGAATATTGATTGTTGTGTAATTTACCAAAGTTTGGATGATAATTTATTTTATTTTATGTTGTCTTTCATTGCCTAAGGTTGCAAATAAGTATCCACGTTAAAGTGTAACAAGCCTACAACACTAAAGGTTTACCGAAACACAAAAATGGGTAGGTAGATGTATAATAACACTTTAGGTATATGGGTCACTTTAGGTCTAAAATCTTCGGGGCCCAAGGCAACCTCACTTGCCAGCTGGTATACCTTTTTTTTTCCGTGCGGAAATCCCTTCGGATACCCCCCCCCCCTCGGCCAGCGGGTGCGGTTATGTCGGGCTTGAACCGACTAAAACCGCACGCCGTCTCGGGTCTACAGACGCCGGGGTGTAAGGTTGCCCATAAAGCATATCCCTCGCACCCCGACTGACCCTGGGCCATCTCCGGTTTCTAGATGGCCTCCTCGGGTTTGGAAACCACGGTGTCCCCGTCTTGCCCGGGTTAGGGGGAGGGGCGCTAGTCGATCAGACGGAAGTTGGTCCCATAAAAGGCAAGATAAGCCGAATCAAGATCAAGAGGACAGCGAACCCTGGGCTACCAGGACTTTGGATGCAATCGGAACTAGCGCTGTGATGATGATGATGACCTTAGCTTAGCTGGACGCAGTGAAACTATGGATCAAGTTTTTTAAAAAGACTATGGAAGATTACTTAGATCCCTATCACCGTCAACCGGCCATATTTTCAAGACACTACCTATAAAATCAAAAGCCGTATCCTATAAATATCATCCGATAAACACACTATGATACGGAATTGATGGCACTACACTAAATGACTTCTCATTGTATGAAGCCTTCGTGAGTGGCTCTCGTGACCGACCACGTAGAAAATAACCTCTCGAGGCTAGGTCTGAGATTGCGAACACGTCTCGTGTGTGATGGCGGAATTTTTCCCGTTCTTGCCAATAGCGATATCACAGCTTTGCATGTTTGGGTTGATTGAAGCGGGTATATGTCTGTGGGCCACAGACTTAGAATAGACAAAATAAATACATTATGGGGCCCCCTGGGGTTATTCTTTCGAGGACTCACCCGCGGTGCCCGGCAACGGACACTTGGGGAGGACACCGTGCGGTTTTAGTCGGTACACGACATAACCATCCCCGCTGGCCGGCGGGGCGGTATCCGAAGGAATTTCCGCACGTAAAAAAAAAATGGTGCCCCCAAATTATTAAGATACAACCATCAAAATCTTCGGAACCTAAACCAAACTCACCTGCTGAGTGACGGACGACGCTCTGGTGCAGCCGAGTATTGAATTACGTCTGTGTCATTGTAAAACTAGCGTGGGGAGCTTACAAAAATCATCATCGACCATTCTTCGATCTTTAACACAGTAAATAACATGTTTTGTTTTTAAGTGTATTTTCTAATCTTCTCCTTTTTTTTTTTTATACCACTAAGGTGGCAGACAAGCACATGGCCCACCTGATGGGATGCGGTTACCGCGGCCTATGGACGTGTGCAACACCAGTGGCGTCACACTCGCGCTGCCGACCCTGTAAAGGAAAGGGGATGGGAAAGGAGTTTGGGAGGGGATTGGAAAGGATTTTGGGAGGGGATGGGAAAGGAATTTGGGCTCCGGCACTCTCACTCACCAAACGGAACGCAATAGTTCATATACTGTTACTTGGCGTCGATATTCTGTGAGAGGGTGGTGCTTCCCCGGTCGAGTCGGCCCATTCATGCAACGGCCAAAATGATTGTTGCTTGACTCTACCACTCTAAAAATCCTTAACTAAGTAAACAAAAAAATCCTTAACAATAAGTATTTTTTACTTTTATAATTATACAGAGTGTTTTATATTTTATTTTAAACTATTATTTATTTTTAGTTAAAAAGAATTAAAATATTTATGAATATGCAATTGCAAAATTGCAAATTAATCTGACGTTTTGAAATGCTCTAAAATCGAGTTCAAAAATTCCGTTACATACAAACATACAAGCTTACAAACATACATACGAAGCTCATGAACGTGTGTAAAAAAAGAAAAATGAAACTTTAAAAAAATAGTGGGCCGTCGGAATCGCTAATATCCAAAATCAAAGGCCTCATTTCAAAATATGTCGATTTTATTATGAGACTTATCCTCCTTCAAGTTGCTCTACACCGATATGCCTTGTTCGGCAGGATCACGTGCCTGCACCTGCCGCTGACGTCCAAGTGGATCCACGTGGGCACGGAGCGGGGCAACGTGCACGTGGTCAACATCGAGACCTTCACGCTCTCCGGCTACGTCATCAACTGGAACAAGGCCATCGAAGTGTGAGTACTCATATACCTGTCTCTTTTTAGGGTTTCCCTTCGGATCCCTCCCGCCGGCTAGCGGGGGTGGTTATGTCGGGCTTGAACCGACTAAAACCGCACGCCGTCTCGGGTCTTCAGACGCCGGGCTGTAAGGTTGCCCATAGAGCATATTCCTCGCAGGGCTTCCGTACCCATTGAGTAAAACGGGACCCTATTACTAAGACTCCGCTGTCCGTCTGTCCGTCAGTGACCGGGCTGTATCTTATAAACCGAAATAGTTAGACAGTTGACATTTTCACATATATTTAATTTCTGTTGCCGCTATAACAACAAATACTAAAAACAGAATAATATAAATATTTAAGGGGGTCTCCCATACACAACATCATAAACAACAAAAAAAGAATTAGCGAAATCAGTCGTGATGCCGTGACCAAGGGAAATAGGCATTCATTTTATATAGATAGATAGATCATTGTGATGGATGAAATGAGACGGCAATATAATATGACATGCAATTTACATTAAATTACTTTCGCAATGTAATTTATTTAATTATTTTTATGAACTTATTTATTTTTATTTGTGCCGAGTTGAATTCCGACTATTTAATATAACAATGTTGTTCATCCAAACGCGACTCCCAGTTGCATTAAAGCTTGAAGTCCGGAGCCTGCTCTCCTACTCATCCTTGCCACAGTTTGGTTTATCCTGGCCTTTACGAGAGCGACTGTCGTCTTACCCCCCAATACCGAGAAAAGACCCTGGGCCAGAGCCTCGTCCGTCAATCAGCAGGTGTACAGTGAACCGGTTTGCAGGTGAGGTTAACTTGGGCCCCAAAGATCTTAGTGGGGTCCCATATACCCTTTTTAGGGTTCCGTTGCCAAATGGCAAAAAACGGAACCCTTATAGATTCGTCATGTCTGTCTGTCTGTCCGTCCGTATGTCACAGCCACTTTTTTCCGAAACTATAAGAATTATGCTGTTGAAACTTCGTAAGTAGAGGTATTCTGTGAACCGCATTTAGATTTTCACACCAAAATAGAAAAAAAAACAATAATTGAAATAAGACTATTTTTAACGGATTCTATCGCGATTTATTTGATGTGATCCCGACGTTTCGGTTGCTAAGTCTTCAAAAATTATATGTATTGAGGTTTCTAGTATCATTTTTTTCTAAACTGAATAGTTTGCGCGAGAGACACTTCCAACGTGGTAAAATGTGTAAGTTGTTAACCTGATAAGTTCCAAAAATTACCATGTAAACTTCCACCGAAAATTGGTTTGAACGAGATCTAGTAAGTAGTTTTTTTTTAATACGTCATATATCGTAAACCGCTATTTACCTTTCATTCAGTCAACTCAGATATAAAAAATTTACTTGCTGCTACTCGGACTCGCCCATGAAGGGCTCCCCTTCATGGGCGAGTCCGAATCGCACTTGCCCGGTTTTTCGTTCATAACAGTAGTAAGATCCAATCATTCGCTTAGAATACATTCGTCAAATTGAATCTAGTGTTGCGACCAACTTATTTGTCCGCAGTCGCTTACCAAAAGGGATTCACAGATACCCTTAAAGCTTAGTAATCCTATACAGCAATAAGGGCTGTGAGGGCTGCCAGATAAGCCGTTAAGTGATCGACTACAAGCTTCGCCTAATTGCCTCCCGCCCTAATTCATTAAGGGATGATACCTTTGCGACCACAGGAAGGAAATAATGAGTGTTTATCTTAATGTATGGATTTTCGGTTATTATATTGATTTCTGTCGCCTTGGTAGTAGACATAGGAGAGAGGGCGTGATTCAATTGGTTGTTTTGGCTGCCTTTGAATGTGAAGCTTGTTGCTATTCGAATACACTCGCATCGAGGCATTTAAGTAATACGAGTAAAGCACGCTACTTATCTATACTATTAGAAAATTGTAAATTGGATGTGACTGTATATTGAATTTAATAATGTGCCCGGTAGATGGCAATAGGCTCGCCCCCTATTACATTGGGACCTTTAACATAACTGGCGAATCGTGGGTGTGTAATACGCCTCTGCCTACCCCTTCGTGGATACAGGCGTGAAGTTATGTATATGTGTGTATGTGTATATTGAAGATATTAAAAAAAATATATAAAATTGTAAATTGGTTGTGGCTATACATTGAAGCTATTAAAAAAAAAAATTCGGCTACGTTATATAAACATTGCTGAACTTACTTTTTTTTTGGAATCCTTGTCACTTTGTCGGTTTATAGAAAGATCTTAGTCAGACTTAAAATCTGCCGTCGGGCGGAGCCGCGGGCATCGCTAGTAATAAATAAAAATGTAGAATACGATAGCCCTGATAAAAAGCTTTCTAAAAATAACAACTATATAGCAATGACTAAACTCAGTAAACATTTCACTCCTTTTTTTGGACGGGAGAGTAAAATATCATCCCGTGCCATCAGTTAACCTAGTCAAAGTACCACCACTACATGACGCAGTCGAATTAATTACACTTTCCAAGATTTCGTGCTGCAAAATATCTGGTTTACATAAATGCACATTGAGTAAATGAGATTACTTCCACAAGCTGAGCGCCGCAGGAATGATACCGCGCCTCTAATGGGGTATTACAACCATTCCGTTAAGCTACGTGGTAGGTACTAATATGTAGTCTGTGGCTCAGAGATGGCACTTGGCACGCTCTTAGCTATTCAGTATTTGGCACACCATCGGAGCATTCATTGGCGTTCAGATAATATTGCCTAACTTTTATAACATCATTTACTACAAAACCACTTGGCGTTCGTGAGGTAAAGGCCTCGTGTAGCGAAGAGAATTTGGCTGAGACTGAGCGATTTGGCTGAGATTGACCGGTTTGGCTGAGACTGAGCGATTTGGCTGAGACTGAGCGGTGTGGCGTAGGTGTCGAGTCGAAATAACACGAAGCATTAATACACTTATTATTTATTTGGCGTCTCACAGCTAAGAAAGACCTCAAATGATTGTTACATCGTGATTTATAACCGCGTACCGTGTCGCTATTAGATTTAGACCTTAAGCGAAATAAATATAATAATAAGGGTAGTAATTAATTGAAATTGTGGTATCAACGTTTATGATCACAATATGCTTTGATGGTTTATTGCGCTAGGAGTGTAAATAAAACACATTCACATTGCACTCCCTTACATGTGTTGTCGCCACGAGTGCTCGGGTGCGAGTGAGTGCGTGAGTGTCATGCGAGCCCCCCCACCCCCACTCGCCGCCAACACTATAACATATTAATTAAAAAAAAAAAAAAAAAAAAAAAAGTACAAGACGCCGCAGACATAATTTTATTACCCAATCAGAAATCAACAAACAAAACAATAATCTTAAATCAGTATAATCTAATGAAACACTGATTAACAGGGAAGCATTATTAGATTGACGGTGACGTCACTACTTTCCCTGGTCCCTTGCGTTTGTAGCATTCGGATGGAACCGGGGCTCAAAGCTAAATGATGATGAACTTGGTGTTAAAACCTTAACTTGGCCGCAATGTGTAACAAACATGACTGGTGATAAAGTTATTTGCGCGTGACCGACTGTATACGCACGCTTTAATACGGTCGACAATTTATTTTTATTTATTTTATTACCGCTGCACGCTGGTATAACATTCACACAAATCATACACTCCCTTCGTTGGCACAGCCCGGCATGGCAGGCGCGATCGCCTTGCTGGTCGGAAGATCCTCGCTCTGTGCTGGCACATCACAACCCTTTCCTCTGCGATTTAGTGATATGGAGTCAAGACAAAAGTTTTCAGGTGCAATACAATAGGCTTGAAAAGTACTGAAATATATATTGTGGGAGCTATTTAATACATCTCTGCTCACTCCTTGGAGTAAATACAAGCGTGAGGCGACACGTTTAAAATTATGTAAGCGTCGCGGTTCCCCAGAGTAGAGCGCTATATTTTCCTGCCAGATCAAAAACTCAGTTATGTTGTAACATAATTTAAAGAATAACAGATTTATATTTCTATGAATAATAAAAAGCAATACATAGTAAATAGATATTGCATGTTGTTTAAACAAAGTGTTGATATAGCATTTGCATACAAACGGTGCTTGTCGAGTAGAGAAATCCGATGCGGTGCTTTGTGTCGGACGAGATCTGTGTTGTGTGGTACAGACTGTCACAGTGTTACAGCTTCGTTAAGCGTCATACAGCCGTCTGAATTTACGAAACAAGCATTGAATAAACAGCTCTGTACTACAGATACATGTCAACAGAATGCTCCAAGAAAAAGCCCGTGAACATCAGACCAGCGTCATAGTGTAAAAGCTGCTTTTAATTTTGCGTGTTTTTTTTTATACCACTAAGGTGGCAGACAAGCACACGGCCCACCTGATGGGAAGCGGTTACCGCGGCCTATGGACGTGTGCAACACCAGTGGCGTCACACTCGCGCTGCCGACCCTGTAAAGGAAAGGGGATGGGAAAGGAGTTTGGGAGCGGATGGGAAAGGAGTTTGGGAGGGGATGGGAATGGAGTTTGGGCTCCGGCACTCTCACTCGTATGTAACTACACTGCAGTAGGTAAACTCATTTGGCTAGTATGATCCCTGGATCGTGGCTACTTTGGTAGAGAACAGGTGGCTACGGTAGATATAGTAGTTGCCCAAAAACCTAATACTGTAAAGAGTAATTTTTTGGTATTTTCTATGGGACAGAAGTGGACTGGACGATGTGGTTTTAAATAGTTTTAAACAACATAATGCCAAGATCGTAGCAAGTGGAAAGATGTTATCTCTACCTACCTCAATTGGAAAGGGTAAACTTAAACGTTGGGATCGGTGTGAATAATAAAATAACATAAACATAACATAACATAAACTCACGCCTATATCCCCGAAGGGGTAGGCAGAGGTGCTAGCACCCCCATTTCGCCAATTTTTGTTTAGGTCCCAATATAATAGGTGGCGAGCCTATTGCCATTAACCGGGCACTTATAAACCTGCGATAAATACACAAATAACTTCGAAAAGCATCGAAAAGTCATTGGTGTGTGCCATGGTAAAACCTGGGATCGAACCCGAGACCTCGTCTCAGCAGTCCATTGCCCATACCACTAGGCTACCGCTAATAATAAAATAACACCAAATAATTAACGATAGAGTCCGTTAACAATAGTTTCATTCCAATGTGTTAATTCTCCTAAGCATCCGACAATTTTACACTTTATTTTTACTCTGGCAACCCTAAAAATTATGTTTTTATTATAGGAAGGTGTACCTTCCTATAATAAAAACATAATAGTTAATAGGAATACCATAGGAAGGTGTACCTTCCTATAATAAAAACATAATTTTCAGGGTTGCCAGGTTGCTGTAGATAATTTTTAAATAAAGTTTTATAGTATACTTGGTACAAACTAATCTGGCCGATCATGCTTTGTTGTGAGGTGTCTTGATATACACCTCGTACCATATCTTCTCAAGTGTGATGAATCTGCTCGCTTGGAATAGTGAACTCGTTCCGCGAGCCATAAGAACCTATTCCTGCGACAAAGAGTAGCCTATTATTCCCAGCCGTACTCTATAGAACATTTTAGAAAAATACAAATTAACCTCAACCGGCCTGATGCCTTGCCACGGCGCGTTAAAAACAATTCAGTTTCGGAGCGCTCAACTGAGTGACAGAGACGCATCTATACAAGGTGTAAAGCTCCATCTCTCTCCCTTGGCTGAGCGGCCCGAAACTGAATTGTTTACCTAACTATCCAACAAACGTACTATGAAACCAACTCTACAATCAGTCTTTTCTAGATCTTGAATCCATCCTTGACATTTGAACAAAAACGAAATATTTCTCCCAAACGTACATCCCATCGCACACAGTTTGGACAGTTGGAACATCTGGACTGTTTTCAGCACCAAATAATTTTTTTATATAAAAGCAGCCAGCAGAGTCCTCGAATGATTTATTAAATCGTTGTGCACCTCATTGCCTAGCTGCTCTCTTTTATAGTTAGTGCCGCGACAATAGACGCTTTACGAGGTGGCGCAGCGAGGGTGAAGGGGTGAGGGGGGGCTTTATCTCCGTAGGGGGTGATATCATTCTAAAATGTACTTTTATGATGAGATTATTGAAGATTGCTGAGGATTACGGCTCGGCGTGAAGTGCTGTGGCGTCATATAGATTTTGATATTGGAGGTTAGATGTGTCTACTGCAAATTTGACATACCTGTATTCTCTTCACCAGTAACTAACGACTGATATAACATATTTATCTCAAATGTAACCATGTTCGTAGAAAAATCATGCAAGACAAATTTACCCAACTTCTAATTCTTCTAATCGACACTACGATTTGAAACTTTGTTAGTATGTGACAATCAGATGACAATGCCAGGTTACATGCATAGGTCATGGTCACAGTCAGCCTATGACCACAGCTAGTGCATCATACTGTTTGGAAATGAGTTTTAATCACAGCCATAACGCAAGTACTCTGTGAAGTGGATTTCAAGTGGTTAACATGGAAGAAGAAAGAACTGGCGTACAACTTAACCACCATAAATGGTAACATGAACGCTGGTCATATCTACACCATGATCACGTAAATTCCAGTAAACGTAACCGTATCCCAAGATATATTAGTAGAAAATCAGGAGTAGCCTTGGTAAATAAATGCTTGTATACCAACACGCCTTTCAAGTATCCTGTAGCAAATTGTAAACGGTCTCTTGTATATTGAAGTGAGTAATAAACATTACGAGCGTATCAACATAAAAATATATACGAGACGCGCATCACCTCCGCCGCACAATGGATACAATCCGCGTATTGCGATCGAGATACGCCGAGTGAAATATTTCGCCCATTGCGGAAACGTCTGGGGAAACCATCTCGTTTCCCCGTGTACCGGCCGTAGCGCTGGATGTGTGGCTGCTGTTGCGAGATACGCCTTAGTTACGAAGAAGATTGGAGACTGGCTTTACATTTATCACGTTTTGTGCCTAATTTCAGGAAATGTTTGATACTTTGATAAAGTAAAAACATAACATAACATAAACTCACGCCTATGTCCCCGAAGGGGTAGGCAGAGGTGCTAGCACCCACATTTCGGCAGTTTATGTTTAGATCCCAATGTAATAGGTGGCGAGCCTATTGCCATTAACCGGGCACTTATAAACCTGCGATAAATACACACATAACTTCGAAAAGCATCGAAAAGTCATTGGTGTGTGCCATGGTAAAACCTGGGATCGAACCCGAGACCTCGTCTCAGCAGTCCATTACCCATACCACTAGGCTACCGCGGTAAAGTAAAACAACCACAGAATACAAGAAGTTTGAGGTATTTTAAAACCCACATGTCGTTAATTATGCTTTTCGTGTTCCAATCATCCGAGCACTTTTTTACAAGTTATATAATTACCGTGAAGTAGATAATAGCGTGATTAACTTTCCTTGAGTAAAACGTGATAAAAATTACTTTAATTGATGAAATCCGCCTTAAGTCTATATCAGTCCCAGAAAACGTGTTATATATCGATAAAAAACTATTTTATCGGATTCTATCGCGAATTATCCTGTGCTATTGTATTATTTATACTGATCTTGCCGTTTTGGTTGCTTTTCAGCAGTCATAAGTAGCTTTAACAAATGATGATCACGATCATGACTGCTGAAAAGCAACCGAAACATCGGGATAAGTGTAAGTAATAAAACGCGATAGAATCCGAACTTATGACAATTTCCAGCGTTATACAGATAAAAGTACGTACAATAAAGTGATTCCAAAAGTGTTCCATTTTACACACTTCTTATACAACGCTACAAAGAATAGCAGTATTTGAATTTGAAACTTAATTTCGTTTAGTAAACCTTGCAACAAGGAACTGCTTTCAACACAGGTTTGAATACAAGCAGACAATGGCGGGTTTCAATCAGACCTGAATCAATTTCATTAAATGGAGCGATGGTTGAAAGTTCACGATTTAAATTGCAGATGGCGTTAGTTTCGCTGGCGATTGAACGAGTTTGTTAATTATTTGTTGTTTAACAGTTGTTGTTAGTCGAATTGATGAAATGAAAATATAAATAATGCATAAGATTATCCTCATGATCGGAATACTATTTTGGAGACGCGCAAAGATTTTTTTTTAGTTTGCAGTCACGCCTTAATACCCGTTTTTTTTTACGTGCGGAAATCCCTTCGGATACCCCCGTGGCTATGTCGGGCATGAACCGACTAAAACCGCGCGGTGTCCTGCCCAAGTGTCCATTGCCGGGCACCCCGGGTAAGCCCTCGAAAGGATAACCCCAGGGCTACCGGCGGACCTTGACCGCCAGCGCGGCCTCGCCTGGTGGGGTCGGGTTTTATCTTGCGTCGGTGAGTAGGCGAGAACGTCCACGCCCAGAACCGCAACGAAATCCCGGCGCCTCGCCCACGCAGAGCACTCCACCAATGTGTGAAGCGCCGTGTCTTCGCCAGGGTCCTCGCAGTGCTGGCACTGCGGCGTTGTCTCCCGATGGATGCGCCATAGATCCTTACCGAAGCACCCGTGTCCGGTAAATATCTGGCACATCCGGTAGGAGAGGTCACCGTGATGCCTCTCCAACCACTCCTTCATGCTCGGCCTCACCGCCGAAATGGTGGATTCCCCCCACCTTGGTTGCTCAAGTCGCACCCTCCATATCTCCATACGACTTAATACCCTAGACTAATTAAAAATATCTGGTAAAATGCGGTTCAACCTTATATTGTCCGTTTTTAAAGCACATTACACTGTTGTCTCTTATGAAAATGATGTTTAATCAGCTGCTAAACGCGGTGCGAGCGTGGAAATTTTTCCACGCTTGGGCTTTATTGGAGAAAATGGTTAGTATGCTAAAAAAAGTACTTATCATGTTGTTTTCTTCAAGTTATAAACTGTACTTCTACAAAATTTTATTAAAATCTGCTTAGCGGTCTAGATGTGGACAACACAGACTGGCAAGTTACTTTGAGCATGTACGATATTAGTATTGGTAGCAAGTTATTAGTCATGTAAAGTATAATATCTGGGTGACTGAACTGTGGATATTTAGTTTTAAACCTACCTAGATCGATTTTTTGCCCTGAAACCCCCTGGCTACTAAATGTCATGAAAATAGTCAGACCCATTTTGGAAATACAGATTGTATCTATATATATTTATATATATATGCCTTCACGCCTGTATCCCCGAAGGGGTAGGCAGAGGTGTATTACACACCCACGATTCGCCATTTATGTTTAGAACCCAATGTAATAGGGGGCGAGCCTATTGCCATCTACTGGGCACATTACAAAGCGAGCGATAATCAACATTTTTTAATACACACATAACTACGAAAGGTCAGAGGTGTTTGCCCGGGGCGACTGGGGATCGAACTCGAGACCTCGTCTCGGCAGTCCGTTACGTACACCACTGGGCTATAGCCGCTATACATACATGTATATGTATATACAAGAATTTCAAATTTCGTTCAAAGGTATTAGATAGATGATTCAAGACGTTAGCAGGTCTCCACTGACAGTCATTTGTCAGTACTTTAGCATTAGCCTAACGAATGATTACATCGGACATAGGCTCGCTGGCTGAACTTACGCGACGACGGTAATCTCACAGAGCTACTCCGCACATTAGTCTCCGTGATAAACAATCTTGTTACCCAGATACTGGGAGAATAATTTGAAACGTCAGTAAGTGGGAGCCTGCCTCGTAATACATCATAAAGTAAGCAGTTTAGCGGATATTATCGCCGGTGCGCTTCATACAAAATGAAGTACTAAGAGCTGATGACTGTCGAAATTACAATAGGACTTCACACCAGAACAGCTACTCAACTTATATCAAGCGCAAGTTCGATCATGCAGGAGTACTATTCACACCTCTGTGACGGCTCAACTTAAATTGCTCGAGTCGATTGAAAAATGGGCCCAGAGATTCGTCAAGTATAATGCGCGCTTCTTACCATCCAGAAGGGTGCACTCAATTAACCGACTGATTATAAAAACAAATCATTAATTTGGTTTACCTTGTCTCCTGTTCTCTTTAAATATACATCTGCCAAGCATGGCATTGTAAACTAATAGCTCTCAAGTTTCTTCAACGAAACCACGCGACAGATTGTTCTGCGATTTCATTGGTCGGAAAGCCTCGCGACAGTCTGCAGTGCAACGCTGCGGGGGCATTTAGGATTTAAAGCAACATATAGTGGCCGGTCGCAACAACACGCCGATTGCTTGTTCCCCTCTGTTTATTGTACCCAACAAAAGAGTCAGTCTGTTGGAAAGTTCTGCTACACTCGGCATGGCCATACAATTTTGTAAATACATACTTGTGGCTATACAGGGCACAAGCTAGTCTACCATCGAAAGGACACACTCCACTGAGCTGCAAGGGCATACAACCGATGCTGTTTTTTTTTCGTGCGGATATGCCTTCGGATATTCCCCGTACCTAATCATTATAATAACATTTTTACAGTACAACTAAATGTTCTTGTAACAAAAATTCACTGAGATTCAGTTCAGTTCGTTCCTCTGCTTTCAGAGGAGACAGGATGAGCGATGCTGTTAGTGGTGAGATGGCCCAGGGTCAGCCGGGGTGCGAGGGATATGCTCTATGGGTAACCTTACACCCCGGCGTCTGAAGACCCGAGACGGCGTGCGGTTTTAGTCGGTGCAAGCCCGACATAACCGCCTCCGCTGGCCGGCGGGGGGGTATCCGAAGGGATTTCCGCACGATAAAAAAAAAAAAAAAAAAAAAAAAAGGTATTCAAAAACCTCAGGGCACAACGATTGCAGTGCATGAAGTTCCCGGTTCAGCAAAATTTTATTGTATTTTTTGATAGGAAATTCTCATTAGCAGTACTTACAAAGTTAATCCTAATATTAAATATAGTAAACTCTGGGTGTTTATACACTTCTGTTTACCCATTCGGCGATATATAGACAAATGTATGAAGAAAAATAAGTATAGGAAACAAAAAAAGAAACACAGGTTATAAAAATTACAGTGAATTTGAACCGACTCAATTCCTACACGAGGGTCCGAAGCCAGAGGCTAGATGTTTGCCCTAGGAACGAGTAACCGTAGACCCTGCAGATCATTTTTTTTTCTTTTTTTTTATATTTAGGACACGTCAATTTGACTTCACCTCGCCTGATGGTAAGCTGAAGGTAATGTCTCAGGAAAGAGGGTCACCATTACATACACGTACCATGTTAACAATGGTGGCACTCAGCTTGACGGCCTCATCAGTAGAGGATTGTCGTCGCAGCACCGCATAACACCCACCGGTCCCACTAGTGCTGCGACCACAATCCCCCTGCCCGGCTATGCACTTGCTGACCCCTGAACGCAATCAAACTGAAATTGGATTACTATGGAGGGTTTTTCGCAATCGTGCACGGTGGTACCCACCCGACCGAATTTTTTGGCAAATTTGTGTCATCAAATTTCTACCACCAGTATTTATACTATTATTGTGCAATCAGTATTGCTTGTAGAAGCATTCAAAAACATTAGTCAGCATTGGACATCATCCTGAAATTCTCCTGCTAATTATTTCGTTTCGTTATTCAACGATAGAACGCCGCGCCGTTCAATAGATGATGTTAAACTATCCATAGATGTTGTTATAAATATATTTACTTTATACGGCACATATTCTAATCTTAAACCACACATACATTCATTTTAATGTTTCCTCGCTTTTATGTTTACTTGTATCAGCAGTGACACAATAGATGGCACTAAATATTTAGTGATTCGAGCTCGTTGACCAAATCGCGGCTATCAAAAGTTGATAGCATATTGTAATGGGGGGCAGCGGTGTCAATGGTGGGGGGTGGCTGTTAAGGCTGGTTGTTAGGGGTCGCTTTGGTATCGGTATCGATGTTGATTGTGTGAGGTTGCTTGCCAATTAATTTGGAGTCACGTTTATGTACACACCATTATTATTTTACGTGCTATGATATTAGTGAATCTGGGGGTGTAGGTAGTAAAACATAAACTCACGCCTATATCCCCGAAGGGGTAGGCAGAGGTGCTAGCACCCACATTTCGCCAGTTTATGTTTAGGTCCCAATGTAATAGGTGGCGAGCCTATTGCCATTAACCGGGCACTTATAAACCTGCGATAAATACACACATAACTTCGAAAAGCATTGAAAAGTCATTGGTGTGTGCCATGGTAAAACCTGGGATCGAACCCGAGACCTCGTCTCAGCAGTCCATTACCCATACCACTAGGTAGTGCTGAGGTAATATATAAGTATACATTATGTAAAATGTAAATATGTATTAATTTTTAAGTACCAATCTTTGTTAAACAACATTAAATGAATGAAGTCTTTATTTCTTAGAACATAGGTACCTTGATAAATATAAATAGGTATATATATTATATAACACTATATTCAACTGCAAATGTTTATCATGCAAGAATCATACATTTCAATACAATTATTTGAAAATAAAAACAATATAATAAATTATATAATCGGAATAAAATCAGAATATGAAATAATATCTTGAAAATTAAGTACAATATTATTATTACAGATTAAAATAGAAAAATCATATTATTCAATGGAAGTTCCATAGCACTTCTACTTATATGATAATGACATAGCCAACATTGAAAAATATCCTTATTAATTTAGGCACTAAGTACTAAGGGCAATGTACATTATACCTGATGTTCAACATCGTGTATATAAGTACAATAGACAACAGCGCATAAGTACTTGTCGGCACTAAAATGGCAGCTCGTCTGCGCGTACTCGACTTGCTAACGGCCCATTAAAACGATGCTGCAGGTAAATTTGCGAACTGTATCAGCTCCGTGCTCTCCCCTGCGCACGACATCTCCCTCGTGATGTCTCTCTTTGTTACTAAATAATACAAAATAATTTTATCTACGTTTTTTATACCGCTCATTTTATGGTATGCCAGTACCGAGGAATAACGCTTGCAACACCAGAACCATCACTCGCGCATAGGGATAGGAAGGAGTGCATAATGGTGAGAAAGACCTCTCTTGGTAAGACTTCCAGCAGTACCAGCTCAAACTACAAATCGCATCGTACTGCTAATTAAAGTCCATATTTATGAAGAATATAGTGCTTCCCGTCAAGCTGGCCCCACCAAAGTCTTGGGGGCCCGAGCCAACCTCATCTGCTAGGCGATACAAGCGCAGTTCCTCTTCTGGTTGGGAGGTCAGATGGCAATCGCTTCCATAAAAGCCGAGATAAGCCAAATCGAAAAGAGCAGAACGATTAAGCCGACCTGGAACTGCGAGGCGAAAGCCGGGAAATGCGCTTAGATGATGACACGATATCTTTGTAGATAAAACAAGTCTACAGCCGTAGCAAGAGCTTGTTCTCACTAGTTCGATTCATTAGTTCGATCGTCGAACTAGTGAGAATTTTTTTTCTCATTAGTTCGACCGTCGAACTACTGCGACTTTCAACGCGCGCCCCGACACGGATCACGGTCACTTGTGATAATGCACGTAGAAATAGGAGCCCCGCGAAGCGGGTCTCCGTCGCAATCATTAGCTAATAATCAAACAAATGAGAAAAAAAGTCTCAGTAGTTCGACGGTCAAACTAATGAGAAAAAAAATTCTCACTAATTCGACGATCGAACTAATGAATCGAACTAGTGAGAACAAACAGTAGCAAGTGAGCGTCCTGTACCTACGACGCCACTCGTAAATGTTTAGTGCGAAGCTGCCTTTGATCCGATATTGTATCACACGACAGCCTCTGCGAGTGTCAACTCAAGGAGGCCAGGTTTCATATAACATTATTAGTAACGTCGGCTCTTTGATGTTGCTGAACTGGTATGTAATATTGACTTGAATAGCAGAATCATTTCCTTTGTTGAATTTTCCTCTTTTTCCTGGCGTCGCTCTGCTGGTCGCAACACGCGAGTTACACCTTACCTACCGCGTTATTGCCTACAGTAGGTAACTGCTATTGACTTTTTATATTTCATCTGTCAAGTTGGCTATATCCCCTTGGGGTGAAGTCCAAGGTAAAGGCAAATGCTATAAATTCTTAATGGCTGAACTGTTCCACGATACTTTTTAATACTTTTACTGTTTCCCGAAGAAAGGAGACAGTGTATGTTTTTTTTGAGTTGGGTTCATCACTATGACTGCACTCCACCTTGAGTGAATTCCAACAGGTATAAGCCAGATGCTACTAATTTTAAAATGGTGGCCCTTAGTTTGACGATAGATGCTTTTTCAACCACCATTTAAATAACCCAAAATTATAAGTAGAAGCATTCCAATTCTTTATCGTGCGACAAAGTGTGTGGAGAATGGTAGTTTATATGCCTGTTCTGTTTGGCCCACTAATATTAGAAATGTGAAACTTTGGATAGATTAATATTTATTACTCTTTCACGCAAAAACGGCGGAACAGATCTGACTGTAATTTGGTACAGCGATAGATTATAGACTGGAATAACACATAGGCTACGTTTTATCCCTGGAATAGGTTCCCATGGGAAGCGGGATCGCGAACAGAATTCCACGTAGGCGAAGCTGCGACCATAACCTAGTAGGTTAAAGTTAGTTAATGGTAAACTACAGAGCAAGAAGCCCGCGTATAATGTGACCGTGTTACACCTTGTTCTTTCACGTTCCACTTTATGGTTTGTGGCAACGGCACTATATCGGGACTAGTGCGTGACTAGGCGTTTACTAGGCGTTTAAGTTAGTCCAAATGTGCTTTATGGCCGACAAGGCAATAATAACGTCCACATAAATCCCTTATGGCCATTATTGGAGCTTTGGAATGGCTCCCATCAGAATCTTGAGCCATACGTCACAGAAGTTACGACTAAATTTGTATTGGTAGACCAGAATTTTGTAAGTGTCAATGCACACTTCTGATACGACCGTATTAATATTTTTTCAAACATATTTCTTTTTAATAATTGAGCTGAGTGAGACGAAGTCGAGCGAAAGCTCCTCATACCAGACTTCAGGATTTTCTTTGTCACAGGTCTCCTCCTAAACTACTAATCCAATCAAAACCAAATTTGGCATGATTAAAGAGGTCAATCAGAGGAAGGTTTATGGATATATTTTGAAAAAAATAATGCTACCACAGAGGAATGATCACCGTTAAAAAAAATCCAGATGGAATTACATAATAACCGCTCGAGACACTGTGACCAAACTTTACACGCTCAGAAAGCATGTCCAGAGTTGTGACTTTCAAAAAGATTTTTCAAAATCGGACTTGCCACGGAGGAATGATCCCTGTTCAAAATGTTCAAAATCTGATTTTCAAATTACGATGTCTCACTCAGCTCAACATTGCAAGCAGCGATTCGCCTTGCAGACCTTTTTTTTTTTTACGTGCGGAAATCCCTTCGGATACCTCGTTATGTCGTGTCTCGACTAAAACCGCACGGTGTCCTCCCCAAGTGTCCGTTGCCGGGCACGCCGGGTAAGCCCTCGAAAGGATAACCCCAGGGTTGCCGGCGGACCTTGGCCGCCACCGCGGCCTCGCCTGGTGGGGTCGGGTTTTATCCCGCTTCGGTGAGTTGGCAGGCGTGTGTAGGGCACACACGACACGCCCCCGCCATGGCCTGCTTCTGTAAGGACGGCGATTCGGCCAACGACCGTCCTCAGGCCCCGATCATGGAGGTCGGTAGTCCCGGGCGTAGATGAGTCTGCGGCGTCCTCGCCGCAGACTGCGGAACTCGGGGGGCAGGGTTCTCTCCCGCTCCCTCTCCGCCGTCTCTCAAGACTGCTTATCAAAATTAGGGATGTAGCCCTTACTGCTACAGCGGGCTACATGTACCTCTACCTGCAGACCTGCGCTCATGGAAATCAGACTGACGTTTCATTTACTTATTTTTTACCAGCTTATTTAAAGCTTATTGGCAATAGTTTAGTCAAAATATGTAAGTTCTATGAAAGAAAAAAAAGACAACTGGTTCGAAAAAAAAATCAGCAGCCAGTTGGTACAAGATGCGGGACGCGATTCTTCTGAAAGACTTTCTTTTTGGGTAGGAGTTTAGGCCTTTTTAACTTCACTAGATTTTTTTTTTATTTGCAGTGCCAAAGTGTCTGTTGACCGCAAAAGACCCACTCTATAGACTACATGGAATCTTCATAAAATATAGCTGCCGAAATATAGACGTGTGTAATACGGCTCTGTTCATACCCTTCGCAAATATGCATTAACGAAGTTATTTAAACCAACAATTTATGTATAATAGAATAAAATTATGTTGAATATTTTGAGTAGGGTCTCTTGAATATAGAATAATCAAAATTTTCCAATTTATGTCATTTGTTCGCACATTAATTAAACTTTCGTCAAAAGCGAACTGTTTGAGTCCTTTGTCAGGCGACGCGGCGAGGCGCGGGGCCATTGCGGGGCGAGTAGCAAATTACAGGGCTGTCACAACCACACCTCAAAGTTAATCGCTGTGGAACAAAGTGGGCAATATTTGACCCCACCTGCATTGCTAGAGGTTCTATACTGTGTTAATTGTTTTTTGAAGTTCAACGGCTACAGAGCACGCATGCCATGACAGTTTAATTGGAAAAATAGTAGACTGTAAATACTCTAAACGGGGTGAGGCAAAAGAACCTTATTTTCTCTGTAAGCAACAGTGCGGTGGAGGGGCACATGAAGAAGAGAATTGGCAGAAGCCGGGAAACATATCACTTTGGCTAATTTGTAAGATTATTATCTGTCAATCAACAGATTAAAGTCAAAAACCGTTTATTTTTTAATAATGTCAAATCTATAGAAAAAGAATTATATATTAAGCGGTGCATGCAATTTTGATTTGTCAAGAAACTTTGTTACTGGCTAAGAGTCCATTGTTATTCTTAATTTACCCACGACAATTATGTATCATAGCTGTTACATTTCTAAACAAATAAATAATAAAATAATTAAAGAACAAATTAGGCTAACGAACGAACTAACCGCACCGCGTTTTTACAATCAGCTCCACTCCTGCGAAGACTGCCAATAAACTCAGTGGGCTTTTTTTTTCTTGGTCTATTTACAAACATGTTTACTCCATTACTGACCCAATAACATAAACGAGGTGACCGTAACTAATTGCACACTTTTTTGGTTTCATACCGGTGCTGGTATATACGTATATAGAAATATTTCTGTGATCCTAATATAAAATCTGAGGAACGACACAAGTGCCTATAACTATAGAGCCATAGACCCAAGTTAATAACGTCGTCCACTCAACGGCCAGTCGTGGCGCCGCGCTGTGGCAATAACCGCGCATCTCGCCGGGACACAATTTATGACCTTTAATAACCGGTAGGACCCAACAGCTCTGTCTCCCTCTAATGTACTGATGTTTATCACTCTATCTCGTTTTTTTATACCTCACTGTGGCGCTATTACGAGGTCTTTCAATTGTTTACTGCCGGGTTTTTTATTTTAATAATAATGTTTAAAGAAATATTTAAAAGTATTTCAAACACGGAGTGTAAAATCTAGAAAAAGGATCCTTAACCACGTTAGTATATAAACTACTGTAGCTAAACTCTCACATATTATGCTCAATTGCGCACCACAAAACTACGACCTGATTGTTCATCATAGTCAATATAGATCAAACCTAGAAGTAAAATTGCCAGCGCCTCTTCTTTGCCGCATCATAAACACTTTGAATGCTTCACTAAAATACGTGCTTCCGTCTCAATACAATCCAAGGCCCTTGAAAACGCATCTATCGAGATCGTTACACTGAAAACCACCATTATAATATTGACCATTACGCACGCGTCTGTAATGGAGGCCTTCACTTGAGACTTCCCCTTCGGCTTACCAATAGGCAGGTTAAAGTCATTTTGACGTGAGCCATATAAAATAAAAAAGTGGGCCGAGCTTACCTACTACCTTAGATTTTAAAAACCAACGAGGAAGTTACAATATGTTTTCGCATGTAACCCTTTAACAAGTGCTACGTTGGCGCTCGACTCCACCCATGCAGGAATGGTTTAATTTTATGTCGAGTGTAAGATGGTCGAGCCGCAGTGAGCCACGCGGCCCCTACGCGTAGTCTCGCCACTCGTTTACACGTGCAGTAAACCTTTCTATTAATACGCAGTCACGTTGCGATTAAATGCTTCTATGGAACGTTCGCCGTGATTGAGAATTAAACTTGCTTTTAACTAGAGCTGTCGACGAAATATTATAAATTCTTTGCACTTTTACGTACGTTTCATATTTGATAGTGCAATGAAAATATTTTTGACGTTGTACTGCTTTGATACAAGGGCCCATCTAGATCTTCAGAGTCCGAGCCAATCTGGTTTGCAAGCTGTACACCCGCTGATTGACGTTCGAGACTGTAGGCTTTACAGACGGTAGTCACTCTTGTTTTTTTTATCATTTTTTTCATTTCGTTTGTTTTTTTGTTAGTTGGTTTTTTTTTCTTTTATGTATTATGTATGTATACCTCCTTGTTTGTAATCTTTATTATATTCACATTGTGTGTGCGTACGTGGCGTGATGAGGGGCTCCATCTGAAAACCAGCGCTGCGCATTTCTAACGGTAGGCGTAGCATTTATGCTACGATGGGGCCTTTTTACTTTTAAATTTTAAGATATTCAATTATTTATATGCTACTGTATGTTCATTGTGCGTGTCCAGAATTAAAGGTTTTTCTTTCTTTCTTTCTTTAAAATCCAAATAAAACAAATTGTATGAAAAAGGGTTTCGAGCTCCAACGCGAAAGCTATATGAAAGAATGAAAGGAAATCCACCCAGAAGAACATTGACAAACACATTGACTGATAGGATAAAAAAAATCTATCTAGTGTCGGATTGGCCATATAATCGAGTGGCATTACCACCTACCTCCTGACTGATGACCAAGCAAACTGGTTCGAATCAAACGTTCTTGTGAAGAAACAATAGGGAACGTTTTAAAGTATAGAAAGCCACCCGGGCAATACCGACCCAGGGCGATGCCACCACACACCAATGACAGATTTTAGACTATTGCAAATATTCTAATGTTTCCTAGCTATCGTAGTCTTGCGGATACGATAGCAGGCGTAATGGTGAAAGGATTTAATCCACAAGCAAATAACGTTATTACAGATTGCAATGTTTTAGTGCGTCTTTTACAACCCTAAAATTAACGTTGACCGGAATACGCAATAGAAGAGAGGACTGAACAGAAAATATAATGTGTGTGACACCACACGCTACATTACAAAGTAGCTCTTACAACAATGTGTGAGGTTGTAAATTCGCACAATGTTAGAATAAGTAGGCCACGCGCATCAGTATTTAGTTATTTTATTAATATTTAAGGCACTGTTCCAGTACCTTTTTTTTTTTTTCGTGCGGAAACCGCACGCCGTCTCGGGTCTGCAGACGCCGGGGTGTAAGGTTGCCCATAGAGCATATCCCTCGCACCCCGACTGTTCCAGTACCTACTTTGTAGATTCCTAACCACATTTTGTTTACTTATATAGGACACATCAATAGAACTTCACCGCGGTGGAAAGGAGCTGTAAGTGTATTGTAGAGAATGAAAGCCACAATTAGATGCCAACAGTGAGCAATACTAAATACAAAGGTGGTCCTCAGTTTGATGTCCTCGATAGTTGCTGTTTCACGCCCTGCTTAAAGGACCCTGTCAACAGGCTCCGTCCGCGACGTTTACTAGAGACATAGGTGGAGTCATGATGAGATGTTGACGGGTGGAGCCGACCCAAGAGTTGAGAATCGTGCTGTGTTGATCATGGATCGAGTCGACCACAAAAGAACCTACATTAAAGTAGTTAACTGAACCTGCTGTCTGAACGGGCATTGGGCCCACTTCACCACGTAGTGAAACAAGAAAACTATTTTTTTTTTCTTTAGTCGCTGCGTACCTTTTTTTTTTGTTTTTTTTTTCGCTGAGTACCTAAAATGCAGTCTGTCAATTTCGCGTGATGCCAAAACGACGAATGAGCGTTTCAACTAAGTACGGCTTTGTGTATGTCGCGATAGGTCTAATTCTCATATTGCCCATTTAGCGGTACGTCTATGTCGCAATAGGTTACTAGCTTGCTATCGAAATCCAACTTTCCGGACTAAGTAGTGGTTCCTCTGTTGGGGTCACAGTTCTAACCTAACCTAACCCATAAGATATATTGTGAGAAGAGTGTGAGCAACAAGAAATTAAACTCGTTTTCGGTCTAACTCGCCTTCTGCCTAACTCGTTTTCGGTCTAACTCGCCTTCTGCCTAACTCGTTTTCGGTCTAACTCGCCTTCTGCCTAACTCGTTTTCGGTCTAACTCGCCTTCTGCCTAACTCGTTTTCGGTCTAACTCGCCTTCTGCCTAATTCGTTTTCGGTCTTACTCGCGTTTGACCAAACTAGCGTTTGGTGTAGGCATAACGCGACTTAGGCTCAAAGCGAATTAGGCACACAAAGATCTTTTTTTACCCCAATATTAGATACAATTGGTTTCCTTCTTCCTACAGTCGCGGGTGCTTTAAGCGGGGCGAGATAAAGCATCTGATGAGGCCGTCAAGCTGTGGGCCACCGTTGTGGCAATTTCGGTGTCTATAATGGTGGCCCCCATTCCTGAGACTTTACCTTTAGCTTACCACGCGAGGTAAAATCATATCGACGTTACCATTATAAAAAAAGAACACTTATCAAAATATTATAACAATTTTGTGTGCCAAAGATCTGTAGATCTAATATGATGAAGATCTGTACTGACTGATATTATAAACAACTGCAACTATAACATAGTGAAATCTTGTGAAAACATCGAACAAATCATCTTCTAGCTTCCCTACTGAAAGCTAGCGAATGATTTGGTCGATGTTTTCGATATTATGATTTCTTTAATAATTTTCTTTAACAACACTCGGGTTCACTGATTTAAATTAATTCAACACTTTTTTCACGTTATTCTTCGTTCTTTTCACCGTTCTTTTAACTGAAGTCGGGCCTGTATATTTACATTTATATAACACAAATACTATCCTCTACTTGACTTCTCCATTTTTCTTTTACTATTTTTTTAAATTTCATTAATATACATACATACAACATAAACTGAAGAAATTATTTTATATTATATTATGATTACGTCACGTCAAAGTACCCACCCCGTGTCGTTCCCAGCGCAAAGGTGCCCGTAATGCTTTAATCCTTTGCACCAGGAACGACCCGGAGCTGGAATCACCACCCTTGTCGTGGATACGGCGACCAATATCTGTAATTACCACCGCAATGGGAACAAAATGATATTGTGTCTCCATAGCAGCGTATTTCCCCCTTTTTAGGGTTCCGTTGCCTAATGGCAAAAAACGGAACCCTTACAGATTCGTCATGTCTGTCTGTCGTCCGTCCGTATGTCACAGCCACTTTTTTCCGAAACTATAAGAACTATGGTGGTAAAGCGTCGGTAGCTTAGTGGTTAAGGAGTCGACCCTACGATCGAAAGGTCCCGGGTTCGAATCCTGGCCATTACACTAGCGACGTGAACCCACTCCTAACACAAGCAATTTAGCTTAGCTGGAGGGGTTAGGGGGAATATTAGTAATTTCGGTTACTAATATTCTTTTTAAAAAAAAAAAAAAAAAAAAAAAAGTAGATGTATTCTGTGAACTGCATTAAGATTTTCACACAAAAATAGAAAAAAATAACAAATTTTGGGGACTCCCCATACTTAGAACTGAAACTCAAATTTTTTTTTTCGTCTAACCCATACGTGTGAGGATAGGTCTTCAAAAATGATATTGAGGTTTCTAATATCATTTTTCTCTAAACTGAATAGTTTGCGCGAGAGAAACTTCCAAAGTGGTAAAATGTCCCCCCCCCCCCTGTAACTTCTAAAATAAAAGAATGATAAAACTAAAAAAAATATATGATGTACACTACCATGTAAACTTCCACCGAAAATTGGTTTGAACAAGATCTAGTAAGTAGTTTTTTTTTAATACGTCATAAATCGTAAAACGCAATTTACCTTTCATTCAATCAACTCAAATATAAAATTTAAAAAAAAACGTGTTATGTTATGTATGTTATAAACGCTATCGTTATCGAGATATCAAACCCCACTAGTGCGTGTTCGTTGAAGTAAGTTAGAAGACCGCCGACATTTATCATCTCGCTCCCGGGACCTCCCGGGGGAAACAATTTATCTTGACAGTTTTTTGTTCTCACGCAGTTCATCTCAGTTCCACTAACCGGAGACGCGTTGTTAAACTTGATTTATATCTATCTATTGATATAAATCTTAGGCTTTCGCGGCCGGCGTTGCATGTTGAATATACTGCTTCTCTGCAGAGAAATCGCTGCCAAGGATTATCTTATAAATCTCCGCAATCGTCGGCGCCCGGACCTGCACCACTGAAGATGTCGGCCGCAGTGATCGACGAAACGTTTGGAACATAAGTTTCCTATGGACCACGGCCAAACAGCCCGGAAGCAGTATATTCTACATATCTATGGATAGATAGATAGATATATCTTTAATTTATAGACCAATTTATAATTTGATATTGTCCAAAGTTTACCCGAATATTATCCACAAACTAGATGCTACCCGATGCTCCGCTCACGTGGAGTTCTGATCCTGTTTCCGCAACCATAGGAACCTGCTGCAAGGATAAGAAGTATCATATTTGTAATTCCGGACTATAACCTATCCCGGTACCAAACTTCAGGCCTCTTCGGCCTTTCAGCCGTTTGTGCGTGCTTGAGTAACAAGTATCCAAACATCTTCACAAACTTTCTTAGGATTAGGAGGACTTTAAGTAGGATATGATATTAAAATAAAGTCGCCCAGGAGAGTACCACACACTTGAAGTCTATAAATGGTTTGTTTCACACTTCTATCGAAGTCAAGCCGAACTCACGAATATGAAGAGTTGAAACTTCATCAACTCATGTTGTAGCTACATTTTACACATACAAAGAATTTTTATAATATGGCCAAAAAAAAGTTTTTCAGTAACCTATGATGATTTTAAACGGTTTCATATTTGTGAAGAGCTTATCCATAACATAGTATATTGTCGTTGTCGTAGACCAATCGCAAGTATTGAAAAAGTTTAGAAAAAAATAGTCGGCAAGGGACCATCACACCTGGCGGCAACATGTGTTTTGTACTTGTTTGCAGGGGTCTCAGGAATAGGAGTCCGATCCTAGTTGCCGGTCCTTGGATTTTGGTCCTCAGAGACCTGTAGCGCCCGCTCTAATTTTATGATTCATCTGAAAATTAACAGAAAGTTGATTTGTAGATAAGGTTTTTAATTTCGTGAAGAGTTGAACTACACACACTACTTGAAAACAAACCAATCCTGCATCGCAATATCAAATATTTCACACGTGGACCACCATAATATTAAACATCAATTGTTAACAGATGTTCTCCAGGAACAATCACCCATGGGTACCATCAGCATCAAATGAGGTACCTGCTTCTGTATTCAGGTGCGGTGCACGTAATCCAAAAACGATAATAGGAGGACCGCCATTAGTATTCACTGCCGGCCGGCGGACGCCGACGAAACTAAACGAAAACGTGATACAAATACCTTTGCTTGCCTTTTTAACAAAAATATACCGCAACAAACCTCAGGTCAAATGTCACAAATGCAAAGTATCGGCAATCAAAACTGGCACCATCTATCGGTGTAAGCTGTGACTAAAAACATACGTAACATTCTTATACTCACTACACGTACTCTCCCTAAAAGAATTAGCTCGGGAAGTGAGAGTCAAGCATGTCCCTAGTCCCTACAACTCGTACTGGTTGTTGCAGGGATTTGGGAGTGCTATCTAACACTATCTTTTTTTTTCGCGTGGAAATCCCCTCGGATCGGTCCCCATCGGGCAGCGGGGGCGGTTATGTCGAGCTTGAACCCACTAAAACCGCCCGCCGTCTCGGGTCTACAGACACCGTGGTGTAAGATTGCCCATAAAGATTTCCCTCGCACCCCAACTGACTCTTTTTTCTAAAACTGATGACGTGCTTTAGTTATGTCGGAATCCAACTGACTAAAGCCACATTTGAACTCGAGCTTGCGTTGAGGTAACTGAAAAATTCTAATTTTGAGTAACAACTTTTAAACGCCATTGCTGTAACTGCCTCTTTTTAATGTAATATAAATTGTCAGTAGTCCATAAAAAAGAATTAATCCATTACAATTTAATCTACTATGTAAATGTAAGTATATTCAAACGGAGGTGTTTTGTTAGGACCGTTGGAAGTTTGTTCAGGTGATGGTAAGCACTTACCGCCCACAACTCTAATTTATCACCGAGGTGTGTTCGTTCACGGCCTTGCTCTATGTAATATTTAAATGGTATTAGAAGAGGTAAAGGAAATGTATTCGGGAAAGAAAATATATGCCTACCTGTAATATTTTGAAAACTCTACATAATTTAATTTTTAATTGACCTCAAGAAAAGGAGGAGTTTCTAATTCGGTGCAATTTCTTTCAACATTTGTTGTACCAAAATTTACAGTGCCTTTTATTGGGCTATGTAGTTGGACCCGTGGTCCAACTACAATATCCAGCTCAAATATTTCCACAACCGTGACTATCCCAATGCTAGACACAATTCTCCCTTATCTGTACAGCTATCTATACAAACAAATGAAATTGAAGTGTCCGTTTGTGACGTTGAAATAACATTCTTTCAATGAATGCATTTGAATATATACCTACACGGTACTTACAACAACTTTTCAGACTTACTTGTCTGTCTTTCTGTCTGTTTGATAATTCAAACAATCTTTTTTCGTTTGGTTTGGTTGAGATATATAGAATACTCTTTATTGTACACCACATTATTATATATAATATCTTAAGTCTAAATTAGGTCGTTACATATGAAATTGCCGTTTTTCTTGAAGAAATTGGAGGAAACCCAATTTTCAGTACTAACATTTTTGCATTTTTTTAGGAATGACAAATCCAAATTTTATGGTTTTTTTTTGTGTATGAATGAGACAACAAACAGCAACTTTTATTAAATTTTTGAAAAGTGACAGCTGTTAAGTAATACGAAATTTATCATCAAAATGGATAGCATTTAGGAAGTACTGTTTTTGAAGATCGAATTAATTTATCAAGCGGCCAATAAAAACAAAATTTAATACCTCTGTAGTGTGTATTGTGTATATTGTAATTGTAAAATCTTGAAATCAACTTTCAAACAAAATATAAATAATGGAAATAGCTATTTTAAATTACAGGAATAACGAACTCATGAATTTGTAAGAAAATTTCGGCAATTTCATGGGTAAAGACCTATTATATTGCGTCCTGTCACCCCAGCAGAAGCAGGCCGGGACGGTGGGGCGACTAGCGCCCCTCCCCCAAACCGGGGCAAGGCGGGGACACCGTGGTTTCCAAACCCGAGGGGGCCATCTCGAAACCGGAGATGGCCCAGGGTCAGTCGGGGTGCGAGGGATATGCTCTATGGGCAACCTTACACCCCGGCGTCTGTAGACCCGAGACGGCGTGCGGTTTTAATCGGTTCAAGCCCGACATAACCGCCCCCGCTGGCACGCGGGGGGGTATCCGAAGGGATTTCCGCACGATAAAAAAAAAAAAAGGTACAATGGGCGATCTTATCGCTAAGAGCGATCTCTACCAGACAACCTTTGGGCGCATTTATCAATAGGAGTACAATAGCAGTTGATGGCGTACTACGTCATTAATTATTCATAGATACAAATAATAAGACCAGATTAATAATAAGATAACACTAAGGGGAGACCTGTGTCCAGCAGTGGGCTAGCATAGGTTGATGATGCTGAAGATAAATAATAATGGTTTAGTTTAGTAATCTCTGGGCTGATTTTGATGGGACTTTCACGGTAGATAGCTAATATTACAAAGCGTAAGTACATAGGCTACTTTAATTTTAAATAAAGAATAAATGTTTCGCACAAAAAATAACCCAGATCTTGCTAGTGAATGTATAGAGAATATGAAGTAGGTGGGTATATGTGTTATGAAATATATATGAAATAAAACCAGTACCTTTTTTTTTTGTTTTTTTTTTTTTTCGTGCGGAAATCCCTTCGAATACCCCCCCGCCGGCCAGCGGGGTGGTTATGTCGGGCTTGAACCGACTAAAACCGCACGCCGTCTCGGGTCTACAGACGCCGGGGTGTAAGGTTGCCCATAGAGCATATCCCTCGCACCCCGACTGACCCTGGGCCATCTCCGGTTTCGAGATGGCCCCCTCAGGTTTGGGAACCACGGTGTCCCTGTCTTGCCCCGGTTGGGGGGAGGGGCGCTAGTCGCCCCACCGATACCTACTGTAGGAGCGCTCATCGCTATCGCATATTTACTTCTTATAATTATAATATTGGTAGCTACTTGAAGCGTTGACGCGCATCAGAACACGAAGTGTCACTTCACTGGAGGGCAGATCTTATTGGATAAGTTTCAGTCAAGCGTTACGAGCGTCGGACTTATTGTTAAAAAGGTACCTATCGCCTGTTTTATTAATAAAGTTCTTTGATTGTAAATAATATGGTTTTCGTTATTATTTATGGCTTCATATTTGAACTTGTTAATCTATAAGTTTGCGTTTATGTTTACTTGCGATCGTGAGATTCTTCTTTTTCTTAATGATTTATTACATATAAAATATATACTCAGGCCTTTTTCCTTGCGGAATTCAGAAATTAAGGAATTCTCATTAACTGAAATGTAAGTAGCAGTAATGCCAGCCCTTCGCACACATATGTATAAGCGGCGGTTTACAAAAAAAATAACAACTTCAAAAAGAATACCGAAGGAAATTAACGGAGTTGCCACAATCATTATTATAAACGCACAGACAATAAAGATCGTTATAACACGCCCCCAGGCCGCATCGCGTCAACCCTGTTATCTCACGTCAACGTCTCGATTCAAATAACGCGCACTCATTGGCGCGTGGCGACGAACTTCCGCCAATGGCGTTATAGTAACAATCAAACTGCCTAGGGATGTCGCGGAACCATTGTTGAATGTCATCGTATATTTAAAATTACTATCGCGATTTAACGACATCCGTCCGCGCCAGACGCAGCAGGACAAAGGTACTGTAAAATTTAGTGAAAAAGAATCTGGGAAAATGCTAGAAACATGAAAGAATAGGATCGTTTGTTCGGTGCCTCTTCAAATGATATAAATTATGGAGACGGGAAGTTCCGTGAGTATGCAGCGATATAATAAAACGAACGCTCGTGGCCTCTCGAAGCGGAAAATTGCGTAACTGTTGTATAGGAATTCGTTATCTGACACTGATATTGTCATTTTTCATCTACTGGTCTACTTCTTGTTTGGTCGATTTTATATATTCGCGATCAAAATGTATAATAAAATCTGGCAGTGAAGGCTGGGTACCAAATTTCACAGGAGAACGAACGATCATTTGCTGAACAAGTGACGTATGCCTACATTTAATACCTTAAAGAAGTTTTCAAGAAGAGTGAACTATCACCCTGACTTACAATTATTGTGGATCATAAGTACCTATTTTCTGGCCAATAATTCACTTTTTGTAACAAAATAAATAAAATATAAGTGGAAGTTCTACTAAAATGTATGATGTTTTTGGATTACAATAATTCAGCAGTTCTGCCGGATCATCTTAACAAATTTTATATGTTACCACATAAGAAGTACTTCTACTAGCAAAAACATAGTTCGACGGGCTAGTCGAACAAAGCCGCGTGTGCAATGCTTATGATTATCCGTTGAATCATCATAGTAGAGAAGTATTGCTGCAGATACTTAATAGGTACCCTGAAGAAAAAGAACTTCCTTCTTTTTTGAAAGTCGGTAAAAAACAATGAAAGTGTTTACATCAAGCTTCACAACTCACTGACGAAGTAATACATGTCGTGGCCTAAGGGTTCTAGACAGACTATAAAACATAACAACTGTTGTTTGTCTCCGTGATGACCTGATTCTGTAAATGGGTGGCATTCTCGGTGGGGACAATAGGCACGTTTGCAGGAAGCCGGGCGGGGGAGAGGTGGGGGTTCGAGGCTCGCCGGGACACGCGGCCGGACACGACGCCGACGCGGCGGAAGCGCATTGTGCGCAGCGCTTATCGCAAATTATCAGAGCAACAGTTGCGGACGGGACGTATTCCGCTTTATCAAGCGGAGAAAATGTTTATCGGTTTATTGGAAAATGTTAACACTACGGACATTTTATATTTATTTATATAACCGTGGACATTTTTGCATATTTTTATACTGCTATCAATTTGTTCAAGAGGTAAGTAAAGTACGAGCTTGCACTGTGCTGCAAGGTTTGATGATAGTTTTTTTGATAGTAAATTTCGCTACTGAGGGAAACTCACCCTTCACAACTTAATATAACAATAACGTTGTCGGATATCTGGCTCATATTAGCAGCTCACACATAACCATTACGTACGTAAGTGCATCTCTAAAAATGATGTACCTTTTTTTTTTTTTTTTTTTTCGTGCGGAAATCCCCTCGGATACCCCCCCGCCGGCCAGCGGATGTACCTAGCTCTCAATATCAGTCGCGTGTCCCGTGTCACCTGAAGGTTGCGCAATCAGCGACTCACCCGCGTGGCAAAGCAGCTACAGCGAGGAGCGCTCTCGAGACACTCCACTCCACTCTAGAGCGGGCATCAAAGCGATTTGTTACTTCAAGTATCTCATATTTATTTAGTCGGTTCAAGCCCGACATAACCACCCCCGCTGGCACGCGGGGGGGTATCCGAAGGGATTTCCGCACGATAAAAAACATTTAAAAAAAAGTATATATATCGACAATGCGAAATTAGTATACTGATGTTTCTAAAACCGCGGTAGCCTAGTGGTATGGGTAAAGGACTGCTGAGACGAGGTCTCGGGTTCGATCCCAGGTATTACCATGGCACACACCAATGACTTTTCGATGCTTTTCGAAGTAATGTGTGTATTTATCGCAGGTTTATAAGTGCCCGGTTAATGGCAATAGGCTCGCCACCTATTACATTGGGACCTAAAACATAAACTGGCGAAACGTGGGTGCTAGCACCTCTGCCTACCCCTTCGGGGATATAGGCGTGAGTTTATGTTATGTTATGTTATGTTCTTAAAACCTGCGACACGTATTCGGTTTCTGAGAATTACATAGGTACATATACATACGTACTGTGGTGTCTGAACCTCATTTCACACCACGATGCGGTTACCTGGCCATTATGTGTCAGAGTTTAAAAATAAATACTTTGTATTTCAAATTAGCGTAGGGAAGAAAAACAATTGCTCCGTGGAGCTGCTTTCGGCTGGGCGGCTGACAGCGGGCGACTAGACGCGCCGCCCGGGTCCGCCGGCCGAAGAGAAGATATTAGTGCAATAAATATTTAGGCTCAGTCCTTGAGCGGAGTTCGCGATTCCCTAGTTCGAAGTAATATAAAAGCATACGCGTAAAAAACCTCCCTAAACCCGATTTAGGAAGCTTTGATGATATAATAAATGCCCATTTAAACTTCTTCCTCAGTGTTTGTCTTATTTTTCTACACGAGGTATTGTGGCGTCCATGCCCCGGACGCTACAGTACATAGATATACTCACGCCTTTCTACCTCCGAGGTAGGCAGAGACAACAGCCCGCCATCTGCTCCTGTCCTTATACACCTCACGAGCTTCCTCCTTGATTAATCCTTTCATGCGAGCCCGCCGGTTTCGAGTGCGTCTGGCCTGCCATTTTGTTAGTACATTATTAATTTGATCAGTGTGTGTTCAGCGAAGTCTTGTATGCCCACTTAGACGTACATGGTGTGTCATTCGCTAGGTACTTGCGTATTAAGACCCGAGACGTCGTGCGGTTTTAGTCGGTTCAAGCCCGACATTAAAAAAAAGGTACTTATTCATTCAAAGTTTTTCTTCATCGTTGTTAAGTCCGCTTTTGACAAGTATCTCACCTGCTGGTAAATGATGGAACATGCTTGCCTTCAACAGGAAACA
The DNA here is from genome assembly GCA_946251805.1 of Cybosia mesomella. Taxonomy (NCBI): domain Eukaryota; kingdom Metazoa; phylum Arthropoda; class Insecta; order Lepidoptera; family Erebidae; genus Cybosia; species Cybosia mesomella. Next base: position 500,795 of record OX276403.1, on the reverse strand, counting down.
CAGAATCAGGCAAGAAGTTTTATTCCTTAGCAGTACGCACAATGAACGTGTTGCCAAAACGATGTGCGTATGCACGGAATGGAATATCTACCATGTAGCGGCCCAAAAGCACTACACGTAAGCTACCTAGGTCATATCTACAGATGGCAGATGTTATTAGTGACTATAGGTACTCACGTCCGGCTCAACGACCTCCGTCCTCCATGAGCGCAGGCCTGGGGGTGGCAGGTGAGGCCGCCTGTCACCCCAGCAGATGCAGGCCGGGACGGTGGGGCGACTAGCGCCCCTCCGCCAAACCGGGGCAAGACGGGGACACCGTGGTTCCCAAACCCGAGGGGGCCATCTCGAAACCGGAGATGGCCCAGGGTCAGTCGGGGTGCGAGGGATATGCTCTATGGGCAACCTTACACCCCGGCGTCTGAAGACCCGAGACGGCGTGCAGTTTTAGTCGGTTCAAGCCCGACATAACCGCCCCCGCTGGCCGGCGGGGGGGTATCCGAAGGGATTTCCGCACGAAAAAAAAAAAAAAAGGTACTCACGTCCGTACGTCCGATGATTAAATTCGTCGAATAAGAAGTTGATTAAATTCGAATTCCAAGATTTATTTACATACAAAGTTTGTTAGTTTCGGTAAGTTAAGAAGTTGCAATTGAAATTAATAAAAGCTTAAAAATACTACAAGTAAGTAATATAATCAGATCATCTTGAGAAGAAACCTTTAAGCCACTCCTATTCTTAAGAAATCCATTTTCCAATTCTATAAAAGCAGTGCCACCATTATGTCGATGTTCTGTTCCGCGTGAACGAATCCGTCTCACAAATTCAAGTGGAAGCTCAAAGCCGACCTCATCTGACGTTCAGTCTCACGGGCGGGAGGGGTGGGAAGGAGGGATGTCGCCGCGACGTCGCAACAAGTGGCGCCGAGCCGTCGCCGCGTTTAGTCACTTCTGCTTACACTTTCCTATAGTAATAATACATGTTCTGATATTGTGACACTGACTTATTGAGTTGTACACGTCTATACGCAACTATTAAAATCTTTTACTGATAGGAATTGTCATCACTCGCATTTATTGGAAAGTTAAAAAGACTTTGACAATGTACTTAAATTAATAAACTGGAGATGTCAGGGTCCCTCCATAAATCGTACTGTCTGTTTCTAGAAAAGGTCTAAGTCCTCTAATATTGTATAATACGCTTGTAAATATCTAAATAACACGAAGGTGAAGTTATTGCCTTTATATAACCACATTCATGGACTGTATGTCTAATGTATGTCAATCAGATCGAGGTCGTTTTAAGGAAAGACTAATTAAGGCGCATGCAGGCTCACGTGACCAAGGCCAGTGCAACCAGGTCGAAACGTCAGGCAGTGCACTATGAGCGCAGGCCTGGGGGTGGCAGGTGAGGCCGCCTGTCACCCCAGCAGAAGTAGGCCGGGACGGTGGGGTGACTAGCGCCCCCCCCCCCCCCAAACCGGGGCAAGACGGGGACACCGTGGTTCCCAAACCCGAGGGGGCCATCTCGAAACCGGAGATGGGCCGGGGTCAGTCGGGGTGCGAGGGATATGCTCTATGGGCAACCTTACACCCCGGCGTCTGTAGACCCGAGACGGCGTGCGGTTTTAGTCGGTTCAAGCCCGACATAACCGCCCCCGATGGCCGGCGGGGGGTATCCGAAGGGATTTCCGCACGAAAAAAAAGGTACTTGGTTTTATGAATTAGTTTACTCATGTATCACTTTGTATAAGACTAGGACTAAATGGAATGCATGTATTGTTTCAGAACGAGGCCGAACCATCCCGGCGCGGTGGTAGAAATCACTGATAATCCCCTGGACGCCAGCAAGGTATACTTACCTATGTACTTCAGTCTTCTTCTCCATCTGAGCGCCAATCGCGGTTGCAACCAAAGCTTGTACTTCATAGCCGCGGGTCCGCTCCCCCCTCCCCCCCCCCATTCCAACCCTCCTGAGAGGAACTAGAGCCTCGCCAGTCAATCAGCAGGTGTACCAACCTGCAGGTGACCTCATACTTATATGGTTAAGAAGTATTACTAAGGAGTCGATCGAATTATCGATCGGGATGTCGGCAGCTTAGTGGTTAAGGGTCGACCTTACGATCGAGAGATCCCGGGTTCGAATCCTGGCCATTACACTACCGACGTGAACCCACTCCTAACACAAGCAATTTAGCTTAGCTGGAGGGTTTAGGGGGAAGGGAATATTAGTAATTTCGGTTACTAATATGCTTTTGAATAAAAAATAACGATCACCTCCTTATCCTTATGAAAAAATATGTCGCTATTTCATTGCAGTTGCTGATAGCGTTCGAGACGGGCTTGGTGGTGGTGTGGGACCTGCGCGCGCGCACGGCGGAGTGGCGCGGCGCGCTGGGCGGGGGCGCGCCGGGCGAGGGCGTGCGCGCCGCCGCCTGGCAGCACGACGGCAAGTTCATGACCGCGCACATGGACGGCGCGCTGGCCACCTGGACCACCAGGGCTGCGCGGCCCATCTCCTTGTCCTACCCACACGGTCAGTACCTCTTCCGTCCTAGCTTCGACACCCCTCTAAATGTTTGTATCTGGGGCGATAGCACATGTACCCAGCACCATCTAGCGACAGCAAGCTTATACTACGTCAACACTACAGATCCTGCATCGCGCTATGAAAAATTCTCACGATGATATATCATATATGTGCCTATACCATATTCCAACGTCAACCGTTAGGCCGCAGCCCGCCTATTGTGCTGAATTGGAGGATTTTTTAAATGTACCGTTCATTAACAAAACAATTATTATTTCCATTCGTTGAAAATTAACCTAGTTTAATTTCTACTTTCAGCGAAAGCTAACAAAGACGGCAAGCTGGAACCTTGTAAACCGATACTTAGACTAGAATGGAAAACCTCAAGAACAGGGTGAGTGCCGCTTACAATATAATGAATAAGTAATGATCTCTTCACAGCTTCCATCGCGTCTCATGATCATGTATCCCACCTGTCTATATCACCTTCATTGTTGGTATCTCGGCGGTGTATATACGTCTATCCCGTCGCAAGATAACAATAAACCTGGGACAAAATTCTGTTTGGATGGCGTTCATTCTTTGAACTTCACTTACATCTTACCATCTGTGAGTGAGGTGAAATGATATTGACGCGCATTAGATGAAAATAAAATTAAGTTTACTGAAAACTAAATCAGGAATCGTTCAACTTATTGGATGGAGATTCCCCAGACTAGAGGTCGCCTAGTTAAAAGACGTAACCCAGACGTCTCATTGAGGTATGTATATTATCCCCGCAGGTATAGGCAGAAGTGTATTAGGACCCACATTTCAGCAAATATTCCAACATGATTAGAGGAGAGCCTGTTACTATCAACTGGGAACTTTTTTGATGCTCGCCAGGAATAAAACTTGGGCACTAGCTACCTTTGCGTTGATGCAGCTGATGCCCGAGGCTCCGCCCGCGTGGATGTTTATTATCGAGACTTTTGATCATATCTCTGGTTCTACCCAATGAATTACAATCAAACATACGGCACAATTCAAGTCTGACTAAGACCTTTCTAATAAACCGCATCAAAATCTGTCCAGTAGTTTTTGCGTCAATCGCGAACAAAAAGGCAAACAGACAAGAATTACAAAAAAAAAAATTATTGTGTTCAGAATCGTTAACATAACCCGATGTATTGAAATAAAACTATTTTAAACGGATTCTATCGCGATTTATTTGATGTTATTTTATATTTTACATTGATCCCGACGTTTCGGTTGCTTTTCAGCAGCCATGGTCACGGGGAGATAGTTTTATTTCAATGTGTGACATTCGCGTAAACTTCCGACAATATTATGACGTTATGACCCGATGTAGGTTAGAGACGGCTAATTTACAAGTTTAAAATATATATTTGTTCAATCAGCTTGAACATAATACTTGCCACGACAAAATACCGTTTCAATAACAACCTTGGCATACACTATTATAATATTAACGAACACTGCGTAACATAATACACGCTGTAATTACTACCCGTTTCTGCCGAAGCCAGCATCATACAAAGCTTTGTTCGAGAGAAAATCTTCTACAAGTTTAGTTATTAATTAGACTATAGAAAGCCGCAAACGCCGTTCATCAAGGTTCTCAATAGCAACTTTTGTAGTACAGCCTGTTAATAGAGACGGATCTTTGCATCCTAACTAACGCACTCGCAAGTCGACAGTAAAGTTGCATCTGACAACCGATAACATCAAAACAAAATTATCGATATTTATATCGATGTTATAACTTTGCGTCCCTAGTTGACTGATATTATATCATCATCATATCAGCCGTGGGAAGTCCACTGCTGAACATAGGCCTCCCCCATTGACTTCCATTTTGACCGGTCTGTAGCGCAAGGTGGACAGACGACCTGGTAAAGAGCGCAGGGACTCGGTGGATGCAGGTATATTTTTTATTCTTTTATTTTACCCGATATTTTTTTTGTTTCAAATACATATTTTGTCGATACCAAGTCATCTCAATAAATTCAGAGACCTAATTTGGTGACACCTTATATATGGATACAAAAAACTCAAAATAGCTTAATGCCCTCGACAGTTGTGAATTAACGCACTTTATCAATAATCTCTGGGTGTTTTTTTTCTCGCCGTTTTCTGACAATCAAAACTAGCCAGAACCTAGCACCCGAAACCCCCTGAATACTAAATTTCATGCAAATCGTTAGAGCCGTTTCCGACGGCAAGAATGTTCACCGGTTAGAAGTTATGATTTTGGTTTTTCCCCCCTCCACTTTTAGTTAAAGTTTTAATCTTATAGGTTTATAGTTAAAAGTTGTTGGTATTCATGTATACTATGGGATAAAATTAGAACGGTTCGAATATCTTTCATGGAACGTGAAATTTTGAGGAAAAACTGATTTCACAAAAAGTGAGGCCCTACCGTCCCCTTAGGCCGGATTCCACCTGTTCACGAACTTAAACTAAGTTTACACCCTAGTAATTTTTGACCGCAGTTTGAAAGCGATCGGGGCAAAAATGCGACCGTGAGAGTGCCGCAAATTTTGGGAAGTGGAAACATACATATATATATATATATAAACTTTTTGACCAGTGGTCATTTCGACTCCGGGGGTCATAACTAGACCTCCTATGAAGATTTTTTTTTAAAATTCGACAGTAGTCAAGGTTTTAGTCGGTGCAAGCCCGACATAACCGCCCCCGCTGGCCGGCGGGGGGTATCCGAAGGGATTTCCGCACGATAAAAAAAAGAAAAAAAAAAAAAAAAAAAAAGGTAGATCGATTTCATCGAAATCTACCAAAAATCTGAACGCGCTAACATAACTAATTGCCATCTAAACGCGTGTAATTTCATGCCATTCGAACAGCTTCGATTCCTCGTCAGCTATGGTTGACTAAGGGCCTAATGCTCTCATCTCAACATTCGCGCATCTTCATATCTTGTTGGTCCTTTAGGTTATATTGTTTCCTTGTAACATTAATACACTGTATTATTATTGTTTAGCTGAATATTTTTTCTATTTTAATATATTTCAATATAAAATGCGAGTCTTTAGATGTTTCATATCTGCGAGGCGTCTCGTAATGCGTGAGGCTAACACGATACTTTACGGATTTTTGAACAGTATCGTGTACCTTCATGACACTGTCCAAAGTTGACATAATACCTTTTAAATATTTAACGTTTATATCGTCAGATACGCCATCTTGAAAGTCATCAGTCAGGGTATCGTCGACCCAGAGGACGGAGCCGAGTGGTCAGCAAACGTTCATTGCCCTAGTTCCTTGTCCACGTTATTGCTAATTCGTGTGCCAATCGTAAATGTTGATTCATGCTATAGTTGACCGAAACCATTCATGCTACTTATCTCATAAAGCAATGTCTCTGCATTTTAAGAAAAATACAACATATTAAGAGGTTTTTGTATATTTAGATAAAAGATATATTGCCTGCTGTCCACCTGTTTAGTCAATCTCGTTGGCCTGCTCCAAGTGTCATCACAATCATCGCATATCCTTCTTTTACCAATAAACTTCGTGAGGGTGAATTCATGAATTAAGAGAGTTGGATAAGGCGAAGTGGTCTGTCGGGCGCGGTTCGATCACGTCGCAGCTAATGATTCGGAACATTCAAAGTCGCAGTTTCGTTCGTCGCTCGCTCGCTCACTAATCGCTATTGACACTCTGTAATCCTTTATGTCACAAGTGTCCTCTTTATCCTACTATTTGGAACGATATCGTGTATGTGAGGAAAAGTTCAAAATACGAAAAAAACACTTTTTTTTTCTATTTTTTTTTGTGTGCTGAAATCCCTTCGGATACCCCCCCGCCGGCCAGTGGGGGCGGTTATGTCGGGCTTGAACCGACTAAAACCGCACGCCATCTCGGAATTGTCGCGAAATCATTAACCGAATGACTACGTAGGTAATGATAATGACAAAATGATCTGTGATTATAGTAAGAGTTTGAGTTGAGAGTTAAATGAAAATTATCATTTGAGTAAACATCTAAACGCATGATTTAAATGTATACGAGTAGATTTCTCGAAGCCGGGAGATCCCGGATTGCGAGAAGTCCATGTCCAGCAGTAGACATCAATACGATTTTAGGACAGGATAGGATTTTCCGAATTTCCCGAACATATTTGGCGTTGTCAACCATTCATAATTGAAACTAATGGTAACGTCATTCACACATTATTAGTAGATTTTCCAGATAACTCCTCCATCATAATTAAAAGCTTGCGCCGTTGATAGCGTAGGTACTAGTTGATGTTTGGACTTCTGAATTACAAGTGCAGTCTTAGCTATTATGTGAACAGCTTGTCAATAAGTAGGTGACACTATTAATTGAAGCTCCTTACCGTCCTGTAACCTGTAATTGGAAACCACGTAGGTACTAGGGGTACGTGGTTTCCAATTATGCAAACGATCACAGTTTTGAACTTGGCTCGTCTTAGATACTAAAAGAAACAGGCATGCACATAGATATATGATTTTATCGTTGTTATATTAGCTGTAGTCGTAAAAACTAATGCTCCATTTACCGCGTGAAGTCTCAACTAGAGATACCTGGCTGAATTGTTTTGCCAGATTAATTTTCTAAATATCGTTTCTGAAGTAAAAAATAAAAAATCTATTATAATTCAGTAATTCAAAATGAATTTAAACCGTAACATGTAGTGCTATTGCGTACTAGCTCGCAGTCGTTTTTTTTTAAAGAAGTAGCTTTGCGTCCCACTTGTTTACATCAAAAACTTTATTCTTGCAAATGTTCAATGGCTCATTGTATGAATCCGTAGCGAAAGCCTGGTGATATTCAGCGGCGGCCTGCCGTCGGACAAGGCGGGGCGCACGCACAGCATCACGGTGCTCACCGGCAAGAGCACCACGGTGCTGGAGATGGAGCACAGCGTCGTGGATTTCGTCACGCTCTGCGAGACGCCGCACACGGCCGGTACAACCTCCTCAATATTACGTTATGGTGTTAGATTGTAATACCTGAGGGTGTGCGTTGATGCAATATTTGGGGTTTTGGAAGAATTCTCCCGGCGACTTGGTTTAGAATGATGGCAGCTCTAGTTTCTGATTACCCACCAAAGGAAGTATTTGTTTAGAAGCTAGATATTCAAATCTCGAAATTACGAAAAGAATGGAACAAATAGCTCTAAAGTATTTTAATTTGCGCACATTTCTTACTGGAATTACACTTTGACCAGTTTTTTCTAAGTTGCCTGAAGAATATCATACAAATTGGTTTAACAATGGCCCATAGTAAACAACCAGTGAGGAGATTAGTATATTAATTACTCTGCGAAGGCAACAAACCGCCGAATGACTTAGTCCGTTATTGGGTTACAGATTACCAGGAACCTTACGCTATCGTGGTGCTGCTGCAGAACGACCTAGTGGTGATCGACCTGCAATCGCCAGGCTACCCCTGCTTCGAGAACCCCTACCCCATGGACATACACGAGTCGCCCGTCACGTGCTGCTCCTACTTCGCGGATTGTCCGTCAGATCTCGTACGTGTTGACGTGGATTTAATGTTGGGGTTCATTACAAAATACGTTACGTCAAATTCAATTCAAATTATTTTTGTTCGTACAACGAATTTATGATTTCAGATTCCAGCGTTTTATTCGGTGGGTCGGCAAGGCAATAAGAAAGTAACAGGATTCAGCGAGAAGCTATGGCCGATCAACGGTGGCGAGTGGGAGCCAGCCTCCTGCTCCTACAACGAAATCATTCTAACCGGGTACGACCGATAACTCCCCTAAGAGCACGGCTCAATCACAATTCAAGATGACAGTAAAGATTTTAGATTCACCTCCTATTTTATGTTTTCAGACACGCAGACGGTAGTGTAAAATTTTGGGACGCAAGTGCGGGAACTTTACAAATTTTGTACAAATTAAAATGTTCTAAAGGTAAGCAGATATCAGTCCTGCAAGCGAGGATGGGTCGCTTCAATAAAAATAGAGTGAATTAGCCGTTTGGCGCAGTGTTCGAGCGGCGCGCGGGCGGGCCGGGCGGGCCGGGCGGGCCGGGCGGGCCGGGCTACGACGAGGACAGCCCGCTGGCCATCCAGCAGGTGGCGCTGTGCGCCGAGTCGCGGCGCCTGGCCGTGGCGCTGCCGCCCGGCCACGTGCTGCTGTTCAAGTTCCGCAAGAGCGAGACGCACGGCGAGACGCAGGTCGGTGCGCCCGCGCCCCTCCTTGGGCCGCTAGCAAGCGTTGCTTGTAGCGCTGAGTCCAACAAATTATAAACCTATTCATTTTCATTCATGACTGGCATCTTCCTTTTGGTTAGTTTAATACTCGGCCCTCGCTGTATGTAAACTGGTGACATTCTTCTGTTATTACTTATTTTGTAATCCCATAGTCAAGGTCAAAATTCATTTATTCTGTATAGACCATTAAAACTGCACTTACAAAACGTCAAAATAAATTAGACTAATGTGGACCACCGCGGTTCGAACCTGTCCTGAGAAGACTCCGGCAAGAAACACAGCGGGCTGTTTCTTTTTGGGTCTATTTACAAACATGTTTACTTGATCTAATTAAATTATTTTGTTTGAGTAGCATAGTGAGAGAGCAAACAGTTCATATCCAAGCTTGTGTTATTATTTATGTATAACATTCTTGAGTTATATTTATATCAAGTCAAAGTTACTTCTTTAAGTTTATTTAAGAGATTAAATGGCCTATGTTAATAATACAAATCTTAGTTATATTATTTAGTTTATTCTTAGATAATATCTAATATCTAAAATAACTCAATTAGTTTACACTTAGTAAACAACATAAACGAACATAATAACAAACAAGTATACTTATCTATAGTTTATTCAGCCTCTAAGTACAAGGTGATGTCTGTCCTCGACGATTAATACCCAACAAGTGTGCTCGCTCAGCCGAGGCACCGTCTTTTATACAAGAATACCCACTACTCAATCGTTGCAAACGGATAAACTATTTAAATGAAGATTTATTAATAATGGCTATTAAAATTATAGTTTAGCTTAAAAATACATGACTTTGTCTAAAATGACGAATTTATTTTAAATGTGTAATAATTGAGTATGTTTACAATATTAAGTAAATTCATAACATCATAACATAGCGGATTTTGAGTAAACTTTAAGTATCGAATTAAACTTATTATAATTGACAGTGTACGTTAAAGATACGTATATTAATTAACAAGTTAACTTCAAATAATAATTGTGTATATTTTGAATCAAAAATATAGCAACAATAACAATATTCTAACACGGCCATACTGACATGTACTTCGTTCTCGAAGTACAAGATAATCATCATTACATAATAGTGTGACCAAAACTTAATTATACAATTTTCCTTACATGATCATATAAACATAATCATATCTTACTGTAACCCGCCGCACTGCAAGTGAATACAGTCAAGACAAAGCTCATCGTCCAATAATCCATTCATTGTATTAATAATATTTCACAATATCTTCCTTCATTCTCATTTATATTTATTTTTTTTATAATATTTCACAATATCTTCCTTCATTCTCATTTATAATATATCTTTTTAATAATATTTCACAATATCTTCCTTCATTCACATTTATAATAATTTTTTTAATAATATTTCACAATATCTTCCTTCATTCTCATTTATATTTTTTTTTTATCCATTCATTATTATACTTAATATACAGATATTTCATTTGTTATCTCCTTATTTATAATCAATTTGTAATAACATTAAAACTACACATTATATACCTTCTGCATTAACGTTTTGTTCAACCCAATTACCAGGCCATAGACGAAGTTTTTCTTTGGCAACCGTAATATTTCTCAAATTTCCAACACCCCTTAATGAAAACCTGTCATTTTCTAATATGCTGATTATTTCATAGGGTCTAACCTGCCAGCTATCAAATAGCTCCTGTAATTGTCTTGAACAAAAATTTGTTCCACGATCAGTAATAATTAAGGATGGTGTACCAAAATCAGTGAGAGAATTACGTAAAATATCGACCAGTTCTTGGGCTCCCATTGTTTTTAGCGGCTTTAAAATACAGATTTTTGTGAAACCGTCTATCATAATAAGCAAATGTTTATAACCATCCGAAGATTGTGGAAATGGTCCTGTACAATCTAAATGGACTGTATGAAAAGGTATAGGTATCTTTTCTATGGGATGGAGCATTCCTTGCTTTGGTCCATGATGAGATTTCTTTTCTACACAAATTAGACAGTGAGTAATATACTTTTTTATGAATTTATATATTCCAGGGAACCAAAAGTATTCAAGTATTTTTTGATAAGTTTTATCTAAACCTACATGGCAATTCTCATCATGAAACAAACGAAGAATATTCAGTCTATTTCCTTTTGGAATGTATAATTTAGGAGCGGCTGTTGGATCCATTTTGTAATACAGTAAATTATTTCGAACCGTGTACTGGTTAAAATCTAAATCTCTAGCTCTAACTTTTTGAATTAGGATTTGAGTTTCCGGATCTCTGTCCTGAGCAGTTTCTAACCAAGATCGCGGTGGCGGTGAATTTATTAGATTAACACATAATATATTATCTGCTTTAAGAGGGACTGGTACACTAGACAAGGCATGAGGTGTATTATTTAAAGCGTGGTCTACTTCTGGATTACGACTAAGATAATCGACATGATTAACGAACTGCCCCTTTCTATATACAACTTCAAAAGAAAAATCTTGCATATAAGTCCACCATCGTGCGACTCGAGGTGAAAGATCCTTTTTATTAACTGTGGATTTTATGGCATTACAATCAGTAATAACCTTAAAACGTATTCCCAATAGGTAGACGCGAAAATGTTTTAATGCATTGAATATAGAAAGGGTCTCTAATTCATAGGAATGGTATTGGGACTCACAGGGACTCGTTTTTTTACTGAAATATGCCACTACTTTATTTAGACCACTATGTCTCTGTAAAAGTATGGCACCGTATCCTATTGCACTAGCATCAGTGTGTAATTCTGTTTCTAAGTTCGGATCGAAAATGGATAATAAAGGTTCTTTTGTTAGACAGTTCAAAATATAATGACGAGCTTCCTCTTGCTCTGATCCCCATTCCCATTTTTGGTTGTTTTTTACGAGTTTAGTGATACAAGAAGATCTAGTAGAAAATTCTGGTATAAATCGTCTAAAATAGCTTGCTAGTCCCATAAATTGTCTAACTTGTCTGACGTTTGCCGGGTTTGGGGAATTGACTAAAGCAGACACTTTTTTTTGACTAGGTTTTATACCTTCCTGTGAAATAGTACGGCCTAGGTATTCAATGCTAGTTTCAAAAAACCTCATCAACCTATTCTAGTCCACTGCTGGACATAGATCTCCCCTAATGAGCGCCATAGCGCCCTGTCTTCAAAAAACCTACATTTACTTAAATTAATGGAAAACCCTGCATCACTTAAAGCTTTGAGTGTCTGATCTAAATAATTAAGACCTTCTGGGATAGTGCTAAACGGTATTAAAAGGTCATCTATGTACACTAATATAAACTTAAGGCATAAGCCAAAAGGCATTTTTAGAAATTCAAAATGGCCATCGGGTGTGACGAAAGCGGTATACTTTATGGATTCAGGTGCTACAGAAATTTGGTAAAAACCGTTTTTCATGTCAATTGAAATGTAGTATTTTGCTTGCCCTAATCGGTCTATCTGGTCATCGATCAGAGGGAGAGGATATCGTTCCTTTTCAATATTTTTATTTAATGCTCTATAATCTATACAGAGTCTGTCATTGCCATCTTTCTTTTTTACTAATAGAACTGGACTGGCGAATTCAGATTCACTTTCTTGTATGATTTTCTTTTGTATCCAATCGTCAATTATTTGTTTCACCCTCTCCCTTTCGATCGGTGCCAAACGGTAGGGGCGATAATAAATGATTTTATTTGTTTTTAAACGTATATTAAGTTGTCCCGTTTTTACGGTGCTTATATATGTGTCCGTTGGTATGATGTTAGGATACTTTTGAAAAATGTTGATTATATCGTTTTGCAAACATTTATCTAAGTGACTGAGAGACTCCATGAAGTTTTTAAAGTCAATAATCGGTTCGGCTTGAGACTGGAGTGACGCAACCATTAGTTCATCATTTTTTATTTTTACTAATTTAGTGCCTACAGAATCTAATACAATAGCTACATCAGGATATTTGACTACGTTACGTCCAATAATACAATCGTAACGGAAGTCTGCGTCTTTTGCTACATATAATTCTATTTCTTTGCATAAGTCCCGAAAATGGACGGACACTAATACTTTAGCAAAAACGTGGAGCTTTCCATTACCAATGCCATCTAAATATAATGAACATGGAACGAAGTTACATCCAAGGCATTTTGCTACAGATTCTTTTATTATACTACAATCTGCACCGGTATCTAACAGAGAATTAATTTCGACGCCATTAATATTTATTTTAGTGAACTTATTTGCTAGTCATTTGGTTTCTGAGATGTTAACATTTTTATCTTGTTCACGATGTTGAAAACGGTGGAAGCACCTATCAGATAAATTACCCATCTTGTTACAAACTGTACAGGGTGTGCGATGAAAACATTTTTCAAATGTGTGGCCCTCTTTCTTACAAAAAGAACAAATATCCTTAACAGTTTTAATAGTGTGCAAATTTTTAAATTGACTACCAGATTCCTTATCTGTAGAGTGAACTGCATTTTTCAAACAACGAGCCATTAAATGACCACTTTTACCACATGAGTAACACTTTTTTTCATCTCTAGGTTTTAACTCGTTATTCGACTTAAATCGTTTGGCATTATTAACAGTGGTCTGACTAGAGGCCATAGCTACCTCCGAGGATCTTTTCTTAGCGACCTTTTCGTAGGTGGAAAATAAGGCGATTAATTCGGGAATTGTATCAACAGAACTATTTAAACTAGCCATCCTAACACGGCGCTCCACACGTTGGTGGAGTGCCCTGCGTGGGCGAGTCAACGCCGGGATCTCGTTGCGGTCCTGGGCGTGGACGTTCTCTCGTTGGAGACCATGGTGAGGGCCGTGGTCTCCGACGGGAGCAAGTGGCACGCCGCCGCCTCTTTCTGCGAGCAGGTAAAGCGCGCGAAAGAGACGGCGGAGAGGGAGCGCGAGAGAACCCTGCCCCCCGAGTTTCGCAGTCTGCGGCGAGGGCGCCGCAGACTCATCTACGCCCGGGACTACCGACCTCCATGATCGGGGCCTGAGGACGGCAGTTGGCCGACTCGCCGTCCTTACAGAAGCAGGCCGTGGCGGAGGCGTGTCGTGTGTGCCCTACACATGCCTGCCAACTCACCGAAGCGGGATAAAACCCGACCCCACCAGGCGAGGCCGCGGTGGCGGCCAAAGTCCGCCGGCAACCCTGGGGTTATCCTTTCGAGGGCTTACCCGGGGTGCCCGGCAACGGACACTTGGGGAGGACACCGTGCGGTTTTAGTCGAGACACGACATAACCACCCCCGCTGGCCGGCGGGGGGGTATCCGAAGGGATTTCCGCACGTTAAAAAAAAAAAAAAAAAAAAAAAGCCATCCTAACATTAATTTCCGTTATTCCTCCGCATACAAGCTCAATCAATTGTGGTTGCGTAAATGCTACTCTCGTACCACGTAATAATCTAACTTTTTCCCTAGCAAACTTGCAGTAAGTGTCAGCAGAATCAGAAGTATACAGCACGGCTTTTGATAACTTTTCGGAAAGGTTCTTTTTTTCTATGTATAAATCTACCAGATCATTGCGGAGAGTTTCCCAAGAGCGTTCGAACTCCGGTTCCCAGGTTTCGAACCATGCTAATGCAGAACCCCGTAGGGCCTTACCGGCCTTAGCGGCTTGTTGAATACTGCTCCACTTGAATTCAGCACCAAGTTTCTCGATACTTTTGCACCACCTCTCTGCTCCGTTGTCATTCTTATCCGGATCAAAAAGCGGTAGTGCGATGTCATCATGGCGCTGATTTGCTGTTACTGCATCTCGGATGGCTTGCACCATACTTTCCAATAACTGAGACGGCTCCATAATCTAAAGTAAAAATAAACAAATATATTTCTTGAGTAAAAGGTTCACGTTGATCCCACTTCTGATGTTATTATTTATGTATAACATTCTTGAGTTATATTTATATCAAGTCAAAGTTACTTCTTTAAGTTTATTTAAGAGATTAAATGGCCTATGTTAATAATACAAATCTTAGTTATATTATTTAGTTTATTCTTAGATAATATCTAATATCTAAAATAACTCAATTAGTTTACACCTAGTAAACAACATAAACGAACATAATAACAAACAAGTATACTTATCTATAGTTTATTCAGCCTCTAAGTACAAGGTGATGTCTGTCCTCGACGATTAATACCCAACAAGTGTGCTCGCTCAGCCGAGGCACCGTCTTTTATACAAGAATACCCACTACTCAATCGTTGCAAACGGATAAACTATTTAAATGAAGATTTATTAATAATGGCTATTAAAATTATAGTTTAGCTTAAAAATACATGACTTTGTCTAAAATGACGAATTTATTTTAAATGTGTAATAATTGAGTATGTTTACAATATTAAGTAAATTCATAACATCATAACATAGCGGATTTTGAGTAAACTTTAAGTATCGAATTAAACTTATTATAATTGACAGTGTACGTTAAAAATACGTATATTAATTAACAAGTTAACTTCAAATAATAATTGTGTATATTTTGAATCAAAAATATAGCAACAATAACAATATTCTAACACTTGCATACTGTCGGACCTTAACGAGCGTATATTGCAGGTTATAGAAATCCCGATGATAACGGACTCGTTAGAAGAGGAAGGGTCTCCAGAAGCGGACAGTGGTGGGCGCTCCATGTCGTTCAGCCGCGCCGGGGACGCCAGCGAGGGCGAAAGCAGAAGAGTAAGGCATTTTTATTGTATTCTAATACGAACTTCAACGGGAAATGCAAACGCATGGAACAAAGATTGAGTTGCATCTGCAACTGTTGCATTATTCATGTTTGTTCTAGTCTGGCGTCTGGTCCGGCTGTAGCGCGGGGGGCGGGGGCTCGATGCGCGTCCGCGGGGCGGACGGCACGGGGGGCGCGCGCAGAGCGGCCGGCTTCCAACCCGCGCTGGTCGCGCTTCAGCAAGGGGCACCGCATCCCATCACCACGCTTACCATCAACTCCTCATACGGCCTGTTAGTACATTCGTAACTAGCATCCCTTTGTGTTATTTGACAATTATATTAAACTTAACATTTTAGGAATCCAGCATTTTACCTATAGGTTATTGTAAGTATCCTCTCTGTCTGACAAAAAATCATTATATTTCATTTAGAAAACTCGCCGTCGGAATATCTGCCACAAATTCGTAAATAGTAGGTATAAACGTGTAAGCCATTTCATTTTTCTTCACAAATAACGTATTTATTATAAAAAAAACCCAGATATAACTATTACCGAATTATTTTACTTTACGATACGGTTAAGTCGGGGAACACTGAAATATTTCCGAAACGCCCTCACGACAAAGTTTAGAAAGAATTCTGTCCATCCGCATCTCTCTGTATGTGTGCTAGACACTCTACACAGGGAGGATATCGATTTGGATCGAGAATATGGAGCAATTTTTGGCGTATTTAAAAATGCCTTATCTAGCAAAACAATCAATGAATCTGTATGGATTTTTAAAAAGATACGTGGCTGTTAATTCAAAGACTTAAGAAATACAGACTGAACACGTAATTGTAATTTTGTCTATGACGCACGTTCCCTTTGTTTCTAGTCAATTGGTAATATGCGCCTTGTCTTTTCCCTGTACATACACATTACTCACACAAACATACATATGACGTTGAAGCAAATTTTCAACCCGTCTTCAGTCGTCGCCATGGTAACGAGTAAGAAATATAACAATTATGACAAATTGATTGTCAGTTGTTATACAGGGCCGGATTAAGTGCTAATATTTATTTGTTACTTGAAAATAATAATATTATTCTAAATTAAATAAATAAATAACCAAACAATTCTACTGGTTTCTATTCTAGTTTCAGTAACCTCCCCAATATTTTGAAGAATAAAATGTTTAATTCTGGCCTTACTCAATAAATATTATGAATGTATGCAGTTGTCAGCCTTAGCTCGGCCCCGTCTAGGTTATATTTACTATGTGTCAAATTTGGCGTCACAAAATATCGGACATGTTCTGTCTGTGTTTCAATCTCAATCATAAGTCTGCAGTGTGAATCATAGATTACTGAAATCATAAAAAATGTACACTTTACTTAGGATGAGAATATAGGCATAGGTCTACCTACGAACTTAAAGAACGACTCTCGTTCTCGCACCTTGGACACCATAATCAACTGACAGCTGACAGATCATATAAAAACACTCATTTCCAAAAAAGCTGCAGCCAAGTCTAGATATAGAAATCGCCCCACGGAAGTTAATCGATGCAAGTATGTAGCCATTCGAAATCATTGTAGTAAGGTGTGTAGGAATGCTCAGCGCCAACATATCCACAGCTCCGTTGAAAACGGGGATCCAGCTCATGTATGGAAGTTTTTAAGGTCATTGGGAGTCGGAAAACCTCGGCAAAACGCTATTACTCAAAATATAGACATTAATTCTCTTAACCAACATTTCTCTGCTCCGTCAACTTTTGACGCTGCAACTAAAGTTAAAACAATAAATTATCTTTCATCCATTGGTACTCCCGACTGCTCTCCATTCCTTTTCTCTCAATTCACTAGTTGTGATGTTAGAAGAATCATAATGTCGATTACTTCTAATGCGATGGGAACTGACTGTGTCGGCCGTAATATGATTCTACCTATTATTGACGAAATCCTCCCTATAATCTGTCACATTTTCAACTTCTCTACTGCCAATAGCACCTTTCCAACCGCTTGGAAAGATGCCCAAATCACGCTTATTCCTAAAAAGAATAACCCTTCATCTTTCTCCGAATATCGACCTATATCTATACTATCCTTTCTTTCTAAAGTTCTCGAACGTCTGATTCACTCACAGTTAACAGATTTTCTCTCCAAAAATTCACTTCTAAATCCTTTTGAATCTGGATTTCGTCCTGGTCATAGCACTACGACCACCCTGGTTCATATTACGGAAGACATAAGATCAGGTATGGAAAACGGCGAGCTAACTGTTTTGGCTCTATTAGACTTCACCAACGCATTTAATAACGTTGACTTCGACGTTTTGCTCGGCATATTGTGTTCTCTTAGCATATCTCCGGCAGTGATTGACTGGTTTCAAAGTTACCTGTATGGTCGCCGGCAGCGCATCCGCATCGAAGAAACTGTCTCCACATGGTGCTCAACGTCTGCAGGTGTACCGCAGGGCGGCGTTTTATCTCCTCTACTCTTCGCGGTTTTCATAAACTCAATCACCAAACATCTTACTTCTTCCTACCACCTCTACGCAGATGATCTTCAGATTTATTCTAGGGCTACTCTAGATAGACTGTCAGATGCCATTGGAATAATCAATGGGGGCATGGATAAAATATGCAATTGGAGTAAATCACATGGTCTAAAGGTGAACCCAATTAAGACTCAGGCTATTGTCATTGGTAGCCCAAGAGCCATATCAAAAATAGACTGGACACTCCTCCCCCAAATCTCCTGTGATGGTACTAATGTACAGTATAGTGAAGTAGTTAAAAACCTGGGCATATATATTGACAGAAGTCTTTCTTGGGGCCCTCATGTTCAAGATGTTAGTCGCAAAACATTTGCCACAGCGGGGTCCTTGCGTAGGCTCCGAAGTTTGCTACCCATTGCTACGAGAACTGCGCTTGCACAATCTCTTTTTCTTCCCACCCTTGATTTTGCCGATGCCAGCTATCCAGGTCTCACTGAAGACCAACTAAATAAACTTGAGAGACTCCAAAATCTCAGTATACGATACATATTTGGACTACGCAAATATGATCACATCTTCGAATATCGTAGAAAACTCAAGTGGTTACCTATACGCCTTCGTCGGAATGCTCACATTCTTTCACTACTCTATAACATCCTATTTCATCCTCATACACCAGTCTACTTAAAAGAACGCTTCAATTTCCTCTGCGACACGCATTCTAGGTCCTTAAGATCGTCAGAGAATCTGAGGCTGAAAATGCCAGCACACTCCACAACGTTTATGGATAAATCCTTTACAGTACAAGCTGTCCGATTGTGGAATACCTTACCTGAGGCCATAAGATGTGTGCAATCGCTGCCAATTTTCAAAAACTTAATCACGGCTTACTATCTACAGGAACAATAGTCATCAATTTCTCTCGTTCTCTCTTCACATCTCTCTCTCTCTTTATTCTACACTGTCTTTTTTATGTATGTATATTGTATATAATATATACCTAGAAATAGGTACTGTTTTTAGTATAAATTATATATATATAATGATAAGTTTATGTATTTGTAAATTCATATTTAAATGTCAGAGCTTATATGGAAATAACATAATTATGTACACCAGAAACTGCCCTATATCTTTTATTACTGTTTTTTCTCCATCCAATGGTTGCCTGTAAGAGATTGCCCTGTGCGATAAGGCCGCAATTGTATATACCTCAAAACTGTTCCAGCTTATGTTCTGCATGCTTATTCTTGTGTACATACAATAAAGAGATTTATTATTATCTCTTTATTCACTTTAAAATTACTTATAAATTACATTTTTAAATACATATAAAAGAAAAAAAAAACATCTATTTAAAAATATAAAAAATAGTGCTCCACCGGCAGCGTGGCAGGGCCCAAGCTGCCGGCGATCGGGGTCACAGAGAGAGAAACCTCCGGACAATGCGTGCCGTGTCTAGGATGACCGCCTTTTGCATCTGACCCTTGACCCAACCATCTAGCGAGAGTCTCTTGAGGTGTTGGTCGAGGCTCTTCGCTATCAGCCCGTTCGCCGAAATGACTATCGGGACTATCGGATATTATTATTATTATCCTTTATTTAACTTTAAATACTTATCAATTATATTTTTAAATTCATTCTATAAAAAAAAACAAATATATTTAAAAATATAAAAATAGTGGCCCACCGGCATCGGGAACAGGGACCAAGCTACCGGTGGTTAGGGCTCCAGACAGAGGAATCTCCTCACAATACGTGCCGTGTCGAGGAGCACTGCCTTCTGCTTCAAGTGACTGCGTCAAAAAGGGGTAATAAAGTTTTGTGAACACATTCTATAGCTATTCCTGTTAAACGACTAT
Source organism: Cybosia mesomella (assembly GCA_946251805.1). Lineage (NCBI taxonomy): Eukaryota > Metazoa > Arthropoda > Insecta > Lepidoptera > Erebidae > Cybosia > Cybosia mesomella. The sequence goes on along the minus strand of OX276403.1, from coordinate 481,006 downwards.
AGAGCTTGTGCTGAAATGCAACAAATAGGGTTGCGTTTACAAGTGAAAAAAAACAGTGGACCCAAAAGTGATCCTTGTGGTATTCCAACTGTACTACAGAATTATACCCACTTAAATCTATAGTTGTTAAGCGGTTTTCATTGTATGATCTGCACTATATGATCAAATCGTTTGACCAAAACTATTTAGTAGCGTAGAAGTAATGTAAGGGTTTTAAATTAAGGAGTAACGGGATGACCTATTCGATCGAACGCTTTACTATAATATAATTAGTAAATATGGGATTTCTTGACGATCAAGGAATACCATATTGCATCTGATACTATGCTACTACTAACAAATCGAGTGACTTGACGCTGTTGATATTGTTATAACTTAATTTGAAATCAGAGAGAGAGTAATGAGTCTCTGTCTGTCTATTCAATACATAAAATTAGTTACCGTGACCTTGCTAGGCCTCTATCACTATGATAAATATTCGTCACGTTAATTTGTGTTGGATTTTTTCGATGTACCTTAGCATGGCGTGGGGAGGAGAGCGAGGCGTGGTAGTAGTAGATATTTCCCGCCGAATCCTGGTGGCGGCGCTGGCCGCGAGCGCGCTGTACCACCCGCCCGACGCCTGGCCGCACGCCAGGCACCGCCCCAGCGACCGCCAGCGCTCGCCCAGCCTCGACCAGGTACCCCGCTGTCTTCCGCTGTACACCGCTGTATCCTGCCACACACACACCCCCACACACAAACACACACACACACACACACACACACACACACATAGCACACATACACACGAACTCAATGTAACACTATTTTGATAATGAGAACGTTAAGAAAGTTCAAGATTTATTTGTAATTGAACTTGATAATGGAGAATTTTGGGATTAAAAAAAGCCAAATATTAAGGTGCTCTAATAAGAATCCATACATAATTCCAAGTTAAAAGCGTTTTAGGAGAAGCACCGCGTGAGCAATCGCACAGAGCTAGACATCTGGAGACGCCGCAAGCCGGCTACAGTTTACTTCACATTATGTATGATTTGCAGTTTAATTTTATTTAGTATGAGTTGCTGGCGGTGACGGAACGCCGCTGAACCCCCGATTCTTAATTTTTATTTCATTATTTTGTAATTATTTTAATGAGTTAGCAGTAGCGCCGATCCTCGCTTGTCCCGTAGCGACATCTTGGCATGGCATCGTTAGACATTCTTTACACTCGGCCTGTCTTCCTCTTACTCCTATCGCCCACACCTAGTTCGTCGTAAGTCGAATTTGCAGAGTTATCGCGACCGACACTCATTAGTAAGCGAGCTCGATGGTCCGCCGAGCCGGCCCCAGGCCGCCCCGCCGCAGCTACCCCATAGCCACGTACGTAGCGAGCGCACCCGCCCCGCACGGAACGCCCGAGCCAGTCGCGGCGGGCGCGGTTCCTCATCATTGTGTTTTTTCCCATCGCGGTGTAAGCTGGAGGAGACGCAGGCGCGCGGCCCGTCGCCGGCCAGCCCCACCGAGCCCGCCGCGCCCGACGAGCCCGACGGCGCCAAGCCGGACGCGCGCCGCAAGTCCACCTCCTGGAAGAACTTCAACCTGAAGCGACAGCTCTCCAAGGTGGATCTCAAATTCAAAGCGGCATTCGCGGGGCCCAGCGAGAACAACCTGGACGAGGTCGCGCCCGAGAGGGGAAACGCCCAGTTTTACGCGGAGGCGGGCGAGCGCGCGGAGGCGGGCGAGGGCGCGGAGTCGCCGGACAGCGACTCGCCCCGCGCCTCGGGCGAGGAGGCGGACGCGGGCGGCCGCCTGGCGGGCCCGCTGCGCGCGCGGCCCGACGTGTTCGAGCGCATGCACCGCGAGCTGCAGGAGCGGCGCGGCGCCGACGTGTACGACCGCATGCACCGCGAGCTGCAGGAGCGCTGGCAGGCGCAGGCGCGGGGGGAGGGGGGCGCGCCGCGGCCCGACTCGCTGCCGCTGGACGCGCCGGCGCGGCCGCCGGCGGCCCGCGCGGCGGAGCGCGACGGCCGGCTGCTGTCCGTGCCCAACATCAAGTTCCGCGCCGAGGGCCGGCGGCGCGCGCCGGCCGGCTCGCTGGCCGGCTCGCTCATGCGCCGCTTCAGTAAGTATTGGTCACGCGCCCATCACGCTCATCGCCGGGTCTCGCGGGTGTAGCTAGTCCGTTACTGCTGTTCATAGAGTAGTGCGCCGCTCCCCGTCTGGAATGGTAATGGTTTGCGATTTTTTAATCATCACTGGTACAGTAGACCCTTTTCGATTCGGGACATAGATTTTGACTAGCTAGAGGTGATGGTAGTTAGATTTTAAGATTATGTACTAAAACTGTGTTTGTAAGAGGACGTCGAAGGAGATCGGCGCGGAGATGCGAGCTGCGACCAAACATGCTTGTGCTTCTTGTGATATTTGGCTTTTTATTTGATTTTATTTATAAACTATGTATATTATAAGACCATATGTAATATAAGTACCGTGTACGTATATCCGCGGGAACCCCCGCCTGCATAGCAACGCACGACGTGTCGTGACTCCCACACCGCTCCCTGTATGTACCCGCACCGGTGACTGATGTGTACATTTCTTTTATCCCAAGGAAAAGGACTCCTCCGACGAAGACTCTAACTGCCTTAAATATCTGTTCGCCGACTTCTTCGGTAATTGAACAAGCGATTAATTAGAAATGCATCTCTACATACCGTAGGTGATCTCTGTGTTGTGTCGTCGAGATGACGTTTGGCTAATGCTCTGAGTAGTCGGACGATAGCCTGCACTGCTTGTAGTGTCCCCCGGACTCAGTGTAGCGCTAGCTCCGACGCGCGAGGTACATGCCCTCGATGTTCCCAGGGGAGTTAGTAGCGCGCGCGTGCGGCGGGCGCGAGGCGGCGGGCCCCGCCGCGGCGCCGCAGCGGGCCGCCGCGCCCCCAGGTACGCTCGGCACCGCCGCGTGACTAACAGGCCTCGGCACGGTCCTTCCATGTGGCACAGAGATCACTCTGTAACTAACGCTCGCGTCGATAACAGAGGGCTTTTGGGGTCTTCCGTATGTGTGGCGGTGGCGGGCGGGCGAGGGGCCCGGGCGCGGGTGGCGGGCCTGGGCGCTATGTTGTGTTGTAGGTGAACGGGCCGGGCGGCGCGGCGGGCCCGGGCGCGGCGGGGGCGGCGGGGGCCGGCGCGGCGGGCGCGGGCGGCGCGGGCGCGGCGGGCGGCGCGGCGGGCGCGGCCGGGGCGCGCGCTCCGCGGCGCTCGCGCTCGCAAGGTACCCGCAAACTGCACAAGTGCCTGTCCACGGCGTCCGACGTGTTCGCCGCGCCCCCCGCTCCGCAGCACTCGCTACTGACGACGCGCCAGTATTGCAGTTTTGGTAGTACAGTCACCTTGTAACTCACGGCCTCGGCTCCTTCCGTTCTGAGGCAGTCGCAGTTTCTTCCTCGTTATGTTTGGTTCGTTCCGTTTGTTTCCGTAGCGGACGGGCCGCCTGGGGCGGCGGCCGCGCGACCTGCGGGCCCGCCCCACGCCGCCCGGCCGCTCGCTCGGCACGCTTGCTGCGTCGCGCTTCGGAATGTTAACGTCACTTGAATGTATCGCGTGTACTTACGCCGTCGTCGAGCGCGTTCGAGTCTGTTGCCATTCTGTTTTATTTTTCCTCTGTTAAATATTGTTTATTTAACGTTACGATTTGGTTCTTCCACACTCACTGACTTACTTCTTTCCATTACTGAATACTCAAACATGTAAACTTGTGAATTTGAAGATACCGACGCTTAGCGCGAGAACAACGCGATGACTTTTAATAAAGATTACCTAAACTACTCGTAATGTCCTAACAAAACGTGAAACGTATGTTCGGATTCACATCGATATCGTTAAGAATGTGCTCCTGAACCATCAAGTTGACTTGTGTCGCGTTGGCAACTGAATGTACCGCAATGTGCGTGATGGCTGCGAGAGGACGGCTGGCTGGGCCTGGCGGCACGCGCGGCGCGAACTGCAGCATCATTAGTTCGTTCGCCCCTTTTAGTTGTTGACCTGAGCATGCGTTGAGTTACTTCCGTATTATTCATTTGAAATATTTCCACTTTCAGATCGGAATCATTTAATAGGTAATCATTAGAATATTCTCCTCTCACATTTTAAGTCATACTTATGTTTCTTCTAGTCGTTATCCGAGTAGTTACCCTGTCGTTGGCAAGCTGCGACCTAGAATGAACTCGTGATGTTCTATATGGTGTACGATGTATGTCCTTGTCGGCTCGAGGGCCTCTCGCTGTACACCTATGTATGTGACCGGGACGCGCCCGCCGCGCAGCCCCCCAGCCCCCCAGCCCCCGCACTGCGCAGATGGCGCCCTCAGCCCACGCGCAGGGGGCTGGGGGCTGGGGGCGGGGGGCCGCGCGGCGGCGCGCCAGTGCGTGCTTGTAACACATGTGGTTTTATTTGTCGGTGCAGAACCCACGGTTCCGCAGGCATCTATGGACTACTTACACATTATGCAACCCAATGGTATCCAAACAACATTTGCATCGTTTTTTTTCTCTTATTTCGTATGTGTATGATTTCCGCTTGAGCAGCACTCGTAGCTGTTCCGTTAGAGAACGTGGCTGTGACTGTCTTGTTGTCTCACTCGCACACTCTTGTCTGCGCGCACTATCGAGTACTTCGACTCGCATGGCACAGTACGAACTACTAAAAGGTGACTTACTACTCAAAACTATTTTAGCTGTACCTACCTCTCACTAACTGCTGCTCCGGTTGTGCGACCGGTTCCTCGACTCTTGTTACGTGTGCCTACCTGTACTTATAGCATCTGTACTCCATACGCAAGCGACGCTTTCCATATCGTCACTTTCGTATCGACACTATCTGTTTATCATTATCTTGTTGTATCGATATTTTATATTAATCACGAGCGTTCACCTTATCTGTTTATTTGCCTTCGCGTGCGCATTGGATGTTCGTTCAGTTCCGCGGTCCCTCGCCCGGCTTGACCAGGCCGGGCCCTGCCTTGACCTCACTCGTCGGGTTTCTACTTAACGCTGTCGAGTACATGAATGTTATTTCTTTTCTAGCGCGACCACAAAGCAAAAAGTTTATATGGCTCGTTTTTGGCTGCCTCTATATACGGCTGTCCGTGTCTTGTCTATGTATGCTTACGGTATTCTCCTCAATAACAAAGCGTAGTTGCATGCAGCATTGGCGTCACCGCACCTCGCGCCGTCTAGCGGCCTTGGCGAGCTGCCGCCCCCCTCCCGCCTGCCGACCTGGTGATCACCCTCACTCATCCCATCTCATTCGTTCCGTTGCTCCGTACATTTGTTTCACAAGACTACTAGTTGCTTCTCATTCGCTGTTTCATTTAGAGCTGTTTATCGATGTGCTCGTTAAGCTAAGACGACTAACCAATGATAACCTGTTGGGTGGTGGACCGTGACGTAACGCTTTGTGTGTCGGATCAGAACAAGTCACCCCGCAACTAACCGCCTACGGACATGACATACAACAAGTTGTGCAAATAAGCTGAGATCGGACGGCATGCGTTAGCCTCTAATGTTCGCATGGTCCCTTTTGTCTTATACTCCCGCCATCTGGAGCACCTCGTCGTGGCACCTACTGTTTCAGCTAATTTCACAACTGCACTAACACTGAGCCCGAGCGCTAAGCTAGCTTTAGTCTGCATCTGTGCAACGGTAGACTTGATCACGCACTGGTGGCGCGGGTAACTTCACTCTTCCGTGACTAGCTCTCGAGTGTAGCAAATATGTGTGGTCGTAAGTTCGCGTCCAGGAATTACTACCGATATGTGGGGCACATTGGGACACGACTACCTGTTAAATAATATATAATTTTTTAATTCCTCAAATAAAACAATCCTTTATAATTGGTTGTGCTACATTTTAATAAATAAAAAAGCCTCGGGGCGGGTTACACATTCCATAAAGATCAAACATAACGAACCATAGTAGATTGTTACACAAGGGTTGAAAGTCAGCCATTTCACCCCTGATATTTCTTAGCTCTGCCAATAGTTCGAGGGTGAAATGGTGACATTCACCCGAGGTAAACACTCTACTTTTCATTTCGGCTATGTGAGGAAATTAAAATAGTACACACACATTTAATGAGCAGGTATATTGATTATCAGTTAAAATTTCAAGTAAAATTAGAACAATTTGTAAATAGATTATTAACAACAGCTTTTGCCTGTTCTTAAATGCCATCGGGAGTTAAATTAATACCCATGTCACTGGAATCACTTTCCGAAATCATTTTTAACCACAATTAACACACGGTATTCATTTATATTGAATCTCGTTTTCCCGCTAATTCTTCAAAAGCAAACTTAAATAAATTGTTTTTTTTAATACTGAAAAAAGTTTTAATTCACGTACATACTGCCAACATTAGAAAAGTTTTGAAAATCGAATCTATTAATCTATTTATCTAGAGCAAATATTTGAGGTTCTAATTTGCCTGGCGTCCTGATGCCTCTATGCTAGCTCACAATATTTTTGTATTTTAAAATTTAATTCAGTAATCGGGAGTGTCGGTAATCGTATGTGTGCCCTCACATCATTAGGTTTCTAAGCATACTAATTTAACTTCAATGCATAAACTAATACGTACCCATTATTAGTTATCTAAAGAATTATAGATTTATGAAAATAAATTAAATCAAATTATCCTAAATGAATCAATATCACTAATGAAAGGTACTAACTATTAAAGCAAACTCAGAAAATACGTTCAATAATTTACAGATGGCCACGCATTTCTGTTACCGTTGTACTCACCTAGATTTATTAGTATCAAGAAACGTAGAGTAGACAGAAAGTAGCACCCGCACCACCAGCCGCAGGCGGCGCGCCCCTGCCCCCGGGTGCCCCGGGTGCCCAGGGTGCCCCGGGAGCCCCGGGAGCCCCGTGAGCCCCGGGTGGGAGCGCGCCGCCCGCGGAGCGCTCCGGGCGCGCGGAGGGAGTAATCCGAGTGTGTGTATGTTGCCAACCGGCCGGGTAGACAAGCTGGACAGCTCGTTCTCGCGCTCGCGGTCCAGCTCCATGTCCAGCCTCGAGAACATCTCGCAGGAGGGCATCCAGTGCCTCGCCTTCGCAGATAGCTACACTAAGAAGTCTGGTGAGTTACTTATATCTGTTCTTTGTATTTTGAATTGAAGTCCTCAATTACGAGTATTGACAATATTATTGAGTCTTACGTAATACCAACACGTAATATCGACGTCTTTTGAATGTTTGTTTTACCCTCGACCATTTACAATTCATTTACATTAATGGTAGCATCTACCATAACTCAATAATATCCTCGTTTAGATCCGACGACGCTGCTGCCGACGCTATGGATCGGCACGACGCTGGGTTCGGTGCTCACCATGATGATCAACCTGCCGGAGACGGACCTCAGGCACACGCAGCCGGTGGTCGTCTCCACAAGTGGCAAGTACAAACATTTTGATGGTGATGACGTCCTGCACAGACTGCTACCACTGTCGTAGAATGAACTTTGCGTTTTGTTTAGATTTGCCTCAACGGTACGTTGTCTTGTTCCAGGTGGTCCTATATTTAGGTTAAAAGGTTCAATCCTGACGATGTCGTTCCTCGACTGCAATGGTGCTTTAATTCCTTACTCGTATGAGAGTTGGAAAGATGATAGTAAAGATGTAAGTTTATTTTACAAACAAAATTTATTTGGCTCTTGTACCCTTGTGACTTAGCCATTCACTTAATTTTCTGTTTATTCTTTGCTTCGACCAATATTCTGAAATGGAAGTATACGCGTGGATGAAAATATGTATTATGCTCAAAACCCCCTTTTCATCATAATATTTTATATCTAATGATCGTGCCGCTTTTTTCCAGCATCATTTTTTGCTCATATTATACATAGTACCCTTTTTTGGTTTCTCAATCTGCTTTACAATGTACTTAAAGTTCCAAGTAAAGTTCACATTGGACTTTGTAGGTAAGAGAACGCCGTGAGCGTACTCCCACTAAGCAAGGCTCGTCGAGCTCAGGGAGCCGTATGTCCCCAACCCCTGGCTCTGATGCGGCCGGCGACCGCCAGTTTGTGGTAGTCGCCTCTGAGAAGCAGGCGCGCGTGGTCGCTCTGCCGAGCCAGAACTGCGTCTACAGGCAGCAGATTGTGGACACCGACTTTGTTGTTAAAGCTGAAACTGTTAGTTTGAAAGGTAAACTAGTCATTTTTGATCTTCTTCATACAGTTGTAGCCTAAAACCACTGCTTTTTAAATCTGCCATGAATCTTCTTCTTCCAGATAGCGTTTGTTTAGTGAACTATTTGTCAACGGGTCACCTAGTGGCGTACAGCCTGCCGTCGCTGCGGCCGCTGGTCGACGTGGACTTCCTGCAGCTGTCCGAGCTCAGGTGAGGCCGACCCCGGCCCTGGCCGTCCACACGGCCCCGGCCCTCGCCGCCCCAAGGCGCTTGGGGCGGCGAGGGCGGTGCCGCAGTCCCGCGCCGGTAGACAATGGGTGACACACATCACTCTTAGACGATTTCTCTGCACCGACCGAAGGCACTAAATGATAAACGGCTTGTTTTACATACATAGTACCTTTTGTCATTAGCTTCGCAGTTTATTATCATGTTGAGAATGCTATTTTCGGCGAAGATTTGTCATTTATATGATTCGCATTCATTACGATCATTTGAGGTTTTAGTTGTTGGTCATTCGCTATTTTATCATTTGGGAGCCTCGCGACAGACTTCCTGTTCAGTACCGATCGATGTTAGCAACGTAGACTCGCTTGGCGCAAGACGGGCCCGCCCAGCCCGGCCGGTGTTGCCCCAAGCGGGCCGGTGTCATCTTCTAAGTATTGAGACGTGTACGGCACACCGCTACTAGATACAGCCGCGCTCTTTTTCATCACGAGGTAGACAAAATTTTGCAAATCTGTCGAGCACCACCTGTGCTTTCGATATTTGGCACTCTTTCTATTTTTCAGTTTAAAGTGTACGATCGGACACCACCCCGAACATGACACACGCTAGCTCCGTACGACCCGACGACCCTTGCGAGAAGTTTTACTAACTGTTGAATTTTGTATTTATTTTGGTGCAACATATGCCATATGTTATGTACACACACGCCCACACTGACCGGAGCACACGAATGCGCCACGCCCCGCGTCCGCGCCAGCGCCGCCCACTCGTTCCGATAGTGTCCTGCATCACTCTCTCACACCTGTCTAACTTTCACCTTTAGAACGATGATGGATTAACGATCGGCGCGTACCTTGTCTTTGTACCTGAAGAGGCGCTCCTGCTTTGTCATTAGCGTAAACGTGGGCTCAATACTCTTACAAAGATTTTTCCACTACATTGCGTACGTAATATAGCAGAGCTCTTAGGTGCTTGCACATTAAGCCACGTACATGGTACAAAGCGGTAGGGCCTAGCAAAGGCTCGGGACGCGCCGAACCGAGTCACGCGCTGACTAGTGTCTGTGTATTCCTGGTAGCTTCCAGACACAGTCCAAACAGAGGGGTATCGTAGACCCAATGCTGTCTATATGGGGCCAGCAGCTCATTGTTAACGAGGACACTGACCAGTAAGTCGCCGTCCAGATGACTTGCGTTAGCCACGTACCGTCACTTGTCATGTGGAGTCGCTCACTCCAGCCTCTGTTGCGTATCTATAGAAATGTTCATGTAACGTTGCCCAGTTGCTTCGTATCCCATCATCCCCTAGCCCGCCAGCGCCCTAGACCCCGCCCACCCCTGGTATGTTGCATTGACGTTCACACTCGACCACGGGCAAATCATTATGCGCTCTCCTGTATTGAATTCATAAAACAAGATGTCGAAACTCTAATTGACACTGTTATTCTACACGATTTATTTTATTCACAATTTATTTTAAAATTACTCTAGCCAGCTTCAAATTAGTTCGGATATAATTTGCATTTCACATGTTAATCCTTGGACCCTCGCTGCTAGGTGACACAAACTGCCACATAAAACGGAGCCGTTATGAAATGATTTGCCCACGGCCTGCGCCTGCACGCTTCGCCCGCCCGCCCCGCGCCGGCGCTGGGCGGGCGCCTCACCCCACACCCACACCCGTACAGTGACGCGCACCCACACACCCACAGACCCACACCGGTAGCAACTCTCTGCGAACTATCCTACTCCTCGCTGGACTGTTACTCTGCGCTGTTCAATTTTCTTCGTTTCTTCTCGCTTGACGCATGCTGCCTCTGAATGTATTTTTCATATGAATGTTTCCTATTTAGTCGCGCGTAGTACTTGTTAGATCGCTTACAAAATATGTATTGTTAGACTAAAGTTTGTCCAATAGACTCCAACGCAGGACTCGTGGATGACAGGTGAGATGATTCAATTGAATAGAACAAATCTATCCCCCTTTTTCTGATCTTCGATCTTGGAACCTTCAAATAGAGACTTCTAATCTACTTTCTTCTTGGCCTATGACATACAACGCAACATTGTACACTAGTGTGCGAGTTGTCCGACTGTGTGTATAGCGCGGCGTGTATGATGGTATTGCAGGATAGCCAAGACGTTCTGCTTCAGCAACAGGGGTCACGGACTGTACCTCGCCTCGGCCACTGAGATACAAAAGTTCACCATCGACTCCGAGTTCTGGTTAGTAAACTTGACACCACTAATTCGAACACTACCTATATTCCCACATGTATAATATTACTCACATAGCATAGGTACGATAATTGTGCTGTACTTAAATACACAATCTGGAACATAAAGGGACTTTTGCATCGATCACTTTGCATCTCTTGACAACGGCTATTTTGTATAATGATGCATATTCATCAACTCTCCGGTCCGCATGGATTTAGCTTTCCGTTTTTGTATTTATCATCTGTACAATACTTAAAGCATGCTTATAACCATCAACGTATAACGTAGGAGCAGACATATACAAAACATGGTATTAAATCGACTAATTGCAACAGATTAGCGACACCGGACGACAATAGCTCTGTGGTGTACCGGTAAAGCATCCGACTGCTAAGTCATAAGTCGCGGGTTCTTTTGCCGCTCATTGCAAATATGTATATTTGCATTGGGCTGGGTGTTTCTATGTATAATATGTATTTATTTACAAAAAAAGTATCTAAGTATGTTTATCCGCATCCTAGAACCCATATGACAAGCTCTGCTTAGTTTGGGTCTAGATGGCGCTGTGTATTATGTCCTAGAATATTTATTATTATTACTATTAGCTGCAAATGCAGACAAACAGACGGATATACCAACGTCTATGAAAGCATTTTCCTTGTTAAAGACACGTTTTCTCAATCGACCTGTTATTCTGTACCAATATGTACCACCTGTGGCGTATCTTTTGAATGTCGACACTTGAGCGACTTCAGGCGAGACTCGCGTATCGTCCACTTGTTACATTTTTCTTTAATTACATTGATTGAAGATTGAATAAACATGAGTCAGTAGTGGAATCGTAAAAGCATGCCGGCTCGAAGGACCAAAATTATGTACGGAACACCGGTAGTTGATAGGAAATGATAGAGCTGTGTTAATTATTAATACTTATTGAGCTGAGTGAGACGAAGTCGAGTGAAAGCTCCTCATACCAGACTTCAGAATTTTCTTTGTCACTCTTCACACTTTGTCTCCTCCTGAACTACTAATCCAATCAGAACCAAATTTGGCATGATTAAAGAGGTCAATCAGAGGAAGGTTTATGGATAGATTTTGAAAAAATTAATGCTACCACAGAGGAAAGATCACCGTTAAAAAAATTCCAGATGGAATTACATAATAACCGCTCGAGACACTGTGACCAAACTTTACACGCTCAGAAAGCATGTCCAGAGTTGTGACTTTCAAAAAGAATTTTCAAAATCGGACTTGCCACGGAGGAATGATCACTGTTCAAAATTTTCAAAATCTGATTCACGATGTCTCACTCAGCTCAACATTGCAAGCAGCGATTCGCCTTGCAGACCTAGTCATTACTAATTGATATTAATGCTAATAATTGATATTGTGATTGGGGTGCAAACGTGAACTAATGATATGTGCAATGTATGTGATCGACGCGAACTGAGTATTGACCTACACTCTACTACATAATGCTGATGAATCTGTACGGTTGGCCCATACAGTTTGACTTGAATGCAAATCCTTGCTGAGAAATGTGATTTAATCATTTCAAATACAATTTGGTTTTCTTCATTTAATAATTTATCTTCGTTCTGCTGTCACTTCGAAACAAGAGAGAATAATTGCTGGCCATAGTTCTTATTAGTTATTAGACCTAAACCTGTTTTGTAACACCCCATGATATTTACCTTCTTCTTTCACTCGATTAAGTTTACTATGACACGTCTGTCGATATTTCAGTCAGCAACTGAACGAGATGATAGGCGAACTGTTCCTACCGCGGGACATGCCGGAACCGCCGAAGGAGAGTTTCTTCAGAGGACTTTTCGGGGGAGGCTCCAGGGCTCTCGACAGGGAGGAATTATGTAAGTATGCAGAGCTATCGCGCGACACGTCTCTAAATACAACAGGTAGTAATATTTTTGTTACTCTGGGGAAATAAAATTCAGTAAAATAAGTTATCACCCAAAAAATTATATCAAAATAAGGAGAATGTAGTTTGATATTTAAGATTTTGTGGATATTTAGGAAGGATTTTGGACATATTCATCAACTGTCCCTCCAAGCTTTAGAAACGTTTAGGAGATGGAACTTGGCAAGGCCCGACTGAGAGCGTGGGTGTGTGTGGTGGGTTGCAGTCGGCGAGAGCAGCGGGCGGCCGAGCCGCGCCGTGGCCAAGCACGTGCCGGGGGGGGGCGCGCCGCTGGAGGCGCTGGGCGCGCGCGCGGGCGGCGCGGCGGGCGAGGTGGCGCGCGCGCACCAGCTCGTGGTGGAGCGCGGCGACAAGCTGTCGCAGCTGGAGGACAAGACCGAGCGCATGCACATGCAGGCGGGCGAGTTCTCGTCATCCGCGCACCAGCTCATGCTCAAGTACAAGGACAAGAAGTGGTACCAGCTGTGAGCCCGCGGGCCCGCCGAGCTTAGCTCCGTAGCCTCGCCATCCTCACCTTCCTTACTAGGCGAGGCTCGATACGAACGAACGCACAAATCGACGCTCTCTCGAGACGCTCGTTTTCGATCAGTAGTGACCCGCTTCTCGATTACGCTCTGAATCGTTCAATTATTTGTGTGCCTATTGCGACGGGCGGTCACCGACGACGGTCGCGCGGCGGTGGTGGGTGACCCCGCTCCCCTCCCCCTGTACATACGCCGCTCGCTCCGCATTCGTTCACGCGATGTGATAATGTAAATACGACATGATATCAAACTTTACCTAACTCTTTTTATACGATGTTACCTAGTAGTCGCGTCGGACGATGACGGTCTTGCTATGTCTTCTGTTACGAGACCTGGGCCGCTGCGGCGACGAGGCGAACTTTGGTTGTTATATATGTATGAGACGTACGCCAGCGAGTGCGTACCCCGCTCTCTGGGGTCTACTGCACCTAAGCATCTTCCTTGAGTCTATGCTCTGGGTTTCCAGCGGGGTAAGCTGCATTGAAGTACCTATAAATAAATATAAATGGTTATTTTAGTATTTGCGTAACAGATGAGATTATTTCAATGTTGCTATTACGATACTGTAGTTGTACATTTTATAGATACAAAATGAGCTCTAATATATTAAGTAAGGATAGTCGACGATGTTGATCTGTATAAAGTATTAAGTAAATAAATATAAAGAAAAAATAATATACTATAAAAATTGGAAATTTAAGCATTGGATGACAATAATTTTTGTTACTTCTCACTGAAGATTCCTTTGACACATACGTGTAGTTTAGTTTCTCTTCGAGTTTCCCGCCTGTGGTACCGCGCTCGCCGCGAGGCGTCGCTCTTGTGTTCAACACTTGGAAGCTTTTGTAAATCCACATTAGACGTTTGTTTGCCCGTGACTCTGCCCGGGCGCCTTCGGCTGTTACAATACTCTCCTTGTAAATGACACAATGATAGCTTTTTTTTTTTTTTTGAAGATTTTTGGCTTGGTTACAAGACCTTTAAGCCATACAATGATAGCAATACTACGTGTAGGTTGCAAGCCTAAATAAACCAGACCAATCGGTGTCGTGTCGGTGTTGCTAGCTAAATTAAACAAAGTAAATAAAGCGATAACTATTATATGTAAACTAATGATTAAAGCTCCTTGTATATCGCTCTAAGAAATAAGTGGCGGCGAGGGACTCGCTCCGGTCCTCTTGTATACGTTCTGTAATATATTGTACTCGTGAAATAACGTTGCTAAGTGAATTGTATCTATTCTATGCATAAAATATTGTGTCATTGTAAAGGTCTTTGAATATGTGCATATTGATAGGGTGCCGTAGACCGTGGCATTGGGGGTCGAAGCGAGTTCCGTCACCGCGCGTACGTAAGTAGGTAGCGTAGAGAATATCCGTGTATCGCATGGCAATAAAAGTTTTCTGCCGTCACCGCGCCTGACTTACTTACTTTGCTCCTTTGCGGTGCGTTTGCAACGTTCCGAGAGCTAGGCGGGCCGACAATAACGTTACGTTACTCCAGGGAACGTTACGGTTACGTTGTTTTCCTACAGAGAGTTATTGTATTTTCACATCCAGTGTCATTCGATCACCTCACTTAGCTTCAAAGTGTTACAATGTAGACGTGCTAGTTCAGTTGATTTCTATTCTCCGTTAGTGAGTGCCGACTTCAGCCGCGTACGGTAGGTACAACACGTACGATATCGGATGCCAAACTTTGTACGCTCTCATGCTGTGTTATATAAAATATTATAATTGTTACGCGATTTATTGAGTGTTCTAATGAGTTTATGACGTAGGTCTGTTGAAGAGGTCTATGACAATTAGTGTTAATGTTACGCGTTTAAAACAGATATATAGTTAACTTGTGCTGTTCCAATGAGATATCATGTTTTAACCAGAATATTTTATGAAATAGTCGCTGACGACTCTTATTAGACAAATATTTTCATAGCGTCGTTTACCGATTTTATCGTTCGATCAGTAATGATTGTTTAAGCTAATTTTAACCTTGATTCTACGTTACTTTGGTGGAGGTCAGCTTGCACACACGTGCTATATCCGAGTGGCATATCAGTGGAATATATCAAACCGTGAACCAATGTCGCAATATCAGGATCTGTCGTATTGTAAGATCATATAGTTTTGAGACCCGCTTACGACGTTTTCTACTTAGCGCCGTTTAATATAAAGTAGATTTTTCATTTTGTCGTCGTTAAGAAGTACTTTAAGGACTCGCAGTATTAGTTCACCGCATCGCATCACTCTGTGCATAGCATCCATCACTCTGTACTTATAAAAGTAACGTTAGCCACCTTTTAATATATGTAACATTCGCTTAGACATTACTTTTATGAACCTTAGTTTAGAATGAGATGAAGTTGATTCTGATTCTGTTGTTGATACAAATGTTGTGCAGTCGTGTAGTCGCCATGCGTCTAGTCTTGTTGCCGATGTCACTATGTGTTAACTGCGCACTCCACGCTACGTGCAATATTCTATACCTATCATGTAATGAATATGAGTGGTTAAGTTTTCTTAATTCTATTAATTGTTAATAATATTTGAAATACCTATGCCACATCGCGTCTAGAATACGTTACGTCGCGCGCGGGCGTCAGCGCCAGCTGGCGGCCGCGGAGCGAAGCTGTTCCATTTCAAACGCCGACTATTCATTTGGAAATTATGGGACTAAATTATAAATATAAGTATTTGTAAATAAATAATAAAAAAACAAAAATCTTGTGGCAAATTATTACTTGTTATGTATAACGATGACGTGTAGGGTTCATTTCTATATTATTTTGTATGGTTAGACGAATGTCTCTTTCTAATCGTTCAAGAACGAGAGTTCTAAAGAAGTATAATAATTATACATATTGTATATAAAGGATGCTGTTGAATTATATTGATTATTTAGTTTGGTAGATGATTATTATAGTCATTATATATAAATAAACTATATAATATGAAAATAAAATTATATCAAAGCAATGTTGTTTTATTATTCGCTCACCAACCGACCCTCGACCCTCACAGTGAACAGTTTGACATCTGTAGGTATAGAGTAGTTAAAACCGTTTATGTTTATAAAATATTAAATCTATAGAATAGCTTCGTGTAATTTTGATAAAAGTTTTAACCACTCTTTAAAGATATTAAGCTGTAGACGTGCCCTGAACTACCTATACAAAAAGAGAACTCTCCATAAAACCACAGCAGGCCGATCATAGCCGGACTCTCAGACTTTGGGTATTGGGCCGGACCATAGAGAAGATATGGGCCGGTCAGTGGGAATTGGATTGTAAGTTGTGCCATTGTCCCCCCCAGCGGAGTTCACAGGGTATGTAAGTTGTGCGATAATTTTTAAAAGTTGTTTCACTCCCCCCGTGGTGTCCAACCGATTATTCACAATGTCCACCACATTGTGAATAAATGATATTTTTTCATACTTAATTTCTTGAGACCGTACCTTTGTTGCATCAGCGCCACCTTTCGTCAGCCTATTTCCCTATTCAACTATAGCAGTCCTAATCTATAATTACATACTATAATTCGATGTAGAGTCTCACTTAAGACGCTTGAGATAACTTCGGGTATGTCGAGTGAACGAGTGAGATCCGCGATCGGAGGTGGTCGCGGCTAAGGGATCATGCCGTTTGGCAAAATATGTTTCGTTAAATTTCACTTCCCAAAAAACTTATCGCATAGTTTCATTTCCCAAAAGAATCTTTAGCAAATTTATATTTCACATTATAATCACTTCGTCAAATATTCATTTGGCAACTTTTTAGGTTCTCAATTTTTATTAAGTCAAATATACATTAAGCAAATGCTTTATTTTGTAAAAAAAATATATACCAAAGGTTAGTTCGTTCAAAAGGCATGTCTCATTAATAATTAATTATAAATAAAGTAAAATACATTAATTTCATATAAGTTACGTAGGCTAGATCGGAACTGCCAGACAAGTGGGTTAGGTTAGGTTAGAACTGTGACCTCAACAGAGCGCGAGCCGGAATTGATTTGTATAATGGCAATATAATAAGTTCTTACCTGTAAATTATTTGTCCGGGGTGAAACAAACACCCATGCAGCAGTGTATTTTTTGCCATGAATGTTGCCAGCCATGCCAGGGAAAAGTAAGTTATGCCAAACCATATTTGATTACCTAATACTTGGTAAAATGAAACTCTGCCATGTAATTATTTGTTAAACAATAAATTGCCAAAAATAGTAATTTGGGAAAAAAACTTTGGCATGTGACACTTTGGGGAACGTTTTTTGCCAAACATTAGTAAACCTGCGGCTAATGCTGTTCGAGATCGGGCAATAGCGCCACTGGCGCGCTCCCAAACACATCCATAGTGCTCTCGGGTATGTTTGCCCTCACTGGAAAGAGACTCAAAATCGAATACGTGTTACAAAGAACACTACTATTCATTAAGCTATGAGTAGCAACAAGGTGAGCGGGTACTTTGCATTAAAACAACAAATATTGAGCAACTTTTTTAATAAAACTTTAACTATGATATAAATACAATAGAATACCGGGTGAAATGGGGTGAATAGAGATCAAAGGGTGAATAGAAATAAAATGGTCAGATAAATTGTGCAGTTATTTTCTGCTAAGTGAAACTATGTCCTATTTCAATCTGATAATGAACAGAACAATCAGATATTTGGTTCAGTACTTAAAATTTTGCAGAAGAAATTATTCAAAAATGTCTAATGACCATTATTTCTATTCGCCCCTCGATCTCCATTCAGCCCGTTTTACGGTACATTACGATCATTTATTATGTCTCGGGCGTCCGGGCGCGGCGGGGTCGCGGGGAGGGGTGCGGGCTGCGGGAGGCAGGCGGCGGGGGATTGTTCCGCCCCCCGCGCCCTGAAGGCACAGGTCACGTGCTCTGCCAGTGGGCAAGCGAGGCTGGCGCCACCACTTCACATTGTACGCCCCACATTTCGTTTTACGACAAGTCTATAGCTCAATATTACGAACGCGCTGTCGACGCACGAGGATACATTACAAGTAACCGCGAGTGAATGAACCGACACGCTAGGTCTATTCGCTAATAGTAAGCATAACAACGAGGACGGTCGCGTTAGCCGAAGGTCAGAGGACACGTTATCACAAAACGCTACACGTTGTATAAATCGTTGAGGACCATGAAGCGAACTGGCGTAAAGTCAAAATGATCACATGTAGTTATCACACTCGGCCTTACGATACTCTAATACATCTAGTTAGCTACGAAAATTCACTGGGTCTTCAGTTTATTTTCCTTTTGTTTTAATTCATTTAGTATTTATGTCACAAAATTACACTAAGTGTGTGTCAATAAGAAGCTAAATAATTTGTAACGAACACACTTGAAATAAACTTCTTATAGGAATTTGTTAGTTCAATTGAATTACAGTACAAAAAAAGTATCTAAGTATGTATATACGCATTCTAGAACCTATAACACAAGCTAATTAAGCTATGCCTACTTTGGTTCTAGAGAACGCTATGTAGAATGTCGTGGAATATCTATTTCTTAATAAAGAAATGTAATTTAAAAAAAACGTTTGAAATTGTAATTTCAAAACATTTTTATTTCTGAAGAAAACTGGTAGACTCTAATATTATTGCTATTTTGAAATATTCCAAACGAATTTGTATGTATTTCTGAATTAAGTCGGCTAAAATTTAGCACACAAGAGTACAACCAAAATTAGGACACTTTTTTATACAGGGAATAGGTCCCTGAGAGCTGTAACAACGGGATCGGTTCCCACGAGAGCGGAGCAGCGGCCATCGGCTCATAAGTCATAAAATTTAGATTGCAGCATAATCGAAAATAGTAATAGAATTAGTATCTGAACGCAATCGGAACGACCTCACACATACGACATACGTACAATAATTAGGTACCGCTGTTGTACATCAATTGTTTACAATAATCAGTAAGTATTTACAGAAGTAATCTACGAATGGAACTCACCGCTTAGATTAGTTAAACATTAGTTATGGGAAATATAAAATTTGACAACTAATTGCACTAATACAATGTTTACGTCTCACAGCTTCAATGCTAATAATTACAATACTCGTGCGGAATCGGAAGACGATTGGCGACCCATGCCATGTATTTGTATAGGTATTTAGATTTTTCATAAAAAAAAAATATCACAACATCAAATTCTGAAAAAGTGTGTATAGTTTAGTCTCCTTGATTTTTTAGTCTAGTTGCTAAAGCACCGCGGCAGCAGACATTAAAGTACAGTGTCAAATTAAATAGATTCAATTTCAATTTCATTTAAAGAACAATAAGGGTCAAATTGAATTTGACACTGTTCTTTAATGTATGTTGAGCAGATAAGATCTTTTCAACTCTCCTGTTCGGAAAGTTTAATTTTCATAGGTGGAAAGTAGCTTATTTTATCCCCAGGGTGGAAAGCGTTTTTTTTTTAAATTATAAGTTTTGCCATGGAGTCCATGATAATGAAGTTACGTCATAATGACTTGATATCGTGACGCTTTTTTTTACATGGCCGCCTAGATGCACATATCGTGACCAACTCGATTACAATGTAACCAATAGATTCAATTTTATAAAATTATAGTAATATGTACGATTTTTCAGAATTTAAAAAAACAACTTAAGTTTGCTAAATAATTAGCGGGAAAACGAGATTCAATATAAATAAATACCTTGTGTTAATTGTGGTTAAAAATGGTTTCAGCAAGTGATTCCAGTGACATGGATATTAATTTAACTCCCGATGAGATTAAAGAACAGGCAAAAGCTATTGTTAATAACCTATTCCCAGTTTTTCCAATTTTACTTTAAATTTTAACTGATTATCAATATGTATACCTGTTTCATTAAATGTGTGTGGAGTATTTTAATTTCCTACATTACATCCAATTTCCACATTTCGACTAGAAATGAAAAGTAGTGTTTAACTCGGATGAATGTCACCCATTTCACCCTCGAACTCGAAGAAATATCTCGGGTGAAATGGCGGCTGACTTTCAGCCCTTGTGTAACAATCTACTATTGATTTCATTACCAAATTAGACTGTGTTATTAAATTGTTTCAATTAGGAAATTCTAATAGTATCACTGAGTCTGGCATTATACCCGATAAAACTAACCCCCCCCCCATTTATGTGGGCCCGGGTCCCCAAAATAAATCTGAGGCATTTTCAATCGTCTTCCCGAAACATTTCCACCGCCAACATATCTCCATCGGTCTCCATCCACGTGACTAAATGTTTGTTCGCTGCCTCAGACTGCACTGAGATATACATACACATTAATAGTAAATTTTTTATTGAAGACAACAAGAATATTGAATCTACTCGCTAAAAATCACAATATTTATATGAACTGGTGTCAATGTGTGACCGCTGTCTTGCTAAAGATAGGCTTGAAGGTACGCGACTGCCCGACGGCGACGCGACCAACCGAGACAGAACTGCTTTGTATACAGATTTAGATCGGAAAGAAGAAGGAAATAATTAGGCGGAGTCACCAAAAAACAATGTTTAAAAATGACTGTAAAGTTATTCATTGTTTCCGTAGTTCGCAAGAATTACGATAGATGGCTCCAACGTCGCCTTAATACGTATTAATGTATCGGAGAATTTCGAATATCTGGGACGTGGCTCAGTTGGTCAGAGCATTCCCCCTGTAAGGGACTGGTCGCGGGTTCAAGTCCCGTCCTAGTTCCGATCTAAATCTTTAGAAAACAGTAAGCATACAAAAATGCTTAAAAATTTAATTGCTTTGTATACAATCGTTTAAAGTACATTTTGAATGCAGTAATTCGATCATCTCCAAAGTGAATTTGAATCCGATTACAATTTTTTTTCTTACATAATTTTGACTTTAGTGTTCTTCGGCAACTCTTTCGTTAATTCTCTAAGTTTCTGGCTTCACGCAGTCAATATTATATGTCTTCTCACGGTCCCCTATCTCGATCGAATACCTCCAAGCTCTCCTTCATACCGACCTGCATTATTATATCTATAGACAGTACAAAGATACACTCGGTTTACAATCTGCACGGAGTATATCAACTAAACCTGTAGACTGTTAGGATACAGTCTCAAAGGCAGAATATACAAGTAACAGTTGCGGTCGGTACACAGGGGGCTACTGCACTGACACAAAGTGGCTACGTACAAAATCTTATAGTTAGCACCTTTTGGGGCGTTGACGTGAGGCGCGCCTGCCGCTGTCGCAACACTGGACGGCGACGGGGCGCGCCCCACTGCCGCACCCCCTCGCATCACAATCGGCAATATACTAGCACATACACAACTTACAGTTACACGACAAACTTAAGGGTACAAAAATATCGTGTAGTCTAACTATGAGGGCGACAATACAACTAGTGCGTACAAAGTAAAATACTTCTAAGTTTGTTCACTGCCACGGATCAATCGGAAATCATTTGTACGTTCCCACACAAACTACATTTTACGATATGGACTCGCAATATGTTTGGAATTATATTAAAATGTTAACCGCACATCACCTCGCAGACTACGTGCCGTATAGCCATGGGGATATATTAAACTATAGAAAACATCATATAATTGTATTTAACCATGCAATTTTCAACAAAAACAATGCTATTTGTTAAATTTTCGTAACCCAAATAGATAGTTAAGATTTGATTTTCACTAAGTCAGATCGAATTTGTTTTAATCAGAATAGCAAAAATAATAAAATGAGAATCCCTTATATTTGGCACCAATTTCATTGAACAAGATAAACAAACTCGTGAACGATGCGTACAATATGTAAATAAACAACATTAAAGTTGTGCTGCTTGGAACACAAAGGCTTGCGACCTATCTGACGCCCCAGGGCGGCTGCGCTCACCGCAGCGGCGCGACCGTGGCCGGGCCCTCGGAGGAAACAAACCAACTAATTCTATGACTGATATAACTGGATATGTCCACAAAACTAGAGCTAAGCGTGAACCGAAGAGATCTGCCAGAAACACTGGTATTTACTCGATATGCACTGTCATACTTAGGTTATCTCTTCGGACAATATAATTATGCCATTTCAGATAATCGTTTCGACAAATACTAATAGGGATGTTAAACGAGCGAATAAAAGAAATGATGGGGACTTTTTTGCCTGTATCGATTATTGAAAATTGAAGAAAATGCATTGGAAAAAGTGTAAGTTACGGTATCCATAAGGTATTAACATTTCAAAAACGTTAAAAACTAAATGATTTACTAGAAATACTGAATGAGCGACATAGATGCTTGAATCAGAAGGAACGTGGTCCTGCCGTAGCATTTGTGGTTATTTTTCCGAAGAATTAGAAATAGGCACGTGCGAATATCGAGTAATCTCGTTAAGTGGCTACCCGCCTAACCCGTAGTGCCGTTTCGTATTTGTTTTAGTACTTTTCAATGTTAATAACGAGGTCAGGTATACTTTGTTCCTCAAACACAAATTAGATTGTTGCTTTCAAGTTTGTAGTCGCTTACCGCCAATCACTCAGCATTTCAAGACCCCAATATTCATCAACTCGTTTAAATACTACCCGCACAAATATGCGACTTGTACCATTTTAAGACACTGAACAGTAAAACCCTGCAATTTCGTAAAATTTGTCTTATTTACTGGGAAATATTCACTAAACTTCTAAAAAAAAAACAAAATAATACGTTCTATAGGGTACTAATAGAAAAATGCTCACCAGAGAAATGATCAATCTTTCGCAACTCATCAGGTAAGTTGGATATTTCTCCTCATTGCAGCGGAATAATAAGTCATGTCAAATTATTTATTTTATTTTAACATATATTTTAGATTTATTGATATTATTTTTATTTTTTGTACCCATCAGTATAGGAAGCCATGTTGATTCTCCTCGCCGAGTTCAATCACCGTTTTCAAACAGTTCACTATTTACATAAAAGTTTATTACCATGACTCCCTCTTGCCAATTTTTTGTGATGCGTGTGTGGCGAAAAGCCGTCGATATGTGAACCGATATAACGAGTCGATATGGATGTTGGAGCCATGTTCTATGTCAACCACAGACTTTTATGTATCTACTAGACCAGATGTTCGGCACGCAAAAAATATCATTCAGTTATTGTGGATTCTTCTTAATTCGATTTTTATTAGTCCTAAGTCGATAAAACTGCATTTTACCCAATTTATTGAGCTGAGTGAGACGAAGTCGAGCGAAAGCTCTTCATACCAGACTTCAGGATTTTCTTTGTCACAGGTCTCCTCCTAAACTACTAATCCAATCAGAACCAAATTTGGCATGATTAAAGAGGTCAATCAGAGGACGGTTTATGGATATATTTTGAAAAAATTAATGCTACCACAGAGGAATGATCACCGTTAAAAAAATTCCAGATGGAATTACATAATAACCGCTCGAGACACTGTGACTAAACTTTACACGCTCAGAAAGCATGTCCAGAGTTGTGACTTTCAAAAAGAATTTTCAAAATCGGACTTGCCACGGAGGAATGATCACTGTTCAAAATTTTCAAAATCTGATTCACGATGTCTCACTCGGCTCAACATTGCAAGCAGCGATTCGCCTTGCAGACCTAGTTTATATTCATGTGTATATATTTAGACGCTTATCTCGAGGGGAAAGAGGAGTGGCTGTATGTATGTGTAAAGTAAATGATAAAAATGTTACAATTTTAAAGGACGCGACTTGAACTAGCCCCCAGTATTGAGCTACCTGGACTCCCTAAGACGCATGTAGTCGAGAATTTCAGAAATCCTGGATGGGTTCAGGCAGCTTAGTTGGTCAGAACGTTCCCCGTCGAAAAGAAGATGTATCATTGAAATTTCGTTTTATTATCACATTTGCATAACTTATCAATGCGCCCCGCACCCCTCCAGCCTCCTCGGCACACTCCCGAACTGTGCGTCCGAATATTTTAAACACGCTTTTTTATTCTTAACTACTAGACTAATAGTGTACATAAAAGGCTTTGATTTCAACAGAAAATATTTACAAACTATCGCCAGGGTCAAAGACCTTCACGCTGGGTAAATGTAAACAGGTTTCGCAGACGAATATAACCGTATGAAACGTCAACACAGCACATAGTCGGAGGCTAAAACCATTAACCTATTAGGACGACGCGTTACGCCTCACAAGTATACATAATTAATTATAACATAGACATCACATAAAATATGCATGATATATCATTTGAATATTCCACTCTCGTGTGACACGACGCGCGGGCTTGTCTCTTCGTCCATTAGCGAACAACACGTTGCCGATTTAGTTCCTATAATATTTGTTTAGGTAATAACATTACTTTGCAATATGTTAGTTCCTATTGTTGAAAGAGATTGTTTCAATGAGACTATCAAATAAAGAATAGGTAAATAGCGGTTGCAATCTCGTCTGCTTTTATTTTATCGATTTCATTCATTTTTAATCGACCATAAAACCACTAATATTTAGGAAATTATTTGTCATACAACTATTGGATTTCGGTTTATTTTCTCTTATTTTATTATTTAGTGTTTCCGACGCTTTGGTTGCTTTTCGGCAGCCATAGTCACGGGGAGACTTGTAAGATGGTGGTTGTCTCATGTGTTGAAGTAAATTATTTGACAATAACGAGGGATGAAGTCATACCTTGTCCTTTTAGACAAGTTTCCAGAACTGTTAACAGAAATAAACTGTTGTGGCACGACTCAACTACCCTATGGTGATAGCGTCACTTGTACAACTTGCTTGCCTACATGTAGCTTCACTCGAATAATACGCGAGTTATTAATACACTTCATTATCTTTCATACATTCGAAGAGAGACGAGTATAGGAAAACCAAAGACTCATATAAAAATGTAAACATCGTTTAAAATTCATTGAGATCAACACTTCACACCTGCGAGACGTCGACAAACAGTTGTCGCCATACTGGGACACTCGAGAGAACCGCCGTCGAACGCAAACGCCCTCGCGGGTAGCGCGCACGCTGCTGATGTACAGGCCAAGCACGGGAGATGACCACACGTGGCACGCCATGGATATACTTTTGTGAACACTGTATGGTATGCATGTTGCTTAGTACAATTAGTACTTTTGAAGACTGAAACAGCGTATAAACGTGTACGTACTTCAGGTCTGCGCATTTGCGTACAGCTCAGTTGTCCAGCTAGTAGGAGGCGACAACACAACAGCCGCCCTCACAATGTGTAACCTCGCGACTCAAGAATAGAGCTATGAGTAAATGGCAAAACCTACTCCATCAGCATCGTACTGTAAGCTTATAACATTTGAATCTTTTCAACCAATGTAATGACGCGTTTTATTATTGAATTGAATTGCGTAACAGATTTTTCTACGTCCTCATCGGTCGAAGAGAAACAAGAGATATATGTGTCCTGCTACGGAGGTTGGTATTGGTCATGTCCCGCCTTGTACAATATACATCAGCTGTAAATAAGTCAATTTCACTAATACGCGATCTAACTGAACGCACCTAGTTTCGATAATAAAATTTCCTATAACGTCAAGAATTATTACGATATAAGGGTAAAGCTCGGTAATTGCTCAAATTATTAAGTAATATATACAATATATATATCGTTGTGATACTCGTGCGTTACAAAACAATGACGCACATATCGATTATAAAAAACTTATTTTACACATAGCGGATTACATAGATTTGAAATATAAACAAACTTTATATAATACACTGTTGCCTTTTCAAGAACAATAACACAATACATACAAAATTAAAAAGTAATTTCGCATCGAAACTGGTTCGTCATAAGAGATAGGACAGAAGGAATTTTCAAATTGGACCCCAAGTTGTCAGGCTATTGGTTTTTTTGGAATTATTTATCTCGTTCGAATCACGTCTGATCAGTGTCACGAACCGCCCGTCTGATCACAGGACTCGAGCTAGCGCTCTTGCGCTGTTCGCACTGCCGCCACTTCACGCGGCCTGCTCATACATGTGGCCACAGATACAGCTAAGTACACAAATAATTACAGTTCATGATTTTTATATGAAAAGATTTGAGCACCTATTAAATACTTATTGAATTGAAAACAGTTGATTGTGTCGCCACTAATACCACTGACACGGCTGTAAGCAGGGTGTTTGAACGGAACTAGAACAGATTTAGCTTTCTTACTAAATAAATACGTCGTATTTATTTAATTCGTGGGCAAGTGTTTCATACAATAGTGCTAAATCAGGTGGGTCTATACGCGCCCGTTGCGTGATGACAACATCTATAATATATTTGACCGAATATTGCGACCATTGTAGGGCTATACTTCTCGAAGTGATAAACTGGTAAGTCCGTGACACTGCCCGGAGGCGCTCGGCCCTGCACTAGCTCGTCCCGCGGCACCGCACGGCGCCGCGGGACGTTGCGACGACATGTAACTGGTTATTTACTATCTTTACTGTACTGTGATGAATGCTTATCTTATCGTACACTCAATTATAAGACACGCTTTGTTTTGTGTATCACTCGGGGCAGTCTGAACCTCCCAGCGAGTGCTGCTGAAGTCCCGGAAAATTCTATGTAACCAAACGGAGCTTACAAAATAATGTCCGCTTGATGGTAATACGCCACTGAAAACGTAATCGGCTAAATGAGAGTCTAACTCTTTCGACATAAAATATATCCTTATTTTTCAGTGATACACAAATAACTGAATACCATTTAAAATGTCATACAAAAATGTAAATATATCACAATCGACTGAGCCGCCCCCGGCGAGGACTCGAGGAGGCAGGCGCTGTGTACTTTGGTATAGGACAGGCATTCATGACAGTACAAGGAGGCGGCGACGATACGAAACTAAACATACAACAACGCATGGTCGGCGTGGTCCGGGGGCGGGCGGGGCGACGATCACCTGTGCTCCTGGGGGGGCGCCCCCTGGCTCTCCTGACTGCCTTGGGAGGCCCCGGGCGGCGCGGGCGGCGAGGGGGGCGCGGGCAGGTTGGCGTTGACGATGTTGGCGATGGCGTCAGGCGACATGGCGGACATGGCCGTGAGCAGGTTGTTGGCGAGCTCGCTACTGGCCTCGTCCATGCCCCCGCGCTTGTCGCCCAGCTCGCCCTCCAACCGCATGCTGGTGAGGCTCGACTCCAGCTTCGTCGTCGAGTTTGAGTCTGGAATACAGTTGTTACTTTGAGGGCTTGAGGCTACATACTAAAGAAGGTATATCATACAGTATTTATTATATTCTAATAATTCTATTCGTTCTTCTTGTTCAAGATTAAGGCTCAAAGTCAAAGTCAAAGTCTTTATTTTTCAAAATAGTGCAACGTAATTACATCTTTTTGACGTAAAAATCTGCTTAAAACTAAGTTTACCACCGCTTCCTAGGCGCTAGTGGAGATGTGCTATGTGCGACGTTCTTCAGTGGGTGTCGAGTTTTTTTTTTTGTTGTTTACCGATTTAAATTATTTTCCAGTTAGTATTTATGTATAAGTGAAAACGTGTAATTGGCCTTGTCCATGTACCTTAACAATTTTTGTATCTAGCTGTGAGTTTTTGAAAATCATTAAATAAAATAAAATAAAAATTTAAATCGTTAGTTTGTGGTAACGTTTCTCGCTGCAATAATTGCTATCTAGCATCAAGTAGAAGTATATTTGGAGACATTGAGGTTAAGGGAGCTGTGCAAAGAAGAATCGCCGACCATACACTAAGGCCACAGCGACTGCTCTAACGTTAGGCAGCCTCCTCTCTGTACTTGCTCTGTGGAAGTGGTTAACAAGGTGAAAGCAGCGATGTACTGACCGATCGGCTGCGAATCGTAGGACCAGTAAGGCGAGAACTCTGCGAAGTGGTCGTCGGCGGGCGGCGTGGCGGGCGAGCGCGGCGAGTGGGGCGAGTGGGGCGAGCGCGGCGAGCGGGGCGAGCGCGGCTGGCGGGGCGAGTGGGGCGGGCTGGCGGGCTGGGCGGGCGCGAACGGGTCGTGCGGTAGTAGCGGCGGCGCGCTGCCGAAGTGCGCCCAGCCCTCGCCGCCACACGCGCCGCTGTCCGCAGCCTCCCACGCTGTACAAGACACAGGCGTTAACACACCATGCACGTCGTTACTGACTCTACTACTGCTACGAAAGTAATTAAACATAACGGTTGTTCAGTATATCCTTACGCGAGTGCTGGTCCAGCACGTCCTGCGCGCTGCCGGCGGGCGCGTCCAGATCATTCTCGTCCGTGTCACCCGAGTCCTCCCACATGCTGGAACCAAGTGCTTTCATTTAACAATTATTCTAGTAATAAAGCTGGATAGTTTGATTAAATATTGTTGTTGTATTTGGCGATTTTTGAATAATGAACAATGGGTCGAGTCAACCAATAAAAAACTGCAGTGGTCACCTGAGCCCGCGGGTTGAGTTACTGAATAAAGGGTCGAGTCAACCAATTAAAAATCTGCAGTGGTCAACTGAGCCCGCGGGCTGAGTTACTGAATAATGGAACGAGTCTACCAATAAAAAACTGGCAGTGGTAAACTGAGTCCGCAGGCTGAGTTTACTGCGAGTTCAGTAAGTTGATTCTATCGTCTTGTATTTGATAGTCCAGTTCTTGGGGAAGGTTAAGGCTACTAACCATAAAGAAAGAAAAAGAAAAAGTGGCACTCCTGGAGTACCGACAGAAGTAAAAACTTGAACGTGTATATTTTTTGAATTGTCAAATCCACTTACTCTATCAGTGATATTCTTACAAGTTTTATTATATACTATACAGGGTGATTTTTTCAAGTGCGCATGGATGGCCAAATCCGAAACAATGAAGAATAGCAAAAATTGCTCAAAGGAGTCTCGAGCCTAATATTGATGAAAACTAAAACTGTATAATTGGTATACACAAAAAAAAAATATGGCATTTGGCATACCTGTTGGTCGTTTGTAATTAGCGTGATCGACAACTAAATACAATATTCATAGTTAAGGCAGGACAACGTCTGTCGGGTCAGCTACTAGATGCTACCTATTTCAGAGTTTACAGTGACATTTCTCGCTACTATACAACGTTGACAGGATAGATGGCGCTGTTATCAAATATTCACAGAGCTGTCGGTGACGATAACAGTGTCGCGAATTTAATCGTTTTTACCCGTCTCAGAAATGCCCAATGCGCTTTAGTAAGTTTTCACTTCAAAGAAGATGAGAAAAACGCGATTCAATGGTGTCGAACACAGTGAGTAACCTTAACTAGGCAATACTTACTCGGCGTCGAACCTCTGACTAGCTAACTCTAAGAAGTTGTTCTTGGCCTGGGTCATCTGGAAACACATAACGTCACTGTAATATACGCTAGTCACAATATTTCGAGTCCACATCCTTGTATATTGACCACTAAATGAAGCCGCCAGACCTTAATAACTCGTGAAAAAAAATTATATGACGCAGGGACAAAACATCGAAACTGCGTGCGATGCGTCACTTTGCTCACTTAACGTAATTTTGGTTTGATTCTTGACTTAGTTATTGAATTTTGATTCGATTCTTTGATCGTGTATCTAGCGAGTGCTGTAACTAAATTCTAAATGTAGATGATAGATATTTGTGCCTACCCTGCGCCCACTTTTCTCATAAACGTTACTGTGCGTAATGTTTTATAACCATAGCTTGGTAGTATCCCCACATCGCCCACATCTCAAGTTTATTATAGAGATAGCTCATCCACCCTAAGAAAAGAGTTTCCAAGCTGTCAAAGCCACGGCCAGCATAAGTTCTAAACTAATAACCGAAATTACTAGTATTCCATTTAACCCCTCCAACTAAGCGAAATGCTTGTGTTAGGAGTGGGTAGGTCGGTAGTGTAATGGTCAGGATTCGAACCCGGGGCCTCTCGAGCGAAAGGCCGACTCCTTAACCACTAAGCCACCGATGCTTATGCTACCTTATAGATATTTAGATTCCTCATTTTGCAGATGCACTAACTTTATCGCAGTCGTCGATGCCCAGGCCGTCCGCGATGAAGTCGGGCGAGTCCCGCACCGCGCCCCCCGCGCCCCCCGCGCCCCCCGCGCCCCCCGCGCCCCGCGCGCCGCACATCTGCACACACAGTATAGTTGCGTCACTCACTCACACGCATACAAGCACTCACAGCTCACAAGCACGTTTCATTATGCCCGGCTATTTCTACGACACTTACACACTTATTATCACATTTACACCGAAATTGTACTCGTGCGAGTGTAACAAAATATGCAACAATAAATAATAATAAAAACAAAACCATTAGTTGACACCAGATTATATCCATTCTAGGCTCTTTCAGAGGTTATTACAAATTTTAACTAAAAACTAGTATTGCCATCCAATATTTCTAAAAATCTGGACTGGGGAGCCAAACTCGATCTAATTTTGATGACTCACAGAGCCGCTACAGAGCGACTGGTAACTTCGAGCGATCGCCTTGCGAAAGAATAATCAGATCTTCAACTATAACCATGTACAGGCGGCCAGGGAGATAAGTATGCACCTGTCAATGCATAGGTACCTATCTCCTTAGCCATGTGTACACATCGCCAGCCATCACCAGAGCACAGCACGTAGTGTGCTGTGGAGGAGAGTATGTACCTCGGTCACGTCGTCAGCGTTGATCTCGTCCGTGAGCTCGTCTATGGTGCCGGTCGCTCCGATGTCGTTGTACTAAATAAAACATAAACAAAGCAAATTATAAAAGAAAAAAGCCAAGAGACGGACGACTATGCCGGTAGGCGACTTGAACTGCTTTTATATTCCATTCGTCCAATACTTGTCACAAAATTCGGCCGGGTAGGTGCCATCGTGCACGATTGCGAAAAACCCTCCATAGTAATCCAATTTCGGTTTGATTCCGTTCAGGGGTCAGCAAGTGCATAGCCGGGCAGGGGGGTTGTGGTCGCAGTACTAGTGGGACCGGTGGGTGTCACACGGTGCTGCGACGACAATCCTCTTCTGATGAGGCCGTCGAGCTGAGTGCCACCATTGTTAACATGGTAAATGTATGTAATGGTGACCCTCTTTCCTGAGACTTTACCATCAGGCGAGTTGAAGTCAAATTGACGTGTCGTTAATATAAAAAAAAAAAAACCTATGTATATCGAAAGCTAAGCAAATTAATTTAACGCTGTCGATTTCAATCAGCAAAATTAATAACAAAACTCTTTGCCGTTTTAATGGTCTATACAGTTTTGACTTTGACACTGCTAGAATCAAAGGCTACGTCCCATCCATAGAGCATAACAGAGAAGAGGTGTTATAATTAGATTTCCCTATGAAAGAACGTGTGACACTTTTCGGGAGTGATGGTGTGGTGAAGAAGGGTTAGATCTCGCACATCCCGCCAACTTCTTTACTTTCCATCTACCGGTCAGTTTTTTTTTATACCACTCAGGTGGTAGACAAGCTCACGGCCCTCCTGGTGGGAAGCGGTTACCGCGGCCTATGGACGTGCGCAACACCAGGGGCGTCACACTCGCGCTGCCGACCCTGTAAAAACCTTCTAATGCCCTTTTTGAAGAACCCCATATTGTAAGCGCTTGGGAAAACCACAGCAGGGAGATCATTCCACAGCCTGAGGGTGCGCGGAATAAAGTGCCTTTCATACCTAACTGTACGCACCGTTTCCGGTCGCAACGTGTGAGGATGCATTCCCTGTCTGTGGCGAGCGGTGCGATGATAGAAAGTGGCCGTGGGCATCATATCATACAATTCTTCTGAACACACCCCATTATAAAGGCGGTAGAACACGCACAGGGAGATGAAACCTCTCCTAAAATTAAGAGGTTCTACACTGCCTGTAAGTATGGGATCTTTGCACCGAGTCGAACGGGTCAAGTTGGTATGCAGGTGCTCCGGCAAAAATGTGACAGTACTCCATGTGGGGCCGGACTTGCGACTTTTAAAGAAGAAGTCTTTGCTCCGCAGAGAAGTCCTGCTTCGCCCTGTTGAGCACTCGCAGTAGCAAAACCATCCACTTTAGTTGATGTTACTATGTAATGCAACTATTTCGCACTAGATATTGCTTAATGGAACAGGGACGTACTCAGATGCAATGTTTTTTTTTTTTTTTTTTAAGAATATTAGTAACCGAAATTACTAATATTCCCCCTAACCCCTCCAGCTAAGCTAAATTGCTTGTGTTAGGAGTGGGCTCACGTCGGTAGTGTAATGGCCAGGATTCGAACCCAGGACCTCTCGAGCTTTAACCACTAAGCTACCGACGCTTCCTAATGACGACGATGTATAGCAATCTAGCATCGAGTGGAATTATATTTGGCGACACTGAGGGTAAGAGAGCTGCGCACAGGACGACCGCCGACAGTACACTGAGGCCGCGCCTACTGCGATGCCGGCAGGGTAGGCACGAGTGTCACAGCGCACAGGTACTTAAACCGCCTCCTCTCTGTACCAGCAGTCATGCGTGTGTTGCCACAAACAATCCGTGTGCAATGCAGCATTTTTTTTGTTTTTTTTTTACGTGCGGAAATCCCTTCGGATACCTCCCCGCTGGCCAGCGGGGGTGGTTATGTCGTGTCTCGACTAAAACCACACGGTGTCCTCTCCAAGTGTCCGCTGCCGGGCACCCCGGGTAAGCCCTCGAAAGGATAACCCCAGGGTTGCCGGCGGACCTTGGCCGCCACCGCGGCCTCGCCTGGTGGGGTCGGGTTTTATCCCGCTTCGGTGAGTTGGCAGGCGTGTGTAGGGCAATGCAGAATACTGTAATTTATTATATATATAATTAACAATACGATTTCTTCGTTAGAGTCGGCCTATTCATTCCTAAGTGGATTTAGCAGAGTATTTTAGCAGATGCTACGCCGGTAGGTTATTGATAGTATAAAACGTGTAGTGTTGTTAATAAAAACGAATGAATTAAGTAGTTGTAAGTACTTAGCAGATAATGTACTCACATCGTAGTTAGTCGCCAGCGGGTCCGGCATGATCTCCACATCGTAGAAGTTCTCTGAAGGGTAGTAGCCGCCCTGGGACACCAAATATTATAATTATATAAGATTATAACTGTATTGTGAAGTGATTTACATAATCATGCGAGCGTTTACGATGTAAGATTTGAGATGGATTGGTGACGTCACTAATTGTCTTTTGTTCTTACACATTTTATAAGCTTTCTGCACTATGTTTTTTTTTCAATATATCACCAATTTAATTAGTATCGAGTGGAAATTGAATGTTGAAATATATTAGATAATGTAGTTCAAGAGAGTTAGCAATAGAATGAATGCTGGGTATGCCTGTGGTGTGTAACGGTTCAGTTCTTTCTTTGTTGAACGGCAAAGAACTGGGATGTTCTACCTGTGCACGCGTTTTCTTCCTCTTACCGTCCCAGGTTTCTTAAGCGGAGCGTGAAATAGCATCTGTCGAGATGTAAGCGTAGGGATCACCATTGTAGGATCGACAGCACCTGGAATGGCGTCCTGTATCTGCTGAAGTTCACGCTAGCTCCCTAGCACTGGAGCACTGCGTGGCGCGAGGCGCGAGGCGCGATACGTACGAGCGGCATGTCGCGGTGCTGCAGCAGCGGGCGCAGCGCCAGCTCGCGGAAGGCGGGCCAGCGCGCGGCGGCGGGCGCCGGCAGCTGCAGCGCGTGCGCCAGCGCCGCGTCGGCGTCCAGCGCGCGCGCGCACGCGCCCAGCGCCAGCACCGCGTGCCCCAGGTGCGCGGCGCGCGCGCAGCCCCCGCCGCGCGCCTCCCTGCCGCCCGCACCGCCCGCACCGCCCGCACCGCCCGCACCGCCCGCCTCCCTGCCGGGCAAACTCAATGACTTCTCTCTACTAACTCAATGACTCAAAAAGATACTTGTTTTATTTTCCTTCTCTTTCCATATTTTTATATCAACGACATCTTTGTTATAGCTGGATGGAAGGAGGGATGGAGAAATGGAAGGAGGGAGGGAGTGAAGGAAGGAGGAATGGATGATGACGATGCAGTTTTCATTTGTGTCGGCACTCCCAGAGTGCCACTACCTTTTTTTAGTTTTCATTATTAACTAACCCGGCAAAAACTACGCCTTAGAACCAAGTTATGTTGGGGACCATATCAGCGGAATTTATTTCCTGAATGTCTCATATTTTAATTATCCTAATTGCTAGTATAAACAAGTATCCCGAGGGGGCCTTCTCAAAGCCGTAGATAACCTAGGGTCAGCCGAGGTGTGAAGACATTGCCTTATTTAGCCGCCTTACACCCTGCCATTAGAGACCCGAAACGGTGTGCAATTTTAATCGGGTCGAATCCAACGTAACCACCCCCGCTGGACGGAGGGGGGTGGGGGGCTTGTTAGTAAGCGTGGGGGATTTCCGCAAAATAAAAAAAACAAGTAGCCTAAAATGGCACAGTGTAAGCGTAAACAAGTCAAATATCATAAAAACCGGTCTACCCGTCCTCGTGTTATAAAGAGTATGACTGAGACCCAACTGTATTTTAATTATTTGTTCATTTACTTTTGGCTTAGGCTTACCGATTAATGATAAATTTTATGGTAACAAAAAATGTGTATCAATATTGCTAACATCAAGCCAACTAGTAACAATTTACTTAGACAAAGTAACAATGCGGTAGGTAGCAGTGTGCATTACTTGCAATGTACAGAACTAACTATTTCAAAATGATAAATTGATCCGCATTATGTAACAGTTGGAACGCCACATCCAACACCATCATGAAGAAAGACTGCTAAGAGCATATGTGAGAGTGAGATAGAGATTTGTCACTGTGCTGGCTTTTATACTAAACAGATCTTATTGCAATGAACCGCCAAGCTCGTTGAAGCCGCATGCGCTTCGTAATACAAAAGAATTACGCCTATAATTGCTGGTTGCAATGATACATGAAGCAATGATCATAGTCTAAGACATCAGGTCTAAAACATTCTACTCAATAAGTATTTTTAAATAGTTCTCATAAGTTTCATTATTAAAGTGAAACTTATAAACTTTTTCGTCTCTGTATTGCATGTCGCTTGACGGTCGGCCGCGGAGTAGGGATAAAGTGAAAGGCGCTCGTCATAGCAGCCAAGGCCAATATGGCGGCGCCTTTAGTTCGCAGCAGCTGACCGTGTAGTGTATAGACTATTACTCATTTGTGCCAGTGCTGCACGCTATTAGGTAGATTTCGATGAAATCGATCTACCTATTGGTTTCTTGACTACTGTCGAATTTTAAAAAAAATTCTTCATAAGAGGTCTAGTTATGACCCCCTGAGTCCGAAATGACCACTGGTCAAAAAGTTTATATTTATATATATATGTATGTATGGTTCCACTTCCCAAAATTTGCGGCACTCTCACGGTCGCATTTTTGCCCCGATCGCTTTCAAACTGCGGTCAAAAATTGCTTAGGTGTAAACTTAGTTTAAGTTCGTGAACGGGTGGAATCCGGCCTAAGGGGACGGTAGGGCCTCACTTTTTGTGAAATCAGTTTTTCCTCAAAATTTCACGTTCCATGAAAGATATTCGAACCGTTCTAATTTTATCCCATAGTATACATGAATACCAACAACTTTTAATGATAAACCTATAAGATTAAAACTTTAACTAAAAGTGGAGGGGGGTAAAACCAAAATTTTTCGGGAAAAAAATCATAACTTCTAACCGGTGAACATTCTTGGTGTTGCAAACATTTTTAATCGATAGGCCATTTTAAGTCTAAAATAAATGTCTGAAAAGTTTTTCGCTAAAAGTTACCGTTTTCGAGAAAAAAAAATTAAACATGTTCAAAAATTATATTAATTGCTTCACGAAATCTACCTGTGCGTTCCCCCTGCGGGAACGGATTTTTTTGTTTGTTTTTGTCAGTGTTTAATGTAAATGTTGTTTTTTTTAGTTAAATGTCTAAAATGTGAAAAAAGTTTCACTTTTACCGTGGTTTCATAAAACCACATAATCCTTTTTTCTTTTTTTTATCACCAAAGGTAAAATTGCTTTAAGAAACTCATTGAATAAAATCTTGATTATATTTGACTCTTACAACAAAAATCGAGACCATACTAGACAATCCAGCTATAACCAACACAGTGCAAACACGACTCACTTATTGCTCTTGTTCTCCTCGAACACATCCATGAGCCGCGACAGCAAGTCGCACTCCACCAGCAACTGAAACGATGATACAATTTATTAAATTTGTTTTTGTACTTCTTAAATTAGGTTTAGGCGTGGAACGTCAGAAACGCAAAATGACATTGACAAATGACATATTGCCAGGTGTCACAAAATGACAGATTCGCATATGGACAGATTCGCGTGATGACAGATTCGCATAATGACAGATTCGTCGAATTAATAAAAATCATCAAATAATGTTTTTTAACAAAAGTCTTTAATTATAAGTATAATTGGTTCTTTGAATCGTCAAATCGTCTACATAAAGATGTAGACGATTTGTAGATTCAGAGAAAAAAAAACAAACAAATTAACCTTGCCTCTTTTCCCCTTTTTACCCTTGCCACATTTACCCTTTTTACCCTGTCCACCTTCCTCCTTTTTCACATTTCCCGTTTTTTAACCCTGCCTCATTTCTCCTTTTTACCCTTGTTACATTTTCCTTTTTTACCCTTGCCACTTTTCCCCCTTTTTTACCCTTTTTTTTCGTGCGGAAATCCCTTCGGATACCCTCCCCCCCATCCGGCATCTCCGGTTTCGAGATGGCCCCCTCGGGTTTGGGAACCACAGTGTCCCCGTCTTGCCCCAGCTTGGGGGAGGGGCGCTAGTCGCCCCACCGTCCTGGCCTGCTTCTGCTGGGGTGACAGGCGGCCTTACCTGCCACCCCCAGGCCTGCGCTCATGGAGGACGGAGGTCGTTAAGCGACCTCCGGCGCCTGAGTCGCCTGCGACGCGCGTCGAGCATGTTGCGGGCTCGGCGGGCCGGGAGAGTTCTGAACCTCTCCCGGGCTCGTTCCGCCATCTCCTTCGCGAGCATTACATGCTCGCAGAAGGAGGTGGCGGTGGACCACGCGCTCGCGCCCCGCACCATTGCCGCAATCATGCTGCCGAGCGAGAGGACTCCCACCCCGATGGCTGCCACGAGGTCACGCCTCGGCGCCTCCCACGCCGGGCAGCCCGCCAGCGTGTGCAGCCCTGAGTCCTCGCTAGCGTCGCAGTGATGACACTCAGGCGTTTGCTCCTTCCTGATCCGATGCAGGTGGTCCCCGAAGCACCCCTTCCCTGAGACCACCTGCGTCAGTCGGTACGAGAGGCTTCCGTGTCGCTTCTCTAGCCAATCCTCCATGATGGGCTCCCTTTTTTACCCTTTCTATATTTCCCGTTTTTACGCTTTCCACATTTCCCCTTTTTACCCTTTACACAATTCCCCTTTTATAGTGTGTGTGTATGCAGTCACACACGGTAGAAGTAAAACTACTGAAAAGTCCCTGATTAAAATAAAACTATGAACTTATTTTTTCGTTTCATCACAACGTTTGAAATCACAACGATTCTAAAGAAGTTTCACTTCAAAAAACAATCGTCCATACATTGTCTGAATTAACATAAATTTGTAGAAAATCAAATCAGCAATAACAATTTGGTCTCATTATGTGATGATAAGGGATCAGTATGAATACCAAATCTGTCATATTGCGAACGGTTTGGGCGTGAAACGCCAGAAATACAAATTGACAGATTAGCAAAGTGTCAGTGTTAGAATTTTGGCGCAAAGGATTAGAATCGTAAAAAGACAGATTAGTAAAATGACAGATTATCAAAATGATAAATACGGGCATCATGCTGATTCCTTTTCATCACATAATGAATGAATGATTATGTATTTTTTAAAGGGAGACCCTTACCAAATTATTATTGCTGATTAGATTTGTTGAAAATGTATGTTAATTAAGACATAATGTATGGACGATTGTATGTTTTTATATATTATGATGTACGATCAATCTGTCATTTCGCGAATCTGTCATTACGCGAATCTGTCACTATGCAAATCTGTAAACAATTCGCTAATCTGTCATTTTGCGTTTCTGTGCCCAAACCTTAATATTGACCAATTTTATTTTATTACCTAGTCAAAAATTTGCTAAAAGATATCCTAAAGTTTAGTGTACGCGAACGTAGAGAGCGCAGTAATAAAAAAAAACAATTAACAGCTCTGCTACCAGTCTCCTTTAACCCGGAGACAAGCGTGAGGAGTGAGACCACGAGCAGGTAGGATTCAAGCCGTAGCCCCACTCACTTTCACGCAATCACTACTTCGTTCCGAAGCGTGATCTAAAGCCAACAGTGGAAACGCAAATAAAACTTAAAAACTAAATATATAACTAAAATAAAGGGTCTAATGATCCGGATCTACACAAAGGTGCAGTCAACAAACGGTACAAAATCATTAATCAAACAAAAATAACAAAATACCGCAATTTTATAAAAACCGGCTAACCGAACCGCACGGATAAAAACAAATCAAATCATACATTACTTTTAATTTTATAGCAAGTAAACACAAATGAATATATATTCAGACCTCACGGAGGGTCCAATCAAACAAGAATAAACAACAATTCAAAGTTAAACAGAATTTTGGCACTGACTTTTTTAAATAATCAAATTAAGCCGCAATTGACACCCGATCGAAATCGACCAGGAAATATTTTAATTATAATAACAATTCCAAGTTTTGAAGTTGAAAATAGTCAAATTCAATTGCATCAAAAGGCAAAATAGTACCGATAAATTAACATCAAAATGGCGATCGCGTGTTAAGTTTCCAATGGCAAACCAAAATTAAACCAATCCGTTAATTATGATCACTAATTACTCCACATTCAACAAATCAAACAATGTTCTTCCAACAGTGCGGGGCCAAACCCTCCAAAAGCGCGAACACAGGGTCCACCAACGAGCCAACGAGCTCGAACCCTCACAAAGCGACTCGGTGCTCAACTGGCTATGTACAGGCGTCATAGTTTACGTACAATAATGCGCGGGTATCTAAAGAAAAAATATGATTGGTGTTGGTCCTATCAATACGCGGTACCAACATCAAAACAAAATAAAACAAATATTAAAACACTTAGTTTTGGGGGGGAAAGGGATTACTGGAACCATAATCCACGACAGGTTATTCCATTCGTGTCTAATCGCTTTCGGTACAGTGGCGAAGTCGGGCTGCGCGCTGTAATTAGTTAGGAAACGTTGACAGATGAAGAATGACGTTTGATGAAAATGACAGTCCGTTGGCGGTCCTGCCGAAAGAGCCATTGTGAATACGGACGTCACTTGAGAACGATCGTCGGTCAACGTGTTTGAGATATATTGTAAGTTTACTTTAATCCTAAAATAACAACCTTGGTGATTTTGTAGAACCAAGTTAGTATGATAAGGAAGTGTAGTGTACTGGACAAGAACCTATAGTGATTTTCGAAAGAAACTCATATCTGATCATCATCCTGATTTATAGTATGTGAGAATATAGCATAAGGAAATGTTAATATAGTGTTTGTTTTAGTGTGAATGTGCGGTTGGTGTGTGGAATACTCACGTGCCTGGCGTACTGCGTGCGGTACACGCGGTTGGCGAGTGCGTGCTTGACCAGCGCGTACACCTGCGCGTGCAGGAAGTTGTTGTTGGGGTACTTGAAGAACATGTCCACCAGCACGCCCGGGGTGCCTGCACACAGAGCCGATGTCAACCCCAAGGCCCTAGCGCGAGCCGCGGCGGGGGCGGCGGCGGGCGCACTCACCCAGCGTGAGCATGGTGGCGGCCACCTCCTCCACCTCGGACAGCGCCAGGTGCGCCAGCAGCGCGGCCACCTGCACGCGCGCCAGCCCCACGGCCGCGGGCGCGGGCTCGTGCAGCAGCGCCTGGTGCAGCAGCGGCAGGTGCGGCGCCACGCCCAGCTCCACGCCGCTGCGCTCGGCGCCGCCGCCCGCGCCGTACGTGCGCGCCGCCTCCTCCTCCACGGTGCCCGTCTCCAGCCTGCGGAGCGTGTCGGCGTTAGGGCGGGCAGGACGGGGGGGGCGCGGAGAGCTACGGTACGTACTGCGGCGGCTCGTGGTGCAGCAGCGCCAGCAGCACCTGCGTGCCGTTGACGAGCGCGTGGCGGCGCGCGTGGGGGGGCGACGTGAACATGGCCTGCAGCAGCGTGCGCACGCCGCGCTCCGCCTGCAGCGCCGCCACCACGCTGCGCACCGACTGCAGGCGCGACACCACCACCCAGCCCGTGCGCGGCCTGCCGACCGACAACACCAGCTCAGTCGCGCGTCCACACTACAACCTGCCCGAGACATTTGCTACCCCTCATTCTTATTTATTTTTAACCAGAAGCAAGAACATGAAATTTCATACTTCTAATTTTGAAAATGGCGGTCTTACATACAAAAATTCACCCCCATTTTCACCCTGTTAGGAGTGAAATTTTGGCGTCTACATACTTATATGAGATTTCGTGCTTCTTACTTTGAAAATTATGTAGGTACTTTTATACAAACGTTCACCCCTGTTTTTGCAAATTCGGGTGAAATTTCTAAATTCCATTTGAGAATGAATTTAGCAGCAGCGAAAGCATCAACTGCCAAAATTTCAAGTTCGAAGAGTTTTATTCGTTAAAATTTATTTGTTGATGAATCAGTCTATCTGTCGGAACAAGTAATAACCATAGTTAGCCAAATTAATAGAAACCGTTGTTAGGGTCACCGATAAGAAACAAAGTCTGGGTAGTAATGACATACGGCAAAATTGAAGAAAGAGTTCATGTTTAACAAAATACTTCTCTGGGTATTACGTAGCACATACCGGCAGCCATTTATGATGAGGTCACACAGGAGCGCGGCGGCGTTAGCGGAGGCGGCGGCGGAAGTCCGCTCGGCCGCCAGCGCCGCCGCCGCCGCGCTCTCCGCCTCCGCCTGCTTCGCCGCCCTCTCGCGCACCGCCCCGTCGGCCTCCGCGGCTTCTTTGGAGCCATCTGCCGGCGCGCTCGGCGGGGCTGTGGCATCTGTGTGTGTCGACTCAAGATCTGAATTGCCACCGCTCTCGTCGTCACCCAATTCTGTGTAGGTAAGTATCACGGGATATCAAAAACAAATGCCCTGCGACTGTCGCTAGAGAGGAATAGAGACAGCATACCCTTATCTCCATCAGCGTTGAGCCCGCCGCTACCCTCGCCGGCGTGGCCGTCGGGCTTCTCGCTGGTCTCGCGCTCCGCCTTCTCGGGCTCGGGCGCCGCGGGGAGCACCTCGGGCACGTACGTGCCGCAGATGATCTGGATAAGGCACTCCAGGAACTGATGCTCTTCCAACCACTGCCGACAACGATCAACTGTTTTTGAAAATTTGTTTCGCCGTGTACGCGAAACAAACGAAACGATCTTCCGGGCCCAAGTCAACCTCACCTGCTGGCTGGCGGACGAGGCTCTGGGGCAGGCTTTCCTGTCGGGGTGGGAGGTCAAACGGCAGTCGTTTCCGAAAAAGCCAAAAGAAACCAAATCGTGAAAAGGTGGAGAGGGGAGTGGACCCCAGACTCCAAG
This sequence comes from Cybosia mesomella, assembly GCA_946251805.1. NCBI lineage: Eukaryota > Metazoa > Arthropoda > Insecta > Lepidoptera > Erebidae > Cybosia > Cybosia mesomella. The sequence goes on along the minus strand of OX276403.1, from coordinate 439,450 downwards.
GTACAGGCTTTGGGTGCAACCGGGATTGGCGCTCAGATAAAGAAGATTGTCAATAGTTACGCGATAATTACACTTTTTTATATAGGGCACGTCGGTTACCCGAGGGGGCCATCTTTACCCGAGGAGGCCATCTCGAAACTGGAGATGGCCCAGGGTCAGTCGAGGTGCGAGCAGGCCTCCGTCACTCGCTCAAGGCCGCGCGCTATATACCTAGCGCTCGCGTATCGTCGACGATACAAACAGGCAGAGGGCTGCCGAACGCCCGCCTGAGCGCTCGCATCGCACCGCACTGTACGTTTCCTGCGCTTACGCTTCGAAATGCAAAAACCACGTAATTATTGTGCAGTGGATGGGTGTAAAAGTCAAAAAACAAAGGAATATTTGTCGTTTTTTTCATTGCCGAGAGACGAAGAAAGGTGAGTAGTATTTTAAATCTTATCTATATGAATGTTGTCACCATTTATTTCTTTAAACATAAGTAGGTAATAAGCAGGTATGTAAATCGCAAATTAAAGGAGTTTTTTGAGTCAGTTATTATAAAAGTGTTGTTTTATAGGTAATTCTAATACTGTAGTTACCTAGTACTTACGCAATAGGTAATGTCCGTTAATTTTAGATTTCTTTGATATTTTAGCTATGGGTAGGAATAAGCGTCTATACATAGGTATTTAAACTATCATGGTCATTCACATTCGTATTTTGATGTCCTAAACTCAAGCAAAGTTTCATGTCCTAACCAATATCAAAAAGCATTTTCGATGAAACTGTATCAGATTGAATTATTAGAAGAAGCTGCAGCAATATTTCAGAAAATTATAGCCATAGACAAAAAGACAGAAAGAAATAAAACGAACCAAATTCAAACTTTTTAAAACATTCATTTTACTATTAGATCTGTAACAATGTTAAGCAGAGATTTACAGGAAAAGGGAATAAAATTTATATTTACACGACGTTTAAACCAAGACTGCCTGGAAAACTTCTTTAGATCTGTCAGACAACAGGGAGGCAACTGCAGAGACCCCACTCCTATCCAGTTCACAAGAGCGTTTTCTAAATTATTCCTCAGAAATATGTTGCAAAATTCACGTACTAGTAACTGCCAAGAAGATATTTGTGACTTGCTTCAGAAGTCTGATACCACCTCATTTCTTGAACGACCCCAAACCGGCTCAGCGCGCAAGGCAAGAACACTTTCAGCGATTGCCTTAAACGGCGAAACCGATTACCGATTTGATTTGCCTCAGAAAATTTGCGTTGACCTTTGTATCAGGGTATTTATTATATAAGTGTAAGAAAAAACATAATTGCACTAGCTTCAATACTTTACTCATTTTAAAGCCTATAATAAAGATTCATCTTTTTATGGCGGGCTAAAAGTCCCATCTGAAGTATTGAAGAATTAGAAAAAGTGTTCTTATCTAACTTTGATAATATCATAATGAATCGGCCTGGTAGCACCGTATTACAAATGTTAAAAACCGTTGATTTTTCGTCGCTTTGCTCCTGTTTTCCTTAAGATTATTTGTTAAAATTATTTACGCGATTTAGGATATTCTCGACTATAAAATTTAATAACAGAGAATTCCGAGAAGGAAAAAAAATATAAATCATTATATACTACAACATATTTGATTGACAAATAAAAAACATGGTTGATTCGTAACATTCGTTTTATTACAATAATCACCATAGGTACAACCCTAGCCCCTAATGGACTCCATCCGCCGTCCGCCTCTGGCGCCACCAGCGGCCGGCTACGCGGCTGTAGCCCAGAGGGGCCCCACCCGCCCGGCTGCGGGTGCGGGTGCGACCCTGCCGGGGCCGGCTCCTCAGCCCCCTCCCGCTCAGGGTAAGGGGAAGGGCAAAGGCAAGGGGAAGGGCAAGGGGAAGACGTCCCCAGCCCTGGCCCCAGCCCCAGCCGTGGTTCCGGCTACCTCCACCCCATTGGAAGGGGGCTGGGAGGTGGCTGGAGCCAATAAAAGCAGGCGGAAGGCCGCCAAGAAGGCCGCCAAAAAGGCCAGGAGGGCCGCGGCCGCCGCGAAGGCAGCGCCGGGGAAGCTCCGTGCCCCCCGAACAACTGCCGTCGTCGTCACTTTGACGGCGGAGGCAGCGTCGAGAGGCATGGGGTATGCCGAGGTGTTGGCCAAAGTAAAGGCCAACGTCGACCTCAAGGCCCTCGAGATCCCGGGCGTCCGGTGCAAGAGCACACGGACGGGAGCCCGGCTTCTTGAGGTCCCCGGTGTCGCCAGTGGCCCCAAGGCTGACGCCCTAGCGGCTAGGCTGACGCCCTAGCGGCTAGGCTGAGGAAGTCGCTAGATGCAGCCGACGTCCGGGTGTCCAGGCCCATTAAATGCGTAGAAGTGCGCATCACGGGCCTGGACGACTCCGTCACGGCTGAGGAGCTTAGGCTCGCCGTGGCGGAGGCCGGGGACTGCTCCCCGGACACAGTGAAGGCCGGAGCTATTCGCTTCGGCCGCGGTGGACAGGGGGCAGCAGTTGTCGGGTGCCCTATCGCGGCGGCCCAAAAGGTCACTGACGGGCGGAGCCTCCTGGTAGGAGGCTTCCTGAGGGCGCAGGTACGGCTCCTGCAGGCCCGACCGGCTAGGTGCTTTAGGTGCCTGTCGGTTGGCCATGTGGGGGTGCACTGCACGGCGGAAGTGACGGCGGGTGACCGTTGCTTCCGCTGTGGCCAACCCGGTCACAAGGCCGGCACGTGCGACGCCCCGCTGCACTGTTTTAGGTGTGCAGCGGGAGGCAAGCCGGCCGACCACAGGGTTGGAAGCAAGGCCTGCGCCGGAGGGGAGCCGAAGCCGGGAGGCCGGCCTTCCGCCTCCAGTTCACAGCGGGATGCGGAGATGGGGGTTCCATAATGGATCCTCAACTCCGCATCTTGCAGGTGAATGTTGGCCACGGTGCCCATGCTCAGGACCTTCTGCTCCAGAGCATGGCACAGTGGGCCATAAATGTCGCCGCTGTCGCCGACCCATACACCTACCGGTTCCTCGGGCCTGCCTGGGAAACCGCGCTGGATGGGTCGGCGGCACTGGTGCACAACCCTGCCGCCGGGAGCCCCCCTCTTGCCGTCGTTGCAAGGGGACCCGGCTGCGTGGCGGCGGCGGTTGGCGACATAGCGGTCGTGGCTGCTTACTTCACGCCGAGCCGAGACATAGCTGATGACTCGTATGAGCAATGGCTCCGTCAGCTGGCAGTCGTCGTCAATGCCTGCCACCCCCGCCCGGTCCTTGTGCTCGGGGACTTCAACGCCTGGTCGTTGGCGTGGGGTTCCCGTCACGATAGGGGCCCGGCGGGGGATAGAGGCAGGGCACTGGAGGACTGGGCCGAAGGACTCGGCCTAGACCTCCTAAATCGGGGAGCCGTGAACACGTTCGTGACCTCGAGGGCCAGTTCAATCGTGGACATCTCGTTCGCGAGTCCCTCGTTGACGCGACGTGTTCAGGGCTGGCGTGTCGTTTTGGGGGAGGAGACAAGTTCGGATCACCGATGTATTCGGTTTGACGTCTCCGCCCCCGCGAGCGATGCGCCGGCCACACCGGCTCCACCCGAGCCACGTTGGGCACTTAAGCGACTAGATCGGGAGCTCCTCCTGGAAGCCGCCATCGTACAGGCCTGGGCCTCTGCGCCGGACAGGCCTGTCAACGTAGACGATGAGGCGGAGTGGTTCCGGGAGGCCATGACCCGTGTCTGCGACGCGGCGATGCCTAGGGCTCCGCCCTATAATCCGAGGGGTCAGGTCTACTGGTGGTCGTCGGAGATCGCGAGGCTCAGACGGGCCTGCGTGATCACGCACCGCCGGTGGGCCCGATTCCGTAGGAGGCGTCGCCGCCCCGCAGATGCGGAGGCCCGAGAGGCGGAGTTGTACGAAGGTACAGGGAGGCCAGAGGTGCCCTCCGAGCAGAGATAAGGCGGGCCAAAAAGGAGGCCCGCTGCGAACTGCTGGAGACGCTGGAGCGGGACCCTTGGGGGCGGCCCTACCTAATGGTAAGGGGAAAACTGCGCCCCAAGGCCCCGCCGTTGACCCAGTGTCTCCAGCCGGAGCTGCTCGGAGGAGTTGTTAGCTCCCTGTTCCCAGCGCGGGCGGTGGAACATGTTCCACCGCAGATGACTCCGCCTCGGTTGCCAATGGTGCCCGACGTGGATGACGACGACGTGCCCGAGGTCACTTGGGTAGAACTAGAGCTGGCGGTGAGAAGGCTGAGAGCCAAACGCACCGCCCCGGGACCCGACGGCATTCCAGGCCGAGCGTGGGTCCTAGCTCTAGTCGACGACGCTCTCGAGCCCCGACTGAGAGGGCTTCTCAGCGCATGTTTGGAGCGGGGCCAGTTTCCGAAATTGTGGAAGACGGGGAAACTGGTCCTCATCCGAAAGGAGGGGCGCCCGGCGGACTCACCGTCCGCCTACCGGCCCATAGTGTTGCTCGACGAGGTGTGCAAGCTCTTTGAAAGAGTAATTGCGAAGCGCCTCGTCGAGCACCTCTCAAGAGTGGGGCCGGACCTGGCGGATGGCCAATATGGCTTCCGCCAGAGGCGCTCCACCGTGGATGCCATCATGCGCGTGAGGGCTCTGGCGGAGGATGCAGTAGCCCGGGGTGAGGTGATGTTGGCGGTGTCCCTGGACATCGCCAACGCGTTCAACACCTTGCCCTGGAGTTGCATTAGGGAGGCGCTCGTGTATCACGAAGTGCCTCTCTACCTCCGCCGCATAGTCGGGGCGTATTTGACGGAGAGAGCCGTCTTCTACCCAACCGTGACCGGTCTCGGCCGGCGTGAGATGTCGTGCGGTGTTCCGCAGGGATCGGTCCTGGGGCCGCTCCTGTGGAACATCGGATACGACTGGGTGCTTCGCGGTGAGCTCGCAGACGGTGCCGCCGTCACGTGTTACGCGGACGACACGCTCGTGACGGCGTGCGGAGCGACATACCGCGAAGCGACCCTGAAGGCCACGACTGCGGTTGCCCAAGTCGTGGAGCGGATCCGGCGGCTGGGTCTCGAGGTGGCTCTGCATAAAACCGAGGCCCTGTTCTTTCATGGGCCTCGGAGCAAGCCACCTGAGGGATCCAGTCTCATCGTGGGAGGTAATCGCATCGGCATCAAGCCCCAAATGAAATATTTGGGGCTCGTGCTCGACGGCCGATGGGACTTCGGAGAGCACATCCGAAGTCTGGCCCCCAAACTGAAGGGCACAGCTCTCGCTCTGGCGCGGCTGCTGCCCAACATGAAGGGGCCCGATGACTCCTGCAGGAGACTCTACGCGGGGATCGTGCGGTCCATGGCCTTGTATGGGTGCCCAATATGGGCGGAGGCCCTGAAGGCCGGAAGTGTGCGGATGCTGCGCGCTCCGCAGCGAGTGATGGCCATCAGGGTCATCCGCGGGTACCGCACGATCTCCTTCGAGGCGGCGAGTCTCCTTACCGGAACTCCGCCATGGGACCTGGAGGCGAGAGCCCTTTCGCAACTGTACCAGTGGCGAAAGGAGGCGCGGGAGCAGGGACTGAACCCCGAGCATTGAGAAATCGAGGCCATGCAGTCCCAGCTCCGCCAGGCCATCGTGGTGGAGTGGAAGGAACGACTTGGGCGACCAAGCGCAGGGCACGCCGCAATAGCGGCGGTAAGGCCCATCATGGAGGATTGGCTAGAGAGGCGACACGGAAGCCTCTCGTACCGACTGACGCAGGTGATCTCCGGGAGGGGTGCTTCGGGGACCACCTGCATCGGATCAGGAAGGAGCCAACGCCTGAGTGTCATCACTGTGACGCGAGCGAGGACTCAGGGCTGCACACGCTGGCGGACTGCCCGGCGTGGGAGGTGCCGAGGCGTGACCTCGTGGCAGCCATCGGGGTGGGAGTCCTCTCGCTCGGCAGCATGATTGCGGCAATGGTGCGGAGCGCGAGCGCGTGGGCCGCCGCCACCTCCTTCTGCGAGCATGTGATGCTCGCGAAGGAGATGACGGAGCGCGCCCGGGAGAGGTTCAGAACCCTCCCGGCCCGCCGAGCCCGCAACATGCTCGCCTCGCGTCGCAGGCGACTCAGGCGCCGGAGGTCGCTTAACGACCTCCGTCCTCCATGAGCGCAGGCCTGGGGGTGGCAGGTGAGGCCGCCTGTCACCCCAGCAGAAGCAGGCCGGGACGGTGGGGCGACTAGCGCCACTCCCCCAAACCGGGGCAAGACGGGGACACCGTGGTTCCCAAACCCGAGGGGGCCATCTCGAAACCGGAGATGGCCCAGGGTCAGTCGGGGTGCGAGGGATATGCTCTATGGGCAACCTTACACCCCGGCGTCTGCAGACCCGAGACGGCGTGCGGTTTTAGTCGGTTCAAGCCCGACATAACCGCCCCCGCTGGCCGGCGGGGGGGTATCCGAGGGGATTTCCGCACAATAAAAAAAAACGGTACAACCCTAGCACATTCTTACGATGGCGTCACTCGCACGGCGGGCAACACAGTCTCGACTCTATGAACGCGTGTTTTAGGTACAATTCTTCTCGTTCTGTGTAGCAGGTATTATTATTAAAATCTTGTAGGTGAATAGAATATAGACTAGGTATTTTCGCTTTTGTATGGGAGTGATGTATCTGTTACGTTAGTAACTATTTATTAATCTGTGGTGCGAGCGAGATATGCTCACAATATATGAGATATGCGGGCAACTTTACACCTAGGCGTCTTAAGACCCGAGACGGCGTGCGGTTTTAGTCGGTTCAAGCCCGACATAACCGCCCCAGCTGGCCGGCGGCGGTGGGGTATCCGGGGGATTTCCGCAAAAAAAAAGGGCACGTCGGTTGTCGAATTTTTAGGGTTCAACTACCCGTAACGAATGCTACAGATGTGCGTATGGCAACTGGGACCGTCGGCCATAACGTGCTCTCCTAGGCACGGAGGGGTTTTAATGTGTTAAGAATGGTCACCCATCCAAAGACTGGCCTGGCTAGTATTGCTTAACCTTGCAATATGCTTAAACTTGCAATTATCCGGTTACCACTAGCCAAGAGCCCCTCTATTGAAATCAAGGGGTTTAAATTCAATAACCACGCGGATTATCCTGGGCAAGAAACGATTTTCTTTGTCATTGATGCCTTGTTGCACATGTTCGCTGTCGTCTCTGCCTGCCCCGAAGGGAATAATGTAGTTGTATGTGTGAATCATATATAAAACCAGCACCAGCACAAGTGTCGTCACTTGTCCCCTGGCCATGTGGAGATATGACCTCATATCGTGTTGCATACGAATGCGTTGTTTACGGATATCTGCCTCGTGTCACAGATTATATTACTGTGATAATGTAACGCTATACAGCAGTGACTCATAGCGTATTGTTTCTCAATATATCAGAAAAACAAACCTTATTTATTGCTGTATCTAATAGGAAATGGTCATCTAAAAAAATCTAAAAACGCCTACAATTTATTTAATGCAGTTAACATAGTCATCCTGTTTTTAGTTACGTATATAAATTTAGTATCCGGGACTGCATTGTTGTGCGCTTTCATGTAAAGTCCCCTCAGAAGTAGCTGAACAATAATAAAGGTCAACGGGCAAAGATGGGTAGCGACAGTCACCGAGGGGATAGCGCTAGTGGCCGCTTACTGCCCGCCGAGCCGAAGCCAGGTTGAGTTCGAGGATTGGCTCACTCACCTGGCCGGCGTCGTCGACGCCTGTCGCCTTATCCCGTAATGGTTTTCAGGGCCTTCAACCCCTGGTTGGAGACTTGGGGTTCCTGATGTACCAATGCGAGGGGCGAGGCGTTGGAGAACTGGGCCGGTCATCTGGCTTAGTTCTCCTGAATCGGGGTACCGACTACACGTGGGTGCGGTGGGGGGTCACTTCTATCGTGGACCTTTCGTTCGCGAACCACACACTAGCACGTCGCGTACAAGGCTGGCGCGTTGGTAAAGGGAGTGGAGACTAGATGCGATCACCGGTATATTCGATTTGACGTCTCATGACAATTTTTTTTTTTTTTAATTTTTGTTTATTATTCTATGTAAAGGTTTAGAGCTGAGATGGTTGATAACTTGGAATGTGTGAAGCTAATACCGATGGTGACTGATATGTAGCAGCGCACGGCCTGTCCGTCACCGCCGTCAAGCGCCGGATAGACCCAAACATGTCAAACCGAATGTACCTGGGTGTGTGTTAGGAACAGATAGTCATTCAGTGACAAGTTGAATGCTACGAATATATTCAACCAGCTGTGCCCCGCGGCTTCGCCTGTGGTATACTTTGCCCCCGTGGCACCCATTTATCCCAAACATAATTTATTATTTCTACAATTCAAAACACTGACACATGGTTTTTATTTCGTATCCTCTCATCGATGCGTTAAGCGGTAAGCATCAGTAGCCAGTGGTTAAGAAGTCGGCTTTACGATCGATAGGTTCCGGGTTCGAATCATGGCCGTTACACTACCGACGTGAACCCGCTCCTAACACATGCAATTTAGGTTAGCTGGAGAGGATAATGGCTCAAGTCCGACACCCGGGGCGTTTCCGTACGTACAAAAGGCGGGGAATTACTATTATTTCTATACCAGCATTAATAACCTTGCGATTTAGCTTACACTTGGCTTTTTAATAGCTTTCGATGGACGGTTATGGATAAAGTACGTAGTACTCCCAATGTGATAAATACGTTTTGAAGTTTCACATATAAAAGTTCTTGTAGTTTGTGATAGTTGACTGCACAAGATTAGATGTTCATTCCAGGGTAGCTTGTATATACAAAGAACTCCCTAATGCTCCCTAATGAAACTAGGAATCTAGCTGTCAATAAATTTAAAGGTCAAATCAAAAGGAACCTTTGCCAAAAAGGCTATTATAAAATTCAAGTTTATTTAGACGACAAACTAGCTTTGATATAAACTGTTTCTACTTATGCTACCCAAACAAAACATTGTTATAAGATTGAGTAAACATATTTGTAAAAGACCAAAACAAAGAACTGCCGTGTTTCTTGCCGGAGTCTGTAAAGGACGGGGCCTCGTTTTGCTTAACATAACTTGTTTTTTTATTTTTGGTCTATATGGAATAAATGATTTTTATATTTTAGACAAATATGTTTTTGTGTGATGTGATGAGTCATTATATGATGCGTGAGTTTCCTTACACTAGTTTTCTGGTACTAAAGAGGGTACTTCCACTTATTTTTATAGGTATTGTGAATGCAACAGTACATTTAGTTTCAGTTTTTTTTATCTTTATCTAAATGATCAGCCAGTCCGTAAAAGCGAAAGATACGGGTGACATACCTCCATGACAGTTTTAATGAGATCGTCGATCCTCATGAGGTACTTGAACACGTCTGCGATGGCGGAGGTTGACATGTGCCGCAGCAGGTTGGGCAGGAAGTCGCGCCGGGACTTGAAGAAGTCCAGCACGCGCAGGCACACGATGTGGTGCAGGCACCAGTCCTGGACGGCGCAAGTGGAGATACAATATATTAGCGGCCGACAACTTTCAGCAAGAATGGGTTCACTCCTTCGGAGAAGTTAATGTCATGATCATCTGCACGCTGCCGCTGTCTAGACGTGCTCGTGTTGATTGATTGAGTAATCGGTGAGCTAAGGCTACCGGTAGCACGGCGAGCTCGTACACTACATTCGTACATACATATACTTTGGAGCCAGCAGGTACAATTCTTTATCTTGATTTGGATGATCCCGGCTTTTGCGGGAGCGACTGCCGTCTAACATCCCGAACCCAAGAGTAAGTCTACGCCAGAGCCTCATCCATTGTTCAGCAGGTGCACTGCCTAGCAGGTGAGGTTGACATGGACCCCGAGGGGAGGGGAGTACTGCACACCTATGCTCTTATTTAGTATAATAATACGAGCTTTCGGTCGCAGCTCCGCCCGTGCGAAATATTAATGACGCGAACCACAGAACTCTATTCCAGTGATAAATTGGGGCGGATAATAAAATTGGCATTAATCATTCACCTGTTTAGGACTCTTTTCCAACAACATCTCTACAGTTTTACTGAAGTACGAGGCCAGCAGTGGGTTGAGAGGCGGGTCTTTGTTGAGGAAGTCACAGAGACGGTTCATCTGCGCTGCGTCCAGCGACAGCCGGTCGCTGAGCATGGAGAGGTGGCTGGTGAGCACCTCGCACGCTATGTTCGCATACCGGTACTGTGTGGCCAGCTCCACGTTGTTTGGTGGCTCTTCCGTTATCAAGGTTATGAGGTCTGCAAGTATCTCTGGCTTTGTGAGGCTGCAAGCAAAAAGTAGAGTATTGTGAGTTTGGCTTGGCTCATTATTTATGACGATGAATAACTAACTGCGCTTATTGGCGCTGGTGTAGTGATTTGGGTTGTTGTGTATGAGGTATTGGATTTGAGTTATGTGTTTTACAAAGTGTTGTTGGGTTTTCTTCTTAAGATATTCTCAGGTAGCGAAGAAACGTGTCATATTTTTGTTACGTACGTGTAGTGGTGACATGGTCTCGTATGAAATTCAGACTTACAACAAAAAAAAAAATTTTTTCTTGGTGATGTGTTTTGTGATGCTGATGCATGATGTCCAAAATCTGAAGATGAAGGATGTAGGGGATTAGAAGAATTTCTGAATTAAAGAAGATAGACTTGTTGTGTTTAAATTCCGTTGGGTTGTCTTAGGTAAAAATTCTGGTGCTACATGATACAGCTAAAACGAAAAAGTTGAAAAAAAAAATGAACTTTTATTCAAAAATTCAGTTGTACTAAAACGAAAATAAAAAAAAAGTCACCGACAAGAAATTTCGGGTGTTTTCACTAAGCCCAGAAGAAACGAGTGTCGGATCTCGCTCGCCAATGAATAAATATGAAGGTGGTCACATTAAAATTTGTTTGATATGGGAATCTTGTTGTTGGACTATATAGGTACTTGTCCCACCGCTGGCGATGAACAAGAAACAAGTAAAGCTAAAACTATTAACAAAGCGAGTAGCTAGTGTGCAGCTCCAAAGTTTGTCGAAAGCGTGCGTGCGCGGGCGGCAAATAAAAAAAAAATGAAAATGCATGCTCGCTTGGCGAGTATGCCTAGCTACCTATTCGGAGAGTTTTCTGGTCGTCAAATGAGAATCGCTCGGCGATTGTTATCGTTGATACTTCTTGTTGTTGCAACAAAACAAGTAGTCTCGCCAGAAAATAGTCGATAGATGGTTGTTTTGCCGCTGTCTGTGGGACAAGCACCTTATCCTTGCTGACATTCGACCCAGATTCAACCTAGATTCGACATAGATAGTTGAATGTAGTTTTTAAGTGATGTACTGTATGAGTTGAGACCATTAAGCCATTGGTTCCGGAAGCCATGCGAAAAATTTTAGCATTCATTACTGGTAGTTGCAAGTCCTAAAAAGTTCACAACCAACTACCGAATTTCGATTTCGCCAGGGTTGTGGATGCATACAAATGTTTGCACTGAGCGGGCAGTTAGATGCACTACCATTAAGTCACAGAGGCTGTCTTTGTCTTGCATTTGCTAGAAATACAGATGAGGTTTCATTTTAAGTCTGTCAAACTCGCTTAACTCAGGTTTTTTAGCAAGAGCATTACCAACAATATCTATTAAGTAGCCACTTCATTGCCAGCCATGATAGTACTTTTACTACTTGAATTTATGTTATCACACTCCTAAATACACATAATTGTATTATTGGAGCACCTTGATAACAACAAAATTACAATAACAAGACCATTTCACTATGACTAAGCAAATGTATTTACAAGAAAACTACACATTTTTGATATGATGCAATAGAAAAACAAATAATGTATTTAATCACATCAATTACAATACAATTATCGCCCAAATGTTGTGTTGTTTATACAAGAATCTAATAAGTCACTGATACAATAGTTAACCACAATGTGTTTTGATAAATAGGAAGTCAGTAAATACATGGCACTCACAACTGTATGAGCGCCTTGTTGTCAGCCTTGCATTCCTGCAGAATATCGTCCGCCTCCAACACTTGGGACAGAGTTACATTCTGAAACAAAAATCCATATCACAATATTCACAATACGTACGCCGACCGGCCACTTGCACTTGCACATGGTCACATGACATCATCACAGCACCATAACGTGCTTTCTCATCACAAAAGGCGTCAGCACCACGAAATAATATAAAAATTCATTAATTCAACCCATCAACCACTCATAACCATAAATTTATCATCAAAATACGCACCTCCTCTTTTAGAAGAGAATTTAACTCCCTAACTGCAATATAATTGCCGCTCCAGAACATTGTTAAAATTAAAAAGTACAAGATGTTTTATTATTCTAAATCCATAGAAAAAATTATTATTTTACAAATTTTAGCGTTCTTGAGAATGCAACGATCCGTTTTCTTTTTGACAGTTGTTGCCAAGTTGTTGCCAGTTGTTGCCGGTGTAAGGTGTTGCTAATGTTGCCATCCATGAACACAGTAATACAAACAAAACAACCTAACCATACAAAGAAGAAATTAAACGCAGTCCTACCCTACCGATATATTTAGGCAGCTATAAGGTATGTATCACGAATTTACTACTAGGTACTACGAACCCATGCACAGAGTACTTACCCATGACTTCAACACGTTAGTAGTAGTATGTATACAGCTGCACTGCACAATAGGATATTAGTAAAATCAGGTTATTATAGGTACACATTATTTTAATCCTTGTTTAGCATGTTTCTCATTTTGATATCATTGACTGCAGTTATCATTGTAGATTTTCTTCGTTTTGATTGATTCAGTAACACGATAGAACTAATCGAATGAAAAGGTCAGATATCACCTACGTGCGGTCTCAGAGACCGTTGACTGAATAATTTTGATTACCTAGGCTAAACGCGCGCTCATCCACACTTGCCGAGCTGTGATGCTTTCCGACGCGTAGAAAAATACTTAATTAATATACTGAAAAGTTACATGGACGCACTCTTTAGCACGATGAAATATTCGAATTGGAAAATTCTTTACGGTCTCTGAGACCGCTGGTAGGTGGTTAAAGGTTTAGTGTGAGTTGGGCGCTCGCACTAAGGGTCATGTACAAAAAGAGACTACAAGAGAGTACAAGATTAGGGAATGTACTTAACGTTGCTGTTGGAAAACTGGAGTTACCAATATAGCTCGCAGCATAAGCAAACTGATATAGCAATAGACTGGCCACTTTTACCAAAGACCTGATGGCTACAAAAATTGGTAAGATAATGGTGAGACGATCTCAGCCAGATAATCTGATGACGCAAGCTTTCCTCTCAGGATAAGGACACTAGACGTGCGTCGCTTCCACAACAGCCATATAAGCCAAATCTAAAGTAGGAGGAGTAAGCGGACTCCGGGCTCTGATGTCAGAGTCGAAGGTATCTAAATATGTTTATCCACATTCTAGAACCCATGTCACAATTTATTAAAAACTATGTTTAATTTCGGTCTAGCTAGCAGTGTGTAGGATGACATACCATGGAATTACCACGTAATAAGTGATTAATTTAAGAATAAATTTTAACATAATTTAAAATGGTGAAAAGGACCATGAATGTATCCTTGTGGCACCTGCATAGGAACATATTATATTATAGCATTTCACTTCAGTACTTGTATGTGAACACAAGCGTCATAAATAAAAAGATAATAATTAAAATAATGTTTTATTAACGTATACATGTATGACACATATGCACAGAAATCACCGTTTAGCTTGCAAGAGCTGCATAGCTAGCACTTCAGCCTCACTGACGGAAAGAGACGCAGATATGTCCTGCACCTTGCGTATCTTGCGAGGAGCGACGCTGGCCTGTGGGACGCCCTTGCTTTGCAGTAATTTTCGTTTCGTAGGCCTGTGTCAACAGAAATGTAATTATTTAGAAACAAATGTAATTATTTAGAAAAGTGAGAAAACATATCTGGGGCTGTAATGGCATTTCTATAAACAATATAGTTCTAATTATAGATTAGTACCTATATTGTTTAATGGTGATTTACTATTATTAATGATAATTTTCAATTTTTACAAATGTACAATTAAGAAAGTCTATCATTCTGCTTACAAGTACTAAATATTTCGGAATAGCTGTCGTCCGCGTGGAATTCTGATCCCGTTCTGCCAACCCGTGGGAAAGGGAAACCTATTCCAGGAATAAAAACTGCTATTCCAGACTATAATATATCCCTGTACCATATTTCAGCCAGATTCATTACGCCCTTAGTGTGACTGAGTAACAAACATCCAAACACTTCACACACATTTACGAGTATAATATAAGTAGGATAGGATTAAAAACACTTACTTGTGAAACTTTCGATCTATTTCATCATCATATTGTTCTTCATCTGAAGATTCAGGTCCACTACCAACATTAACATCACTATCCTCTTTTTTACCATAAATCTTATCAGGATCAGGTAACCAAGACAGATCTGGTCCATCAGATTCTGACTGTGAACCAAAGTCATCTTTTTCTTCTTCATCTTCCTTCTTTTTGTTCTTTAGCTTGCGTTTTTCTTCCTTATGTTTTGCTTTTACTTTTTCTCTAAACCTTATCTTATCAAATTTGTCCTCCTCTTGTAGAACCTCTTTAGCTCTTACTATATCGATACCTCCAACATCTTCATTGAGGAACTGTTTTGCAAGTTCTGATTTTACATCTCTCTTTTCATCATCAATAGCATCTCCATCTTCGGTGAACTTAACTGTTGTGTTGACTTTAATCTTCTTCTTCAGCAGTTTCTTGGCCACAGCAGCCTTAGTAAGAGGCTTGGCTTTCTTTTTAGCCATAACTGGCTCTGCTTCAATTGATTCATCTCCAGGATCTACATTAACTTTTTTAACTTGTAGAAAATCTTCTTCATCACTATCTGCTTCATGATGAAAATCAAACTTGAGAATATCTTTTTTCTTAGGTTTTTTGACTTTCTGTTTTATTACTGGTATATCATCAGCATCAGCTTCATTGACATTTTGATCAGTGTCACTACTTGATTCTGTTTTAGATTTGAGCTTTTTAATGGTATCATCTTCTTTTCCAATCAACTTTTGGGCATATTGATGATTTTTCAAAAACTTTATATGTGGTGGAACTATTAGTCCCAAAGATCTGGCATAGGCATCTGTATCTAATAATTGGATATTGAATATCTCCTTGTTTTTCATCAAGAATACTGACTTCACATAGCTCATGAAAGCCCTCTGGGCACTCTGCTTGAGTTCAGTACTGTCAGATAGAAGACTTTCAATTTTTCTCTGTGGTGCTTGCACTTTAGACGGATCCACAGCTATTTTGTTGATTGGGATTTTACTGGTTTGGAGATCCTCTATAAACTGTTCTTCTTGTGGTAACAGCATTAACAATCCTTCACCCTTACCAAAAAACCCCCTGGCTGTTCGACCAGCCCTATGGATATAAGTCTCCACATCTTCAGGGCAGTCCATTTGTATTACCCAGTTAACTCGAGGAAAGTCTAGCCCCCTGGAAGCTAAATCTGTAGCAAAGAGTACAACATTTGATTTCCTACAAAATTCGTTATAGATCTTTTCTCTCTTCTCTTGGTGTAGTGTCCCATATAAAGCCAGAAGGCTAATACCTGGTCTTAATTTGCAGAACAACTCATATGTGAATTTGACTTGTTTACATGTTGCCATAAATACTATTACCTTTTGTTTCAAGTGGTTTCTTATGAAAGACCAAAGAATGCCAATCTTTTCATCAACTTCACAAACAATGTAGCTTTGCTGAAGTGAGTCAGGTGTGACTGTGTCGGCCTGTTCATGAGGAGCCACATATGTGGGGAACTTCAAACTAAGCCTAGCAAGATCTTTAATAGATTTTGTTTGTGTGGCAGAGAACAGAAGTGTTTGCCTGTCCGGTGGTAAGTTCTCAATTATAGCATTCATTGTAGTCTCGAAACCCATGTCTAAACATCTATCAGCTTCATCTAAGATGAGGATCTGAAGGTGACTGCAATCAAATAAAGGGTTTTCGTCCATATGCTGAAGGAGTCGACCGGGTGTGCAAATCAATATGTTAATCTGATCCATTCTCTTTTTCTCAAACTTTAAGTTCTGTCCACCAATAATGAGACCAGCTGAGAAGTCATGAAGGTGGCCCACTTTTCTTAGAGTCTCATATATTTGGTATGCTAGCTCTCTGGTTGGAGATATAACTAAAGCACCTACACCATCTAACCTTGTCCATTTCTTACAAAATAAATTTTCCAGTATTGGAATTAAAAATGCTAATGTTTTTCCAGACCCTGTTTTAGCAGCTCCTAGGATATCCTTGCCTTGTAGAGCATAGCTAATTGCTTGTTTCTGGATTTCAGTTGGTGTGACATAATGGTTTTCTTTTAAAGCTTTAAGCGTTTTCTGTGATAAAGGCAAGTCTTTGAAGAGTTTTATTTCATCTGGATTTATCTGAAAGTAATCAAGAAGTTTTTAATAATATATCTAACTAGGTATAGTGGTATAACTAATTTGGGAATTTTTTGTTTTGAACTTGATGAACCTATAATATATACCACATGGTATATGAGGTCTGCTTGGGTAATTTTAGCATAAATAAAATATATACATATAGAATTATATGTACACAAATAATAAAAGAATGGTGAGCTGAAAGTATGTAATGCCCCGTTCCGGACCTAATAAGAAAACTACATGAATATAATTATAGTCAATGCGCCAACCTTATCGTACTGTGCTTGTAAATACTGTATAGCTGCATCCTCCACCACACTTTTTTTCTTTTTAGGTTTGTAGAGCAGTATTTTCTTTTGGCGACCTGGCTTTTTATTATGTCCTTGATCGCGTTTCATGCTTATATTAAATGATATTCACATAAAAATATAAAGCAGAAAGCGTGCATTTGACAATCTTGACATTTACACCATTTACACCATTCGACTTGATACCATAGATATAAGATTTTTTTTCTTCTATCTATGCTTGATACTACAATAGGATCATAGATTATTAAATATATACTAGAAATGATACGAACAGACCAAAGAAAGAGTACCTATAGGTAATATAAGAGGTGCGAACAGATAATGAAAGTCACCGAATTTTGAAATATTTATGACGATTTTAAACCGATTATTATCACTATTATATAACGTATCTAAAATAGTTATTATATATTATTTTCAAAAAATTTAATTGTGGATATTTAAAAAAAAAATGTGTCGTCACTCATTAGCATTATTCATTAAAATATTATGCTGAATAAGTTTTAAATTAATTTGTCGATACCCTCTATATTACTTTTTATAGTACATCCCTAAACTGTGAATCTGTTTTAATTTTAGAACGCTTCTCGTTCTCTGTTAAATGTTTTTTTTTGTACGGTCAACATTCATTCATCATATTTTGTCGAATGTTTACGCATTGAATGAATGCGCATAAAATAAACAGTTTCAGTTCAGTTGAGGTCGTGAACGCTTGTTCGTATATTGAGTTATTTTATAAACGTTATATTTTGAACTATTATTTTCTTATAATTTAGGAGCACAATACACTCCAGGTAATTTTTGAGATCTTTTATATTACATAAAACCTTCGATTTGTTGTGGTATTTGAACGTCTTAATTTTTTGTGGGCGGTGATTGTGACCATCTATTAGAATCTTTACTTCCTTTGTGTTGTTATCTGATCTCAACAAGGCAACAGTATCGTTATAATTATTAGTATTTATTTTTTGACTACATAACCACGATACAAAAAAAGCTGAAACACTTTCTAGTAATACGACTTAGATGCTACATGCGTACTGAATATTAATAGTAGTAATTTATCAAAACTAAAAAAATCTTTATAATTTAGTTGATGCAATGATTTGTAATTCATTCGTATCGTAACGCGTTTAGAAGCTATTGTGTTAAGTTTCTTTGAGCCTTTTTGTTAAAATATTAATGCAATTTATCTAACTCTAACTTTATGTAGGTACGTATTGACATACATTTAAAATGAATTTAATATTACAGCCTAAGCATATATATGAATTTTAAAGGAGATCAGACTACAGAAATCTAATGCAATTGCGTGCATTAGATTGCTAGTATCAGCTAGTATATCGATATTTCTATTTAACTTAGTGTGTAATACCTTTTTTTTTTTGTGCGGAAATCCCTTCGGATACCCCCCGCCAACCCAGCGGGGGCGGTTATGTCGGGCTTGAATCGACTAAAACCGCTCGCCGTCTCGGGTCTTAACACGGGTGTAAGGTAGCCCATAGAGCCATATCCCTCGCACCCCGACTGAGTGTGTAATAACTATTAGATAGTAATCATAGTGGGTACCTAGTTGTTAAAATAATTTAGTGGAAAGGCCGTACGTTGTACCTTTTTTTTTTTTTTATTTTTATCGTGCGGAAATCCCTTCGGATACCCCCCGCCGGCCAGCGGGGGCGGTTATGTCGGGCTTGCACCGACTAAAACCGCACGCCGTCTCGGGTCTTCAGACGCCGGGGCGTAAGGTTACCCATAGAGCATATCCCTCGCACCCCGGCTGACCCTGGGCCATCTCACCACTAACAGCATCGCTCATCCTGTCTCCTCTGAAAGCAGAGGAGTACGGAGAGCGATGTGTTCCCGCCACGTTGGGTATTGGCCGACGATCAATGCCAACCCTATGTAGGGGTGAAGGGGAAGCCATTGACCGCCGCCCAGGGTGTACCGGCCGCTCCGATTCCGTTCCCCCCGGACTGCAGCGGGATCGGAATCGGAGCGACACTCGAGGAGGTTACCCAACACAAACCCCGCCGTACGTTGTACCTACCAATGTTATTGCTAGAAATATTCGTTTAGATTTTTTTTAATGATATCCGCCTAGGTATCTCCTTCCTACTTCGCAAATATTCCTTGTCACTGCTTCCTCATACATAATAATTGACGCACGTGCAAGCAAATTTAATTAATCAGTATTCCTTCCTTGTTTTTATTTATAATAATGCACTAGATTGACTTTATACATTTTTGCTAGTTGGTAAGTAGGTAAACCGCCCCCGCTGGCCTTATTATCCGAGGGATTTCCGCACGAAAAAAAGTTAGGTACTTGATATTAAATTTATATGACTTCTTTGTGTCCAAGTAACAAATTCAAGATTATTTTCACCAAAAATTAGCCCTCAAAATTTAAAAATTAATGAACCCCTAACAAATTGTAAGATGGTAACCGGCTCGTCCCATTATATGGAGTGTAATCAGTAGGCGTAGTTTAAAGCTTAAAATACCCCTGACTTCCACTTCATATATTATGAATAATCATGATTATAAACCAAGCGTTAGTATGTGAAATGATACCTACCACTTGACCAAACCGAGACCAAAATCATGATCGTCCGAGCCTTCTCGCAACACAGTAATGATACCTACCACTTGACCAAACCGAGACCAAAATCATGATCGTCCGAGCCTTCTCGCAACACAGTAATGATACCTACCACTTGACCAAACCGAGACAAAAATCATGATCGTCCGAGCCTTCTCGCCGCAACACAGTAATGATACCTACCACTTGACCAAACCGAGACCAAAATCATGATCGTCCGAGCCTTCTCGCCGCAACACAGTAATGATACCTACCACTTGACCAAACCGAGACCAAAATCATGATCGTCCGAGCCTTCTCGCCGCAACACAGTAATGATACCTACCACTTGACCAAACCGAGACCAAAATCATGATCGTCCGAGCCTTCTCGCCGCAACACAGTAATGATACCTACCACTTGACCAAACCGAGGCCAAAATCATGATCGTCCGAGCCTTCTCGCAACACAGTTGGGGTCGGCATTTCAGTCTAACTACGATGCGGCTGAACTTCGATATGTTCCGTGAAGCAACTGCCTTCTGTCCTCCACAACCCTTTGGCGATATCGAAATTCTATAGTTAGACCATTTGTCGGACTTTTTCGGGCTCTAACTGCCCGTGACGACTGCCATAGATGTTTGTATGACAACCGGGACCGACGGCTTAACGTGCTCTCCGAGGCACGGAGGGGTTTCAATGTGTCAGACGAATGGTCACCCATCCTAAGATTGCCTTGGCTAGTGTTGCTTAACTTTGCAATGTGTTAACCTCAGCCACCAGTAATAAGTTACGGTCATTTTTATACAAAAAAAAGCTTAATTTACGTTAAATTTCCCTATTATTTAGTCATCATGTCTGCTTTATGATTTCAGCGCAATTTTGTGACACATTCAATTGAATTGTGCTGAAATCATTACCGTACTCATACTTACCACAGATGTTATTATTTTGTGCACATATTATAATCTGAAACAGATCGGTAATACGTACTTCAATGATCTCATCTTGAAACAACAGGTATTCTAATTATATAATGCATATTATTTGCGCAATATTTCAAGCTTTGTGTGAATGAGTAATAGATAGGTAGGTAGGTATATATACGTACATCCATGAAGTGAACTTACCATTCGAAACAGTGTCATTATTTGTCTTTTCTCCCTTAGACAATACAATGAGGAGCATAGCCGTGGTGTTGTGCGTGGTGGCGGCCGCCAGTGCCGTCTCCTTCATGGATCTCATCAAAGAAGAGTTCCAGGCGTTCAAGGTAATTAATGAACCCTTACCCTAACTGTCGTTGGTCAGAGAAGTATAAAAGCCCATAACGAGGACCTCTTCAATGGTAAAAACTTGCAGGGTATTTGCAGCAAGCGGTATCCGCACACTCTAAATTTTTTTCATAGCTGTGCTGGCAAGAATCCTAAAATAGTGTTTCCCTCGAGTATTCTGTAGAAAGTAGAAAATTACGAATTAAAGAAAATAATAAGACACGACTTATAGATCGTTTTTTGACAGAATATTATTGATATTTTAGTACCTGAGGCTGGCGTTCTGTTAATATACTTGACTATTTCCGGATAGATGGAACATAACAAGTCCTATGACAGTGAAGTTGAAGACAAGTTCCGGATGAAGATTTTCGCCGAGAACAAGATGCGCATCGCCAAGCACAACCAGCGCTTCCAGCAAGGCCTCGTGTCGTACGCGGTGAAACCGAACAAGTACGCCGACATGCTGCACCACGAGTTCGTTCACACAATGAACGGATTCAACAGAACTGTTAAGTAAGTGAAAAAAAATTCTAACTCCGGTCTCGACCGCGACGCCCGTTTCCACACGAAAACATAATGCCAAGCTAATATAGTCTTTAAAAAACCTTTTTTTTTTTCAAATAGTTTCCTACTTCAAATATTTCGTTAAACAAGTTGTCGTGACTCGGTACTTTTTTTTTGTTAGTTAACAGCAGCGTGGTAATGCGAGTCCCAAATGCATCTTCCAGTGAATAAGATTCATTCCATGCGTAGTGCTGCCCTCCTACAAAGCAATACTTGCCACAGATACAATACGTACCTACTTTTTTATGTTTGGGTTCTTTGACCCTTTTCTTTGATAACAAGTTCACAGTGAAGTCAACATTTTTCCGTGAACCTGTCTGTATTCACGTGTAATTATTATTATTCACACACTTATTAGCTTATTACTATACAATGTATCTCGAAATAATAAACTTCTAAATTGGTACGCGACACTTTAAAGGATTTTTTTCATGGAGAATATTTTCATAATAATCTCCCATGCTTATGCCACCAATCTCGGTCAAAGGAGTCGATACATATCATCCTGCACTCGTTTCCTCGACCGGCCAGGTACCCGCCTCCTATCCTTTGGCTTCCGGGTCTGGGTCACGATTTCGAATTTGGTTTGTTGGATGACACAAGTTCGAAATTTTCGAATTGTATTTAGTTCGAGAACTATTAGTTCGAAAGGTCTTGAATGCGAATGACTTTCTTCTTTCTTTTTTTTGCTAATATGGTGCGTGGCCGGTGGCCGTAGAGCTGTTGCTGTGGGAAATAATACCCGGCGCTGAGTTGCCCCGAATGAAAAATAAATAATTCGGGGTAACTCGGCTAGTGCCGAGTTTTAAAATGACGAATATGTTGCGTTATGATCTCGATTTGTCCAGTCGTCCTGTCTGTCTGAGTCATTATTAACCGACTACCAAAAAGTACGAAGGTTCTCATTCGTCAGTTTTTTTTATGTATGTTCACCGATTGCTTGAAGATGCTTGAACCGATTTGGAAAATTATTTTTTTGATATTTAATTTTCGTGTATGAGATGAGACTGACGTTGCCAGATGAAATTCTGTAGACATGACCCGCCTAATCTCTTTCGAGATATAGGAAGATCTGGGGTAGGCCTTTGCCCAGCAGAGGTACAAAATGGCATTATAAATCTAGATACAAAAACAAATCTTTACATAACACATGGGTATAGTAGTACCTACCTGTTTATAATGCACTACTTATCTAAAAAAACCGCGGATGATACCACAGATTCAACCGCGGGTAAAATGACCCTAACGTCAGCTAGCCAAACCCACAACGTGCAGCTAAAGTCTATTATGCAATAATCTTGATTACTTACATTAAAAACTATTTCAGCTGCGTAGCGAATTTCAAGATAAACATTACCAATTGTTATTTAAAATAGGTATGTACTCATTCAGCTTATTATAATATAAACAATAAGTTATGTATTTTAATTATGTTGTATTATTATCGTCTTGTTTATTTTATAGGTCGGTGATATAGAACAGTCGTGACAGATAAAGAATCCGTAGTCGTACTTAGAGGTCAGGCGGGTCAATGTCGGTTTTTTGCCAATTAATGCAGAAACTATTATAATTAAACGCAATACAGTACAGTACCTACTCGTGTAAAAGCAGGGACATTGTTTACATACATACCTACACTCACGCCTATATTCCAAAAGGAGTAGGCACAGGAAGGCTATATGCCCACAGTTCCCACTTAAGTAGCGTGCGAGCCTATTACCGTGACGGGAGAGACGCCAAGAGGCAGTAAGATCTAACCGTCTTGTAAGTTGTAACCAAGGTTGGCAGATAGGAGGCAGGTAGTGGAGGTGTCCCATCTGTGTGTGTGGGGTGCCCCACACTTACAGATGGCACCCCTGAATATTCCTCGGTCGACTTTTACGACTTGCCCCGGAAGATATAGAGCTGACGTATTCTATGTTTTCCTTTCATTCATTGTATAGAGAACATAAGTAGTTCAAGCCGTAAACAAAAATAAGTAATTAACTAATCAATCTGACGATAATGGGTTGTCTAATTATATTTATTCACTATTATTCAAATTTCATTGAAATAAATCGGTTAACAATAAGTAGGCACATACTTACTCATGTTTAATCATCCATTTAAATTCTAATTAAAAGGCCACGCGTTTATTCGTTTTTGATTTTCTATATCTCTGGATAGGTAGCCTGATCACTTACATTTCGCCAGTGGTACTTCCAACCGGTAACTTTTCTAGACTCCGGTCCTCCACTGAGAAATTCACAGCAGCAAAAGTAAATAAGAGTGTGTTTCCATGTACGCGGAGACAAGCTGAGAAGACCATTAAGAAATCGATCAAACGGTTAAATTGAAATGCTGGTGCAATCGAGTTATAGGATAACTTATTTTATAATCTCTACCAATAGTTCCAAGTATAACATGTCCGTCTGTCTGCAGACACGGCAAGGGGCTGCTGCGCAAGGGCCTTAAGAGCAAGGGGGCGACGTTCATCCCCCCCGCGAACGTCAAGGTCCCTGACCAAGTGGACTGGCGCTCGAAGGGCGCCGTCACCGAAATCAAAGACCAGGGCAAGTGCGGCTCGTGCTGGTCCTTCAGTGCTGTGAGTACACCCTTCATAATAATTAGCAACTTAAGGTTCCAATATCGTGTACGTGTTGTCAATATTATCCATTTTGCAGCCTGCAGCTAAGTATTTTAAGGTTTTATTAGGAGTACAAAGACCTTCAGGGTCAAGACAACGTCTCCTGCTAATGGACGGACGAGGCTTTGGTGCAGGCATTCCTCTCGCGGGTGGGAGTTCAGACGCTAGTCGCTCCCTTGAAAGCCGTGTCAGCCAAATTAAAAGGCGGATGATGAGCAGACCCCGGGCTCCGAAGTGAGTGTCTGGTGCAACCAGGAACAACGCTAAGATGATGGTGGATTGGAAGTGTTCCATCGCCTTCACCATTGCGAGTGTTCTGACGAGCTTTAAATTAATCTCAACATCTCCTTTCCTATACAGAACTAAGTTTAAGTTAGTGTCACCCTCCATAGATAATATCTATATCCATATCATGAATATTTCATATTTGAAGTTACAAAAAAATATTTAAAAAGATGTGCTTTATCATGTCCTTTATGTATTTTTAGTAAAGAATTTATTAGTTACAACTGAATTATATTGAAGGGAAAGTAAT
Source organism: Cybosia mesomella (assembly GCA_946251805.1). Classification (NCBI taxonomy): domain Eukaryota; kingdom Metazoa; phylum Arthropoda; class Insecta; order Lepidoptera; family Erebidae; genus Cybosia; species Cybosia mesomella. Next base: position 415,161 of record OX276403.1, on the reverse strand, counting down.
TACTCTTTTGTTCTCAAATAATGATGTTTGTTTTTTTCGTAAAACGGTAATGAGACTACACGTACGGCAATTAGATTTCAAGCTATGGTAGTGAGATCAACTAAATAGGAAATCAGTAGAGTTTACTGAGCAATTGGTAACTTATACTTAACAAACTCGGTTTTTTTTTAATGAAAGACGATCTGTCTCCCCCACTCTCTTCGCTTTTACGCTATCACTATCACACTTACTCACGGTCACCCGAGTATGCGTTAGCGCAGTAACAGATATTATTATTTATAAATATTGTTATTGTTCGAAAATAAGTACGAAACCTGTTTCCAGATTATTTTATACACACCATATACATTTTTATGTTTGACATGTATAGTAAGTACCCGCTAAGAATTCATGAATTATAATAAGTATTACTGAAAATTGATTATAATTACCGTTCCTAAATTATCATTTGAAGTTAAAATACTAATAATTTTGTTAGTTAGAGGAATGAGAAAGGAGGAAGGGGAAGGAGATTTACAAGTTCTTTTTTAATAAATACGTATTATTTTGAATAGGTTAAGACTTAAAAGTTTAAGAGCACATAGAATGATTTACATTGGATATATCTAGCAAATAATTTTATATGTAGTTAAATTTTCTGTTTCGTAAACAATATATAATATAATCAATATGGATTAATTAATATATTAACCGAAAATATATTAAATAAACCGTTATCCCAATAGATTTAATACCAAGGACTATCAACTTACTAAAATTTGGGAAAAGGGACACGGATGGTTCAAAACAAACGCTAGTCAGCAATATTATAATTCCCTACACACGCTCTCACCGGAACTGCGCTACAAAAGCTTAAAAAGTAATATTCGAAAGCTTCGTGCTACGAATTAGAATAGCTGTCACAATAAGAAGTGAGAAACTTGAAATTATTTTTTAGCCAATGCGTTGCTGTTATTTTATTTGTGGCTATTGTGTTTTGTAGGTACCGGAGGAGGTAACCTCCCCAGGTACAAAACACAATAGGGGTGCTTGGTTGGGGACCTCCACGCGGTGCACCCTGGGCAACGAAGACGGCAGCGCCTCTCTCCTAGGGTGGGAGAGACGCTGCCGCCTACGGCCAACTCCGACCGAGGCGAGGACGGCCCTGTTGAGGGCTGTTCGGAAGCTTTCCACGTGTCCCTCTGATTAGCAGAGGGCACAGTGGAGAGCAAGTAAGGGGCCCATCTCGAAACCGGAGATGGCCCAGGGTCAGTCGGGGTGCGAGGGATATGCTCTATGGGTAACCTTACACCCCGGCGTCTTAAGACCCGAGACGGCGTGCTGTTTTAGTCGGTGCAAGCCCGACATAACCGCCCCCGCTGGAGACCCCCCGCTCTCCAGCGGGGGCGGTATCCGAAGGGATTTCCGCACGAAAAAAAAAAAAAAAAATAGCTACAAAAAATCAGCCTCTCCAGCTACTAAACACAATGACGTACCAAAGCTTCATAGCAGCCGGCTGTTAGGATGTTTATCACTGTTCTCAGTCTCACTCGTTCCATTGCTTTTTAAAAATGGAACAGGTGAAACTGTTGTGTATTTTCAAAACTACCGCAGTGTCGATATTGTTTTGTAATTGAATTGTTAATGTTAGTAGGTAGGCACGTAGGTAGGTAAAGGTATACTTCACAACAAGATCCCAACAAAGAAAAAATAACAAGTCATTAACTTTACAAATCAAATGTCTTAGGTACTGACGGAATAAAAAAAACATAATGACATTGACTTTGAATAATGCGTCCCACGTGACGGCTAGCATAGCTCCACTCCGTGAAGTTATATATTAAGCAATGAGTAAAAGCCAACAATGTTCTTTCAATACGAAAGGTACACCACACCACAAATATTACAAAATGTGGATTTTAATAACGCACCACTACCTGCCCTTTGAGAATATACACGGCTGTGGGGATATTTATAATTACACATGTGGAGAGCATGATACGATTATGTAGTTATCTAATCCTATAGATAATAAACACTCCGATATACCGAACGTCGCGTTTCAAGCTAGGTATATTGAACCGGGGGTGTGTGTTGGGTAACCTCCTCGAGTGTCGCTCCGATTCCGATCCCGCTGCAGTCCGGGGGGAACGGAATCGGAGCGGCCGGTACACCCTGGGCGGCGGTCAATGGCTTCCCCTTCACCCCTTCATAGGGTTGGCATTGATCGTCGGCCAATACCCAACGTGGCGGGAACACATCGCTCTCCGTACTCCTCTGCTTTCAGAGGAGACAGGATGAGCGATGCTGTTAGTGGTGAGATGGCCCAGGGTCAGCCGGGGTGCGAGGGATATGCTCTATGGGTAACCTTACACCCCGGCGTCTGAAGACCCGAGACGGCGTGCGGTTTTAGTCGGTGCAAGCCCGACATAACCGCCCCCGCTGGCCGGCGGGGGGGTATCCGAAGGGATTTCCGCACGATAAAAAAAAAAAAAGGTATATTGAACCGATTTAATGTGACAGAGTACCCCAATCCCAAATGTCTAATGTTGTTGTTGTAACAACAAAGGTATCAAAGTAACGATAGCTATCACACACCACCATAGTGTGGTGGTGTGTGATAGCTATAGACCGGTTTGCCTTGTCTGTTTTTTCTGTTGTACACTTGCACCCAACAACGTAACAAAATAATAAAAACAGACAATTTGAAAACAGAATTTGATATTTTACTAATTTAAAAGATTTATGTGTTTTTTTAACACAAGCTAAAGTCACACATGCCGTCGCCCCTCAACTTATGGCGTCTTGGGATAATTTTTTTACCGGTTTACCGATCACATGCCGAGCATGTTAATGCTTATGGGCTCTCGTGGGAAACTCTTACGAAATCTTAATTTTTTTTTTTGTGTATTCTAAGAAATATAGATTATTTCATTTTATAATAGCCTTTTTGGCAAAGTTTAGTATTAATTTGACATTTAAAGTTATGAAGAGGCAGATCCTTCATTCCATTAGGGAGCAGCGTATACAAACACCCTGAAAGGAATTACTGATCGAGTGGTGTCAACTATCACAAACTGCAAGATTGGTTTTGAGTTCTTTGTTTTTTTTTTCAAAAATTTTATATGGTTTTTCTAACATACAAAAGATTTTGGACAATATATTGTGAAACTACAGTTAGAATGTTTATTTCTTCAAAAACTCTTGAGACTCTTGGGCCCAAATTATAAATTGCCCGCACAGCCCACTTTTGCAATACAAAGATTGTATTTAAATCCGCGGCAGTACCCCAAAGGAGAATTTCATAGCTCGTAACATTATGACACTAACTGAAACAAACAATTCTAGCCGTATACTACAATTCCTAATCTTTTTTTACAGCGTAATATGTGATATGTACCCACTGTAATTGAGCATCAATACTTAAACTTAAAAAAACTTTTTTTGTTATACAAGCTTTTATTAAAGAAATCAGATGTACAGGAAAATATTTATGAATAACCAGAATGCTAGCCAAGACCAGCAAAAGGAGCTCTACATAACGAGCCTACCTTGTTTAGCTCCAGACCACCTACCGTCTCCACCTTAAGCACTTGGACATCATGTAGGTAGTACTAGAATGTTCACCAAACCAAAACAAATGGGCCACTCGATAGGCTTATCTTGTTTAATCTAGGAGTTCCTATGGCCACCTTCCTACTCCATTATCAGACCCCGAATACCATGTCACATCAGACACTTTGTCAAGCCAAAACAAATTATATGTTTATCTTGTTCAGTTTAAGTATTACCACAGAATAAATAATAGTACAAGTATTACATAACTTAATGAAGTATTCCATCATCGGACCCTGAATACCATGTCACATCAGGGTTTGTCAAGACGAAACAAATAAGCCTAAACTCGATGTTTATGTTTATCTTGTTTCTTTTGTGAGTTGCTATGGCAACCTTCCTACTCCATAGTACCATATTAAATGGATGCTTATCCAAATCAAACGTGTATCCAAATGTTGATCTCAATCGGTAGAGGATTACTGCATCAAAATACAGTTCCAGATTTGACCCGCTCTAACATACTAGTTATAGAGAAGTCTGTAAGAAACAAAATGAGTCTGATGAGTTCGTGTCCTTCGTAAAAGACGAGGTTAAGTCATTAATACAATTGAAAAAAAAACTGCTTTCTGATTCATAATGTAGGTATAGAATCTTGTAAATTATATCGAATTATTGCCATTTAATGCGATTAGATGCGTACAGATATCGAATATTTAAAAGCATAACAAATGACTAATAACGTACCTATGCTATGTAGTAGACAGCGAGTCAATAAACAAAGGATTTGTGACTTGTCTGATTGTGATGATTATGATAACGAATTCACTGTTTGTTCAAAGCGCTTTGTTCTGCAGCCAGTAAGTAAAATAGTAAGTGGCGATGCCACCATCCAAATATTCCAAAGAATTGTCTCTTTCCCTATCCTTGTCTTGCTTTTTTTTAGATAAAATCTCTACTTTGGCGTGGTGTACTGACCAACGGACCATGACAAAGACTATACACATCATGTTGTAAATGACCCGCGTCACGGCAGGCTCGACTGCGCCCGGCCCGCACCGCACTTACCGGTAACGAGTGAACAGTGATGTTTGTGTTCTACTCGGATCATGTGACTTCAATCAAGTTTGTTGATGCATATTGCCTCATACAACTCGTTTGCGGATACGTGTAAACGAGCGTCGGAAAGCGGTTTCCTTATACATTCCTATTTCATTTTGATAGTATCGCGTGGGTGTCAGTTTGAAAGACGAAATATTTCTTATTTCTTGCCTTATCTACTTAGATGAAAGATCAAATTGAGATTGATAGATCAAATAACTCATGTAGGTGACCTACCTGCTTGCAGCGAAGTAGCAAACGAATTACCAGTACTTTTTTTTTTGTGCGGAAATCCCTTCGGACGGCCGGGCAGCGGGGACGGTTATGTCGGGCTTGAACCGACTAAAACCGCACGCCGTCTCGGGTCTTAATACACCGGGGTGTAAGGTTACCCATAGAGCATATCCCTCGCACCCCGACTGACCCTGGGCCATCTCCGGTTTCGAGTTGGCCCCCTTACTTGCTCTCCACTGTGCCATCTGCTAATCAGAGGGACACGTGGAAAGCTTCCGAACAGCCCTCAACAGGGCCGTCCTCGCCTCGGTCGGAGTTGGCCGTAGGCGGCAGCGTCTCTCCCGCCCTAGGAGAGAGGCGCTGCTGTCTCCGTTGCCCAGGGTGCACCGCGTGGAGGTCCCCAACCATGCACCCCGAATTACCAGTACCTAAGTAGGTAATAACTTGATATTATACTTTTCTCCGTATCAAACCAATTAGTTTCACACACACATAGGTAAATTCTCATTATTGTTATCGGTTTTGAGAAAAATCGTACTCGTTTAGTAAAGAAATAGTTATTTATCGGTAATGTGATTATTTACGAGGTCGATAATGTTTTGAAAATTATTCGCGCTGTTTGCGTGGGTGTTTGTACAACAGTAAATCAGTTGTAACTCGTGCTTATCAATGTTTGTATATAGGACTTCCCTACTGATTTCGATTAGGTATTCTACGACAGGGGTGTGTGTTGGGTAACCTCCTCGAGTGTCGCTCCGATTCCGATCCCGCTGCAGTCCGGGGGGAACGGAATCGGAGCGGCCGGTACACCCTGGGCGGCGGTCAATGGCTTCCCCTTCACCCCTTCATAGGGTTGGCATTGGTCGTCAGCCAATACCCAACGTGGCGGGAACACATCGCTCTCCGTACTCCTCTGCTTTCAGAGGAGACAGGATGAGCGATGCTGTTAGTGGTAAGATGACCCAGGGTCAGCGGGGGTGCGAGGGATATGCTCTATGGGTAACCTTACGCCCCGGCGTCTGAAGACCCGAGACGGCGTGCGGTTTTAGTCGGTGCAAGCCCGACATAACCGCCCCCGCTGGCCGGCGGGGGGGTATCCGAAGGGATTTCCGCACGATAAAAAAAAAAAAAAAGGTATTCTACGACATTGCCCGCACATGATTACGTGTCATAAAATAATTAGCACCTATTATTTGCATCAATTTTTAAAGTTATTAGTGTGTAGCCAAGGAAATAAGTATAGCTACACCTTTACATACACCTTCCTGCTTATCATAGCTGAAGTTATAGCAGGAAGCATGTCATGCGTGTGCCAGCACAAATGATCCGCGCTCGGCTCGAAGGAGGTAGCACCTATAAGTAATACTCTTTCGCATATAACTTACTTTTTCCCATTCTCCTTCCTCAGGCAGGTGGCATACCGCTAGTGACACCGCGTGTGGCCCACCAGATAGGCCGCGTTCTTGTGTCGTCCCTAGTTTCCATTCGAATTCTGTCTGTCTTCATAACTAACATGTAAATATTTAACCATAGACTGGCGCCTTGGAGGGTCAACACTACCGCAAGACTGGATTCCTGGTGGCGTTGTCGGAGCAGAACCTGGTTGACTGTTCGTCTTCGTACGGCAACAATGGCTGCAACGGGGGCCTCATGGACTACGCCTTCAAGTACATCAAGGATAATGGCGGCATTGATACTGAAAGTTCCTACCCCTATGAGGCTCACGACGACCGATGCAGGTAGGGGAAGGAACCGGGCTGTTTCAACGAAAGTAACTCTAAAACCACGAGTAATTCGTCAATAGAGATTGAATTTTAATATGGATGTCAAATATGTTGCAAGCGATATAAAATAATATAGCGAGGTAATCGTCACAGTCTTGGAGAGATTGGCTGGCAAAAAGCCTCTTCCAGTAGGGGGGCGTTTCGTGTGCCGTGTATGAAGTAGACACAACACAAATAAGTTCGGTATCCCCGCTTTCCTGGGCTTCTCACATCGCGCCCTCCACTTTTTAGGCGTTCCTGTGCCACTGCCGTTTAATGATACCCAACACGCTGGCCTCACAGACCGCGCGACACTAGGCACTGCTGTGCTCCAGAGTACAAGCTCAATAGTACAAAAAGACCGGATTACATTAGTTTCATAACCATGAAATGAAATTATTTTAATACTGTAGAGGCAAACATACATACATACTTCATTAAGTTATGTTTGAATATTGTTTATACTATCTGTACAATTATGTGCACAATAATTTAGGATAACGTTACATTTAAATAGGCAGCGATATCTGTTGAATTACCAATTAATTTATATTTGGCACCAGTTTAGGTCACATGTGTATCACAATAATAACTGAGTATTATTTACAGTTAATTATTAGCACAATTACAGCGCTTACAGATAGCACGTACTTATAGGCTGCGACAAAATTAGCTTAACATACCTAATCTAATTAACAGGCACGTCACATAAACCCAATATGAAATTAATCAACTATGTCTTCTAATCCTGGGGCCGCCGTAACGGGCAGCTTCAATGCTCATGTATATATTGCGTTATATTAACGCTCGACTCGCCGCGTGGGGTCTTTAAAAGCCCAACGCTTACAAAAATGCAAAATAAGTAGGTACTTTTAAAACGGATGTACATGTGTGGATGTACAATGTGAGTACATCCGTGATCATGGTACTTGTAACAGCGCCGAAATATCGGATTCTCGAAAAAGATACTAAACATGGTAAATATCCCGTTTATAATTCTAATTTTAATGTAAATGACCATGTCAATCTAAAATCATACTTTTAAAATGTTCCCTTACTTTAGATGGCTTCCTAAACAGGGTAAAACTCAAGCTGCCAACCACAACAGCTGTTCAACGGAAGCAATACTGGTACCATTCTGGATTATAGCATGGAAGGGTCCTAAAACACCATTTCACGTCATCAGGTACAACCCGCAAAGCAGCGGCGCTGAAGACGTGGGTTTCGTCGACATCGCCAACGGCGACGAGAACCAGCTGATGCAGGCGGTGGCCACCATCGGGCCCGTGTCCGTGGCCATCGACGCCTCGCAGGAGAGCTTCCAGTTCTACTCCAAGGGCGTATACTACGAGAAGGATTGCTCTTCTGAAAACCTGGATCACGGAGTGAGTACCCTTATCATGCGACAAATTTTTTTAGTCTTAGCAGCTGTGTTTTTCTTTGATTTACAAAAATGTGTTGCCAGAGAATAATGGTTCTGCATCCTAACAACACATTAAAGGTTGTTTTAATTGTAAGTTCATATTGTTATGAGGTACGATGGGATATGGAACGGGGCCAGTTTCCGAAATTGTGGAAGATGGTAAAACTAGTCCTCATCGGAAAGGTCCGCCGGTCGCATACCGGCCCATAGTGTTGCTCGACGAGGTGTGCATACTCTTTGAAAGAGTCATTGCTAAGCACCTCGTCGAGCACTTCTCAAGAGTGGGGCCGGACATGGCGGATCGCCAATATGGCTTCCGGCAGAGGCGCTCCACCATGGTTACCATCATGCGCCTAAGGGCTCTGGCGAAGGATGCAGTCGCCCGGAGTGAGCTGATCGCGTTCATCACCTTCGCCGCATAGTCGGGGCGTATTTGTGACCAATCTCGGTCGGCGTGAAATGTCGCGCGGAGTTCCGCAGGGATCGGTCCTGGGGCCGCTCCTGTGGAACGTCGGATACGACTGGGTGCTTCGCGGTAAGCTCGCAGACGGTGCCGGGGTGACGGGGGAGGGTATCCGGGGAATATCGGCATGAAAAAATAAAAAAGGTACGATGGGATAGTATTGTAGCGTCCGGGGGTTGGACGCCACAATACCTAGTGTTGATGAAAAGATAAACACAAGGGTTAAACTTTATATTATCATTTATTGAAATAACACAGCTTCCTATATCGAGTTTAGGGAGGTTTTTACGTGAATATATTTATATTTAAACGAACTGTAGGGAATCGCGGATTCTGCTCAGGGATTGAGCCTACATTCAGTACACTTGTATCTTCTCTTCGGCCGGCGGGCGAGGGCGGCACCCCAAGTCGCCCGCTGTCAGCAGAATCGTCCGCCAAGCAATTGTTTTTCTTCCCTAGACTTATTTCAAAAGTATAATCTTTATTTTTAAACTCTGACACATGATGGCCAGGTCAATGAACTGTAGTGATCGAACGAGGTCGGAACACTACAGTATCTACATAATACTCAGAAGTTCAGATAAACAAGGGTGTGCAAGGCCCTATCAACAACACTTTTGTGCCAGTCGGTACACCTGCTAAGCAACAGACGGGGTTCCGGCGCAGGCGCACCTCTCTAGGTTGGTAGGTCAAACGGCAGTCGCTCCCGGAAAAGCCTACATGCCACCACAGTAACAATAAGCTGACCCCAGACTCCAAAGTGCAAACTATGCACACAACCGGGGAATTTCTCGAAGGATGATGTTTCATTTAATGTTTGTCGGCTTGTTCCCTCTCTACAAGCGCGCGACGAGGAACCAGTTCCCTGACAGTCCTTACGTAACGTTGTGTGCCGCCCCGTCACGGTCAGTGCAGGGACCTTTGACAGTCGTGTGCCTTCCAAGTCCAGCATATCTGACTAGTTGCTAGTTTTAGCAGTAAATCGGTCAATATTATAATTATTGACATTATAACGTTTCAACGATTCTTTTATCTGATCGTATCGGTTGCTTGTCAATAAGCTTCATCGGTCGGTGTAGATAATATTCGCGTAAACTTTTGACGATTTTTTTATCAAATTACTTACTACTATGCATGTTTTCTTTGTTTTCTTGTGTAATCTTGCTCCTCTTCCTTGTTGACATGTATCCAAAGTGGCAAACTTCTTTGTGAATGAGGTCAATGTGGCCTATGATGCCTGCAAGGCCAGTGGAGTCCCACCTCATACCCGTGTCTATGCATCTCGGCCTATTTTAGATTAAGTGAACATATGACGACAGAGGTGACCCCACCACCTGAGACTTTACCTTTAGCTTACCATCAGGCGAGGCGAAGTCAAATTGACGTGACTCTAACGGCCTCTTTTTGGATTATATTTTAATAAACTTAAACTTATCCAGGTGTTGGTAGTCGGCTACGGCACCGACGAAGTCGGAGGCGACTACTGGCTGGTGAAGAACTCGTGGGGCCGCAGCTGGGGCGACCTGGGCTACATCAAGATGGCGCGCAACAAGAACAACCAGTGCGGTATCGCCACGTCCGCCTCCTACCCGCTCGTGTAGGGCGCTCCGCCATCTACTTCCAGTTTAGCAGACCAGCTTAGCGCAGCACCCACCGCGGGGGACGGGCGGCCAGTACGCGGGCGTGCCGCTACGCCTTGACGCGTCACTTCAACTGAACCTAAGCTGGGTACCTAATCTGTGAACTGTTTCGAGGCTTAGTTTCATTATTTGATATTCACTGTACACGCAAAAGACAAACCAATTTAAATCTGAACTTAATTTAAAGTAAATAAATCCAATTGAATCGGATCATTCCAAATTGTCTGGCAAAATATACAAAAATGGCCGCGACATTTCGCGGATTCTGTTAATCGTTACTTGATGACAATTAGAATGTCGCCAGACGGAACGTTTGTAGCGCATTTACTGCTAGACTTTTGTCCGTATCTATTAATATAATACAATTATTAGCAAGTGTAATGCATTATCTGTTAGTAGCACGCCTTGGCCATGACATATGACTACGGTTTAGTGTGGAAGTGCCTCATCATCACATAACTTTTAGTGTCTCATGCTCATTACGTGTCATTTAGAGATAAGTTTAGTGCTAAGGATAACATTTATACTGTTCATATGAAGCGGTGCTTGTGATAAATATTGTAACTGTCGCGCTTGTAATGTTGAACGAAATACAAAAATATTTTATAATAGCTTTGTTTTTGTTTCCTTCCCTATAGGCAGGCGAGCGCTGGCAGTAGCATGACGTAACCTTCGAAATAGTGTTATTAGTTCGGCGTTGTATTAATGCGAATCTATGAAAGTTGCAATCTGTATATTGTTAATCTCTTTATAATAAATTTAAAATTTATTATTGGGTAAATTAAGTTAAATAGAAGGCATGCTATTAAGCTTATTTTTATGCGCCATTGCATCTTCGGTAGCTTAGTGGTTAAGAAGTCGGCCTTACGATAGAGAGATCCCGGGTTCGAATCCTGGCCATTACATGAACCCACTCTTAACACAAGCAATTTAGCTTAGCTGGAGGGGCTAGGGGAAATACTAGTAATTTCGGTTACTATTATTGCTAGTTTTGGTTACTTACTAGTTACGAGAGGAGTGAGTTGAAATCTTGGTAAGTAGATCAGTGCCAACGCGTGCGCGCGATTCCGCTGGTAAAATGAAACCGGCCTTCTGTTCTGTATCTATTTATTTGGTGTTTATCGTAACACAAAAAAAGTTACGTAACTATAGTTAGTAACTAGTATATCTCGTGTAAATGTTTCGTAAAGAAGTTAAAAATATAAAATGTTTAGATGAGTAGGTACCTTTTTTTTGTGCGGAAATCCCTTTGGATACCCCCTCGCCGGCAAGCGGGGGCGGTAATGTCAGGCTTGAACCAACTAAAACCGCACGCCGTCTCGGGTCTTCAGACGCCGGGGTGTAAGGTTACCCATAGAGCATATCCCTCGCAATCCGACTGACCCTGGGCCATTCGCAGTGTCCCCTCTGATAACAGCAGAGGGGTACCTGGAGCGGCCCCCACCCGCGCGAGCCTTGCAGGCCCGCCATGCCTCGACCCCCTCGTGCAATGGGGTCAGCTAGCCCTGAAAAGGACCGGTTGGTCAGACTCTTGGCCGTTGACGTTGACGCCAGCTACTCCAGAGGAGCAATCAATGATGCGTCATCGCCCACGTTGCCCAGGGTGCACCAAACTTGGAGGTGATCCAACCAGTCGCACCCCAGATGAGTAGGTACCTAACCTATAAGATAGTCTAGCGCGAGCGGCCAGTCACATTCAGTTGACTGGCTTCAATTTGTTAATTCGGAAACCAGCTAAGTGTCGGAGTCAAGTTCATTAACTTACCTGCCTAAATCAATAGGCAACTATAAGGTTATTGCAACGATACAAATATACATTACTGTGTTTTGATTGATCCGTTATACCTAATATGAGGGAAGCCAACCTCATATTAGGTATTACGGATCAATAAAAACATAAAAGCCCTGAAGGATACTGACAAAATACGGAACGGATGTACGATACGCGATACCTACCGAAGCAGAATCGCAGAATGCGCTGTCGTCCAGAGCGATGCCCGGTTCGGGTCGAAAATACTTAGTTTAGTCGCCCCACCGTCCCGGCCTGCTTCTGCTGGAGTGACAGGCGGCCTTACCTGCCTTACAGTTTACCTTCAAAGGTTCTCGTTCGGTATTCATGAGATCGATCGATGTCGATTATTATCCAATGAACATTGGGTGTGTCAAATATCTATATTTACTTAAGTATAAGTTTATATGGAAAACAAATGAAATGAAATAAAAAGCGTGCATCATATTAGCGTCTAAGGTTATTACTTTGTAATAAAATATTATTTTATATTTAAAATTAGGCGCAGGAATTTCCGCTATTAGCCATTGTTTCGTCGCAACTCGCAAGTTCTCGTGCAGGATATTGGCAAGGACTAACAACCTTTGTTTATTTTATACCAGCTATGCCCGCGACTTCCTCCGCGTAATTTAATTTATAAGGGCTTTTTGCGTCGTACCCAAATTTTTCATCTAAACTAAAAGTAACCTAAGCCTTATAATATTACCCATTTGCCAGTGAACCCGTCAAAATCGGCCCAGCTATTCCAGAGTAAATCAGATTTTATTCACAATTTTGTGGGTTTTGATTTTTTTTGCGAGGAATTCTAATACTTCTTCGAAAAGTAAAAAAGCCTATGTTACGCCTTGTAACTTTACCTATCTGAAAGTGAAAGTCCCGTCAAAATCGGCCCAGCGCGCAGCGGTCTCAGAGATTAGGTACCTTTTTTTTTTTTTTTATCGTGCGGAAATCCCTTCGGATACCCCCCCGCGTGCCAGCGGGGGCGGTTATGTCGGGCTTGAACCGACTAAAACCGCACGCCGTCTCGGGTCTACAGACGCCGGGGTGTAAGGTTGCCCATAGAGCATATCCCTCGCACCCCGACTGACCCTGGGCCATCTCCGGTTTCGAGATGGCCTCCTCGGGTTTGGGAACCACGGTGTCCCCGTCTTGCCCCGGTTTGGGGGAGGGGCGCTAGTCGCCCCACCGTCCCGGCATGCTTCTGCTGGGGTGACAGGCGGCCTCACCTGCCACCCCCAGGCCTGCGCTCATGGAGGACGGAGGTCGTTAAGCGACCTCCGGCGCCTGAGTCGCCTGCGACGCGCGGCGAGCAAGTTGCGGGCTCGGATGGCCGGGAGAGTTCTAAGTCTCTCCCGGGTGCGCTCCGCCGCCTCCTTCGCGAGCATTACATGCTCGCAGAAGGAGGCGGCGGCGGCCCACGCGCTCGCGCTCCGCACCATTGCCGCAATCATGCTGCCGAGCGAGAGGACTCCCACCCCGATGGCGAGATTAGGTACCTATTTCAAACAGACAGACAAAATTTTTAAAACTTGTATTTTTTTTTTATTTAGGACACGTCAATTCGACTTCACCTCGCCTGATGGTAAGCTGCAGATAAAGTCTCAGAAAAAGAGGGTCACCATTACATACACGTACCATTTTTGTTAAAGTATCGTGTATACATTCAAATGCAATCTTTAAAAATCTATTATTTTAATAATACAAATACATATACACTTCAATTTTATTTATTTTACTACCTATATACGTAGAACTATTTACTAATCTGTGCTATAACTGCGCTAACCTCGAACACGTTCTGCAGCAACAATAGCTCACTGTCTGTAGGTATTGAAACATTGTAGTTTGCACTAGGTAGCATTTAATTTCAGGGTAGGTACAATTAATTAAACCTCCCCTCGCCTCGCACCCCTTAACCCCTCCGCTCACCCTGCGCGTCGGATTTCTCATTTGTTAAGACTCGCGTTTTAGACGTTTAGGATGTTTTCACTGGCATAAGTATATGTGTATGCCAGTGAAAACGTGCAGAAAGCTTTTATAATATACCTACCTACTTAGTAAGTAGGATATACCTACCAATATAACTTATACCTATTTGGTACCTACCTATTAAGAGGTTGGTACCAAATATACTTAAGATACTTACTATATATTCGGCGTGGAGGACGCTCCAGCCAAACCATCCATTTTGTATAGTCAACGCCAAAAATCTTGCCCATTTGACCTTGACGCGCAACCAATCACGCGAGCCCTTTGTTTCATCTCAAAGGGCATCGCGTGATTGGTTGCACGTCAAGGTCAAATGGGCAAGTTGTTTTCGACAATTATAGTTTAATTGTTTTTCCGAGTTTATTGTCCCATTATCTTATCATTTCAATTTAAATAAAATGTAGATCTAGCGTGTGCAAAGCATAGTAAGTCCGACGCAATTGTCGACTGGACAGGCTTTTTGCTATCTCGTTGTTTGGATTCGGATGTAAGTTTGAAAGGCAACATTTAGTAGTAGGTATTATAGGTAGCTACCCAGTAGGTACCGCATAGTGCTATGCTATGTGAATCACTCTTCACGGAATATTGCGTCAGCCCGTCCAAACGACATTCGATACAAAGGAAAACATTATCAACCAGCGACGTAGATAGTTTCTACCGCCTCGCTTTCATCTATACATCTATACATATAAATAAAATTGGAGTGTCTGTTTGTAATATTGAAATAACCATTTTTTACTACATGTATATGAATATATATACGGTAGTTACATACACCAAAATAACATTTATTTCAATTTTTGTCTGTCTGTTTGTTCCGGCTAATCTCTGTAATGGCTGGACCGATTTTGACGGGACTTTCACTGGCAGATAGGTAATGTTACAAGGCGTAACATAAGGTACTTTAATTTAAGAAAAAAATTAGGGTTCCGCGCAAAAGAACCAAAACCATAAAAATCGAAATTCTATCATAATATACTATGCAAGGTTTCCAAACTAGTAATGCGAAACTTCGAAAAGCTTTTTTACATCAATAAATGTACCTAGATAGGTACGAACATCTAACATTTCATAGCGTAAGTCATTCTTCACAGCGTAAGTCAAAGCTTGTATTTCGGAGCCCAAAGAAAGAAAGAAAAAGGCTTTTGGGGGAGCGACTGCCGCCTGAGCTCCCAACCTCGCGATGAAGGCAGCAGTGAGGGGGAACTTGGTGCGGCTCCCATACGCCTCTCGACGAACATCCTACAATTGATTCTGTGAAAGTCTCTTGAGGCGGAACCATCGATACCTACGGAATGTGCTGCTCTACCCTCGCACCTACGGCTCCTTCAAGCAGTTCCGGCTGGAGGCACCGGGCTAGTGAGGGGCGCACATTGCTAAGCTTTGCGCTGTATTAAATTTTTTCTCGGGGCTCCTAGCCGATTGGAGCGAAGTTCAAATGAATGGTTAAGATTTTTTTTATTTTGAACAACAACGCTCGCACTGAATAAAATAAATGTACTCAATAAATAAAAGAAATTCCTACGCTTTAGTGCTTAGGATTTTCGTTTACACACATCTGTATCTGTACTATGTTGGTCGCAAATGCAAGCGTGCAATTTAATAACAAAGTTTCATCGTATTGGGATAAACGGTACAGTAAACATTGATTGCTATTGTATATATTTGATATCTTACAATTTCCAACAATTAGAGCACAAACAGATAACACTCATGTTACTGTAATGAGGTCTTAATAATTATTGTGAACTAGATAGTAGGCAGTAGGCGCAATCACATCTCGCCGGCTGGGGTGACGCATCACGCACGAGCACGAGGTTATTGCGACGCAAAATTAGTTCCGCACACTTCGCAGGTTTGGATATAAGTCATCAGCACTATATGGATATCGCACAGCCGTATTGTAGGTATTTGAGATTTTAAAAGGTGCACGTGGACTGAAATAGGTTAGCACCGTAGACAGTTCGCATCAACATAATGTGAAAAATGTGCAAGAAGAGGGTGTCATTACTCACGTTTAGAAAGGTATATGTTAGATGGCTTGATCTATATATAAACTTGACAAAGTACATTGTCCATCGAGGGGAGAAAAGGACCGATTACTATATTACGAGGGTGTAGTTTGAAGTGGGAATTGCACTTTCGTCCGAGTGATACATAGTGCTTTATAGGTACTACGTCTGAAGACTCGAGACGGCGAGCGGTTTTAGTCGGTTCAAGCCCGACATAACCGCCCCCGCTGGCCGGCGGGGGGTATCCGAAGGGATTTCCCAAAAAGGTACTACATCTACAAAGAAAAACAAAATTTAAAAAAATTAAACAATGGATTTTAATACACTTTTCTCTTCCGCATACTTCTACGGAAGCAATGACGTACATTCTGCCTAATTTTTGAAAAAGTATTAGGGTACTTTCTGAGTAGGTGTAGTAAAAAGAACGTTTATGGACATGTTTATAGCGGCGTTCTACTGTCTCTGCCTTCGCGTCGGAAGCTTGGTGGTTAAGGATTCGGTCTAACGATCAAGAGGTCCCGGGTTCGAAAAATGTCATAGCACTACCGACGTGAACCTACTCCTAACACGATTTAGCTTAGCTGAAGGGGATAGGGGGAATAGGTATTGGTAATTTTGGTTAGTAATACCAAAGATTCCCTAATAGTTGGTACTAATACTCTTTAAGATTAATGTGAGCGGTATTTCATTAATATCATTGAGCTGTGTCCCCCCCTAGGTGTTTCAGCAGTTCGTCACACAAGACAGATTTGGAACCCTGTCATTTTAATTTTAATTAATTAAATACTTCTAGTTATTAATTTAAAATTTTATTTATTTATATTGATTTATGGATAAAATTATAGTCGGGTGGGTGCGGAGGTTATTCCTTTATTGTAAGTACCTTAAGTAACTTTAGGTGCGAATGTTGGGTGCAGTGGTGGGTGGACTGTGGTTAAATGTACCTATACAGTTGATATGTGCGAGAAGATCTAAAGGTATATCTATTTGTTCGGTAGTGCTCTTTATCAGAATGCCTATTATTATTATATATTTCACCCTTAACTACAACATCAAGACACAATATTTATATATTCAATTTATTTATTCTTTACTTTGCGTTTTTTTTTTGTAGCAATCGTTCGATGTATAGTATAGGTTGATGGCATCCGTGAGTAGCATTAGGGCCCAGTTGAAAACCAGCGTCAGGTACTTGTGGCCTAGCAGATCCTGTTACTGCAACCGTGGGACGCGTGCCTTCCTTGCATTGTGACAACTGTTTTAATCTGTACCTAACCTCATAATAACTTAAACATTATCTTTATATATAAAAATGAATTGCTGTTCGTTAGTCTCGCTAAAACTCGAGAACGGCTGGACCGATTTGGCTAATTTTGGTCTTGAATTATTTGTGGAGGTCCAGAGAAGGTTTAAAAGGTGAATAAATATGGAAGTTGTTATCGATTGCAGATTGGCAGTACGAAGTCTGCCGGGTCAGCTAGTTTAACATAAATTTAAATAATATCTCTCTGCTTCTGTTCACCTGTTACTGTGTCTCGCGGAATTTGCAGTAATAAATGAGTCTTTCTTTCTTTCATCATTATTACCTATCACTTCAGTCGAGCGCCAACCCCGGCGGCATCCAAAGCTTGCGCTTTGCAGCCCGGGGTGGGCTGCCCTACGAGTACTAGTACTTCTACCCAGTCAATGAAACTTTTGAAGCAATTAATGTGCTTACTTGTCCTATAGATTTAGCTCGGAAAAAGTGAACATCCAGGACAGGACTTGAACCCGCGACCAGTCCCTTATAGGGGGAATACACTTATCAACTGAGCTACCTGGGCACCTCCTAGATATTCGAAATTCCCCGATATATTATACGTCTTGGGGTCAAGTCCTGGATGCTCACTTTTTCTGAGCTAAATTTTAAAATATTTTTTAATTTCGGCTTTTACGGGAGCAACTGCCGTATGACACTCCAACTCCAAGAGAAAAGGCTGCGCCAGCGCCTCGTCCAACGATCAGCAGGTGTATCGGCTTGCTGGTGAGGTCTGTTGGGGCCCCATATACCCATCATTATTATTATGTAGACTGAATTCTTGAAATAGAGTTTAGTATTTTTAATGGATTGTATCGCAGTTTATTTGATGTTAATTTATGATTTTCTTAACAAGACGTTTCGGTTGCTTTTCAGCAGGCATGGTCACGGGGACACTGAAGATGGTGGTTGTCTTATAGTTGATACGGCAGTATGAACTATAGGCGTATGTAGCTCAGATATTACATATATTATGGTACATGTCAATTCAATGCGACCTCTCGATAAAAATAAGAAAAAATCAGTAGTAGGGAGGTTCGAAGCGCAAAGGGTGATCACTGGAGCAGAGTGGAGATCTGAGACGGGAGATAGCGGGCGGTCCGTCGAGTCGGGTGCAATAAAACATACGTTGACATTGATAGAACGTTTTATATTATCAAAACAAAACGATCGCACTGTACACTGTACGGTACGTGCAGTTAGGGGCAAGTATCTTGACCATGTACGCGACAATCAACCAAACCATAGATTATTTAAATTAATCCCGGGGTCAAAGGGCTCGGGTCATTGGTGGGTCAGTCCTTTTTTTGGTTTTTTGATTGGTCAGTTAGTGAACATGCGCGACTTTTTGACGCTTGATCAAGATTTTTGCCGATAATTACACACTCAGCGGTACTTCTCATCTCTTAGGGCTACTTATCGAACGATAGCTCACTTAAAACTAAAACTGAATCTGTTCTTACATTAAGTCTCGCGAGATATGCTCGCTCCTTATCCACGCGTACAGCATAAATAAGTAATACTGATAAAGTATTTTGATTAGTTATGACAATAATATTTACACTTACTATACTAAATATTTGCTTCACTTCGGACTTCTGGTTAATCAGAATACATATTATAAAAAAATATTTTTATGTGATACAGACATTAAAGATTTGCCGTCGTGCGCTGAACAATATAATCAAGGGCAAGTATCCCGCAGCAACATCTGACACTTTGTTTGATCAATTGAAAATGATGACCAACAATGTCACTGTTCTGTGCGACGACGTGATCCTACTATCCTAATAATATTATAATTGTGAAAGTTTTTGTATAGGTACCTACCTATGTTTGGATGCTTGTTACTCAATCACGCTCTTACGGGTGAACGGATCTGGCTGAAATGTGGTACAGGCATAGATTATAATCTGGAATAACACACAACTTTTTATACGGGAACGGGAGCAGAATTCCACGCGGGCGGAAGCTCATAGGTGAGACTTTAACGACACCAGTTGCCATACTAACGAGGTTAAGGGGACTTTGTCTTGATTTTGTACTATGGGGCTTTAATACGTAACTTAGAACATTCGGATACATTGCATATTTAAATAAAACACGAGGTAGGCACATACTTGAGTAAGGTAGCGGTAAGTAAGTGCCACCATGTTACTTCAATACCTACTGAATTTCCTAGGGGTGGTGAGAGCTCCTCTCTGCAGGAGGCTGCACGAGTGGCTCGTTGGTATTGCGCGAGTTACACCTCGGTATTGCACGAGTCACACCTGTATGTTGCGCGAGGGATACCTTGATGGTGCACGAGACATCTTCGATGTTGCAAAAGTGCCACCGTGGTGGTGCACACGGTCGCAGGTCACGGGTGGGTCATGATAGTTTACTATGCGAGCAGCAGAGTTAAAAAATATTGCTGTAAGAAGCGATAAAGGTATATTACTTCCTCTATGAGATAAACATGGTTCGTAGCTGTTTTTGCATAATACGTTTTATCATCGGGATGACGCAAAGATTGCTTGCTTACTTGCTACTGCTTTATATAAAAAAACTACTTACTGGGGCAAAAATCTTGAGTATATAGGTACCTACCTACTCTAGATTCTTTGGCTTAAGCGCGGGGCGCGTCGGCGGAGACGCGCCAATCAACCAATCATTAGACATATAAAACTAATCACGAGCTCGGGGTTTTGGCACCAACGCAGGAGAAGGCAAATCGAGGCAGTGTTTCATTGTCTAATATTTGTGTCATTTCGAGCTTTTATGTGTAAAAACGGTGGATTTTTTGACATAACGTCTTTGACAACGTGCACAAGTGTAGAAAAGTGGCATTTACCGTGAATTGTGATTTGCCGTGTTT
This sequence comes from Cybosia mesomella, assembly GCA_946251805.1. Taxonomy (NCBI): domain Eukaryota; kingdom Metazoa; phylum Arthropoda; class Insecta; order Lepidoptera; family Erebidae; genus Cybosia; species Cybosia mesomella. The sequence goes on along the minus strand of OX276403.1, from coordinate 395,059 downwards.
CTAAAACTCCACAGGAGCCCCGAGTGAAGTCTCCACTAATTTACTAGGGCAGGACCTAGACTGTGACTAAACGACGAAAACCTAAACCTATGAGATGTTTTTTCCAAAAATAATTTACTGAAAAATGTTTCCTCAGCTACCAAATAATCAGTTAGAAATCAATCAAAGCTGCCATTACGCTACACAATAACCTACAAAATGGATTCCTAAATACGATAACCCAAAAACAAATTATAATACGTACCTATTTGCACATAACAATACTACACTACTTATTAAGCACTAGGTAAACACAACACAACTCAATTACAGCACAAAATCAACTTTCTAATGATGTAAAACCGTTACAATAAAGTCCTGCGGGAATGAGGAAAACGATTTAAAAATGTTATTTACCTATGTCATCTTAAATCAAAGAAACCAATATTTGCTATCCCTTATTTTCATATACTATAAATCATACTATCTCATCTTAGTCCAGTATAATAATTTCACCGATAGACACTGACAAGACCAAGACAGAGATATGTAGTTACGTGGTGCTAAGAAGTGAGACAAAGCATACGTTTAATACCGGTGCAATTTGAATGAATTTGAACGTGCACTTAGCATTTTCGTCTTCTAGGCTTTCGATATAACGTTCCTTTTTTCACAATTAGTACGTTTGTCTTCTAGATCATCGACATGTTCTATCATCTATCAGAAGCAAGGTGAACCTTGCACCGCACTGCCCGAGTAATTTTGTAGGTAAAGAATTCCTGCTGCAAAATATAGGTATTAAATGATTACGTAACTTGAGAATTGCTATAATTTTAGCGAAGGCGTTTGTTATAATTTAATGTTTAGTTGATTGGTCTGCATATATAATGACTTTTAGATAAAGCTTTACGTATAGTTTAAATTATAGGCACATCTCTGCCACCTCTGCAAAGGTATGCCGGAAGGCATCTTATAGGGACCTTACGCCACTGTAACACATTGACATAAAAGCATAATATAGTGGATATAAAATAACACATAATAAATAGCGATATAATTCATTTAACTGAAACGAATGCGATTCAAGATCAAACGTTATTATGTTTTTAATCGATTGGCGATTTGTTTCATTCTCGTGAGGTTGTAATTATCAATCAATTTTCAATATCTAAACATTCATTTTTGCGCTGGTGTACCTAACTATGTACATTTGATTATAAACGCTAAGTAGGTACACGCCATTTTGTCAAGTAACAGCCCCAGTTCTCGTTTGCCATCTCAATAATATAAAACATACATCACATAACAAACAAGCCATTCATTTCATTGTGGATGAAGACAAGTTGCGTGACTAAGTATCGAGTTCACAGAACATGTGAATCAGCATCGGAACAGCAGTCGGCTGACCCATAGAGCCTACGAGTAAATTAACATTATAACATATGTTTGTTATTCAGTAAATCGAGCATTGTCTTTAAGTAGATTAAGTTAAGTCAAACAGTCGCCGCGTCGTAATGTAATGAGGGCAGTATTGTTCCACACAGTAGCGCGGTGTGTAATACAGTTTAAACAAATTGTTTCGATTGCCGAACAAAAGGAACGATTACTCATAAACATAATGATGACTTTATTCTTAAAATATTAAATGTTGGCACACTGACAAGCAAGTTGCTTTGGCAATTGTATGGCCCCGTGGCGACGGCGAACGGTCACGTGACACGACTGCTGCACACTCGTGTCTTTAGTTTTACCAAGTGTTGCGTTTACACCTTATGAAGGCAATCATACATCTTCATACATACCTAAATACATACATACATAGCATAAAATGCACTTATTTGTACGCGTCTCTTTCTCCCCTAACTTCTTCTATACCACAGTGAAATAAAGAGTAAAACCGCGGAATACTGCTAATATTACATGAAACTTTATTTTGTGCATGTTTCTGCTCGCAAAACTAGAAATATAGTCAATCGATTGAGTTGAAAATTGGACATAACTTGGCATTTGATTAAACTAAATTATTCATTCATTTTGATATGTAGGTAAATAAGGTGTCACAAAATTAGGTCTCTGAATTTGGTGAGATCGACAAAATATGTATTTGAAACAAAAAAAAACAGGTAAAATAAAAATATTTTTTAAAAAAAAAAAAACCACCAGCGACCAGCGTCAGGTGACGCTGGTTGCGATTTAGGTATTTCCCACACATCCGCTTGGAGAATACTGCGAGGAGGACTGCACGCCTACCACTTTCTGCGGGTGCAAGAGCTCCTTACCACAGATTTTGATCCGCAGTTAAAATTTTGTAGGAGGTTAGTGGAAGATCCTACCAGAAAAAAATTGTGGACAGACGAGTCCACTTTTACAAGAGTGGGCTTGTTTAATATTCACAATGTACACTGGTGGTGTTTTTCTTTTATTTTTTATTTTTATTTTACCCGATTTTTTTTTTTCAAATACATATTTTGTCGATACCAAGTCATCTCACCAAATTCAGAGACCTAATTTTGTGACACCTTATATGTAGTAGAAAAAATTATTAGCCACAGCGAAGCGTGACCGGGTTTAGCTAACAAGCTACAATATCTGACAAAATATAAGTTAAATGTATTATGTAAATACAATAAAAATAAACTTTATTGTTCTCCAATTAAAATATGCAAACATGTCATACATAATTTAAATATATACTTCGCAAAAGGCTATTTCTCACAGACGATGTATGATGTAAGTACTACATTTAACAAAGAATTTTTTAAATACATAAGTCTATATTATATCCTAATTTACTCAGAGATCCTTCAGAAAACATTCGCCGTCGCCACTGGTGTGATCGTCCCTAATCACCTAACATCGGTGTGTACTAAGCACATTACACACACTTACAAATACACAGTATACTACACAATTATATGTACACGACTTAGAGGCAGGGCTCGAGCTAACCAACACTTAGCTATGTACAAAACCTACTATTTACACAGAACCCGCTCGCTGCAATTCAACAAGGGTAGTTTTATGCAGTTACAATAAATTGTATCACTGACCTCATTAAATAAACAATTGTCGAGGAGCGGTTACAATTACCTCCGCTCTCATTTTTACTTATGTTTAATCATCCAAACAAACAGCAAACATATGACATCACACCTCATTAATTTATGCAAATCTCGGCTGAATTTACCGTTTTGATGTTTAAATAAGGCCATAAATGAACATCAGAAGTTCGATTCGAAGTTAGTGAGCATGAACAAAAAGGTATGGACGTGTCGGCGACAAGCGAGTGGGATTTGTCGATCTATTGGTCGCTCGACAGCGCGTGGTTTTGCTCGACGAATCTTTCTCGTTTGCGTTCGTCCGACTGCATTCACTTGGTGCGTACCGAGCTTAACACAGTTCTTTGAATCAGTTGTTGTTATGCAGCAAGGGAACAAACTTACAGGGAGCGAATACAAAGGTAGATTACTAACAAAAATTAATGTAACTTATACATAATTATAGAGCTTGTTTCACCGCCGTCAGTGTGTGTATAGAAGTGCCGCGCTCTTAGATTTTTTTATATTAGTACCATCCACAATGCGTAGGCAGGTTCATCAACACCCACATTTCAGCTGCTGTATTCAGACCCGCGGGCTATTGGCATTAAACTGGTGCACTAGAAATTATAGAAAAATACTTTATTTTCAAGCAACACGAAAGTTATAGTTTGTGACTGTAATATTATGATTGTGTGTAATAAAGACAAGTGACTGAACGCAACGTCAGAATTTGGGCGTTGATGCACCTTCGATATACCGGTGGCAGTGTATTAAAAAATGTCAAAGCTGATAATATAGGAAATCCACTTCCCTCCTTAGCAAGAGGGAGACAAGCACTCCGGGCCACTCCGCTACACGCGCCACTGAGCAGTGGTGGAACATCCGCGGGGACAGTCGTCCTCGGGAGCAGCCGCCGCAACAGCGACACGCTCGCGCGGCTGTAGCCGCCTCCAACCGGCGGAACCCACGGCTACACATAGTGCTGGACGAATGAAGACCGGGCATTTCAGGGCAATGGAACCCTTATGGGGACTATGGCATACCATAGAAAATAAGTAGTCCATTGAAATGTTACATTTTTTAGGCCTTACCTTGCGTTTTTTAGAGTACGCAATTTTATTTTTTTTATGTATAGGGGGGGTCAGTGTAAAGCTAAAACCAAGTTTGTGGGGTCGCCAGCCTTATACCACGGCCGCCATCTCGAAAATAGGGGTTGAAATGGTTTTTACGATATATCTCTTAAACTATTTATCTGATAAAAAAAAATTGTTAACATTTTTTGTTGCAAATTAAATTCTCTACAACTTTGGTCCAGTAACTTTTTGTCAGAAAGTATGAAAGCGAGCTGTGTCTTGTGTTGGAGGAAGTGAAGATTTAAGTTAAATGTACTTTTTGCCACTGCCTTGGCGAATTGTTTGTATCTTAGGCTGTCAAGAAAATTATCATCTTTATTACCACCATATAAAGAGATAAAAAAACGTTTCTGAACATTTTCGCTTATAACTTTTTTATTTATAGTTCTATGACAAAAAGTTACTGTGCCAAAGTTGTAGACAATTTAATTTGCAACAAAAAATGTTAGTTTTTTTTATCAGATAAATAGTTTAGATGGCGGCCGTGGGACAAAGTCAAACGTCCTCTAAAAAACGCAACCCCAAATGTAACTTTTCAATGGACTAAAGCTTCTGTCATAACAAAGGGTTATTTCATTCAAGCAACCAGCCGGAATTGCCTGTATTTCTTAGGCATGAGGTTTAGCAACAGTTAATTACACATTAATTATTGTTGCATTTTCTAAAATTTTCCTTAATATTAGTTGTCCACGGGGCCCTGGTGTTCTAATGAGAGAGGTTCCAGTCAGGTCCATTTTCTGTTCCTCTGCCTCCTGCAGACTGTACGTAAGTGACGAGTCTCCTTCCCGGTTGCATCCGAGACTTACCCTTCGGAGCCCAGGGTACGCTTACTCCTTCTCCTGCTCTTGATTTTACGGGAGTGACTGCCATCTGACTTGCCAACCCCGCAAAGTGCGCCTGCGCTAAAGCCTCGTCCGTCAATCGGCAGGTGTACCGGCTCGCAGGTGAAGCTGGCTTGGGCCCCGAAGAGCTCGGTGGGGCCGCAGTAACACCCGTACAAACAATACCCACGCTACCGACTGTGTAACTGTTGCGACGGACTACATCTTACATACACCATACTGAGATCTGCGGCATAAGTCTACCTACTAAGTACATTCAGGGGAGGGGGCGTGCGGGATGGGGCTGGGGGCGGGGGGCGTGTTGCAGTGCGGTGGGCGCTGACTATTTCTTCTTGGGCTTCTTGGGGTTGCGCGAGCGCGACTTGGCCTTGCACAGCGGGCAGATGGGCGCGTTGCGGTGGATCTGCTGGTGGCACGACAGGCACGACTTCATGGGCGGCGGCTGCTGCCTGCGGGCACACACACGGCTGTGGTCGCGCCGCCCGCCGCCCGCCGCCCGCCGCCTCGCGCGCCTCACGCACAGGCTGTTCCGTGCGAATACTATGGATCTCATTTCGAGCAAATCACTTGCACAAAACTCATCACTATGGGTGCCCGTATGCGTGATACGCGGGAGGCAGCGGACGGTCTTACGAAGCGGAATTCCGAGTGCGTGTTCCATAAAATTGTATCTTTATGGCACACATTCGGCATACGTTCACGTCGAGTACAATACGACAAGACAAAATATGATCACAATTAAATTCTTAAGCATTTTGGACGCTTACTTTTTCTAAAGATTTAGATCGGAAAAAGAGAACATCTGGACCGGGACTTGAACCGGCGACCAGTCCCTTACAGGGGGAATGCTCTGACCAGCTGAGCTATCTAGACATATTCGGACCCGCATATTCGAAATTCTCCAATATATTGTATACGTCTTAAGGCGACGCTGGAGCCATCTACCGTAATTCTTGCGAACTACGGAAACAATGAATAACTTTAGTCATTTTTAATGACTATATCTATATCCATACCTATATCTATATCTGGTACGTGTCTAGATAGCTCAGCTGGTCAGAGCATTCCCCCTGTAAGGGACTGGTCGCGGGTTCAAGTCCCGTTCTAGATGTTCTCTTTTTCCGATCTAAATCTTTAAAATATGATCTGTAAAAATTAATCAGTTTTTACCTCCTCGTTATTCTTAATCTATCATATAATTGACAGAACGAAATTAAAATCATAGAAATGTATGAAGCAAAATAGTAAAAAACTTAAGTAAAACAATAGGACGCGGGAGCTGCGGGTCGGGGAGTGGGGCGGGGGAGGAGCCTGGTGGGGAATGGAACCAAAAATAAAACATAATCGAACCTCAGCGAGACGGTAATGAAATCTTGGTCGAGAGCAGACCTGAACGCGGGCGGCGGCGGCGGCGGCTTGCGCGGCGCCGCCGGCGGCAGGAACGTGGCCAGCGCGCGCGCCCCGGCCGCGCCCGCCCCGCCCGCCCCGCCCGCCGGGGCCCCGCCCGCCGGCGCGGGGAAGCGGCTGCACAGGCACACGAGCCACATCATATAACTTCCACAGACACTTTATGAAAAATATTGTTGTCAGACTCATTCCTTCCGTTAATTTCGGGTGTACTCCCTAAGGAGTATAACAGTTTTTGGCCCACCTTCGCTCACATAGCCGCCACACAAAGCGGTCGTCAGTCCTGCGTAGCCAACTTCACACTGCACTGCAGTACACTATGAAAAAACTTTGACCAATTTTTTTTACAGTGTACTCCAGTCGACAGTGAGGTTGCTGGACTGAAGAACTAATCTGACACACAGACTGCTTTTAAAATCATAAAAAGTTATAATATTTACTTTTTCTTCCTGTTCAAATTTCAAGTCCATTGAATGTAAGTTCCCAAAAAAAATTAAAGTATTACATTTCCGAAATTTTAGATGAGTGTGTGTGTGCTCCTGACTAAATAAATAGGCTTTCATTGTCGGTTCAATAAATTATTATCCATCAGCTGTTGCCCGCGGCTCCGCCCGCGTGGAATTCTGATCCCGTTCCCACTTCCCATGGAAACCTATTCCAGGGATAAAAAGTAGCCTTTTTATTATTTCAGACTATAATCTATCCCTGTAATTTCAGCCAGATCCGTTTAGCTGTTTTGCGTGAAAAAGTAACAAACATCCATACTTCTGCGCTAATCATATTAGTAGGATTAGCATAAAAAGCATTAAATAGAAATATGCCATACTCAGGTGTGATGGGGCTGCCCTCCTCCTCGTGAAGGTCAGGCAGGCGGTCCAGGCCGAGGCACTGCCTCCGCAGCAGGTCCACCTCAGACTTGAGCGGCCGGTAGTCCTCGTGCAGGCGGGAGGCGTTCGACAACTTGCGCGTCATGCTCTCCTCCGTCTGCTTGATCACTGTCTCCATCTGAAGGTGGCCATTCAAACAAGATGAAGAGGAATTTCTATGAGATAAATAATAATATAAGGTGTAACAAAATATAAATAGCGGCGATAGCCCAGTGGCATACGTAACGGACTGCTGAGACGAGGTCTCGAGTTCGATCCCCAGTTGCCCGGGCACACACCTCTGACTTTTCGCTTTGCATTAATAAATGATAATTATCGCTCGCTTAATAATGTGTATGTGTGGTAGATGGCAATAGGCTCGCCCCCTATTACATTGGGACCTCAACATAATTGGCGAATCGTGGGTGTGTAATACACCTCTGCCTACCCCTTCGGGGATACAGGCGTGAAGTTATGTTATGTTACATAACATAACATAACTTCACGCAACATGTTTATATATGTATATTTTTTTTTATTTTACCTGATTTTTTTTTGTTTCAAATACATATTTTGTCGATACCAAGTCATCTCACCAAATTCAGAGACCTAATTTTGTGACACCTTATATAATAGATCATGTTGAACAGCGCCATCTAGACAAAAACTCAGCATAACTAGTAATACGAGTTCTAGAAAGCAAATAAATGTACTTATTTACATTTTATGTTTGTATATTATATAGGGCGCGTTTAGACAATTAAAATATATCGCGGTCCCGTCAACATATATTAATTATATTGGCACAATATTGATGTGTAAGCGCGATTCGTATTTATATTCTTGAATCACGATATTGGATGGCGACATATATATCGACTGTATGAGCGGGAATCGAATAATATTATTATAGGATTACAATACTATACATTCTTTAACTTGACGACCTCTGTGGCGTAGCGGTACTGCGTTCGACTACTAAATCGGAGGGCGCGGGTTCGATTCCCGCTCAGTGCAAATATTAGTATGCATGAATATGTCTATTTGCATTGGTCTGGATGTTTCTATGTATAATATGTTTATTTACAAAAGAAAATGTATCTAAATATGTTTATGCGCATTCTAGAACCCATAACACAAGCTAGTTAAGTTATGCTTACTTTGCGTCTAGATAGCGCTGTGTAAAATATCGTAGAATATTTATTTATTTATTAGATAAAATGCTTATAAAATCTTTAACCACGTAAGAAAATCCATAATAATATTATGTACTTAATGTAAGAATGTAAACAATTAAATTATAAATATAATCTATGATCGAATAAAAAAAAAAAAAAAAATGTCAAATGTGCGTGGATCTAATCCGAAACTATGAAGAATAGCGAAAAGTGCACCTTGGGTCCGATTTTGATGAAAACTAAAACAACATCATTGAATTTATTTTAATATATTATAATCAAGCAGGCAGTTGCTACAACTGATAGCTGCCTGTACCCTGTGTTTCTATGTTTGTTTGTCATTCCTGTTAATTACAATTACATCCAGCCTCTTCTTAAATTGGTCAACAGTTAGTGTGGATATAGTAAAATATAAAAAATAAATGACGTCATCATATTAGCACAAAAAAATGCAAAATCAGTAATTGTATCCACAAACTATCATTGTGGCTTATACAACCATTTCAACTTACTCATTCGACATAAAATTGGTCTAAATGTAAACAGCTTGAAGCAATGATCAGGAATGTGGAACTAATGTAAACACAAACAGCAGAGCTGAATGAGAGCGGGGCAGCACAGTGAGTGTGGACAGAGAAAACAAACAATATAAAATGTTCCAATTGTTCCCACAATAGCCGTGCTCTTTGCTCTCCACTTGTAAACAAGCTACAGTCATAGCTCCGTTATTAATAGCTCTCACATCCTATTGCACACACTATTCATATTTCTTCTTCTGAATCTTTTACCAATATTTTTTAAAAGTTTACAATATCATGGTATATTTTATACTGTCATTATTTATGACAAATAATTCATACACACACACACAACTTCACGCCTGTATCCTCGAAGGGGTAGGCAGAGGTGTATTACACACCCACGATTTGCCAGTTATTTTAAGGGCCCAATGTAATAGGGGCGAGCCTATTGCCATCTACCAGGCACATCATTAAGCGAGCGATAATTAACATTTATAAATAAATAACTTATATCTTTACAATTAACACAATTCATTTGAGTGACTATATTGTTGTTTTATTTATTAGTCACTCTTTAAAAGTACAATAATAATATGATCATGAAAATATCCTACAGCAATCCAATTAAAATTTTCCAAATTTCATTCATATTTTATAGCCATTTCTTTAGTAGATCTAGTAATGCATTGAGCTAAGGGTTCGCATGGTTTGCTGTTTCATCCAAATTTGTTCAGACACATGAGTGGTTCGCGACTTAGACACGCACATAGACGCTCAACACAATGGATGGCCATAAACTTATCAACAATTATCTTTAATTTAATTTTAAAAGGTAAAAATATTGTTAAAAATGATCATTTTACATTCAGTAAGTTCACCTATCTCAAAGTAAGCACACCTGCAACAAGACATGCACTAATATGAATTTGAACGTAAATTTGAATTTGAATCAGTGAGTGCCAGACTGATGCCTTAACACTTTTAATTATTTCAGGACCCTTCTTTCCCCTTGACACATTACGCCTTTTGACGTCCAACTGTATGTGAACTTACAGCATTGATATCAGCATGTATCTGCCGCAACTCCTCGACGTGGCTCATCTTTTCCTGCTGTAGAAGTTCCATCTCCCGCTTGTACTGTGCCAGACAGCGGCCCTCCTGGTCTCCACTACGTACTTCATTTAAGATGCTGCGTTTCAACCTCTCTAGTGTTATTGTTTTGTTTCTGAAATGTGGAGGATCACAAAATATATTTTTGTGATACAAATTTTATGTGGACACAGCAAAGAACCTGCTTTTAATTAATCAGATATTAGTTATAGATAGTATTATTATTATTCCCAATGGGGACACTGGTGACCAGGTGGGTGATCAACCTTACCTGAGTGGGCCATTTCACCCAATTCCCCTGGTTGTCATGGGGAGGATAAAAGAGAAGGATAGTTAGGATAGTAGATATACAATTTAACCCGCGACGCAAAACGACGGGGTGCTACAAGTTTTAAGTGTCTGTGTGTGTATGTCTGTTGCATCATAGCTCCCGAACAGATGAACCGATTTTGATGCGGAGTTTTTTGTTTGAAAGCCCATATGATCGAGATGCTTCTTAGCTATAAATAAATTGGTGTCGGGGTTATTTAAATTAATGTGATGACTTTTTACCTATTATTTATTTATTATTTATATTACCCTGACAGAATAAGAGATATAGGTCAGTGTATATGGTGAAAGATATACAGTACTGCTCTTTTCTGTTAAGATTTATATTGTAGGATATACTATTCATCAGAATACATAGTAATATATGGTAAAAGAGGTTACTCCGATTTACATAGGTTGTTGAATTCTGTATGAGTTACATATGAACGTATAGTAAGATGTCATCACAGAAATCTCTAACTGTAATAGAAGTCATTTAGTACTAACGTCGTGATGTAGTGAATAACTACAAAGTTTTCCAACGATGTCAAGTGTTTATTGATCGAGTCCACAGGTGCGAAGCATTTTGAATAATTATCAATAAATAAAACACTGCATACCTAATCTCTTTCATAGCTTCCAATTTATGATATATTTCACGTTCGTTTTCAGCGGTCATTTCTCAATAAAACTCTTGATATAGAATATTTATGGAATAAAAATAAACGAAAACTCACAAAGCCAAAGCATAGAATTTCGCACATCCGCCACTTGCCCACTTCACTAGGGTTGTGGTAGTGTTGCAATTAATATCGACAACCCAATAAAAAAATAATTATACAATAGTTGCCCAAGAATTTATATTAAGAAGGGAGTGCTTTGGCACTCGTACTAAGTGAGCCCTGTGTCACGAGTGCCGTTATCTTTCTTCAGATCTGATAAGGAACTATAAAATTGGATTCAATTGAATAAACAATTAGGAATTTAGTGCAGGGTGCGACTGAAATAAATTGAGCTGAGCGAGCAGGACTCTTACTTGAAAATAAGACACCTTACTACGGTGGCGTGCTTCGCTAAGGCTGCGCGCTCATGAAACTGTTTTTCGATGATTATTCCTCAATGGTACATCAGACATTCGGACATGAACCATCTCGCTTCAAAAACTCCTCAGTTTCCACAGTATCACCGTGGTAAATTTGGTCAAGATCACGCGAGTGGTTACGGAGGAGTTCAGCCACCAACAAACGGCTATGCCGGGTTCGCTCACTCAGCTCAATTAATACATTTAAAAAACATATTTTATCAAAAAGTGTTACATTAACATTATTTTTAAGCACCTATAGTTATAAAATGTTAATGCAGTATAATGTTCACTATTTATGTATATGTGTGTGTGTGTGTGTGTGTGTGTTAGAGTGAGATTGAGTGTGTATGTATGTGTGTTAGAGTGAGATTGAGTGTGTCTGTGTGTGTGTATATAAGGGTGTGTCTGGCTGTGTGAGCTTTCTATGTAACTATATGTACGTGAATCTGTGGTTATAAGAAATAAACATACCATATATAAAGACTAAAATTAACGTTAAAATTATTAGGATTTCGTTTCCTGTTTAATAAATTTTGAGATGGAATATACAAGATGACAGTATATTGTTTTTTATTTATATTATTTATAAATAAATAAAATTATAGCTAAAGAAACCTAAAACGCATCATGGAATTCCTCCGCATCGCATGCCTCTTGTGGTAACGTGCCCAGAAGACTGGCAGCATTACCACGCTGTATGGCAAAGTTTAATACCTATTATAATATTGTAAATTAGTTGTGTTCGTACATTGGAGATATTTTAAAAAAGTAGTAAAGTAGTAGTAAAGTACGCAAAAACCGCGCCTTGTCGTGGAGTTGAGGATACCAGCCCGTGATACCATACCATACCAACATAACCCAAGTACTTTCTTTATTCTGAATTCTTGTCTGTTTGTCTATTTAAATTGCTTTCAAAATCAAAATGAAGTCTTCTTTCAGTAAAATTGTCTATCTGCATTATTTATGATACTTTCCCTCCACCCTACATGTCCCATAGCCATGGGACGACATGTATAGTTATTTATTATTTAGGTATATTGCCGTACCACCATTTCCCTTTTTCTTTTTTTACGTAATTATTTTATAGTGTTAAAAAGTAACTTTAGTAATAGTAAAATAATATAGAAATGTTATCACTAAGTGTATAATATTTTAATTGTAATCCGTGGAAGATTTCCATACAAAACATTCACTTCATTGAAATGATGTTAAAAATTTCCAATGAACGATGTTATTTCAGTTCAGTAACATTTGATTTCTGTCACTTCACTACTAACAAAATAAAAAAAAACATTCTAAGGAAAATGGCTGCCTGACCATTGATAGCGGCTTGCTGTCAAAATAGTAGAAGGAATCATTTTAGGATAACGCGTACACAATAACTTGTATAGATAGAATCTATATGCATGATATTAATTTGCAGACCGAATGATCTTGTTAGACCATAATACAGTTTGTTCGAATGTAAATCGGCGGAGGTCATTTACATCTTGGCAACTGGCTTCGTGTCGTGATCGCTAAACTGCGTTCGACACTGTTTACTTGTGAGAATGAGTGATGAAGGCAGTGAAGACTCGCCTTCGCGGCACAAGCGTAAGATCAAGAAAGTGATGGTGCTATCTTCAGACTCCAGTTCAGACAGTGACGAAGGCGTCGCGGCGGCAGGGACACGTAGAAAGAGATTGAGGGTGATTAACCAAGCCAACACATGTAAGAACGTACGATTGTCGGAATACAACTACAATCTAGGCGTATTTCAGGTGCTCAGCGATGACGGGAGCGACAGTAGCGGGAGCTCCGTGGTGTGCACGGGGGCACGTCGCAAGCGCGCGCTCCCCAAGCTGCGGGACTCGGACGGGGACAGTGACACTTCAGGCTGGGCCACTGACCACTCAGACGCGGCCAAGCCCAATACCTCTACTGCTAAGACAACTCCTGGTTTTGCATCTGATAGTTCAGAAGGCAATTCTGACAAATGTTCTATATGTCTATTGCGGTTCACAAACCAAGCAGTGGGGACACCTCAGAGTTGTGAACACATATTCTGTTTGGATTGTATCACTGAGTGGTCAAAGAATGTCAACACTTGTCCAGTGGACAGAATGACATTTGATTTCATAGTAGTTAGAGCATGCGCAGGTGGACGGGTACTTCGAAATGAACCTGTAAAGGTGGTTGAACGGAGACCATCAATAGAGATGCTTGTGATTGAGGACCCAACTGTTTGTGAGGTAAGTAGAAACCTGAAATTATTGGTTCCATTTAAATATTGACTGGTTCATGAGTAGCTATGCTATCCTCTCTGGCAATCAGTCCTATGCTGCACAGAGCAGTAATATGCTGCTCGCATGACAGAGTTAAGCTGAGAGGAGCCTTAATTTTGCATACAAGTTATGTGAATCCCTATATATCATCATATAATTGTAAAAGCACTCTTGATCGACCTCTGTTAATGTATGCCATGTGTTTGTATCATTTCTGGTGATAGTATTAAACACTATTACAGTAATTTTTTGTCTCTGCTAACATGTCATGTTTAACTATGCTGAGAACTGTGTAGGTAGTAGGATATTATTTCTTGCACTGCAAAGACTGACATATAAGGAATGTGCCAACTCTGTTTTAGGTGTGTGGAGGCACAGATGGTGAGGAAACTATGCTCTTATGTGATGGATGTGACCTCGGCTACCATATGGCATGCCTCACCCCACCACTACATGAGGTTTGCATTATATAATTTATGTTACTCTTTAATTCTGTTTATTGTTTACACTTCTTAATTCTATCAATACTGCTTACTTAAAATCTCATCTTCATCTACTTGGCTCCAACCACTCCTCGTTTCTAGTGCAATCCATTCTTCTTTGGAATGCCCTTCCTCTCGAAATCAGGATGTTGACTGACCGTACCACTTTCAAGAACAGAGTATGTCAACTGTATAACAACCCATAGGCAGAACAATATCTGTTAGGTTTTTTTATATATATTTGTATGTATTTGATATTTACAGGTCTGTGTATATATGTATACCTATATATTTTATATAATAAATATGTATCTTTATTTATTGTTTAAGTATAATATATAATAATATTCTATTGTATTCATAAACTACATAGATATAACATTATAGGCATAATATTCTTTTTTTTGTATTCAATTTGAAATCCTTCGAGCACCTACTGGGACTTATCTCTGCATCACCCAAAGGTTGACTGGTAGATAATGTCTATGGCATTAAGTCCGCCTTTGTACAATTTTATTGTTGTGCATAAAGTTTAAATAAATAAATAAATTCTAAAGATTCTGACATTCAGTTAACCAGATTATTAACTGATATATTTTATGCATTACAGGTTCCTATTAATCAGTGGCTTTGTCCCAACTGTGACGATCTGCTATCGGATGTGGACACACTGTTCTCTGGTATCACTGATATGGATGTACCTCTTGAGGCGACCCTCAGAGACATGCCTAGACATTTCCCAATTAGGACAAGAAGCTCACACTCATCAAGAAATTTCAGCTTTTCTGAGGAACCCTCTACATCTAGTGGTCGGAGAGAAAACCGTCTCAATTCTAATGACATACCAACTACTTCTCGAGGCTCGAGGACATCGCAGAGTACTCGTATGAGAAGTGTTTCAACCAGGAGGAAGCCCACCACACAGCGCAGGAGACACAAGCGACGAAGGACTAAAACTGTCATCATTGAGTATGAAGTGCAAGAAAATGGTAAATTTCCTGTCACAAAAAGAGTCAAAAGGAAAATTAAGAAAAGAAAGGTTGGTAGTTAAGCGTTGAATCATCTTTTTTAGACCTTCATGTGACTTTAATCCATCAGTAATGTTTATTTGCTGCTAATCTGTTAATATATAGCTAATCGGTTAATATCTTATTACTCAATTTCATGTTATTACAAATGAAAACATTGGGTACTGTTTTAACTACTTGAAAAATTGTACTCGATTACTCAGTAACTGGGAATTAATTCTAAGCCATTCCTTTGTCCAGTGTATCATACTCACCACAGATTGTAGTGGAGGTTTACAGGACTAGTTGTGAAAGTTGCCATTGTACCTGCGCTGACCATCTAAAAGTTCAGAGATAATTATATAATTAAAAATAATAGTGTATTTCAAAAAAACAACTCATAGTCATTCACATGTTTATAACATGTGAATAAAGCATACACGGTGCTAACATTGTGTTGTAAATTTAATTCAGTTTTTCATCAGTCTGTGATATAAATCAATGGTGTCTCAGTCAGACATGCAAATGTGCAAAGCCCAGGGGATTAGATCCAATCTTGTTTGAAACATTGAGCACTTTCGATCAGAGAACAAAATCAATGTGCCGTTTATATTCATGGAACACTAATGGCTTGGGAAGTACAACACGACACTCGCACCTTATGTTGTTATGTCCCGTGATGGTTCAGCTCGGTAAGGTGTAGAGCTTGCCGAGCTCACTGTTCAGCTAGCTGTAAGACCCTTGCCCTCGCGCAGCCGGCCCGCACGGCGGCGCGGCGCTCGCTGGTGCGCGCCCGCGTGCGCGCGCAGCTGGCGGCGGCGGGCGTGCAGCCGCGGCGCGCGGCGGCGGGCGTGCAGCCGCGGCGCGCGGCGGCCGACGCGGGAGGCGGCGGCGCGCAGGCGCTGGCGCACTCGCGGCGGCGCGCCGGCATCCCCGCGCTCAGCCTGTTCGGCGACTCGCACCAGCTCGACTACTTCTCCGAGGAGGAGGAGCACGGCCTCTCGGAGTCCGCCAGCACCGCGGTCGCCGTCAGACCTACCTCCAGTATTCTTAGTGCTTATAGACAGGTTCTTATGCTTCCTTAAAATCAGTACTATAATCGATTGTTTGAGGAGAATCTGTGTGTATTTTATGAAACCGTAAATTTCCAGGCTCGAAGAAAGATGATTTCCGTTCCGTCGCCCCCTCACGCCGCCTCGGCTCCTGACGTTCTTTCGTCTATATTAGAGAGTCAAACGTTGCTTCATTCGAAAAAGTCAATAATTTCCATCTCCGTGGACGGCAGTGTGAATATAAAAGTCGAAACTCGCGAGAATACTGGGTTACCTAAAAGTACGTCACGGGAGGAAGTCTCCAAGCAAGAAAAACTAGATCTGTCGAAAGGCGAGGACAGCGCCAAAAAGGTGCCTTCGTATCCGGGGCAGTCTCGCGGTGGTGGCGGTTGGGGCGGCGGTTACCGCGGGAACTACCACCGTGAACAGAACGCGAACAACTTTAACAACAGGGGTGGCAACTACGAAAACAATTACGGCGGCGGCGGGTACCAGAACCGCCAGGGAAGTTCGTTTCACCAACAAAATAATAACATGCGTCGAGATGACGGTGACGCTTACAATAATTACTCGAGACGGCCGGGCCAGTATCCGCCTGGCGACGACCTAAATTTCGAGCGCAACAGAAGGCAGGCCATGGAACAGAATCGGGGACCGCATATTGGCAACCAGCGACACGGTGAACAGCAGGGTCGTTATAGCCTGACGCCCAGCTGGCAACCGTACGTGCCGCCAGCTCCGGCGCCTCGGGTTGACCCCCCGCTCCAGCATCGACACTCGTTTGGAGGCTTTGAGAACCCGCTTGATATGAGAGTTGGACAAATCTCGCGGCAGAACTCTGCTAACAACGCCGACATGGATTCTTCACAGACAGCGAAACCCTACAGGCCGTTACCGGAACCTCCTATTTTTAAATTTGACAAAACTCCCGAGGTGGAAAAGTCGGAGGATGAAAAGAGTGACGAAAGTGGACTGGTCATAGATACAGAAAAATACGATCCCATGGAGCCGACGAATGATGACGATAGCGGCGAAGAAGAGCCCAGCGTTGATCCCGAACCGGCACCTCCTACGGTAGCTCTTGCGTCTCCCCCACCTCCCCCATTGCCCCCTACTGCTCCCGTGCCTGATTTGCCTCCAGAGCAGCACACCGTGCAGAACATCCTCGCGGGTTTAGACACTAGTACCATGAATGTTCCACCGAACGTGCTGGATAGTGCAGTGCGTGCTGTGCTCAAAGAACACCGTAACCTTATCGTTCCGGCAGCTGCGCCACAGCAGGACCACAGCGATGAGGACTCGGAGGGCGACTGTCCCAACTTCTCCATATACTCGGCGACTAGCGTGCATATTGCTAACAACGCCGACGAATTACCAGCGGAGACAGATACACCGGCTCCACTAATCCAGGACAACCTAGAAGATCTGGTCCAAGAGGATGACGAATCGCCTCTTGATGAACCCTCACCTCCATCAGGAACATCTTATCCCGCGCTCGCGCCCCTGGCTCATCGGCTAGAAACGGACATCATAAAAAAGAAATCCGAAGAGGAATTAAAGGAGAAGGTGTCCAAGCGATGCCCCATCACTACCAACCCGCGCAATCCAATTAAGATCAAGCTGAATACACCATCGCTGATTAAAAGACACATGAGTTTGTACGACGAAGAAGAGGAGGAGGAGGAGGAGATGGAAGAGGACATGGAACCTGGCATTGAGCCTTCGAACACGCGCGTCACCAGCCCCAAGCAAAGCGCAGAGAAAGGACAAGACAAAGAAATTACACTTCGCGAGACAGCATTTAAACCGATAGCCGAGGAAAAGGAACAAGAAACTTTGACACTGGAGGAAGATAAAGAGATGGATAGCGTAAGTGAAATAAGTAAAGAAAACCCCTCGCCCGTAGTCGACGTGGAACCGTCGACGCCTGCACCTTTAGGCGCATCCGAGACACCGTATAAGATGGATCAGTCTGAAGATGACGACGATGAAGAGGATAAATCTCAACGCGCCGCTTCTCCCACTGACAACGATAAGTCTGAAAACGACACCGGCTCTGAGGATGAGAACGATGACTTGTCCGGCACTGAGGAGAACGACGTGCCCTTGGACGGTCTGTCTCCCGTGAAGGACTCCGCCGAGCATAATGAAGACGTTCTGGGGAAGATGACGGAGTCTATCAGCGAGACCGAGGACGAAAGGAGCTACACACCTTGCCTCGACGAGAACAAATCAAAGGATACTTCACTCGAGACCGAGAAAGAGAAGGGCATCGAGGGCCTCGACACGGAGATGATTTCAGAGGACGAGGGTAACGAGATGTTCAGCGACAACGAGCGCGCCAACTCCGAGCGCGTCTCTCCGCCCCCGGTTCCGGTCGTCGACGGCGAGGAGGGGGAGATAGTCGACAATAAAAAGAAGGAGGCGCCGGAGACTAAGAAAAAAAAGAAAAAGGACTCCAAGAAAGAGGGCAAAGAGAAGAGTAAGGGCAAAAGTAAGAAGGGAGAAATAGCGTTCAAGAAGTTGAGCAAGAGCGGGAAGGAGCGCAACTATCGGGAGCGCGATAAAGACAAGGAGAAGAATAAGCGCGAACGCCGGGACTCCAGCGACGGAGGCGAGCGCGAGCGCAACAAGCGGCGGAAGGAGCGGCGCAAGGACCTCGAGCGGTACGACGTGCGCACGCTCGTGTCGGAGAAGCGCCGCCGGCCCAAGGACGCCTTCGGCCGCGACGTGTCGCCGCGCAACGCCGCGCGCAGCGGCTCGCGCTCGCCCTCGCCGCGCCGCTCGCCCTCGCCGCGCGCCACGCCGCCGCGCGTGCGCCGCGCCTCGTCGTCCCCGCGCCGCGCCCGCGCGTCCCCGTCCCCGCGCCGCGCGCGCCTCTCGCCGTCCCCCCGCCGCGCGCGCGTCTCCCCGTCCCCGCGCCGCGCGCGCGCCTCGCCCGTGCCGCGCTCCCTGTCGCCGCGCGTGCCCTCGCCGGCGCGCCCGCCGCGCCGCCGCCGGCGCTCGATCGACAAGAGGCCCGAGCCCCGCCGGCGCCGCTCGGCCGAACGCGCTCGCAAGCGCCGCCGCTCGGCCTCGGGGTCGCGCAGCCCGCGCCCCAAGCTCACCAAGAGGAAGAAGCGCGCGCGCTCCTCCCGCTCGGGCTCGCGGCGCCGCTCGCCGCGCAGGCGCACGCCGCGCCGCCGCCGCGCGCGCCGCGCGTCGCGCACGCCGTCGCGCGCGCCCGACGCGGGCCCGCCGGGCGAGGCGGCGCCGGGGCTGTCGCCGGGCTCCGTGGACTCGCGCCTGCTGTCGCCGCGCACGCCGCCGCCGGAGCCGTCGCCGCCCGCGCCGTCGCCGCGCGCCCGGCGCCGGCGCGACCCGGAGCGCGCGCGCCACCGCCGCGCGCGCGACCTGGCGGGACCCTCCAAGGAGGTGTTCACGTCGGGAGACAACATCCTCGTCAGCGTGAGCTTCAAGGACCAAGAGCGCGCCTCGGGCGACGAGAGGCGCGAGCGCCGACGGGAGCGGCGCCGGCGCAGGAGACGGGCGGCCGCGCCCGATCCGGACACGGCGGCCGCCAAGCCCGTCGCCATCATCGACTTGGAGCGCTCGCCTTTCCGGGAGCTGACGCCGTCCCCGCGCAATGTCATCGTGCTGCTGAGCGACGACGAGGTGGTGCCCAAGGAAGCGGGCGCGCCGGGTGTTCCTGGCGTGGCTCCGGCCCCCGAGGCGCACGCGGTGGGCCCCAAAACGCCGCCGGAGCCCGCGGCGGCCCCGGTGGCGCCGGCCCCAGGCGGCACGGAGGAGTCCCGCGGTCCACTCACGCCGCCGGAGCCCCCGGATTCACCGGACGCGTACGATCCCTACGAACCCACGCGCTCGGCGTCCGCCTCCCCGGTCTCCGCGCAAGCCGCCTCCCCCCCTCGAGCTCTCATGACGCTCGAGACCGCACAGAAAACAAATCTATCAGCTGATGACGTCATCGACCGGCGCCCGCTCTCGCCCATCGAGAAGGTGAGCCGTCATCTACTACTTTGTTATTTATAAGTATGATTTTACTGCGGTCATGGGTCGTGGTCCACCTGCTTAGTCCACCTGGGTGGACCACGGGCACATTTTCTTGCCCGTGGTCCACCTCAGTTCACCTAAGTGGACCACTGGCACTATTTTCTGCCCGTGGTCCACCTATAAAAAATAATATGCAATCTCTTTCCTATTGAACTTTGTTAAGTTATTAATAGATGAATAATTATCCTCCTTGGTAAGATGACATTGCTTACTTCGATTGATCTGTGACTTTATCGTCCATTTGTTATTACCTAATTACATAATTTAAGCAGGGAACCCAGTATGTTTGAGCTGCTAAGGTGAAAATATTATTTTTGTTTTACTTAAGTTACTTAATGATTATTTCAGTAAAGTCTTTTTCGGCATTAATTTGTTTTTTTCCAGTTTAATTTGTTCTTTCGTATTCATTTTTCAATAGTAGTAAAATTACAGGATCACACGAAATTACTTTTAGGTGGACCACGACCCATAGCCATTTTTGATTTGCATATTATTCAACATTTAGGTTCGGCAAGAAAAAGTGCCCGTGGTCCACCCAGGTGGACTAAGCAGGTGAACCACGACCCATGACTGTTTTACTGCTTTGCGGCAAAAGTCCCTCGTCCAGGCAGGCTAGCATATTAGCAAACAATTAGCAAACTGGCCAAAATTCGAGGGTTTAAAAAGTTGACGTCCCAGGTGATGGCGTTACTGCAGTCCACCCGCGACGTGCCGCCCGACGACCCGCCGCCGGGCGAGGTGGCCGCGTCGCAGCCCGTCAGCGAGGCGCTGCTGGCGGGGCTGGCGGGGCTGCCGGCGGGGCTGGCGCTAGCCCCGGCGCCGGCCGCGGCGCTGCCCGCGCTGGCCCCGGCGGCCCCGCCCGCCCTGCCGGCGCCGCCGGTGCGCATCGTGCTGCCGTCGCCCACGAGAGCGCAGGCGCCGAAGCTGTTCCTGGCCAAGCCGTCGCCGATCAAGTCGGACCCCATCAAGCCGATGCCGGCGGCCAAGATCTCGCGGCCGGCGCCGCCCGCGCGCGAGGCGGAGGGCGAGTCCCCGTACTCGCCGGGCTCCAGCGACTTCGGCGACCTGTTCGAGCCGCCCGGCGGCTGCCGCGACGCCTTCGACGCCATCCTCGAGCGGCCGGCGCGCGGCCGCAAGCAGCGCTCGGCCAACGCGGCCGCCAAGGTGCCAGTCAAATTCAACAGGAAGAAAGGTATAAGCGCTTCGATCCGCATCTCTTCATATAAGTTTAGTTTCCTCGTTTTTTAAGTGCTATGTTTTAATTACTTCTTTATATCTTTTTGTGAGACGCATGTATTATATTCGCATTCAATGTCCGGTTCCGCTTATTCCCAGTCGTCACCACTGGCTTCGTTCCCACTGGGGACAAACGAGCAAAAAAATACCATTTGTTGCCAGTGGTGACGAAAGGGAAAATGAAATATTAGTTGTCATCGGGATTAAGGAAAATCCTAATTGTTTCCAGAGGTGACGTTTGAGATTATGAATTCCCGATTATTGTCAGTGGTAGAAAAAAGTAGGTTTGATAATGTATATCAAGTCATAAAATATCGACAATTAAAACATTAACACCATAAGACCAACGATTAAAAATCTCAACACTTCAGAATGTCAGCAGCTTAGTAGGTCAATAGATCACAAGGTCAAAGTTTAAAATCTCAAAGTGGTTCCGGAGATCTAAGGTCAATAGTTCGAAGATCAAAGTTTAAAATCTCAACATGTGTAAATTTTGGTTGCTACTTAGAGGAAGTGATAACAGTGGGTTAGGTTAGGTTAGAACTGTGACCCCAACAGAGCGCGAACCGAGCGAGCGTGCTGCGTCAGTGGCCGGCGAAGCGCCGGAACCACTTTGAGATTTTAAACTTTGACCTTGTGATCTATTGACCTACTAAGCTGCTGACATTCTGAAGTGTTGAGATTTTTAATCGTTGGTCTTATGGTGTTAATGTTTTAATTGTCGATATTTTATGACTTGATATACATTATCAAACCTACTTTTTTCTACCACTGACAATAATCGGGAATTCATAATCTCAAACGTCACCTCTGGAAACAATTAGGATTTTCCTTAATCCCGATGACAACTAATATTTCATTTTCCCTTTCGTCACCACTGGCAACAAATGGTATTTTTTTTCTCGTTTGTCCCCAGTGGGAACGAAGCCAGTGGTGACGACTGGGAATAAGCGCAATGGACGCTTTTATATTATCCACGGTAACATCGCGTTCGGTTTTCGGAATTGTCTTCCAAAATACAGGCTACGCCTAGTTTGGTCGGAATACAACTCAACAACTTTTACACTATAATTATCGTACTGTGGAGTCTGGGGTTTGCCTTCACAGCTTGCCGATAACTAGTTATAATTAAATTATAACACAAGGATTTTATATTATTGAGATATTTATTCATAAATATAACTCTATTCAACGTA
Source organism: Cybosia mesomella (assembly GCA_946251805.1). NCBI lineage: Eukaryota > Metazoa > Arthropoda > Insecta > Lepidoptera > Erebidae > Cybosia > Cybosia mesomella. Next base: position 372,302 of record OX276403.1, on the reverse strand, counting down.
TTTTAGGGGCTTTATGCGAGATTGTTTATATTTACTGAACGAACTAGGGAGGGTCGCGAGCTCTGCTCAGAGTTTGAGCCTAATCCACTTTTTACTTCTTGATATTCTCTTCGTACGGCGGGTCGAGGCCGGAGCCTCTGGTCACCCGCTGACTCGAACTGTCCGCCAAGCATTTGTTTTTTCCCTAAGCTCTGATTTCAAATTCAATTATACAGTTTTATTTTAATACCGCTGACGCATGATGGCCAGGCAACTAATTATAGTGTTCGAAGGAGTCCAAACACTACAGTGCCATCTAAGAATGCATCCCCGTTTGTAAATATTTCGAAGCAATGATAATTATCATTAGTTTACGCGAATGTTACACATTGACTTAAAACTATTTTTATCGCATTATATCGCGATTTATTTTGTTATTTTACTATTTACTAGCAGCGCGCCCTCGCTTCGCTTCAGCTCACTCAAGCACATGATATATTGTATAGCCTATGTCCATTGGGAATAATATACATTTCAAATGGTGAAAGAACTTTTCCTATAAGTGCACTGGTTCTGAAAATTACGTGTAAACAAACACAAAATTAGGAGTTTCTCTTTAAAATATAAGTATGGATAAAAAATTTAAAGCCCCTTTAGTTAATTTCTTTTTGGTTCGTCTTCTTCGAATGGGCCGATAGGAGTTTTCAATCAAAAATGTTCAATGGATGGAATAGAATGTAGTTACTTTTTAATGTATATAAATCGCGAGTACAATTTATTGCGAGTTATTATGCGTATAGAAACACTAGCTGACCCGGCAAACGTTATTTTGCCATGTTTATTATTTCTAGGAAACATTTTATTAATAAATTGTGAATAATTAATTATTGCACTGGAAATTAATAATAAATTTACGATGACGTAAAATTAACATGAGAGATGCACAGAAAAATTAAAATAATACGTATAACAGTCACTGCTACGATCGATACTACGATATAGGAAGTGGCCGGAAACTGTATAGTGAGTAAGACAGGAGATCGGTTTATTTCTCATCCCTACTCTGTGATGTTTGCTGGATGAGAGGTGACAACGTAGGTGATCGGTTATCGACCGGCGAAGGCGGAAGATCAAATTGAATTGAGAAAAAAATCATAATTGAATTGAAGAAAATTATAAAAAATAAAAAAAACGCGATGGAAAAATAGGAGTTGATCGTAGAGGGTTGAAAATTCAGGGTTGTATGTATTTTCTCATGCTGTATCATAAAAAATTATCCAAATATAAAATAAAAAAATTAGGGGTGGACTACCCTTAACATATGATGAAAAATAGATGTCCGATTCTCAGACCTACTCAATGCACACAAAATTTCATGAGAATCGGTCAAGCCGTTACGGAGGACTACAAACATTGCGACACAAGAATTTTATAAATTAGATGGCGAGTATTCTATCCCTCCTTGCACTGCGGTCATCGTCGTTCTATCAGAGGGCGCTGGTAGTACGGAACACTAAAACGCTCAAAGTTGTTATTTGCATCTTAATCTATTTGTAACCGACTTCAAAAATGGATGAGGTTCTCATTTCACATTACACAGGCGTCCCACGACAGGTGAGCCACTATTTTCATTTTCATAATCAATTAATAAATGACGTGTACCTATGTTGCAGGTAAAACGCAGGTAGGCGTGAAGATAGACGAGGACAACCTGAAGATACTGGACGACTTGCCCAGCTCCGCCGTCGAGATGCAAGTCAAGAGCAAAGTGAGCGAGCCGCCATTATACATACTTAGTTAACATAAATGAGGTACATCGATGTGTAAAGTAAAGGTGTCCCTAGACTTGCTCCTAGGCGCGGTCAATCGGGCGTGACTATTTTAAAAAGCTCAAAAGACACGGTCGCCGCGATTCATTTCGGCGGTCGGCATTATCGATCGATGGACAGATTAAACCGATCGAGGCGACCGTACTGGTGTAGGGGCGCCTTAAATTCTCTCTGTGTGCGACAGTAACCAAGTGACGCATGTCGTGTTACAGTTCCTGAAGAAGCTGAACCGCCAGGAGCGCGTGGTGGAGGAGGTGAAGCTGGTGCTGAAACCGCACTACAACAAGAAGCACGTCACCAAGAACGAGTACAAGGAGATCCTGCGCCGCACCGTACCCAAGGTCCGCCCTCGCACTACACATGATCTCACGCGGCCTTCGCGCCGCCGCACTAGCCGGGGAACATCGAGCAGCGTGGCGAGGGGCACCCGCGCCCTCAGGGACGTGTCGTGGCACCTTCACGCCGGGCACGAATGAATAATAAGGCGTCATCGTCCTGTTGTACACTAGTAACTCTAAACAAGTAAACTGCCCGGCTGACGGCCAGCGGCAGCTGAAAACGCTTGCCGCGCCCTCCGGTGCGGCGGGGACGTAAATAGACTGAGAAGTTATAAATTTGAAAGGGTGATAAAAGGATGAGAATAGGGTCTGGATCAATTTGGCATAGAAATGATTATTATCTAGAATAGCATAAAGACTCTTCATCTCGGTAGTGGGTTGCGGAAACGCGCAGCCGCAGCCGCGGGTAACGCGAACCTTAAACATTTTATCAGGCATTATAATGTTCCGTTACTAAGACAGTTGTGAATAGAATTCATTTTTTATGCACTCTTACCAATAATCCGCCTGCGCTTGTCCTAGATATGTAGGGGCACATTCCCGTCAGACGGCATCTCCTAATGGCAGTTATAATAGAACGTGTAGGGTGAGTAGTAGCGGCGTGTTGACAGTAACGTTTGTTCCAGATCTGCCACAACAAGACGGGCGAGATCAACCCCAGCAAGATCCAGGCGCTCGTCGAAGCGTACGTCAAAAAGTTTAGGAAAAAACATAAACTGGGACTAGTGTAGTGGAGCTAGCGGTTATCCATAGTGTAGTTATATACATAGCGAGGGACGAGCCTCCGTACATCAGATGTTCTATCAGAATATTGTAATTATAATTTATGTATGGACGATCTATTTTACTTAAAACTTTTATTTAAATAAATAGTATTTAATTATGAAATTAACGCAATATTGTTTCCATTGGATTGTACCATTCCTGTAACATATTGTTTTCGAAGTCACAAATAAATATTTAAGACTTTTACACAACACAGACCTTTTTACAAACCAACCAGCCACCGTTCCCACCTATTCATACTTACTGTTACTCCTGCCTAGCAGGACCGCTCTCCGCGCGGGCCTGAAAGTAGTCGTTCGGTGACCCTGGCGGATGGAGCTCTTGCTGCCTTTGTCACCCCCTTAGTCTTAATATGGCGTAACGATTTTACTATCATGTGCTCCCAGCACTCGGGCAACATTCTACAAGTCTACTACCCAGAATCAATACTTAAGGCCCATTTACACGATGTAAGTTTCTTGCCTGTTGCACGTACAATAACGTTAAGGCAATAAATGACTCGCATCGTTTAAACAACATGTCACATTCTTGCTCTACTGGGCAATTTTCCATGCAAGTTCCAGTGCTCTTGGATTCTGTGCTCGTGGTATAAACAACACAGAATAATATTGTAATATTTTGTATTCAATTGATTCTCTCTTCAATTGCAAACATGTAACGTTGTTCTTGTAATTTATATTTTCATTAGATCATAAAACATTTCAGTAGATGATCAGTAAAACCGAATCTTAACACTTTTTGAAGCAAGAGCCCTGTATCTTGTAATCTCACGTACAAGTCTATCTTTAGACAAGGCAAGACTTGAAAACAAACTAAAAATAATTGTATGGTGTAAGCAAAAGACACTTGCGATTATTATTGTGAAGATTAGCATTCAATATTTAAGTATGTAGTATCCGTATTGCATTCAATTATTGCTCTTATATGTACAAAAAAATGGCATCATGTAAACGGGCCTTTATGGTCGCAGCAAGAGAAAGATAATGTCGCTTTTAGTTATCAGTTGCACAATTACACATTTTATAGAACTTCGGTTTATAAGCATGCTAAATAGTAGTTTATAAATTATATATTATAATTTAAACTGCTCATTCAATTCATACTTCATTTTACATTAAATACGAAAAAAACCTATAATAAATTCAACCAACTCGAGTGTGGACACTTAGGCGTGAAAAGTGTGAAAGTATTCAGCGCCACCTTGGAGACGACTGCAATTTTTTTTACTACATGTGTCATTAATCTACGTCTGCTGTATTACAAAGTATTTGCTACAAACTACCACTAGTTTTTTAAAATATAAATTTGCATTTAGTCAACTATGCATTGTCATCCGAAAGAAACCTGAGATAACTGTTCAAGTTAGCGATAACTAGTGAGCCATTCTAACAACTAACAAACAAAAGTTTGTACACAGCGATCCCGCGATGAGCGAAGAGCGTACACGCTGTGAGTCAGCGACGCGTTCTTCGCGTGACCTTGCAATGACTAAGACTACGAGTAAGTCACGCGAACATTTTGTCGAGGCATCCGTTTGATAAAGTATTCGTGCGAGCTCTATTCCGCGAACTTGCAATGATTGCGTAATCGCTATGTATTTAGCGACGCCAACTATTGATTCCTTTCATTTAGTATCCCTAAAGGTGGCAAACAAATGAAATCGCCTGAAGAGAAGTGATTGGCAGGCTGGCATAAATCCTTATTGGGCGAGAGCTTTTGATGAATAGTTTGATGCGGGGAGGATTTTGCGAGCCTTTTTCTGGTGCAGATTTTGGTTATCTCATGTGAAGTTTACTAGAAGACAAGTGTTTTCAGGGTATTCTAAGGAGTTCGATTTAAGACCCTAGACCACTTTTTGTTTAGTTACTCCTACTAAAAATATTATCAAGATTCTTTAATGAGAAAAAAATAGTTGTTTATTATTTTATGCAAGGTTTCAGTGTTAAGGTAATTTGTAAATTGCAATGTAGAATGCTACTTTATAACGTTCAACCTTTAGAATAGTTAAATGTGCATACTAAACGTAACAATGGTTTATTTATTATAATAATAATAACACAAAGATTCGAGCTGTCGGAAGACGGAAATGTGAAGTACAACGTCGCGCGTCGGGAAGAGAGAGTCCGGCTAAGATGGACTTACTTCGGTTTTAGCGATAGATTTTTGTTATTGTCAGACTATGAATTTTACCCATACTTAATAGGTATATAATAACTCAGAATTTTTCGTAATGTTTTCTCTGACCCTCTAAAGTTGATAGCCTCGTGTAATTTTGATTTGAGGAATTAGATTGTGGCCAATAAAAACAGTGACAAAATAAAACAAAGCAACTGATAAGTGTGTTGCTACATGTTCACAAAAATAATTATAGTAGTCGGTATTGACAAAGGATTGCCTATCGCATTTTGAAAATTTTCAAGTTATCAATAAATTAATATTCACACTGAATCTGGCCCAGCATCATTTATAAGTACATGTACATTCAGGTGTTTTATTAATTATTATACACTAGCTGTGCCCCCGAATTCGTCCGCGTGGAGTTTGATCTGAATTTTAACTTATTTTCGCGGAACCTAATACTTATCTAAAAAAAACAGGTCATGTGCGAGTCGGACTTGCGCACTGAGGGTTCCGTACGAAACTGGATTGAGGGGCGAACTTAAGGTTGCTGTCGCTTCTAGTCTTGACAGACATGCCTTTTAAGTCACACAATTTCATTGAATTTCATTTGTAATCTTGTAATATTAAAACTCGCGCAATGAACATTAATAAACAACAAAAATTAAAAGTTCACGTGGCGCTGCAATCGCGTCATAGGATTTCTTGCTGCGTAATAATAATATTTTGATTACGTTGACGTAAAAGTTTGATATTTTCAGTTTTAAGATGTTACAGACCTGAGTATTTCTTATTAATTTCAACTTTATGCCTCCACGCGTTCCTGAGAAAATAGTCTTGACAGACAGAAATACACGTAATTTTTTTGTAATGTTGGTAACTACATATTTACTGTTTTCGGATTTTACACATTACTAGTACTATGAGACCTTCTTGCCAAATTTCATGATTATCGAATACTCAACGGGAAGTACCCTATAGGTTTTGATACCAAGGGCAATATGGTGAAATTTGCTACATAAACGATTGTACACCTGTTGTTTGCATTGACCCAGAAGTTTGATTTTTTCACAACTTCAAGGCGTTACAGACTTTGACAGAGACTATTCGGTATGAATTTCAACTTGATGCCTCTACGCGTTTCTGACAAAAAGGTCTTGTCAGACAGACATACGGACAACGAAGTGATCCTATAAGGATTCCGTTTTTTCCTTTTGAGGTACGGAACCCTAAAATAGCTTAGGGTACGCCTTATAAAGTTTCTAATTTAAATTTAACGTAACTTATAAATTCTGAATATAATACGTAACGTTTAGTAACTGAGTGTTATAGTAAATTTAATATTAGTTCAAATATGGATTATAGGGAATATCCCTATATAAGAAGGAGCGGCTTATGTTGCTGGGTGTGCGGAGTCACGCATGCCTCCTGCCCATAAACATAATTATTTCATTTTTAAGTGAAATATCAATATTCTTATATACACGTGTGTAGTTATGTACCTACTCCTAAAGAGGCCTTGGAAGGGTTTGGGAGGTTCTGGTGCCATGAACATCCATTAAGTATGGTGATCACTTACCATCAAGTGAGCCGTATACTTGTTTGCCGTCTTAGTGTTATAAAATTCCCAGTTTAAGATGACGAGTATGTTCAAAAGATTCTATACAATCCGCTGTTCAAGCTAGTTGGACCCCTTGGCTGAGGATTGTGATGTCTGTGATTTCTGAACCATTCAACTGGTAGCTCTGATTTTTTATGGGACAGCCTTTATAGCAACTTCTTTCTGATAAAAAAAGAATTAGATCGCGTTAATGAATTAAAGCTAATTTAACGTTTTGACTTTCGTCCCCTCCCCCAAGGGGAGCAGGTAGGATTTCGGGATAAGAACCTTTCTCACTATATGAACATAAAACATGCCAAGTTTCGTTTGAATCAATTCAGTAGTATCAGCGTGATGCGCGGTCTTCATACAGACAGACTTCAGGCTTCAGTATCGATTCTAGACAGCCCTCCAAAAAAAATTTTCAAGATATCATAAATGTACAGAATTGGACCTCCTACAGCTTTATTATAAGTATAGAAGATTTAGGAGGAAAGTATCTTAAATAATGTAGATAGATCATTTTACTGAAAGGAGGTCCCTAAACCCTATCGATTGATACCATAAAAGTACAGGATGTTAATTCTGTTAATCGGATGTAAGCTGGTTCTATTACTGAGCGTGGTAATCGAACTTTCGACAATGTGGGAACTTTGGTTTTTACATGGCCGAAGACTGGGAAATCCAGCTCTATGATTATGAGGATAATTTAAGACGACTCATCAAAAACGGCCGCTTCCTACTGAACTATAGGCGGACCGCTTACTGCGTCCTCGCCTCGGGGACAAGGGCGCGACGGTGGGACGAGAGCGGGGATCGGGCGAAGTGCGGCCGGAAACTTTGCACACAAGTTTATTACCTTTTTTTTTTTTTTTTTTTTTTTTATCGTGCGGAAATCCCTTCGGATACCCCCCCGCGTGCCAGCGGGGGCGGTTATGTCGGGCTTGAACCGACTAAAACCGCACGCCGTCTCGGGTCTACAGACGCCGGGGTGTAAGGCACAAGTTTATTACCTAATATTTTATTTTGTTACCTTACCAAAATTACTGTACATAGATAAATTAATATACAAATAAAGTCAATATACAATTTTATAATAAAAAATCAACGCCTGTTCACCGTTAACCACTCTGACGTCACATATTTTAAGAACTGTTTTGCACCCTTCCCGTGCACCCCGCAGGCGAGGACTCAGTTACGCGGTACGCCTGAAGTGCTTGCCAGTTAGTCAGTTTTTTATTTTAGTGTCGTGTCCATATTTATTCTAGAGAGAACGTCCCCAAAACCGAAGCACACCGATCTTAGCAGTTATCGCAGTTGGAACGAAATGAAAACAACATTATTTATACAAACATTTTATTTACGAAGTACAAACGTAAAAAAAATAACTAAAAAAAGGGACACTGTCATGGCGACAAGTTACATCTGACTGGTTGGTTGCGGAGCGCCGCCCTACGTACTCGTGCACTACAAGCGAGACGTGGCCTTGAGTTTGGTCGGTTACAATAAACACACTATCAAACAAATCTAACTACTAACAACGTCTTTCGCCAACCGCGGGTGAAGCGTTTCTAGACGGCGGGTGCGAAGCCGAGGCGCTTGTTGTCGACGTCGAACTCGGTGTAGTACTTGCCGATGAACACATCGCCCAGGATCCACAGCGGCCCGTTGGGCGGCGGGATGTCCAGCCCCATGAACCCGGACAGGCACACCGTCTTGCCGAATTGCGTCACCTGCCGACGACAATTCATTAGCGCCGAGCTACTCACGCAAATACTTTACCAGGCTTCGACATTTTACAATGGCTTGGGGCCCAAAATGAATTTATACAAAAATAGATAAGAGAACGGTAGGCGGCAGGCTGGGGAAGGGCGAGCCGTCCACGACTACTGGCCGAGCGTGACGCGCGCGAGGTAGGAACAGTTCAGGGCTACTCACGCGCAGCACGTAGTCCTGGCCGTCGAGCGTGAAGCGCTGGCCGCCGATGGTGAAGCTGACGGGCGGCAGGCTGGGGAGGAGCGAGCAGTCCACGGCGTACTGGCCGAGCGTGACGCGCGCGAGGTAGGAACAGTTCAGGGCTACTCACGCGCAGCACGTAGTCCTGGCCGTCGAGCGTGAAGCGCTGGCCGCCGATGGTGAAGCTGACGGGCGGCAGGCTGGGGATGAGCGAGCAGTCCACGGCGTACTGGCCGAAGGCCATGGGCGTGGCGCCCAGCGCGCGGTTGAGCGCCTCCACCTCGGCCGTGGGGCCCGCGATCAGCGACGTGCCCGTGTCCGCGATCGCCTCGCAGCCCTGCGCACGCGCACCACCATCAGGCCGCGTTACTTTAGTGTTGTATTCATATTTCAACAGCAACTAATTGCCTGGACAGCGCTGCCCTTCGAAGGTGTCGTGACTGTTCAGTACCCGGTTCTAGATTCGTCGCACTGTGTCCAGAGACGGTAAAATCGGACATTCTCGTTTTTTAATTAAACGTATGGGACTCACTTTCACCAATGTAACGGTGAGACTACTGTTTTAAAATTCTACATAGTTTTCAGTACATACTACATAATCGTTACATTTAGTTTTGAAATTTTAAAATGATTTATTCTGTCGTGTCAAAAAGGAAAAATACCATATTATTCAATAACTTAACTAGTGAAATAATACACTATACCATAGGACCCTTGAAACTATACGTAACAAGCGTTAAATATGCGTCGTACATGCCTGTAATTAATAATAAAAAAATGTTTTCATCCCTCCTGTTCGGAAAGTTAAATTTTCATGGATAGAAGCCGGGTGGGAAGTAGCTTATTTCATCCTTAGGGCGGAAAGTATTTTTTTTTTAATTTTAGGGTTTTGCCATGGAGTCTATGATAATTAAGTTACGTCATAATGCCTTGATATCATGACGCTTTTTTTTACATGGCCGCCTAAATGCACATCTCGTGACCAACTCGATTACAATGTAAACAATAGATTCGATTTTCAAAACTTTTCTAATGTTGGCAGTATGTACGTGAATTATAACTTCTTTTTCAGTATTAAAAAAAAAAACAATTTAAGTTTGCTAAAGAATTAGCGGGAAAACGAGATGCAATATAAATAAATGCCTTGTTAATTGTGGTTAAAAATGGTTTCGGAAAGTGATTCCAGTTGACAAGGATATTAATTTAACTCCCGATGAGATTGAAGAACAGGCAAAAGCTGTTGTTAATAATCTATTTTCAAATTGTTCTAATTTTACTTTAAATTTTAACTGATAATCAATATACCTGTTTCATTAAATGTGTGTGTAGTATTTTAATTTCCTCACATAGTCGAAATGAAAAGTAGAGTGTTTACCTCGGGTGAATGTCACCATTTCACCCTCGAAATATCTCGGGTGAAATGGCTGACTCTCAACCCTTGTGTAATACTAATATATAATAATCTACTATTTTTTATTTTACTCCATTATACCACGGCATTAGCGCACCTTCTGTATTGCAAACTTAAGGAAAGATCTAATGTTTACTGCAACCCCATACGCGTGAAAATTTTGTTAAACGCTATATTTTTTTACTGAAATATAAAACGGCATTAAAAGATATTTTTGGATATTTATAATGGGTACTAGAATGTGACGTAAAAAATACAAACAGGAATACTGATAACATTTTTTCTTATTAAGTACGACTTAACGCTTATTACGTAGTTTCAAGTGTTCTATGATATAGTGTATTATTTCCGAGTTAAATGTTACTAGTAATTAAATAATATGATTGTTTTCCTTTTTGACACGACAAAATTAAATGATTTTTACAGTTTATTTCTCAAAACTGTATGGAATTTTCGGGTTATGCGCAGCGCACTACGTCCCATTCGCAGTTGGTCCCATTCGCAGTTAGTCCCATTCGCAGTTGGTCCCATTCGCGGTTAGTCCCATTCGCGGTTGGTCCCATTCGCAGTTTGTCCCATGTAAGTACTTTGTAAGGGAAGAGGTAGGTTAAGGACCGAAGTGGGTGGGATGAATAAAATATCATCAAATAGAGTAATACCCCATTTTTTTTGTTTTTTTATTTTATTTTTTATGATACAGCATTAGAAAATACATACAACCCTGAATTTTCAACCCTCTACGATCAACCCCTATTTTTCCATAGCGATGTTTTTTTTTTCTATAATGAATAATTTGTGTGTAATCATTTTCTTTTCTTTGGGTTTATTTGTGTATCGATCGTAGCAGTGACATTTATACGTATTATTTTAATTTTTCTGTGCATCTCTCATGTTAATTTTTTAATTTCCGGTGCAATAATTAATAATATACATGGCATGCGAATGGGACGACCTGCTTCAGACCCAATGGGAAATAGTGCGCATACCCCGATTTTTCAAACAGGAGTTTCACCATCGCATTTATTAAAATGAGCTCCATATGTTACATTAAGAAACACGAGAATGTTCGGTTTTGACGTCTCAGGACACACTCGGGGAGACTAGTAAGAGTGCGTTCAATTATTTCTTCAGATTTGTAGAGCGCCATCTCTATCGCACATTGGACTGCCAGATATAGAGTAGTTAACACCGTCTGTGTTCAACTGTAACTTCGGTTTAACTACTTCAAAAAGATATGTTGGTGGCCAGCTGGCGGCTAGCGCGGTACCTGCGAGCAGAAGGCGACGCCCTTGGCGTCGATGCGGTCCATGCGGAACTGCCAGTAGGTGGCGCGGTCCACGGGCACGTACGTGAAGTTGCCGCGGTAGTGCGCGGGGTCCGAGCCGCCCAGGATGATCTCGCCGCCCTGCGCCGCGCTGGGGTCCCTGCCGCACACGCTCCATGTACTACCAACCACTATGCGTGCCTCCCTTTCCACCTTCTACCCTACTCTCCGGTTCACCTCTTCCACGTGAGTGAAGCCTCTGTTGTTGCGAGGGTCCATAGGCCACGATAACCGCTTACCGTCAGGTGTGAGGGGTAGTGGGGTAGAACGGTGGGAAGGCGACTTCTTTATTCGCTCAGTGCTAATATTTGCATGCATGATTACGAATGAAATAAAAAATTGTAGTTAGTTTATATGCATTCTAGTACCCATATTACAAGCTATTTCTAGTTTGGGACTAGATGGCGCTGTTTAATATGTTTCGACGAGAACAAATGCTGTCGTATTACAGCAGTATTATTAGAGTAGTGGAGAGGCGTTACCTGTTGAGATAGAAGGAGAAGACGGGCTTGACGAGTCCCTGCTCCACCATGTTGTCAAACACGGGGGTCACGTTGTCCACGGAGATGCTGCACACACACACACACACGAGGAGATGCATTAATCTGTCTGTTGATTAATCGCCGGTACTCACTCGACCGTTTAACACAAGTTAGAATTTCTCTCCCTAGGATTTCCCAAGAGTTGAGTCTACTGGAGTCACAGTGACTAGGCAGACGAATGAAGATAATATATGTCAATGATTAATATTGCTTTATAAGATTGCTACGTTCACGTGCGACCGTAGCGTGTGTTCAACTCCTAAGCGAAGAGCGAAGAGACAAGCGAGGAGACTACATAGGATCATCTACTTAATGTTTACATATTTAGAATGTCTTTCTGACAATACATTTTTCAAACCAAGAATGTATATGGGCCTGTATACCGAACCCAAATGTTTAGCGAATATAACTTGTAGAGTATATCGGGTAGTGGTTGCGAGGGTACCTGCGGAAGCCCATGCCGAGGATGCCGTCGAACTTGGCGGCCACGAAGGCCAGCCCGGGCTCCGACAGCGCCTCCGCGAACGTCTGCGCCTTCACCGTGATGCCGCCCACCTGCGCACCACACGCGTGCGTTATTCACAGTTGTCAATCAAAGTGATTATGAACTGTAACTGAACGAACAACTGTCCGGGTACATTATGAATTTAAATTGAATAAAAAGAGCATGAACTTGCAAACCGTTAATTTTTTTCTGAAATGTAGGTTTTGTTTTTAGATTACAGCCCAAAAGTTCTGATACTTTATATTATGTTGGAAAATAAATGTAGTTACGGTGCGATACATGATACGTAGTTACGGATTACGTTGAAATGGAAGTAAGAACAGTAACTAAGTAGTAGGGAGGCTTGTGAGCTACGTACAGCTTCGGACTACACAGCTTTAGATGAGGAGCTAGAAATACATACAGCAGGAAATTGAATTACTGTATCAAAAGGAGGTGACCGGTGATTCGAACACACAAAGATAACAGGTGGATATTATAAACCTAACCGAATCATTTTCTCACCCTTAAATCAACCAAACATACTTTTTTAATTTCAGAATACTGGCTTCACACAACGGCGATTGCTGAGCGCGGAAACAACGAGTATGCTGGCATGCATTCGACGCTCGTGCATGCTCGGCACCTTGGTACGTAGATTGTACTGACACTACTTCAATCTGGCGGGAGCGGGCGGCCTGGCCCGGGAGTGACGAACTCACCGACACGTCGTCCGTGGAGAGGAAGCCGGAGAGGCTGCCGGAGCCGTAGTGGATGGCGAAGTCCGTGCCGTTGGCGCGGTACGAGCGCGACTTGCTGCTGTCGTACTTGTTGTGCAGCACTGCAACAGGCGCCGCGGGACGTTACTATGCGATACGCGCTGTACACGTTGGCCCAGCGTGCGCCACACTGTACTTAAACTATTACTAGGTCTGCAATTCAGTCTGCTGTTGCAAAAATTGAGCGAAGCAATTTCACCGGGACTTTTTCTATTTCTGTGGTAATTCCTCAATGGCTCGTCCGATTTTCGTTGTTCTTTCTTTGTCTTGTGTCTATGATTAAATTACTTAATTTAATACCAATCGCGTGAATGAGACTTTTTTGGTCATTGAGAAATCACATTTTGAAAATTTTGTACGGTGATTATTCCTCTGTGGTAATAATTACATAGCCTATGTCCCTCCCATCAGTAACATCTTTGCTTATGTGAAATTTCATTAGAATCGGTTCAGCCGTTTGGGAGGAGAATATGGTCTTACGAAATACACATGAGTCGTCTAAAAGAGAGCAAAGCTGTGACGAGCTTCGCTCAATGAGAACATACAACTATTGTCAGTTAGTACACATTCTGTGGATGATATGGGCGCACGTATACAGCCGACTTAAACGAGCGCGTTACAGCCAACGTTGCTGTATCCTCGTGTCCATACGCGATACGCGCATTGTGACGCATGTCGGAAGAACAATAGAGCTTGTAACAAGGTTCAGTTATTGAGCACAACCCGTGACGCCTCTTATCAAATCAACATTCACACATTCCAAGAATCTCGGATTTGGTTCTGGCGCCCATCCAAGTATCTTAGAGAACGACGAAGGTTATTATACAAAGAGAGCACTTTTCCTTTCTACTATCAATTACAGGTCCCACAGCTGTAAACACAGCTCTAAAAAATAACTGTGGAGGAGAACCCGCCGCGCTAAACAAAGACCAAGACGATTGCTTACTGCGGACGGCAGGCGTCCATAAAGTTGCAGTTCCGCTGCTACGAGGTAAACACTTGCAACGACCCATCCCACGACCGCTCGGCAATTCCTCTATTTAATATTTCCAACGGATTGCCGCCACGTATCGTTTAATTCAAGTTTTTACTCCTATGCTAAGATTTATTTTATTGAATGTACTTATCTAAATGAGTGTTGTTTACTTGAAATAAATGATTTATTATTATGATTACACCAGCGCGGACATACAATCACGGCTCTTTCGCATTGGGGTAGGGAGAGACATTTTACCACGTGCTACGATCCTTGCATAAGCCTTTCCTTGTGTAATATGTCCAAAAATATTGATTAATTGTATTTCTAAACGGCGGCAACGGGTTTTAAGGCCAACAGTTCGCCGTTTCCATTTAATCTATGGTTTAACAGACGTATGCTGCGTGTGTCGTAGTTAGGCCAGCTGCGACTTGGCGGTATGACGCGAAGCATGCACATGGTACGCGCAGAGGTCACTCACGGCAGGCGATGTTGGTGTAGTGGCACTTCTTGGAGGGCACCCACAGGTTGGAGGAGCCCGTGTCGAACACCACCTTGAACGTCTGCGGCGGGTTGCCGATGGAGATGGGCCCGTAGTACTGCGCCTGGAACATTGCAAGGGCACCATGACACCACGCCATTCACAAAACAATTGCAAGTTAATTTATTTTTAAGAACTATACAAACATATAATACATGTAAGCCAGTCCCATCGTACCTTTTTTTTCGTGCGGAAATCCCGCCGGCCAGCGGGGGCGGTTATGTCAGGCTTCAACCGACTAAAACCGCACGCCGTCTCGGGTCTACAGACCGGGGTGTAAGGTTGCCTATAGAGCATATCCCTCGCACCCCGACTGACCCTGGGCCATATCCGGTTTCGAGATGGCCCCCTCGGGTTTGGGAACCACGGAGTCCCCGTCTTGCCCCGGTGTGGCGGAGGGGCGTTAGTCGCCCCGCCGTCCCGGCCTGCTTCTGCTGGGGTGACAGGCGGCCTCACCTGCCGGTCATTCAGCGACCTCTGGCGCCTGAGTCGCCCGGGTCCCATCGTACCTATTCGTCCTATCGTACAAGGCAAATCTATATTTTAAAGCAATTTCCAAGTAAGATCATCATCCTCCGAGCCTTCTCCCAACTCGGTCGTGGTCGGCAGTCGAACTACTAAACTGCCGAACTTCGATTTCTCCGTGAAGCGCCGGCCACCTGACCCTCACAACCAATTGGCGTTATCCAACTTCTGTAGTCAGACCAGCTGTCAAACTTTTTAGGGCTGCCCAACTACCGACAGCTTAACGTGCTCGACGAGGAACGGCGAGCAGTAATCGCTTCTCAATAAGTTTGCTATTTCGAAAAGCGCGAATTGAAGAATTGTTATTTGTAATATTCCGTTCCAAGCTTAACTAGCTATATATTATGTATATGTGCAGGAACGGGGTGTAATGTTCCTCCAACACAAAGGGAGGATCCTCGAACCAGGCAAGGTTCGAGGATGCTCGCCTGGCGGGCCGCGGCCCAACGGTTATGATAACGTTGGGATGTTGTATTTAAGTTAACCAGCGCGCGAACTACACTTTCGCGATTCCGGATTGGTAGTGACGGATTATCGAAGTACTTTAATTTGTTGTCACTAGATGGCGCTGGGTATATATGGTATAACCATATATAACATGCGCAATGTGTCTGTACGATGCTCGAATCGATAATTTCATTGTACACTAATAATATGAATTACTAGCTAATACCCGCGGCTCCGCCCGCGCGGAGGTCGGTTATCGTTATTTGGCCATATCGCCGATACTACTTAACCAATTGCAATCAAATATACGGCAGATTTTAAGTCTGACCAAGACCTTTCTAATAGAAAAAACCGCATCATATCCATTCAGTAATTTTGCGTCCATCGCGAACAAACAGACAATATTTCCAAAAGAAATGTTTTTGTATACACATTCGTTCATTTAATATAACCCAAGCTTTTTTTAAATTTTTCCAATGTACAGACACAGACACAACTAATTTTCAATTTTATAATAGTATAGATGGTTTATTGCTATTAGTACCTACTTTACTATTTTATAGTATAAGGTGCTGTTATCAATAACTATTTAACAATTATTGCACTGGCTATGAATATTTATTACTTATATTTATTAATATTTTAACGAATTCTAATTTTAACGATGCACCAGTGTCACTTAGAATGCTAAAGGCTCACATATTCATACAGGTCTTCAGAAGACCTAAGAAATTATTAGAAAAGGCATCGACTGCCTCTGAGGCGCAACGGCAGCAAGTGCGGCCTGCCAGTACCGTCTCGCCTGTATAGGCGTGAGCATATAAAGTATAAAAGAACCACACAAAGCATATTATAACAGCAAATAAATCATTCGATTTCACGATTACGACACATTTTTAATTCAACAGACGTATCATTATAAAACCTACCTAATAAGTAATAATATCGTTAAAACTCGTACAAACTGTATTAGAATTAGATTAAAAAGTGATTATGGTTGAATACACTAATGACTACCACAGCTACTGAGCTGCCTGTCTATAAATTAAAATAGAGTTTTTGAATCAAACTAACACAATAAAACTCATTTTACACAGTACAATATATTGGAGGGCATGTCCGCAGTGCCGAGGTGCGAGGGAATTATTGCCTTATTGAGCCACCTGACACCCGGCATATGAGACCCGTACGGCGTGCAGTTTTAGTTGGTTCGAGTCCGACATAATCACTTCCGCTGGCGAGCGGGAAAGGGTATCAGTGGGGACGTAAAAAAGGCGGGTTAAAAGAGAAACATATAATTTCTTTATAACAAGTAACTATCACTAAACTAGGTGCTGGGCTCCTAGTAGTGTATCTTCTCTGGTCGCTCAGTAACGAAAGTGGCAACACCTCTTCCATTAGGGAAAGCGTTGCTGCTTCCGGCTCAGGTTATTCTGTTGCTGTGCGTATCTCTTTGGCTAGCGAAGGGCACAGTAGAGTATCAGAAAGGCTGGTGAAGTATTGTCACAGTAATTGATTCGAAGCCAGGCGTTTAAAATAATCTATCGGCAAGATAAATTTTATATGCTATGTATAGAATGCAGTGATAATATATGCGTCTCTCCTATACATGAAAACCACAAAGAAAGGACCAACCACCACTATTTAGGAAACGTACGAGTGGGTGTCTGTTTATCTCACGATATCGACAAGGGAGTTCACCGTTAGGCGTACCGCGTCTGCACGTTACATGACCGCGTTCATTTCCGTTCACTACACTTAACTTTGTACACTCTGTTCTGAGGCTAATCCCTCCGTAGAAAAGTAGTTTAGAGAAAGATAGGCCTCACTATGATCTTTGGGCTTAAGCCAACTTCTCTTGCAAGCCGGTACACCTACTAATTGACGGACGAGGCTCTGGTGCTTTCCTTTCGGTGTGGGGGCCCCAAAATAAACCAAATAATGAAAAAGAGGAGTAGAAAGCGGGCTACGTGCTCCAAAATGTTACTTGCTGAAGCGTACGTACGAGTGGATGTTTTTTTACCTCACGATGCGCTTGCCTGCCACCTAAGTTGTATAAACAAAATGCAACTGGTATTGGTGCTCAGATGAAGAATTTTATTGAAATAGTTCAAAGCATTTTATTCGGTAACATGTTTTTGTTTATGCTAATGTAAGTACATTATCGCGACTCGCAGCGCGCTGTCCGCGTCATGCGCGAGATAAATGCGCCCGCAGAGGTTATCATTATCGCCTAGACACGTTCTCCTTCAGCCGCAGGCGACGCACTATATCAGCAGCTACAACCTAAACAAAACACAATAGCATGTCCAATATACTAACAAGAAATCACTTTATTTGTTTGTAAGCACTGTTTGTTCTCTCGCCTCTGCTACTGTGCTTCGGCTAATTACTTCCTTAGTTATTTAATGGCCAATTGGTAGCGTGAGCTCCGGGCCGACCTGGTTTTCATCAGCTCCCTTCCTGGCCAGTTCATCTGCTATTTCGTTGCCTGTGTTGCCCTCATGTCCGGGTACCCAGGTAATCGTCACGTCAACTGTTCTGGATAGCCTGACCGGGATGACTTTTTGCGCTCTTTGAAAACCACTGATGTTGTCTATACTTTGCCAAGTGCCTTCAACGCTGCCTGGCTGTCGCTACAGATAGTAAGCTTCCCTGTGGTCAGGTGGTGCTTATCTCTGTCCCGCCTTCGCACTCGATTTGCACTCTGGAGCTAGAGAGCTTTGTTGTTTCCTTTCTGGAGCCATCTGTGTGGAGCAATGGTGACATTGGTCCATCTGCCAGTCGCCTCTCGCTCCAATGTGTATTTTATATTTCTCATCATCTCTTCTCTTCTTATCATCATCTAATCCCGATATTGCCAAAAATATTTGACAAAGTCATGTATAGTAAAATACACGCCTTCATGTCTTCATGCAATATACACAAAAATCAGTAATACACAAAATACAGAAACCATAATTCCACTTCCCTAGCTTGTTTTTCACTCGTGAGTCAAACAACACAGACTCTCAACGATAAATAAATATTCTACGACATTCTATACAGCGCTTTCTAGACCAAAGTAAGCATATTATAGGTTCTAGAATGCGGATAAACATACTTATATACTTTTTTGTAAATACATACATATTATACATAGAAACACCCAGACCAATGCAAATAGACATATTCATGCATACAAATATTTGCACTGGGCGGGAATCGAACCCGCGCCCCCTGTCGTAGCAGTCGAATGCACTACCGCTACGCCACAAAGGCCGTCAAAAATCAATGATAGCTTGCGTATTTCTTGATATGACAAAAGCCTTCGATTTTGCGTGTCACAAGATTGCTTCCGAAATTGTATAATTATGGAATTGGAGGAATTGCTCATACGTGGATAATGGATGACAGATTGCAATGTGTTGAACTAACAAAAATTGAGACCAATAAAGAAATAAAATATCGCTCGTCATATATGCATTATAATTATAGTGTGCCCCAGGGCAGTATTTTGGCTCCACTACTGTTTATAATTATTATATATTAACGACCTCCCTGGTGCATTATGTCATGAATGTACCCTATTCGCAGACGATACAACACTTATTATTAAAGCGATAACAAAACAGCATTAGAAGTGGAAATTAAAAACACTTTAAGTGCACTCAATGGCTGAAAATAGATAATCTAAAGGTAAACCTGAATAAAACCAGTCTTTACAATTTCAAACATGTAACTCCAAAATAACTAACCTTGAAATAATGCACAAAGATGTGATCCTAAAAATAGTAACAGTTGCGTATTTTTAGGTATAGCAGTCGATAAATTTTGTAACTGAAAACCTCACATTGAGAAAGTTCTCAGTAAAATGGACCGTTTTGTTTATGTTATAAGAAGGATATCACAAACTGTAAGCACTGAGGCAGCGATTGTTGCATATCATGCGTATGTAGCCTCAATACTTCGCTACGGTCTTATCATATGGGGTAATTCCACAGAAGTTGAGAAAGTGTTCTAGGCTCAAAATAAATTCATCCGAGCAATATGCGGAATGGTTCCTACCAACAGCTCTCAGCACGAAAAGCCTCTATTTGCGTAATACAAAATTCTCCCTTTACCATGCCTGTATCTAGTGGAAATCTGCATTTTTGTTAAGAAACATTCCACATTATTTAAAAAGTTGGGAGACTCGGTGAACAGCCGAACATGGCTCAAAGACCGACTCCAGATACCAAAAATAAATCTGGAAATGTAGAATATTCTGCTTCCGGGCTGTTTGGCCGTGGTCCATAGGAAACTTGTGTCCCAAAAGTTTCGTCGATCACTGCGGTCGACATCTTCAGTGGTATACGTCTGGGCGCCGATGAGTGCGTAGAACTCTGCTCGGTGGCGATTAATACTACTACTTCTTCCATTCAATACAAGTGTCAAAATACACGGGCCCATTGACAAAATGCTACTTAGGTCCTCGTTTAACGTCACCAAGGCTTCCTGAAGTTCAGTGTCCTTAAAAGACAAGTAAATTTGAACGTCATCTGCGTATATATGAAAATGACAGTGTTTTATTACCTGGGCAATGTTAGCACTATAAAGTATGTACAACAGAGGCCCCAAAACAAACCCCTGCGGTACACCTCTATCTACTGTTGCTAAAGTTGAACGCAGTATAATAATAAATAATGTGCCGCGTCGCTCGTGTCAAGTTTCCAGATACTGACCGGGCGCCGCGGCCCGCCGGGGTTGTACCCGCTTGGCAGGTACGGATCGAGCGGCGTATCAGCACATTCAGGACTCTCATTGCGAAGCTGGTCTGCTTCAGTCGGGGGAATATCCGCCCCCGTGTCATGCGTTTTGTGACTCAAGCATTCGCCGGGACCGGTATTCGGCGCCCGGATTTTGAGGCTAACGTCACGGAGCGCATTGACTACCTGAAGCAGAAAGTCTATGCATGGGCGGCCCGTATTCGCCGGTACAGAGAGCGCGTGGATCGGTACTGGCAGAATCGCCTTTTCCAGAGTGACCAAAGGAAGGTGTACCGGAAGTGGGATGGAACTGCCCAATGTGTGGTCGATGAGGGGCTGCCAGGAGCCAGTGCCATGATTAATTTCTGGCGTGGTATCTGGTCAGCGCCCGTCGAACACACAGAGGGCGATTGGATGTGCGTTGTTGAGCGTGAATGTGGGAGCATCGAACCCATGGCGTCTATAACTATAGACCCCGAAGACGTGAGTTGTGCGATCCGTACGGCCCCGAACTGGAAAAGTCCTGGACCGGACGGGTTGCACAACTTCTGGATAAAGTGGATCCGGTGCTCCCATGGCCGCTTAGCGACGCAGTTCCAACAAGCCCTCGAAGGCCAACTTCCCCGGTTTATGACCACCGGGATCACCTTCTTGCTCCATAAGACTGGTAGTACCGTTGAACCTAAAAACTATAGACCCATCACGTGCTTGCCCACTATGTACAAGCTCCTTACATCCATTCTGACCATCAAAATTAACACACACATTGTTGTAAACACTATTTTGGCCCCCGCTCAGAATGGGTGTAGGGTTGGGTCCCGCGGTACTAAGGAGCTCCTCCTCATAGACATGACTATTAGCCAGCAAGTCCGGCGGAGCCGGGGGCTCTGTCCGCGGCCTGGATTGACTACAAGAAGGCCTATGATTCGGTGCCTCACTCATGGCTGAGGAGGATCTTAGAGTTGTATAAACTCGATGCAACTCTGAGATCCTTCCTCAGTGCGTGTATGGGGCAGTGGACCACAGTCCTTCGTCAACCGGGCGGCGGGAAGATCTCCTCTGACCCCCAGGACTTCATAAGGATTGAGCGGGGCATCTTCCAGGGCGACTGTCTGAGCCCGCTTTGGTTTTGCCTAGCACTGAATCCTCTCAGCACTTTGTTGAGAGTTTCAGGTCTAGGCTACCGGCTTCAGAGAGAGGGTGAGGTTATTAGTCATCTGCTGTACATGGATGACCTCAAACTTTTCACACCGAAACTTCCTGACCTGGTGGAGCTGCTGAAAATCACGCAGGTTTTCAGCAACGCCATTGGGATGGAATTCGGTGTGGATAAGTGTGCGGTCTTACATGTGCAGCGGGGGAAAGTTGTGAATTCTACGAATTTGCAACTTTCTGAGACTATGACTCTCAGATCTCTCTCTGAAACCGAAACCTATAAGTATCTAGGTATGGCAAAGTCTTTGGGTATCTCAGTAGTGGATATCAACAAATCGGTGAAGGAACGCTTCTTCTGCCGCTTCACAAAAGTACTCAACAGTCTTTTGTCGGGCGGCAACAAGGTGCCTTCAACGGTTGGGTGATGCCTCTACTGACTTACTCCTTTGGCATACTGAGATGGACTCAGACTGAGCTGGACGCCCTGGATAGAAAGGTCCGTCAACTACTCACCACTAATCGCATGCTACACCCGCGCTCGTCTGTTATGAGACTGTACATACCACGGAGGTGGGGGGGCCGAGGCTTTTTAAATGCCAAGAACCTCCACAACCGTGAGGTGTGCAGACTTAGGGATTATTTCCAGAGCAGCGAATGCGGGATTCATCGTGATGTGGTGGCAGTAGACAAGGGTCTCACTCCGCTCTCCTTGGCGAACGAGAACTGGCGCAGACCGACGGTATTGAGCGTCGCGGACCGCAAGACCGTATGGGAGGGCAAGGAGCTGCACGGGAGGTTCTATCGAGCCTTAACAGGGCCCGATGTGGACCTTCTGGCCTCGGTGAACTGGCTACGCTTCGGGGACCTCTTTGGGGAAACTGAAGGGTTTGCCTGTGCAATTGCTAACGAGGTCATGATGACGAACAACTATCGAAAAAATATATCCTGAAGGACGGTACGGTCGACATATGTCGGGCATGCCGTCGTCCCGGAGAGTCACTCAGGCATATTCTTTCGGGTTGTTCTCATCTGGCCAATGGCGAGTACTTGCACAGGCATAACCTAGTGGCTAGGATCATCCACCAGCAAGTTGCTCTTCGATATGGCCATGTTGAGTCTGAGGTGCCGTACTATCGGTACACACCGGTGTCGGTTCTTGAAAATAGTCATGCATTGCTCTACTGGGACAGCTCTATTATCACGGACAGGACTATTGCTTGCAATAAGCCTGATATCGTGGTAGTCGACCGGCCCCAGCGCCGGGCAATGATCGTTGACATCACCATTCCGCATGACGAGAACCTCGTGAAGGCTGAGAAGGACAAAATCAGCAAGTACCTTGACTTGGCTCACGAGGTTACCGCCATGTGGGATGTCGATTCAACGATCATTGTCCCGATAGTCATTTCGGCGAACGGGCTGATAGCGAAGGGCCTCGACCAACACCTCAAGAGACTCTCGCTAGATGGTTGGGTCAAGGGTCAGATGCAGAAGGCGGTCATCCTCGACAAGGCACGCATTGTCCGGAGGTTTCTCTCGCTCTGACCCCGACCGCCGGTAGAGCTCTTTTTTTATATTTTTAAATATATGTTTTTTTATTTTTTTAAATGTATTTAAAAATGTAATTTATAAGTAATTTTAAAATGAATAAAGAGATAATAATAATAATAACGTGTGTGTGTGTGTTTCTGTGTGTGTGTGTGTGGGTGTGAGTCTTGTTAGTGTACGAAGTTAAGTAAGGATTCAGTTTCAGAGTGATCTAACTGGAGAAGCCAGGAAGTGATGGTTGATTTGAGTTTATTCTTGTTAAGATATTAAGTCTTTTGTGAACCTGTTTGTACAGGTAGGTACTCAGAATGAAGTACTGCCGCTCTGCTAGTGTGGTTTTATGGTGGGTCATTAAAGGGTTATTCCTGCGCTTGCTAGGGTCTGAGGGAGGGACACTCTAGTGTTTTCTGAGGATAAAGTGTAGTATGTATAGCTGTCGGACAGTTAGGACCTTGCAGTCCCGATATAGCTGAGTGGTCCGGGTATCTACGAGGCTTCCGAGTCATTACTTTCAGGATAGCTCGGTGTGCTCTCTCAACTTTCATAAGGTGGGTGTCATAGGCGCCTCCCCAGACCGGAATGCAATATCCCTTGATAGACTGGCACAGTGATTTGTAGACCAACTTAAGTGTTACTGGGTCCGCCGAGTTACGGAGTGTTTTGAAGATATGAATGAGTCTCATGGTTCTAATTTTGAGTAGCTTCAGGTGCTTTCCCCAGTTCAGGGCAAAGGCGATTTGAATGCCCAGATATTTCGTGTCTTCAGTCCGAGTGAGAGTCATGCAGAGACAAGAAGATGGGGTAAGTGAGCATTTGTGCACTGTTATCGAGAAGTTATGGTGTGGCAAGGTTATTCGACTAGGAGCAAAGGGAACGAAGCATGATTTCTTTACATTTAATGTGAGCAGGTTGTTATTTAGCCAATCGGAAATATGTCTTAGGGCAAGTTCTGAGCTATTCTTGACACTGTCCCAGGAAGCTCCATGAACCAGGATGGCGGTGTCGTCTGTATAGGCGTATATTTTCGCATTAGGGATTGACATATTGCACAAGTCATTGATGTAAACGTAAAGTATAGATCCGTCGATATTTTGGGTTTCCACAAACTGTGCCCGGCCACTCAAGTACGAATGAAACCACTCTATTGTGCCATTGTCAAACCCATAATATGCCAATTTTGATAGTAAGAGAGAAATTTGTTATATATCAGGTTTATTAGTTACAATAGTCCTGTCAGTGATGATAGATCGATCCCAGTACAACGTGATATGTCCATTTTCGAGAACTGCGTCGGGCACATACCTATAGTACGGTACCTTTGATTCTACAAGGTTGTACTTTAGAGCAAGCTGTTGATAAACAATCCTGGCTACTTGGTTATGTCTATGCAAATACACGCCGTTGGCAAGACGAGAACAACCAGAAATTATATGTCTAAGGGATTCAGCGGGACGGTGGCCAGCCCGACATAATGTCAACCGTACTATCCTTTCGAATATACCTCCGATAGTTATTCGTCATCACAACTTCGTCCATAATTGCAAAAACAAAACCTTCGGTTTCCCGAAAACGGTCACCGAAGCGTAGCCAAGACACAGATGCTGGTAAATCTATATCAGGCCCATGGAGAGCTCGATAAAAACGTCCATGCAACTCTTTGCTCTTCCATACATCCATACGGTCATTAATACTTAGTACCACAGGTTTGCACCAGTTCTCTTTAGCCAAAGCGAGCGGGGTAAGTCCGTTATCCACCATTACTACATCACGATGCACATCAGCTTCATTGTGTAGGAAGTATTCCCTGAGGTTGCACACCTCACGGTTATGGAGGGATTTGACATTTAATATGCCGCGTCCCCCGCATTTCCGCGGTATGTACAACCTCATCACAGATGATCGCGGATGATGCATTCGGTATGCAGTAAGAAGCGTACGGACTCTCCTACCCAGGGTGTCTAGTTCGACCTGAGTCCACCTGAGTTTGCCGAAGGAGTACATTAAGACCGGCATGACCCAACCGTTACAGGCGCGCACCTTATTACCGCCTGACAAGACTTTTAGGAACTTTTTTCAAGCGGCCAAAGCAACGCTACTGTAACTATTGCTTCATGCTAACTTCTATAATGCCTAACGCCTGCGACATACCCAGGTGTCGATTGCAGAGAGAGACCTGAGTTTTGTGGAATCTGAGAGCTCAACCCCATCAGATTCCGCAATCTCACCTCTATTTACATGCATGACCGCACATTTGTCTACACCAAATTCCATCCTGTGGGTCACAACACTACACTATGGATGGCGCCGGGCGCGGGGAGCGGGGCGAGACGCCGCGCGCCGCGTGCGCTGGCGAGGCGAACGCCGACCACTTTCTAGGCGTCAGCAGCACGTCAGAATATACGCGGGCACGCGCTGCTTCGGAACATTACATTATATTAACAGTCTTGTATCTTGTACTTAATACATTATAATTACATATTGTAACTACAGTCCACTATCGTTTAATTTAACATCAGTAACATGACCAAACACATCCTGATAGAGTTACTAAAGGTTTCGTTAATCTTTAATAACGCTATCAGTTGGGAATTGTTGGGGGCAAATAATTTAAGATCATCCATGTAAAGGAGGTGAGATATAACTTGACCATCTCTCCGCAATCGACAGCCTAACCCGAACTCTCCCGAATATAACTGAGAGGGTTCAGTTCTAGGCAAAACCATAATGGATTAAGACTACCGCCCTGGAATATGCCCCGCTGTATCCTTATCAGCCCGCCATTCTCGCAGATCCGTCGACACCCTGGATAGCAAAGTATCGTACTCCATTGCCCCATACATGCCTTCATGAAGGTACATAGACTTGTATCAATTTTGTACAACTCAAGTACCCTCAAGAGCCATGTATGCGGCACAGAGTCATAGGCCTTTTTATAGTCTATCCAACATGCCTTATGCTATGCCAGGTCCTTAAGATTACGGCGTGCCTGTTGGCTAATGGCCATATCAGTTATAAGGAGCTCTTTAGTGCCACGAGCCCCACTTCTACATCCATTCTTAGAGATAGACATGATAGAATTGTCGGTTAAGTGTGAAGATATTTTTTCTCTCAGGATGGATGTACGAAGCTTATAGACCGTAGTATGTATGTATGTAATCGGACCGGACTTGTAAAGGAATCAATCCTGATTCAAGACATGATTGGAATTGAGATGCCAAACGAGCTTTGAGCTTTTCAGCCATTTTCACCAATTATGCAGCTCGTCTAGTCCCACTGACTTCCAGTTAGGCAACAGACGGACTGCATCGGTCAAATCCTCTTGCAGTATTGTAACCGGATCCATGATCTTAATAGGCTCACACGATCGCTCAAAATCCCGCATCCAATCACCTTCTGTATTACTGAAGGGCAGCGACCAGATATTACGCCAGAATGTATTAGTAATATCATCATCTAGGCGACGCACGTCAGTCCCTGTCGAATCAGGGCGCTCCCAATCTATAGACCCACCTTTGGTCCTCTTGGAACGTGCGATTCTGAGAATATCGCTCAACTCTTTTTTTATACCACCGAATCCGGTTTGCCCACGCATAAACTTTTTGTTTCAGGAAGTCCGTACGCTCTGTGACTCGTGCCAAAAATTCTCCAGGCCTAAATGTCAATCTTCGAGAATGCTCGATTCATAAAGCGCATCACTCTTGGGCGTGTATTGCCCGACCTGAAACAAATAAGCTTTCCATTGAATGCCCTAGTCTCGGTAATACGTTGCTCAATTCTAAATAATGCCAGGCCGGCACAGCAGATTTCAGTCGAGTAGCTATGTCGCACTTTGGAAATTGAATATTAGCTACTCGACATACTGCGACGGCCGCGCAATATAGAATTGAATGTGTATCACGGAGATCTTCGCTATTATCAAAATAATCTGATAATAATGAATGCAGGGCACACACTATCGCTACAATTTTTTTATGCGTTGGCAAACGTGGTAGGCGAGGTCTATTAACAGAAGGCATAGATCGATATTCCCGCATAGCACATTCCAAAGCACTACTTAATTGTTCGTTGTACACGGTACTTACGTCTATAGCCCCGGTAACAATCACTTCTTCGCTACAAGTGTATTGTGAGATTGTCTCCGTAGCTGGGTTGTCTCACAATTTGCGAACAGGGGGTGGTACCCGGGCTACTTCGTATGTTAGACCTTCGGCATACTCAGGTGGACTCAGGTCGAACTAGACACTGCATACCGAATGCATCATCCGCGTTATCGAATGCATCATCCGCGATCATCTGTGATGAGGTTGTACATACCGCGGAAATGCGGGGGACGTCCCTCCATACCGTGAGGTGTGCAACCTCAGGGAATACTTCCTACACAATGAAGCTGATGTGCATCGTGATGTAGTAATGGTGGATAACGGACTTACCCCGCTCGCTTTGGCTAAAGAGAACTGGTGCAAACCTGTGGTACTAAGTATTAATGACCGTATGGATGTATGGAAGAGCAAAGAGTTGCATGGACGTTTTTATCGAGCTCTCCATGGGCCTGATATAGATTTACCAGCATCTGTGTCTTGGCTACGCTTCGGTGACCGTTTTCGGGAAACCGAAGATTTTGTTTTTGCAATTATGGACGAAGTTGTGATGACGAATAACTATCAAGTACAGTCATCCAACAAATGACAACATTGGATAGCCCGATCCGATAGCCGATACCCGTTGTGCGGATACGCTGACAGTTGGTTCAAGTACCTGAAACAAAGTTTTAAGAGTTTGATTCCTCCCTCTGTATCCACAAAATATGCCGCATGACGTTTTCGTTCATAGAAGTACTCCATCGCATGCGATGCACATCACCACCCGTAGCGGGGGCCCTATTCGATGACGGTGGGCGTCGGGGTTCCAAGTCAGTCGGTGGCCGGCCTCTCCCCTGCCGACGTACAGGTGTTGGCGACGTCGTCGGCGGGGAGAAAAACTCGTCGCTGGAGCTCGAGCTCGACGTCACCGTCATACCCAGAGAACCTGCTGATGGCTGTGGGACGCAGCTGAGCGATGAGTCCGGAGTTGTTGGGCGTGCTGCTGCTCTTGCATTGGCTCTTGTAATCATATTTTCTTGTTATTTTTGTGCATTTTCGGTGCTTTGTGTGTGACTGATATTAACTGTCATTTTAGGAAATGCTCTACTTTGTTGTATTTGTAGTTCAGTTTGCATATTTGTTGGATTTAGTTTCTATTTAAATCTAATTTTGTCTTCTGATGTATATTTTGGTAGTTTATTAGTGTACGATTTTTATATTCATGTAATTTTTATTATTTACAAAGGTCCTTTCGCTTCTCATCAGATCAATGTTTGAAATAAGAATTGACAGTCTTTCTTCGTAGCCTTGACTAATCCTGGCATGGCCCTCATCCAGTGTATTGCCAGTCCATTGACCAGTGCTGTTCACATTGAACCATTGGTAAATTGCTTTCTTTTTTGCTTCTAAATCTATGGGGTACGGTAATACCCAGTATGATCTCGAGTTTGGGCTTTGTCTCTTGCTTGTTTGTCCCTCCCTACGTGGGCTTTATGCCTCCATACTAGGGCACCGTGTAGGCTTCTTGGCATGACCCCATCACCCTTTTGCTGAGCCGTTCTGAGAGCTCACCTGATCTGTTTACTTTTCTTCTCTAGTGCCTTTGTCCACCAGGGTTGTCCTTTGCCTGGTGGGATCTTTTTGAGTAGACACGCAGTATCTTTTAACGAGTTGTTGTCGCCTGGACTTCTTGTTGTTCATATATCGTCCAGTCTGTTTTCCTCGCGTTTCTGAATACTGCATTGCCACTGACCATAAAGTGTTAGGAAAATCCTATTTTGTCTTCTTGCATCCACGCATTTCACCTTTTTTTAGGGTTCCGTATTTCAAATGGTAAAAAGGAACCCTTATAAGATCACTCCCTTGTCCGTCTGTCCGTGTGTCACCACCGATTTTCTCAGGAATTTGTGGACCTAGTTATTTGAAATTTATACTAGATACTGAGGTCTATAGTCCATATTAAATATAAAGGTCCTGAATCAACACGTTAAAAAGATACGGGCCAATTTTGATTTTTGCGAAACCTTATAAGTGCTACTTAATTTTGTTTTTTTTTTGGGAACTTTCCCTTTACTTGTGCTGTAAGACCTTGCTTGTAACCAACAATTACAGTTCTAGGTCAAACGAAGTACCCTATAGGCTTTGAGTCGAAAACTTATATGGTAGTTCCCGTTGACCTAGAATCACGAAATTTGGTAAAAAGCAAGGTCTTTGCAGCAAAATTAGAAGAAAGATTTCAAGAAATAAAAAATGTTGCAGCATAAAGGGTGTCCCCTTACATACATAGTTGTCGCCAATTAAGATAGGCCTCCGATTTGTATGGGCACTCCTGCAATTTAGAGGTTCTAGCTTAATTGGACCTCAAATATGGTAAATAAATAAAATATAAACCTTATAAACCTGCGATAAATACACACATAACTTCGAAAAGTATCGAAAAGTCATTGGTGTGTGCCATGGTAAAACCTGGGATCGAACCCGAGACCTCGTCTCAGCATTCCATTACCCATAACACTAGGCTTTTATTATAGTACACTGTATATACCTAAATATAAGATTGTAAAGATCAAAGCAGCAGTAGTAGCAGATAGGTGGTAGAGCTAAGCTTTTCCCAGCATCAATGGTCTGCTACGCAATGTATCACGATTATATTGACTTCAAGTAGGTGCTGCATTTCAATCAGTTCTACTACCTCCTTACCTCTCTCCCCTTTTGTTTATGCTCTATTGTCATTTAGCTTGGTTCCTATTCCTTGCTTTGCCACTTTCGGAAAGGCTGTGCATGACAAATCTGGCACCATACACATTCATACAACTGTCAGTGAAAGATTAGGTTAGTGTATGTTTGCTGCCTCCGTAGAGAAAAAAGAATAGATGGATACTTATCTAATAGATATAAATTGTACATATTTCAATTCAACAAAATCTCAAAAACAATATAATTTATTTAGTGTACTTACGTCGAGGTAGTTGGAGAGTGGCTCGGGAGCAGGTCCGCTGGCATGGTACTTGATCCTCAGCACCTGAAGGTCCGTGCCAACCTCAGAGAAGTGCTTACGCACTGTTTGCATGCGGTACAGTGGAACCCTGTTAGTAATGTTTAATGTTATATTCTTATATTGATTACTTGCTACTGGGAACAGTGTAGCCAACAGTTATGATTCCTAATAATGACTAAAAATAATAAATAAAATTTGACATTTCATGTGCTTTGGGACACAAAGAGATCTGATGTTAAAAGAAGCCCTGCTGCCTACGGTGTGATCAGCTACCACATTAATAGTTGTTTGTAACATGGGCCAAATAATTTACAAATATCCACATGAAATACCCATGCTTGGATATAAAATAAATAAATATCTCTCTGTAAATATTATCTGTTATTTTTATATAACAATACTAAGTGATATTAGCCTAAATTTCCAACGTAAATAAATGCACTAGTTTAAAAAAAAACAATACGCCTTCATTTCACAACTTGTATAGATCGTTACACAGAGACAAGATAAGAACTATAGCTGCGACAATAAACTTACGGCAATTTAAAAAAATCACAATAAGGTAAGAGGAACGTGACTCGTCATCTAAAGTAAGCCTTATTATTTACCTGAGAAAACCAGCTACGCACGTAGCGGTGAGTGCTAAAAAGAGTATCAGCGATTTTCCCATTTTTGCTGCAAGTCATGCACTGACTCTGCGATATAAAAAACATTAAAATATTACTTCAATGTTATTTGCTCACACTACAGCTTACTGAGCATCACTTTACGTACCGCAGTGATGGATCCTTGCAACTTTCCAAATCAATAGGAATCTTCAAGAGAGAAAAACCTTTACGACGTATTTATTCGGCCGTAGCAATCAATTAATTAAATTATTTGCCGGTGCGATTTGACATGACATAATGACAGTGACAATAAGACAACAAGCTCTCATGACATGAATGGCAATGGGGACCTTTCAATGACAGCTGGCAGTTGAGTATTTTTATGAAGCGATAGATGGCGCTGCTATAAGTATGGATTTTTTTTTGTTTACATCTGGCTAGCAAAACGCAAACGCAACGCTTCATGACAATGACACAAGCTAAGGAGACCGTATTTATGATCTGTGGTACTTTCCTATCATTAAAAACACTTCGTGGAGTAAATGACGATTTTTATCGTCCAATAAAAATTCTTTAATTCTTCTTTAAATTCTTTAATCAACAACGAAACAAAACGCAGCACCATAGCGTAAGTAGGACTAGGCGCACATTAACCTATTTTTCTGAATCGTTTCGTTAACCCGATTAATGTCATCATAAATATAGTGCTTTCGTTATGTAAACGTGCAAAATACGCACGCACACTACGTATTTGGCTTCTTTTGACAGATTAGAATTAGAAGACCCACTTAGCAAGCAGCTAAGATTCGTACACTCGAACCACTGGTTTTAAAACATTGATATGTGCGCACGGCCTTTCCACAGTGTGAACAGCGCCATCTATCGAGACTTTGAAAACGCGTTTGAATGGTCCCTATTGGCATGACATTGATAACTAAAAACTGCAAAGCCAAGCAGTCTTGCCAACTTTAATTTCTAAGGAAACGTACAAAACACTAGAAAAAATCGTATTTCACCAAAAATTCTAGATAAAAACGTACGCATCAAAATTTCAATAAATTTAACTCAAAGAAGTAAAGTGGACCACCCGATCGACCACTGCCGTCAGGTGCAGTCGCAGGCCTCGTTTCGTTGCACTTGATCGCCGTACGGACTTCGCTCGCGCGCGCGCACTCGGCGACTGCGCTTGAGTCCACGTTGGACACAACCGTACTCGCCGACGCGCTCCGCGCGCCGCCGGACTTCTCGTCTCAGAGAGGGCCGGGACAGTCGCCTTCTACGGAGGTAGCTCGCGCCGACTGTCGCCTTCACCGGAGGTAGCTCGCGCCGACAGTCGCCTTCACCGGAGGTAGCTCGCGCCGACAGCCCCATGTCACCGAGAGGCCGGTAAACCCCAACCCAGAAGAGAGAGACCGCCGTCGACGTGCTGCAGAAGGTGCTCATCGCTCTTCGCGCTGGCGAAAAGCAAATGGGCTTCGTCCGTGTGGTAGCGACCACGAGGCCTGCACATCTGACGTCTGCAGCGTCACAGGCTCTCCCGTGAAGTCCCAGAATGCGTGTCACTCGGAGCTGGGCCTTCTCCGTGTAACCGGAGATCTCACCTGGCTTGGGTAGACAACCCAGGGAGACGATAAGCGCGATCCCGACCCCTCCCAGCAAAAAGAACCCCCCGCTGGCTTCCCCACCATGCCACCGCCATCGACACCAAGGAAACACAAATTATGAAAAGGACGCTCAGCAAAACCCAACTGCTGAACTATGTTCTCATAGATCGCGATTGCGCCCACCCTTAGGGGTGGGAACGAAGACCAAAGACGTTGTGGGTCGTGGGTACAAGTCCTGTCCTAGATTAAAATTAGAATTATAAACGGGATATTTACCATGTTTAGTATCTTTTTCGAGAATCCGATATTTCGGCACTGTTACAAGTACATCCGTGATCATGGTACTTGTAACAGTGCCGAAATATCGGATTCTCGAAAAAGATACTAAACATGGTAAATATCCCGTTTATAATTCTAATTTTAATGTAAATGACCTGTCCTAGATGTTCACTTTTACCGAGTTAAGTCTATAGGAAAAGTTAGCATACTAATTGCTTCAAAATTTAATAAAAAAATTAATTAATACAATAAAAAAAGATTTAAATACGAAATTTAGTGGTTTCTTTGAATTATTATGTTGATGAAATTAAATTATAAAAACTTTTACATCGTTTACATAGATAGTAATCTATCTATATCAAAAATAAATATTTATTTCTATATTATAGGGCGCGCAAGAAATAGGAGGGCGCGACGGCGGAGGCGCACCAAACAACCAATCACAGATTACGCTGAACCAATGCCGGGCGCATTAGCTCCAATTACACTTGCGCGCCGAATAATTTAGCAGCACTAACGAATTAGTAATAAATCGTTATTGTTTTGTTTAAATATTTTTTTTCATTGTGTGTAATTGTTTTTTATTGTGTGTAATTGTTTGTTGCTTTAAATTCTATTACTTAAATATACTTTATTTATTACATAACTAAAATGTCAAAGAAAGTGTTCTGGAAAAGACAATTTGTAAAAAGGCGTACAGAATCTTAGGATTCGTACTAAGACAATCACGGGATTTTACAAATATTAGCGCGGTAAAGGGTTTATATGATGCACTGGTCAGGAGTCACCTTGAACATATTGGCATGATATGGTCTACCCATGAAGCGAAGTACACACTCATGTTAGAGAAGGTACAGAACAAGTTCACAAGGTACTTGTATTTGAAATTGTATGGAGTATACCTATTTTACCCCCTTATGTACCCCACATTATTTGTACTGGGCATAATCAGTTGAGAGTGCGCCGTGAATTTTATCTTACGGCTTATCTAATTAATCTCTTGAGAGGTAAGGTGTGCAATCCAGGAGTAATTAAGAATTTAAATTTCTGCGTTTCGGATCGTTACGTATGGAGACGAAGACGTCCACCATTGCTGGTTGTGCCTGTAGCCAAGTCCAACTTGCTTCAGAGAACGCCTCTTAGCAGGTCCATAAAAATAATTAATGAAATTAGAGACAGAATGGACATTTTCTCTGGCCAATGGAGTGAGATCGCTAGGGTGTCATTATATGTTACATTGTTTCATAGTATGTAAGTTTTTTTTATTTTTTGTTATTTTTTAGTGTGTTTAGTTGTACGTTTTTGTACCTTTTGTTTTATCATTTAATTGCTTATGCGTCTGTGTTAGTTGTAAGTCCACTATTGTTTTGGGGGATACCCTGTAAGATATTGGAAAAAATATTAAATAAATAAATAAAATAAATAATTATATCATGGACCTGAATAGATCAATCACCATTTTTCTAGCTTGTTTAGCTAGAAAAATGGTGTTTGACTTATTCTAATTCTAATTCTTTATTGGCGGAAATTTGGTAGTACAAGATGTCACATTATGTTCGTTCACCACATTTACCATTTTATTTAATGGCATGCAAACATTAACATTAAGCAATATATTAGATTAAACCATTAAACGAAAGATTAAACGATTCAACGTTAACATTATAGTAAACACAACTATTATTATATATCAATTACAATTGAAAACCCAAAATAAAATTTGAATGCCATAAACAATCGGTACTTTAAAATTATAACAAAGTATTAATGTGGTAACCATACTTTTGCTCGTCAGTACACATGCGGAAACTCTCCACACCGACTTATTGTAACGATTTTTGGCGCGGCCTATACTAATATTATCTACCTACTTCTATCTACTAACATTATGAGGAGGAAAGATTTGTTTGCTTGTTTTCGAAGAACTCTGAAAAGGTGAAACCACCTGTCGATGCTAGTAAATTATGTAAAAAAGCAAGGAATCATTTTCATAATAAGAAAATGATTGTAATAACTCTTGTAAAATATAGACAATAAGTACCTGTGGTAGGTATAATTCTCAAAGGGAAAGTAAAATGAGAATCACGAATTTGAATACATTTAGCATAGGTCATAGCACAGTACCATGTATGGATATAAATTTGAATATTAGAAGGCTCGTTCGAATCTGTCGGCTGTTATTAATATTTATATCGAGAAATAAATGTAATCTGATGTATAATATTTTTGTCTCATTTTATTCAAATATTTCAAAAGATCGTACGTTATGTACGATTTCGAATATACTGTCACAACGATTGTCGATATCTCGAAAACTACTGATCGAATCATGTGGAAATTAAAACGCATTGTTAGTGTCAAAGTACTCTACCGAACAGTGTTGAAAGATCTAGAAATCCCAACACAAAACCACAAGTACTTCAAATACCTATACCTGCTTTACCTACAAATCTTGAATACAAAGGCATTCACCTCGACCGTCGGCATGACTGTACCTACTACTAAGTAGGTACTCTTCTCGAAGGGTGTGTGTTGGGTAACCTCCTCGAGTGTCGCTCCGATTCCGATCCCGCTGCAGTCCGGGGGGAACGGAATCGGAGCGGCCGGTACACCCTGGGCGGCGGTCAATGGCTTCCCCTTCACCCCTTCATAGGGTTGGCATTGATCGTCGGCCAATACCCAATGTGGCGGGAACACATCGCTCTCCGTACTCCTCTGCTTTCAGAGGAGACAGGATGAGCGATGCTGTTAGTGGTGAGATGGCCCAGGGTCAGCCGGGGTGCGAGGGATATGCTCTATGGGTAACCTTACACCCCGGCGTCTGAAGACCCGAGACGGCGTGCGGTTTTAGTCGGTGCAAGCCCGGCATAACCGCCCCCGCTGGCCGGCGGGGGGTATCCGAAGGGATTTCCGCACGATAAAAAAATAAATAAAAAGGTACTCTTCTCGAACGCTCTAGTTAAATACCTAACGTGCCTTATCTCTAGATGATTCCGGAATATTCTACCCTCCTTATTAAGAGCAATAAAAAGGGCGCCCGCCTATCGACACGAGTCAGTTTATTTTCGGAAACGTCGGGATCTAAAAGGGTTATACCTACGACTTAAGCAACGACTGTGGACTACTGTGAACTGCTGAGCAACTTTAACTGTTGAAGAGTACTGTGTGTGCTAGTTATTTAGTTGTCTAGTTTGTGGTGAGCAAATAAATTCTACACAGCACTTTCTAGACCCAAAGTAAGCATAGTTTAACTAGCTTGTGTTATGGGTTCCAGAATGAGGATAAACATACTTATATACTTTTTTTTGTAAATGCATACATATTATACATAGAAACACCCAGACCAATGCAAATAGACATATTCATGCATACAAATATTTGAACTGAGCGGGAATCGAACCCGCGCCCCCTGTCGTAACAGTCTAATAATACCGCTACGCCACAGAGGCCGTCAATAAACCTCTTTGTTGTATAAATGGCATTTCATTTGCACCCCGCGCACGTAACAATACGATCATACTTCATACCTAAGCCGAAAAGGTAAGGTAAAGGTATAAATACGATGTAAATCGTACGGTTGGCAGCACTGAAACCATTCTGTCAAACTTCTCTCTCTCACACATCCGGAATGGCTGTCTGAATTCAGCATCTGAACTAGAAAGCTCAGAATTCTATACAAAACCTGCGTGCTCCTCACAAATCAGAAATAAAGCAGATTACGATTTTCTCAGATCCAGAAAAGAATAATTTTACGGCGTCCGGCATCTGGGACCGGGACCGGCAAATCAAACGCAACGCCATACATGTATAAAGAGCAGAATTCAAAGTCAGAATTATTATTACGTTGCTAAAGCGAAAAGGAGTGCGATTAGTGTTCATTCCTTCTCCATAAAGACATTTGCATGAGCCGTGTAATACGGGACCAGACTAATTTTAGGAGACAACTGATCAATCTGAATATTTCCAAATGTGTGAAGCAAGGTGCCAGAATTTAA
Source organism: Cybosia mesomella (assembly GCA_946251805.1). Taxonomy (NCBI): domain Eukaryota; kingdom Metazoa; phylum Arthropoda; class Insecta; order Lepidoptera; family Erebidae; genus Cybosia; species Cybosia mesomella. The sequence continues at coordinate 335,674 of OX276403.1, read as the reverse complement.
GAATATGCACTTCAGGTGCTATATTCAGATCGCCATTCGGATATGTGAGTCAAGCCTTAAAAAAGTTAATGTTGCTATTGCTGAAAAAACCCTGTGATTTCAAAGTTTCGTAGTTGAGCTGAGCAATGCGAAGCTGTTAAACGTGGCTACAGTACAGTACGACAAGGCTTTAAATGAACGTGAGTAGGGGCGCTGCAGTGACATTAATGTTGCCACTGAAATTAAATCTCCTTAAATAGCAGGGTAAAAAAATAATTTAAAAATATTTTTTTTCGCGTATCTTATATCTTCAAACTACCAATTCTTGAATATTTATTTATACCGGCGAGAAATAATTTTGATGAAATTTGGTGTACGGCGGTTTTCTGGGCCGAAAAATCCTGGTTTCAGAGTGAGGTCGTGGTATTACACCGGGCGAGCCATAAGTCATGAATGACTCTACCTACCTACCTCATTCTAGTTTAGTCTTATGGCAAAACGCGCATTTTCGCGTTTTTGTGGGGTTTTGCTTTCGCGTTATTTTAGTCAAAATATGCAGGTCCCTAATTTTGCACGCGGTCAAGGCACATGACTTTCAAGTACAGGTGTCCAGGCTGGAATCCCGGTCGGGTATGTTTTTTTTATAAGATACAATAAAAAAGAACTCCGAGCGTAGCTCGGTCGCCCAGTGACTAATAATTAAACATACAATCATGACTCAATAATAAGAATGAAAATCTATGATAAAAATCAAGTTCTAGGTTTGGCACACGATTAAAGAAAAAAAGCTAATAATTTTCTAAATAACTTTATTATAATTATTATCAATTTTAACAACATCCAAGGGACGAACACCTTCCATATAATTTTCGCTGATTTCGTCTTCATCATCTTCATCGCTACTTTCCTCACTGTCAGAGAACACTGGTACTATGAATGATTTATCCAAATAACCATCTTTATGGCGGTACTCCTCCTCAATTTTTTTCACATGGGTGCAGTGGTTTTTCCACTCACTGGGAGTAATTGCTTTGAAAGCATTTTTTACCATTTCTGGTATAGCATTCGGTGGTTTGCCTATGTTCACTTCTGCTACTTTCCGCTTCATTGAGGCCCAGATCATTTCTATAGGGTTAAGGTCACAATGGTATGGAGGCAAACGCAATACCTGTAAATGAAAATAAAGTTAAATATAGTATGGCTTTCATTATATCAGTTGGTTCTTTTTCAATGTCAATTTCTTCATTGCGCTTGACTGCCTAAAATAGAACAATATACATAATAATACACTGTCGCATTTAAGAATTCTTCTTTTTTAATTGTGTATTGACGTACCTGCAGATAAAGTCTGGCTAACGAAAGCTGGCCCCAGAATATTGGCGGCAAATTTAAAAAATACATGCATGACAACACTAAAATCATACTATGAGAATTGGAATAACCTACTTTGATACCTGGCAATTCATTATTAAAAATATCATATATATAGACTGTATAAGAAAATTATGTTAGGGGATATATAGGTGTTGGTATATGAGGTAAATATGGGCAGAATCCGAAAATAAATAGGGAAATAGAATACGATAATATTCCACACATAATAACTTAGTTTTATTCATCATAATCAAAATCAGATTCTAACATTTCAATGCCAAAAGATTCATCACTGTCACTAGTTTCGCTGTCTCTAACATTTATAATAAAACTTTCTAAATTTTCTTCTGTTATTTTATCACGTTCTTTATATTTATTTTCAATATGTATCACATGATCAGTCATTTTCTTCCAATCCTGAGAACTTACGTTTTCAAATGAATCTTTAATTATCTCTTCTAATGCAGCTGTAGTAACTGCAATATTTTTGCTAGCCACTTTACGTTTTGCCAAACTCCACACAAGCTCAATCGTATTTAGATCACAATGGTAGGGTGGAAGTCTCAACACCTCATGACCACATTGATTTAAAATTTCATCAGCTTCATATGTTGGATCAGGCGTATTTCGTTTTACAATACACAACAGCTCTGCTTTCGTGTGGTAGTCCTCATATTGAATTCCATTATCACGAAGCCATTCTCTTATATTACTTTTACGCGTTTGTGTGTTAGGAACCTTATTTATAATTACCGAATGGTAACTAGCATTATCCATTATAATTACACTTGGTTCTTCCAAATTTGGTATAAGTTTTTCTTTAAGCCATTTATTAAAATTTTCAGCATTCATGTCATGGTGATAATCAGCATTTTTTGATTTAGTACTAAACACTAAGAAAGAGTTTGGTACGGGGCCTTTCTCTGATCCTGAATGAACTATAATGTACCTTTTCCCGGTCGAAACATTTTCAATTACACCACTAGTTGAAGGACCTTGCCATGACTTCTTAGGCTTGTAGTTTCTATGGACATAAGTCTCATCTACATAAATGATCGGCTTGCCTTCTGCACGTTTTCCTGCTATAGTTCTTAAAAATCTATGTCTCCAAGCAGATATGTCATAGCGTTCTATTAATACAGAACACTCATTTTTATTCTTTATAAATTGATAGCCATTGGCTAATAACAAGCGGCGCAGAGTTTCTCTGCATCCGTTAAAATCAATACTTTCTTTTAACTCCACCAACAGTGTCCTCAGTGTAGGAACTTGTTTTTTAACTATATAAAATTCGTTTATCTTGTTACGCATAGCATCTATGTCAAAGTTATCTAGGTTAGACACAGTAGGTTTCCGTGGACGTTTCTTCCCCGGGGTACTCCAGACACCTTCATTTACTGCACCTTCCCTTTTTACACTTTTTAGTGTTCTGACACTCACTTCTGCTGTTAAGTATATAATTATTTATAGTCTGTTATGTTTTATCTATGTTTACTCTGTGCACTCTGTGAAAATTGTAGAAAAGGAATAAACACGGCTGATAATCTGCGTATAACAAAACGCTTGAGGTAGCGCCATTTTGTTTTAGTGTTGTTTGACATATGCGGTGGCTGTGATTGGCTTGGGCAAACGCCGCCGGCGGCCATGTGTAACTGACAGATGTCACTTTTCATTTTCATTACAGGTACTGTGTCGATCGAGTGAAGTCTTTTGTGCTTATCCTCTCCACTTTATCTGTAATAAAGCCCCTTGTGTCTCCCTTGTGGTTATTTTGCTTTATGCAAAATGTATTACGAGTGCTGTGTTTGTAAAAGTTCGCGACAGGACGCTATTTTACACCATTTTCCATGCACCGAGAAAAGACTCAATATGTGGTTAAAGTGTTTAAACCGTGATGATCTAAACAAATTATCATCATAACAGCTTTCAAAGCTATTTGTTTGTCAAAGACACTTTGAAAAGAAGTTTCTGACGTCCAAATCACGACTCATAGGGAAAGCATATCCTTCCCTGTTTACTGAAGACGAGATTTTGAATGGGGTACCATCTCAGGAGAATGCTGGTAAGTCTTCTATTAAATGCTTAAATGCTTATTAAATGTAATGCTTTTGCATAACAAACTATAAATAATATTACTATAAAATAGTACTTACCATGTACAACATATATATCTACTATTTATGAAGTCATCGTGATGGTAATAGAGAGAGGACACATCAAGTGCTATGTTTAATATGAAAATTAATCATTCTCAAAGGTTTGTTAAAACTTGTAAGACCCATGTACACTACTGTCTGGATATGTAGCAGGATATATATGCATCTAAGCCATAGTTTATAATTATTGCCTCCGTGTGTTTTCAACAATTTGTATTTGTGGTTAATAGTAACAACATGTAAACAAATAAATGATAATAATAATGACCAATGATAAGATGGGCTCTAACTAGGATTTTATATATTTAGGGAACCAGGAACCACGAGGACCAAGGTCCCATAACACCCAGACATGAAACAATTATTTGCTTTTTATTCTGTGCACATACATTTGTCCCGTCACCTGAAATCTAATCCGCAATCTGGATATATGAGATTTTACTCAACCTGCCCAACCACAACACAACAGAGTATGTCAATATTATGTGTTCTGTCATCTAGTGTGCAGCTAGTTGAAAAGGGTTGTGCACTACATGGGGTCAAACTACATTTCTATGTTGCTCATATTGTTTCTTTCTATGACTGATTTCAGAAAACATGGATCCTCAGACTGAGCATAGTTACTCACGTAAAAGACACTTTGACCACACATATGCCCAACTAGAACCACTGAAAGGTTTGTTAATATTTAAAATATTATGTAGGTATACATTCACACATTGTAGCTATATTCAAAAAAATTGTGGTAAAGACTTAGTCTAATAATATTTATTAAATACAAATACAAATATTATTTATTATAGTCATAGCCCATCTTTAAAAATCGAAATTTTGCTTTCATATTTTACTCCACATTTTCCATCTGATGAAACTTTGCTTTGTGTATTTCAGAAATCGTTGCATCTGGATCCATTGAGTTTCAGAATTTACCAGGACCTTCTTCACATAATCCACCAACCAGACAGAACCCAGGTAATAATCTTTCTTTTATTTCTAAAAATATGTTCTTGAATTTGAATGTCTTAAGCCACATCAACATTTTCCATCTGATGAAACTTAAGTTTTGCTTTGTGTATTTCAGAAATCATTGCATCTGGATCCATTGAGTTTCAGAATTTACCAGGACCTTCTTCACATAATCCACCAACCAGACAGAACCCAGGTAATAATAATCTTCCTTTATTCATATGACATAGGACATGGTCCAAATATGCAACTGGAGTAAATCGTATGGCCTGAAAGTCAACCCATCTAAGACCCAGATCATTATTATTGGTAGCTCATATGCTATTTCTAAAATTGACTGGTCACTACTTCCTCAAGTCTCCTGTGATGTGACAATCATACCATATAGTGAAAAAGTCAAAAATCTGGGGATATATATCGACAGAAGTTTGACTTGGGGCCCTCAGCTCCAAGATATTAGCCGCAGAATGTTTGCCACAGCGGGGTCCTTGCGTAGGCTTTAAAATTTTCTACCCATTGCCACGAAAACTGCGCTTGCACAATCTCTTTTCTTTCCCATCCTTGATTATGACGATGCCAGTCACCCAGATCTCACTGAAGACCAACTTAATAAACTTGAGAGACTCCAAAATCTTTGTATAAGCTTTATATTTGGACTACGCAAATATGATCACATATCCGAATTTCGCGCAAAACTTAAGTGGTTACCTATACGCCTTCGCCGGAATGCTCACATTATTTATTTATTATATAACATTTTATTTAATCCTCTAACTCCAGTATACTTAAAAGAACGCTTTCAATACCTTCATGACTCGCATTCTAGGGTCCTGAGATCGTCAGAGAATCTGATTCCGTCAGTTCCATCTTCAAAAAACTAGTAACCGCCTACTATTTACGGGAATAGTCATTATAGTCTCTTAGTCTTCCTGTCTCCTTTATTCATGTCTGTGCTGTGTTTCTATTATGTTATATATAAATTATGTACCTAATAGTAGGTTTGTATCACTGTTAATTATTTGTGTAGTAAGTATAATATGTATTCATAATTTTATATAGATAATATATCTATACGTAACGGACTGCTGAGACGAGGTCTCAAGTTCGATCCCCAGTCGCCCTGGGCACACACCTCTGGCTTTTCGTAGTTATGTGTACATTAATAAATGTTAATTATCGCTCGCTTTATAATGTGCCCGGTAGATGGCAATAGGCTCGCCCCTATTACATTGGGACCTAAACATAACTGGTGAATCGTGGGTGTGTCATACACCTCTGCCTACCCCTTCAGGGATACAGGCGTGAAGTTATGTTATGTTATATATCAGAGTGTAAATGAAAAATATAAATTAATTTAATATGTACACCGCAAACTGCCCTAGTTCTATTCACTGAGTCTCCATCCAATGGTTGCCTGTAAGAGATTGCCCTGTGCGATAAGGCCGCCAATTGTATATGCCGCAAAACTATACCAACTATATGTTTCTGTAATCTTGTTCTTGTGCACATACAATAAAGAGATATATTATTATTATTTCTTAGCATGATGTCATAAGCGATCCTTAGTTTGCTTTTTGGTTAATCCAGCACTGCTGGATATAATGCATTATCACCATCATCCCACTATGTTCCCTGTTCCATTATGTGCTGAGACTAGGGCGGCTGTTAAATCTCACATAACTTAGGAGAGTCATAATCTAACAAAAGGTAATAGATTAACACTGAATCTGAATCATATAAGTTGTTAAAACTATCTTAAAAATTTTCAGGTTTGGAGAAACCTTCAAGAAAACGTTTAATTCACAAACTGAAAGATTTGACACCAACATGCCAATTGATTTACCAAGAATTCAAAAAGGCGAAACAACAGGCAAACTTTTACCGAAGAGCCAAGAGAGCATTAAAGTTTAGCAAGGAAAAGTCTTTTCAAAAATTGACTGAAAATATGAATCCATATGCAAAAAGGATCATGAAAATGCAAATAAATCTTTGCACCAAAAAGAAGAAAGGGCGTCGCTTTACTGCAGAAGAAAAACTTATTGCACTGTCGATAATGAAACAAAGCCCTAAGTGCTACCGATTTTTGCATAAAATCTTTATACTGCCTTCAAAGTCGACATTAAATAAAATGGTGTCAAAACTGAATGTTGAAACAGGAATTTGTCCACAAGTTTTTGAATTGATGAAGAAAGAGGTTTGTACTTTCTACCATCCATGTTTGAAAACAAGACCTATCACAGGGTTCTAAGTGAGAGGGAATAGTCTCATGTTATTGTAAATGAAATATATATTATTTATTTTATTTTATTTATTATATTTATTTACAAACAACTTACATTTTCACTTTGTATTTTACAATTATAATGTTGTTTATTAATATAAATTTAATTTATTTACAGGTTGCCTCATGGGACGATAAGAAAAAGATGTGCTCAGTGGTCTTTGACGAAATGTCATTAGAATCTGCACTAACTTATGATAAACATAAGGACACCATAAATGGCTTTGTAGAGCTCAAAGAAAAGAAAAACGAGTTTGCCGACCATGCTCTCGTTTTTATGCTGAGAGGGGCAGTTCATAAGTGGCAGCAACCAGTTGCTTTTTATTACTGTCAAGGTGCCACCACTGGAATAGAATTGAAAAACATCCTGAAAGATATAATTTCTGCTGTGGTAGGATGCAGGCTGAAACCCATTGCACTAATTTGCGACCAAGGTGCGGCCTTTCAATCAGCTATCAAAAGCTTGAGGGCAGACACAAAGCGTGACCAAATACTTGCAAATCAAGAACCAGGTTGGTTCACCTATATCATAAATGTCAAGAGCTGTTAGCTCATATTGTCAAAATAATAATTAATAAAAATAATTTATCAGAAATGGTGGTACAAAAAACTTAATATTAGAGCACTCGGTAACTTATAAGTATTTAAAGTTTACAGGTAGGGTAGAAATAATAATTAAGCTATTTAAGGTCCACTAGGATTTACTGTTGTGGGACACTAGTCTCTTCCGTTAATTAGTCTATAGAGACCGAGTCGACCTAGTCGTGTTTCGGGATGATGTTCAGTGAACCATCGGGGAGACGGGTCTGAGCAGCCGTTCGACTGCAGTCTCTCTCTAGATCTATGTGCTCCATCTTAGGCCACATCATCGCTTCACATCAGGCGAGATAGTGGCCAAACATAGATCTATTAAGCATAAAAAGAAAAAAAAAGAGATTTATAATCTTAGTTATAAACATAACTTAATAAATGCAAGCTAAAATAATTCCTCAACCAAAGTTCAATCTGAGTGGTTTACCTTTTATCTTTTATTAATTAATATTTTGTTTTATAATTTCAGATGGCACAGTGACAATAAGTGGAGTCAACATAAATATTATCTATGACCCCTCACACCTTATTAAGGGTTTGAGAAATAACTTCCTAAATAAAAATATAAAAATGGATGGAAAACTTTCCAAATGGCAAGACATTGTTGACGTATATGAGACTGACTGTAATCACACAGAAGCCAGACTTCTACACAAATTAAATGACCAACATGTCATCCCAGAAAAGATAAAGAAGATGAAGGTAGGTATTCCTTAGCATTTTTGGTATTGGTACCTCGACATATAGCGTAAACTATTTGTACTCTTATTATTATAGACTGAATTTTGTTAAAAACAATTTGTTTTTGTTTCCAGGTGAAAAACTGCGTGAAAGTATTTAGTTCTACTGTATCTGCAGCCTTGTTATATACGGCAAAGTTTTGTAAGTAATATATAAAATTGTTATAAATATATATAAAGTGATGTTTTCAATTACTTAATGCACCTTAGTACCATTAAGATCCCAATTGTTCAATAGACTTTTTTTTTTTTCAGCTCACTATGCCAATGGAAGACCGGTTAGTGACACCCTAAAAAACACTGCAGAATCAGTTCTGTTCTTCGACAAACTATTTGATAGTGTAAATGGAGCTGCAACATTTTCGAAAAAAACGAAAGGAAAGATATTGAGAACAGCAGTTGTAGAAAAATCACCACATCACACATTTTGGATGGACGCCATAAAAAAATTGGAAAAAATGAAGTTTGTGGATTCAGCAGGAAAGGAAAAGTCTGTGCCCTCTATAGATAATTTCATTGTCACATTAAAAAGTTATATGAAGCTGTGGCAGATTTTAAGAAATCAAGGTATCAAAATCATGAGGCCAAGATATTTCAATTCAGATCCAATTGAAAACTTTTTCGGCCAAGTGAGGGCATATAATTACAGAAATAACGATCCTAACTGCCACAGCTTCAACTGCACCTTTAAATCATTATTGATAACCAGAATCATCAAATTCCACAATGAGACATTCAATTGTGAGGATGATCCGGCAGACCAAGTAATCAATTTACAGAGATTATTTGAACAAGCAAACACAGAAAGTGTCGAGCCGGGTCATCCCAGAACAGATAATAATATTGAAATTATTGTGGAGCAGGCCCGACGAGAACGCATGAATGTTCACTCGCGGGCCTACACTGCTGGATGGGTAGTGCGAAAAATATTTGATAAACTGCAATTAAATTGCGATAATTGTAAAAAAAGCTTGACAAGTGATGATCAAACAAATATACATGACTGGATAAGTCATAGGGAATATAATGCAGTTAAAAACAGACTTAACTACCCATCCGAAGGAGCTGTAAGGTGTTTCGGTACAGTCGTTACTGAAACAAATGAATACTTGGAACAGAATGCCCATAAAAACAGAGTTTCTACAAATGTAAAGGATATTATTTTGTCCAAGTATTCATTTGATTTCATCGACTGCGCCGAACACAAGAATATTCTCCTCAATCATTTCATTGGCTTAACTGTAAGGTTCACAATAATGAATTGGTGCAGTATAATTAACAAAATACTTAAGGGCACGGATGTATTCCGATTAAGAAATCGTATTTTGCCTGCAATGCAAAAGAAAGCCTTAGAAAAATATAACAAGAAATTAAAAAATAAATCTTTTAATAAATAATTTTTAGTTTTATTTCATAAAAACTGTCCTCAATAATTATGATAATGAAAAGACTAGATGGCAGGTATAGGTATAATCGGTAATAAATAAACACTGCAGTCGTCCGGTTCGTACCACGGACAGGCTGAATGCGTCACATTGCCTTTGCCATTAGCATACGATAGAATAAAAAAAAAACAAATGTCATACAACACTAAAACTAGCTTCAGAGATTTTTTATTCTGTAGTTGGCTGTCTGATACGTAGTATCCCTACATAGTCTGTGGGAATAAAGGAACAATGTCGAAAAAAAAGTGTGTCCTATGAGTTTTATTAAATACCAAATCAACAAACATTCCCCAACAGTGGTTATGGGCCCAGGCAGTGCCAGAAAACAATTGAAACGTTGTAAAAATGGCTACAAATGTGATAATATATCCTCAACTAACAAAAGAAACCAACTTCGGAAACTGGAAGTATCGCGTAAAGTTGATTTTAGAAGAAAAAGGCGTGCACACATGTTTAACCAAGGAAAGTAAGGATGAAAAAGATATGAAAAATGATGCGAAAGCACGTTCTATCATTGTTAGTTGTCTATCTGATAAGTATTTGGATATCGTGAAACGGGCCACGACAGCGTGTGAAATGATAAAATGCTTGGAAGACATATTTGAAAGAAAGTCGGTATGTAACAAATTATATTTGAAAAGAAAATTAATTAACCTAAAGTGTTCTTCAAATGATAAATTGCATGATCACTTCATGAGATTTGAGTCTCTCGTTACGGAAATTGAAGCCGCGGAATCTAAAATAGAAAATATAGATAAAATTTGTTACATATTATCGTCATTACCTGAACAGTATGACAATGTGATAACGGCTATAGAGACGATGTCGACAGAAAAAGAAATCGACATGGAGTTCGTCAAATCCAGATTGTTAGATGCGGAAATAAAGTTGAAATCACGGAATAATTATTCTTCAAGGAACGACTGTCCCGAAGCATTCAATATAACATGCTATAGGTGTGGTTTGCAAGGTCACAAATCATATGAGTGCAAGAAGAAACCAAATAATGACAATATGCCACAAAGAGGAGGTAATAATCAAAGGGGTCGCTGGTCAACCAACAGGTCACGAGGTCGAGGACGAGGGTCCAGATCTACAGATGTCAGCGCATCAACGTCTAAGAGTGAGTACAACGAATCTTTCGGTTGGTACAGTGAAATAGAACACACAGCAAGTTCGATAGAATTAATGAATACCGAAATAATGTTTGTAATTGACTCGGGAGCAACCGATCATCTAATTAAAGACACTTATTTGACACATATGTATGATGTCGTGAATTTAAAGTCTGAGATTAACATTATTGTTGCAAATGGAAATGTTTTAAAATGCAAGCAAAAGGGAACTATAAAGATTAAATATAATAATAGGGAAATTACTATTTGTGCATTGATTGTACCTAATTTAAAACATAATTTGTTATCTGTGAAAAGATTAGTTGAGTTGAATTTTAATGTATCATTTACAAAATATAACTTTGAAATTTTTAATGACAGGGGTTCTGTGTTGGGTACATTGCATGGCAAACTGTATATACTAAAAGCTAATATTGTTAATAATTCAGAATGTCTATCAGTAAATAATAATGATAATATGTGGCACCAAAGGTTAGGCCATCTGAATAGAAAATGTTTAAGAATGATGAAGCTTCCATATTCTAATACTGTGTGTGGACCATGTGTAGAGGGAAAATTAAGTAGGTTACCATTTAAGTCTGTGTATGGGTCTAGATCAAGTGATATTGCTGAACTTTTACATACTGACATATCAGGACCATGTAGAATTCCTACTATTAATGGTGAGCGTTACTACCAAGTAATTATAGATGACTTCTCACATTATTCTTTTGTATACCTATTAAAAGAAAAAAGTGAAGCTACAAATAATGTTACAGATTTTATAAGGAATTTTGAGAATCAAACTAGAAAAATAGTTAAACGAGTTAGATGTGACAATGGAGCTGAATTTACAGCAAACAAACTTAAGGATTTTTGTCGCAGCAAAGGTATAAATATAGAGTACACAAATACATATTCACCACAACAAAATGGAGTATCGGAACGACTTAATAGAACACTAGCTAACAAAGTTCGTACACTAATATGTGATACTAATTTACCTAAGAGTCTCTGGGGAGAAGCTATCAAATGTGCTGTTTATACCTTGAATAAATCTCCTTCATCAGCTATAAAATATAAGACACCAAGTGACATATTGTGTGGGAAAACAGACTTGTCCAGACTGCGTGTATTTGGATCACGAGCATGGAGCATGACATTACCAAAGCAAGATAAGTTGAGTCCAAGAGCTCAAGAAATGATATTTGTGGGGTATGATAGAACAGGATATAGGCTATGGAACCCAAGGACAAATGAAGTAGTTATATCTAGAGATGTCAAAATAGATGAAAGTCAATTTAAATATGATGAAAAGAAATGGAGTCAAAATAATGAAGAACCTGAAGAAAGATATCGTGCAAGTGTTGAAGACGATTGGAATTACAATAGAAATCAATGTGAAAAGGAACAAGTTGAAAGTGAAATACAAGTAGATAAAAACAATCAAGATCAATGTGACAAGGAACAAGTTGAAAGTGAAATACAAAAAGATAAAAGCACCCAAGAAGAATCTACAGTTAGAACAAGATCAGGACGTACAGTAAATCAACCGAGAACATTGGATGAATATGAGATGTATAATGTATACTGTTATTTTACTGGAGATCCTCTAGACTATGAGGAAGCTATTAAGCATGATGATTGGGAAAGAGCTATTAAAAAAGAGTTACAAGCTCATGAGGAGCATGGTACATGGGAGCAAGCTATACTTCCTACAGATAAATATGCAATTGATACTAAGTGGGTTTTCAGGACAAAGCAGGATGGTGTTAAAAAGGCACGTTTAGTTGCAAAAGGTTATCAGGAGGGAGAAATGTTCAATATATATGCACCAGTTGCTAGGATTGCTACAATAAGACTAATGCTGAGTCATGCACTTCAAGAGAACTTAATGGTCAAGCAACTAGATATACCAACTGCATTCTTGCATGGACATTTGGATAAGGAAATATTCATAAAACCACCAAAGGGAGTTAAATGAGAAAAAGGAAAAGTTCTTAAACTAAACAAAGCATTATATGGACTTAAAGAAGCTCCACGTTGTTGGAACGAACAATTTCATAGTTTTATGACTAAGAATGGTTATTATCAAAGTAAAAGTGATTTCTGCCTATATAAAAATGGCAACACTTGGCTGCTAGTATTCGTCGATGATATCTTAGTCATGGGTGATCAAGAACAAAAATTAATATCAATACTAAAAGCTGAATTTAAAGCAAAGGATATGGGTGAATTGAAGGAATTTTTAGGAATGGAAATGACTAGGGAAAAGGATCAGATTAAAATAAAACAAAGAAAAATTATTGAAAAGATTTTACTAAAATTTAATATGTCAGAATGTAAAGGAATCAGTACTCCAATGGAAATTAATTTCAAATATGAGTCTATAGAGTCAAATATTAATGTCCCATATAGGGAAGCTATAGGGAGTTTGATGTATATTTCAACGGTTAGTAGACCGGATATAACTTATGCAACATCCTATTTAAGTAGATTTCTTAATAATCCATCAGTAGAACTATGGAAAGCTGTAAAACGAATTATGCGTTATCTGAAACATACAATTGATTATTCCTTAATGTACACTAAAAGCGTTGAAAGTAGAAAATTAACTGCTTATTCAGATGCAGATTGGGGTTCAGACCCTGTAACTAGAAAAAGTATCAGTGGAGGATGTATATTCTATTGTAATAATTTAATAACATGGTTTTCAAAGAAACAAACATCAGTAGCTTTATCAACAGCAGAAGCTGAGTATATAGCTTCAGCTTTAACTGGTACAGAATTGGTGTATCTTAAGAGTTTATTGTCTGATTTTGTTATTTTTATTGACAATCAAAGTACTATTAAATTGATTCAAACAAATGAGAACAGCAAACGATCTAAGCACATAGATATAAAGATTCATTATATAAAAGATATTGTAAGAAAGGAAATTATAAAAATTCAATATGTTTCAACTTTGGATAACATTGCAGATATTATGACTAAAGCTTTAGATGCTAAAAAGTTTTGTATTTTGAGAGGTAAGATGAAAGTACAATATCAAGAAAGTTAAAGGAAAATAAAACCAAAATAAGTATTTAATAATTAGTAGTTTAAATTAGATTTTGTGACAGTTCATTTGACTTAGATAAATAACTTTCTTGACATTGAGGGGGAGTGTTAAGTATATAATTATTTATAGTCTGTTATGTTTTATCTATGTTTACTCTGTGCACTCTGTGAAAATTGTAGAAAAGGAATAAAGGAACAATGTCGAAAAAAAAGTGTGTCCTATGAGTTTTATTAAATACCAAATCAACAAACATTCCCCAACATCTGCAAAGAAGAAATACGAAATATGTAATTAATTCTTGGTATTAGTAAGTAAAAATGCAAAGGTTTTTTTCGGCATAATTTCACAACATCAGTGTATAGTAAAAACTTACCAGTCATTGAAGCTATTTCTTCTAAGTACTGATTCTGGGTTATTATCCTATCTTTCTGCTCTAATTCAGTGAGATTTTCAATAGTTCTTACTATTTCATTAACTCCTTCGACATCTTGCAGATTCTCTGTTAAAGAAAGGTAATCGTTTTAAAATTAAAATTCATTATGAGTATACGTAAAACATTCATACGACTTTTGGACCGACCTGAAGGTTTGGAGTATTAGAGGAATTTCTTTACAGTTCCAGTAGTTAGAGGTATTACATACATGGCTTAAAATGCTTAATTTTTGTAGTAGGATGTGTGACTTTTTGTTGATAGTGCGGTATATGAAGCGAGAAGCCAGATATTGTCGTCTTAGGGCCAAAGGTGGGTCTGCACATTCGACTTGCAAAGCATTGACCGGGGTGGACTTCATGCAGCCGGAGATGACCCGAAGGCAGTTAGCCTGGAACCTGTCCAGTCTCGCCAGTGCACCTTTGTTGCATGGGACTAGTAGGAATAAGCCATAATCCATGATGCTGCGAATGAGAGCATTGTACACCAGCTTCATTGTGAATGGATGTGCTCCCCACCAGACTCCAGCAAGGGCTTTTAGGATGGGAAAGGTACGTTCACACTTTTTAACTAAATAGTTAAGATGACAAAGGCCGGTCAGTTTTGAGTCCAAGCAGACACCTAGGCATCTAGTATTACTGACGACTGGGATGGCAAGATCCTGAATACGTACTTGGACATTAGGTATAACTCTTTTGCGTGAGAATATAACCACTGAGCTCTTAGATGGCGCCAAGCTTAGACCATGATCCTGTAGCCACTGGTTCAGGGAATTCAAGGAGATGGAGATTGATGTCGCGGCATCTTCGATGGAATCATTCGTGACATATAGGGCCAAGTCATCAGCATATTGCAAGATCTGGCAATTGATGTTTAAGGATGAGCTAATGTCAGCAGAATATATGTTGTACAGCAGGGGGCTAAGCACGGACCCTTGAGGAAGCCCTCTCCATACCCTTCGCTGACCAAACTCCTCCCCCCGAACCCTCAGGACCAGTAAGCGATGCATAAAGATTTGGCATATGCATTGAACCATCCTCGCCGGTATACTCAGCTGTAGCAATTTATGCCTGAGAATAGGGAGAATGACACTGTCATATGCTGAGGATATGTCCAGAAATGACGCCACGACAGATTGGTTCCGGGACAGGGCAATCCGGATATCAGTTACCAGTACCGCAACACTATCCATTGTACTGAGACCCTTCCTAAACCCAAACTGTGAGCTCGGTAGGAGGTCTCTAGACTCAACGATCCATTCCAGTCGGTTTTTTAAAAGATGTTCCAGAATTTTGACCATAACAGATGACAGTGCAATTGGTCTGAAGCTATTAGGGTCATCTGCATGTTTGCCAGGCTTCAAAATGGGAATAATAATATGAGTCTTCCACTGATTTGGAATCCAGCCATGTTTGTAACAATAATTCATTATATTTAACAGGTAGCTCTTTGCATCTTTACCAGAGTGGGTGAAGAAGGAATAGGGGAGTCCATCAATACCGGGTGTTGAGTCCTGGACATAGTTAAGTACCATGTCCAGCTCCTCGCTAGAGAATGGTATGTCATATGGGTCATCTGATAGAACCACCTGTGATAGTTGGCTTTCCGCTATGGAAGGAACATAGGGAGGAGCTATCTTGGCTAAAAACAGCTCAGCAGTCTCACAAGATATAAGAGAAGACAGAGCAGGAGTACAACCAGAACGAAAGCTATTTATCTTCCTCCACACAACCGAAGACGGGGTGGAGGGAGACAGGGAAGAGCAGAATGTTTTCCATCCAGTGCGTTTCTTTCGTCGGAGCAGTCTCCTCGATTTTGCAAAAATATGTTTGTAATTTAATAAATTTTCTATGGTCATGTCAGCATTGTATCTCTTCTCCGCCTCCCTCCTATCTCTGATACTTCTAGTGCATTCTTGGTCCCACCACGGAGGTGAAGGGATTTTACCCCTAGCACTATTTTTAATGGGGAAGGACAATTCTGCACACTCGTTAATAGTGCTTGTAAGACTATCCACCCAGCTCTGGGCATTGCAGTGACTAAAATAGTCTGAATTTTGTGTGTTATTGTTTGGAAGGTATTGAATTTTATCTTCCAACAGAGCTGAATATTTTGGCCAATCTGGGTTGGTCAAGTTAAATTTTAATAGAGGAGGAGGGCTTCTTACCAAATAAGTTCTATCTGTTAGTGTAGTGCAAATTGGATAGTGATCACTGCCGTGCGCCAAAGCTGTGCAGTGCCATTGAGCAGATGCAGCAATATCAAGGGTGCAGAATGTCAGATCAACGCAGCTTTTACGTTGACCAGGCATAGGTTTTCGGGTAGGGCAACCATTGTTTAAAATGCACAAATTGAGATCGTCTAGGATTGCTACCAAGCCTACCCCAGCTGCATCACAAAGATCTGACCCCCACCTAAAGTGATGGGAGTTGAAATCTCCCATTACAAGGAAGGGGCTCTCAAAGTTCTCAAATAAGTTCCTGAGTACTGGTAGGAGGTTTGGATGCGGGCGAGCAATATAAATAGAAACTATAGTAAGGTCTTCTACCTTTATGGCTACTATGCTAATATCCCGCACAGGTGCAACCACTGGCAGGGACCTAAAGGGAATTTTGTTGTTTACAAGGAGGGCACACCCTCCGTAGCCATCAGGTCTATCACATCTCAGAATATTATATTGAGGAATTCGGAAGTTTAGACTTGGTTTTAGCCAAGTCTCAGCTATGCTACAAGCTAGAGGTTTATGTTTGTTTAGGAGGAAAATGAGGTCGTGCTTCTTATGAGTCACGCTCCTCACGTTCCATTGAAGAAACAATTGGTTTGGGGCCATTTTTAATGTTAGCTAAAAGAGCTATGAGTTTTTCGGCAACGTTGGACGGTAGGTTAGAGCTATTGGGAGATATTAATGTAGTCAAAAGTTGTAGTAATATATCAACGATGGAAGAGGTGTTGTCAGGGAGGTGGGTAGGGGAGTTAACCATAGCGCAGCCATTCGGCTGTGAAGATTGAGGGGAGCCAATAATTTGTTGGTGGGAAACTTTATCGTACGAGGGGGAGGGTGCAGACTGAGATTTTGGTTTAAGGAATACCGTTTTACGGTATGATGTTGAAGAAGCTCCTTTAGCTGCCTCAGCATAGCTTCGAGAGACCTGAGGAACCGTTTTGCTAGCTTCAGTGTACGATATTACTCTTTCGGCCATCGCCGTCTTAATGGCCCTCTGTCTACCATACTCCGGGCACACCTTACTATTAGCAAAGTGGTTTCCCGAGCATAATATACAGAAAGCATCTTGTTCTGATATAGAGCACCCATTACCGGGGTGATCATGACCACATTTAAGGCAGCGAGGCTTGGACCTGCAGATACCCTCTACATGACCAAACCTGCAGCACTTACGGCATTGAATGGTGGGGTAAATATATTGTTCTACAGGTAAGGACGTATAGCAGCAATATACCCTATTTGGGAGAGTTTGTCCATCAAAAGTTAGGATGCAAGTTTCAGTGGGCTTCCATTCTTGGATTCCATCTCTCACTACTTTGCGATTAATTCTTCTAACCTTGAGGACTCGGCCGCAGCCTGGGGGAACAGTTATATAAGATTTAGCTTCATCTTCTGTCATGTCAACGGGTACCCCACTAACTACTCCCATACGTGTGACGTTGAAAGAAGGAATAGAAGCAGTATAACTATTTTTAACTAGAGTGGGATTGGCTATGAAAGCATTGGCATCCTGGTGGGAAGCAAACTCAACTGATATGCGGTTCCTCCCAACCCTTTTAACGCCAGCCTTAGAGACGTTACAGATATTATTTTTAAGAAGGAATAGACCAAAAGTGACAGGGTGGAGAGTTGCTCCAGAGGAGGGTTGAGGTTCAACACGGGAAACGTGGACTATATAAGGAGCCTTGTCGTTTGCGTTATATTTTTCACGAGCAATCTGACTTTTAGGCTGCTTTGGGGGTCGATTAGGGACGGGGGTGGTTTCTACCTCCCCTGGCCGTTTGCGAGATGTTAAGGCTGGGGTTTCTGCAATGCTACAGGCTACTGTAGCAAACTGAGTCAGTGTATCAGCATTAGGCATAGTCTCATTTATAAAGAAAGGAGAGGCAGAAAACGAAGGGGTGGGAGGGCATTGCAGATCAGGAGTAGAAAAAGTGGGTGTGCAAGGGCGTTGGATATCAGGAGGGTCCGGCGGTTTTTCTTTATCCATTGTTATAATTCATAGGTTATAAACAATAGGGATTAATTAAAGTACGGCACAATACCTGATACCAGTTAGTTAGGACGACACACACAGTAAATATAGTATCCAGTCACAGTAGAATGTCACTATTGTCACAAAAAACACAAAATCACCAAAATATTCTAGGCACACGTGACGCTCAATCACACGCTGTGGCGAGAATCCAATCGTAGTCTATCATAACTTTCTTGTTGACTTAAATGACATCGAAAGTCATAAAAAATCATTGCACGAAAATTTTCTCGTGTTAAATTCATGTTAACGTGACACAGACAATTTTCAATTTGCCGCCAAATCGTAATACAAATGATAAATGAATGAAATGTATACTCAGTAATATTGCCAAAGAGTTCTATTTTCAAATTTTAGAATTATTTTTTTATTATATTGTTTATAAGTCGCCAGTTCTAAGAACTTTCAGTTTGACCCTCGTATATAAAAAGTTCGCAAATAATTCCAGGGCCTACTTTCATTAGCCAGACTCTATCTGGCTCGCCAAGCTGATATATGATTGCGTTCCATTAAGACCTGGTTTTTCTGTAATTAAAACCAATCATTTTGACATTTCGCCTTAAAATTTCTTTGCTGCCTTTGAAATCAATTTCTTCTTTTAGATCCTGATGCAGCTTTCTCAATGTAGGAATCTCTTTTTTAATTGAGTTATACTCATGTATTTTTCTCCTCAAAACCCCTTGATCAAAACTATCTATGATGAATTTGTCCTTTCTGGTTTTACGATTTTTTCCCGGGGTCACGACTTGATTGGATTTTCCTTCTTTGACTATATTTGACACAGTGTGTATTCTCTACACACTGTGTCAAATATAGTAGAATATGTGAGACAAAGTCTGTTCCTCTTGAGAGTTACAATGCTCACAGAGAGGAGATGTTACCATGTTTAGACGAGAGAGATGATAGTTTAGACGACAATGACCAAAACGAAGCCTTAGAATAGTGGAGTAGAATTTCCTGTTGGCATAAAATTTGCTTTTGCAAAACCAGGGTATTGATCCAATAGGAACATTATAAGTAGCATACCATAGGCCTTTATTTTCAATTTGCACAGATCGGTTCCAATATCGCCTCCATATCTGAATGGATCTATTCTTTAATAAGGTGATTATATCTGTACATGGCACTAAGACATTGAGACGACTGCTAGAATCAGGAATAATGATCGAAGAATTTGTAATAGTTCTGGCCAAAAAATCTGCCTTCTCATTACCTAATACACCAACATGTGAAGGAACCCATATGAATAATACTTCAATTTTATGTACAGAACATAAATCAAACCAAAGTTCTTTAATTAGATGAATATAATGATTCGTGTCAGCCTGAAACTGGTTATTCTTAAGATTTTCTAAAACACTCATGCTATCACTAACTACGACCCATTTGTTAGATCCATTATTTCTATGTTTAATGTGCTTCAAAGCAGCTAGAATAGCCACAGCCTCAGCTGTGAATATACTTGATTTTGTATTTATTTTATAACCAGTACCTGTATTTAGGTGACCATCAAAAATAGCGAGAGACAGCAGAATCAGTTTTGGACCCGTCTGTATACACGAATCTATAACCACTAAACTCTGAAAGTGTACTATATACATCTTCTTTGGAAGATAGTTTCTGATCAATAATGATGTTCATTGCAGGAAATTTACTATCAAATTCTCCCTGATAACAGGGGAGAATGGATGACCTATAAATTTGCAAAGATTCAAGATATTGTACATATTGCGAAAATCCCAACAGTATGTATGGGGAATTAGAAGAGGGTGATAAAGAGGAATGTTTTAAGTTTACAAATAAATGATTGTTATTTTTGCTGTAAAGTTTCAAAATAAATCTTTCTTTTAAATATGAAAATCTTATATTTAGTGAAGGTAGTTTACACTCAACTTGCATTACATTAATAGGAGTACTTTTGAAGGCTCCAGTAATAAGTCTTAAGCATTTGTTTTGTATTTTATCCAATCTATCTACTATTTTGGTATCTTTTGCAAAGCATAAAAAACCATATTCGAAGTGACTGCGAATTAGAGATTTATATAAAAGCAGTAATATTTTGGGATCAGCTCCCCATGATGTACTACACAGTGTTTTTAAAATATTGAAAGCTTTATTAGCTCTTGTTGAAATTAGTTCGCTATATTTTTTCCAAGAAACATTATTAGTAAATGTTACTCCTAAAAACTTAACTTCACGAGAGACAGGAATAGGTACTTCATTATAATGCACAGAGGGAATAGAGAGGCTCGAATTACCAAAAACTACCAAGTTTGATTTTAAAGCTTTTACTTCAAGATTCAGGTAAGAGAAATACCTGTGTAAACCTTCCAAAGATTTATTGAGAGTATTTGTAACACTAATTAAATTATTTCCAGATGCGTATATGACCAAATCATCAGCAAACTAAAGATTTTTGACTTCTGAACCAAGAATCATATTCAAGCGACGTATGTATAAAATTAAAAATAAAGGTGAAAGGATTCCCTTGACAAGTA
This sequence comes from Cybosia mesomella, assembly GCA_946251805.1. Lineage (NCBI taxonomy): Eukaryota > Metazoa > Arthropoda > Insecta > Lepidoptera > Erebidae > Cybosia > Cybosia mesomella. The sequence continues at coordinate 314,779 of OX276403.1, read as the reverse complement.
CCAACAGAAGTAAATCTTGGACCGTAGAGATGACAGTTATATTTGACATAAACTTCACGTTCAGTTAAGAAATTACGAACCCAGTTAGCTAGTTTATTTGGTATTCCAACAGAAAGCAATTCTGAGTAAAGGATATCTTTATTAACACTATTAAAGGCACCAGAAACATCAAAGAATACAGACATTAAGAATTTATTATTATTTAGACTATTTTGAATATCAAGCTGTAATTGACAGATACTTTCACGTGCCGACGTTCCCCTTCGGAATCCAAATTGATTTGCAGGTAAAATGTTATTTTTTTCTAAATAAAATTCTAACCTTTGTTTTAATAGTTGTTCAAAAACTTTACCAACACAAGACGTAAGAGCAATGGGACGATAGGAATTTGGATCTGTTCTTGACTTATCGGGTTTCAAAATAGGAACCAAACAATCTGATTTCCATGAATTAGGTATGTCATTATTCAACCATAAACTGTTTAATATCTGTAGGAGGATATGAAGTCCTTTTTCACTGAGTTTTTTCAACATAATGTATGGAACGCCATCCAGACCAAAAGCACTGTCCTTTCTAGAGTATAAAGCAGAAATCAACTCCTGTATGCTAAATTTATTGGTTATAAAATTATTTGTAGAATTATCACTATCAGCAAAATTAATATTATTATTTACATAGTCTGGAGTATATTTTTTTAGGAAATCATGTACCCAACTATCATCACTATTGTTACAAGAATATGTTCTATTAAATCTTCGCATATAATTCCAGATACGTGAAAGTGGAGTACATCGATTGAAGGAATTACACAATTCAACCCAACTTTTTGATCTCTCTATTTTCAGTGTAAGTTTTTTTAAAGCTTGTAATCTTTTGAACTCTATATAAGTCTCATCTGAGGGGTTGTTTTTAAATTTAAGATAAGCAGATTTGGAATTTTGAACTACTTCTGTACATTTTTTATTCCACCATGGAAGAGGGGGTCTCTTCTTAAACTGACTAAAACTATTTGAAGGAGAATTTGTAGGGGACTGAGATGTAGAATATGGAAGAGATTTATCAACTGCAGAATGTAAAACTTTCAAAAACCTAGTATATGCATCCAATGGAGTAGAGTCATATGGCTGAAAATTTGTTAAGTCTAAATCTACATATTGTGTGTACATTTTCCAATCTACCATTTTAAAGTTAGGGTAAATGGGCAGTTGCATGTTACAATTATTGTTTTTAAATGAACCACTATTTACATTATTTTCAATATTTATAATTACAGGAAGGTGATAGCCTCCAAGAGGATCTTTACATACGGACCAGTTAGAAGAAAAAGCCAAAGTAGGAGTAACTAAAGTCAAGTCTAATGCATTTGGTCGCCAAGTCAGCGAACCCACTGTTGTCACTTCACCAGTATTTAAAAGAACAAGATTATTATTATCAACTATTTCCAAGATATCTCGACCTCTAGGATTATCTGAATTACATCCCCAGGATGTGTGATGAGCATTAAAATCACCTGCAAAAATCATTGGTTCAGGAACAGATTTTATTATTGATTCAAATTTATGTTTATTAAAAGAAGGAGTACAATTTGTTGGACAATAAAAACTAACTATACTTATTTCTTTATTATTTATAGTAACTCTTACACAAATGTTTTGTAAGGAGTTATCAAAATATGTATTTATTTTTCTATAATTGATACTATTCTGAATTGAAATAGCTACGCCATTATGCTTATTGCCAAGATCATTTCTTTCAATATTATATCCCCTTATGTTAAAAACTTTAAGAGGAGTTAGCCATGTTTCGGATATTATTGCTATGTGTATATTATGATCGTAAAGAAATTTAGTAAATATAATCCTGTTACTTATAATGCTTTGGGCATTCCACTGCATAATGTTAAGATCCATTATGAGGAGAAAAGGAGCTATTCAGAAGTGTTTGTTGTAAGGTTTCTTTAATGGATGCAGAGTTTATAGGAGTATCTTTTTGGTTAAGTACAATTTTAGTTATAGTTTTTGTTAAAATATTCATGAAAAATTCGGATTTAGTAAGATTTTTTATTTGAGATTCAATATAGGACATAGTCAATTGTGGAAAAGAATTTTCATTAAATAAATCAGAATATTGAATAGATTTTGACTTTATTTTACTTTCTTCAATTTTGGCTTTCTTAATGGGACAAGTATTGGATATGGCAACATGATTGCCACCACAATTAATACATTTGGCATTCTCAGGGTTTTCTTGGCATTGTCTAAAGTTATGCTTTAAAGTGCAAATTGAACAAATTTCAACATTTCTACAAAATTTCGCAATATGACCAAATTTCAAACAATGCAAACATTGTTTTACTGGAGGAACATATACGCTTACCTGGTATCTCCATGAATCGAGGTATACATACTGTGGGAGTTCAGTGGAGGCAAAGGTGACGGCGACGGTTTGGGTGGGCTGGTACGAAACCGTACCACCCTCGCTTCGCACACGACGCATGAAGCGTCTTACCTGAATTACATTCCTAGAACTGCCGATCAACGAAAAAATTCTTTTATTCGATATGTCAGTAGGGACTGAAGTAAGTACGCCAGTGACCTCGGTATCAGCTGCTGGAATGGTTGCTTTTAAGCTTAATTCATCTAACATTTTTTTATTTTGTAGAAACACATTTGCATTATTGGACAAGTCAAATGTGATTCCTATTTTATATTTGTTAATTGATTTTAGATGAAGAATGCCTGTAACACAATATTTTCGAATGGCATGCGAAATAGCAAGCCTGTCTTTATCAGTGAAGAACTTTTGATCATCTTGATGGGCAAGAAATACGATGTATTCTTGTTTTTTGATATTTTCCGGGTACTTTCTTGAGTACCCTGGTACCTTATACACCCGATAAGTGTTTTCTCCACTGTCGGAATCCGAGGAATCCGAGCCTGGTAGTAGGCGGTCATCAGGGGCATCAGCTTTTTTCCTTTTTTTGGGGCCCATTTTCACAGCGAATAGGTACTTATAACACTAATATGCTAAAAATAATAATTTTAAACAATATTGACGCCTTTTACTGTTCAAGGTTCCCGCGCTTTCCGATACTATACAGCATCCATGGTGGCAGGTAGACTAAGTTGACATTTGCCTTTTTATATTTTAATAACTATCAAAAAGTACCGCCTACAACATTATTAAAATTGATTCCGATTTACTCTCTTGCAGTTTTTTTGCTGGATTTCATATTTTATTAAATTGATGATTGGATCCCAAGCTGGTGGTACTTGCCAACCATCCTCTCTATTGAAATTTAGATTTATTTTAATTTCAATTTAATTTCAATGTGTAACAATCGCGAAAACTAAGAACACATTAATAATAATTGTGGGAATTCTAAAAATACCACGCAGCAACACCTTATCTGTTGCAGCTGAGACTCGCTCATGCACTTTTTGGATTGGGATTATCGGACCACCGTTTTCTTTCTCCTGTGCAAAAAACTCTTTGACTTTGAGTATAATTTTCCTTACATCACTTCGTATCACCTTTGGCATCTTATCAAATCTCTAATCACAATAATTTAGTAAAACAATGCACAAACAGACGAGAGCAACGAAATATGGGAGAACCAGTGTTGCCAGAGCCTAATCAGCCCAGGTTGCCATTTGTAGGTTCAAATGTTGCCATCTGAAACCAAAGGTTGCCATTAGAAAAATCTGTAAAAAAATCTGTTTTTATTTTAATAAAAATATTTATGCATATACCTATACCTATTGGGTACTGTTTATTGCTCTGCATTTTGGTTGATAAAAATTGAAATCCTCGAAGACAAACCAAAAACACTCTTTGCAGTTGAAATTACCTACTTAGGTACCTTTTTTTTTTTTTCTTAAGGATATCCCTTCGGATACCCCCCGCCGGCCAGCGGGGCTGGTTATGTCGGGCTTGAACCGACTGAAACCGCACGCCGTCTCGGGTCTTAAGACGCCGGGGTGTAAGTTTACGCATAGAGCATATCCCTCGCACCCCGACTGACCCTAGGCCATCTCCGGTCTCGAGATGGCCCCTTACTTGCTCTCCACTGTGCCATCTGCTAATCAGAGGGACACGTGGAAACCTTCCGAACAGCCCTCAACAGGGCCGTCCTCGCCTCGGTCGTAGTTGGCCGTAGGCGGCAGCGTCTCCCCCACCCTAGGAGAGAGGCGCTGCTGTCTCCGTTGCCCAGGGTGCACCGCGTGGAGGTCCCCAACCAAGCAGCCCAAAATACCTACTTTCATGGAGGATTGGCTGGAGAGGCGACACGGAAGCCTCTCCTACCGACTGACGCAGGTGATCTCCGGGAAGGGGTGCTTCGGGGACCACCTGCATCGGATCAGGAAGGAGCCAACGTCTGAGTGTCATCACTGCGACGCGAGCGAGGACTCAGGGCTGCACACGCTGGCGGACTGCCCGGCGTGGGAGGCGCCGAGGCGTGACCTCGTGGCAGCCATCGGGGTGGGAGTCCTCTCGCTCGGCAGCATGATTGCGGCAATGGTGCGGAGCGCGAGCGCGTGGGCCGCCGCCGCCTCCTTCTGCGAGCATGTAATGCTCGCGAAGGAGGTGGCAGAGCGCGCCCGGGAGAGACTTAGAACTCTCCCGGTCCGCCGAGCCCGCAACTTGCTCGCCGCGCGTCGCAGGCAACTCAGGCGCCGGAGGTCGCTTAACGACCTCCGTCCTCCATGAGCGCAGGCCTGGGGGTGGCGGGTGAGGCCACCTGTCACCCCAGCAGAAGCAGGCCGGACGGTGGGGCGACTAGCGCCCCTCCCCCAAACCGGGGCAAGACGGGGACACCGTGGTTCCCAAACCCGAGGGGGCCATCTCGAAACCGGAGATGGCCCAGGGTCAGTCGGCGTGCGAGGGATATGCTCTATGGGCAACCTTACACCCCGGCGTCTGTAGACCCGAGACGGCGTGCGGTTTTATTCGGTTCAAGCCCGACATAACCGCCCCCGCTAGCACGCGGGGGGTATCCGAAGGGATTTCCGCACGATAAAAAAAAAAAAATAGGTACCTTTCGTCGGGGGTGTGTGTTGAGTAACCTCCTCGAGTGTCGCTCCGATTCCGATCCCGCTGCAGTCCGGGGGGAACGGAATCGGAGCGGCTGGTACACCCTGGGCGGCGGTCAATGGCTTCCCCTTCACCCCTTCATAGGGTTGGCATTGATCGTCGGTCAATACCCAACGTGGCGGGAACACATCGCTCCGTACTCCTCTGCTTTCAGAGGAGACAGGATGAGCGATGCTGTTAGTGGTGAGATGGCCCAGGGTCAGCCGGGGTGCGAGGGATATGCTCTATGGGTAACCTTACACCCCGGCGTCTGAAGACCCGACACGGCGTGCGGTTTTAGTCGGTGCAAGCCCGACATAACCGCCCCCGCTGGCTGGCGGGGGGGTATCCGAAGGGATTTCCGCACGATAAAAAAAAAAAAAGAAAGGTACCTTTCGTCGATTTCATGCGCATTAACTTATGACTCTAGGAACAATCATAAAAAGCGTCTTATTCCTATCCTAGGTACCCAAAAGGCTGGGAAGGGCGCTCATTATTAATAATGAATGAATGAGGATTCAATCAGTAAAATTGGCTTTTCAAGGTATAAGTAGCTTCTTCGAATAAAACAATAAAAAGAGAACTTACCAATAGATTTAAAAACAAAAGTATTTGTAAACCACGAAAACTTTCTTCTGTATATTACAAAATTTACAAAGTACTCTTTCGCTTTCTTTAAGTTTCTTTGCACTGCACTGCACACTGCACACAGACACATCTTCCATTTTTGTTTTGTTTTAGAATTTTCATAAAATAACTTGTATCTCTAGATTCACCAAAATAGACCTTTTGAATGTAGAAATACGGGTACAATTTGTTTGTCTACTAATTATGTATTGTTTTCAATTGGGAATAAAAATGCGTTCAAGGTTTTGATTTTATTCAATTCGATGCGAAGATATTCGATATTTTTTTTTCTGATGATCACGCGACGCGACGAGTCGAAAAGTTGCCAAAAAGTTGCCATTTGAGCTTGGTTGCCATTTGGTTGCCACCAAGGGTCAAATGTTGCCAAAATGGCAACCAAAGTTGCCAAATGGCAACGCTGGGGAGAACACTTGTCAAAGTCGTCAAGATGACGTTCATCAAGATGGAAGCGTTAGTTCCTTTTTTCGCCACGTTCATTATAAGCCTTGTCGCACTATAAGCCGTTTGGTCGAGACTGTACTCCTCCGGAACCACAATACCGATCTTGACCAAATTTGCCATGGTGATAGTGTAGACACCGCTGAGTGTTTAAGAGGGGTCAACTGTTCAAATACAATGTACTATTGAGCAATAATCATCGAAAAACAGTTTCAGAACCTGAATGTATCAGGGGATCAATACCGTAAAACTCAAATTCACTGTATTGTATATTACGTGTAGTACAAAGGAACTAAGTGTGAAAATTAAATATGTAGATACCCAGTTTTTTTTCGTGCGGAAATCCCTCTGGGTACCCCCCTGCCGACCTGTGGGGACGGTTATGTCGGGCTTGAACCGACTGAAACCGCACGCATCACGAGTCTAAAAACGTCTTGCCCCGGTTTGGGGGAGGGCCGCTAGTCGCCCCGCCGTCCAGGCCTGCTTCTGCTGGGGTGAGAGGCGGCCTCACCTGCCACCCCCAGGCCTGCGCTCATGGAGGACGGAGGTCGTTAAGCGACCTCCGACGCCTGAGTTGCCTGCGACGCACGGCTAGTATGTTGCGGGCTCGGCAGACAGAGTTCTAAATCTCTCCCGGGCGCGCTCCGCCATATTCTTCGCGGGCATTACATGCTCGCAGAAGGTGTCGGCGACCCACGCGCTCGGATATGTAGATACTACTGTAGATACCCATAAAGAAATAGTTTTTCATCCCTCATGTTCGGAAAGTTTAATTTTCATGCCGGGTGGAAAGTAGCTTATTTCATCTCTAGGGTGGAAAGTATTTTTTTTTGTTTTACCATTGAGTCCATGATAATTAAGTTACGTCATAATGCCTTGATATAATGACACTTTGAGGCTAGCCTGAGGACGGCAGTTGGCCGACTCGCCGTCCTTACAGAAGCAGGCCGTGGCGGAGGCGTGTCGTGTGTGCCCTACACACGCCTGCCAACTCACCGAAGCGGGATAAAACCCGACCCCACCAGGCGAGGCCGCGGTGGCGGCCAAAGTCCGCCGGCAACCCTGGGGTTATCCTTTCGAGGGCTTACCCGGGGTGACCGGAAACGGACACTTGGGGAGGACACCGTGCGGTTTTAGTCGAGAAACGACATAACCACCCCCGCTAGCCAGCGGGGGGGTATCCGAAGGGATTTCCGGACGTAAAAAAAAAAAAAGCCGCTCCGCGCTCGTTTCAACCTCCTCTGTCTTACGCCCCTCATAGATCGCGAACCATGGGAGTGTCATGGGTGCAAATTCCCCATTCTTCAAAAGTTTACTTTTTATAAAATTATAGTCCCAAAAAGAAAATGTCACCCATATTTTTTTTCTTTTAGTTTCAAGTGTACGAAGACTTAGGCCGTCCGCTGCCTCATACGTGTCATTCGTGCAAATCGTTTTTCTTGCATGAAATTTGAACAATATTGTTTACTCGAAACAGGCGCCCGCATGCGTGCACGCGGATCAGACAGCCGACGGCCTGACAACTAGAAGATTACGGATGTCCGCTTGATCCCCCCGCTACTTAGTAGTGCTCTTGCATTTGTTCAGTCAGTCGGCGCGTGTCGGGATCACGCGTAAGGCGGCGTGCGTCCTAAAGGTTTTAATTTCTGATAAGGAACAAAATAAAGCAATTAAAATAAAATTAATTTGCTTTTAATTCTGATTCGGTATGTCTTTAGACGTCCTTGTTACACGACCCTGCTCCTCCGGGCGCGTCGCACTCAGAGCGCTCCGCCGGCTGGAACTGTGTTCCAAGTTCAGAACATCAACATCTGCACTGGCCCCTATGGTTTGCTTCATCACAGCGTAAATCCACATCTTGTATTTTTAGTTAGATCTAAGCATAGCCTCTTTACAACTCCGACATAAGCTACAACACGTATACATACAATGAAGACCGGCTTACAAATTACATACGAAGCAAATAGTTCCAATGTCCTATTTGATAAAATAATTACTGGCTATATGCGCCTACACTGTCACTCATGATTTTTTTAACTAATAATTGCATAGCGAATTATATAATACTGTACTTTTTATTCTGTTGATAATATTTGATATATGAGGTTTTTATCATAATTTATATATTACATTCACAATAATACCAAAGGAGGAAGGCCAGCTCCAGTACCGTGGTCCGGTGTAACGTGAGATTATTGCACGACAGCGGGGCGACCCGCGGTAGGACTTCCCTCGCCCCGGGGCGCCCCTTTATGTTTACCTTCTCTGTGGGTTACTTCGGCTGTAGGTAATTACGAATAGACCATATTTTAAACTGCTGTTTAGTTATTTTCAATTTTATTCGTCACTTTTATGGCCAAAGGAACCCATAGAACGGTACTCACATTCGATAGAACCGTACGCTACAAATTCATACATCGTATTATTATATTGGTAGGTACCCTACGATCACAGTTTATTTTATTTAATATATTAATATTAACTTAAAAACTATATTTACAAAAACATACATAGCTAACGCTAACACTAATATTACACGATTTGTTTGATGAACTTTGTAAAGTGTATAATATCAAACGTCCCAAGTGTCACTCTGCTCGAGTCGACAAGTGAACATGAAGTTGTATTAACTGCACCGAAGGCTACGTTCAGTCCGGGGCGGAGCTGGTGCCCGGGCGCGGCTCCGGCTCCGGGCCCGGGCCCGGCGGGAGGCGCGGCTCCGGCGCCGGGCCCGGGGCCGCTTGTCACCGCTTGGGCCGCGCGCGCGGCCGCCGCGCTATCTCCGCCAGCGGCTGGGGCAGCGGCTGGGAGTACAGCGGCGCCGCCTCGGCCGGCGGCTCGGCCTGCGAGGCGAGGCGGAAGCGGCGCTCGTCGCTGGACAGCAGCCTCAGCGAGAACGAGTTGAGCGACAGCGGCGGGCCCTGCTCGATCTCCACGTTGCCCGCGTTCGCCTGTGACACGTTATGTTTACACTGATCATATGCTCGGCAGGTCATCTGCATAGTAACGTTACAATTATCGACGGAGTCGTTTTAAGTTTAGAACAATATAAACCGCTTCCAAGTCGTGCTACGAGAATAATACATGAACGTAATTTAGTAACAGCAATCTACGAAAAGAGATTCAGATTAAAAGCACTTATATTATTTTCATGAAAAAAGTATGAAGGGAAGGGGATAGGGGATACATAGGGAAAGGGTATTCCAAAAAGATAATGGACGAGTTCGATTCTCGTCCAAGAACGGTGGCATTCGGCAAGAGAGAAAAGTCGCAAGGTATGAGGAAGCCCTCATTTAGCGATGGGGCAAAATGGAATTGATAAAAAACAATGTCAATCCAGGAGCGCCTGACAGGAGTACAAACTTGAACAATTACGTGGCTTTTTTCGTTTGTCACATTCTGGAATCGGTCACTGGGTCCGGAAAGGACTCTGGATTCGGGCCTCGTTTTTAACGTTAGGAAATATTTACAGATGCGTCGGTAAAGGTAACCGTACGTCGAATTCAATCGTTACTCCCATCTCAAAAATAGGCCAATGCGAGTAAAGAAGCTTTCGATCTAAAAAGGTAAATACACGGTGAGAGCTCGGAGGGTCGGTTAGAGGTAGCGAGGAGGCTCGGAGGCTCGGAGGCTCGGAGGCTCGGGGCGGCACGCACCAGGAACAGCGTGGCGAGGAAGACGCGCGCCACGGCGTCGCCCTGGCGCGCGTGGTCGCGCAGCAGCGCGGCGGCGCGGCGCGGCGCGGGCGCGGCGCGCAGCCCCGCCAGCACGCGCGCGCCCAGCGCGTGCACGTCGCACGAGCCGCGCGCCTCGGCCGCGGCGGCGCGCTGCAGCACGCCGTCCTTCCACGCCGCCAGCTCGGCCAGCGCGCGCAGCGACGAGGGCTCGCCGCGCTCCGAGGAGCCGGAGCCGCCCGAGCTCAGCGACGCGCTGAAGAAGCCGTCGTCCTCGGACGAGTCCAGGCGCGCCGCGCGCGCGGCCGCGCGCCCCTCCGCCGCGCTCCAGCCGAGGAAGCCTGCGCCCGCGGCACACGTAAGCCATTTTATCCCTTTTTACGGGTACGGAAACAAAGTTCCACGCAGGTGGACCCGCAGGAAACAGCTATATTTGTCTCTAATCTTTATTAAAGTGTTAAAGTGAAACTTTTATTACATCGTCTCAAACTTTTTCGTCTGTGTATTGCATTGTCGCGTGACGGTCGGCCGCGGAGTAGGGATAAAGTGAAAGGCGCTCGTCATAGCAGCCAAGGCCAATATGGCGGCGCCTATAGTTCGCAGCAGCTGACCGTGTAGTGTATAGACTATTACTCATTTGTTAGAATGCTCCACGCTATTTTATTTGTTGTTGTCAGTGTTTAATGTAAATGTTGTTATTTATTAAGTATAAAATTAAAATTGATAAAGCGATTTTTATACCCTTAATGGAATATTATTCCAAAATTTTTTAGTTAAATATCTATAATCTGAAAAAAAGTTTCACTTTAACAGTGGTTTCATAAAACCACACAATCCTTTTTTTTATTCAGGAAACGATCAGTCACACCTAAATATTATGCTCCGCGGGCCGTCGGCTCCCCGCTTACCTTCGTGTAGATTAAGTTTCGTCTCGTCCATCGCCAGGCGCCTCCTCTCGCTCAGAATGTGTACTTTTCGTCTCTGGATGACCTTCGAGATCCATCTTTTGTCGATACCGAACTCCCGCCTCTCGCTCAATTTTTTCATTAAGTCTGTAAAAAGTATTTAATTAGTCGTGTATTTTCTGAAGTTAATCACACCAATATAATGTACTTCTCAAATTTGAGACAACCGCATACAATAATCGCATATTTGCAAACGGACTAAATAAAGTATTACTAGGTCGACGACTAGTTTCAAAAACTCGTAGATGTATCAAGGCGGTGGATCTCAGGAAGGCATCTCGGAGGTCGTGTGCGACAAATCAATCAGTACGTAATCAGCATAATCAAATGGCCACGCTCGATCGAGTTGGTGAAGAAGCATCTTAAAACGCAAAATTAAAATGACTCATGATGAAAATTAATAACTGTAATGAAAATGTAGAGGCAATAAATAAACAATTTCGAGGGACGCCATCGATCTACGGCTCACCTTTATCGAAGATAATTTTCACGGAGCCATCGAACGCTTCCTGTATATTGACACCGGCGAGTCTCTTCCGCTCCTTCCTGACGATGGCTGAGCTGGGCGGCGGCAGCAGCGGCTCGGGGCCCGGCTCCGGCGGTAGTGGCGTTACCGGCGTCCCCGGCAGCTCCGGGCCGGCGCCGGGCAGCGGCGTGCTGGCGGCCAACGGCGCCGCCGCGCCCCACGCGTGCAGCGGGGAGCGCGCCTCGGCCGCCTCGATGGCCGCCTGCAGCTCCAGCAGCGCGATGGGCCGCAGCGCGCGCCCCTCCGCGCAGCCCGCCGCGCCGCCCTCCAGGTCGTCCACCAGCAGGCCGTCCTGAGGGAGGCAGCGACGTCAGCCGGAGTCGCGGGCGCTCGCTGGCGCACACGCAACGTGGGGGCGGCCCGCGAGCGGTATCACTTTCGCTCAACATTGACATTAAGTAGCATTATGCAACATTGGTAAAGTTGCTTAAGGTAGTGACTGACGTGAATGTTTGCTCCGTGTGAGCTTGGCGTAAGAGTCGAATATTCGGCATGTCAGTACAGCGAGTCGAGGGGCTCGATGTCGAGCGACGAGCACACGAACGCGCTTCACTTGGCTGTCTTTATTCAGGCGAATTCCTTTGAATGTTACATTACAAGTTATTTGCTAGTTTAGAGTTTTGTATTCAGCGAAAAGACGTTTTCACAGAGTTATTGTATTGATCGCTGTTTTCTCGATTTTCAGGTGTTAATCGAGTTCAATCCTCCAGCTTGAATTTTCATATTGAACAAGTTATCAATAACGATTAAAAGTAACGCACGCGACCTTCACATCCACTGTTTAATCGTTAGTTAATCTACGCATCACTAGATGGCGCTTGGTGCACCTTATTGCGAATCGCGCTGTTAAGGTCGGCCGCAAGTAACATAATAATGTCATATATTATTAGTAGGAAACTCGTCACTAGATGGCGCTAAATGCACCTTATTCTAAATGGCAATGTTAAGATTGCCTGCAAGTAATATATAAGGTTATTTTTCAAATTAAATTTTTGTACTCGTTTGTAAGGGTTTATTTTATTTCAACACTGTTCATTATAAAGGCGATTTTGAAGCATACGTCTTTACATAATTTTGGTCATTCGAAATTCGAACCGGAAGAGTTTGTTTTGCAACTTGCTTTATTGGAACAGTGTGTTGAAGACGCCATATTATTAATACCAGTACCCGTGTGTGGTCAAGATATCGTGATACTTGATATGATAGTCGAATTGGTTGAATATGGATTGGATGGTGTTGCCAGAGTAATTCTATATTGAAACCTGGATTTGGATTTGCATTATGGATTTGAAGACCAACGGAGAAGTGACATCGGTGACAGTGACGTTTTGACTATGAACCGCCGAGCGCAGTGTAGCATTTCGTCGCGAGATTTCCAGGCGACAAGACTCGTGAGCATTCGCTTACAATAAACGAAAGGTCTATGCGACACAACGCGGCCCACTAGCCAGTACTCGCCTGCAGGCGCCACGTGACCTGGAAGTCGGCCAGCAGGCCGATGTCGTCGGCGCCGTAGTCGCGCAGCGGCACGTCCCCGGGCGCGGCGGCGCGCGGCTCCAGCTCCAGGTAGGCGCGCGCCAGCGTGGGCGGCGCGCGCAGCTCGGGCTCGCGCGCGCAGCCCGCGCTCGCCTCCAGCGCGATCTCCGCGAAGTCGCCCGCCGCCGACGCGCGCCGCCGCCGCGCCGGCGCCGCCGCGCCCGGCGTCGGCGGCCCGTCCGCCTGCGCGTCCGCCGCCTCTCTGCGGGCGAACGTCTCGTTACAGCGCGAACGTGCACTAGACCAATAGTTCACGGCCGCGGCTACGGTACGTACTGCGCGCTGTTGAGCGAGTCGCTGACGGCTAGCACGTGCTTGTAGAGGAAGTCCACCTTGCGGCCGTAGATGTTGGCGGACTGTTGCAGCAGCAGCGCGATCTCCGTGAAGTTGGGCGCCACCGCGTCCGCCGCGCTCGTCACCTCATCCGTGTTGTCCAGGGCATGCAGTCCCGCCTCCGTCAGGTATCCCTCCAACAACTGCCGAAGGCCACGACACAACCGTTAGCGACTTCCTACGGACTTCCTTTTAAATGAAAACGGGATGTATTTTGGCTTTATTTAAATTCTTATATAAAAGATCTTTACCTATGAAATTGCCAAAATTTTCTTCCAAATTCATGAGTTCGTTATTCCTGTAATTTAATAGCTATTTCCATTATTTATATTTTGTTTGAAAGTTGATTTCAAGATTTTACAAATCTGTAATAAATTTTGTTTCTATTGGCCGCTTGATAAATTAATTCGATCTTCAAAAACAGTACTTCCTAAATGCTATCCATTTTGATGATAAATTTCGTATTACTTAACAGCTGTCACTTTTCAAAAATGTAATAAAAGTTGCTGTCTGTTAGCTTAATGTTGTCTCATTCATACACAAAAAAATCATAAAATTTGGATTTGTCATTCCTAAAAAAAAAGGCAAAAATGTTAGTACTGAAAATTGGGTTTCCTCCAATTTCTTCAAGAAAAACGGTAATTTCATATGTAACGACCTAATATTTATCAATAGATAAGTCTAGCAGCTCGCAGCATAAACAAGCTGATGTGGCAATGGGCAGGCCACATCTGTCGAACCGATGGGCGTTGGAGCAGACGAATCTTAGAGTTCCCCCAGCAAGATAGACTGACGACCTGAGGAAGGTAACTGGGAGAGACTCGATGCGGAAGGCAGAGGATCGGGTGCTATGGCGCACATTGGGAGACGCGCACGTCCAGCAGACTGCGATAGGCTAATTGATTCAAGTCTAGCAGCCCTTACTTCTAGTTCGCCGCCCAGTCGGGTATATGAGCCCCAGTCGCCACCGAGAAGCTCGATTAGCGGGTGTAAAATTACATGATGTTTATACCATAAAGAGTAGTTTATAATATTATTTACATCCATAATGCACGAACAATGTTTACCGGTTTCACGTCCAAGGAAGGCAATTTTTAAGTTTGATTAATGTGCTGTTTACAACTGAATGGAGGGGTTTGTCCCCACCGGTCCTCCCCTATCTATTAACTAACCTATGCCTTTTAGAAACGAACCTACGGCCGGGGTACAACAGGGCATTGCCTTACTCGAGACGGCGGCGGTTATGGACGGTTCGAGTCCGACATAACCACCCCAGGTAGGCGGTAACCGTGGGCATTTCTGCACGAAGATCACTAGGATTCTCGTTAACCCCTTAAATAAAGCCTGGGCCAACAATCGGGCCTAATCACGGCGAGCTTAAAACAACTCAGTGCAATTCAGCGCCGTTGAGGGAGAGAGATGGATCTATACACCATGTATAGCTCCATCTCTCTCCCTCAGCGGCGCCGCCCGAAACTGAATTGTTTTAAAGCGCCTTGTGGTTGGGACGATTGTTTGTGTTGTGTTATGTTATGAGCGGGTTAGCTCGCCGGTATACTGGATAAGGTTCGAACTATGTATTGTATACGACACGTGTCGATCCAATTGAAGAAAGCTAATAAATGTCTACTAGGTATATAATATACTGGGGTGCGACTGGTTGGATCACCTCCAAGTTTGGTGCACCCTGGGCAACGTGGGCGCATCATTGATTGCGCCTCTGGAGTAGCTGGCGTCAACGTCAACGGCCAAGAGTCAAGGCCAGCTGACCCCATTGCACGAGGGGGTCGGGGTATGGCGGGCCTGCAAGGCACGCGGGGGGGAGGGGGTGTCACTACAGGTACCCCTCTGCTCTTATCAGCGGGGACATTGCGAATGGCCCAGGGTCAGTCGGAGTGCGAGGGATATGCTCCAGATTTCCGCACAAAAAAAAAGGTATATAATATACGAGTACTATACTGTTTTATCCTACTTCCTACTTATAAACGCGAAACTTAATAAGTATGGATGTTTGTTACTCTTGCACGCAAAAATGGCTGAATAGATCTGGCTAAAATTTGGTACAGAGATGGATTATAGTCTGAAATAACATATAGGCTTTTTAGCCTTGGAATAGGTTTCCACGAGAAGCGGGAAGCGCGGAGCCGCAGGCCACAGCTAACAGGCTATATGTTATGAGGAAAGTAAGATGGCTTTAGTTAAAAACTCGTATAAGTCCAAACGAAGCGAGATCGGGTTGCCAGTAGATATTATAACAGATATCTGGCATCGCTGCATAGACCATCACATCCCTGGCGTGCACAGATATACAACAGCGGCTGAACGTTGAGCCTGGCTGAGTGACGTATACCATATTACCGACAAGAACAGAGAAGTGCCCAGCAGTCGCCAGCCCCGGCAGGTCTCGCTCACCACTGTTGCCACCCTTTTGCTCTGGCCGTCTCTCCATAATGCAGTGACGTGCATGCATTAAGTACACACCGACTCAAACTCTCTAAAGCAATGTGCCGAGCCTTTCTCAACTCAGTTGGGGTCGGCTGTTCAGTCTAACTGGGAAGCGGCTGAATTTCAATAATTTACGTGTAGCGATCTGATAGCCATCTGACCTTCACAACCCACTGGCGACATTAAATGAACCTATAGTGCAGGGTGCGGCGCACAGGGCGCGGGGTCTAGGGGGGCGCGGGGTCTAGGGGGGCGCCGAGCGCCCTTCGCGCAGCCTCAAGAGAGCGTACGTGCTCGCGGCTCCGACGGCCTGGCTCTGCGCCCGAGGCGCGCCACGAGCGGCTCCTTTAGAAAATACTATTATTTTTGACAATATTTTTCCACCCTTACACAATAACTTGTTTCAACGTAAAAATAGCCTGAAACCCAATATTTAAAGATTATATTGGCGTAGCGTCGCCATTAAAGGCGCGTGCCGACGACGGTTCCCAACGGGGTAGGACCCTGTGGAAGGTCCGTCGGGAATCCCTGGACTCGGGGTTGCTACCACCATCTTGCTCGCTAATCCTGCCGGAAAGCAGCAGTGCTCGCACAGTTGTGTTCCGGTGTAGAGAATAACACAGCATATAATACATAGGCTAGAGCCGCCCCTGGTTGTCAGACTGTTGTCTTTGTTACCGAGAATGTCCTAACACTTCCCTAACGCAGAACCAAAAACATCTCCGCCCGGCACTGAACGACAGAGCGACGCAAACAAACGCACCACACCACAGAGTTGTAACGGGAGCGCATTTCAGCTGTAGCTATTCCGATAAATCAATGATGATGATAATCGATAAGCGCACGATGCGTTCTGTTGGCACTTCATCTTTATGGATAGGGTGTCTCTCTCTTTCACGTACCACTGTGCGTAGAGCACCGAACAAGGACGAGTATTACGTACATCCTGCAAGCAATTTGTTAACAAAACTAATCTAACTAGGTTAGCTCTGTTTTCTTTGAGATTCGTACAGCACCTGCGTAAATTGTGAGTACATGTTAAGAGTCGTGATGATAATAATGAGGTACTTTGATGATGGAATACAAAATCAAGAGGAACTGCCCTATACCTACCTCGTCATATTTGCAGTAGATATTTTTAGAATCCGTTAAAAATAGTTTTATTTTAATGTGTGACATTCGCGTGAACTTCCGACAGTATCAGTTTGAAAATAGTTTAAGATTAATGTAGTAGTGTGAGTGAACACAGTAAAAAAAAGCGGCCAAGTGCGAGTCGAACTCGCCCATGAAGGGTTCCGTAGCAGCAACTAACATAATAATGCTTTTTTTTGAATTTTATATTTGAGTTGATCGAATGAAAGGTAAATTGCGTTTTACGATTTATGACGTATTAAAAAAAACTACTTACTAGATCTCGTTCAAACCAATTTTCGGTGGAAGTTTATATAGAATGTACATCATATATTTTTTTTAGTTTTATCATTCTCTTATTTTAGAAATTACATGGGGGGGGGGGGGGGGCACATTTTACCACTTTGGAAGTGTCTCTCGCGTAAACTATTCAGTTTAGAGAAAAATGAAGACCTAAAAAAAATTCGAGTTTCAGTTCTTAGTATGGGGAGCCCCCAAAAATTTATTGTTTTTTTTTTATTTTTGTGTGAAAATCTTAATGCGGTTCACAGAATACATCTACTTAGCAAGTTTCAACAGCATGGTTCTTATAGTTTCGGAAAAAAGTGACTGTGACATACGGACGGACAGACAGACAGACATGACGAATCTATAAGGGTTCCGTTTTTTGCCATTTGGCAACGGAACCCTAATGAAATTACAAGTGTGTGCTAACCTAGAGCATTAGCATAACAATATTATGTTCCGTGTTTATTCTCTCACAAACACTTTCAAATATATATTCTGTGAAAAATGTTGCAGGAGGAAGCAATGAATTCATGTATTAATATTTATGTTGACAGACCTTTGCCGTTCGGTTTTTTATCACAACAGATCTTTGCTACAATTTTTAAGTTGATATGTTGAGTTCTTTTCTCTAATCTGGTTAATTCATTTGAGAAGTTAAGTTAGTAGTGCTGCGCTATTTACGAGCGTGCGTGATTACTGTGCATTTAGGTCTCAGGTTCGATGTGTCACATTGGGTATTTCTGTTTGATACTTCAAAGTGGAACTTCAAAGTCTAGGGAGAGTGCTCGATTGACGGCAATAAGATTGACCCTTATTACGTGACTCCAAAAAATGATTGATGTTGTCATGATCACGCATATACAAGTGTGAACATATTTGAAAACCAATCTTTAGGTGTGGTAGCAATCCATTTATTATAAATGGTTATAAAAAAATTAAATAAACGATATAGCTAAGAACACTCTCGACTAATTATTCACCTTTCCAACAAAAAAAAAAGCGGCCAAGTGCGAGTCGGACTCGCCCATTAAAGGGTTCCGTAGCAGCAAGTAACATAATAATGTTTTTTTTTTAATTTTTATATTTGAGTTGATTGAATGAAAGGTAAATTGCGGTTTACGATTTATGACGTATTAAAAAAAACTACTTACTAGATCTCGTTCAAACCAATTTTCGTTGGAAGTTTACATGGTAATGTACATCATATATTTTTTTTAGTTTTAATATTCTCTCATTTTAGAAGTTACAAGGGGGGGGGGGGGGATACACATTTTACCACTGTGGAAGTATCTCTCGCGCCAACTATTCAGTTTAGAAAAAAATGATATTAGAAACCTCAATATCATTTTTGAAGACCTATCCATAGATACCACACACGTATGGGTTTGATGAAAAAAAAAAATTTGAGTTTCAGTTCTAAGTATGGGGACCCCCAGAAATATTGTTTTTTTTTCTATTTTTGTATGAAAATCCTAATGCGGTTCACAGAATACATCTACTTACCAAGTTTCAACAGCATATATCTTATAGTTTCGGAAAAAAGTGGCTGTGACATACGGACGGACCGACAGACAGACAGACAGACATGACGAATCTATAAGGGTTCCGTTTTTTGCCATTTGGCAACGGAACTCTAAAAACAAAATGAAAATCGGTTACGCTACGATGCCACAGACACAGACACGTCAAACTTATAACACCCATCGTTTTTGCGTTAAGGGGTTAAAAAGCGGCCAAGTGCGAGTCGGACTCGCCCATTAAGGGTTCCGTAGTAGCAAGTAACATAATAATGTTTTTTTTTTAAATTTGTATATTTGAGTTGATTGAATGAAAGGTAAATTGCGGTTTACGATTTATGACGTATTAAAAAAAACTACTTACTAGATCTCGTTCAAACCAATTTTCGTTGGAAGTTTACATGGTAATGTACATCATATATTTTTTTTAGTTTTAATATTCTCTCATTTTAGAAGTTACAAGGGGGGGGGGGGGGGGATACACATTTTACCACTGTGGAAGTATCTCTCGCGCCAACTATTCAGTTTAGAAAAAAATGATATTAGAAACCTCAATATCATTTTTGAAGACCTATCCATAGATACCACACACGTATGGGTTTGATGAAAAAAAAAAATTTGAGTTTCAGTTCTAAGTATGGGGACCCCCAGAAATATTGTTTTTTTTTCTATTTTTGTATGAAAATCCTAATGCGGTTCACAGAATACATCTACTTACCAAGTTTCAACAGCATATATCTTATAGTTTCGGAAAAAAGTGGCTGTGACATACGGACGGACCGACAGACAGACAGACATGACGAATCTATAAGGGTTCCGTTTTTTGCCATTTGGCAACGGAACTCTAAAAACAAAATGAAAATCGGTTACGCTACGATGCCACAGACACAGACACGTCAAACTTATAACACCCATCGTTTTTGCGTTAAGGGGTTAAAAAGCGGCCAAGTGCGAGTCGGACTCGCCCATTAAGGGTTCCGTAGTAGCAAGTAACATAATAATGTTTTTTTTTTAAATTTGTATATTTGAGTTGATTGAATGAAAGGTAAATTGCGGTTTACGATTTATGACGTATTAAAAAAAACTACTTACGAGATATATCTCGTTCAAACCAATTTTCGTTGTAAGTTTACATGGTAATGTACATCATATATTTTTTTAGTTTTATCATTCTCTTATTTTAGAAGTTCCGGGGGGGGGGGGGGACACATTACCACTTTGGAAGTGTCTCTCGCGCAAACTATTCAGTTTAGAGAAAAATTATATTACAAACCTCAATATCATTTTTGAAGACCTATCCATAGATACCTCACACGTATGGTATAGATGAAAAAAAAAATTTGAGATTCAGTTCTAAGTATGGAGAGCCCCCAAAATTTATTGTATTTTTCTATTTTTGTGTGAAAATCATAATGCGGTTCACAAAATACATCTACTTACCAAGTTTCAACAGCATAGTTCTTATAGTTTAGGAAAAAAGTGGCTGTGACATACATACGGACAGACAGACAGACAGACATGACGAATCTATAAGGGTTCCATTTTTTGCCATTTGGCAACGGAACCCTAAAAATTATATCAGCTTGGGAGGTATAGATACCATAAAACTGTGTGCCTATAAAGTTAAATTTAAAATTTTGATTTTACATCAGTTGAGACATTTACTAGAGAGCCCAAAAAAGGAAGAGCAATGACACAGCTAACAAATGTTTAAGAGGCTATCAAATAAAAAAAACCAGGACAAGGTGTGCACACTTACACTCACACTCGTCCCTGTTTGCACACACAGTTTGCATAGCCACTTTACATAGTGTATACACAGATATGACATGTGTATCCATTTTTGTACAGCTTAGGATCAGCTATCGTAAGACATTGAACTCCTTTCTTTCAAGAGATTCAATATATTCAAAATTTTATTATTTCCAATAGCCACATCTAATTAAATCTTTTAACCATTAAAGACTTGTATGTCAGTAGGCATATCCATAGGCAATAAGTCTTTAAAAAGCATATAAAACAGTAAAAATTGTATGCATGAGTTCGAGAGCTACAACATAGAGAATATCTGATGGTGAGCTGTTTACTATCTAATCATTATCAGAAATAATACAAATCAACTGCCGTTCAGTTGTAAGTATCTGTCGGGCACTTCCCCACATGGAATGTGTAATTTAGAAAGCCCGTTGTGCCTTGCGATCAAACTATACTTCTTCTATTAACAAATTTTTTACACACAGTTTAAGTAAACTGCACATAGGTCCATTACAGGCATATCATCCAAGGATTTGAATAGTTTGTCATCAATCATGAGAACTGTTATTTTAGTAAGTATTTTTTGTATGTGACAATATTATGAGGTAATTAATGTGATATCACCGTCACGGTTATGTAACTACTACACTAGGGCATTAATAGCATTCCTATAATGGCATAATTCCATGAACATTAGGTGCATGTATACTATTGTCTGGTACTAGCAAATAATGACAAATAATATCAAAACATCTACCTATTTTGTTGATCGGACAACAAATATGGTCTTTTCTTGAAAAATCAATATAAGTAAGGACACAAAGCTACGGATTTGGTGTACACAGCGCATGCGCCAACTACCTGACTCCCGCATTCCAATTAGATGGTATACATCAGGTAATCATGCCATAAACCAATGTAGGTATTAGAAGTGGTGAGGAATAATAAGATGCAATAAAGCACTTTGGCGGGCCGGTTCAGCGGGGCATGTGTCAAGGACTTACCACGGTGAGGTCCGTGTCGAAGCTGCGCCGGCCGTCGGAGCTGATGGGTTTCATCAGCTCCGCCACGATTTCTTCTAGCCTCTGAGAGTTCATACTCCACCTTTTCTCCCGTTGGGTCAAAAATTGATCCCTGTAAATAGGGTTTTTGTATAGACAACATAACTTGTAAGCCTAGTGGCTTCTAGTGAAGACGCAAGCGCGGGGCTGTTGCTTTACCAGTGGCGCGAAACTTTCTGTCATCGACCTCTTTTCAATTTTGCAAACGATATTGCGAATTTTTTTAAGTTCTATCTAAACTACAATAATACTGATTACCTTTGGCTCTCTAACCAGTCGGCGTCCATTTTATAAACATAAAATCGTGCTTGTAGGAAGAACGTAATAACAACGGTGGCCATTTATTTATGTTTTTATAGGAAACATTCCGTCCTAATGTCAAAATATCGAACGTTCGCTGTTCGTTGCATTGGAACCACACTCATCGAATTGCTCTATGGCTTACTAAATCAGTAAATTGTGAATATTTATAAAATAATTGTATTACATATACAATTTAAATTTATTTAAATCACACTTGTATAACTCTCGGTAACTCTTTTCTGTAAATAATAACGTTGACAATTTATTAGCAGCATAGTAAATAGACTATTATACATGTGGTTTATATATTTTAGATGGTAACATTGATTTAATAGTCAAAAAGGCATTGAACTGCTGAATTTATATTTTGAAAAACAGTACTATTGTCATAAGTACAATATAAATAAGTAATACAATTATACTTTCATGAGTGAAATGTTTACAGTTGTATAGAAAATACAAGGGCTTATAATATCATTGTTGAATCCCGCTAATACATATCTGTGAAGTCATGGGGATGTCTCGGTGCTACTCGCTGATGAAATGCTTGCTGATCATTTTTAACATTATATTTTTGGTGAGTTTATAAAGATAGCGAAATACCGAAAGCGGTAAGTAGAATAAACAAGGAAATCAGTACAACATTTTTCTTTTAAATCGATATAATAATAAAAATATCAATATGTAACAATATTTATATTTTCTATTGTGGAATTCGCGTATGATGGTATTTGGTCGGTCACTCTGCGTGCAGTTCCTCAGCATAGCATCGCCAGTCTATAATGTTTACAGTCGAGGTACTTAGTAGCCATAAACAGTATATTCGTAGAAAGATCAACAACCCAGTGGAGTCCATAAACACAGAATGTTTATACAAGCGGGCGAGTGGGTGCGTGTTGCAGTGCGTGGGCAGCGGCGCGTGCGGGTTCTGCGCGTGGGCGCTGTGGGACGGGCGCGCCAGCTCGGCGGCGGCAGCGCGCGCGGGGCTGGGCGCGCTGGCGGCGTGGGGCGGCGCGCTGGCGCTGGGCGCGCTGGCGGCGCTGGGCGGCTGCGTGCGCGGCTCGGCGCCGCTGCTGGCGGGCGCGTTCGCGCTGCTGGCGCTGTCGGGCGTGGCCGAGGCGGCGGCCGTGTGGTGGGGCGCGGCGCACCGGCCGCAGCTGGAGCGCGCGCTGCGCCAAGGCCTGGAGCACGCCGTGCGCGCCGAGTACGGCAGCGTGCCCTCGCGCACGCAGCTGGTCGACGTCATACAGCAAGGGGTGCGTGTAATCACATTTTTTACGAATCCGCAGCTTATAGCTTATTATATAAAACGAGGAACACAAATGATTTGCTGTAATCTTCACCGATACTCGACTAGCTCTTGTGATTATCGAACATTCTATGTTCTGATTGCATCGAGCTAAACTAATTCATACTTCTTACCCAAATATGTGTCAAAAATCTTTTGTGGAAGAAATACTGTTTCACTCTATTGAGCACATCAAGATTTTCAGATGCTAAGAGAATACTTTGATGGTTAGTGGCCAAACACCTCTAACCATCTCCAAAAGTCATAATTTTTGTTAAGTTTAGCATAAATGCTTCTCTCAATGTCACTTCTAAAGCAATATTGTGTTTTGCTATTATCTTTGTGTTGGCAGATTGTTCGCACTGAGAGTAAAATATTTGACTGGGATATCTAAACATATGCGGAAGTTCTTGCTTGGGGTGTCCTTTCTCCAGTACTTTTCTTTGTTTTTATCAATGCTATAACTAGAGTCATATTCTATTATTACCATGTCTATGCCTACGATTTGCAGTTGTACTGCCACTTTAGGGTTAGTGAAACTGATCCGGTGGTGCTTGCCGTGAATATGGCTAAATCTTTTGGTCTTCTTGTTAAACCAACTGAATGTCAGGTTCTTATTAATGGCGGTATGCATATTTACAATTGCTTCGACCACAACTGTCTGCCAGTGCATGTGTTGGATATTATTTTGTAATGTAATTTTCTTTGAGCTTCAACTTAAAAATCAGTAGTATTACTAGGTCTGCAATTCATTCTGCTGTGGCAAAAATTGAGCAAAGCAATTTCACCAGGGCTTTTTCTAACATATTCCTATATATATAATTCCTCAATGGCTAGTCCGATTTTCGTTTGACTTTTTTTTGTCTTATGGATATGAACAAATTACTGAATTTAATACCAATCGTTTGTATGAGGCTTTTATGTTCATTGAGAAGTCAGTTTTTTTTTTTTTTCCCGCTGATTATTCCTTCGTGGTACTTTTGATTTTCCTAGCCTGTTTCCTTTCCATCAGTAACATCTTTGCTTGCGTGAAATTACATTAGAATCGGTTCAGCCGTTTGGGAGGAGAAGATGGTCTAATGAAATACATGAGTCGCTTAAAAGAGAGCAAAGTTCTGAAGTTTCATTCAATAGTAGATTATAGTGTATTGAAGTTGATGTGTTGACTTTATACCTTTTTTCCCGGCTTTTACTGCCTTTATAACTTTAATAAAGGCAGTTATTTGGTCGCGTTCTTCGAATCGAGACGTGCGTGCAAGAGACTGGCATTCTCGCCAGCACGCCAGTCTCGACATTCCAATAACACGTGGTCCGCGTTGGCTGCTTCAGCTGGAGTGCTGCGGCGCCGAGAGCCCGCGCGACTGGCAGCACTCGGCGTGGGCGCGCGCGCAGGCGGAGGGGGGCGCGGCGCCGGCGGGCGGCGCGCTGGACCTGTCGGTGGGCGCGGCCGGCACGTACTACTGGGTGCCGGCGTCGTGCTGCTCGCGCGCGGCGGGCGGCGCGGCGTGCGAGGCGGCGCGGCGCGTGGTGGCGCCGTCGGGCGGCGCGCGGCCGCTGCACGGCGCGGCGTGCGGGCCGCGCGTGCTGGCCGCGCTGGCCCGCCTGGCGCGCGCGCCGCTGGCGCTGGGCGCCGCGCTGCTGACCGCGCACGCGCTGGCGCTGCCGCTCACGCTGGCGCTGTGGCTGCGCGCGCACCCGCAGCCCTCCTACAAGGCGTAGGCCCCCGCCCTCCGCCCTCCGCCCTCCGCCCACCGCGCGCGCCACCTGCGACAGCCCTCTCACAGATGTTCTTTTGCATCGAACATATTTGTAAAATCAATCAATATTATTGTTACCACTGATCAAGTAATCGATTGATTCCAGTCAGAGAGCCAAGCGGCATCGCTAATTAAGAATTTAAATGATCGATAGGAGGATGACCGCTAATATTTCCTTTTTACAAAATTTGTAATGATTTTTGCACTCTAAAAAAATAATGTAAGCGACTAATAAATGGATGAATCTGTCACGGAGAAGGCTACGCGTGCGTCGTGCGCGTGCCGCGTAGAGGATGTAGTGGTGACCGTAGAGCTTAACCAAATGTGTGTTAGTTGTAAGTTGTGTTTGTTATTCGCACTCTATGCAGCGCAACCGGCAACCGTCGGCTCGCAGCACCCCGGGCCGCCGCACCGGACGCACCGCGAGGGACTCCGGTCTCAAGCTATACTCGTACTGTCGACGTTGCTATTAGTTATCGGGATACTTACCGTGTGTAGTTTTGAGTTCCTCTGCGACCATAACGCTTGCAACAAAGGACACTCAAAACAACACAATGGTAAGTATGCCGATAACACTAATAGTAATATTAGTGACCATGAAACTTTAAATAGCTATCTTGTACTGTCAGATTGGCCGGTTACCTGGATAGAGTAGTAATTGATATGAAATTCTATTATATGTACTTATATATTAATACTCCACTGTACCTATTTATCATGTACTTATGGTGTCGCGTGACATCCCCTCCCTGACGTACAAATACTCATTCATAGACTGTGACGTGATCTCTCACCCCACCATGCGCATGCGCCATACCGCCACACTACGAATCATATAAGACTTTTCGTTGAGACTGATTTTATTTTTTTCGTTAGTTATAAGTTATAGCCGAGTACAAATATTTATTGTTTATTTTCTACGAGACTAATATTAACATGTATTATTCAATTGACTGATTTACTTTGAGAGTAAAGCAGCGTTGCGCCGCCGCCGCAGCTGCCCGCCGACCCCGAGTACAATGTTGCCATACCGTCGGACACCGGCGACGCTGCCATTTAAGATGCTAAACTTGTCTCTCTATTTTGTGCTAGTCGTGACTTTATTAATGCAATACCAGAGAGTTAAAATACAGAAAGCGGAATATCAGGAAACTTCATTACCATAATTAAAACGCCAGTAGTGGACACACACATTGTAGCATGTCGATGGCAAAATTATAGTACAGTCAGCGTCAAAGATAGATGATGATTGCATAGATTTCAAAGTGAAAAAATTGATTGAAATTATTGATTACTAGCAACCCGCCCCGGCTTCGCACGGGTGCAATGGATGTTATTATACATATAAACCTTCCTCTTCAATCACTTTATGTATTAAAAAATACCGCATCAAAATCCGTTGCATAGTTTAAAAGATTTAAGCATACATAGGGATATAGGGACAGAGAAAGCGACTTGGTTTTATACTATGTAGTGATATTTTAATCGAAATTTAAAAATAATTTAATGCGCTCTGCCTATGGCTACTTTGCCATTAAATTTAGTTTTTCAATCCGAAAATGGTCGTCTACTTTTGACCCTGACTGTGTAGGTCACATATATTAACACACAACAAAAATGACAGCATTCAAATTAAGGCGCGAATTGAATGTTCTGATGTGTTGCATATACAAGCATAATCAATTAAAAATACACACACAGATTATATTATAGTTACTACGTAAGTTACGTGAGAAATATATTATATTGTAGGTTGTTTAAGTTATATACAAAGATGATAAAATACTGTGGTGTTTAACTACCAAACTGAGCCACCGTTTTTATCTTGTATTAATTCGCATTTAATTGAGCTGAGTGAGACGAAGTCAAGCGAAAGCTCCTCATACCAGACTTCAGGATTTTCTTTGTCACAGGTCTCCTCCTAAACTACGAATCCAATCAGAACCAAATTTGGCATGATTAAAGAGGTCAATCAGAGGAAGGTTTATAGATATATTTAGAAAAAATTAATGCTACCACAGAGGAATGATTACCGTTAAAAAAAATCCAGATGGAATTACATAATAACCGCTGGAGACACTGTGACCAAACTGTACACGCTCAGAAAGCATGTCCAGAGTTGTGACTTTCAAAAAGAATTTTCAAAATCGGACTTGCCACGGAGGAATGATCACTGTTAAAAATTTTCAAAATCTGATTCACGATGTCTCACTCAGCTCAACATTGCAAGCAGCGATTCGCCTTGCAGACCTAGTAATAAATTGACGTATTATTTGAGTCGGCCGGCGGCAACCCTCTCGTGTGTCCGTGTTATGTTATGCGTAAGTAAATTAATTTGTAAGGGGGCGCGGTCCGCGGTCCCGGGCCGCGGCCCCTGCTGCCTTGCGCTCGTTCGACAAGCTCACTCCGGATACGAACACTGCCGTGTTGCCGATGCCTTATATTTTTAAGTGTATGTGTGAATGAATATAGCAAACGAGTTAAGTCCGTCAGGTGAGCGTTGGGAGCGTGTGAGTGAATGTAAATCTGAACAATGCGTGGAGTGAGCGCGGAGAGCGAGCCGCCGGCCGCCGGGCGACCGAGCATGATATATCTAACCCTTTAGAAATAAATGTATGTGAACACTAATAAACGTCTCATTGTCGTATGTTGTGTTTCATTTGCTCAATTAATGTTAATTATCGCTCGCTTAGTAATGTGCCCGGTAGATGGCAATAGGCTCGCCCCCTATTACATTGGGACCTAAACATAACTGGCGAATCGTGGGTGTATAATACACCTCTGCCTACCCCTTCGAGAATACAGGCGTGAACTTATATTATGTTTATTTGCTCCATCTGCCTCTCGTAGGTCCCGCGACAATCCTACGTTCGCGCTCATTCTTTCGTGCCATTTTAATTTTAAGGGCCTGGGATATCGCCGCGCCCGTATAGAGCGACTTGTTAGTAGTTACAGGGCTTTTCTGTAAGAAACTTGCCAGTGACAACGCCGAGTCTTGAAATGTGTCTGGTAGACGGTAACAGGCACCTCTGTCCTCTATAATGTGGGATCAAAAATATACCGTAAAGTGCATCTTTATGCTCATCATCAAACTCCATCATTCCAGCATTAACCGGTCGCATCGTGACCTCGTGCTTCGGAGCCCGGAGCCCGTTCTACGTTTTCCTCCTGATGCTTATCTTGACTTTCAGAGGAACATCTGCCGTCTGACTCGCAAGCTCGAGAGTAAAGCTTGCACGAGCATGCAGTGTACCCCGTTTAGACAACTACATGCGTTACTAGTTGTGAGACAAAGATCGTATCGATTACCTTTAATTTATATTATTTATACATATACATATGCGGCGATAGCCCAGTGGCGTACGTAACGGACTGCTGAGACGAGGTCTCGAGTTCGATCCCCAGTCGCCCCGGGCACACACCTCTGACTTTTCGTAGTTATGTGTGCATTAATAAATGATAATTATCGCTCGCTTAATAATGTGCCCGATAGATGGCAATAGGCTCGCCCCCTATTACATTGGGACCTTAACGTAACTGGCGAATCGTGGGTGTGTAATACACCTCTGCCTACCCCTTCGGGGATACAGGCGTGAAGTTATGTTATGTTATATTATTTATGTTCTCGCCATTCATAAAGGGTTTTCATATATTGTGGATGTGACAATTCTAAAAGAAGCCCATAGTCGTGACATTGAGCAGGGAAAAGAAGTGTCCGATCAACGTGAGTATTACCTTCTGTAATCACATTGATCTATTGGTAGTGACATTGGTGAAAGAATATTCGTCACATTCGCGTGTGACGTGGGCGTAACGACAATCCCGATTTTCATGATTCGATCCTTTTTCAGTTTTTGACGTGACAACGTCTTATAATTCGATGGAGCCGGCTGCACGCACGAAAAAACATGACGTATGCGGCGTTACCTTGCTCTTAGGCGTTCCATTTAATATGACGTTGTCACGTTCAACTATCGTCAGTAAACCTACTTTACGGACAACGATTTTTTTTCGTGGAACTCCCCACAGTACCCCCCACGGTGGCTAGTGGGAGTAGTTATCTCGAACCGACCAAAACCGCACGCTGTCTCGAGTCTAATGCCGAGGTGTAAGGTGGCTAAATAGGGCAATTCTCTCGCACCCCGGCTGACCCTGGGCTACCTACGGCTTTGAAATGGCCCCATCGAGATCCTATGTCTATACTAGCAATATGAGACAGTCACGAAATAAATTCAGCTGATAAGGCAACCAACATAACTTGATTCTAAAGCGGCACGAAGTTTGCCGGGTCTGCTGGTAACGAATAAAAAGATAGGTCAGAATCAATATGAAACCATTAACAACGACGGTGCGAACAGTCGCCAGGCAGCGAGTCCGCGCGGCGACGCCGGCGTCGCCTTTGTATATTAACTAGGTAAAAGGTACTTGGGTCATGGGCGATGCTGCCAACTCTAGTCGAACTTTGCAATTCTCCAGGATAAGCGCAATGGTTTAAGAAGTTCCCTTGCGAACTGCTAACATCGAGAGTGAGTTTGGCCCCCACGCGAACCAGTTATGATGTGTGACACGCAGGCAATTGTTATAAATATGGATGTACTTTGTGTCCTTATAAGAAAGTAAATAACTTTTAACGACAGACCTTAGGCAGGTACCTAGGATGCGGGGTGTGTGTTGGGTAACCTCCTCGAGTGTCACTCCGATTCCGATCCCGCTGCAGTCCGGGGGGAACGGAATCGGAGCGGCCGGTACACCCTGGGCGGCAGTCAATGGCTTCCCCTTCACCCCTTCATAGGGTTGGCATTGATCGTCGGCCAATACCCAACGTGGCGGGAACACATCGCTCTCCGTACTCCTCTGCTTTCAGAGGAGACAGGATGAGCGATGCTGTTAGTGGTGAGATGGCCCAGGGTCAGCCGGGGTGCGAGGGATATGCTCTATGGGTAACCTTACACCCCGGCGTCTGAAGACCCGAGACGGCGTGCGGTTTTAGTCGGTGCAAGCCCGACATAACCGCCCCCGCTGGCCGGCGGGGGGGTATCCGAAGGGATTTCCGTACGATAAAAAAAAAAAAAGGTACCTAGGATGCATTGTTATTGACCTGATAGTAGGTCTGTAGTGCTTTACCCAGCACGGACGGACGGCTCGACCGGCGCACTCTAGTTCTACCTTTTCCTTTTTTTTTGCTCACCTTTTTTAATACCTCTTTTTCTTCTGAAAGTGGAAGATAAGGTAACACGCTATATAGTGTTGCCAGTTGGTTACCAGCAGCGTCTATAGGCCAAGGTAACCGCTTACCATCACGTATCTGATATGGTTTACTTCTCGGGCAGGCTGCATATACTACTTACCGGCCCCGGGCCATCTGGCTATTTAAGCAGGTCTCTACTAAGGTACTACAGTCCATAAACTAAAAAGCGGCTATGTGAAAAAGCAAATTTGGAGCTGGAGCTGAAACCTATGCTAGTATTTTCTATAAATCGTGATCATTTAGAGTGGGTGGATATATTTTGGAGCATTTACGCGAATGAAGTTGCTATTGAAAGATATTCATATTTTGTCAAAGTTAAGATGTGAAAATTGAACAGAAGTCACCTAGCCGCCTTTGACCTTGAGGACGGTAGGGTAGCAAACAAGCACACGGCCATGACGGCAAGTGTGCCGCCGTCCCACAAGAGTCCCCGGTCGCATCAGCGCAGTCGTGAGTCGTGCCGGCAAACCATGGCCCCTCCACCACTTAGGCATAGCTAACATCAGGTACCTACTTAGTCAAGATTTCGATTCCATCCAAACTATATCTGCTAACGTGGTTAGGCTGACGTAACGATCCGACTGCCTTCCTCTGCAGCTTTTGTAAAGTTATGCCCTTATCGTATCTTACACCTACTCGTACGTGCATAACTCACACCGCTCAATCATTGCATAAACATTCATCATGAATCAACGCTGAACCGTCAGGAAAAGAAAAGCTGTCTGTCTTTTCAATATCCACATTAGTTGACTTCGTTGGCAATTTAAATGTTCGTATCAAAATCGAGAGGAAGTCGTGGTTACGGGCGCGCGCGGCGGCGACCGGCCCACTCGTGACCGGCAAGTAATTGTCGTTCATTGCTATCTTAAGAGCGCAATTGACGGCAGTTCACAAACTCATCGAGGCTTGTGTCTTAGGACCGGCAGCGCCCGCTCCCGCCCCCCTTGGCCCCACGATGTGCCCTCTTTGACCGATTAACGAGTGCCGCAAACGATCACCTAATGGCAATCAATCGACGAAATAGGTCACTATCTGTGTCACTTCATTATGCGATCAAAGATGCGTTGACAAAACGCCCAATTGTTTGTTCGACTGCCAGCATCTTTGTGTTGTTTATCTGTAGGTATGTGGTACCTTAATCTGGAAAGAGGGAATTAAATCTATGGATTTATTTCGATGACGCAGTGTAGGCATAATAAAATTAAATGTAAATAAAATAATTGCAAAAAAATCCGTTCCCGCAGGAGGAACGCACAGGTAGATTTCGTGAAGCAATTAATATTATTTTTTAACATGTTTAATTTTTTTTTCTCGAAAACGGTAACTTTTAGCGAAAAACTTTTCAGACATTTATTTTAGACTTAAAAATGGCCTATCGATTAAAAATGTTTCCGACGGCAAGAATGTTCACCGGTTAGAAGTTATGATTTTTTTCCCGAAAAATTTTGGTTTTTCCCCCCTTCACTTTTAGTTAAAGTTTTAATCTTATAGGTTTATAATTAAAAGTTGTTGGTATTCATGTATACATGGGATAAAATTAGAACGGTTCGAATATCTTTCATGGAACGTGAAATTTTGAGGAAAAACTGATTTCACGAAAAGTGAGGCCCTACCGTCCCCTTAGGCCGGATTCCACCCGTTCACGAACTAAACTAAGTTTACACCCAAGCAATTTTTGACCGCAGTTTGAAAGCGATCGGGGCAAAAATGCGACCGTGAGAGTGCCGCAAATTTTGGGAAGTGGAACCATACATATATATATATATATATATATAAACTTTTTGACCAGTGGTCATTTCGGACTCAGGGGGTCATAACTAGACCTCCTATGAAAGAATTTTTTTTTTAAATTCGACAGTAGTCAAGAAACCAATAGGCAGATCGATTTCATCGAAATTTACCTAAAAATTCATAAAATGTAAATTTGTAAATTCAATGGGACAAGTAAAGTGCTTGCACTCAAAGGTGTATCAGCTAGGTACCTATTTTAAGGGGTGCGATTGCTTGGATCACCTCCAAGTTTGGTGCACCCTGGGCAACGTGAGCGCAGACGCATCATTGATTGCTCCTCTGGAGTAGCTGGCGTCAACGTCATCGGCCAAGAGTCCGACCGACCGGCCCTTTTCAGGGCCAGCTGACCCCATTGCACGAGGGGGTCGGGGTATGGCGGAATTGCAAGGACCGTGGGGATGGTCGCTCCAGGTACCCCTCTGCTGTTATCAGAGGGATCCAGGGACGGGTCGGCCCACTGCTCGCGCAGGGACTGACGGGCATTCGTGCCACCGTCGGAGTTGAGGGGAGTGGCTGCCCTCTCGCGCATAATCTCCGGGTGATCGTCAAAGACCCGAATGCTAGCCACATTCGGGAAGTCGTGATTTCGGAGGACGCGGGGCTTGCCTTCATTGGCCGGCACGCGACAAGGAAAAGTCTTTAAAACCTGACAGCGTCACATGTCAGATTCAATTAAAAATAAAACCCCAAACCCACAACTGAGGAAAAAGGTCTGCGCGGAGGTCGCGCAGCAACGAAGCGTGGCGGTCACGCCAAAAACCGCGGCGGTGTCGGAGAAGTTCGACACCGCCAGCGAAAGGAGTAAGGCGAGCAGCCCGTTAGGATTGGGCGTCAAGCCACAAAAGCGCAAAGAAAAGCTCCGACCGTGGGAGGTCGTGTCGAATGAGGATTACACCCTCACCGGGACGGCCTTTTCCAGCGACGAGGCCACAATGCGGCCGCCTAAGGTGGCTGCAGTCCGCCGAGGGGCGCGAGGAGGACTGAGAGGTGGGCAACCAAACCAGGCCCCCTCGGCCACTGGGAGGGATGCGGAAAAATCGCCGCAGAGTCCTTCCACTTCGGCGGTGTCCGAACCGTGCGGGAAGACGCGGTCTCTCATCGAGATACTCCAGAAGGTGACCGTGTCATTCCAGGGGTCCCCAAACCCTGAGCAGGAGGCGATGTTGCGCATTGTGCTCGACATCGCCTTCTGCTCGCGGGCCTGGCTGCGCAGCTGGCCGAGTCTCGTCGGGAGACGGCTCAACTAGCTGCAGCCGTCGAGGAACTCAAGAGGGGGATGGCGAGCCCGCCTCAACCGGCGCAGCGGGCGCAACCGGCGGAGCCGGCGCGCGTGACTCGCTCTTCGGCGAGGCAGTCGGCGCAGCCGGAGCAGCCAGTGCAACCGGTGCAGCAGCCGGCACAGTCGGTGCGGCTGGTGCAGCCGAGGGTACCGCCGGCGGAGTCTTGGCTCCCCTATATGGAGCCGCTGGAAGAGCGGATGACGTGTCGGATGGAGACCCTAATGGATTCCATCCGCCGTCCGCCTCTGGCGCCGCCAGCGGCCGGCTACGCGGGTGCAGCCTCCCACCCCCCGGTTGCGGGTGCGACCCTGCCGAGGCCGGCTCTTCAGCCCCCTCCCACTCAGGGGAAGGGCAAGGGGAAGACGTCCCTAGCTTTGGCCCCAGCCCCAGCCGTGGCTCCCACTACCTCCGCCCCATTGGTAAGGGGGCTTTGAGGTGGCTAGAGAGAGCCGTCTTCTACCCAACCGTGACCGGTCTTGGTCGGCGTGAGATGTCGTGCGGTGTTCCGCGGGGAGCGGTCCTGGGGCCGCTCCTGTGGAACATCGGATACGACTGCGTGCTTCGCGGTGAGCTCGCAGCCGGTGCCGCCGTCACGTGCTACGCGGACGACACGCTCGTGACGGCGTGCGAGGCGACGTACCGCGAAGTGACCCTGAAGGCCACGACCACGGTTGCCCAAGTATTGGAGCGGATCCGGCGGCTGGGTCTCGAGGTGGCTCTGCATAAAACCGATGCCCTGTTCTTTCATGCGCCTCGGAGCAAGCCACCTGAGGGATCCAGTCCTATCGTGGGAGGTAATCCCATCGGCATCAAGCCCCAAATGAAATATTTGGGGCTCGTGCTCGATGGCCGATGGGACTTCGGAGAGTACATCCGAATTCTGGCCCCCAAGTTGAAGTGCACAGCTCTCGCTTTGGCGCGGCTGCTGCTTAACATGAAGGGGCCCGATGACTTCGCAGGAGACTACGCGGGGATCGTGCGGTCCATGGCCCTGTATGGGTGACCAAAATGGGCGGAGGCCCTGAAGGCCAGAAGTGTGCGGATGCCGCGTGCTCCGCAGCGGGTGATGGCTATAAGGGTCATTCGCGGGTACCGCACGATCTCCTTCGAGGCGGCGAGTCTCCTAGCCGGAACTCCGCCATGGGGCCTGGAGGCGAGAGCCCTAACTATACCAGTGGCGAAAGGAGGCGCGGGAGCAGGGACGAAACCCCGAGCCTCGTGAAATCGAGGCCGTGCAGTCCCAGCTCCGCCAGGCCATCGTGGAGGAGTGGAAGGAACTACTTGGGCAACCAAACGCAGGGCACGCCGCAATAGCGGCGGTAAGGCCCATCATGGAGGATTTTCTAGAGAGGCGACACGGAAGCCTCTCGTACCGACTGACGCAGGTGATCTCCGGGAAGTGGAGCTTCGGGGACCACCTGCATCGGCTCAGAAAGACGCCAACGCCTGAGTGCCATCACTGCGACGCGGGCGAGGACTCGGGGCTGCACACGCTGGCCGGCGTGGGAGGCGCCGATGCGTGACCTAGTGGCAGCTATCGGAGTGGGAGTCCCGCGTGGGCCACCGCCACCTCCTTCTGCGAGCATGTAATGCTCGTGAAGGAGATGGCGGAGCGCGCCCGGGAGAGGTTTAGAACTCTCCCGGCCCGCCGAGCCCGCAACATGCTCGCCGCGCGTCGCTCGCGACTCAGGCGCCGGAGGTCGGTTAACGACCTCCGTCCTCCATGAGCGCAGGCCTGGGGGTGGCAGGTGAGGCCGCCTGTCACCCCAGCAGAAGCATGCCGGGACGGTGGGGCGACTAGCGCCCCTCCCCCAAACCGGGGCAAGACGGGGACACCGTGGTTCCCAAACCCGAGGTGGCCATCTCGAAACCGGAGTTGGCCCAGGGTCAGTCGGGGTGCGAGGGATATGCTCTATGGGCAACCTTACACCCCGGCGTCTGTAGACCTGAAACGGCGTGCGATTTTAGTCGGTTCAAGCCCGAGGGGTATCCGAAGGGATTTCCGCATGAAAAAAAAACACTTTGTACCTAAGCAAAGTTTATATTTCACGGATTTCCTTGTACTTACCTACCTACTTATATGGTACATCCATAAAGGTAGGTAGGTGACCCGACCGTATCGATTGTTGCCATAAATATACATACATACATAAATACAGTAGGTTATTTACGGATTTCAGCCAGTTCGATGGCCGAGTGTGGCAGCGGATGCCCGAAAATCACTGAATATGCGATTTTGTTTTAAATAAAGGAATGTTACCTTTGAGCACAGATTACCTAATATTATTCTAATACTTTGAGTAAATTTGCTATCTCCAGTATTTAGATGTTCGTTCGGTTGCACTTTACCTTCAAGTGGCGATGGCGGAACAAAGTTCCACCGTATATGTCAGCGGTTGTGCTGTTGTACGATGTCCGTGAACGATGACTATGAAAAGGCCCTAGCTCTCGGTCCCGTGGTGGCAGTACGTGTGACGTGTGACGTGTCAGGCTGGGTGTCGGTGCAGCGTCACGTGAGACCCGGGTAAATAACGGAACGTAAGTAACATAAATGGATGAATAGATACACTAGCTGATGCCCGCGGCTCCACCCGCGCGGCGGCCGCGGCTGTCGGTTTTCCTTTTTTTGGTCATATCTCCGGTACTTGTCCGATTGCAACCAAACATACGTCAGATTTCAGTTTTTCGGTCAGACCATAACCGAAAATAGAAAAAACCGCATCAAAATCCGCTCTGTAGTTTTTGCGTCCATCGCGAAAACTGAGACAAGAACTCCAAAAAAAAAAAATGTTTGTGTTGAGAATCGTTTATTTAACATGACCCAAGTATTTTTTTTTAAATAAGTATCTACAATGTACAGACGACATAACTAATTTACAATTTTATAATAGTACCTATAAATATAGGTAGGTATTTACTGGGCATACCCGTTTTTTTTTCGTGCGGAAATCCTTTCGGATACCCCCCCGCCGGCCAGCGGGGGCGGTAATGTCGGGCTTGAACCGACTAAAACCGCACGCCGTCTCGGGTCTTCTGACGCCGGGGGGTAAGGTTGCCCATAGAGCATATCCCTCGCACCCCGACTGACCCTGAAACAATATTATTATTCTTCATACTTGTTCACGATTATTGCGCATGCTCTGACAGTTTTTCCTTTTTAACTGACTTCTATAACATTATAGGTATATAAAATTGTAAAATTTGTTGTGTCTGTACATTGAAGATATTTAAAAAAAACATGGGTTATGTGAAATGAACGATACTGAATATAATTTTTTTTTATAATTCTTGTCTGTTTGTCTGTTTGTTTGCGATGGACGCAAAAACTACTGCACGGATTTTGATGCGGTTTTATCTATTAGAAAATACTTAAATTTAACTTAACCGAACTCCGCGCGGCCGGAGCCGCAGGCATCACGTATCCATCATCATGAAATAATAAGGACAATCGCAATTGGTAGGTACTACCTTTTTTTTTTTTTTTATCGTGCGGAAATCCCTTCGGATACCCCCCCGCGTGCCAGCGGGGGCGGTTATCTCGGGCTTGAACCGACTAAAACCGCACGCCGTCTCGGGTCTACAGATGCCGGGGTGTAAGGTTGCCCATAGAGCATAATATCCCTCGCACCCCGACTGACCCTGGGCCATCTCCGGTTTCGAGATGGCCCCCTCGGGTTTGGGAATCACGGTGTCCCCGTCTTGCCCCGGTTTGGGGGAGGGGCGCTAGTCGCCCCAACAATGGTTTTTTTACCGGTACCATCTCCTCAATTTCTACAAATGGGATAAACAGAGGTGTATCAATGGTATTCTCCAAACATATTTTGCTAGCTATATTAATAGGGCGTGATGATGACCCGTGCCCGGTAACATCACTAGCTCAGGCCCGCAACTCCGCCGGCGCGGAGGTTGGTTTTCGTTTTTTGGTCATATCTCTGGTTCTACTTAACCAATTGCAATCAAACATACGGCACATTTTAAGGCTGACCAAGACCTTTTTTTTATTAGAAAGATAAAAAACCCGCATTAACCCGTTCAGTAGTTTTTGCGTCCATCGCGAACAAACAGATAAACAAACAATTTTTCTGAATCGATCATTTAACATAATACAAGTTTATTTTTATACCTCCGATGTACAGACACAACTAATTTACAAGTTTATAATAGTTTAGTTTAGAAGATAGATAAACAGTTAGATGTGACTCGCTCCGGTCTGCCAACATTCGAAACTGATTCCGCACAGAGCGCCTACCTCACCACCGCCACTTCTGCTGGCCGGTGGTGGCGTGGGCTCGTTGGCTTGCGAGCACCCTCGAGGCGCTGCCGCGGACGCAGCCACGCCTCTTGGGTGCCCTCCCGGCGCGGGAGCGGCTCATGCTTCGGCTCGCTCCGTCATGGGCACGATGCTGGGGAGGAGCGAGAGCCACGCGACCTGCGGGACCGACGCAAGTAGCCCTTGGCAGCGGCTAGGGAGTAGGAACAGATGCTTTTCAGGATTTCTATGTAGAAAAGTGTGTGTTGACTCCCCAGCTCAACCCGTAACCCGGACCTTCAACCAAAAACGTGCGTGTTAATTCCCCCGGCAGCAACCCGTAACCCGGACCTTCAACCAAAAACGTGTGTGTTGACTCCCCCGGTCAACCCGTAACCCGGACCTTCAACCAAAACGTGTTTGTTAACTCCCACGGTCCACCCGTAACCCGGACCATCAACCAAAAACATGTGTGTTGACTCCCCCGGTCAACCCGTAACCCGGACCTTCAACCAAAAACGTGTGTGTTGACTCCCCCGGTCAACCCGTAACCCGGACCTTTAACCAAAAACGTGCGTGTTAATTCCCCCGGCAGCAACCCGTAACCCGGACCTTCAACCAAAAACGTGTGTGTTGACTCCCCCGGTCAACCCGTAACCCGGACCCTCAACCAAAAACGTGTGTGTTAACTCCCCCGGTCAACCCGTAACCCGGACCTTCAACCAAAAACATTCCAAGTAAGTAAAGATTACAATGTTCTCTTATTGGTTCTGTGCGTAGTTGTGTGCACTGCACGTCGCAAGGCGTTGCGGTGAGGCGGTCAAGATCATAGTGCGCTCTTTGTTCCTGCGCGATATCAGCCTACAATATTATGAACACTGCTGAATCGTGTACAAACGGCTCAATAGATTGTGACGAAAATATTTTAGTTTAAAACATACCTACCTGCCTTCGACTTTTATCCCAGTTTCACACCCCAAGGGGGTGAAAAAAGTGCTTCAAATTTGTATGTCTGTATGGTTGCTGGGTATAGAGACTTGAATTTTTGCACTGAGATGTCTATTATAACGTAGGCGTAGCACTAAGGACTTTTTGAAATTCAAACAATTAGCTATATATATAGGTAACCTACGGGGTATGTAGACTAGAGATTACAACCTTATTTAATTCCATGTGAATGAAGTCGTGGGCACCAGCTAGTACATTTTATGTGTCAGGTATCGTTCGAGAATATTTCATAGCAAAATATATATAATAATTGTATTGTGAGTCACCAAACCACCAACATTGGATATCGCACAAAGAAAGAACGCGACTACGTAAATGCGCTTAATAAGGTTGGTGAGTAGGTACCATAGACCCATATATGAACAATTGTTGATTATTATTGGTATATGGTAGGTAGGTACCTGTCGTTAGGCCCTTGACTGGTTGTGGGACTGGCCGATCCCGTTTCTTTGCACTTCAATAAAACCGCGTTTGCACATCGATATCATCAATATTATTGACAGGATCGCGATATATATTGGCTGTCTCCACGTGCCCTAGGAATTACTCGATATCGATAGATCTCTTCTTTTGTCGGTGAAGTCGACAACGACGCATATTCTTAATATTGAACTTTTTACTATTGACTTACCAGTCTTACCACCATACTTTTAACTATTGAATTGACATACTTTTAACTATTGAATTACCACCGCTGACTTATATCATTAACCTCTGCCTACAAACGGGAGTTTTCCCTGAAGCCCTGAAGAGGGCCATTGTACACCCTATCCACAAAAGGGGGTCAGGAACTGTGTCAATAATTATAGACCCATCTCCGTTCTACCGGCCATCTCCAAATTGCTTGAAAAGATCCTTAACAAGAACCTTAGGATATTTTTGGATAAATACTAAATTCTGGCCAAAAATCAGTTCGGTTTTCGCCCCGGTATCTCGACAGAGGATGCGGTGCTAGAGCTGACACAGACAGTAGCCAAGCAACTTGATAAGCGGACTAAATGCCTAGGTATATTCCTGGACCTCTCCAAAGCTTTTGACACGGTTTCTGTACCCCTCCGTATTTCTAAGCTGGAGCTTCTTGGTGTACGCGGTGTCCCTTTGGAGATATTTAAGAGCTATCTCTCGAATCGCTCACAAAAAGTCAAAATAGACTCTAACCTCAGTGATGAAGAACTTGTGACTTATGGCATTCCTCAGGGAAGTATTTTGGGTCCCACCTTATTTCTGATTTATATCAACAGTTTATGTTTGTCTGATTTTCCGGGCTGTAACATATTCTCTTATGCGGATGACACTGCAATCCTTGTTCATGGTGCTACCTGGGAACACGTGAGAACTAAAGCAGAATCCGCACTAGTAGAGGTTATGAAATGGCTAAATTTTTTTTTTTTTTTTTTTTATATATTTAGGACACGTCAATTTGACTTCACCTCGCCTGATGGTAAGCTGAAGGTAAAGTCTCAGGAAAGAGGGTCACCATTACATACACGTACCATGTTAACAATGGTGGCACTCAGCTTGACGGCCTCATCAGAAGAGGATTGTCGTCGCAGCACCGCGTGACACCCACCGGTCTCACTAGTGCTGCGACCACAATCCCCCTGCCCGGCTATGCACTTGCTGACCCCTGAACGCAATCAAACCGAAATTGGATTACTATGGAGGGTTTTTCGCAATCGTGCACGGTGGTACCCACCCGGTCGAATTTTATGACAAATTTGTGTCATCAAATTTCTACCACCAGTAGTAATTCAAACCTCCTTTCAATAAATCTAACCAAAACCGCGTATGGGATATATATTTCGCGATTCGGCGTAACTCTCTGCCACCCCAGACCTTAAGGAGAACTGCTCACTCATGTCCCAACCGCCAATCCACTTGCGACTGCCTGACACTAGTTAGGGTCGAATGTGTCAAATACCTGGTTGTTTTCATAGGTTATGGTTTAAGGTGGGACAAACAGATCGACTCCCTCACCTCAAGAACGATGCGACTGATACGCATTTTTAGGACTCTCAGGGAGCCTGCAAGCTTCCAAACCATCAAACTGGTTTACTACGCACTGTGTCAATCCGTAATTGGATATTGTATACCGGCATGGGGGGGGGGGGGAGGCGCAGATCAAACCAGTCTACTGAAGCTGGAGAGGGCTCAGCGAGCTGTATTAAAAACTATTATAAAGAAACCCTTTAGATATCCAACTGTCCAACTTTATAGCGACTGCAAGGTCCTCACCGTTAGGCAGCTATACGTACTACAGACGACCCTGAGATATCACAGCACCTAGCCTGCATTCGATCCGACCAAACGTAGAAATAATCCTTCGAGTGTCCTACATAAAACTTCCTTCTCTGAGGAACAATACGAGTACTACACGCTTAGCCCGTACCTATATAAAAACATCCATAGGCAGCTAAAGATCACAAAACTAAATAAACACCAAACCAAAACCACAATAACAGAATGGCTCCTTGGAAAAGATTATGTGACTGCCGATTCACTATTGAAATTTGTAAGATAATGTTGATGCCTGTATGCACACACACACACATACACACACATATACACATATATATACTGTTAAATATAAATTTCTCTAGATTTTCAAGTTCCTTCTAAGGTATATAATTATAGTTATTTATGCAACTGTGGTATAATGAGGGGTATTAAAACATGAATGTGGGTTTATCACACGAAGCGAAGCTGAGTGTGATAATAGTATCACATGAGTGTTTTAATACCTAATTATACAGTTGCATACAAGACTTTATCTACACCCATGATAAACTAATAATACATCTTCAGAGAATGATGTACTGCCCTTTGATATTTTCCAATTCATGAAATCTTGGTACGCCTTTTCATACTGTTTTCTAGATTTTTCGGGTAGTAATTTGTTAGAAATGTCCTTTGTTGCATTCGAAATGTCTGGAGGTGTGTTATCAAAACTTGAATCACTCATTTTTGTAAGTAAACAAAACAATTTGCAAAAATAATAGCGAAGAAAAATAGCGGGAATTCGAATTCGAACGAATAAGCTTTAATTTTTTTTTTACGGCGCGCCGCGCGCCGTAAAAAATGGTAGTGCAATGCAACGCGCGTGAATGACAGTTCTTTTTTTGAAACTCATACAGATTCCACGCATCGAGCGCTAAGAATTTGGCTGTCTGATGAGTAACCCTTTGCGCGGAAGAGATTGAAAAAGCGAAAGGAGTGTTATTATGAAATTTCATACAACATTATAACACCCGTTCGGATGATATTATGGTTATTATGACATTGGATGTATTAATGTTGGCAATAAGCTAACTGTTTCAGAATCTTTTATAGAGGTTTTAAAGCATGGGTGTAGATAAATATAATTATTAACTAATAAATAAAACTTAATACTCGTAAGTGTATAACAACACGTTTTCACAAAGGCCATTATGATTGTACAATGTTGAAGCTCCACTGACTCCCAAAATACAAGCTTCAGCTTAGTTTGGGAACCAGTATCTACACTTAAATGTGAAAATCAAATGTACCTTAACTTTAAGACCATATTTTTTTGTGTACTTAAATATAATAAATATTCTACGACATTCTACACAGCGCTCTCCAGATCCATAGTAAGCATAGTTTAACTAGCTTGTGTTATGGGTTCCAGAATGCGGATAAACATACTTATATACTTTTTTTTTGTAAATACATACATATTATACATAGAAACACCCAGACCAATGCAAATAGACATATTCATGCATACAAATATTTGCACTGAGCGGGAATCGAACCCGCACCCCCTGTCGTAGCAGTCGAATACACTACCGCTACGCCACAGAGGCAGTCGAACTTACCTGATTTGTT
Organism: Cybosia mesomella; assembly: GCA_946251805.1. NCBI lineage: Eukaryota > Metazoa > Arthropoda > Insecta > Lepidoptera > Erebidae > Cybosia > Cybosia mesomella. The sequence continues at coordinate 272,616 of OX276403.1, read as the reverse complement.
CCTCTTTTAAGTCAATAAACAATTTATTTATTATTATTATTATGATTACTTATATTATTATAGCTTGAGCAAGCAATTGTCATTTGACATTCATGATTTTGATGGGATATGTTTTGCAACGGTATTTCCTCCTAAGATTAGTCAGCAAAAGAGTAGGTATTTCCGGAACGCAATGAGTATCAACAATAAATGGTAATACCATAATGATCTACTAATTAACAAGTTGCTGAAGTTGCAACGTCGTCGTTCGCGGGGCTCCTCCTTCCTTGAGCGAGCTCAGGAAGGAGGACCGCCTAGTTATTCTGTGTCCGAATATGACAATAGGCGCTCCAACCGCGCCGCGCCGGGGCCGCGGGGTCGGGGCCCGGGCGCTCTCAGGTCACGTCTCTCGCTCCAAGTAATCTTATTATTGGTTCTAATGAGCACAATAAGTATACCTTTGGTCATATAATAATAATAGTTTGGAGGCGAAACGAACGTTGGTTTTTAGGGTTCCGTTGCCAAATGGCAAAAAACGGAACCCTTATAGATTCGTCATGTCTGTCTGTCTGTCCGTCCGTATGTCACAGCCACTTTTTTTCCGAAACTATAAGAACCATGATGTTGAAACTTGGTAAGTAGATGTATTCTGTGAACCGCCTTAAGATCTTCACACAAAAATAGAAAGAAAGCAATAAATTTTGGGGGTCCCCATACTTTGAACTGAAACTCAAAAATATTTTTTTCATCAAACCCATACGCGTGGGTATCTATGGATAGGTCTTCAAAAATGATATTAAGGTTCTCAATATCATTTTTTTCTAAACTGAATAGTTTGCGCGAAAGACACTTCCAAAATGGTAAAATGTGTGTCCCACCCCCTGTAACTTCTAAAATAAGAGAATGATAAAACTAAAAAAAATATATGATGTACATTACTATGTAAACTTCCACCGAAAATTGGTTTAAAAGATCTAGTAAGTAGTTTTTTTTAATACGTCATAAATCGTAAAACGCATTTTAGCTTTCATTCAATCAATTCAAATATAAAATTAGAAAAAAAGCATTATTATGTTATTTGCTGCTACGGAACCCTTCATGGGCGAGTCCGACTCGCACTTGGCCGCTTTTTGTTACTTGCTTGGTATTACCACAGATTATATAATATTATTGTATTACTAATATTACTACAACCGATTAAAAAACGAGGCGCAAAAAAGATGTGATTATATTGACAGTACTTCCATTTTTTTCCTCAATATGTTGAAAAATTAAGCATATCAAAACAGAAATAATAGCTTATTAGCAATATTCATACCATGACGTCGCGTCGTATTAAGTCGTTCAGTTTCACGTTACAAATGTATACACAAACAAACCAAACGCTTAAAGCATAGTAGTTTTTTTTTTAAGTTCTTACATCTGAGGATCACTATACTTGATGACTGTAACATATCAATAAATATTATATAAAAACCTTTGAGAATGCCGTGAGGCGAAACCGGTCCGGTGTAATTATTAAATAAATTCGTGGAAAAGGACAAGTGATACATTTGTTTCAATATGTGGAGCAAGATCCACCAAGTAAAAATAGTTTGAAGTAAATAGTATGGTGACTTTTTGAGCTGAGCGAAGCGAAGCTCTTATACGTGGCTGAGCCGTTTGGTCGAGACTGTACTCCTCCGGAACCACAATACCGATCTTGACCAAATTTGCCATGGTGATAGTGTAAACCAAGTGTAAACACCGCTGTGTGTTTAGAGGGGTCAAGCTTAGCTATGCGCGCGACCGTAGTAAGATGCCTTATTTTTCACTGCTCGCTCAGCTCAATTTATTTCAGTCGCACCCTGCACTGAATTCCTAGTTCTATAGATTTCTGGATGTACTGCACCTGCAAACTGAACCAAACAGCAGCCAGTAAAAAATGATATTTACATAGATATAGCAAGGCGGTAAGTTTGTACTAACTTCCATAATTATTATGGCAGATATCAAAATCCATGAAAGCCTGGCACCTTATTTACCGTGGTTTGAAGTTTAAATTTTGGATTCTTTTTTTTAATTTAGGATTTTTTTTTATTCATAGGGCTATAAAGTTGCGGGTAAACGGACTGTGACCTGCCTGTAATTTCTTCTGCTCCTCTGAGGGGTAAACCTTACATGTATTACTGCTCAACATACTTAAATATCTCGCAATCAGGGGCGAAAAGATCTTCCCATGTAGGTAGGTACCTATCTAAATTTCTTTTTCTTGAACTGAGAAGTGACTGTCAGTGTGGTTACTGTAGATAGTGCTGTACATTTCGATCATTGCCCGTTCTGTCTTTATTGGTGGAATGCGAGTGAGGAGGTCGGAGGTCCTGCTCGGGCCGGACCGGCTGCGCGCCGCCGCCCCGCGCGCCGCCGGGTCGGTGTCGCGTCCGTAGTCGCTGTAGTCTGCGGCTCACTCAGTGCCTTACGAGGCGCGTCCGCGAGCACGCGTGTCCCGCGCCGCCCTCCGCTCCGCGACATGTAGTGTAGTGCGAACGAGCTTCTGGACACGCTGACCATAACACGACCGCGACTTCATGCTCGCGTGACGAGAGCCCCCGCTGACGAAGTCTTCCGATACCTGCCTCTCGCGGGCTGCTGCGACATGGGCTGCGCCAGGGGACTCTGGACCACCGAGAAGATATTCATCTTCATCAACATCGCCTTCGCGGTCAGTACTTAACGTTAAGAAACGTGTATCAACTGTTACATACATGACTACCGTCTCAGGGTTGTAAAAATTGCCAAGAGACTGAGGAGGTATGATACGGTTGGGCTCAAAATAATAATATAATAAGGCAGTGCGCTAAGTTTCATGATGTTGACAAGCTTTGTAGTAGGTACGTAACTGTTGAAAACGTGTAGGAGATACAGAATACATTAAAATTTAAAAATAAATAAAACAATACCTACATTTCGGAAGGCGTTAAGTTTAGGCACGTCGTCATACGGCCAGCAGTCGCCGCTGGCACCATGGCGCTGTCAAACAATAATATCCTTACAACAGTGGGACCGGTTATGTATGAATGTATGATGGTGTTATGCGCGCATCTCTCGAGGCAGTGAAGAATGCGTGTTGTAAACAATGCGAGGCGCAGCCGCCCCTCGCTCGTCTTGGACCCGCACGCAGGCGGCAGGCGGGCTTCGAGCCCGAAATGCCCTACTTCTAACAAAAAAGCTTAACAACATGGGACTTCGTTACACATCCCTCTTACCTGCACGAATTAATTGTACCATTGTGTGGCTTATAGAATTCGCCAATCGCCAATTCCAACGCAGTAACGTAATAGATAACGTTCATTCATGTTATGATGAGGGTATTTGATATTTTATTAATATTGCAATTGAAAAGCAATTACAGCGGTGATTCCTCTCCACAGTAGGTACACACAGGATCACACATGGTATGGTATAACAATGGCTCTTATAAGTTATAACAATACTAATTGAACATATCTTAAATTCCTAGAACATATTTACGATGTCTTTCATTTATTGCTGCTGCACCTGCACCCGTCAAGTAACTATCTAAGATCGGATGTCATTGAAAATAACTGCGATCAAGTCGGAACTAAACTGTGTTATCACTTTTTACTGGCAAGCCCATGGTGAAGCTGGGCTTTAGTATGGTGAATGATATTTACACACAGACACGTGTTAGCAATGGTTAGGGCAGCAGGCCTAAATGGTTGACCACAGGGCAATAAAGGATTTTTGTTATATTATAGAATATTAGTAACCGAAATCACTAGTATGTCCCCTATTCTCCCCAGCTAAGCTAAGTTGCTTGTGTTAGGAGTGGGTTCACGTCTGTAGTGTAGTGGCCAGATTCGAACCCGGGACCTCTCGATTGTAAAGCCTGTTTCATGTGCATGGTCACAGCGTTAGTCTCGGTGGCATCCAAGTAAGACAGCACGCATGCTATTTGGTGGGCAGTGGGTGTATTCGTAAACTTTATAACAAAACGTCCATTTATTTGCCCACGGTGTCGTCCGCGTGGAATTCTGATTACGTTACCGCTTCCTATGGGGAACTTTTCCAGGGATAAATGGGATTTTCCAGGGATGGCATGCGTAGATAAACCGGAGATGGCCCTGGGACAGGCGGAGGGGATTTCCGCACGAAAATAAAAAAAGCGGCCAAGTGCGAGTCGGACTCGCCCATGAAGGGTTCCGTAGCAGCAAGTAACATAATGCTTTTTTTCTAATTTTATATTTGAGTTGATTGAATGAAAGCTAAAATGCGTTTTACGACTTATGACGTATTAAAAAAAAACTACTTACTAGATCTCGTTTAAACCAATTTTCGGTGGAAGTTTACATAGTAATATACATCATATATTTTTTTAAGTTTACCATTCTCTTATTTTAGAAGTTACGGGGGGGGGGGGGACATTTTACCATTTTGGAAGTGTCTCTCGCGCAAACTATTCAGTTTAGAAAAAAATGATATTAGGAACCTCAATATCATTTTTGAAGACCTATCCATAGATGGGCCATGGCCATGACCTATCCACACGTATGGGTTTGATGAAAAAAAAATTTTTGAGTTTCAGTTCAAAGTATGGGGAACCCCAAAATTTATTGCTTTCTTTCTATTTTTGTGTGAAAATCTTAATGCGGTTCACAGAATACATCTACTTATCAAGTTTCAACATCATACGAGTAGTTCTTATAGTTTCGGAAAAAAGTGGCTGTGACATACGGACGGACATAGACAGACAGACATGACGAATCTATAAGGGTTCCGTTTTTTGCCATTTGGCAACGGAACCCTAATGAACGGCTTTGTGTTATTCCAGACTATACTTAATTTATCCCTGTGTCAAATTTCAGCGAGAGCCGTTCAGCAGTTTTTGCGCTAAAGAGTAACAAACATCCTTACAAAAATAGGTAGGCATTAGTAGGACTAGCTGTCACGCGATTTCACCCGCGTGGGCTTGGTTTTGGGTTTTTTTTTTTTTTTTGCTAAACCCTAATTCTGTTACTGAAATAAAAGCAGCCAAAGTTACGCCGTTCTAATATTAGCTATCTACCAGTTAAAATCCCGTCGAAATCGGCATAGTCATTTCGTAAATTAGCCCAAAAAGACAGACAACAAAAAAACTGTTTTTAAGTACCTAACTACCTGCCGTGTATACAGACATATGCAATCATTATAAAGCTGTTATTTTAACATTACAAACGGATACTGCGGAACTCGGCGCGTGATATTTGAATAAAATTTACATAAATATGAGGAACTCATCCCATCCCAAGTCCTCGGGTTAGGCAACTTAGGATCGGTAGGAATCATCTTGTAAGACGGAGCCATTAAACCTCTGAAGATTGTTTGATGATAAGATGAAATGGGACTTGTTGCGTTTGAAAGTCACAGAGTATCAATGGGCAGATTATATTTTGTGATTAGATTCATTTTCGATAATCTACACTAATATTATACAGAGGAAAGATTTGTTTTTTTGTTTGTTTGTTTGTAATGAATAGGCTCCGAAACTACTGGACCGATTTCAATAATTCTTTCACATATACAAAGCTACAATATCTAGGAGTAACATAGGCTACAGTTTATTTTCAAAAAATTAGAGATCCGTAAGAAAATCGCAATATTGTAAAAAAATATGGAGAAATGAAAATCTTTTTAGGCGTGCGCTGCGTCAACTATTGATGATAGAACAATATGATGTACTGCAGGTTTATAGGTCTTTTTAATGTCTACAAAAAAGTCCGCGAGGCGATATATGCAACCGTAATATTTGTTCCACTACTACAGGCTTTGTGTTCTCAAAATTTAATTATTGCGACAACAGGACAAAAAGTAGGTCAAATTTGAATCACGATATTAACCCTTATCCAAATATATAGTTTAAGTTCCCGCTTAAAGTTTCATTTGCACTAACAATAAATAAGTCCCAGGGTCAAACCTTTTCACTGGTCGGCATTGACTTAAGAAAAGAGTGTTTTCCTCTTGGACAGCTGTATGTTGGAATGTCCCTTGTTCTTGATCTCCGCGAAATCTACTTATTTTGCTTCAAACGAATAGCACTTCAAATATAGTTTATAGAGAAGCCTTGCAACAATTCTTTTTTTTATTTACTTATGACTACCTCCTTCACGTCTAATTTACATCATTAAATAATAAATAAAAATAATACTAAAAATAACAATCTGTTATAAGGTGAGGGTGGGGTCAGAGTGGGAGTGGGAGCGGGAGTGGAAGTGGACGCAATAAGCGACTTCCACGCGAGCGGAGCCGCGGGCAACAGCTAGTTAAATATAAACTGTCACCATCTTCTTTTTATCATGCGGAAATCCGTACGGATACCCTCCCCCGCCGGCCAGCATTATGTCGGCCTCTAACCGACTAAATACGCACGCTGTCTCGGGTCACATTTGCGGGGTGCAATTCCCTCGCAACTCGGCTGACCCGGGGCTATCTACAGCATTGAAATGGTCCCTCGGGTGCGGGTGCCACGATGTCCCCATCATGCCCCGGTCGAGCCGCGCGTCGCGCCGCCGCCGCCGCCCCGCCTCACCCGTCACCCCCAGGCCTACATTGTCAGGTGCCTACTTACGTCGGGAACATTTGGTGTCATTCAGCTTGTCGTGCCCTTCCTCAGGTTCTTAATTCGTCAGAATCTTTGTTTTTATTTTTTATGTATGTTATACGATTACTTGAAGACGCTAATTTGTAGCGACATTAAGTTCTCCTACAGTGGGTACACTGGCTATGGTTCAATTACATACGTAGGTAAGTACTCAAGTATTTCAAGACAAAAACGCCATTAGCTCGGGTCGTACTCGTACCCACCTACCTGCCTTAGATTATTGCAAACTCATCTAGCAGCACACATTGCGCACGTCATACAAAATAAAAAATTCCATTAGCTTGAATCGCACCTTAGAACCGAATGTACCTAGAAAGTTGTTTGATGGCTGCTCTCGTGATCGCATCTAGAAAGGCTAGAAACAGTAACCACTAGAAATAACACAGTAAACGTTACACCAGTACGCTATGGCTATCGTATAAGAAAACGTAGAAAAACTTTACCTAACGTTGCTGTTCAAAACTTGTGCGCATATAAATAAATAAATATTGTACGACATTCTACACACCGCTTTCTAGACCCAAAGTAAGCCTAGTTTAACTAGCTTGTGTTATGGCTTCCAGAATGCGGATAAACATACTTATATACTTTTTTTTTGTTTTGTAAATACATACATATTATACATAGAAACACCCAGACCAATGCAAATAGACCTATTTAAGCATACAAATATTTGCACTGAGCGGGAATCGAACCCGCGCCCCCTGTCGTACCAGTCGAATGCACTACCGCTACGCCACAGAGGCCGTCGTCATATAGTGTCTTGTTGTACCCATATGTACACTGCCTTGTTGTACCCATACAGTGCCTTGTTGTATCCATACAGTGCCTTGGTGTACCCATACAGTGCCTTGTTGTACCCATACAGTGCCTTGTTGTACCCATATAGTGCCTTATTGTACCCATACAGTGCCTAGTTGTACCCATACAGTGCCTTGTTGTACCCAGACAGTGCCTTGTTGTACCCATACAGTGCCTTTTTGTACCCATATAGTGTCTTGTTGTACCCATATAGTGCCTTATTGTACCCATACAGTGCCTAGTTGTACCCATACAGTGCCTTGTTGTACCCATACAGTGCCTTTTTGTACCCATATAGTGCCTTGTTGTACCTACATCAACATACCTATTACGTCGCGATTAGTTACCAACGTGCAAATGAGATCCTACCACGAGTGCGTCTTGTCCGTGACTCTGGTGGGGGGCTAGTACACGAACTAGAAGTCTCGCAGCGCGTTATGGAGCTAGCTATGCATGAAGTTTCTTTGTAGAATGAAATTCAAAACGAAGTCATCCGACAAAGAACTGGCGCCGGACAAACAGAAGCTATAAGACTACAAAGAACATAGGTCGTCGAATTAAGCAAACTATACGTAGGTAGTAGTGCCACTCTTGCCGAGCGAGCCCCACAGTGGTGGTGACCACGAATCGGCAAGCAGAAGGTAGGAGCCAAGTTAGAATAGAGTAGTTTCTGGGATTAGCACATTGAAACAAACGAACTCACCAGCTCTATGTATGTAAGCGGAAGGATTTGTTGACATTTATGATTACTGCTCCGCTCCCTTGAGTAGAAGCGTCATGATATACAGCCTATGAGGCTCGCAAATAATGTGGATACCTTTTATTATTATTTTTTCGTGCGAAAATCCCTTCGGATACCCCCCCGCCGGCCAGCGGGGGCGGTTATGTCGGGCTTGAACCGACTAAAACCGCACGCCGTCTCGGGTCTTCAGACGCCGGGGTGTAAGGTTGCCCATAGAGCATATCCCTCGCACCCCGACTGACCCTGGGCCATCTCCGTTTTCGAAATGGCCCCCTCGGGTTTGGGAACCACGGTGTCCCCGTCTTGCCCCGGTTTGGGGGAGGGGCGCTAGTCGCCACACCGTCCCGGCCTGATTTTGCTGGGGTGACAGGCGGCCTCACCTGCCACCCCCAGGCCTGCGCTCATGGAGGACGGAGGTCGTTAAGCGACCTCCAGCGTCTGGTCCCCTGCGACGCGCGGCGAGCATGTTGCGGGCTCGGCGGGCCGGGAGAGTTCTGAACCTCTCTCGGGCGCGCTCCGCCATCTCCTTCGCGAGCATTACATGCTCGCAAAAGGAGGTGGCGTCGGCCCACGCGCTCGCGCTCCGCACCATTGCCGCAATCATGCTGCCAATAATGTGGATACCTATCGGTGAAAGAATTTTCGAAATCGGTTAAGTAGATCTAGAGATTACCCACTACAAACTCACACATCACGAACTCAAAAACTTTACCTCTTTATAATATTAGTATTATTGATAACCATAAAAAAATGTGCTAGGTTGAATAAATTCCAGACATCGCAAATGTAATGACAATGACTATGGAATTGCTCAGTATCAGGTATGTATGCATACTCGAGACTGTGCCTCTACATGCCTGCTAGCTGATACCTAGTGCTTATAAAAGAATGGACGTCCGTCCAGGGTTTCAGGTAGTCGTTGTCACGACGCGACGCGACGGTTGTAACAAATTCAGTGTCTTTAAGCTGTTCACGGTGTGGATACAATGCACGTTTACCACGAGGCACATTTCACTTCAACATTGTTCGTGCACACACCACACCACGCGGATTGTTTTATGCAAAGTGCGAGCCGGCTCATTATAAATCCGCGGAGTGTTGACCGACACCGACAGTAAAGATCAAGGCGCTGGAGTGTCATGTTCGTTTTATCTATGCTTCAATTCAGTTGCAAGATTTGACACGCACTAACATAACATATGTATATACATAACATAACTTCACGCCTGTATCCACGAAGGGGTAGGCAGAGGTGTATTACACACCCACGATTCGTCAGTTATGGTAAAGTCCCAATATACATAGAAAGCAAATTAAATAAAACCTTGTAAAAAATACATCCGACAACCGACAACAGCGTAATATTTGAGATTGAAAACAAACCCAAACATTTCAGCCTTTTGGTAAGGAAATGTCAGGAATGCACAAACTTTGCGTTCATTTCATTGCCATTGGTACTCGCAATCAGTTGGTACCTGTCCATGTACACCGGTCCAAGTGTTCATTGCACGCGCGCTACACACACACACACACTACACACTTATCATCCCTTCGCCGGTACCTATTATAGTGGCCTTACGATCCAGAGGTCCTGGGTTCGGATGATGGCCATAACACTACCGACGTGAACCCACTCCTAACACTAGCAATTTAGTTCAGCTGGAGGGGCTAATTCCAATGATTTACTGTATATATCTATTTACGTCGTACATCTTGGCGAGAGGAAATGATCAAATTGTAAAAAGCCTAATAATAAGAACACCTTAATAAGTTAGATCCAGTTGGTGTGCTCAGTCTTCTGCCTACCCGCTGTTCCCGGAGGCGTTATTACATGCTGCATTATGTTCCCATTTCCAAGCGCAGATACCTACATACTTTATTTATGGCGGTCCGGTCCTTTTCTGATCCTCCCTAACCCCTGCTCCGGGGGTATAAATAGGCTCATTTTTATTAGACAAACATTCTTCGCTACCGTTTGTACGAGTGCTGCGAGTGCCTGTGTCGTGTCATGTCGTCAATGTCGTGTCGTGCCGTGCTGTGCCGTGTCCGATTCGCTTCACTGGATCAACAGATACAAGACTCAAAGATTTACTTATTAATGTCAGGGTTTTACATTTGAATCATTGTATTCATTTCACAATTACACACGAAGCTCACTTATGCATATTATAATATTATATCTTTTAACAGCCTTAAACTTATCTGTTTTATGCAAATAAAACTGAACTGTTTCGTTCGTGGAGTAAATGTAAACGAAACATACAATATTGCCATGCAATATTTTTTAGATCCGAAACCTTGAACTCCAAATTCTCTGCGCAAATGCAGTATATCACATGTATCACAATTCTTGTAATTTACATTTTCAGTATACTGCAATATAATTCTATTTTATTATTATTTATTTCCTACTTTTTAGTTTTGTTTATTCATAAAACATAGTTCTTAAATTACAATAAGTAAATGTACAAATGTGGCTACAAATTTTATATATAACTAAACAAAACTAAAATAAAATAAATAATTAAAAGAAACTTAAACCTAAAATGCATCGTAGAATTCCTCCGCATCGCATGCCTCCTGTGGTAACGTGCCCAGCAGACTGGCAGCATTGCCACGTTGTATGGCAATACTTATTCTCTGTGCTAAAAAGAAGCCAGCCTTCTGGTCACGAGAAGCGTCGATCATACGTGTTGCCATCTCCCTGAAGTGACTGCGAGCACTCGGACCCCATGCCCCTAACGTTTAGACTCCAAACGGCACAAATTCATAATCTCCAATTAAGTTTGAGTATTTGCGCCGTTTGAGAGTATTTTATTATTAAAATTATGATTATCAAATCAAGAATTTTAATACTTGTGTACTTTTTAAAAATACAACTGTAATAAAACGCGCAATACTTAAAAAAAAATTCGCTAACGCAAATACGTGCATTACTCGAAGCAACACGCCTATAAAAATTGCAAACTCACGTACAAAAAAAGACCAAGACTGGTCAATTTGGTTCTCTGACAAGTCCAAACTTGAAAGCAATAATAAACATAATCGTGCAGGTGTAAACAAAAGACAATTGTCATTATTTCTTGTCCAGGCTTGCATTCAATAAAATGCATTCAATTTTTTAATTAGTGCATTCAATTATTGCTCTTGCAGTAGGTATGAACAAAAAATGGTATCGTGCAAATGGGCCTTAGCTTTGTTAGCCCGGCCGGCCCACGGGCGGGTGCCAGTGCCACGTGTTCAGGGTAGCGCCCCGCACCCCTCCGCTCACTCGGACTCGTAACTAGGTCTGCAATACATTCTGCTGTTGCAAAAATAGAGCGAAGCTCCCCGACTGATAACCGTCATCAGTGTCATTTGTTTGAATAGTTTATTGATGGTTCGTTTTTAACCAGCCACTTTATGATAAGGGGCCATTCTATAAATTCTATTTTGCACGTGCCTTATTTTTCTTTTGTGAAATAGACTGAGGCACGCCAGGCGCGTATAGAAGGTTTCTCACAATGACTTGAATAGCTTAGTCGCAATTTCACCAGGACTTTTTCTAACGGTGATAATTCGTCAATGGCTAGCCCGATTTTCGTTTTTCGTTTTGTATAGGTATATAAATCAATAAATGTACAAAGTACATAACGCCATCTAGACCCAAACTGAGCAAAGCTTGTCATATGGGTTTTAGAATGCGGATTTTTTTCATAAATAAATACATTTTATACATAGAAACACCCAGACCAATGCAAATATACATTGCACTGAGCGGGAATCGAACCCGCGACCTCTGGCTTCGCAGTTCTACGCACTACACCGCTACGCCACAGGACCGGGTCGTCAAATATAAACAAATTGCTTAATTTAATACCAAACGCGTGAATGAGGCTGGTTTGTTCATTGAGAAATCAGATTGTAATTTCTCAATGAACATGAATTTTCCGGTGATTATTCCTCTGTGGTACTTTTGATTTTTAATTTTCCTAGCCCATAACCTCTACACTCATAATATGTTGTGTAAATATGCCAAATTTGATCTAAGTCGGTTGAGTGGTTTAAGAGGAGTTAGCGAACAACCGAAATACATGAGTCGTCTAAGAGAGAGCTTCGCTCAATGAAATAAAAACAAGTTGAATTCCTGAGACGAGCTACGCCGAATACAAGGGATTTTGCGTTTTTTTTTTTTGCGATTTTTTGCGATTTTTTTTTTATCTTGCAATGGTTCACCCCAGCACGAATCTATTACCGAAAACAGCAACTCGATAGCTCATCTCCTTCATACCCAAAACCGTGACAGAAAATTGGCAACGACGACGTCGACGACAACTCGATAGCAATAGGGCTTTTCTAAAGAAAATCCCTAAAAAGTGTAATGCCTCTGGAATGTCTCGCTGTATGTTATATTAACGAATGGATGGTATTAGTAGCTCCAAGCGTGAGAAAGATAAGATTTGTGTTTTGTTAATGCAACTGAAGGGCTGGTGCTCACACGAGCTATTGTAATACACGGCGGTTAAGGTGACATACAATTCATGCACCGCTGGGACCGAACCCACTGGTTCCCTTTAGGCGCCACTCGGTACGTGGCAAATGATTAAATGTCGAATTTTCGATATTTGGTTTTCCAAATATTTGACGTGGTTGAATGTACTTGCCGATCGATATGCTTATGTTATCGTTAGCTTATAGCCTATTCTATGAATGACTCGACGTGGCGTGATGACCATAATAAAAAAAAGCGGCCGAGTGCGAGTCGGACTCGCCCATTAAGGATTCCGTAGCAGCAAGTAACATAATATATAACATAACGGGGTAGGCAGAGGTGTATTAAACACCCACGATTCGCCAGTTATGTTAAGGTCCCAATCCAAAAAAAAAATTGAGTTTCAGTTCTAAGTATGGGGCAAAATTTTCTATTTTTGTATGAAAATCTTAATGTGACACAGAATACATCTAGGTACTTACCAAGTTACAACAGTATAGATCTTATAGTTTCGAAAAAAAGTGGCTGTGACATACGGACGGACAGACAGACAGACATGACGAATCTATAAGGGTTACGTTTTTTGCCATTTGGCAACGGAACCTTAATGATATTGGTTATAGGTATAAGTTTTTACAAAACTGCATTTTAAGAGCGAAGTAATATGATTGAGTTATAATTCATCATCATCATCACCATCAACCTATGCTAGTCCACTGCTGGACATAGGTCTCCCCTAATGAGCGCCATAGCGCCCTGTCTTCAGCTTGCCGCATCCAGCATCTGCCCGCAGTGTTTCGGAGTTCGTCATCCCAGTTATAATAGTCTGAGTTATAATTAGATATTAACTGCCTGTCATGACTTACGGTGCCGAAACGTGGACGTTGACAGTGAGGCTAGTCCACGACTTAAAAGTTGCGCAGCGGGCTATGGAGCGAGCCATGCTTGGGGTTTCTTTGAAGGATAATTTCGATATGGGCACGCGCCAAAGGGAGTCGCCGGACGGTTCGTTGAGGTGCCCTTAGGGTTCATACGGACTATGCGGTTACCCGCAATGCGGCTAGCCGTCCGGCTGACCGCAGGATGCAGCCGGATCGCGGGCAGCCGCATTTGCAACCGCAACGTGCGGTTGAAGAACCGGTTAATAATAGTGCTACGGTAAGTAAAATAAATATTTATAATTCAATTTTTATTAAAATAATGTAGGTTCCCATTTCAAGCATCATCGTCAGTGATGGAATTAAAAAGTTCCAGATAATCACTCTCCTCAGATATTTCGCTCTCCGGAGTTGAAATTGGCGATTGTGCATTCGTCGGCTCCTCACAATTTCTTGAGACGTGTCTCGTCCAAACTCCGAAGACTGCACAGGCTGCATGTAGACATAACTTCCTGAATACTGTGCCGTTTGTGCGTAGTGCGTATAGCAACTGTCCGGGTGGCCGCCACTCGGGCCGCAGCCCTCCGAGCGACCGGAGCGGTCTGCGGGTAGCCGCATCGTAGTGCGCATAGAAATGAAAATTACGTACATAATTGTGGTTGCGGTCAGCCGGACGGCTAGCCGCATTGCGGGTAACCGCATAGTGCGTATGAACCCTACGCTCGCCGATCATTCCTCCGCCGCGCGCCGTGTAGGACAGGGAACCATTGCACACGTGCGTGTGTAAACTAACTCAAAAGTCGGTGCAGTGGGTACCTGCGTACTTAAATATGGCTAATGGATGGTCAAATGAAGAGGCATTCAAGTTCATCGAACTTTATCAGACCAGACTCCACGTCCATCTTGACGCTCGCCGTTCGACAAACTGGTGTCCCACCATCCGTTTACCGATTCTCGGTTTCCTCTGTAGCACTCGTTAACGCCCATCGGGCGGCAGATGTAGCCGGCCCATTATCGCGTCAGTTTGCTGTACTTAAATATACGAGTAACTCCAGTTTTCCAAAATCAACGTGACGTTTGTCCCTTAATCCTGTTCTGTACGGAATCCTTACTGCCCAAATCCGACTAGGAGATTAATATTAATTATTATTAGAGACAAATCTAGTTAAATCTAGTTTGGAAGCCAGTACTGCGGCCGGTAGCCGGCAATGTGCCGGGATCATTAGAATGCATGAATCATGAGCTTACGAAACGTTTAACTTTCTCTTGTACTTGCTTTAATTATGACAAAGTCAGAGAACGCAAGTAAACCTCGCAACCAAGATGCCTCCAATAACTAATACGGAGCCGGCGCGGCGCGGGTCGCGTGCGCCTGACCCGATCATTATTGTCCAATACTCGCTACTTAGAATCAATATGATAAACCTTGATCGTTGATCAACGAGGAGTCGCACTGCTTAGCAACGGCACACAATAATGGACCCGCCGATCTACGAGTAGTACCTTTTTTTTTTTCTTTTTCGTGCGGAAATCCCTTCGGATACCCTCCCGCCGGCCAGCGGGGGCGGTTATGTCGGGCTTGAACCGACTAAAACCGCACGCCGTCTCGGGTCTACAGACGCCGGGGTGTAAGGTTACTCATAGAGCATATCCCTCGCACTCCGACTGACCCTGGGCCCTTCGCAGTGTCCCCTCTGATAATAGCAGAGGGGTACCTGGAGCGACAACGCCCCCCCGCGGGCCTTGCAGGCCCGCCATACCCCGACCCCCTCGTGCAATGGGGTCAGCTGGCCCTGAAAAGGGCCGGTTGGTCAGACTCTTGGCCGTTGACGTTGACGCCAGCTACTCCAGAGGAGCAATCAATGATGCGTCATCACCCACGTTGCCCAGGGTGCACCAAACTTGGAGGTGATCCAACCAGTCGCACCCCCTACGAGTAGTACCTATAGGTAGGTAAGTATTATTTCACATGCGACAGGAGAAAATTAGTCATTTCATTTGGTTAATAAAAGTATTGGTGTATGTTGCTCACAGTTCAATAGGTACCCGCGGGCGGGCTAGTTCACCAGCAGGCAGCTATTAACTTGTCAGTCGTTTGATTCTCGAACGGAACCTGTTCTGGTCAGTGGGCAGGTTGCACTGCGCATGCTCTCGTCTTTTGGACTCGTCCACAGCTCGGTTCACTTTGTGAAACAGGCAGTTGATTAGATTTCTCCAGGAAGTTCTAAAAAGAGGCACTTAGATGGGTATTGTGATTAGTCGTACCCTTTAATGGCCTAGT
Source organism: Cybosia mesomella (assembly GCA_946251805.1). Lineage (NCBI taxonomy): Eukaryota > Metazoa > Arthropoda > Insecta > Lepidoptera > Erebidae > Cybosia > Cybosia mesomella. The sequence goes on along the minus strand of OX276403.1, from coordinate 256,827 downwards.
CTTCAAGAATTGGTACTAAAATTTGGTAATACATATTATATTATATTAAGGCGTAAATAGTACAAGTGGTAGTTTGTAATAGTTTCGGAATGCTATTGTTCCTAGATAGAAACGGAAACAAACTTGACGTTTCTACATCTCAACTGAAGGGAAACTAGTACTATTAGAATAATATTATGTAATCTGTGCTAGTAGCTGCCAACATACCCACAACAAACTTGAAAGCTGCTATAACACACTCTTCTTTTTAGGGTTCCGTTGCCTTATAGATTCGTCATGTCTGTCTGTCTGTCCGTCCGTATGTCACAGCCACTTTTTTCCTAAACTATAAGATCTATGCTGTTGAAACTTGGTAAGTAGATGTATTCTGTGAACCGCATTCAGACTTTCACATAAAAATAGAAAAAAAACGATAAACTTTGGGGGTCCCCATACTTAGAACTGAAACCAAAATTTTTTTTTTATCAAACTCATACGTTCGTGGTATCTATGGATAGGTCTTCAAAAATGATATTGAGGCTTCTAATATCATTTTTTTCTAAACTGAATAGTTTGCGCGAGAGACACTTCCAAAGTGGTAAAATGTGTAACCCTGTAACTTCTAAAATAAGAGAATGATAAAACTAAAAAAACTATATGATGTACATTACCATGTAAACTTCCAACGATAATTGGTTTGAACGAGATCTAGTAAGTAGTTTTTTTTTAAAACGTCATAAATCGTAAACTGCAATTTACCGTTCATTCAATCAACTCAAATATAAAAATTTAAAAAAACAACATAATTTTTTACTTTCTGCTACGGAACCCTTTAATGGGCGAGTCCGACTCACACTTGGCCGCTTTTTTTTCCGTGAGCAATGTGATAAGATACAATGTGGGTTTCCAGAAACCATGTGCACAGAATAAATAATAGTAATGTGTGGGAGACGGGGCAATAGCCCCACCCCCTGGACATCGAGGTTCGTAAGGCAAGCTGGCCAAATTGTGGAGAGTAAACTCATACCTATCCTGTGATCTCACTAGGCCTAGGCGATGAAGAATCCGTAAGGTTTAGTGGGTATTCCCGTAATGGTTGATTACGGGAACCATTTGGCCAGTTTGCCTTACGAACCTCGATTTCCAGGGGGTGGGGCTATTGCCCCGTCTCCTGTACTGTAGCATGTTACCACCCCCTTAACATTAGGGGCGCCACATCACGGGCCTATTAGTTGGTTGGGTTATTTTCGCCAACCTGTCGAGGAGGGAGCGTTCCCTCTCCCTGAGACACACTGTCTCTTTGTCGTAACTCATTTTATCGCAAATATGTACCTATCTAACATTTTAATTAAACCTTAGCTGAAAAGAAGCTTATCTAAGTTCAAAATAATTTTATTGTAAGTTGTTATCACTGTGGTGACACATTGCAATATGCGCAGTGTAACGTAATGCCCTATCATCACAAGTAGGTGTAGTACTCGGTAGTAACGGGCGCGAGTCTGTTTTTAAGTATAAATAACTTTGTACGCACATACGAATAGGTTTTGGTTTGCATCGTGATCCTGCGATTCGAATACCAAACGCCATGCGCCAGCGCAGCCGCGACTCGGAGAAATTCTTAGAATAGGTGCCCGTGTAGGCACTTGTGCGCGTGTGTGTGTGAGCGGTCGACCCAGCGACGATCTCGGGCTCGCAACGACCGGCCGGGCCGTACAGCCTACAGGTGGCCTCGCATCACAGGACAGGACAGGCTGCAGCCTGTGTGGTCTGGTCGTTCCCATGTTTAGCTTCTCTTAAACCTGGATTTTACCAGCGAAAACTCTGTTTCACGTTTTACTAAATGCAATTGCATTAGTAAAATTTGGTAACGCAGCTTAAACAGATTCAAACGCCTTTGTTATATTCATCGGTGAAATCTATCCTAATTAAGTATAGTAGATAGGTAGGTACTGTAGTTAAGCGTAGGATATACCTACTCCTGCGCTAATTTAAAAATAAATAAAAAATTTGTAGGATTTGTAGGCATTGTAGCTACCTGCCACCTTTGATTATATAAATGTCTAGATGGAGCGTCGCCCTACTACCAACAGATATAAAACAAGCCAACCGATGTAAACATGTGTGCGTGCGGCCGGTGTTTTACACGATGCATTCATTTTTCTGTGTGCGTAATTAATGATACCAGCTACTACAAAATTTCCCAAAAATCGCATAGCTATAATTACATTAATTAAATGCTAAGTTTTAAATAATATATGTACGTATTTTTATGACAGCCTCTGTGGCGTGACAGTAGTAAACGCGACTGGTACGTAAGGGCCGCGGGTTCGATTCTTTGCATTGATCTGGGTACTTTCATGCCTCAGGGAGCACGTGAAGCCGTCGGTTACGGCTGCCATACTAATATTTATGGCAGTCGTTACCGGGTAGTAGGCGCACTAAATCACAGTATTGTTTGAAATATAAAGTTTAAATAAGATATCAATTTTTAAAGTTTTTGTTTGTCTGTTTGTTCCGGTGAATCTATGAAACGCCTAGACCGATTTTGACGGAACTATCACTGGTGGATAGCTGTATGTTTATGAAAATATGTATTTGAAATGTCCAAAGTCTTGAATTCAAATTGTACATAATATAATTTGAATTAAAAACTAGACTAGATATTTGGAAAAAATTAAAAATATGCAACAGATTGCTAAGTGGAGGGTACGTTAAGCGTTCGGTTCCGGTTGCCATACGAACCTCTATGGTAGTCGTTGGAGCCTTAAAAAGTCCGATAGCAGTTCTAAGTACAGAACTTCGATACCACCATTGGTTTGGGGAGGTCAGATGGCAATCGGCTCATGGAAAATATTGGAGTACAGCCGCGTCGTAGTTAGACTGGAAAGCGGTAACATAATAAAAAAAAAAAGTACCCATATTCTACGATATAATGCTATTAATGCTAATTAAGCCTTTTCATATCAAACACGGCATATTTATCTGAAATTTATTTTATAACACAGTACTTTATGGCCGCTAGAGGGCACCACATTAGCTTCAATGACACCACATATAGCCTATGACTAGCGGACAATAAAGACGCTTCTAATGGTATCTCATTTGTCCAATAACATTCTAATAAGTAGTTGAGGAGTTATGAAGGAACAGATGAACATACATTTGCTTGTCAAAATCATTACCTTCCTTTAGCTTTGCCGTAGTTAGTAAATAATGTTCTAATCTAAATCTATGAAAATTTGGGAGATTGGCTCCCCCAACCGATAAACATGAATTAAAAAAAACTGGCAACACTCACAAATATGGCGTGTGATAAATGACATTATTTTATGATGAAAAGAAAAATAATATACCTTGTATTTTGGTTACTTACCGATGATAGGTAATGTGTGTAGTAGTTTTTAGTCGTCCTTTATAATTCCGGCACACTTTAATAGTACAATTCGCCATTATTTCGACAGTTTTTGTTTATTGTTTTTCGCGGGAATTACGTTGTGACACCGAGCCGACGCGATGGTCACTGAACCAGCGCGTAAGTACTTAGGGTATAGAAGTTATCCCTTATTTTTTGGGACGCTTGTGCGCATTTGACACTACATCTAGACATTTATATAATCAAAGCCTGCCACCTGCCACCTGCTACCTACCTATTTATCATTTTTGATAGTGGCTTCACATTGCTAAGACGGTGAACTTCAGAATCATGACGTATAGGCGTTGAGCTATTAAACTAATATTCGGTTTTCAATGATGACTAGTCGTGATTGTGGAAACAGTTATGAAATCACGTTATTTTATTAGTAACGGTTGCGCAAGCGCACACACCACGTGACACGTGCAAGCCTGTTTGGTAAACATCGAACATTCACACCTGCTTCGTCGTATCATCACGACACGACACGACAAGGGACAGCACGGCGCACGCCCACTGAGGCTCCTGGCGCGCTGCGCCCGAGTCCTGCCTACACGGTGATTTTACACGTGTACAAATCTGTATCGTTTTTGACATTTAAGTAATATTATTACCTCACTGATACCCGCGACTCCGCCCGCGTGCAATTCTGTTTCTATTCCCGTAACCCATAGGAACCTATGTTTTATTCCAGACTATAATTTATCCCTGTATCAAATTCCAGCCGGATATGTTCAGTATTTACTTTATGTATGTGTACTTCGGCATACCATATCTGGTCGCCGCGTTCTATGGCACCGGGGCCATATCCACGATGTCAACTGACGATGCGGTTAGCGTCGGTGTACTGTGACTACGGTTTCTACACGGTCCGGTTTCTTGGTGTGTGAACAACCGGTGGCTTAAGGGCCAGTCATGTGACTTTTCGACAAAGCAGATTGAGCTATTTCACAGGTTTTCATATATATGGTTTCTCACATTCTAGAAATTCATTAAGTAAAACTTGCTAACGCAGTTTACTTTAAATCGATCTCGGTTCTCCATGTTCCTATTACTGGTGACATCCACTCTTAGATAAGGATTATTTTATGGATGGGCTTTTAGGAACGTTTTCCCGTAACTATAACGGTTAAGGTAAATGTCCTTATTGTCCGTCTCAAAAATCCCCCGGTTTTCCACTTTTGTTTACCTACACTGCGGCGTTGCGGAGTCATCCCCAGTGAGTAAGCACCGCTTGAGAAACGTGCTTGCCCACACACTCGCCTGGGAATTGGACACCGCACTGATGATGTGACACACGAGATTCACTCGCGTCGCGTTACAAGAAACCTGCCCCGTCGCGAGCGAATCGTGCGAACGCAGCACTACGCTGAGCTCGACTTGGTAAACAAAACGGGGTAATATTTTTCCACACTTATAGAAATATACGTAACTTTGTTCCAAGTGAGCCGCCCGCCGCCCGCCGCCGACGACGAGCGACGCCAGAAAACAACAGTCGATTACAATTCGATGTCTTATTCGGAGCTTTCGTGTCACAAATTGAGCATCAGAGTCAGAGCTACGAGTATATTGCACGAAGTAGGCGCTCGATGGACCAGTAACGCATGTACTGAACTCCCACTACTAGCGAACCCCGCGGTGCGACCCGCACTAATAATAATAAGAAACTTAACAACATAATGCTAAGATGATGAAGACGTGAGGCGTAGGTATTGCATGAGTTAGTCTGTTTCATCCTAATTTCCAAGAACACTTCTGTCCTGCATACCCATTCACCGAATTTTGCAAGGAAACTGTTATCTACCAGGAAATTAGATGTAGGGAGGTACCTCAACCGCAAGTCCACTGTCCACTACAAATGTATTGTATGTATGTCATTATTTACTCGTTATAGGAATTACTAGTTATTGTCCGCGGCTCCGCCCGCGTGGACTACAGATCCCGTTCCCGGAACCATTCTGGGCATAAAAGTAGCCTGTGTTACTCCCGGTCGTACTCTTCTCCCTGTGTACCTTTCCTCCAAATCCATCTACCATGCCACCATCCACCCATTTTGCCTGAAAGAGCAAACAGATTCACACATGAACAAACTCAGTTCCGCATTTAAAATATTAGTTAGGATTACGTTGACAATTCATTGAACAGAATGATGATAAATATAAAGATTTTTAACGACGAGTGCCTCGCACCTGTACATAGTGTACATAGTTAGCATAACATCCAGGTGGCATTGGCTTAAGAGCTCGGTACCTAAAATGCATGATAGAGCTAACAGATATATTGTATAAATATAGGTAAACTCTTCAGATAGTACAGTGGGTGGGTGACGTCATACTGAGTGACGCGTTAAGTCGGTGAAGTCACAGCACGCCGTAGTATACGAGGCCACCGAACCAATCACAGTAGAGGGCAGAGTGCAGCAGACCTTACAGTACAAGCGTACAGTACTGTACTTACAGTACATAATTATCTACAATTATAAGTATTTTGTCCAACCATTTATTTAACTTTTGACAGCTAAATTTTTCGTCAAATAGTTATCACCTAATGAGGAACTCTCGCATCCGCGGCAGCCTTCATGTCCGTGACATTGCAGATAGAATGCAGGAGTGTCGCCTTCGCTGGTGCGGCCACGGCCGGCAGGCTGACTACGTGGGTAACAAATGTCTGGCCATGAACCTCCGCCGGGCCCCGGTAGGAGGGGGAGACCCAAGAAGGGCTGGTTTGATGATGGCATGCGTGCCAACGGTCTCACTACCGTGGATGCGCAAGACCGTGCGAAGTGGAGAAGGAAAGGCAGGCAAGCGGGCCCCGGGCTCCGAGGTTGAAGCCTCGGATGCAGTCGGGACACAACGCTGAGATGATGATGATGAGGAGTTATGTCCTAATGCGTAACTTATTCGATTTCTAACAACAATCGACTTCATTTCATTCAGATCATCAATTGCATATTTTTTTATAAACTTCTATTTTGTATGTCGTGTCTTTAATTGACTAACTTGACTTGACTTAATGGACTTTAATTGACGATTAATTATAATAAAATTATATCGAAGTACTTATTATAATTGTTTTTACATAATATAGTGATAACTCGAAACTCTTAGATGTTTTTCATTAAAAGTAGATACAATGATCCATAACTACAAACGTAAGGTTATAATAGTCGACGTAAAGGCAATGGAGTGTAACCGGTTACTTGTGATTCAATCATTTGCAGGGAGTACATTCAATCCCGACATTAGATGCTGTTAAATGTAACTGTTTTCATTGTGCGAGTGAATTCTCGTATATTTTAATTTAACTGAGACATTTAAAGCATTTTAGTGCTTGGAACAAGTTTTAAATAGGGTAGATAGATACATATGATTAGACAGTTTATATAAATTTTACTGGCCGCGCATTTCCAAGTTTACATTTATGATTAATGCAACAGTTACGTTCTGAAGCCACTGTCAAAAGTTAAATTGATAAATGTTTGGACAGAGTATAGCGCGACTCTGTAGTTGGATCAAGGCGCGCAACAACTGAGTTGGTCCCAGAAGTTGCGTTGCACCCTACCCGGGCAGTTGGTCCGTAACTATGTAGGGGTCTGACTGGTCTTGGTTATAACACTTGACAAGTTCCATTCGTAGGTCTATGTTACATACAGATATATGTAGGTTATGTTTAAAAAATTTAGTGTAATGAGTGTGGAACTACTAGAGAGACACTAATTGCAATCTTCTACAAGATTTTTCATCTCTGTGAAATAACAAATCATGTCAAGCACTGTCTGATGGCAAGCGGTCTCCATACTTCGCAGCTTCTGGACGTAATATGTAGACATGATCAAAACTGCTAGCTCGGTTATCGCTAATATCGTAGTTTAGGAATCCAGGGTAAAAGAACACACGAGGTCCCTTTGCCAGTAAGCGCAACGGGTTAGCCGAATCGCAGTCTGTTCCTTGTTCAACTGGATGTACCGCATCATGAGAATCCAGTGCCGTTGAAACTGCTAGAGCCCTGTGACTACTACAACAAGGAGAATACGCGAAAAAATTGAGTGTGCGCATATTAGGCTCTTCCTATGTCGACAGAATATTGGTAGGTATAGCTGCTCTTCTGGTCCTTGTATTCTATCTCGCCGTGGACCACGCCACCGATTAGATAATAGCCAAAGGTAATAGTTACCTACCCACGCAGCAAAACTAACTTTTTTTTTTATACCACTCAGGTTGCAGATAAGCTCACGGCCCACCTGATGGGAAGCGGTTACCGCGGCCTATGGACGTGTGCAACACCAGGGGCGTCACCGATTAGATAATACCACTCGAGCTGCCGACCCTGTAAAAACCTTCTAATGCCCTTCTTGAAGAACCCCATATTGTCAAGTCAAGTTTAAGCTCCGTCAACATTGTACTGCAAACACGTACTGCCGCTTTTACCATTGAACGGTCAGTTAGCTTAACTATCACTAGTGACACAAAAGCGGCAACTAGTTCAAAAAGAGTTATTAAATTAAAGGTTGACACCAACTCGTCCAGACGACACGGATGTTTACTTTCAGCCATCGCTGAACGTTCGCGTTCACCACCCGACGGGAACTTGACCCACTTCCAACTTGTCCTAAATGCCGGCGAAGGCTGTTCTCGATTGTTTGCTAATCAAACACCGAACTGAGGTGACAACTTCTTGCATAACTTAGAGCACGTCATTTGCTTGTCTTAGCGCTTCAGGACTCAAACAAGACCCAAGTTCCTCCCGTAAGGTACATATTCCCGCATGTTTTATGCAATAGTTTTGTTATGTAAATAGGTTAGGGTAGCGGTGCGCTTACACACGACCGTCGGTAAGGGACACTGAACACCTGTTACCGCAACTTACTGTTATTTATTAGTACAGATGCTGTCTTAGGTTTATGAAACGTGTTGCTCGATTTCTTAACCGATTTTCTAATCGGTATTTAAAAAAAAAGAAGTCTAATAAACAGGCTGTACAATAACTTCCTTTATACTACTAAGGTAGGAAACAAGCACAGGTAATTAATGGTAGGCAGTTGTCGTTGTTTATAGACGTTTGCAACATCCAAAAATGTGACGAGCGGGAGGAAAATGGAGACTGGGAACGAAGTAGAGAGAAAGTAGAGAGCAACCTATAGCGGATGTGGTCAACTGCTTCTTAAAGCTGATATTGAGCGAGTGGGACTATCACTATACTCCTGAGGGTAAACAACCTGTATTGATAGTAGTATGAGGAAATCCTCATACTACTATCAATACAGGTATATATACCGTTTGCCGCCAAACAAATCAAACAGATAAATATGACGGATTTGAGGATGTTAATTTGTAGATATTCCACTAGCTGATTAAGTTTACTTTATATTTGTAACAAAAAATATATATGTCATCGCTAAAAAGATTGAGATAATTGAAACGAAAAATTTATTTCAAAGAGTGTTTCTTTGCAATTTTTTTAAAAAGAAACTGCTCTATTTATCCAAAATGTTTTTGAATGTGCGTGAACAGTAGATAATTAGCTGTATCTATAAAAAAAACAACTGTCTAGCATCAGTAATCTTAGAGAGAGAGAGAAAAATAATCTTAGAAACAAAAAATAAGCATAATTATGGTAGCTCACGTCCAGACAGGGCCTTAACGCTTTTTATTTCAAGGGTGTAACTGCAATCGGTGACCGATTATGTTGCGAATGCATCGATACTGTATCGCATTTTAGTATCTGTTTGCGTACAATCGATATCGATCGATCGAATCATGATTATTATGCAGAAAGTAAAGTCTTATAGCCCATTAAAGGTCTAAAAACCGTAAATAGGTAGTCCACGTCACAAAAATAATCTGTATGTCTGTCTGTCTATACAAGAAGCGCTACAGCAACGTTAAGTTCCCGCAGTTCAGCAACCCTCAGTGAGCGAGTCCGTCTCGCACTTGATCGGTTTTTACTAACAGCTGTATTTATCCTAAACGGGTCGGTGGAGTTGTAGCCACCTACTTTTCGCTACATTGTCAGTATCACTTCAATGAGTGCCGAAACTATAGCCGTCAACATCTTTTCAAGACTTCACACTGCAGTTTATAACATTTGTCCAACCCGGGCCCGTCTACGGGCCGCTGCCGTAGCGCCCCCGGCGAGGCAGTGCCACCGGTTTACCTAATACACCAACTATTAGGTAATCTGTGCTAATACACTCTTATTATACTCAACATTCGTTCAGTCGTCAATTCCTTCAAGGTCGTACTTATGCCTACTACAACCTGTATAAATAGGATGTTGGAATTTGGACTGCATAGCAATGAATGGCATGATCGCTAACCTATTATTATTAGTTTCGTGCGATTAGCTCGCTCAGGGTAATTCCTGAACTGTTCTCAGAACACGTAGCCACCGGGTCTGCCACCTGCCACGTCACACTTGGTTCGTGTATTCACTGGCGCAATTTATTTCGAATATAAAATGGCAAAACGACTTCGGAGCGAGTTTTTGATAACCACTCTTATTTAGCTTCACTGTGGGCCACAGTCGCTGAGTAGGCATGTATAGAGACAGATCTTGCAAGTCATATCGAAACTACTCAGCATGTCAGCCACTTGCCAACCTCCAAATCGATAAACAATAAAATTATATTGTTCATCGATTTGGCGGTTGGCAAGTGGCTGACATCCTGACATGCGTATATTACTCGGTAAAAGCTTCCCTTTTAACGTGACATTGGCGTCTCGCCTTCAATCATTTTAACAGGACACAATACATATTGGCAAAATTACTGTGATTTTGCTGCAGAAACTATTCTATTCTAAGTCTAAGGACTGGAGTAGTGAAATGAATGTTCGCATGACAATCTGCCCTTTATTTGACACCATCATCGAGCTAGTCGTACGATGGAGTCAGGATGTGGATAGTGAAACTCTTCAACGGCTCCTAGTATGGAGCTCCGAATGGAGTCAAATTTTTTGTTTCAACGAAGAATTGTAATGGCCTCTTGTAGGTAAAGCACAAAACAAGCCCGACGGCGGCGGTACAAAACGGCCCGTTCTGCCGCCGAACGCCGGTGTGTTGAGACCATAGGAAATGAACTTTGCTATTTAATTAAACCTTCGATTCTAAGATTTAAATTGGCTGCCAGAGTTCAGATTAATTGGGTCACCTATTACTAAATTTCGATCATTGCCGTGCCTAGAGGCTCTCGCTAACTGGGGCGGCCGGCCGGCCCGCTGTCGATCCAGCAAGTGCAGTTGTCCCCGAATCTGTAAGTTTAGGAGGGCATTATTACAAGGTGAACACTGTGGTGTGTCCAAGTGTGTGTGTGTGTGTGTGTGTGATGGTTCCAAGTCTTTGTAGCTACACCTACGGGTTACATCAAAATGAAAATGAATTTTCTTTATTCAAAAGGGGTATTGTCATGAGTCATGCAAGACAATATTTACATCGAGGGATATGCTCTATGGGCAACCTTACACCCCGGCGTCTGTAGACCCGAGACGGCGTGCGGTTTTAGTCGGTTCTAGCCCGACATAACCGCCCCCGCTGGCAAGCGGGGGGGTATCCGAAGGGATTTCCGCACGATAAAAAAAAAAAAAAAAAGGTACTCGAACTAGCTTGCCTCTCAAGCCAGACGGCGGCATGTGGTTTTAGTCGTTTCGAATCTGACATAACCACTTCCGCTGGCCGGCGGTATATAAATACTCGCACTAGCTAGTAGTGACGCGGCGACTGCTTCGGGAGTCAGGGATAGCTATTGTTTCTTTTTTTTTTTTTATATATTTAGGACACGTCAATTTGACTTACCTCGCCTGTTGGTAAGCTGAAGGTAAAGTCTCAGGAAAGAGGGTCACCATTACATAAACGTACCGTGTTAACAATGGTGGCACTCAGCTCGACGGCCTCATCAGAAGAGGATTGTCGTCGCAGCACCGCGTGAACCTACCGGTCCCACTAGTGCTGCGACTACAATCCTCCTGCCCGGCTATGCACTTGCTGACCTCTGAACGCAATCAAACCGAAATTGGATTTTTATGGATTGGATTACTATGGAGGGTTTTTCGCAATCGTGCACGGTGGTACCCACCCGGCCGAATTTTGTGACAAATTTGTGTCATAAAATTTCTACCACCAGTAAAATCTCTGACAGGTAGCGCACCTGTGCACGCAATCTGGCATAGTGCTTAGTTGGTGGCATATAGGCAGGTACATGTAAATACTATACATTGATTTTCGTACTTTCTAGACTAACTCAGCGTCAACTTCGAGTCCATGCCATTCTATTCTAACTTCTAATAGAAGTGCGATGGCGAGCTTTTGTTGCCGCATGTTGCCGCCGCGTCACGTGCGCGTGTTGGCCTTATACTTGTTACATAATTACGATTTAGCACGGGAACTCTTATGAGTAATATAAATAACTCGAGGCACCTAAGGCGAGGGGTGCGAGTGCGACTGGTTGGATCACCTCCAAGTTTGGTGCACCCTGGGGAACGTGGGCGATGACGCATCATTGATTGCTCCTCTGGAGTAACTGGCGTCAACGCCAACGGCCAAGAGTCTGACCAACCGGCCCTTTTCAGGGCCAGCTGACCCCATTGCACGAGGGGGTCGGGGTATGGCGGGCCTGCAAGGCCCGCGGGGTGGGTGGTTGCTCCATGTACCCCTCTGCTGTTATCAGAGGGGACACTGCGAATGGCCCAGGGTCAGTCGGAGTGCGAGGGATATGCTCTATGGGTAACCTTACACCCCGGCATCTGTAGACCCGAGACGGCGTGCGGTTTTAGTCGGTTCAAGCCCGACATAACCGCCCCCGCTGGCCGGCGGGGGAGGGGTATCCGAAGGGATTTCCGCACAATAAAAAAAAAAAAAAAAGGTACCTAAGGCGACCTCGGAGTGGTGCGGCCCAACCGTGCGGGCACACCCGTGGCGGCACTGGCCGTGCTGTGAGTCGCCGGCGACGAGGGTAACTTGCACACCTGTCAAGTAGGTAGTTGTAACATTAGCAAATGATGCTCCTTACTCCCTTCTTTCGTATGAAACCTCCGGAAACGATAAAGCGGATATTATAGTATAGGCATGTCGTAGCGGCTAGCTCACTACAGCTGCTCAACCCGCCAACGTCAGGCCTCAGGATAATTTATTAATTTTCATTTCATTTTCAAATTTGAAGTTTTCTTTACAGCCCCGTTCCTCTCCACACGTCGCCAATTAGGGTTACGGCTGAGTCGGGTGGAGGTCTGTGTCAGACCATATCCACAGCTCTGTAAGAATATAGAGACAGTGAACGCCCCCTCGGCGTCTTTCCACAGTGCAAATCAGAGAGACACGCGGAGATACTGAATAACCTAAAACATAAACTTCCCTCACTTCGACAGAACAACTGAAGAGGGAAGAGATTGGTGCTTCCGTTTCCCAGGGAGCACTGCGAAGTGCCTTAATGTAAAAAAGCAGTGCACAAATAGGCGGTTTTGTAGCCCACGCCTGGCACTCCACACCTTAACATCCTGGTGTTGCTATTATTCATAGCTAGGTCACTGTATTATAATAATATTATGGTCAATAATTACATAATTGCATTGACGACAAATATGTGATTATTGCATTTCATTATAAGAGGTTTTTATTGAATCATAGGATAAGTACGCGCAGTCAGGACAATAACATAATGGTGGTCGGGTGTGTACACTTGCGTAATGACTAATGAGTAGTGGTCCGTGGTCGCGTGTCGGCAGTCGGCAGTCGGCGGAGGCGCGGCGCCGACGGCCCGCGCCCGACACGCGTCGTGTGTGCGCTCCCCCACGCCACGACACTGACACTGACACAACGCGTCAGGGATTCAATTCAGCCAATTCAGGGCTGCCTGTCCTCGTATCACGCAGAGGCTTATTACACGCACACGTAATAGACCGCCAGGAATCCGACCAGCCAGTTTAGCATATAAATGGAGAAATTTGCAGTGGTTGAGATTGAAAAGCTGTAAAAGGTGAACAGGAGATATCATTTTCACGGAAAGGTTTCTATATAAGTCAGGGTCGCGTCCTCCCCGTGACTCGGATGCACCGACTCGTGTCACAAAAAGTACAGCGGACTGAGTCCGTTAATTGGTAATTTACAATAAGAGTAATGAACTCGGCGCCTGGTCAACGAATTCCGCGCTGATTCATTTATTTCTCAAGTTCATTTGACCATCTCGCTGCGGTTGTTAAAACGACCCTATTGGTAGACGTGCAGGTCTACACCAAATCACTCGTTTATGAGTCAAATTGTCCAACAATGGCTATTGAAGCTGGGACGTCCTCTGATTGTCGGGTCAATTGAAGATGTCGATTGGTTTCACAACACAACACAACACTGGAGTACGGGAGCACTGCGCTGAGCTGCGTCGCTAATGCATGTAATTGTAACAATGTTGTGAGCTAGCGAGACTTGTGTCAACAAGACGCCACGCTCCAAAAATATTTTTTTTATGTAGAAAATATTTTATCGTTAATCCACTAGTAGCATCTATAAAAGCTTATGCAGGAATGTATTTAATTATAATAAATAATAATAATAAAAGTTTATTTCACAAATAAGGAGTACATAGTAACATTACAGAGCAGTGAATGAGATATCAAATGGAAATAAGAATATCAGATAGTGTGATGTAAGCATATTACAACAAAGGTAGCACTTAGTTACTATTATTGTTAACCCTACCTCTTAAACTAGGGTCACCCCTGTATCTTAAGAGGCAGTGTTCGGCTGATCTATGATACATAACAGAGAGTTTGGTGTGTGGTCACATTTCAACCGTTATACCATCGTCGCAGTAATGTAAATGGGAACAAGGTACGTTAAAATTAACAGGTGCATGTGTGTGTGTTTTTTTTTTTTTTTATTCCAGAGGTTTGGAAAATACTTTTACGTACGCTGTGTCGGACTCGAATAAATCGCTACCGACTAAAAACCTCCTCTGGCATCGATCTGTCACCTCAACGGTCCCACCGTTAGGCATTACTTCGAGGGAGGGAGTATGTAGCTTATGCTTTTCCTTCAGTTGCCCTGGATTTCACTCCTTCACTGCTCAGCATTCCGTCTGAGTCCTGCCCGCTCCCGCTCTATGCGCCGAAGCTCCTGCAGTACCTCTGTCGCATAAGTGCTTGTTGCCTCCCAGGATGCCTTCCACGAAAGCATACCTGCCACCAAAGTCTCTGGTTGTATATCCGCCATAAGGTCGGCCTTCCATATTCTTCGTGCTGTCACGAAACGAGGACACGCAAAGACCACGTGCTCTGCATCTTCACTTATTCCGGGACAGGCAGGGCACTCTGGGGAAGTGTCATGATTAAATCGATGAAGGTATTCCCTAAAGCACCCATGCCCAGATAACATCTGGGTCAGATAATAATATTGACCTCCCCATAGTCACGATTTATCCACATGGCCAATTGTGGGATAAGGCGGTACGTCCATCTGCCATTTGCGCTGGTATCCCATTTTTTTTGCCATCGCCGGATGCTGTTTTGCCGTTCTTCAATGCTACGTTCTTCAGGGCTTGAGGTTCTTACTACTTTCCGCTGATAGAGGGCTTTTCTTCCTCGGCTAGTATGTCAATTGGAAGCATTCCAGCTATGACACACGCTGCGTCCTCAGAAACTGTACGAAAAGCGCTAGCAACTCTCAAGGCGCTTAGCCGGCATACCCGTGCGATTTTTCTTCGTGATGCCTGTATATTTAGCACGTCGGACCATATTGGGATTCCATACGTAACTACAGACGTCACTACGGACGATAGTAGTATCCTCCTTTTCTGTTTCGGCCCGCCTATGTTGGGCATCAATCGTGCTAGAGTCACTCTGACAATGGACGCTTTGGTCTCCACATGCTTAACCTGCGGTTTGAAGTTGAGTCGGACGTCGATGATCACTCCCAAATAACGCAAAGATGGCTGCGATGTGATCTCCTGAGCTCCAACCCGCAGGGTAATGTTTTCCAGCTGTTTCCTACTTGTAATAAGTACTGCCTCCGTCTTGTGCTCCGCCAACTTTAAGCCTACTGTATCCATCCACTGGCTTATCTTTTCGTACGTAACGTCGAAGGCAAAGTTTATCTGTTCCAAATGTTTGGCAACGACCACTATGGCCACGTCATCAGCATATGCTACTAATTTGACTTCCAATGGCAGTTCTAGTTTTAGTAGCCCATCATACATAATATTCCACAGCAGAGGACCCAAAACCGAGCCTTGTGGTACACCTCCAGTGATTTTGTGAAGCTTCGTACCGGTTTCCGTGGAGTATTTCAAGACTCGGTCTTTGAAATAACTTTCAACCATTCTTCGCAGATATATTGGTACGTTCATCTCAATGAGAGCCGCCATAATACAATCCCATCTAGCGGAGTTAAAAGCATTCTTGATGTCCAAAGTTGCCACTAAGCAATACTTCTTCGTGCCTCCCTTCCATTTGGTCCCTGCAATGGCGTCTCTGGCAGTGTCAACAACAACGTTAATCGCATCGAGTGTAGAACGACCTTTCCGGAATCCGTATTGATTGTTGGCAAGCACTGGTTCGACTGCTGCTTCGATTCTTCTATGAATAATACGTTCCAGTATTTTACCCGCTGTGTCCAACATGCAGAGCGGACGATAAGATGTCATCCATGTGAGGTCATCCCCTGTCCGGTGGTTTATTACCTTTAGGGAGAAGAACTAGTCCCTGCGTTTTCCACATCGTAGGGAAGGTACCTTCTTTAAGGCATGTGTTGTAGACCTCCAAGAATAGATCCGGCTCTGCTTTTATGGCCGCCTTCAGTGCAATATTTGGGATTCCATCCAGACCCGGAGTTTTAGAGTTTCCAACCCTGCCACACGCTTCCATCAGATTCTCTTCTGTGATCGGCAGAATTTCTTCTGTGAAGAATAACTCTGTGGGACAGTGTAATTCCAGTTGTTGGGGAAACAGCGCTGTGACTATCCTATCCAAGAGCTCGGGACAAGTTGGTGATAACATGGGTTGGCTTCTTAGCCGCCTCATAACCACCGTGTACGGCCTGCCCCACGGGTCGTCTTCTACTTCGTCTATGAGCTCACTCCAGCTCCGCCTCTTGCTTTCTTTTATAGCTTTATTCAGCATTCGGCGTGTTTCCCTGTACTTCGCCTTTAGTTCTTCGTATTTTGGTCCCTTCCTACCACGCTGGGATATTCTCCTTGCGTTAAAGCATCTCCTACGGAGGTCAGCAATTCGATCGTTCCACCAAAACACAGATGGAAACTGGTTCGTGCTACGTCTTCGAGGCATAGTAGCGTCGCAGGCATCCTTAACTCTCTTCATAAGTTCCACCGCTCTCGCTTCAGCGTTTCCCTCGATGACTGCCTGGCCCTCCAGGGCCACTGCGAACGTGGCAGTGTCAAAATAACTCACCTTCCAAGCATTAGCATCGGTTTTCCTATACTTTCTCTTGGCGTTCAGACCGGTACTGTGTGTGTATTTCTGTGTGTGAGTGTGTGGGTGTGAGTCTTGTTAGTGTACGAATTTAAGTAAGGAAGGATTCAGTTTCAGAGTGATCTAACTGGAGAAGCCAGGAAGTGATGGTTGATTTGAGTTTATTCTTGTTAAGATCTATTATATTAAGTCTTTTGTGAACCTGTTTGTACAGGTAGGTACTCAGAATGAAGTACTGCCGCTCTGCTAGTGTGGTTTTATGGTGGGTCATTAAAGGGTTATTTCTGCGCTTGCTAGGGTCTGAGGGAGGGACACTTGCGTGTTCTCTGAGGATAGAGCGTAGTGTGTATAGCTGTCGGACAGTTAGGACCTTGCACTCCCGATATGGCTGAGTGGTCGGGTATCTACGAGGCTTCCGAGTCTTTACTTTCAGGATAGCTCGGTGTGCTCTCTCAACTTTCATAAGGTGGGTGTCATAGGCGCCTCCCCAGACCGGAATTATGCAAATAAATATTGTTGTCAACAGCTCGACAGTCTACCAAGTTATCGTACGCTTCTAAGTATAAATACAAATTGACTTTTATGAAAAAATAGAACAGACTTAAGTCGGTTAAGTATGCTTAAAAAAATTCGGAATGTAATAAATACTTTTATAAAAACCGCATCGAAATCGGTTCAACCAAACGCGAGGAAATCGCGGACAAACATACATACAAACATACGGGTCAAACAGTGAACCTTATTTTGAAGTCAGTTAAAAACGAACTTGCAATAGGTATAGTGAAAGCCAAACTATTTGACAAATTGACCTTGACTAACAACCAATCATAGATAGATGGGTGCGCGCCAAGGTCAAATTGTCAAGCTTTTTGGCGTAGACTATATAGTAGGTAATTGATGCTAGAAAACGGTCCGATGCTAGTAATGGACCCTAGACAATGGGCAACGGAATAGTAGTTGGGGAAGAAGTTACTACTTTCGGCTAATGTTCTGTCGCGACGGGAGTAGGTTCTGGGCCACGTTGCATAGCTTCTCCGTGTTTTACTCGGAACTCTCTTGCGGAAAGCGGAAACAAGGAGGACAATATCTGCGGTATAAGGATGTTCTCAAGCGCCACCTCACGGCTTGTGATATGCCTAGCGACCGTTGGGAGCGACTCGCAATGCAGCGCTCGGAATGGCGGTCCACTGTCTGCAAAAAGGTTGACAGGTATGAGCAGATGCGTTTGGAAAACCTGGATGCCAAACGCCATATCCGCAAGACTTGCCCAAGGCCCTCTTACTTTCAAGTCGTGGGTCGAATACGGCGGCTGGGACTCGAGGTGGCTCTCCAAAAATCCGAGGCTATGTGTTTTCACGGGCCTCGGAGGGGGCCACTTGCGGGAACCAGCATAACCGTAGGGGGCGTAAGCATCGGCATCGAGCCCACGATGAAGTACCTTGGGCTTGTACTCGATAGCCGATGGTACTTCGGACCTCATCTCCGAAGTCTGGTCCCGAAACTGAGGGGGGCTGCGGCCGCGCTATCGCGGCTGATGCACAACGTTAAGGGACCCAATGCCCCCACTAGGGGACTGTACCTGGGGATCGTGCGAAGCGTGGCCCTATACGCGGCCCTCGTATGGGCGGAGACTCTGGCGGCCCGCAACGTGGCTGTTCTAAACAGTCCGTTAAAGGCGATGGCCGTCAGACTCATCAGGGGGTACCGCACGATCTCCGTCGAGGCGGCATGTCTCCTAGCCGGGACCCCTCCATGGGACCTGGAAGCGAGAGCCCTTGCGCTGCTGTACCAGTGGCGCAAGGAGGCGCTGGAGCGGGGCCACAGGCCGGAGCCCCGAGAAATCAGGGCTCAGCGGTCCCTGCTCCGCCAGGAACTCATGGAGATATGGAGGGTGCGACTTGAGCATCCATGGTGGGGGGAATCCGCCATTGCGGCGGTGAGACCGATTATGAAGGAGTGGTTGGAGAGGGACCATGGGGACCTCTCCTACCGGATGTGCCAGATATTTACCGGACACGGGTGTTTCGATAAGTATCTATGGCGCATCGCGAAGACACGGCGCTCAACACGTTGGTGGAGTGCCCTGCGTGGGCGAGTCAACGCCGGGATCTCGTTACAGTCCCGGGCGTGGACGTTCTCTCGTTGGAGACCATGGTGAGGGCCGTAGTCTCCGACGGGAGCAAGTGGCACGCCGCCGCCTCTTTCTGCGAGCAGGTAATGCGCGCGAAAGAGACGGCGGAGAGGGAGCGGGAGAGAACCCTGCCCCCCGAGTTTCGCAGTCTGCGGCGTCCTCGCCGACTAGCGACCTCCATGATCGGGGCCTGAGGATGGCAGTTGGCCGACTCGCCGTCCTTACAGAAGCAGGCCGTGGCGGAGGCGTGTCGTGTGTGCTCTACACACGCCTGCCAACTCACCGAAGCGGGATAAAACCCGACCCCACTAGGCGAGGCCGCGGTGGCGGCCAAAGTCCGCCGGCAACCCTGGGGTTATCCTTTCGAGGGCTTACCCGGGGTGCCCGGCAACAGACACTTGGGGAGGACACCGTGTGGTTTTAGTCGACACAAACCATCCCCGCTGGCCGGCGGGGGGGTATCCGAAGGGATTTCCGCACGTAAAAAAAAAAGGCACTCTTACTCATACACCTTTAACCCGGAGGGACAACTTTACTGCGAGCCATGTGACCGAATCTTTAAAACTAAGTTTGGATTTGCAAGCCAAGCCACAATCGGGCCAAACACAATCCATGAAATTGAAGGAGTCGCTGTCGTCGAATTCGGCGAGGAGGACTATATAGTCGCATAAAAGGCGATGGGAATGGTGAATTTGGGTCCGCTCTGGTACAGATCTCCACCCAGTGAACCTGTACCCTCCTGCTATGCTATTGTGTAAGGACGATTATGTGTCTCGACAGCTGAACCGCAGTGAGTATCATTTGTAGCACATTTGTTATGGCGAATATGATATCGCACCTAGGATCCAGCTGCCGAGATTCATTAACACTCTACAAAATACCATTGCTAACGGGCATGCGGAAAAGAAAAGTGGTAATTTAGGGCAGCATGAAAAAATAGGCCAGAGCCACCATAAGAGGCATATTAAGTTCAATTAATTTTAAGTTTAAGTTTAATTTGATTTCGAAATGCAATGCTAGTAGTTTCTTTGTCTACTCCAGGGGGAGAAAATTAGTAGTAAAACTTTTCTCGCTCCGAGGGAGATAGAGAAGCTTTGCTTCAAGATTTCACCAATTATATCATATCATAATAATTATCATAATATTCCTTACTGTCGAGTGGAACGCAAGAGACTAGATCCCACGACACAGGGAATCCTAGTGCGGGATCTAGGGAGCCATTGTGTTTTTTTTTATAATTTGAGACAATAAATTTATTTATTTATTTATTATTAGATCGCGTATAATTTTCTTCTAGTACAGTTCACAGTTCTAATCATTGTCTATTATAAGAAATTTTTCATACCTTTAAGGACATATTTCCTGTCCTTGTCACTTAAGTTTGGTAGCTACATGGTCACCGCACCTTACATAATGTTTAATTAAAATAAGCCACAACAACTGAACCACAGTATACTAAGAACAACAGTGTTGTGTCTTGGCCCTGTCCTTGAAGTAAATACCTACAGCCGCGCGGTGCGTAAAAACGCGATAGGGTTGCCTTGCCCGCCAGCAGTATTTTAATTTTATCTACCTGCTTGAGTTTCTTTCTAGTTTATTGATTGTAGATCAATGATATTCAAGGGATATACGTAAGCTAATAACATTATAAGTAGATAATCTAGCCTAGGAAACTACCTACTAGCTTTTATTAACGCGAGTACCTACTCGTTCGTCACTTTTTGACCCTATCTACTAATTTATTTATTAATCCAGGTATTTTACTCGGTGGAAAATGCGAAATATCAACCTATCAAAATACGAATCAAATGACGTACATACTAGCAGGTAAATAAAAGTTGTTTTGTCGTCCTACCTTTCGGAGCTTCCAGGTAATCTAACAGATGAATATCTAGAAGCGTTATTGAAGAATTAAAAACAACCATTAACAACACAATATGGTATGTAATTGCACTCTGCCATAATTATTATGTAAGTACATGTACTTATTCCAACCGAATATTAACAAATCGCACTTACTGTTTACAAAACCGTTAAACCGTCCGTTCTTCAGTACAGCGCATTTCTATGAAGATAGAATACTGTTGTTCTTAGTATACTGTGACTGAGCTATGTGAACGAGTGTGTTATGAATGTTGTGACCACCGCGCGGTCACTGTCTTCACTTTTAATTCGGAAATAAGTGAAATAAGAGGTTTATCCGAATAACAACAAAGGCTATTGTTAGCTTTGAATGTTATCGATGCCTAGAGGGCGTTAGTATATCGTAAGTTATGGAATATCTGGTTCGATCATTGTGTACACACAATGAATTGGTAATAAGCAATAACTTCCAAACTATGTTCTTAACAACAAAGCACAAATCTCCGAGTGAGGTTTAGTCATAATTTTGCTAGCACATTGCCTTGATACTTTTAACCTGAAGAACGTTATACATACTACAGTGATGACAAATAATGATAATAAATGTACAGTACAGTACAGTGGGTACGCGTAGGGGAGGGATGAGTGGATGACCCAGAGCGCGCATCTGTGCGGGAGTGTGTCAGGGTCGCGGGAGCTGGGCGGAGGGTGGCGGAGGCGCCGGGCAGGACGCGGCTCCTGTCCGCCAGCGCCCTGCGCCCTGCGCCAGTAACCGACCTCGCCATTGAACGTTACGTCAGTGTCGCGCGTCGTTGCCGTCGCGCGTCGCCTCGACGTAAACACCAACTCGTGGAGTAACCATATTATACATTATAATAACTACCTACATTTGTAAAGGATTCGTCTTGTGAATGCCTACAATTTGTACGTGGTCCACGAGATGAGCGAATTGGTTTAGTGAGCCGCCTGACACCCGTGACGTGACCCTTGAGTGTCGTACGATTCTGTCTGTATTGAGCGATACGATAAGACGACCTCCATTTCGGCACGATTTCCATGTTTTATGCGATCGCTCGCTCTGAAAACTGCGTCACCACAATCGTCGTAATCGTAAGTAGGGAGGTAGGTACTGTGGGAAATGCATCGTATTTAAGAGACGAGTGCATTCGACTGTGATATTAATTACGTTTCTTGACTGAAAGATACTTTCTGCGTCTCAGGTCCAATTGATTTAACATTTGGTGTACAGGTACATTGGGAGTATGACATGGTAATCTTGACATGATGCTGCAGCAGCATCAAGTGGTCTACAGGATACCCTTATTCCTCAGCAACTTACAGCAGACATAGTGTATATGGGCCCTTGGTCTCAATGAGTAGTTATTAGTCAGATATTAATAGCTAGCGCGTAACGCTATTACTTACCTACCTATATCTAATTTAAATGGTATAAAATAAAAATTAAATTAATTTAGAAAACCCCGCCAAAAAAATCTCAAATAGAAATAAAAACGGATTGGTGAGCCCCTTAACTTTGATTATGGCTGGTAATATTTTGGTTCAAGCTTTGTCGTGTCGGGGACCACGAATTGTTCCGATACCATGTCGGAGTGCCACTTACCACTTAGGTATCTATATTATAGTTAAAGGGTGTTAAGTAACGTTTATATTTTACTTCTCAGAGACTTATTTTTGTCGGGGGTTTTTAAATTTATAGACATAACTTGTTAGAGTGGGACAGTCCAGTGGGGTAGTTCCGAACTACCAACAAAGTCATAAGAACACACCCTGGATTCATACATTCAAATTGTCGAACTTTTCTGGATGAAAATGAGGTTACTTATCTCAACATGCAGCAAAGGCGAAATCATTGTAACTCTGCTTTGACGTTCTTAGTACAAATATAAAGTAACTAACTGAGGCCAAGGTCGGTTTTTGGTCATAGTAAGTAGAAACGGGGCTACTTACCAATTGCAATCAAATATACGGCAGATTTTTAGACCGACCAATACCTTTCTAATAGAAAAAACCGAATCGAAACTCATTCAGTAGCTTTTGCGTCCATCGCGAACACACAGACAAATAGTACCTACAGATACAGCTAATTTACAATTTATAGTAGTATAGATGTAAGGACACACTGCCTCTATCGCGAAACATTCCTTTAACACAAAACATCTGCACAAAGAACGTGCTTGACTAATGAATTATATCAATACACACAATAAAAGCTTCAGATACCGACACACGATAGTGGCAACAGCGTACGACATTGTCTGTTCACCTGGCGCGTGGCGCGATGTCGCACACAGCGCGTATAGTCCATGGACACGACGCACGACGCATGAAGCAGATCAGTGACACTGGCATGTCTCACTGTCCACTGTCCTGTGCGTGTGGTCGGCTACATTGTTAACGGTACTTTCCGTCTTTAAAGAGCTTTGTATCAGAATGAGGCTGCAGGCTGCACTGCAAGCATCGGCGATAAATGAAAGCCTTCATACCCGACGGCTTTTGGCAATGATGCAATGTAACACTGCGATACAATAATCTCGGGAACCGACGTATTCTTAAGTCGCGAGTCGTCGTATGTAAATGCTTTGATGAATACGGGCGCAGTCCCTCGGGGCTCGCCCGCCGCCCACGGCTCACGGTGACTGATAACTTGCGTCATGTGATGTGTCGCGGTCGCGGTCAGCAGGGTCAGCGGAGCCGCACAGCGAGCCGCCTGTCTCGAAGCACATTCCGTTCTGTTTCGGACGATGCGCTCACGTCGTTGGGCTACTGATTTAGCCAATGATTTCTTTGTTCACTCTCGAACTGAACCACCGTTGACAGCTCGCTGAATGAGCTGTTGTGGTAGGTCGCAGGTTATCTGTCGCTCTTATCATCTCTACTCAGTTATCGGTCGCTTTTAGTTGAGTTCTGTACAGTATAGTATTAATGTAATTTTAAAGATAAAGATTTAAATAGTGTTATTTTACCTAAGCTTAATGTTGTACAGCATTGTCCAGGGGTACAGGCTATCAAGGTTTTTAATAGACTCCCCACTGAATTAAATACTATTCATAATGTCAACATTTTTAAGAAAAAACTGAAGGCATATTTGTTACAGAAATGCTATTACGATATAGATGAATTTTTGAATGGTAGTATTTAAGTTGTAATCTCTTGATCATAGGTTATTTTCATTTTAATGTATTAAGTAGTTAGTTGACTCCGGCGTATTTGAATTTTACATAACCTATGACATTCCTTGTTTTCACTATTTTTGTATACATTTTATGCTATTATGGACATTTTCATTGACTTGCATGTATTTATTGTAATTTAAATTTCAACATACATTATGTTTGTTCAGAAATAAATAAATTGAATTGAATTGAAATGATAAAGCTTTGACCTCGATTTAAACAGTAGTTGATATTGAATTACTCACTCATCAAACAATTCGGTAAGTCTGTAAATATCCCGTTAACAGCTTCAATAATAATGTAGGTGAAAATGCCGTGATTTTTGAACGATAAAGCAATCGAGAACGCTTTTGTTTGGTCTTCCTGAGAATCCTGAGGTTTCCGAAGATGAGTATGATGAGTGAACCAGAAAAATTGCCCAATTTAGATGCCACTAATATATTGAGTGGACACTATCGTTTCTTCTGCCAAAGTTGAGGAGGTGCTGCATCAGGAGCTTGTAGAGTCAGCTACGGCAAATAGTTTAGATACCGAACAGCCTACAACAAGCCATCATCAACCATCAACATCCGGTCTTCATTTAGATAGGCGCCGCTGTCGTATCAGCGAATCTTCCTCTCCAGAAGCCCCTCCCCTTGATAGTGCCAGTGTCGTAGCTCCATCACCAACACCTTCAGTCACAGTCATACTGAGAGTCATACCGATGAGTCAGATGCTGAAGAAAATCGGTGGCAGGAGGTTCTTTACGCACAAAATCCGGCTATAGACTGCTTTGACAGCATACATTTAGAAAACAAACAATTTATAGCACCAGGTCTGTTATTTAATTTACGCATTTTTTGACCACAACGTAATAGATCTCATTGTACAACAAACTAATATTTACGCTGAGCAAAATCAAAGCTGTGGCTGGACGCCTGTTGACACTGTTGAAATCAAGGCTTTCTAAGGCAGGATTACTTTGAGAGGACTAGACCCACTGCCAACGATACATTTATATTGATCGAGTGAGCCATTTTTCGTGTTGCTGAGATAGCATTAGTTATGACATTTAAATGATTCAAGAGGGTATTAGAAAATCTACATTTGAACGACAATTCCAAGATGCCACCGCCAGAGGCGTCATAGGGCGATTGTGAATGAGCATTTAGTAATTAATTGTATATTTATGTGTAATTTAAGTTGAGAATTTATTTTATATATTTTAGAGAGAGAATTTATTATAATTATTATATACCCACGATTCGCCAGTTATGTTTAGGTCCCGATGTGGGTGAGCGCAATGGAGGCGAGCCTATTGCCATCTACCGAGCACATTACTAACCGAGCGATAATTAACAATTTGAATATACACATAACTATACACTACGAAAAGTCAGAGGTGTGTGCGTGTGCCAGGGACGTCTCGGAAGGGGTGCTTGGTTGGGGACCTCCACGCGGTGCACCCTGGGCAACGGAGGCGGCAGCGCCTCTCTCCTATAGTGCGGGAGAGACGCTGCCGCCTACGGCCAACTCCGACCGAGGCGAGGACGGCCCTGTTGAGGGCTGTTCGGAAGCAGTCATGGGTCGTGGTCCACCTGCTTAGTCCACCTGGGTGGACCACGGGCACTTTTTCTTGCCGGTAGTCCACCTAAATGTTAAGTAATATGCAAATCAAAAATGACTATGGCTCGTGGTCCACCTAAAAGTAATTCCGTGTGATCCTGTCATTTTACTACTATTGAAAAATGAATACGAAATAACAAATTAAACTGGAAAAAACAAATCAATGCCGAAAAAAACTTTACTGAAATAATCATAAGTAACTTAAGTAAAAAAATAATAATATTTAAGTATAGAGAAATCAACGTAACTTTTCCAAAGCGAATCCTACAGAAATTTCTTTGTTTAACAATTCTAATTGTATTTCTATAATGTCGTCATCATCATTTATGTATTTGGTTTTCCTTTTGTTGAAAGAATACAGTATCGCAGGAAGATCTTCCTGGTGAAGCCTATGACAATCTAAGCGACAGCGATTCCCGCCTTGCTGGTTTGACAGTGCTGACATCTATCAAACGTCAGGTGAAACGTAACCATAGAGACCGCATTTATGGCTAAGTATAGACAGCTTCTTCAATCGATACTGTATGCTTTCCAGAGGCACATCAATATTAACATACAAAACATCATCTGATGATAGGAGCTGGTTAAACATTAAATATAGAAGTCCGATAAGTTACAATTGAATGGTAAAAAAGGAAGGAAGGCTGGCAGGTAGGACTGCCTGCAGTTTTGCAGCTTTTTCTTGCTGAACACGACTGAAAGTTTAAACTACATAAAACCATATGGCAGTAATATTTTTTTGTTATTAAAATAGAAGATCTAAACTTTGTAACAAATAAGTATATTTTACCTGCATGATAATATTTCCGCGGCATTTATTTTTTGTATTGAGAACAACGCCATAGCACCATCCCGTTCTTAAAAGTTTTTACTTTATAAAACTGGAATGCCCCATACAATAGAACCGTGCCACCTTTTCGATTTATAAACCATATTTCCGGATCTAAATTATCACAATTTTGAAACATTCTGTTTAAATCCTTTAAATTATGTAATTCAATTCAATTCTTGATTATGGCCTTGTGGAGCAAACACCACAATTTTGCCAGTGTCGAGTTAGAGATAGACCAGTAAACGAAAGGAAGTTTGACCGGTGGAAAGATAGGCCAAAAAATAAACATGTAATCAAGCAGATTGCAATTCAATTCAATTCTTGAATATGGCCTTGTGGAGCAGTTGCGCGTTATTTTATTATACGAGTAATATGACGACCACAGATTAAATACTAGTAGCCTTAAATTATGTAATTAGGTAATAACAAATGGACGATAAAGTCAAAGCTCAATCGAAGTAAGCAATGTCATCTTACCACGGAGGATAATTATTCATCTATTAATAACTTAACAAAGTTTAATAGGAAAGAGATTGCATATTATTTTTTATAGGTGGACCACCGGCAAAAAATAGTGCCCGTGGTCCACCTAGGTGAACTGAGGTGGACCACGGGCAAGAAAAAATGCCCGTGGTCCACCTAGGTGAACTGAGGTGGACCACGGGCAAGAAAAAGTGCCCGTGGTCCACCCAGGTGGACTAAGCAGGTGGACCACGACCCATGACTGTTCGGAAGCTTTCCACGTGTCCCTCTGATTAGCAGATGGCACAGTGGAGAGCAAGTAAGGGGGCCATCTCGAAACCGGAGATGGCCCAGGGTCAGTCGGGGTGCGAGGGATATGCTCTATGGGTAACCTTACACCCCGGCGTCTTAAGACCCGTGACGGCGTGCGGTTTTAGTCGGTTCAAGCCCTACATAACCGCCCCCGCTGGAGACCCCCCGCTCTCCAGCGGGGGCGGTATCCGAAGGGATTTCCGCACGAAAAAAAAAAAAAAAAAAGGGACGTCTCGGAAGTCCGTTACGTACGCCACTTTGCTATCGCCGCTTTTTTTTTTGCTTGATTTATTATTATTATTATAAATTGTTCTTGCGATGTTCAATAAAGCTTGTCAAAGTGCTGCAAAAACCACAACTTCTCACTCTATAGACGAGCCGGTGATACAATTCAAAGGCATCGCGCGACTAAAACAGTCGGTACATGCCACTAAACCCCATAAAAAGAGGCTATAAAGTGTGTACTGGAGCAGACGGCGAAACTAAGTACGTTTTAGAGTTCGAAATTGACATGGGAACGTGATGAGCAATCAACAGAATTCAGATTAGGAGCCAATGTTGTGAAATATCTTACACAGAAGCTAATAGATGAGGGGTTCCGTGGCCATGTGACCTCTGACAATTTTTTCGCATCCTTTGAAATATTACAATATCTATTCGATTCCCGCTCAGTGCAAATATTTGTATGCATGAATATGTCTATTTGCATTGGTCTGGGTGTTTCTATGTATAATATGTATGTATTTACAAAAAAAAAGTATATAAGGATGTTTATCCGCATTCTGGAACCCATAACACAAGCTAGTTAAACTATGCTTACCTTGGGTCTAGAAAGCGCTGTGTAGAATGTCGTAGAATATTTATTTATATTTATTAAAGCTTTTGCCCGCGGCTCCGCCCGCGTAGAAGTCGGTTATCGCGACAAAACATAGCCTATGTCCTTTCCCAAGGTCTAATCTACCCCTGTACCAAATTTCAGCAAAATCGGTTCAGTGGTTTAGGCGTGAAAGCGTAACAGACAGACAGACAAAGTTAGTTTCACATTTATAATATTATATAGTAAGGATTAATAATGGCATATGTGCCACATCTACAGTCAACAGCTATAGATCAGCCCTACCAGTCGTAATAAAACCGGCGAATAGGATCACTATTGACAGACTGTGGCAACTATATTGCCACCACATTTTCCAAATGTTTCCCATTTATGTTCCCAAAAAATAAAAAAATATTTTCAAAATAGTAGATTGTTACACAAGGGTTGAAAGTCAGCCAATTCACCTGAGCCAATAGTTCGAGGGTGAAATGGTGACTTTCACCCGAGGTAAACACTCTACTTTTCATTTCGACTATGTGAGGAAATTAAAATACTACACACACATTTAATGAAACAGGAATATTGATTATCAGTTAAAATTTAAAGTAAAATTAGAACAATTTGAAAATAGATTATTAACCACAGCTTTTGCCTGTTCTTTAATCTCATCGGGAGTTAAATTAATATCCATGTCACTGGAATCACTTTCCGAAACCATTTTTAACCACAATTAACACAAGGTATTTATTTATATTGAATCTCGTTTTCCCGCTAATCCTTTAGCAAACTTAAAATATATTTTTTAGTACTGAAAAAATAAGTTATAATTCACGTACATACTGCCAAGATTCGAAAAGTTGTGAAAATCGTCTATTGGTTACATTGTAATCGAGTTGGTCACCAAATGTGCATTTAGGCGGCCATGTAAAAAAAAAAGCGTCATGATATCAAGGCATTATGACTAGAGTTGCCGCGAATAGTTATAGCGAATAGTCGAATACCGATTCATCGCCATTCACTTTGGCGAATATTCGAATAACTCGACATTACTATTCGACATAAATAAGGCACATTAAAAAGGGGTGTGTGTTGGGTAACCTCCTCGAGTGTCGCTCCGATTCCGATCCCGCTGCAGTCCGGGGGGAACGGAATCGGAGCGGCCGGTACACCCTGGGCGGCGGTCAATGGCTTCCCCTTCATGGGGCTGGCATTGATCGTCGGCCAATACCCAACGTGGCGGGAACACATCGCTCTCCGTACTCCTCTGCTTTCAGAGGAGACAGGATGAGCGATGCTGTTAGTGGTGGAGGCCACCGTAGGGTCCTGGGGGATCCAGGGGCGGGTTGGCCCACTGCTAACGCAGGGGCCGACGGGCACTTGTGCCGCCGCCGGTGAGAGAGGACTAGCCATCCTCTCGCGTTCCGTAATCGGCAGGTGATCAGCAACGACCTGACTGGTGGCTCCAGAAGGGTACGCTGTGAACTTGCCGACCGGAGGGCTTGCCTTTATTGGCCGGCCCACGACAAGGAAAAGTCTATAACACCCGACAGCGAAGTCGTCAAAACCTATGGATACCAGCCGACCTCCATAGTATATAGGCTTATCCAGGTGCAGGGGGCTCCGCCTGGACGGACCATCTTTCCCCCATACTCGTGGGATATATTATGAGCAATGTAAACTATATAAAATCAAAAACGGACGGAAATACCAACAACGAACTTGGCGCTAACAACGGTACTCGGAATGATGCAGTGGAGGTGGTTGGGGGTGAAGAGGTGAGGCGGCGGCCTCACTCGCGGTCGGTTGGGGCCGTCTTCACCAGACCCGCTACTCCGCTACCGGTAGGCGGGGACACGGACGCGGATATTGCGTCTGCGGCGTCGACGGCGGGTACTGACAATGAGTCAGTATCCAGCCGTATGGAGACCGAGGAGGGTCTCCGACGTAAGCGGCCTCGCCCGGGTGGACCGTCCCTTGACCGGAGCAGAAGCTCCGGGCAACGGACGGTCTCCTCGAGCGAGGACGATCGGCCGGCCAAAATACTGGCCACCGCGGCGGCTAGAACGCCGAAGCAGCCGGTGCACGTCCCTCCACTACCCAGTGGCAGGGACCAAGGCGTCCCCGCGGCGAGGGAACTCCTCGCAGCACTTGCCCGCATAACGGACTCCATTAAAGGGTCCAAAAATGTGTCGGGCAAGAAGAAGGCGGTGGCGGAAAACGTCGCCGTCGCCAGGACAGCGCTGGAGGAGCTCCTTGGTAGGAGCGTCTCCGAGGAGGAGGCGAAGCTCAGAGCCCGGGTCACAAGCCTGGAAACTGAGCTGGCCAACTCCTTGGAGCAATAGCGGGTCCTCCGGGAGGAGGTCAGGGAACTGACCCAGATGGTCAGGGGATCCCCGGAGGCCCAGAAGGCCCCAAGAGCCCAGGAGGTGGCGGACCACCCGAGGGCTCTTGCGCCGCCAGGGGGGGCGCCTACGTCGACGTCGGCGCCAAATTCGGCACCCAAGCCGGCGCCAAAGTCGGCACCTAAGCCGACGCCGAAATCAGCGCCTAGGCCGGCGCCCAATCCGCCGCCAGAGCCTGCGCCTAGTGTGGTGCAGCTCTTGGCGGCTATCGAGAGGCGGCTCGGTGTGCTGGAGGACCGGGCTTACCCCACTGGCACGGCCTGCGTCTTTCGCAGCTGCTGCCGGTGGTAAGCCCGGCCTCGCCACCCCAGTGGCCCCAACGCCACAAGGGAAGGGGAAAAGCGCGGCACCCCCACCCCCGCCATACCCGCCACTCCTGCTGCACCCGAGCGTTCCTCCAGAGGGGAGGAATGGGTGGTAGCGGGAGCCGCCAAAAAGGCGAAAAAAGCCGCCAAAAAGGCGGCTAAGAAGGCGGCAAAAGCCGCTGCGGCGAAGGCGCCGAAGAGGCTCCGCGCCCCACGCTCCACTGCCGTCATCCTGACGGTGACGACGGAGGGTGTGGAGAAGGGCGTGGGGTACGCCCAGGTCCTCAGGCAGGTTAAAGCCTCAGTGGACCTCAAGGCCCTCGAGATATAGGGGGGGCTCCGATGCAAAACAACTCGCACCGGAGCTCGCCTCCTCGAGGTCTCCGGTGCCACCAGCGGCCCCAAAGCCGACGCCCTAGCGGCCAAGCTGAGGGAGTCGCTGAATACCGAAGCCGCTTCAGCTCCACCGGTCACGGCACGGCAGTCGTCAACTGCCCCGTCGCAGCGGCGCAGAAAATTGCGGACGAACGGAGCCTCCTCGTTGGGGGCTTCCTAAAGGCGCGGGTGCAACTCCTGCAGCCCCGCGAGACCAGGTGCTTCAGGTGCCTGGCCGTGGGGCATGTGGGAGTGCAGTGCACAGCGGGAGACACCGTGGGGGATCGGTGCTTCCGCTGCAGTCAGCCCGGGCACAAGGCCAGTGCTTGTGATGCTCCGCCGCGCTGCTACAAATGCGTAGCGGAGGGCAAAGCGGCGGAGCACCGGGCGGACAGCAGAACCTGCGCCGCCTCGAGGTCAAAGCCCCGTTCGTTCGCAACGGGTAGCGGGGGTGCCGCTCAAGAGCGGCCACATTCGCGGCGGGATGCGGAGATGGACGTCCATTAATGGACACACCAATCCGTATCCTGCAGGCGAACATAAACCACTGCACCGGTGCTCAGGATCTTCTGTACCAGAGCATCGTGGAGTGGGCTATCAATGTGGTCGTGGTCGCTGAGCCGTACTGGGTCCACCCCGGAAGCCCGGTGGACCTGGACGGCGTAGCGACCGTCTTCGGGGGGTCCGCCGCGGACACCTCGCGCCTTGCACTCATTGCAAGGTGCAGAGGCTGTGTCGCGGCGGACTATGAGGGCTTGGCTGTCGTGGCCGTCTACTTCTCGCCAAGCCTTGACCAGTACGAGCTTGAGCTATGGCTCGCTGAACTGGACATTGTTCTCGCTGCGTGCCGTCCTCGTCCTGTCTTGGTCCTGGGAGACTTCAACTCCTGGTCTCAGGCATGGGGCTCCCGGGAAACCAATGACAAGGGGCGGGTACTGGAGGACTGGGCCAACACCCGTGGTCTAGAGGTCCTCAACCGGGGGAGTGTCGCCACCTGGGAGCGGCGGGGGCTCAGTTCGGTCGTGGATGTCGCATTCGCGACCCCTGCTCTCGCCCGCCGCGTCCAGGGTTGGCGCGTGGTGGAGGAGGAGGAGACGGATTCCGACCATAAGTATATTCGGTTCAACGTCTCCCCTCCAACTAACCTGCCGCCGACAATCGCGAATCCCCCGGATCCACGTTGGGCGCTCAGACGCCTGAATCGGGAGGCTCTCCTGGAGGCATCAATAGTGCAGGCCTGGATTCCGTCACTGGCCAGGCCTGCCGATGTCAACGCAGAGGCGGAATGGTTCAGGAGAGCCATGTCGCATATCTGTGATGCGGCGATGCCTAGGGTTAAGCCCGGCCCGGCAAAGAAACAGGTAGTATACCTGTTTCTTTGCCGGGCCGGGCCACCAGTAGGTGGTCAGCGGAGATCGCACAGCTGCGAGCAGCGTGCGTGACCGCTCGCCGCCAGTACACCAGGTTTCGCCGGAGGTGTCGCCGCCCAGACGATGCGGCAGCCCGAGAAGCGGAGCTGTATGAGGCGTACAAGGGGGCCAAGAGGACCCTCCAGAAAGCCATAAAGCTGGCCAAACGGCGGGCCCGCGAAGAGCTGCTGGAGTCTCTGGAGCAGAACCCATGGGGGCGTCCTTACCTTGCGGTCAGGGGCAAAATCCGCCCAAGGGCGCCCCTACTGACCCAGAGCCTCCAGCCGGAGCGGCTGGAGGGGATACTGGGCTCCTTGTTCCCAGCGAGAGCGGAGGAGCACGTCCCTCCGCGTATGGCTCCGCCTCAGGCGCCTGACGCTGATAATAGCGAGAGCGATGTGCCCGAAGTCAGGGAGAGTGAACTGGGGGTGGCAGTGCTCCGGCTTAAAGCCCGGAAATGCACTGCCCCCGGACCCGACGGCATTCCAGGCCGAGCATGGGTCCTGGCCCTGGAGGAACTAGGGCCTCGACTGGTGGCGCTCTTTAGCGCATGCCTCGAAAGGGGCCAGTTTCCAAAGGCTTGGAAGACGGGGAAACTGATCCTTATCCGGAAGGCGGGGCGGCCGGCGGACCAGCCATCCGGATACCGGCCGATCGTGTTGCTCGACGAGGTGTGCAAGCTCTTTGAGCGGATTATTGCAGAGCGCCTCGTCGAGCATCTCACGAACGTGGGGCCAGATCTGGCGGACAACCAGTTCGGTTTCCGCCGTGGGCGCTCCACCGTGGAAGCGATCATGCGCGTTAGGCGCCTGGCGGAGGAAGTAGTCTCGCGGGGTGGGGTGGTGGTGGCGGTGTCTCTCGACATCGCCAACGCCTTCAACACCCTACCCTGGAGCTGCGTTAGGGAGGCGCTCGCGTATCACGGAGTGCCTCTTTACCTCCGCCGCATTGTCGAGGCATACCTATCTGAGAGGGCCATAGTTTACCCGAGCTGGCTAGGGCCAGGGCGGCGAGAAGTGTCGTGCGGTGTTCCGCAGGGGTCGGTCCTAGGGCCACTCCTGTGGAACATCGGATACGACTGGGTGCTGCGCGGTACGTTGCTCGAGGGTGTCAGCATAGTGTGCTATGCTGACGACACCCTCGTTATGGCGCGGGGAGCAACGTACCGAAGCGCGGCACTGAAGGCCACGGCAGAGGTTGCTCAAGTCGTGGGTCGAATACGGCGGCTGGGACTCGAGGTGGCTCTCCACAAATCCGAGGCTATGTGTTTTCACGGGCCTCGGAGGGGGCCACCTGCAGGAACCAGCATAACCGTAGGGGGCGTAAGCATCGGCATCGAGCCCACGATGAAGTACCTTGGGCTCGTACTCGATAGCCGATGGGACTTCGGACCTCATCTCCGAAGTCTGGTCCCGAAACTGAGGGGGGCTGCGGCCGCGCTATCGCGTCTGATGCCCAACGTCAAGGGACCCAACGCCCCCACTAGGAGACTGTACCTGGGGATCGTGCGAAGCAGGCGGAGACTCTGGCGGCCCGCAACGTGGCTGTATTAAACAGCCCGTTAAAAGCGATGGCCTTCAGAGTCATCAGGGGGTATCGCACGATCTCCGTCGAGGCGGCATGTCTCCTAGCCGGGACCCCTCCATGGGACCTGGAAGCGAGAGCCCTTGCGCTGCTGTACCAGTGGCGCAAGGAGGCGCTGGAGCGGGGCCATAGGCCGGAGCCCCGAGAAATCAGGGCTCAGCGGTCCCTGCTCCGCCAGGAACTCATGGAGACATGGAGGGTGCGACTTGAGCACCCAAGGTGGGGGGAATCCACCATTGCGGCGGTGAGACCGATCATGAAGGAGTGGTTGGAGAGGGACCATGGGGACCTCTCCTACCGGATGTGCCAGATGGTTACCGGACACGGGTGTTTCGGTAAGTATCTGTGGCGCATCCACCGGGAGACAACGCCGCAGTGCCAACACTGCGAGGATCCTGGCGAAGACACGGCGCTCCACACGTTGGTGGAGTGCCCTGCGTGGGCGAGTCAACGCCGGGATCTCGTTGCGGTCCTGGGCGTGGACGTTCTCTCGTTGGAGACCATGGTGAGGGCCGTGGTCTCCGACGGGAGCAAGTGGCACGCCGCCGCCTCTTTCTGCGAGCAGGTAATGCGCGCGAAAGAGACGGCGGAGAGGGAGCGGGAGAGAACCCTGCCCCCCGAGTTTCGCAGTCTGCGGCGCGGACGCCGCAGACTCATCTACGCCCGGGACTACCGACCTCCATGATCGGGGCCTGAGGACGGCAGTTGGCCGACTCGCCGTCCTTACAGAAGCAGGCCGTGGCGGAGGCGTGTCGTGTGTGCCCTACACACGCCTGCCAACTCACCGAAGCGGGATAAAACCCGACCCCACCAGGCGAGGCCGCTGTGGCGG
The DNA here is from genome assembly GCA_946251805.1 of Cybosia mesomella. NCBI lineage: Eukaryota > Metazoa > Arthropoda > Insecta > Lepidoptera > Erebidae > Cybosia > Cybosia mesomella. The sequence goes on along the minus strand of OX276403.1, from coordinate 221,907 downwards.
CCAAAGTCCGCCGGCAACCCTAGGGTTATCCTTTCGAGGGCTTACCCGGGGTGCCCGACAACGGACATTTGGGGAGGACACCGTCCGGTTTTAGTCGAGACACGACATAACCACCCCCGCTGGCCAGCGGGGGGGTATCCGAAGGGATTTCCGCACGTAAAAAAAAAAAAAGGCACATTAAAAATATTTCTAATTTCTTCTAAGGTTGTAGGAAAAGAAAACATTAGTAAGTAAGTAAGTAAATTCATTTATTGCACGAAACATGGTCAGGTATAAAGATGTTAACATATCATTAGTGTACAGCATGTCTCACAGAAATTTCCGCATGCAACATTGTCTATCATATCAACTATATTAGGGGTTTTGACAGTTATTATGACCAAGAAATTTAATAAATATGTAAAATTAAGGCAAACATGTCAAACGTTAAAATGAGTCAAAATCAAAATGAAAAATTTACAGAAGTTAAAGAAATCTGTTTCATGTTATACATACATACATATATATATATATAATGTAGAAATATAATTTTTCATTTTTAAATGCTGGCAACCCTTTTGTTGTACCAGCGTTTATAATTGTAGGGGACGGTCGGACCATTGGTCGGAAATAGTTTTTTGCACCACAATCTGCCTATGTTGGATTTTAAATATTAATTAAAAAGCTTAACTAATTTAATTTCATGAATATGATAGCCACAGGCTCGTATTACAGATAATAATTGATACTGTGTATTGTTTTATTAAGTAAAATAATAAAAATGTATTATTTTCCACTCATTAGTTTTTTGTTCGTTAACAGTTTATTTTAGAGGACTATTCGCCGAATGCCGAATAATACTAGCTATTATTCGGTATACAACGAATATCAAAAAAATTTCGAGTAATGCCGAATACCGAATAATAGCGAGTATTCGCGGCAACTCTAATTATGACGTAATTAAATTATCATGGACTCCATGGCAAAACTAAAAATTAAAAAAATTACTTTCCACCCTAGGGATGAAATAAGCTACTTTCCACCCGGCTATCTACCCATGAAAATTAAACTCCGAACAGGAGAGATGAAAAAGTATTATCTTTCACTTTTTCTTTCGAAGGTGTATTGCTAATCACATCTAATTTTCTCGGCCTTAAAAGGGGTTAAATAAGTATCGTGAAGTAATAGTATTATTCAACAAGGAAAATTAAAGTACCTAGGTAATATCTAAATTATTTAAAATAAGAAATGGTCGCCAGCGACACCTGTTGCGCGAGCGGCTGTCAAATGACGCGCAGCCCGCGAGTATTGGCCGCAGTTCAGGCTTTTCCACCTATGCGACCATGTATTACGATAAGCCGGCGTTTTTGTACAGGCGATAGCTAAGCTTAAAATGTTCTGGTTTCGATACCTGGATTAAAAAAGAGTAGTAATTAAAGTTTTTTGTTAAGGAATTCTTAGTATATGTCGAGCCGCTAAGTACCAAGAATTTCTGCCATAGCCATAGATATGGCTCGGCCCTACTACGTGGGACCGTAAACAGTTGCCCCTGGGTTAAAATGGGATGTTAAAACACTTCTGCCTACCCACCCGTATGTCTATATCGCTCTAACTAGTGGCGTTGCGCGTCCGCAGATGTACAGCGGCGCGCTGCTGGCGACGGCGGCGCGGCTGGCGTGGGACCCGAGCACGTACACGTGGTTCCGCTTCCTGTGCGCGGCGCAGTACCGCGTGTCGGCCGCCTACGTGCTGGGCGCCGGCCTGTGGCTGGCCGCGCTCGTGTACCTGGCCGCCGCCGCCGCGCAGCGCCCCTCGCGCCACTGCCTGCACATCGTGAGTACCTCCCTACCGCTGCCCTTAACCGCTGTCGGACTGCAGTACTACCCTACTGCGGTCGGGCCTTACCTACCCTACCCTACTCGGACTGATCTACTGTGAGGTGGGCCACAGCGCGCGGAAGGGCCGTCGCTATACTGAGTGCTGTATGTAACGCGGCGTGTGCGCGTGTCCGCAGTACTGCGCGGGCGTGCTGTGCCTGGCGCTGAGCGAGGTGAGCTACGGCGCGTGGATGGGCGCGTCGCTGGCGGCGTGGTGGCGCGAGGCGCCGCAGGCGGAGCTGGCGCGCCGCGGCATGGACCTGGTGCACGACCTCAAGCCCGCGCTGCTGGCCGTGGAGCGCTACAGGGACGTCGCCAGGCCCATCTACGAAATGATTGAGGTAATTATGTTTTTCATCTCTCTCGTTCGGAAAGTTTAATTTTCATGGGTAAATAGCCGGGTGGAAAGTAGCTTATTTCATCCCTAGGGTGGAAAGTAATTTTTTTTTAATTTTACGCTTTGCCATGGAGTCCATGATAATTTCATTACGTCATAATGCCTCGATATAATGACGCTTTTTTTTACATGGCCGCCTAAATGCTCATTTCATGACCAACTCGAATACAAACTAGATTCGATTTTCAAAACTTTTCTAATGTTGGCAGTATGCACGTGAATCATGACTTTTTTTCAGTATTAAAAAAAAACAATTTAAATTGTTAAAGAATTAGCGGGAAAACGAGATTCAATATAAATAAATACCTTGTGTTAATTGTGGTTAAAAATGGTTTCGGAAAGTGATTTCAATGACATGGATATTAATTTAACTCCCGCAGAGATTTAAGAACAGGCAAATCTGTTGGTAATAATCTATTTTCAAATTGTTCTAATTTCACTTTAAATTTTAACTGATAATCAATATACCTGTTTCATTAAATGTGTGTGTAGTATTTTAATTTCCTCACATAGTCGAAATGAAAAGTAGAGTGTTTTCCTCGGGTGAATGTAACCATTTCACCCTCGAACTATTGGCGCTCTCACTTCGTTCGAGCGCCAGAAATATCTCGGGTGAAACGGCTGACTTTCACCCCTTGTGTAACAATCTACTATTACATCGCTGTCACGGGATATAGTACTAGTGACAGGGATGCGACACTGAATTTTCGAGCTATTGCGTTTATTAGTATAAGCTTTTCTTCACTTTCACTTGTCCGTTGTCTGTAATCAAATGGTGCAAGTTAAAATAAAAGGCTCCACTCCGACGGTATGCTAGCCAGTTGTCCTATTGTATTGTGAAGCGTTCCTCGGGATAGGTCCCGCTTGCTTGGAAACAGGCAAACGTAGGTACACCCTGTCCCCGATGAAGGGGATATCCATTTCTGGCTGTTGAAAATAGTTGACAACCGATAAACTACCGTCAACGGTTGTGAACCGGTTTGGGGTTTGTCTATGGGCAAGCACGGCGAGTCTATGGCTATTAGTTTTGACATCACCAAAGGTTTCCATAGGGTCGGGCACAGTTCACTTATTGCCAAGCTCCCGGCCTACGGTCTGCCATCTCGACTGTGCAGCTGAGTTGCCAGCATTCTGCATGAGCGCAGCACCCGAGTCCATTGTGATGGCCGGGCTTCAGAGTTAATGCAGATTACTGCTGGTGTGCCTCAGGGGTTCATCTTATCGCCCACTGCCCTTTTGCATGTCAATGATATGCTCTCCCTCGGCAGAATCCATTGCTATGTAGATGACCAATTTGCATGAGCTTTGTTTCGGACATTCAGCGGCCAAGCGGACCGACATAGGAGAAAAGACGGCAAATTATCGCTGAGCTCAACCGGGACCTAGCACATTTCCCAATTGGGTTCCAAGAACCTGGCTTTTTTTTATGGATGATAGGCTCACGTTTGACCTCTATCTCACCTGATCGTAAGTGACGATGTGGTCTACGTTAGTGAGGTACAACCTCCTTATGTAAACTTTAACTTAAAAAGAAAGTGTGTTTATTTGAATTCTTGACAAGTTGTTTATTGTCACTCACAAAATATATTTTCTCCAGAAAACTTGTGTTTCAAAAAATTTGGTAATTTATCTCTCGTCAGGGTCCATATTCGATCTGGTTATGACTCGAGACTTGAAGATTCCAAGGTTATAGCTTTCCGGAAACACAGACGTGCGCGTTTACAGCAAAGTTATCTCCTTCCCTTCCCCTTCCAACTCTTCAGAACACACCACTACCACTACAGGACAATATCAACTTGCTCATTGCTCAGTATGGATTGTTGTAAACTTAACAACAAAAATTACATCAAGAGCGTTATTAAAACAGCTCCACGTGAACTTGAAGTGCAGAACTATGTGAGGCAGTTTTTTACATAAGTCAGTTGGAAACACACCTGCGAAATACACATACACCTGCGTGGAATACTGTCCTCACCTCTGGGAAGGCTCCGCTCAGTACTTATTAGACGTTCTTCACAGATTGCGGCGGCGGGTAGGCCCAATTATCGATTATCCTGAGGACACTAATACTTCAGTCTATAGCCTCTGCAGCTGCATAGGGACATAGCCTCCTTGGCAGTATTCTGGTGAATGTTTCAATGAGATATTCCTATCCCGAACAACACGTGCAGGACTTAGGGGTTCTTAATCTGGCGCGTGAAAAAGCATCGTCGAGGCCGTCAAGGTAGGTCAAGGTCAACCATTCTTGGGACAAGATTTGGACATGGTGGCCACTACTTTTTGGACGTCAACTCAGCTTACCATTCGGCGGGATGCAGTCAAATTGACGGACTAAATTTATATATAATAAAAACAATGTACTGGATTCAGTCAAAATAAACCTTATGGGTCCAAAATCAAAAGGTGAAAATGACTAGTGATATCATTGAAGACTTTCACTATCGCACTGTTAGCTCTGTAAACTTTCACGTAAGTGCAAGTAGCACATGAACGAGTAAACAAATATTGATTCTTAATTCTTGTATAGGTATTAGATCATAGTTAAGTACGGACATACTACAATTGCTTCTACAAAGGTTTTAAAAAACGAGGTATACCATAGACTGATTGTATCAGTTTTAACCAATAACGTATTGTTTTCTTTTTACGTCATGGTCGTGACGTGCCAGTATTCCCCACACTGCACCTGGCAGTTGAGCAGTACTCCGCTAGTTAACACATCTCGATGTACTATGTTACAGGAGGTGGAGCGCGCGGCTCCCAACAACGCGTTCGTCATCATCGTGTTCGGCGTGTTTGGCATGGTGCTGCAGGTAACTCCATTCCGTCGCTCGCTTGTCGCTCGTTGATCATGTTCACAGTTCCCTTTGGCCTACCGGTGAAGACGCTCGGTGGGGCAAAGTGGAGGTACCCATATCTGAGGGCCCTCTGAATGTATTGTGGATCCGCGTGTGAATCTAACTTCCGCCTAGCAGGTATAAAAGAATCGTCTGCCGGCAGGTGGCCGCGTTCATAATGGCGCGCCGGCTGGCGGGTCGCGCGGCAGGCGCGGGAGGCGCGGCGGACGCGGGCGACGCGCTCGCCGCGGAGGCGGCGCTAGGCGCGTGCGCGTGCGGCGGCAAGGCGCGCGACGACGACAGCGACGCGGCCGGCCACGAGCCGCCGCCCGGCTGGCGCAAGAAGGCCAACCTGCGCATGTACACCATTCTGGACAAGATTTTCTAGCAGGTGACTCTCCGATCAAGATTTTAACGTTTAGTCCTTCGATCGACTGCACCCCGCTGGACTGTAAGAAGCCAGGGTGAAGTCCAGAAAGCACTGGGCACCGTTCTAGATGCTGTCGATTTTGAAACGACGGCATCTACCCTGACGGCCTCGACATACGCTTTTTCACACCCCACTCGACGAGCACGGGATTGTGTGAATACGGTAACGCTTATGCGGGTAGAGCATTCCAGTTCTTTAACGTGCGCCAAAGAAAGGTACATCAAAATAGTTTGATAGGAAGGGAGGGGTCGGTCAAAGTCGAAGGAGCTCATCAGAACACTCCATGGTAGAGGCGGTAAAATTCTGCCAAAGAGGCAATTGTAATGTGTTAGTGACCTCAGGTGTCCTAACATGGCGTGCTATAAGCGTTCATGCCCCAGGCGAGGAAGAGAGATGGAACTAAACACCCTGTTTAGTTTTAATCGTTAAGTATTTATGTTTGATATTTCACCGCGGAGCACGGGCGCAGCGACGCCTGTACTAGACGAAGTGGGCGTGACTTGCCAGTTCATCGCTAGTAGTGCACCGGGTGACAGGTCGCTTTGAAAAGTTATCGAGGTTAGCACGTTGGTCGATCAAGTGCCCACGCGATTTTGTTTGGCTTTGCGACGCGCTTTGAAAGAACATTGTTCTGATTTTGTTTGTTGAATGTTGTTGGTGGAAGGTAATTATCGAGATAGTTATCTCTTTGTAAAATAAAGCGAATACGCCCATCGCGTTCGTTGGACTTGGAACAATTGCTGCGGTGGAACACACATCCTAAGGGAAGTGAAATCTTTTATAATTTTTGTAATCTATTGTATAATACATCCTCAACATACATTAGACTAGGATTAGATTAGGTACATTATCACTGGGTCATTTGTTCCTAATACGGGGGTCGTCATTAATAAGGTTAGTTAACCACCTACTTATATATATTTCATTTTCTTGAAATTTTATTTATTTTTTTGTTTGTGTAATCGTCGTATTTTGTTTTTTTTTTTTTTTTTTTTTTATATTTGTTCCGTCAATTGACCGCACCCCGCTGGATGGTGAGAAGCTAGGGTGAAGTCCAGAAGATATGGGCCACCATCCCAGATGCTGACGATCCCAAAATGGTAGCCCCTACCTTGACGGCCTCAAAAGATGCTTTTTCACGCGCCGCTTGAAGAACCCGGGATTGTAAGAAGAAGGAAACACGTGCGCGGGCAGAGCATTCCAGCTCTTTATCGTGCGACAAAGAAAGGAAGCACCGAACCGCTGAGTTCGGGACTGAATGGTTTCCACCGTGTGCGGATGGCATCGCAGTCCAGCACGTGTTGTTCTGGATCGAAATGGAGAAGGTGGGATCAGTTGAAAGAGCTCGTCAGGACACTCGCCGTGGTAGAGGCGGTAAAATACAGCCAGAGAGGCAATGTCTCTACGCAGCTGCAGAGGTTCCAGGCTGTTGGTAATCGCTGGACTCCCAATGATACGGATGGCACGCCGCTGCAATCTGTCGAGAGCGTCTAATAAGTACTTTGCGGAGCCGTCCCAGAGATGAGAGCAGTATTCCACGCAGGGGCGAATTTGTGTCTTGTACAAAAGACACCGCTGCTCAGGCGTGAAAAACCGTCTCACCCTGTGCAGAACTCCGAGTTTTCGTGAAGCTGTTTTGATGACGCTCTCGATGTAGTTTTTATTGTTCAGTTTGCAGCGAACGTCCATTCCGAGCATGTTAAGGTGGTCTTGCAGTGGTAGCGGTGTGTTCTGAAGAGTTGGGAGAGGAAGGAAGGAGGATACTTTGGCTGTGAACGCGGACGCTTGTGTTTTCTTGGCATTGAACTCGACCAAGTTCTCAGACCCCCATTGGGAAATGCGGGTCAGGACCTGGTCGAGCTCAGTGACAAGTTGTCGTCTGTTTTCCTCAATATCGGTCCGCTTGGCCGCAGGGTGTCCGTAGTATCCCCCATGCAGAGTGCTATCGTCTGCATAGCAATGAATGCTGCCAGTAGACAGCATGTCATTGATATGCAGAAGAAAGAGAGTGGGTGATAGGACGGACCCCTGAGGTACGCCAGCATTAACCTGCATGAACTCTGAAGCTCCGTCACAGAGAACTCGGATGCTGCGCTCATGCAGGAAGCTGGTAACCCAATTGCACAATCGAGTAGGCAGACCGTAGGCCGGAAGCTTGGAAAGAAGCGAGCTGTGCCAGACTCTATCGAAGGCTTTGGCGATATCAAGGCTGATAGCCAATGACTCGCCATGCCTGTCCATAGCCTCACCCCAGAGATGTGTGACGTACGCCAGAAGATCACCCGTTGACCGCTTCGGTCTGAAGCCATATTGCCGGTCATTAATTAATGAGTGATCTTCTAGGTAACGCATGAGCTGTGTATTTATAATATGCTCAAACACTTTACAGAGGACTGAGGTGACAGCTATGGGTCGATAGTTGCCCGGGTCCGAACGGTCTCCCTTTTTAGGGACCGGTTGTATGTTCGCCTCCTTCCAAGCCCGCGGGACTTTTCCTGAGGAATAGGACAGGCGGTACAGCCGTGTTAGCGTTGGAGACAACTCCGCTGCACATTTTTTTAGGACCAACGCAGGAATACCGTCAGGTCCACTGGCTTTCCGGATGTCGAGTGACTGTAGGGTTATTCGAACGTCGCATTGCCTGATGCGAATCTCAGGCATTGAGTGGTCGCAGCTGGGTAGCGTTGGTGGCTGTAGTCCACAGTCATCGACACGGGAATTATCCGCGAAGAGGTTAACCAGCATGTCTGCTTGCTCTTGCGGCTCGTGAGCCAGTGAACCATCAGGGTACCGTAGTGGCGGTAGCGAGGGCTGGCAGAAGTTGGATTGCACGGCTTTGGCCAGTCGCCAGTAGCCGCGGCTGCCTGCGGGATGCGACATGAGTTCTTGTTCAAGCCGTGCTATGCGCTGAGCATCCGCTCTAATGTATGCCCTCTTGCAGTCCTTTGTGGCTCTGTTATACGCCGCCTTGAGGTGACCCACATTTGGATCGCGCAGTGCGCGTGCCCTGACCCAGGCGCGGAATGCTGACTGCTTTTGTTGAACAGCGTCATTGCACTCACGCCCGAACCAGGGGCGAGCTCTGCGAGCACTGGTGACCTCGGTGTATGGGATATAGTACTCCATACCTAAACTGATTTCACCAGCGATGGCAGAGGCGCAATCTGATGAGTCCCTACCCTCAAAGCAGCGCTGAGTCCACGGAACGGAAGCGAAGTAGTCACGTAGTCCGTCCCAATCTGCTGACGAATAGTGCCATAGTCGCCGCTTTACCTCCACAGGTTGCGGAAGAACAGCGACCGACACGTTGGCACAGACCAGACTGTGGTCAGAGGACCCCAATGGGGCTCGCACCGAGACACTGTACTGGGCTGGGTGGGTCGTCAGCAGAAGGTCAAGCAAAGAGGGCGCGTGACTTGCTATGTCTGGTATCCTGGTGGTCTGGAGTACCAGTTGAGTCAATTCATGCGCGAGAGCGAATGCGTGGGCGGTCCGACCCGCATGGTCCGTTCTGGGAGATCCCAGCCACTCCTCGTGGTGGGCATTAAAATCTCCCAAAAATACCAACCGATTGAAACCGATCGATCTTTTGTCTCGATTGAAATACTACGCGGATTTCGGTTGTAATAATTGTACACGTTGGGACGTAGCGGTTCGTCCATTTTTTGATTACCCTCTTTGTAAAATAAATTACTATTTCATATTAAATACTTGATTAATCTTGCCTAAAAGTCGAATTTTGCCTAATCGCTTGCGATCGGAATTTATCCTTTGAATTTGCATGATTGTTTTGATTTCAGTGCCTATTTTAATTGTTTTTGGGACTTTGTGGGATTTAATTTGGATAATATTTCCGTCCAAATATTGTTGCTTGAGATCTATTTATTTGACCTAACATTTTTCTATATTGTGATTTTTTGGTCAAGAGCGAGTCACTTTGGGGGGCTCAAATTAATTAATAAAATAATATTTGGAAAGAACAATGGCGAAATTAAATTAGACAAAAATTTGAGCGTCTTAAAATGTCATTAAGAGCAAATTCATTCTAGTAAATATCTACGTTTTATGAAATTATCGTCTAAGCTAATAAGAGCCGAGGAAAAGAAAGACAAATTATTATGAGTTTAATTGATTAATTAGTTTCCTTATCAATTCAATGTTACCATTTTGCAGCTATTCTAACAACAGGTCGTAAACTACTGTGCAGTAAAGTCTAATTATTTTTAGTTTTATAAATTATTGTAAGAACTGAATCAATGAAGTATGTTAGTTATTGATATATTTTTAAATGCATGTTTTTCAACCTCACAGGCTTTCTGAAATGAATGTATATAAGTAATATAAATAAAAAATATATCTATGTGTACACTGTTCAAAGGTTCGAAAAGCCCCATATCCATTGCAAAAAAGAAATGTTGTCTATGACAACATTAGACGTTTGCGCTTATATTCTCTTTATGGTACATATTTGCGCTTGCGCTGTTTTGTCGTGGAGTGTTTTCGATCATCTTTACCGTTTTTTTTAAAAAAGTGACCCGGACTGCTTTAAGGACTCTGATCTTTCCTCTTTATGACCCCTGCATACCTACGGACTCTGATACTGATACCTGAGTGACTGTGCTGTTTGTATATTGGATGCCGATTTTGCCTATTCTGTGGATCTCGTTGCTTTAAGCCTTGTTTGCTGCCGCCAAGATGGGAGGACGTGGTAGGCCAACTCGTATTCTATGCATCAATTGCAATATATGCGTCAATACACTGCGCCGATATAAAGCCTTGGAACTTGATACCCGAGTTACCACTTTAATTTGTAGCTGGGTGTATCCCCGAATCGTAAGTATTGAAGATTTATTAAGGATACCATTTACATTTTCAAACCAATTGAGTGATCCCAAAAACATTCATAATTTGAGTTATACCATTTTGTTTTTCAGATTACTGATGAAGACTATGTATGTGAAGCATGTAGAGACCTGGCTATGTTCAGCGTGAATGTTAATTTGCAGCAAGAAGCAAATCAAAGTGGTGAAACACAAGCTGGACCTAGCCACCATGGCCATACTAATGTGTGTATTTTATGTGGTTGTTCCATTTTACGACGTCAAAGTGATAAAGTATTGAGGGACAATCCATCTGAACTGCAGCAGTCCATGATTAATATTATAGAAAGCAGAATAGCACCAAGACAGGTTGGTTTTATTATATTTTTATTTACAATAAAATGGTATTACATCGTCATCGTCATCTTAGCTTCATATGTAAGGTCCCCTCAAATACCTTTAAAAAATGTTATGCTTGGAAAAAGCAGTCTGTGTTATGCATTTAAATGTTAATAGATATGATAGGAAAATGCTTATATAGTTTTAATTCTGAGTGTTGAAAATAGTTTTCTTTATTTTCAGATAGCAGCATCTGATCGTGTGTGCCACCCATGCTGGTTACGCACTCAAAGAGAGGTACGCCGTATGACCCATATTGATGATACCAGACCATTGCCTAGTAGCAGTAATACTTCTATAGAGGAATCAACAGCAGTACCACAAGAGAATCCTCACCCTGTGGCAACTCATACAATAGTATTACCTGAGTACAGAAGAGCGGCCAACTCAAATAATCATTGTGTTTTCCCTAACTGCAAAAGCACCACATTGCATGGTATATCAGATAAATTGCGTGCAATTATTCTTCACAATCACCATTATTATGTACCAAACTTAGCTCGTGTTTGTGCTGAACATTTAAGGAGTAATACATGGCAGACACTATTTGAGTCAGAAAATAGTATTGACTCGTTTACCGCAGACCAAATACAACATGTGTTTTCATTTGTTAATACATTTAGTCCAGCTATTGACTTTGAAGAAATCTAGAAGAAATGGACAACAGAGTATTTGAATATTGGGTAGGGTACACTAAAGAACAGTTCAATCTCTTACTTGAAGAAGTACCTAGAATAACACAAATAAAAAGAGGCAGTCTAGGTCTGGCAGCGCTGCTATTGAAGATGAGAACTGGTGATTCTGATGAGAGGATTTCAACATTGGTGGAAGTACCACGTCGCACATTAGAATGTCTAATGGATAAAGTGAGGGAGGTTTTAGTGCAAGATTTTGTTCCTGAGCACCTGGGAATTAATCAAATGACACGAGAGGAATTATTACAACATAACATGTTGATCCCAAACGGACTATATGGTAATGGCAGCAATGCCATTGTAATATGTGATGGCACATACATTTATATACATAAGAGCTCAAATTATATGTTCCAGAAACAGAGTTATTCTCTACACAAATACAGGAATTTATTAAAGCCACTTATGATTGTCGCATGTGATGGATATATTGTTGATTGTTTTGGCCCATATAAAGCAACTACATCAGACGCTGAAATAATGACCAACCTTTTTTCTGCAATGGGTTCTCTAAGGCCATATTTCAGAGAAGGTGATGTGTTCATCTTAGACCGGGGTTTTAGGGACAGTATTAGTTTATTAGAGGGATGTGGCTACAGAGCATGTATGCCAGAATCTCTTTTAGAAGGTGAACACCAATTAACTACAGCTCAAGCTAACCGTAACCGCTGCGTTACTATTTGTCGATGGGTGGTAGAGGCTGTAAATGGTCATTTGAAAAGAGATTTTAAACTCTTCAGACAAGAATACTTCCATAGGTCTCTGCCACACATGATGCAGACATTCCAAATAGCAGCGGCTCTCCTTAACAAGTTTGGTGTTCGCTTTCATGACAACATTTATGCGAATGAAATCTTAGAAATTATAAGAGAACGCATGGCTTTAAATAATAACCTGGCAGACATGGTCCAGTTCATAAATATGAACAGAAGGTCATCCCATTTTGAAAGTATTACAGTGGATGAAAATAATATATTATACTTCCCAACCATGGAATATAGGGATTTAATTTTGTTTGCCTTGGGAACGTACCAAATAAGACAAGCACGCTCATATTATGGCGAGCATGTACGTTTCCATGGAGGCTACAGAATTGAAGTGTGTAGTGAACACATTGATCCCACTCGATATAATCTTAGAATATCTGGCATCACCACGTTAATAAGAGGCAAAATAAAGTCACGCCATGTTAGCAATAAACAATACTTTGTATATATTTTAATACAAAACGATATTCCAGGCCAGACAGGAATCTTAGAATATTGCTGCAATTGTTTGGTTGGTCGTCGCACTGTAGGCTGTTGAGCTCATGTGATGACGCTTGTCTGGTATTTGGGATGGGCCAGACGTCAACAAAATATTTCAGCACCGGCAGAATTTTTAGATGCAATTATTGTCAGAGAAGACGATGAATAAACTAACTTTAAAATAAAATGATTTAGTTTTTTTACCCTAAAATATAAATAATGTTTTAACTAAGATTGCCGCTCTCTCTCTCTGAAGACTAAACACCTGAAGTGACGGCGAGTACCGCGTGGGATGTCCGTTGCCGGTTTTTCTTTTTAAACTGCTGAGGTGGCAGACAAGCACACGGACCACCTGATGGAAAGTAATTACCGTGGCCTATGGACGTGTACAACACCAGGGGAGTCACACTCGAGCTACCGACCCTGTAAACACAGACTTTCTGTGCCGTCAGTATAGAAGACAAATCGGGAATAGCCTTTGGTCTTCTCTCTGACAGTACAAAAACTCTCCAGTGAGCTCTGACTACTCTGCTCACCGCCGGGAACACATCACGAGGTTACTATGGCCGCGGTATTCTGCAGGGCGGAGGTACCTACTTCCCCAGTCGGACTGTTCAGTTGGACGTTATACACCAACATTAGATTACAAGAGACAATAGTAGGTATACCATTAATCAAAAACATTGACACATTAAAAGCGATCTAAAGATATAACCTACAAAATGTTCAAGCTCGAATATCTATTATACTCGGCCTTCTCAAGAGTCCAAATCTAGTACGTAGTGAACAGGTAATCACGCTGTATTAAATAGTATTTTTTTCATTTAAAGACGCATCATTTTATTCTCAAATAAAAATATGTATGGGAGGCTGCCATTGTTCTTTATGTTAATATCTTGGGGAGCTCTCAACAACGTTTAGAAGCCTATCCTGAACATTTTTATTGATTTTTGCAAGTGGGGTCTGGTAGACCCCCAACCTAAAATTGGTCCAAATTTTGCATTCTTGATTCTGATTTGTGTCCGGTCGGCTCCCGGAACTTATTTGAACTGATATTTATATTTTGACTTACGACGATATCGGTTCCTTGTAACGCGGTTTCCGAGCGCGAAAGCGACTAGTGGGGCTACGGTTTGAAAACCACCTACTCGTAGTCGCATTTTTCGCATTTGCTTCCTCCTTAGTGAGAGAGCTGCTTCGGAATCATTGCTCCGGCTAGGTTCGCGTACACACCCTTTAGAGCTCCATCACTTCTCCCCGGACCAAGAACACTTATAACATACCATGATACAGTTGCAGGACTCCCAATGATATGGACTGCACGCCACTATACAATCTTTTGAGAACGTCTAATAAGTACTGAGCAGAGGCATCCTAGAGATGAGAACAGTATTCCACGCTGGAAATGGAAATACTGTTTCAGAGTGAGATACCGTCTCACCCTGTTTAGAAATCCGAGTTTTCGCGAAGCTCAGCTCAGCTTACAACGAACATGCATTCCGAGCATGTCCTGTAGTGGCGTGTTCAGAACAGTTGAGAGGTAAAGGAAAGAAGAAATTTAGCTGTAAACGCGCATGCCTATGTTTTCTTTGTATTGAACCCGTTGGGAAACGAAGGCAGGCCTGGTCGAGCTCAGTGACAAGTTGCCGGCTTTTCTTCAATGTCGGTCTGCTAAACCGCAGAATGTCACATAGGAATCGAATGCTTGCTCATGCAGTAAGCCAGTTGCACCATCGAGTAGACTTACTGTAGCCCGGAAGCTTGGAAAGAAGTGAATTGTGCCAGACTCCGTCGAGTATGAGACAGTTATTAAATAAATTCAGCTGATAAGGTAACCAACATAACTTGGTTCTAAGGCGAACGATCTTTGACGGGTCAGCTAGTCCTTTAGATCTATAAAACACAGGTTCAGTGTTGCGCAGATTGTTCTCATCTCTAAGAATATTTCTACACTGTTCTCATTGAACGCTCCCCACCGATGGCAGCGGCGCCGGCGCCGTCCGTATCTTGAGAGCCCTGAGCCGTCGAGGCTCTGTAGTTGCGACCAAATAAATATTTTAGACTTACTGTAGCGAATGTTACCATGGACTCTTTCAATTAAGTAAACTACATTTTCTTAATACAGAAGATATTTTACAAAAATGTTTTCAGGACGAGACGGGCGGCGGCGGGACACCAGAGCCACTGGCGCTCGGCCGCGAAGTGCCTCGCGTGCGCGTGGCGACGGCGGGCCGCCCGCCGAGGGGGCCGCGCGCCCCCCTGGCGCCGTCCGCTCCCCACGCGCCGCTCGGGCCGCACGCGCCGCATCCGGCGGCGTGGGACGCGGTGGCGGCGCAGCTGCGTGCGCGCGTCAGTGCTGGGTCCTCCGCGCCCGCTGCCGCGCTGCTGATACTGCGAACAGACCTCTAGGCTCCTCGAGGGAGTCTCTCCACCGTCTGTCCTCGAAGTCGGAGTGACCGACCCTCGGGCCGAAGGCTCCTCGGGGACACCTCGGCTCCGACCGTGTTTAAAATTAAGAAAGAAAATGTGATTAAATAATGTAGTAGGTACGCCCGCGGAGGACGGCGAGGCGACGCCGGTTCGCTAGATGTACGACCTATCCATATCCTAAGCTTGTAAGATTGGTTTCTATTATATTATTAGAGTTGTAAACGAATGCAGACTGCCATATTACGTAGTAGTTAGGTGACCCCAGTGGTCCCGTAGCGTAAGTACATATCGCGGGGGACGCGCCTCGCGCTCGGTGTCGCTCCGCGTACCCCTACTTAGTATCTCGCGTAAGGCGACTCTAACAGACTATATTTTGTAAACGTATGTTTTGTAATACTTTGTGTACTGACTTCTTGCCTTGTAGCGGTCTCGTCGAGAGACGCGGTGCTATGCGGTACGCCACATTTTCACGAACGTGGTGTTCCACTTATCTATAACCAACGACGACTATTTCGTCTCATGTGTTCACTTTTATTTGGATAATTCGAGCGCTGTGAGCGCGCTGCCCCGCGCCCCGCGCCCCGCGCCCCGCGCCCCGCGCCCCGCGCCCCGCGCCCCGCGCCCCGCGCCCCGCGCCCCGCGCCCCGGCGCGCGGCGGCAGCTCGCAGCGCGTGCGTCGCTGCACTGAATGCTGCTACCGCGTGTAGCTGCGCATTAGCGACGCCGCTGGAGTGCGATGTTGCCATGTTGCTGTGACTTGTGCTAACTGCAGGAGCGGAACGAATTATTGTTATAACTGCCGTGGTTGTATGAATACGTAAATATAACGGTTCGGTGGTATTTCTGGTGCCAAATAGCGTTAAGTCTGTGGTGGCGAGTGCGCCCTCACTTGTAGACAATATGGTTGTAACGCGGCGACCCGGCGCCGCCGCCGTGTCTATAGACACCGTATCAGTATTCAGAACTCCAGTAGTTCTGAACTGCGGAAGGATTTAAGTGCTGGAAAACGCAGTTTGATAGATTCATGTTACCCTGCTACAATGCGGGAGGCTTTACAAACGTAATGTTAGTGTTATGGCTATGAATTCCTTCGGTTACTCAGACTAAAATTTGGTATTTAGGTTTTACAGATACACTTGATAACATAGAAATAATATTATTGTTTCTGTGCACGGCGAGGACTTCAATGTAATCGAGCGAAGACTAGAGTAAGGTTAAAATTATAATAATATCTACTATTAGGCAATCGCCGCGGGAGCGACCCGCGCGCCTCGACGCGGGTAGTTATAGGTTACGTTACTTGGGATAGTGCCGCTCCGTCGATATCTCTCAATAATTATTATTCGTAAGATAGAAAACTATCTTTAATATAAATTGAGTAGAGGTAGCATTTAAATTATAAAATCTTGAATACTTCACCTGAAACCATACCCAAATCCAGATCGTTTGCAACTCTGAACAGTGGAGAGGTTTAAAGTTACCTTTTTTCTATTACTAATTGTAAACCCTCCTGCAAATCAGAAGTACTGGAATTCTGAATACTTGTAGGGTATTGCATATCCGCGGCGCCGCGTCGTCATCACTAGACAATAAGATAGCGATACGCACAGGAGCGCATTGTTCACACATAATATTGACACGTTATAGTTAAAGCAATAAAGTGATATTTTTGTAACTGGAAGTTTGCTTCACCCCACCCTTACTCCGCCTCCAGGACTCCAGGTGCCTGTCTCTGCTCGAGACTATTTAGTATGCTACTCAAAAGAAGAAGAAATAAATGTCGATGGTTGACTTCGGCCATCCATGAGGCCGAGCGTACAGGTCCAGAGTCCCGCACTCGATCGCGGGGATACGGATATGTGTGACTGTGGATCGATGCGCATGCAAAATTGTTTTTTAAAATTTACATTCAGCGACAAAGGGCATCCGACCCGAGGGCCTTTTGCATTTACCCCATTTATTTTTATACCACTCAGGTGGCAGACAAGCTCTGTGCCCACCTGATGGGAAGCGGTCACCGCTGCCTATGGACGTGTGCAACACCAGGGTCGTCACACTCGCGCTGCCGACCCTGTAAAAACCTAATGCCCTTTTTGAAGAACCCCATATTGTAGTCGCTTGGGAAAACCACAGCAGGGAGATCATTCCACAGTCTGAGGGTGCGCGGAATAAAGTGCCTTTCATAACTAACTGTACGCACCATTTCTGGTCGCAACGTGTGAGGATGAATTCCCTGTCTGTGGCGAGCGGTGCGATGATAGAATGTGGCCGTGGACATCATGCCATACAATTCTTCTGAACACACCCCATTATAAAGGCGGTAGAAAACGCACATAAGATTAAGAGGTTCTACACGGCCTGTAAGTATGGGATCGTCTAAGATTATTGTTAAGCCACTGAATTCAAGACACATTGTTGCGCTTCTCCGTCTTCATCAGAGCGCCAATACCGATTGCATACAAATACCGATTGCTTGCATGTAGGAGCACAACGGCCACCCTTCCACAGTCTGATGTATGACGTCAGTTTGGCTTGGGTGTGGTCATTGTTTCACTCCTAAGTATTGTGACGTCTGGGGTCTGACTTCACAGCGTTTCGTCAACAACTAGTGATAATTATTTATTAATTTAGACACACCAACAGTCTCCATATACAACATTGTCTTAATATAAAACAGAGTAAATATATTTCTTATATGTAGACCAATTAGAGGCATGTACAGTTCACACCATAATATGACATACATTTAAGTGCTAATTAATAGGGTAAAGTTAAGATTCAAGTGGAAAGTAGACAAAGCAGAGACAAAGATTATGTGAGCGATCTCGACACCCTTCTGAAGACATTAAACGAGTTGTGGAAGATATCCAGCCGGTCGAGTTTACTGTTAAGCGCATTGTACTGACGACATGCACGTGTCAGTGGTGAGTTAAGTCCTATATTGGTTCTCACAAGAGGTTGGCAGAAGGTTCTAGTTAATGGATGGCGTGGTGGATTCCGAGGAACAGTGAGCAAAAGGCGGTTTGATAGGTTACTGAGATCAACGTTATTGTTTACAATTTTATATAGAAATGGTCATATCATGCAGCTTACGGCGATTAGATAACGATGTCAATTTAAAATATTTTAGGCGCTAATTACACAAATATGTTGTATTAAATATGGCATTTATTAACCAATACAACTCTATTCAATGTATTTTAGGGGACTTTATGCGAGATTATTTAGATTTACTGATCGAACTAGGGTTTAACGTGGATTCTGCCCAGTGATTGAGCCTAAAAGATACACTTCAACTTTCTTGAAATTCTCTTCGTACGGCGGGTCGAGGCCGGAGCCCCTTTTTTTTTCTCTAAATTTAAAAATATTTATACAATTTTATTTTAATACCGCTGACGCATGATGGCCATTTCGAAGGAGTCCGAACACTACAGTACATGTGTTACATGATATCGTCAGACCTGAGGCAGTAGTACCGCGTGGCTAGGCGCGACCAGACCACGGCTGCCACAGACGTGGGCTGGTCGCGCGGACGTGCTCGGGACCGAGGGCAAGGAGAGTCATGTCCTGTCCGTATCTGCGTCGTATCATTTCTATGAAAGAGCCTTATCGCCCGTGAGTAATGCTCTTTCATAGAAAGTCTTGCGTCACGTTTCCGAGCCTTGCGTCCGATCTTTGGCCGCCAGCTGGCTGTGGGCCAGCCCAGCGCGCGTGTGATACGTACGACGCAGCGGCGCTATTTCCTTTTCACAAAACAGCCCGCGCCGGATGTGAGCGCTGCTCGATGCCGCGCGGGCGCTCGTTCCGTGCGCACGCACATATCAGCGGACGGCTTAACGCGCAAACTTTGAAATTGCAAATGAAAATTGTTAGAAAGGGTAGTAGGTTCGATTCCGACAACCATTCCTCTGTGCACGAATAACGTGGAACATAGTCGTGGACAGACTATACAGTACGTAACAAAACCAGCATCCGATCAATAAGGGGGCACATTGGTATCCTAAATACAGAACCATGCATGAACTTAAAAATAATATATTAATGAATTTAAATGTACATTGGAATTTTAATTGCCATTTCCTAGGTCATAATTATCCAATAATATTTAGCGGCGAGCAACAACATCGGCCTCCGCCGGTCTTACCGCCACGCCCTCTTATATTTTTGCTATTTTTATTTTTAGAGAGGGTATGTTCTCGAAGTGGCTCTCCGATGTTGTCATGTAAGTTTCCGCATCAACCTAAATTTCATTGCAGGTTTTGTAGTTTTTTTTAAAAACTAATTTTCCATAAACAGAACCTAATTGATACCTATATACACCTTCATGGTGTAATATATATCTTTCTCACCTTCATAATTCATTATAATTTTAAATCGATTTATATGACTTGACTGTTATTAGGTATATCGTAAAGGGGGGTGTGTGTTGGGTAACCTCCTCGAGTGTCGCTCCGATTCCGATCCCGCTGCAGTCCGGGGGGAACGGAATCGGAGCGGCCGGTACACCCTGGGCGGCGGTCAATGGCTTCCCCTTCACCCCTTCATAGGGTTGGCATTGATCGTCGGCCAATACCCAACGTGGCGGGAACACATCGCTCTCCGTACTCCTCTGCTTTCAGAGGAGACAGGATGAGCGATGCTGTTAGTGGTGAGATGGCCCAGGGTCAGCCGGGGTGCGAGGGATATGCTCTATGGGTAACCTTACACCCCGGCGTCTGAAGACCCGAGACGGCGTGCGGTTTTAGTCGGTGCAAGCCCGACATAACCGCCCCCGCTGGCCGGCGGGGGGGTATCCGAAGGGATTTCCGCACGATAAAAAAAAAAAAAAAAAAAAAAGGTATATCGTAAAGGAGGGCACGCCGCAATAGCGGCGGTAAGGCCCATCATGGAGGATTGGCTGGAGAGGCGACACGGAAGCCTCTGACTGACGCAGGTGATCTCAGGGAAGGGGTGCTTCGGGGACCACCTGCATCGGATCAGGAAGGAGCCAACGCCTGAGTGTCACCACTGCGACGCGAGCGAGGACTCAGGGCTGCACACGCTGGCGGACTGCCCGGCGTGGGAGGCGCCGAGGCGTGACCTCGTGGCAGCCATCGGGGTGGGAGTCCTCTCGCTCGGCAGCATGATTGTGGCAATGGTGCGGAGCGCGAGCGCGTGGGCCGCCGCCGCCTCCTTCTGCGAGCATGTAATGCTCGCGAAGGAGGTGGCGGAGCGCGACCGGGAGAGACTTAGAACTCTCCCGGTCCGCCGAGCCCGCAACTTGCTCGCCGCGCGTCGCAGGCAACTCAGGCGCCGGAGGTCGCTTAACGACCTCCGTCCTCCATGAGCGCAGGCCTGGGGGTGGCGTGTGAGGCCACCTGTCACCCCAGCAGAAGCAGGTCGGGACGGTGGGGCGACTAGCGCCCCTCCCCCAAACCGGGGCAAGACGGGGACACCGTGGTTCCCAAACCCGAGGGGGCCATCTCGAAACCGGAGATGGCCCAGGGTCAGTCGGGGGTGCGAGGGATATGCTCTATGGGCAACCTTACACCCCGGCGTCTGTAGACCCGAGACGGCGTGCGGTTTTAGTCGGTTCAAGCCCGACATAACCGCCCCCGCTGGCACGCGGGGGGGTATCCGAAGGGATTTCCGCACGATAAAAAAAAAAAAAAAAAAGGTATATCGTAAAGGATAATTTTCTTTTCATGTCTTAGTATTTATTTTCATATTTACTTGTCTTTTTACTTAAGTTTTGAACCTAAATATAAAAATTAATTTGTTGACAATTTTTGAGTGACAAATGTCATGTCACCTAAGTAATTTTCTCTGAAAAGTAGGTTTTATTATTTTTTTTGTATTAAAACCTAGTAACGTTTTACCTATTTATATCTAAATTTTGAATTTTAAAATTTTACTTGTAATGTTTAGAATCGAACCTCCCGAGGTGTTATTATTAATCCAATTCTTCTTGGAAGGCATTCTAGCGTCGACCTCCAGTCCGACTAGGACTATAGATTCTAGCGACGGCCTTGATTCCGACTAGTACTCATTCTAGCGACGGCTATGATTCCGACTAGTACTCATTCTAGCGACTGCCTTGATTCTGACTAGTACTCATTCTAGCGTCGACTTTCAAACTGACTAATTCTATGGAAAGATTCTAGTGACAGCCTTGAGTCTTACTACAGCTGTCAGACTAACTAGTTCTACGAAGCCTATTACCTCTATAGCCAACAAAACTGAAGTGACTGAAGAAGTTGAAGCACTCTTGAGAAGCTTGAGAACTCCATTACCTCTTTAGCCAACAAAACTGAAGTGACTGAAGAAGTTGAAGCACTCTTGAGAAGCTTGAGAACTCCATTACCTCTTTAGCCAACAAAACTGAAGTGACTGAAGAAGTTGAAGCACTCTTGAAAAGCTTGAGAACTCCATTACCTCTTTAGCCAACAAAACTGAAGTGACTAAAGAAGTTGAAGCACTCTTGAGAAGCTTGAGAACTCCATTACCTCTTTAGCCAACAAAACTGAAGTGACTGAAGAAGTTGAAGCACTCTTGAGAAGCTTGAGAACTCCATTACCTCTTTAGCCAACAAAACTGAAGTGACTGAAGAAGTTGAAGCACTCTTGAGAAGCTTGAGAACTCCATTACCTCTTTAGCCAACAAAACTGAAGTGACTGAAGAAGTTGAAGCACTCGAAAGAAGCTTGAGAACTCCATTACCTCTTTAGCCAACAAAACTGAAGTGACTGAAGAAGTTGAAGCACTCTTGAGAAGCTTGAGAACTCCATTACCTCTTTAGCCAACAAAACTGAAGTGACTAAAGAAGTTGAAGCACTCTTGAGAAGCTTGAGAACTCCATTACCTCTTTAGCCAACAAAACTGAAGTGACTGAAGAAGTTGAAGCACTCTTGAGAAGCTTGAGAACTCCATTACCTCTTTAGCCAACAAAACTGAAGTGACTGAAGAAGTTGAAGCACTCTTGAGAAGCTTGAGAACTCCATTACCTCTTTAGCCAACAAAACTGAAGTGACTGAAGAAGTTGAAGCACTCGAAAGAAGCTTGAGAACTCCATTACCTCTTTAGGTTCCCAGCTTTCTCACTAGAAGCCTTCACTGCTCGTTCCGGAACCTATTTCTACTTCCTCGGGTCCTGTGAACCTTTGGAGCTGACAGTTTCAAGAGTAACTCTTATTTTACTTAAATTTTTTTAAATTCTGTCCGCAGTTCTAATTTTTAAGATTAAAATTCTTAACTTGAAACCTAAATTCTTTTATATAACACTCAATAAATGTGCATTACGCTCTTCCTCCTCTCAGAGGTTGAGCGTAACGTTACAATGGATCGGACACTAGTTTTGCTACATATTGTACCTAGATATGAGAAAAGACTTCTTATCTTCAAAAATGGTCAGAATCACATGTTACGCCGACCCCAAATGATGATCTTCAGTAATGTTTGAACAAAATCACTTAGGTAGCTGGCGATGCCGTTTCTTTTCTTGTTCACGGGCAGGCCGCGGTCTGAGCTAGTAGTCACCTGGCGAGCCTGCCATCTGTGCCTCCGACGCGATAGATAACATAGTTATTATATCGCAATCTCAGTCACGGCTCACATATTTGGTCTACGAGCGGATTAGCCCCTCGCCCCCTTTAGTAGTATAGACATCAATGGTCGCCCCCATATTTCACATAATTCTTATAAGGTACGGGTTCGGAGCAGGCAATACACTTTTGTCGTAGACGAGCGACGCTTTCAATAAATACTGGCAATCCGATTACAGCTGCCGCGGTTTTTGTTGTTGTTAAGTCATTAAACAAAGTAGCGGCGGCGCCTTTGTAGGCGCTAGCTAGGCGTCTGATGGCGCACGACTTTACGAGGAGTGTACTGCACAAGTAAACTGTTTTATATTAACATTTGGGGACCCGACCTGATGATATAGACTGCGTGTGCCTACAGCAGCTGTGCGTGGTGACCATAGTGTCGTGTGTGCGCATTCGTGCGAGAAGCGTTACAGTGTAGGCCGATAAACGTGACTTGTCGGTCTATAAGTATAGTACACACACGTACCGAAACACTCTACTCAGTTGACAGGATAAACACAGATTATCTGACTCGAAAATATACTCGGCGGTGAGTGATAATTTCCATCTAGGTCGTAATTAAGCCCTACATGAGGACTTGGGGAGCTTCTGTAGCGGATACCTCGGAACACTTCTGTGCGGTACCGAGTAGAAGTGGACAGTCCTGGTTTTTAAAGTGAAGGATGAGGGCGACGTTCACCCCCCCGCCGCATCGCGCAGCGATAGCGCGGGCGCTGATAACGCGATAAGCTGCACCTTGCGGGCGATACCCGGCTGGGTTTAGTCACTTCGCTATCTCTGCCTTATCGCCGTGTGCCGGCGACGACGATTACTTTATTGTTCGTTGATACATAAGGTAGTCATGTTTCCTCGTCGGTTTTCATAGGAACAAATAAATATAGCGTAGTGGTTGCGGACAATGTCGGTGCTGTGAGGTGCAGGCGCGAGGCGGTGCCCATGCTCGGCTGCGGCCGGGCGGCGGGTGCGATGGGCTGCCGATGGGCGGCGCCGCTGCTGGCGCACGTCAACCTGCTGCTCGTGGTGAGTGCTGCTCGCGTGTGGCGGCGGGACTGTCCGCCAATTGTTTATATTAATAAAGTAGCCATCCATTGAAAGGTCATTGATGATTAGCGGCGGCGTGGCGCGAGCGCTGGCGGCACTGGGGGGCGAAGGGAGGGATCGCGGTCGAGTCAGCCCATCAGTAGCGGGACAAGCAACGCTGCCACTTATTTAACTTTATTCAATATTTTAATCAATGAAATTCATTAAGTAAAATATAATAACGCAGTTTAATGCAATTTGAACGCGATCCGTGAAATCCGTTCAGTTTGAAACATAGATAATTAGTATATTAGTCTGAAAGATAGACCGGTCGGTAGACAGGTTATCGAGAGGGAGTGGGTCAACTGACTCACGTGGCCTGCTGCGCCGATCTAGTTCGCTGAATACCTACTCCTAAATATAAACTACAAAATAATTTGATTACTAGCGGAAGTCCTATATCTAGTTGCTTAGATCCAGCTGTTATGACGTTCGTGTAGCGTATAATGGTGTCCATGCCGATTATTTTTATATTCCACAAGGCGGCAGTAAAGCTAATAAAATTGTATGAAAGGTATTGCATTTCCCTCCCTTGCTCTACCTACCCGCCGCCCGCCGGGGGGCGGGGGCGGGGGCGGACGGCGGGGGCCTGACACTTGCGCGCGCGCAGCTGGCGGGCGGCGCGGCGCTGGCGACGGCGGCGCGCCTGAAGTGGGACCCGAGCACGTACGTGGCGCTGCGCGAGCTGTTCCCCGCGGAGTACGCGGCGCTGGGCGCGGGCGCGGCGGCCGCGGGGCTGGCGCTGCTGCTGCTGCCGCACCTGGCCGCGGCCGCGCTGTTCGCCCGGCGCCGGCCCGCCCGGGTGCTGCTCTACGTGGTGAGTCGCGCCCTACGGTTACATGCACTCGCTTCTTCAAGCGTACAGTATTTACGACTAGATATTCGATTAGTTGACCTTTCCGAAACCGGACTTGATGTCAGCTACATTAGGCCCGGTTTCGGGAAGTCTGATCCAAAATGTTAATTTTAAGAATATATATATTACAGCAATTGCCTGATGTTTGGGCTTGATTCATTTGTATCGATAACAACTTTACATCTAGATGGGTAGTGACTGTCATTAGGGATCTGATGATGAAGACGAAGGACAGTCAGAGGAGCTCGTCAACGTTTAATTTACAGTAACGAAGTACCTACCTTGTAATTTTTTTTTAACATCGTGTTTGGTTTAGCTCCCGGGTGCGGGTGGCCCCATAGAAGTTAAGTTCTGTTCACTAAAAGGACAAATAGAAAAAAAAACGACTGTAAAAACCAAACCATTAAACCACTAGAACAGGCACAGAAAAAAGAAAAATACCTGAATTACAGATTGAATTCAAAAGACAAAGATACGCGTTAGACTTCTTTGTTCAGTCGGCGCCTAGAATGACGTTTCATTTTCACGTTGTATTTTAGGCCTGGCACCGACTTCCAGAAAAGTCTAACGCGTATTTTTATATTAGAATTCAATTGCTTTGGTTTTAGAACTCAGTTTTATTGATCTCGTCGCGACCGCAAGCGGCAGTATCGCCGCTCTTGGAATGGGTTCAATACAATTACCTTTACCGATGCTATCACATTGGAACTCGTGATGGGCGCTTACCTATTCTCCAACGTTTAGTTTGGCTCATACGGCTTTCAAGGGAGCGACTGCCGTCTGATCGCCTAGTCTCTCTGCGCCGGCGCCGGGGACCGCTCGTCCATCAGCAGGTCTGTCACCTCAGTGGCGTCCCAAAAACACCCGACCATAACTACAGGAACATTCTTTATTATTTCGTTTTAATAATGAAATATTTCGTTATTATAATATGAATTTTAGATGTTTCACGTCTGCCGGGTAACATTTCGTAGGCTCTCGATCAGCCGCTCTTATCGTCGCACCCATCGTATCGCGGCCATTGATGTGTATCAACTAGCAGTGAGCGAAGGGCGCGGGGCATAGCGACCTGCAGACAGCAGCACGAGTACATACAGAGTACTTCAACGGAGAGGCGACACCGCGCCCCCGCCCCGCGCCCCCGCCCCGCGCCCCGTCCGAATGAGCAGAGCCCGCTAACACGCGCATGCGCAGTACGCGGGCGCGATGGCGCTGCTGCTGCTGGGCGAGCTGGCGCTGGGCGCGTGGCTGGCGGCGCGCGCGACGCGCTGGCTGCGCTCCGACGCGGCGCTGCAGCTGCAGGACGCGCTGGAGCTGCGCGACCACGTGCGGCCCCTGCTGCGCTACTTCGGCCGCTGGCTCCCTCTGCCGCATCGCATCGACAACCTCATTGAGGCAAGGCCATCAGCGGTTTTTACTTTTTACAGATACCCGGAAAGCGTTTTCGGAATACATCGGGGCTGCTGCAGGGCAATATCAATATGCTATTGTTGTTCGCTGCAAACAGAAAGATAAAACTGCATCGTAAGCGTCATCAAATTGGCCTCACGTAAACTCAGTGTTTTAGCCAAGGTGAGACGGTTTTTTGTGCTGGACGGCGATGTTTGAATACTTTTTTTTTTTTTTTTATCGTGCGGTAATCCCTTCGGATACACCCCCGCCGGCCAGCGGGGGCGGTTATGTCGGGCTTGCACCGACTAAAACCGCACGCCGTCTCGGGTCTTCAGACGCCAGGGTGTAAGGTTACCCATAGAGCATATCCCTCGCACCCCGGCTGACCCTGGGCCATCTCACCACTAACAGCATCGCTCATCCCGTCTCCTCTGAAAGCAGAGGAGTACGGAGAGCGATGTGTTCCCGCCACGTTGGGTATTGGCCGACGATCAATGCCAACCCTATGAAGGGGTGAAGGGGAAGCCATTGACCGCCGCCCAGGGTGTACCGGCCGCTCCGATTCCGTTCCCCCCGGACTGCAGCGGGATCGGAATCGGAGCGACACTCGAGGAGGTTACCCAACACACACCCCCGATGTTTGATTTTAAATAAATAAATGAATGACTGTTGGGCAGAGACGTTGCCGTCGACGTCCAATTAATCCCATTCGCTCCTTTCCCAATTAGAACAACACGTGCAGACTCAGGTGTCAAACAGCACAGTAGTATGGAGGTAAGATCTGAAGAGACAAGAGAGGACTTTTTTTTTTCCATGCGGAAATCCCCTCGGATACCCCCCCGCAGGCCAGCGGGGGCGGTTATGTCGGGCTTGAAACGACTAAAACCGCACACCTTCTCGAGTCTTCAGACTGGCCGGGGTGTAAGGTTGCTCCTGAAGCATTTTCCTCGCACCCCGACTGACCCGGGCTATCTCCGGTTTCGAAATGGCCCCCCTCGGGTTTGGGAACCACGGTGTCCCCGTTTTGCACCGGTTTGGGGTGGGGACACTAGTCGCCCCGCGTGACAGGCGGACGCACCAGCCGCCCCCAGGCCTGCGCTCAAGGAGGAGAGGCACTAAGTCGCCTGCGATGCGCGAGAGAGGACTATCTTCCGTCCATCGTGTAGAGTACCTACTACCGGCCACTAGAGGCGAGCGCTCGAAGCCTCGGCCTCGGCGCGCGCCTCATTTCTGTTACTATTTCCTGTTCAGTGATGTACATCAGTTTTCCTTACAAATACCTATATAACCCGCAGGAAGCGGAGCAGGACGCGCCGCGTAACCTGTACGTGGGGCTCAGCGTGCTGGTGCTGCTGGGCGTGCTGCAGCCGCTGGCCGTCGCGCTCGCGCTGGTCTTGGCGCGCCGCCCCGCCGCGTCCAGCTCGGCCGCGGTCGCTGAGCGCATTTACAGGTACCTGCTACTCTTCCGTACTGGACGCTCTCTGTTATAGGTACTTCTAAGGTGACAAAGAAGTACACGGCCCACTGGATGGTAATCGGTTGCCGTGGGCTGACCTGAGCGTTTGCAACACAAGAGGTATACGTGGTGCCGACCTATACTTTCCCCAGTAGGCTCGCATCCCTGCGGCCTAATTGAAAAACATAGTAGATCATTTCCCCTGTCCGGCGCCTCCAAATTCGAACGGGACGTTCACCTATTTTTTTTGGACGCATCGATTGTGTCAGTCACTCCCGACTGCAAGGGAACAGGGATATCTTCGATATCGACTGAGGGCGGAGTGCGATGAAGGCATATATTTTCAGCGGGAGTCGCCCGCGGCGAGGGCGGGGGCGGGGGCTCCTCGCCGCGCACTGCGTTACCTTCGTCGTCAAGATCTATTACCGAGAAAAGCCGCGGTGGTCTCCGATAGAAGCCGACTGACACGTTTTCTGTTCAGCGCGCGAGACAGCGACGCCTGGGAGAAGGCCCCGCTCCGCACCGCCTACAGGAATGGCCGCATCGTCGTGCTGTGAGCTCGCCGGGCCGGCCCCGCAGCCCCGCGCGAGTGGGACGCCGACCGGCGGTAGTGACTCTGTGTTGACGTGGATTATAGTGCTAGTGACTTATGGTAATCTTCTGAGTACCTATGCATTCAGTGTACATATATTATCAGCAATTAAAATTATTTAGGAATTAATTTATTAAATAAACTTTAGTAACGTAAGGCTGATATACGAGTAAGTTTAATGTTTAGAGGCCAAAGCACACAGGCTACTTTCAGTAACGGCGACCGGCGATTTGCTCGCTTTTCGGCAACCCCGTAGGCCTCATACCTACGTAAGGACGCGACAGTCGCCACGTGCCGATCAGTCGCTCGGGCAGAATGATCCACCGTCGCCAAAACGCAATACAGTTACGATAGAATCAATAATCGTGTGATTTAGATATAGGTACAGTGAGTAACAAATTACAAAGTGCTATCCGATCAATAAGGGGCACGTCCGAAGTATAACCAACCAATTAAAAATAATATATTAATAAAATCAATGTACCTGCTATTGGAATTTCAAAAGCATTTCTCTCGCACCCCGACTGACTCCGAGCCATCTCCGGTTTCGAGATGGCTCCCTCGGGTTTGGGAACGGTATCCTCGTTTTGCCCCGGTTTGGGGGAGGGGCGCTAGTCGCCCCGACGACGTCCTGCTTCTGCTGGGGTGATAGGCGGCCTCACCTGCCATCCGTTTAAGCGACCTCCGGTGTCTGAGTCGCAACCAAAATATACCTCAATTTTCAATTTTTTTGAATTTTTGGATTTTTTTTTCTTATTTGTGCTGTAAGACCTTGTTTTTTTTTTTGCTAAATTTCGTGATTCTAGGTCACCAGGAACTACCATACAGGTTTTCAACCCAAAACCAATAGGGCACTCTTGGTTGACCGAGAATTGACAATTTTGGATAAAAGCTAGGTTTAAGGTAAAGTAGGGGAAATCTTGGAAAAATAAAACAAGTTGAAAATTTAGGTAACTTTTGGTACCTACCCTGAGCTAGGCGTGAGCAAAGTCGACGTATGCTCTATAGATCTCACCCCAAGTGTTGAACTAGCGAAAGGAGCGTGCCATAGTACCTTTTTTTTTTTTTCGTGCGGAAATCCCATTCGGATACCCCCCCGCCGGCCAGCGGGAGCGGTTAAGTCGGGTTTGAACCGACTAAAACCGCACGCCGTCTCGGGTCTTCAGACGCCGGGGTGTAAGGTTACCCATAGAGCATATCCCTCGCACCCCGACTGACCCTGGGCCATCTCCGGTTTCGAGATGGCCCCCTCGGGTTTGGAAACCACGATGTCCTCGTCTTGGCCCGGTTTGGGGGAGGGGCGCTAGTCGCCCCACCGTCCCGGCCTGCTTCTGCTGGGGTGACAGGCGGCCTCACCTGCCACCCCCAGGCCTGCGCTCATGGAGGACGGAGGTCGTTAAGCGACCTCCGGCGCCTGAGTCGCCTGCGACGCGCGGCGAGCAAGTTGCGGGCTCGGCGGGCCGGGAGAGTTCTGAACCTCTCCCGGGCGCGCTCCGCCACCTCCTTCGCGAGCATCACATGCTCGCAGAAGGAGGTGGCGGCGGCCGACGCGCTCGCGCTCCGCACCATTGCCGCAATCATGCTGCCGAGCGAGAGGACTCCCACCCCGATGGCTGCCACGAGGTCACGCCTCGGCGCCTCCCACGCCGGGCAGTCCACCAGCGTGTGCAGCCCTGAGTCCTCGCTAGACCATAGTACCTACACGGAGTAGTAGTGAAGCCGCCAAACTACAAATTGTAAACACACGATTTTTTTTTTTAATGTTTTTTAACGTTAGTACTGTTAAGTAAGTACTCGTAGGTAAATTTTTTGTGAATAAACCGTGACGATATCTTTTTTAACTTTTTCCTTGTGTCATTTTGTAGATTCAGCGATGCAGATTTCATATCAGTTAAACATTTAATAGTACAGAGTCATTCACAGATGCCCAAGTTCAACTAACTAGAAACAAATAATGGAGTTCAGCTCAGTGCTTTCTAGACTCAAAGTAAGAATAGCTGAACTAGCTTGTAATATTATGGGTTCTAGAATGCGGATACGACCGCGGATAAACACACTTAGGTTTTCTTTTGTAAATACATATCATCATCATCAAATAAAATATTATTATGAAAAAGATGCTGGATGCGACAAGCTGAAGACAGGGCGCTTTGGCGCTCATTAGGGGAGACCTATGTCCAGCAGTGGACTAGCATAGGTTGATGGTGATGATGATGATGATGCATATAATTATTAAACATTATTGCCTTTATTCATCAATATACATATAAATAACATTTTTGAATACATTCTATAAAAATCTTATTATATTTAAAATCTAGCTGATCCCTGTGGCTTCGTTCGCTTGGATGCCGGTTATCGCGACTTTTAGTCTTATTTCTGGTTCTAATCAACCAATTGCGACAGATTGTTTCAATACGACAGATTTCAAGTCTGACCAAGATCTTTCTAATAAAAAAAACACATAAAAATCAGTTCTGTATACGACTGGTTCGCTAGCGGACAGAATTTGTACATTAGGAAGAAAAATATTTTCAGTTTCGTTTCGTATTCATATTATTTGCACGTCATTTAGGATAGGATATGAATCTCTTTATTAGTTCTGTTGAAATTGCCAGCATTTAATAGTAACCCATGAGTACCTGCTCAAAATTGAGGAGTGCTCCTCGATTTGAGATAGTCGGTTTCTCCGCGTGTCTCTCTGATTAGCAGAGAGCACAGTGGAGGAAATGTTGATGGAACTATGAAGAACAGTTAACGAGCAATTGATTAAAAACATTAAAAAACGATTCCCCCCGCCGGCTAAAACAATCTTCCGTAAACATAATTACTACATATTATAAAACAAATCCTCCGCGGCATCTGTATGTCTGTCTATTTCTTCGCGATAAACTCAAAAGCTACTGTGCCGATTTCCATGCTGGTTTCGCCAATGAATAGAGTGATTCTCGAAGAAGGTTTTAATATATAACTTGTCAAATTATATTTGTCAATGTATACAACATTGGCTAAAATATAATGATATTTGTTTGAGGTGTCAAAAAATAATAAGTCGTCTGGGAGCTTTAAACGAAATTGCTGCCTAAACCCTTGAGATATAACAAAATGATATATCCACCATACACAATGTTGTTACGTATCTTATATCCCACCAAAAACATACCTGCCCCTGGGGGCAACTATATCTTCTATATAAATAAAAATGAGTCGCTGAAATGTATGTACGCACATAACTTCCGAACCACTAAACCAAATTGGATAATTCTTTTTCATCTCTCCTGTTCGGAAAGTTTAATTTTCATGGGTAGATAACCGGGTGGAAAGTAGTTTATTTCATTCCTAGGGTGGAAAGTAGTTTTTTTAAATTTTAAGTTTTGCCATGGAGTCGATGGTAATTTAATTAGGTACATCATAATGCCTTGATATCATGACGCTATTTTTTTACATGGCCGCCTAAATGCGCATCTCTTGACCAACTAGATTACAATGTAACCAACAGATTCGATTTTCAAAACTTTTCTAATGTTGGCAGTACATATGTACGCGAATTATAACTTTTTTTCAGTATTCAAAAAAAAAACAATTTAAGTTTGCTAAAGAATTAGCGGGAAAACGAGATTCAATATAAATAAATACCTTGTGTTAGTTGTGGTTAAAAATGGTTTCGGAAAGTGATTCCAGTGACATGGATATTAATTTAACTCCCGATGAGATTGAAGAACAGGCAAAAGCTGTTGGTAATAATCTATTTTCAAATTGTTCTAATTTTACTTTAACTGATAAGTTTAATTAAATGTGTGTGTACTATTTTAATTTCCTCCAGAAATATGGCTGACTTTCAGCCCTTGTGGTACAATCTACTATTTTCCGTTCGTTAGTGTCAGGACAGGGTTTGTATAAAATATTTTTTTGGAAAATTCACGGACAAGGTCCATTAATTGTACCGGTCGAAGCCAGGGCGCGCAGCTAGTTTGTAATAAATAAATGAATTCATTAAAAATGTGTAATATTTTTTTGTGAAACGGAACTCGTAATTTAAGTCATAATTACGTACTCTATTACCCTCTCCTGTTCAAGTAGCGACTCGTATTCATTGGTTTCACAGAATAATACGATTAATGGCGGGGGGTTATCCGAAGTAATTTTCTGCACCAAAAAAAAAAAAAGAAAAAAAAAGGTATGGCATAGTAAACGTATTATTCTCTGAAACCATTGACACCCCGGCGTCTGTAGACCCGAGACGGCGTGCGGTTTTAGTCGGTTCAAGCCCGACAACCGCTCCCGCTGGCCGGCGGGGGGGTATCCGAAGGGATTTCCGCACGAAAAAAAATAATAAATAAAAGGTATGGCATAGTAGGGCACGCCGCAATAGCGGCGGTAAGGCCTATCATGGAGGATTGGCTAGAGAGGCAACACGGCAACCTCTCGTACCGACTGACGCAGGTGGTCTCCGGGAAGGGGTGCTTCGGGGACCACCTGCATCGGATCAGGAAGAAGCCAACGCCTGAGTGTCATCACTACTACTCCGTGTAGGTACTATGGTCTAGCGAGGACTCAGGGCTGCACACGCTGGTGGACTGCCCGGCGTGGGAGGCGCCGAGGCGTGACCTCGTGGCAGCCATCGGGGTGGGAGTCCTCTCGCTCGGCAGCATGATTGCGGCAATGGTGCGGAGCGCGAGCGCGTCGGCCGCCTCCACCTCCTTCTGCGAGCATGTAATGCTCGCGAAGGAGGTGGCGGAGCGCGCCCGGGAGAGACTTAGAACTCTCCCGGCCCGCCGAGCCCGCAACTTGCTCGCCGCGCGTCGCAGGCGACTCAGGCGCCGGAGGTCGCTTAACGACCTCCGTCCTCCATAAGCGCAGGCCTGGGGGTGGCAGGTGGGGCCGCCTGTCACCCCAGCAGAAGCAGGCCGGGACGGTGGGGCGACTAGCGCCCCTCTCCCAAACTGGGGCAAGATGGGGACACCGTGGTTTCCAAACCCGAGGGGGCCATCTCGAAACCGGAGATGGCCCAGGGTCAGTCGGGGTGCGAGGGATATGCTCTATGGGCAACCTTACACCCTGTAGTCTGAAGACCCGAGACGGCGTGCGGTTTTAGTCGGTTCAAGCCCGACATAACCGCCCCCGCTGGCCGGCGGGGGGGTATCCGAAGTGATTTCCGCACGAAAAAAAAAAAAAAAGTATGGCATAGTAACGATTATGATAGATGCGGTATTAAATGACAATACGCTACGAGTCACAACGGCAAACTCAAACTTAACTTTAATTCTAAGTACTTTACTTTTGTTGTACCGGTAATCATATCGGTTGTTCTGCTCACCGCCGCGCCGTCAGCCTCCGGCTGGTCGCGGGAGTTCCCGTGACGCGATGTGGTCGTGATAGTGGTGAGAGCTGTCTTCAGAGCTAGGCGGGCCGCCTTGATGAGCTCGACCGCCACCTCTAATTTAGAGATGGGCTCCGTCATCCGGCCAGCTGCTGCTTGCTCCAGCGTTCCCTCTCAGGAATCGGGTTGGTCTGGCACTCAGCTATCACTAGCTCGTGGGCGCGGGGCTCGGATGGGTTGGCCGGTGCGTGCCGCGACAAAGGTTGAAGTGGGCGTCTATGATTCGGTGGTAGGGGTTTTTTTTGGGGTTCCGTAGCCAAATGGCAAAAAACGGAACCCTTATAGATTCGTCATGTTTGTCTGTCTTTCCGTCCGTATGTCACAGCCATTTTTTTCCGAAACTATAAGAACTATGCTGTTGAAACTTGGTAGGTAAGTACATGTATTCTGTGAACCGCATTAAGATTTTCACACAAAATAGAAAAAAAAAACAAAAAAAATTGGGGTTTCCCCTAATACTTAGGACTGAAGCTCAAAATTATTTTTTCATCAAAATTACGTATGGGGATAGGTCTATGGATCTATGGATAGGTCTTCAAAACTGATAATAAACTTTCTAGTACTTATCATTTTTTTTTTCTAAATTGAATAGTTTGCGCGAGAGACACTCCCAAAGTGGAAAAATCTTCTATTTTAGAAGTTACAGGGGTGGGGGTAACCACCCTTGTAACCTCTAAAATAGAATGATAAAACTAAAAAAAATATATGATGTACATTACCATGTAAACTTCGACCGAAAATTGGTTTGAACGAGATCTAGTAAGTAGTTTTTTTTAAAACGTCAGAAATCGTAAACCGCAATTTACCTTTCATTCAATCAACTCAAATTAAAAAATTTTACTTGCTGCTACGGAACCCTTCATGGGCGAGTCCGCCTCGCACTTGGCCGGTTTTATTTGGTTCAAGACCATTACAGAGACCTATAAATACGGAAGGCGTGATTGTCAAGATTTTAGAAATCAATGCTAAAGTGCCTCTCAAGGCCAAGGCACGACCGCATGTTTGAGCTAACTGCTCCATTCCATTCGCTGGAATATTTCTGATGGCTCCTTCATGAGTAGCTGGTGTTTTGTTACTTGTGCCACGTTACAGAGTTGCACACAGTTTTATTAACTGACGCGATGCGAGCACGTTTTCTGTTATCATGTATTACCTGCCTGCTTGTATAATGTTGTACCTGCACTGCTCAACTATTGGTTTTTTTGTAATTTTGAAATCCAAAAATGCAATGTAGGTGCTAGGTACTAAATAAGAACAAAAACGAATAGTAGTACTAACACTTGCAAGCAACTGCCGTGGAGAAGTAATTTCATTAAACTTTGATGCCAAGTTACACGCGCCTGAATGATAAGAGTAAACATTTTTAATGGCAAGAGTATTAGTGCTCCTGTCGCTCCCACTACTTTGAGGTGACGTCACTACCACGCAGTGTACTCCAGTGCGCTGTGTCTTCGGCTGGCTCCGTACGTAAAGAAATTCTGTGCTTTCTAAGTGGCCATGGCTGGCAAAAATCGCCTCTCTTCCTAAAACGCGTTGACACGATTAATCTGAACCAGATACTTTCGAGAAAGTGCATGGACGCTACTTGGGTCACTTGGATGACGGCGTCCAACCAGCCACTGCTCCATGTGGCTGACAAATCTTCCGTGTCCAAGTGGACCTTATCCTTAAGTGTGTCGAGCCGCCGCTTGCCTAGTTACCTACTAATAGTTGCCTAGACATTTATTCTGTGCCTAGACTAGATTATTATTGGTATGATATTACTTTCTGCCAAGCACCTCGTGGCACAGCGCAGGCGCAAGGCAGGGCTGTAGGGATTTGTTCAATAACTCGCCGAGTGTCTTGCCGGAGTCTTTTCAGGACAGGGCCGCGTTTCGAACCGGTGCCGGTGGTCCATTTGCTAAACATTACATTCTTTTTTTTTGACGTTTTTAAAGTTTTAATGGTTAATACAGAATGAATAAATTTTGGCTTCGATTTTAACAATGATTTCTGTTCTTTAGAAATCTATTCAAGGTCGTCTTCTGCTTCATGCATGAGCACGCATGCGGGCGTCCGCCCTGCTTGCTGTTTGGTGCACACACACTACACACACACGCTGCTCCATGTATATTTGCGCGACCCGCACGCAGAGCGATTGCCCGCATGCCGCATGCGGCGCACGCATTATAATGTTATAGTGCAGCGATTGCAATAACGTGATGGACGTATACCTACACACTACACTCAACCTTAAGTACTCGGTGAAGGACTGAGTAGCTAGCCTTGAATCGTTTTAATCAACTATACTGACATTTCTAATTTGTAATGTTATTTGTATTATAGAATTTAATTTTAAATGTAAAATGTAAATGTAATATGATTATGATTTTGAATTGGTCGAAATAAATGACATTATTATTACTTATTATTGCTTTCACTTATCAGAAGATTATAGAACAACCACAAGTCCTGTTATGATCCATCTTCTTGAACTTAACCTAAATAAAACAATTTAGTGACGAATAGTTCAACATTTATTATAATACACATGAAATTGAAAGTGACGGCCTCGCGCGGGTCCGCTCGCGCACGCGCGGCCCCGCGAGCGCACGTCGCGTCACGCACCGCGCGTCACGTCACGCACCGCGCGTCACGTCACGCACCGCGCGTCACGTCACTCACCGCGCGTCACGTCACGCACCGCGCGTCACGTCACGCACCGCGCGTCACGTCACTCACCGCGCGTCACGTCACGCACCGCGCGTCACGTCACGCACCGCGCGTCACGTCACTCACCGCGCGTCACGTCACGCACCGCGCGTCACGCGGCCCCGCGCCCGCGCACTCGCTACGCTACAGATGTGCAAAAATATATAACTGGTGCTGGCGCCGGCCGCGGCGACCGCCCGCCGCCCGCCGCCCGCGCCTTACGCGTAGTCTTTACAACAAACGTTA
Organism: Cybosia mesomella; assembly: GCA_946251805.1. NCBI lineage: Eukaryota > Metazoa > Arthropoda > Insecta > Lepidoptera > Erebidae > Cybosia > Cybosia mesomella. Next base: position 185,525 of record OX276403.1, on the reverse strand, counting down.
TGTATACATATAGCTATCGTTATAAGAATATCTATTACATTATCAACAAAATAATACATCACATGTGAGCTCTGCGCCCTGTCCTACATCACACCATGATATGACGTCGCTTCCGCGTAGCGCTCGCTACAGACTTACAGCTTTGAACAAATACTTATAATTACACTCTGGCTTATCTAGGTACATAGGTATGTATATATATATAGCAGCAGTCAACATCGCTCGAGAGCTGCGGAGCGCAGGCGCGCCTCGCACAGTCACACAGAGCGCATTCATCGACAACAGAAGCAACGGTCACCGCTACAATATATTCGTATTCATAAATAACATGGACGCTCCGGTCCGGCGGACAGAGAGATAACAATTGTAATACTCGGCCGCCGCGGGCGGCGCCGGGCGCGCCTCCACCTGCGCGTCGGCCCTGCGCCTGCGCCGCCGCGCGGCCTCGCCTGGGTAGTGTCGGGTTGTTTTATTTGTACATAGGACAGTGGAGAATGATATCCGAGAGAGAAGACGATAGTGGTCGATCGAAGAGCGGCGCGTCGGTCGTCTATCTGTAGGCGGGGGCCGACGACTGCTCCGCCAGGAACGGGTTGCTCGGGCGCGGCGCCGGCGCCTGGCCCGGCACGCTCAGCTCGCTCGCGCCGCTGTAGCCCTGCGGGGAAGCGGAGCGTGAGCCGCGTGGTGGTGGGGGGGGGGGGGGGCGGCGCGGTCGGGCCGGCGGGGGGTACCTGCGTGGCGCCGTAGGAGTCGTGGTGCGCGAGGTCGGCGAGGCGCGTGGAGGACAGCGCGCGCGGCAGCGGGTTGGACGGCACGCCGTGCGGCGCCAGCACGCCCGCCTCGGCCACGGCGCGCGCCTCCTCGTCGGCGCCCGGCCCGCCGGCGCCCGGCAGCGGCTCGCCGGCGCCGCCGCGGAAGTTCACGAAGGCGAAGGCGGCCAGCACCACGGTGCACAGCAGCCCGTAGCCCGCGAAGGTGCGCGTGGTGCCCCAGCGCGCCACGGCGATGCCGCCGAACACGGCGCCGCAGCCGCGGCCCAGCCCGTGGTGGAGCCCTGCGCGCGCACGCTTGGGGTTAGTCGGTCACCGCTTCGGACGTTACACCTGCTTATTGCTGCCTGCTACGAGCTGCGATCGTCGTACTACAATAAGTTTATTTTTACTCTAGATGATGTACTGTTGTAAACAGGCCAACCCCCAATGGCGTAGCTAGGTGACCAAGGGCCCCTGTGCAAAAAGGAACTGGGGTCCTATTGTTAAATTTATTTCTGAACTGGAGATTTCTGGACTTAATCAACCGCGGCAGAAGACCATAATGAGGGAAACTTTGTAACCTAAGTATCCCCACCAAACATGAACCCTATGTTCAAATAGCGTCGCGCCCCTGGAACCGTCGATCAAAATAGTAAAAACAAATTATCATTGGATTTACTCGAGCGCGTCAGATTAAGGCAAGGTGAGTTTAACTCCTTAATACAATATAGCTTGATCTCTGTGACAGTTATCACTAGTGTTGTGACTCTTACGAACGACGTAATATGTTGGATAGTAAAATGTTGAATTCTGGCCTTATAAATCAATTTTATGACCATACGCAGTTACGCAGTTATTCGTAGAGGTTGTCAGCCTTGTTCGGCCCCGTCCTAGTCACATTACGTATGTGTTAAATTGGGCGTTACAAAATATCGGACTTGTTCCGTCTGTAAACCCACCAGTAGCCTATTTAATACTCGAATCTTTACAATCGAATACATGGACCTAGATGGTCGCAAGTGGAGTGGGCCTGACGGCACATCGTCAATGTTGCTTAAGCGGTGTACCCCAGAGTTGTGTCCTGTACTTACACGCCTTTTCGCGCTTTCTTATTCTAGTGTTTCACAAGTCTACGTGCTGTCTCCGACCCTGTTCACTGTCTGTCTGATGACTTCATTCATTGCTATGCGGACGACAGTATCGAGGACGCATTTTACACGGGCCGGTCTAACATCCCTCAGTTCGCAGTGGAAGAAAGTCGCGAAAAACTTGTGTGTCTGAAATCGACACTACTCTCACATGAGTGTCTGATTGGGGTGGACTAAACCTGGTCCAATTCCTCCCACTAAGACACAAGTATGTGCATTCACTGCTAAGAAAACCCCATTTATTGTGCGTGTTCTACCGCCTATACAATGGGGTGTATTCAGAAAAATTGTTTGATTTGATGCCTACGGCCTATTATTGTGTATATATTATTATACCCACCTGTCGTCTGGTAGTTCTCATGCTTATCCTAATTAACTTACATAAGTTGGTGGATACGCATGTGAAATATAAATGAAAAAGAAAAAAGAAATGGCAGCGGGCGGGAGCGGGCGGGAGCGCACCTTGCAGCACGCCCTGCGCCGAGGAGCGCAGGCCGGGCGGCGCGCCGTGCGCGATGTAGGAGCAGCACGCCGCCCACACGGCCGCGTGCGTCACGCCCTGCACGAACTCGAACGGCAGCACCCACCACGGGTCGCTCAGCCACGCGATGTACAGGAAGCGCAGCACGTTGCCCGCCAGCCCCAGGCACAGCACCTGCGGCGAGCCTGCGCTGTACGCTCTGCTGGGTCGGCGGTGCCGCCTCACACTGCCTCGCGTTGCCTTATCTACACCTTGCGGTGCAAGGCCTTCTAACCACCGTATTTATTGAGCCGCTATATACATTCGATGCAGGGTTTCGCGAGGGCAGCTAGTGGTCACGACACCCTGTGTCAAATGGATATAGCTACAAACGACTATCCGCGTTTTGAAGTCCGCCCTCACCTTGACGTGACCCATTTGTGTGATCAGCTTGAAGCTGAAGAAGTAAGCGAAAATTTCTGAGATGTGATTGATAACGGACGCCACCCCGAACAATGTCGGGGAGCCTCCGATGTCCTGAAACAGTGAAGAGTGCTTTTAGTCCTCGAGATTTCATAGAGAGCGCGCGCGTGCGACGTGTCGGTACAGACCTGTAGGTGCCAGAACAGGAAGGTGAAGATGAGACCGATGCCGAAGCCCATGAACCAGGCGACGACCAGGAACGAGGCCGCCTTCACGTTCTGAAACTGCCGCAGCACGGTGACCCACTCGGGCATCTCCCGCGTGGTTTGCGCGAACACCTTGGCGTGCTCCAGGGGCGGCGCCGCGGGCCGCGCCGGGGCTCCGGTGTCGAGGCCGGGGAGCTGCAGCTGCTCCGCCAGCTGCTGCTGCAGCTTCTCCTCGTGCGTAGGCTCAGCGGGCGGCGCTGGGGCTGCCGGCTCCACAGGAGCGAATTCGTACTTGAACCGGATCTTAAATAAGATGTATTTGACTTATTAAGTTAACCCTATCCAAAAAAAGAACACATCAGAATAATGCATATCTAACGATTTCTTGCATCAGAAATATTATTGTATATAAATATTTTGTAACAAAACCTGCGTGGCAGTAATGAGCGCTGCTCCCATCAGTACGGAAAAGGTGGCGAAACAAATCGTGTAGTTCTTCTCGTAGCGTTGGGGGCCGCCGCACGGGTGTGTGCTGAACGCAGTGCTGTGGTCTAGCGCTATGCCGACGAAGAACATGGCCAGCCCCCAGCCTAGCGAACCGAACATGCGCTGGTGCCCGTACCTGCCGAAAATGATACGCAGCATGTTTCACTACTATTGTCCGATGGAATATCTTTAAGCGATCAGTGGCCCATATCATATATTTACCGATCGGCATCCTCGCCCAGGAGCGTGATGACGGCGGAGTCTGCGAGCGTGATAGCGGGGGCGCTAAAGAATTCTCCAATGACGACCAGCAGCAGCAGCAAGAAAAACGTCTTCTGGATGTCCGGCGTGCTGTACACGATGAACGAGTGCAGCGGTGTCACCCAGTCCTCGTTCAGCTTGGCGTTGTAGTTGAGCGCGTCGTTGACGGGCAACGGAGATCCCGCTCCCGTGGGGCCGCGGAAGGAGCGCGGCGCGGGGCCCCACTCCTCATCGTAACGAGGGTCCGTTAGGTTGTATACCGTGCTGTTCAGGGGCTGCACGCATGCCACCGCGGCCGGCTGCACCCAGCTGAGAGGCAGCGTGAACACGATCCATGCGCCCAACGACGCCAAGAGAAGCGTGCGCCCTTTCTGCCAGCGGTCGGCGAGTCCCCCCCAGAAGGGCGCCGATAGAAACTCAACGAAGGGCCGTGTGCCGATAAGCAGACCGCACTGGCCAGCGTTCATGCCCATCTGCTTGAAGTAGACTCCCATCAGCGGGAACAGCGAGCCGAAAGCCGAGTAGAAGAAGAAGTAGAAAGTCTTGACGGTGAGCAGCTCGGGGTCCACTGCGCCTGCGCCGCACATCAGCTCCAGCAGGTCGCTGCGCCCGCGCACCTTGTTCGTCGCATCTTTGGGCGCTGGGTACCTGCCGCGCAGTGTTACGTAACATTACAATAGTGATTGGGAAGAAGACTACTACAATTGCATGGGGATATTCTCAATACTTGAAAATTAACTATGGCTTACTACCACTATACCAGGAGGTTTCTGTCCTGAAACCACCTGGTAAGGTGGTATTCAAGAATCAAAGAATCAATTTCCTTTATTCAGTTTAGGCACATAAAGAGCACATATGAATGTCAAAGTTTTACAATTGCGTTTGTCAAAATTATCAAAAAGATGTAAATAAATCATTTGAAAATGATTGTTTCGCTGGTTCGGTAGTTGGATCTACTGAGAAGAGACCAGCAAGAAACTCAGGTAGATCATCGTTATGCTTTCTTTTTTATTTATTTTTTAATATTTAGTTTTGTTTTATTTATAATAAATATGTGCGAGAGCAAGAGTTAAGAGTTAATTAGGTTGACCATGCATTTTTATCATTAAGATATTCATCTACTTTATAATAACCTTTTTTCATTAAACTTTTTTTCACTTCTATTTAAAATTTATTTAGTGGCAGGTCAACCAAATCCTGAGGGATTTTATTAAATATTTTTATACATTTGCCTACAAACGAATTACCAACTTTATGAAGTCTGAGTTTTGGCGCTGCAAGCTTATTTTTATTTCTGGTATTAAAATTATGTTCGTCCGATTTTTTTTTGAACAGATCTAGGTTCTTCCGTACATATAAGATGTTGTCGTACACATATTGGGAAGCAACAGTTAAAATATTAATTTCTTTAAATTTGATATTTATTATTATTAATTTCTTTAGATTTAAATTGATTTTTATTTTCTGCTCTGTAGAATTCTAGTATCTTAGATCTGTCAAGTGCGGTCGCGTCGGAGGGTTGCGGTTTGATTCCCGCTCAGTGCAAATATTTATATGCATGATAATAAGGGGATAAGGGGCGTATTTACCCTAGAGCCAAGGAGGGCATGGCCCGGGGCGGCAGGCTGCAAAGGGCAGAGAATCCACCTTTCGCCACTGGCCTCACCTTCTCTGGTCGCCTTTTATTGACAAGCTAGTCTAGCAGGGTCATCTATGGCTTTGAGATAACGTGGGAACTATGGTGTCCCCATATTGCCCAGAAAAGGGGTGGCGCGAATCGCCCTGCCGCCCCGGCCTGCTTCTGCTGGGGTGACGGGTGGTCTCACTTGCCACCAACAGGCCTGTGCTCATGGAGGACAGAGGCCGCTGAGCGACCTCCTGCGTCTGAGTCACCTGCGCCGAAGGCGCGCATGCTGCGGGCTCGGGAGCCGGGAGAGTTCTAAATGTCTCCCGGGCCCGATGCGCCGCGCTTGCGCAGGAGACGGTGACAAACTTGTGCTTGCGCACCATAGCCGATTGCTGCCACGAGGTCACGCCTCGGCACCTCCCACGCCTGGCTCTCTACTAGCGTCTGCAGTTCCCAGACCTCGCTCATTACGCAGTCAGTGATGGCGCTCAGACGTTGGCTCCTTCCTGATTCGATGGTGGTCCCCGAAGCTCCCCTTGCTGGAGATCGCTTGCATCAGGCTTTACGGGAGGCTTCCGTGTCGTCTCTCGAGCTAATCTTCCATGACGGGTCTTACCGCCTCTAAAACGACGTGCCGCGTCATTCCTTTCACTCCACCAATATGGCCTGGCGGAGTTGGATTTTCTGACCCTCGATTTCTCGAGGCTCAGGAGTCCGTTCCAGGACCCGTGCTCTCGCCTCCTGATCCCATGCCGCATCGCAGAAGATCATGCGGTGCCCTTTCATGACTCTGTTGGTCATCATCCGCTGCGGTTCCTGCATCAGTCAGGCGTTTTTGGTCTTCAATTCCTCTGCCCACACTGAACACCCATATAGGACCATGGACTGCACAATCCCTCTGTAGAGTCTCCTGTAGGAGTCATCTAGTCCCCTCTGGCAGCAGCCGCGCCAAAGATCAAATAATAATATAGAAATATCATAAAACCAGTCAAACAAAATCAAGCTCGAGGGGTCTATTAACCATTGGAGTGGATAGAGAAGAGAGAAGGAGATTTGCGCAGAGCCACCTCGAGACCCTCGCCCCACGACTTGGCAACTACGGCCGTCACCTTTAGGGTTGCTTCGTGGTACGTCCTGCCGCACGCCGTCACGAGCGTGTCGTTCGCGTAACACGTGACGGCGGCACCAACTATGAGATCATGGCGAGGCACCTAGTCGTAGCCGATGACCCACAGGAGCGGCCCTAACTCCGACCCTTGCTGAACACGGCACGACATCTCACAACACCTGAAGCCGGTCATACTTGGGTAGATTACTGCTCTTCCGACAAATACGCCTCGACTATGCGGCGAAGGTAGAGACGCACTTCGTGTTACACGAGCGCCTCCCTATTGCAACTCCAGGGCAGAGTGTTAAAAGCGTTGGCGTTATCCAAGGACCGCTAACATTACTTCGCCCCGAACAACTGCTTCCCTCGCCAGAGCCCTCACGCGCATGATCGCATCCACGGTGGAGCGCCCCCGCGGAAGCCGTATTGGCCATCCGCCAGGTTGGGCCCCACTATAAGGAGGTGCTTGACAAGGCGCTTTGCTATAACTCTTTCAAAGAGTTTGCACACCTCATCTAGCAACATCATGGGCCCGTAAGCGGACGGCGAGTCCGCCAGGGGTCCCTCTTTTCGGATAGTTTTACCGGCTTCCACAATTTTTGATACTGGGCCCGCTCTAAGCCTGCACTGAGGCCCTCGCAGTCGGGGCTCGAGAGGCTCGTTATCTAGGGCCTACCTACGCTCGGCCAGGAATGCCGTCAGATCCCGGGGCGGTGTTGTTGGCTCTAAGCCGTAGCAGCGAAAGCTCTTTATTTTATTTTTCATTTATTGTTCAACACCACATAAGTTAGGTCATCTCAGGATTGTTTTTTCTTAAATGAAATACATTATCGTCACTTAATGGGCAAAGCTTTAAAATGACAAATGGACAAATCTCAGGTGAAATGGGTGACTTTCAACCCTTGTCAAACAATGTACTATTTCATCTCTCCAAAGTTTAATTTTCATAGGTAGATAAGGGAAACGGGTGGAAAGTAGCTTATTTCATCCCTACGGCGGAAAGCAATTTCTTTTTAATTTTAAGTTTTGCCATGGAGTCCATGATAATTAAGTTACGTCATAATGCCTTGATATCATGACGCTTTTTTTTTTCATGGCCGCCTAATGCACATCTCGTGGCCAACTCGATTACAAAGTAACCAATATTCGATTTTCAAAACTTTTCTAATGTTGGCAGTATGTACGCGAATTATAACTTTTTTTTTCAGAATAAAAAAAAAGCAATTTAAGTTTGCTAAATATTTAGCGAGAAAACGAGATTCAATATAAATAAATACCTTATGTTAAATGTGGTTAAAAATGGTTTCGGAAAGTGATTCCAGTAACATGGATATTAATTTAACTCCCGATGAGATTAAAGAACAGGCAAAAGCTGTTGTTAATACCTAATCTTTTCCAATTTCACTTTAAATTTTAACTGATTATCAATTTACCTGCTTCATGAAATGTTTAATTTCCTCGCATAGTCGAAATGAAAAGTAGAGTGTTTACCTCGGGTGAATGTCACCCATTTCAGAAATATCTCGGGTGAAATGACTGACTTTCAACCCTTGTGTAATAATCTACTAATCCGCATAGAATCCATAGCACAAGTTAGTTTAGCTATGCTCACACTGGGGCTGCATAGCGCTCTACCTCTACCGACTCCCTGGATCTGTCCTGGTTCGTGTACATGCATTGTAGTAGAAAACAAGAAATATAGCTAATTCAGAATTTATATGATTTTAGACTGACATGGTCATTCCCATTCATTATCATCATCGAGTATCGGATACTCGATGATGATAATAAACATGGTAAATATCCCGTTAATAATTATAATTTTAATTCAGAATATGTCCAAATACGGTCGTACGTAAGTTGACGTTTACAAGAAAAATTGTAGGATGCTTCGAGATATCCATTTATTCAAGTTTTAGGTAGATTTCGATGAAATCGATCTACCTATTGGTTTCTTGCCTACTGTCGAATTTAAAAAAAAATTCTTCATAGGAGGTCTAGTTATGACCCCATGAGTCCGAAATGACCACTGGTCAAAAAGTTTATATATATATATATATGTATGTATGGTTCCACTTCCCAAAATTTGCGGCACTCTCACGGTCGCATTTTTGCCCCGATCGCTTTCAAACTGCGGTCAAAAATTGCTTGGGTGTAAACTTAGTTTAAGTTCGTGAACGGGTGGAATCCGGCCTAAGGGGACGGTAGGGCCTTACTTTTTGTGAAATCAGTTTTTCCTCAAAATTTCACGTTCCATGAAAGATATTCGAACCGTTCTAATTTTATCCCATAGTATACATGAATACCAACAACTTTTAATTATAAACCTATAAGATTAAAACTTTAACTAAAAGTGGAGGGGGGAAAAACCAAAATTTTTCGGGAAAAAAATCATAACTTCTAACCGGTGAAAATTCTTGGTGTAGGAAACATTTTTAATCGATAGGCCATTTTTAAGTCTAAAATAAATGTCTGAAAAGTTTTTCGCTAAAAGTTACCGTTTTCGAGAAAAAAAATTAAACATGTTAAAAAATAATATTAATTGCTTCACGAAATCTACCTGTGCGTTCCCCCTGCAGGAACGGATTTTTTATTATTATAAGATTTGATTTAACTTGCTCTGTATTGTATGTATATGTGTTAGTGCGGGTCAAATCTTTTAAAAATCCTCAACGGATAGAGATGAAATTTTGCATGCACGTTTAGTTTGTATGACAATGCATTAATTTGGTACCATGGAGCTAGTTCGATGATACAAGCTGAATAAGATAAACGCATTGAGTTTCAGCTCCACTGTTTAGTCTTGAGAAACTCTTTGATGTTAAATGTGATTCAGGGTCTGATAATGGAGTAGGAAGGCGGCCACAGCAACTCCTAAGCGATACAAGATATACCTATCGAGGTCGGGCTAATTTGTTTTGTCTAGGTACACACTCTGGCATTACATGACATGCAAGGTCTGAAGATGGAGACGGTGGGTGGTCGGGAACTGAACTATGTAGACTCGTTGTGTTGAGCTCCTTTGGCTGGTCTTGGCTAGCACTCTGATATCTACTACATGATATTACTAATACTAAAAAATTGATTATTCATTAATTTTTTTTTTTTAAAAAAAACAAGCTTTTATTTGAAAAATCTGTTGTTCTGATTTCAAAAGCTTATAGCGCAATAAGAACACAGATAATAAATTTACGCGCTAAGAGCTATTGATATGAAATTATTATTTTCGTTTAAGTATGTACATCTAATCTTTTAATAAAAGCTTGTTTTAATTATTTTTTTCTGTCTGCTTGTTGCAGCTGTAGCTACCTGAAGCAACCATGACAACAATCCAACACTCAAAGACCACCGCCTGTTCTTGACTAGTCTTACTTATCTGAAGTTAAATTTGTTCTCACAAATTGTACAATTATTGAAGCGAGTGAGGTGTGCGCATATAAAGGAAGCAACGGAATGCTAGTGTTACAAAAAGATAACGGTATTATATCATTAAATTGTTGCCCATCCCGATAAAGACGCCAGATTAGGTAAACCCAGTTACAGTGGCTATTGATACGTAAATAATCTGATCCGCCATCTAGAGACCGCTGTGTAGAGTAGGCCTGCATGAATTCGGAAAATAAAGATGGGAATTAGGTCTCCGGGTGGAAACTATGTATTATACCTAGTCTATACAAGATAGGAATTGTAAATTTTAAAACCTAATACTCATATTAAAATGTGTTCCTTTTTGCTTATTAGGATGGGTGATAACACCTAACTATCCAACAAACCTTGGCCAGTTAGCTAGGTACACTCACAATGTATTTATTTCGTCTCATTGTAATCACACTTAATAATAATAACTTCCTTTAAGTTCTCGCACACCTGCTCGTCTCAGTGGTGACTTCTTCTCATCATTTATAATCGACCATATAAGGTACGTGCGCTAATTGGCAACTTGACGCACTTTTATTCCCCGTATAAGGAAAATTTCATCCACAATAGTCTACGGTTCTGCTTTATATATTTAGGTTTTTTTAAGTAGGTAACCCATCACTACAGTTGAAGGTAAATGCGTAACCTAGTGCACTGCCTGAGGGAAGCTAGACTGGTAAGCTATTTCGTTACTTTGGTATATTGCTGTAGGCCCTTGTGCCGGGGTGTTGTAACAAATATAATAAAGGTCACATCGCAATCTTAGGGAGGCGCTTAAGAAACCGAGGCGAGTGCGCAGTACCTATACCAAAGTGAATTACAATGTAGTTTTAATCCACTTTAAAAAAAAAAACATTTAGTAAGTTGACCTTCGTTATAGTACCTATCAATGCGACTTGGCCTGTATCACAAATTATAACAAAGAGTAGACACATAATAATGTTTCTCCAGGTGCGAAATAGGGTCAAGTCACGGGTCGAGTCTCGCGCTCGCGCGGCTGCTCCCGCCCCGCCCCAATGAGGAAAACATTAATTACTATTAAATTGAAGACACATATCCGGTTACCACTGACCATAGACTCCCAGTGTAGGGGGTAGGTACCTATTATAGACTATTATATTTGTTTGGGGTAGCCGCCACTAGCGCAGTGCGCTGGGCCCCTGGGGGAGGCGGCGCGTGTAACTAGCGAGTCTCGAGCGCGGCGTGCGGTGTGGCGGTGTGGCGGTGTGGCGGTGTGGCGGTGTGGCGGTGTGGCGGTGTGGCGGTGGCGCACCTGGAGGTGTCCACCTCGCCGTGCTCGTCGGGGTCCACGAGCGGGCGCGCGGGCAGGCTCGGCGGCGCGGCGGGCGCGGCGCTCGGCGGCTCCATGGCGCGGCGGCGGCGGCGGACTGGCGCGCTGGCGGAGTGGCGGAGCAGCGGAGTGGCGGCCGCTCCGCGCTCGTCGATACGCGCCGCCCGCCCGGCGCATGCGCGCGCAGCCGCGCCGCGCGCCGCCAGGGCCCGCGTGACGTCACACGTCGATGTTAGCACCCTCACGACGCGCGACGCCCCCATCCGCCCTCGGGCCGCGGCCCAGGCCGCACACGGCCCTCCTCGCGGCCATAAACTCGCCACTGGGGGCGAGGTGATGCAAATCATTCAATGTTTAAACTATCTGCACCAAAATTACCTACCTACAGGCCTGCCGTGAAGTGCTGCTGCTTTTCGCAGAATTTGAAGTTCTTAATTTTCTGTTCAGTTACGTATTACTTTTCACTAGCTTTTATTTAACTTGCTCTGTATGTGTGTTAGTGCGGGTCAATTCTAGCAACTGCATTTTGAGGCTGTTATCCTCGAACGATTAAGATGAAATTTTGCATTCACGTTTAGTTTGTATGACAATGCATTAATATGGTACCATGGAGCTAGTTCGATGATGAAGTAGCACGGTAGCTATAGGAACTCGTAAACAATACAAGATATTATAACCTATCGAGTTTGAACTCATTTGTTTTTTTTGGCAAACTCTTTGATGTGTCGTGGTATACAGGGTCTGATGATGTAGTAGGAAGGTGGCCATAGGAACTCCTAAGCTAAATAAGATAAACGTATTGAGTTTCAGCTAACTGTTTTGTCTTGACAAACTCTTTGATGTTAAATGTGATTCAGAGTCTGATAATGGAGTGGGAAAGCGGCCATAGCAACTCCTAAACGATACAAGATAAACCTATCGAGTTTGAGCTCATTTGTTTTGTCTAGGTAAACACTCTGGTGCTACTCCAAGGTCTGAAGATGGAGATGGTAGGTGGTCTGGAACTAAACAAGGTAGACTTTTTACGACCATTCTCCGATTAGCAATTTTTACGTGTCCGAGCTTGTGCAAGCCCTAATATTAACCGATTTAATCATGCAAATATTTTTATATGTTAGTTAGTATCCATATCTAGCTGGAAACATAAACACTGGCTTCTGTTTTGAGTAGATGAGGCTAAATAATTAAATATCTGTTGAAGAACAACACCAACTTAATGTTAAAACATGCCTGTAATTTTTGTAACGTACAGACTTACTTCGATCCATTCAACGTTTTAAGCAGTATTAAGCTAAGTGTATTGTATTGCATAAGAAAACATAATTATTGTGATACATGGTCTATTAGTGGAATTGCCTGCCTGAGTCTGTGTTTCCGGAAAGCTATAACCTTGGAATCTTCAATTCTCGGGTGAATAGTTTCCTTCTAGGCAAACGTGATCCATCGTAGACCACATCGTCACATACGATCAGGTGAGATAGAGGTCAAACGTGAGCGTGTATTTTCTAGATCTTTGAAGTCTCTTATTTCTAAACATGACAAAACAAAAACGATTAAGCATTTTGAGAAGCCCGTAAAAGCGGAAAGTAGTTTAAATTTATCTTAATCAGATAATTTTTGGAATACCGTCTCGCCTGTTGATTTTAGTCTCACAATGCCTTCCTTCAAAAAAATGACAAATATGCCAAATAATAGTATTAAGAAAAATAAGACTTAACTTTTCGATTAATCTGATTCTGATTTTAATATAATATAGATTGTTTGTTATTTTTAACTATTCTTATTATTTAATATTATATATAATTTATAAAAAATATTTTTTAAAAGGTTACAGTTGATGTATTTAATAGTATATAAGTACTCAGTGATACTAATATAAGTAAATCTTAAAAGAGCTGTGTGTGTGTGTTTTCCGATCTAAATCTTTAGAAAAAAGTAAGCATACAAAATGCTTAAAAATTTAATTGAATTAATTAGGCGGAGTCATCAAAAAACAATGTTTAAAAATGACTGTAAAGTTGTTCATTGTTTCCGTAGTTCGCAAGAATTACGGTAGATGGCTCCAACGTCGCCTTAAGACGTAATAATGTATCGGAGAATTTCGAATATCTGGGACGTGTCTAGGTGGCTTAGTTGGTCAGAGCATTCCCCCTGTAAGGGACTGGTCGCGGGTTCAAGTCCCGTCCTAGATGTTCTCTTTTTCCGATCTAAATCTTTAGAGCTGTGAGCTTTAAATTTAAGCAATTAAGACAATGTTTTTGATTAAATTCGTTTAAGTTTGGTTTATATCGAGTAAGTTTTGACCATTTTTCATTGAAGGTGTTTTTATTAATATCTAATAAATTATAGCAATAATAAATAAAAAAAATTACAATATATTCTAAAGCTCAACAATATGATGAGTGATATTATCATTTTTACTGTTTTAGGTGAACTTATTGATATTATCCAATTACCATTGCATTAAATAAAAAACTTATCTAATTACCATACCTTTCTTTTTCTTTTCGTGCGGAAATCCCTTCGGATACCCCCCCCCTGCCGGCGAGCGGGGGCGGTTATGTCAGGCTTGGACCATTAATTACCATTAATTAACATACCTATAATTTTTTTAAATCTCATTAATTACGAAACTATTATTACTAGACAAACGCCTCATTTATTGTTGAATTTGTATCTTTGATTTGCTTCATATTTTAAGGTTTTTTAGTCAAATCAGTGAAAAATAAAAAATGGTACGGTAAATGGAAAGAACGCTTAATTCGAGAATTACCGTTTAGCAAAAAATTAAACCGCCGAAAAAACAGAAAAGCAAAAAATAATAAACCTTTTTATTTAACCTTAATAACTAACTTCTTAAAGTACTGAAACTATATCTAAGTATATATTTTTGTAAATAATTGAGTTTGTAATTAACCTTAACAACTAAGTTCTTAAACTAATGTAAGTATAGCTAAGGAATTTTGGGTCGGCGCCAAACAAGCTATGTAATTGATTAATTACGTAAAGCGTAATGCGCGGCGGCGCCGGCGGTGCGGCATGACACGCTCCTTAGCCGGAAAATGCCGAGATTTCACGAAGTTAATATCAGCCAGACAACAACCCGAACGGGCACACGTATGTGTCGTTGCGAGTGGTTGTGCGGAGAGCGTATTTTTTGGAATGCTAATGTTTATCGCTGGAGATTTCATGTTGCATTGTTAATTAGATTTGATTATTTCGTAAAATTTAAGGTAATTTAGTTTTGTACTTTGTACATTGATTCTTTGGCGCCGACTCAAAATTACTTAGCCATACTTACATTAGTTTAAGAACTTAGTTATTAAGGTGAATTACAAACTCAACTATTTACAAAAATATATACTTAGAAATACATAGTTTCATTACTTTAAGAAGTTACTTATTAAGGTTAAATAAAAACGTTTATTATTTTTTGCTTTTCGGTTTTTTCGGCGGTTTAATTTTTTGTTAAAAAGCTTTCATATCATATTTTTTTGTGGCTATAATCCTGTAATTTACTACATGCTTAATTTTTGATTACTTTTAAAATATCTACCTACCTTACTTAAGCTATTAACTTTCATAAAATACTTCTATAACCATTATTTGTTATATAAAATATAAATTAAATGGTCATGCCTTACAATCAGTGAGTGAACAATCAATCATCCCCTGTTTCCTACCCTTAGGGATGAATTTTTATTTTCAAATGTATATGGGACCAACTTCGGGGTATACTCCTTCCAATAAAAAAATAATTATCAAAATCGGACTACTCTGTAAAAAGTTATGCGTGGTCATACATAAAAAAAATATACGCGTCGACTTGAGAACCTCCTCCGTTTTTTCATCGGTTAAAAAATCAGTTGTACTAAAGCTTGTACCTTTTTTTTTTTTTTTATCGTGCGGAAATCCCTTCGGATACCCCCCCGCCTGCCAGCGGGGGCGGTTATGTCGGGCTTGCACCGACTAAAACCGCACGCCGTCTCGGGTCTTCAGACGCCGGGGTGTAAGGTTACCCATAGAGCATATCCCTCGCACCCCGGCTGACCCTGGGCCATCTCACCACTAACAGCATCGCTCATTCTGTCTCCTCTGAAAGCAGAGGAGTACGGAGAGCGATGTGTTCCCGCCACGTTGGGTATTGGCCGACGATCAATGCCAACCCTATGAAGGGGTGAAGGGGAAGCCATTGACCGCCGCCCAGGGTGTACCGGCCGCTCCGATTCCGTTCCCCCGGACTGCAGCGGGATCGGAATCGGAGCGACACTCGAGGAGGTTACCCAACACACACCCCTACTAAAGCTTGTACCTAGCTTGTAGCTGTACCTTACACCCCGGCGTCTGTAGACCCGAGACGGCGTGCGGTTTTAGTCGGTTCAAGCCCGACATAACCACCCCCGCTGCCCGGCGGGGGGTATCCGAAGGGATTTCCGCACGAAAAAAAAAAAGGTATAAGGTGCATTCGGCTAACTCCGAAAATCGGGTAATTCCAAAAATTCCAAATTTCTACCAAACGAGAAAGTATATTTTGCTCTGGGAACCTTCACCTAGCCGCCATGTTACTCCGCTCCTCTGCTTCCGTTGACTCAGGTCGCTATAAGTGAATATGTGTGTACGCTGTCGTTTTTTAGAGAAGGAGTGGATTAAGTGCCCGGTTAATGGCAATAGGCTCGCCACCTATTACATTGGGACCTAAACATAAACTGGCGAAATGTGGGTGCTAGCACCTCTGCCTACCCCTTCGGGGATATAGGCGTGAGTTTATGTTATGTTATGTATGATTATCGCGCATTTTTGAATTTTCGCATTTACCCGAACATTCATAACTTTGAAATTTGATAAGTTATCCAATTCGTTGTTTCTTTGTCAGTTAAATTAACGTTTTGGATACTCTGTTAAATAGCTTCAGAACAAGATATCTCATGTTTTTTGTTTTTTTCGGAATTGAACGAAGAGGGCAAATACGAACTATAAATTCATTCGGAATAACCCGTTATGGCTTTTCCATAGTCATTGTCAGTGGCTCTCAATCTATTGAAATACAGAAATATTTCTTTAAATCAGTTTTAGGCAGATTTCGTATAGAAATCCTATTGGTTTCTCCCTACTTTCGAATTTTGAAAAAAATTGAACGTAGAAGTTCGTTTTGAGAGCCCCTGAGTCCGAAATGACCATTGGTTAAAAAGTTTATATATATATATATATATGTATGTACCAGGCCACTCAGAAAGTATTGCGAAAAAAAGTTTTTATATATGAGAGACTGGTCAGTTATAATCTATTTCTAAAATATGATTATTTATGAGTAAAAATAAGTACGTTCCAATTTAAAAATTTCTCTCTGCATTTTTTCCAAGATAATTTCAATTATTGTGTCTCATTGAAAAATGGATCTGCGTCGGGAACATTTTCGCGCTATGATTTTCTACGATTTCAAGTGTCGCCTGAAACCAGACGAATCGTACGATAGACTTCAAATGGCATTCATGGATGAAGGCCCTTCCAAGGCGACCGTGTATCGTTGGTATAACGAATTCAAGCGCGGTCGACTGACTTTGGAGGATGAAGAAAGAAGTGGTCGCCTTTTGACGGCTGTTACGGAAGAAAACGTGGTAGCAGTGAAAAATTTAATCCAAGATAATAGACGAGTCACATATCAAGAGATTCAGCACATTCTTCAGATTGGATCGGGAAGCCTTCACGAGATTCTACACGTGCATCTTCGTGTGAGAAGGATAGTTTCACGCTGGGTGCCGCACAATCTCACCAATGCTCAGAAGCAGGCCCGGGTGGAATGGTGTCGTGATATGATAAACAAGTTTGAAGCAGGCGCGTCTCGGCGTGTTTATGACATCATTACAGGTGATGAGTCGTGGATTTATCAGTATGATCCAGAAACAAAACGCCAGTCGACGGTTTGGGTGTTTCAAAACGAATCAACACCTACCAAAGTGAAGCGATCTAGAAGCGGAGGGAAGATTTTGATCGCGAGTTTTTTCAATTTGTCTGGCTACTTGTTATCAATCCCTTTACGAAATCAAAGAAGCATCAACGCTGCATGGTACACTACCAAATGCTTGGCAGAAGTTTTCTCTGTAGTGAGCTACAAGCGACCAAACACAGGGCTCCGCGGGATACTACTCCACCATGACAACGCGCCCGCACACACCGCGCTTAAAACGAGGGACTTCCTGGACAGCACTCCGGTTAAACTCCTAGGTCACCCTCCTTACAGCCCTGACCTTGCACCGTGCGACTTCTTTTTATTCCCGAAAATAAAAAATCGGCTCAAAGGAATACAATTTTCGTCGCCGGAAGCTGCGCTGTCAACGTTTGAGCAGGCTGTAAACGAGGTATCTGCGGCGGATTGGAAAAAGTGTTTTGAAAACTGGTTCAAACGCATGAAACTTTGTATAGAGGCTGGTGGAGAGTACTTTGAAAATATTTAATAAAAAAATATTTACCTATAGAACACTTTTTTTTATTTTCGCAAAACTTTCTGAGTGTCCCACGTATGTATGTATAGGTTGACTCCCCAAAATTTTACGGCATAATATACAGTCCGCTGAATAATATCGTTGTCTTTGGATACTTTATTAAGGATGTATCCAATTTGTTCTTGTGTCTGAGGTATAACTATGTTTGCTTTTATCTTGTGTACTGTATGAGGCATAGTTATACAGTGTTATTTTTTTTATTATGTTATCTTGTGTACTGTATGCAGCATAGGTGTACTATGTTTTTTTTATATTGTGTAATGTATGAGTTTAGCTATTGGTACGGTGAGATTTAAGAACTTAGTTCTTGGTGGGCGGGATGTTCAGTCCTATAATGCTTGATGTATCCGAACTAACTACCAACATGATATACTGTGTAAACTTAAAACGTGAGTGCGTAATAAATTACCAAACCGAACACACGTCTATTTATTTTCAAATTCCCAACGACCGAAAAGAGATCTTATTTACATGAACACTCTCACGATCGCAATTTTGATCCGATTGTTTTCAAATTTTTACCAAAAATTGTTCTAACTTAGGTTAAGTTCGTGAACCGGCAGAATCGGGCCCATTGCTGAGTCAACAACTAAATTTTTCTGAAAACAGTTTTTTGGTCATTACTCTTAATGTATGGAAAATTTTGATTTCATTTCTTTTTCATATTATTCCCTTCATTAGTACCTACAAATCATTAAAAATAAACTCTTTGAAAAATCAAAAATTTTGGAAGATTTTTCATAAAACTGATTTTGTTTTCGAAAAAAATTCATAACTTTTTCCCTGAAAACATATTTACCACCGGAAAGGCTTTTAAACGAAGGCTTATTTTTTGCTCTAAATTATTTGTCTGAAAAGTTATCTGATACGACTTATAGTTTTCGAGATACAGGGGGGTGGTCGTTAGAGAAAACCTTTATTGTTGGCAATCATCTCTATATTTCATGTCCTTAAAGTTTTAGACACCGATCGGTGAACTTACATACTGTATAATGCTTGTAACACGCATTCTTCGTCATTATCGATATACCTACTCGTATAACATTTATTGATTATTTGATTACATTTTTTGATTATTTCAAATGTGAAAGACAGGATTGTTTTATGTTTGAAACTACTCTGAAGTAAATGT
Source organism: Cybosia mesomella (assembly GCA_946251805.1). Classification (NCBI taxonomy): domain Eukaryota; kingdom Metazoa; phylum Arthropoda; class Insecta; order Lepidoptera; family Erebidae; genus Cybosia; species Cybosia mesomella. The sequence goes on along the minus strand of OX276403.1, from coordinate 166,714 downwards.
AGGAATTCAAAGTGCTGTTTACATTTGTTCTTGTGACTTTCATTTTTAAACTCTCTAAATCCGAGTTGTAGAAACGACCTTTACCCATTTGTTTATTTCACGTAAAGTATTTTATATCAAATTTAGTACTTATGTTAAAATTATAAAGGTTTGCTAAACAATATATATGTTTTTTGTTAAATTAATGAATGCACTCTTTAAAAAACGAAATCTAAATTTTTATTTGACTATAACCATAATTAAGTAACCCGCGGTAGCCTAGTGGTATGGGTAATGGACTGCCGAGACGAGGTCTCGGGTTCGATCCCAAGTGTTACCTACCTTTTTTTTTTTTTTTTTTTTATCGTGCGGAAATCCCTTCGGATACCCCCCCGCCGGCCAGCGGGGGCGGTTATGTCGGGCTTGCACCGACTAAAACCGCACGCCGTCTCGGGTCTTCAGACGCCGGGGTGTAAGGATACCCATAGAGCATATCCCTCGCACCCCGGCTGACCCTGGGCCATCTCAACACTAACAGCATCGCTCATCCTGTCTCCTCTGAAAGCAGAGGAGTACGGAGAGCGATGTGTTCCCGCCACGTTGGGTATTGGCCGACGATCAATGCCAACCCTATGAAGGGGTGAAGGGGAAGCCATTGACCGCCGCCCAGGGTGTACCGGCCGCTCCGATTCCGTTCCCCCCGGACTGCAGCGGGATCGGAATCGGAGCGACACTCGAGGAGGTTACCCAACACACACCCCAAGTGTTACCTACCTGGCACACACCAATGACTTTTCGATACTTTTCGAAGTTATGTATACCGGTACCGGTATTTACTGGTTTATAAGTGCCCGGTTTATGACAATAGGCTCGCCACCTATTACATTGGGATCTAAACATAAACTGGCGAAATGTGGGTGCTAGCAGCTCTGCCTACCCTTTCGGGAATATAGGCGTGAGTTTATGTTATTTTAACCATAATAATAGGTCAGATTTTTTTAGCATTTTTATCACTTTCAAATAAAATAGGTTCTTTGTTTGTGTTCTTTAAATCAACGTATTAAGGTCGTTTCAAATTCGAAACCTCATTTATACGGTACTTATTTAGTTCTCGTATAACAAATTAAAGTTTGAGAATCACAAGTTTTCTGTCGGGTAATTCCGAAATAAAAATTGCGACAACATGTGTTTCGGCTGTTCTATGGCCAAATCCAATATGTTTTTCTTGATAGGGCAATTCTGAATGGAAAAGGAATGTGAACCCTATACCACCTGTCAATAAAACTAATTTTTAGGAGGCTTTCGCAATTACCCGAACTAGTTCGGAATTACCTTTGTATCAGGAAAAAAAAAAGTTTTTTTGAATCACGTGTATTTCGAAAGCATTATGAAATTTATGAAAAATTTTGATGTAGTGTTGTAGCCTATATATTTGAGTTGTGGAAAAAACATTACTTTGTAGAATTAGTTCCACCGATTTTGACTGGTTGATTAAAATGCAGACATCATGTCAACTATCATAAAATCATTCGGAATTACCCGAATGCACCTTAAACTTCTATTAACTTGCTCTGTATGTATGTATGTCAGTTCGGGTCATTGAAATTGAATTTTGAAGTAACTATCCTTAACCGATCGAGGTGAAATTTTCCATGATATACCTTTTTTTTTTTTTTTTTTGTTTTTTTTTTTTATCGTGCAGAAATCCCTTCGGATACCCCCCCGCCGGCCAGCGGGGGCGGTTATGTCGGGCTTGCACCGACTAAAACCGCACGCCGTCTCGGGTCTTCAGACGCCGGGGTGTAAGGTTACCCATAGAGCATATCCCTCGCACCCCGGCTGACCCTGGGCCATCTCACCACTAACAGCATCGCTCATCCTGTCTCCTCTGAAAGCAGAGGAGTACGGAGAGCGATGTGTTCCCGCCACGTTGGGTATTGGCCGACGATCAATGCCAACCCTATGAAGGGGTGAAGGTGATATACCTAATAATGCATTAATATGGTTTCATGGAGGTGGTCTGATGATTGAGTAGGGAGGTGGACATAGGAACTGTGAGCGAAATAAGACCGCGTTATTGTATCAACAAGATACAGGTACTCAATGTATTTAATTCGTTTTTTTTACATATATAAAAAACTTACAGCTAAGTTACACACATTCATAACACGCTCGTTCGGCTCTGCGGGCGGGGGGCGGGCGGGCGGGGGGCGCGCGGCGTGCGGTCGCGCGAGGCGGCGTGGCGCGCGCGGCGCAGGCTGGCCGCCGCCATGGACGAGCGGCGGCGCGAGCGCACGGACGGCGAGCGCGTGCGCAGCGAGCGCGCCGCCTCCTCGCCCTCCTCGCCCTCCGCCCGCTCCTCCCGCTCCTCCCGCTCCTCCTCCTCCGAGCCCGGCCCCGCCGTCGCCGTCGAGGCGCTCGGCGAACCCTGCAATGTGCAGCGACGTGTCACAGTTACGTTCGCTAGGCTTTCGCGCTGGGCGACCGACGCGGCCGCGACTCGCTCCTCGTGTACTCTACTTGGAGCTGAGAGCGAAGGTGATCGCCCGTGATTTGGTGTAACGAGGTAAAATCATCTATAAAAAAGTTAACCGTGTACCCAGGAACGCGGGACTCACCTGCACCGGCCTCTCGGACTGCTCGAAGTCGAACACGAAGCGCAGCTCCTTCCAGAAGCGGCGGGGGAAGGGCTCCCGGCGCTCGCGCGCGCGCCGCGCCGCCGACCACGCCAGGTCGCCGCACGACGCCACCACGCCCAGGCCGCTGCCCACCACCAGCACCAGGAACAGCCCCATGAAGTTTTTCATTGATAGTTTCTCGCTCTCAAATTCCTCCGTCGGCTGTAACGCATTCGGTTATTAATCGCACGTTCTGGACGTAGAACCACAAAGTACGAGCTATCCGAGGCAGAGGCGATGGACTCGACGCGTAGGGGGTCGAACAACGTGCCCACCCTTCATCGTCACCGCCTGTGCTGCAGTAGCCTCCAGCCTCCCGATAAATTAAAGTGCGACAGAAATCTTCCAGGTGATAGGTTGCATCGTCCAATTTGTTTATAGTTAGTATTCTAACAGAGCTGTCATCTCTGCATAGTCTGAGAGAAGGCCGTCTCTGGGCTGCCGAATCAGTTAATGTAGATGAAAGGAGATATAATATATGAACAATAACTCCACCATTATTTTTAGCAAAACAACAGTGACGTACTCACCATGCAAGCACCGCCGCCGTGCTTCTCCTTCCACCAAGTGTGCTGCATCTCGCGGAGAGTCCCCGCTTCCTGAAGGTTCAGCAGTCCCAGGTTCAGAGCCTGGCGGTACGTCGAGTCTGTGCGCAACAAACACGGATCTCATTATTCGGCGTCGGCGTGTAGGTACTGCGTGGTAATGCGTGGTGGGTGCACTTACTCTTCTTCATGGCGATGCCGTAGCCCTTGCTGTCGAGCAGCCCGCCCACCTGCCGACAGACGTGCGCGCAGATCAAGGCCCCGCGTTGTGCGACCGCGACGGCGTCGAAGCCTTATACTTGTATCTTGGTCACGGTTATTATTAGTTGCACTTGAAACGATGTAATCATGTATCTATGTACCTACTTTCAATTGATGACGTATGTCCGCGGACTCTCGAGGAAGTAGACAGCAGTGCTACCTACATTCCGTCAACGATTCGGTCGGATATTCGGATAGGGATTCGGCCGGGAGCCGGAACCAGCCATTCGGTCGTAAGATACCACAAGATTAGTAAGTAAATCATTTCAGGGAACTGTATACGCTTCTACAACAAGCTCCCTAATGAACTTGCGAATCTACCTCTTAAAAAACTTAAATCTCAAAACTGAACTTCGCTAAAAGGTAGCGAATTATAAAATTCAAGAATATTTAAACGACAACCGGCTTGGAAATGAACTGTATTCTGCTTTGCTACTCAAACAAAACATTGTGAATAGATTAAGTAAACATGTTTGTGAATAGCTCCAAACAAGTCCGCCGAGTTCGTTGCCGGGGCCGGGCTGTTCTCGGGACGGGCCGCGTCGCGGGCGCGGGCGGTGCTCCACTCGCTAAACGTTAGCCTGGGTGTTGTTTCTGATATTTTGTTAGTGCCGTTCTAATGGTCTATCCTCCTCCTGCTATATGAATAATGTTATTAGCATCGCCACGCGTAACCCGCGATGTCTCTGATCCCGTGGGATTTTCGGGATATAAAGGCGATGCACTCTAACGTGTCATCTACACGTTACGTTAATCCTACGTTACGCAGGGATAATGTAACTTTATAATGGTGAAAGAATCTTTGAAATCGGTTCAGAAGATTCAGAGTGTATCGATTACAAACAAACAAATATTTTCTCTTTATAAGTACGAGTAGGGGGACACCGTGGTTCCCAAACCCGAGGGGGCCATCTCGAAACCGGAGATGGCCCAGGGTCAGTCGGGGTGCGAGGGATATGCTCTATGGGCAACCTTACACCCCGGCGTCTGTAGACCCGAGACGGCGTGCGGTTTTAGTCGGTTCAAGCCCGACATAACCGCCCCCGCTGGCACGCGGGGGGGTATCCGAAGGGATTTCCGCACGATAAAAAAAAAAAAAAAAAAAAAAAAGGTATAGATAAAAGTGAAAGTTCGTGAAGATATTGGTCTTGGTAAATTTGGTAAAGGGATTAGATTATAGTCGGCTCCCATGAGTTGCGGAACGGGATCAGACTTCCACGCGACAGCTTTGACACCAATAACCTGCCTAGGAGGGCCTGGGCGAGGCGCGACTGCGAGGGCCGCCTCTCCGCCGGTACCGCCCGTCCGCGCGGCCTTACCTTTATGACGTCGCAGTTGCGCTCCGTCTCGTAGTCGATGGTGGTGGACTCCGCCAGGAACGCGTAGTTCCCGTTTATTACCCTGCGCGACAGCATACAGTTATTGCCTACACGTCATTCGAACGCATACTTGATATCCCAGTATGATCTGAAAGCTCTCGTACGACACGGCAGCATGCTACTCTGATCAGTAATACTTGGACAAAGCAACGATTATTCTATCTACCGCTGTACCACAATATAAAGTCACGTACTTTTCGACTCCCTCTGTGTTTGATTTGGGCATTTTCTCGTTCTTCATCTGCTCGAACATCTGCTTATACAGCTTGTTTTCGGAGTGCTGCAATACGAAACGTTGACCGTGAATAAAAAACCAGTAAGTTGGTACGTACCGAGGGAGGGCCGCGCTCACCTCGAAGAAGGTGTAGGTCGAGCCGCCCTTCTTGGCGCCGTACTTGATGCCGAGCTGGTTGTTGGCGAGCTCGTCCACGTTGTGGATGAGCTCCGTGATGGACTTCTTGGCGAGCAGCGTGGCGAGGTTGGCCGTGTACGAGCTGGTGATGATGAGCGCGAACAGCCACCACGCGCTGGCCACCGCGCGCGAGCCGTAGGCGCTGCGGAGGGGCCGCGTGAGAGCTCGCCGCCGGACCGCCGGGGCCCGCCTGGCGGTCTGGCGGTCTGGCGGTCTGGCGGCGAGGGTACCTACACTGGCGCGATCTCGGAGCCCTGCAGCAGCACGGCGCCCAGGTTGAACCACAGGGCATTGGCGAGAGTGAACTGGTTCTCGAGCGCCGGCGGGTCTTCGATGCAGGGGTAAGGGTTTTGCCACTCCTCGTGGCACAGCCGCCCCACCATGTACAGCAGCAGCGAAGTTCCCAGGTACGCGAACCCCAGGCACAGCCACACCTGCGGGCAGGCAAGCGAGGCGCGTCTCACGTGGCAAGAACCATGAGCGTGGGCTGTCGCCGCGGAACTTTTCTTTTTCCGACATTTTAACTAATCATTTAATATGTAGGGGAGGTGGGGCCCATTCATGCACAACAATTCAACTTCATTTTTAATGGACGAAACGCATCATATTATTTTAAAATTTCTAGTGACGAATGCATCAACTAATACTTTAGTTATTATTTTTGTCGCAAATTATATTCAATTATTATTTGATAAATAATTGTAAAACAGTATAATTATTTTATCTGAGTACCTTTTAGGTTTTAATCTGATAATTGTTCGAGCCCCTATTGAAAACATCCTTTTGTTTTAGATAGCCTATTTATCGAGGAAGATTATATGTGGCAACCCCCACGAGCTCGACCCCACCGGTGCCGGCGATGAGACGGGTATGTCGGAATCGAACCGACTAAAAGCACACGGTGTCCTTCCCAAGCGTCCATTGCTGGGCACCCCGGGTACGCCCTCGAAAGGATAACCCCAGGGTTCCCGGCGGACCTCCGTCATCGCGGTATCGCCTTTGGAGTCGGGTTTGATCCAGCATCAGTGAGTTGGCAGGTGTGTGTGACACACACGACACGCCTCCGCCACGGCCTGCTTCTGTAAGGACGGCCAGTCGGCTGACGGCCGTTCTCAGGCCCCGATCATGGCGGTCGGTAGATCTAAGATTAAGGCTATACACATATTATCACGCGGCTACCCCGAGGTAATCGTAAATGTCAACAAATCGGGCTTCCATAAATATTATTGTGAAATGTGTAAATTGTGAGCTGCAGTACCTGAACTGTGACGTAGGATAGGAATATAGGAAGTAGCTGGATTGACTAATAAATACGGACGGGCCTGTTATGATAAATGGGTGCCAACTCAGCATGCCACGGGACTCGCGGGCGAAGCCGCGGGACGCAATTACAAGATTAAACAAAAAGAGGATCATTACAATAAACAACAGTTAGTCTAAATTGTAAGAATAACATTACTTTGCAGTTGCCTGAATTAAATAATTTAGTGACGTCACTGTGTTGCTGATAAGTAGGCAATGAAACTTACCTAGTGGCCATTATTTTGTTTTGTATATAGCTCGTATTATCGAAATGACCAATAGGCGGGGTGGAGTCGTATTGACGTGCCATATAAAGGAACTTAAACTAACTAATAAATAACAAGTGACAATAGACAAATAGATAGACTCACTCCGTTCGAGAAGGGATCCAAAAAGGCGAAGAGCTTGGGCTCGGGCTGCTGCGGCGCCTTGAACATGATGCTGATGCCGAGGTTCATGAAGGGCGTGGTGAAGTCCACGGCGCGCTCGCGCGCCGCCGTCATCGTCAGGTCCGTGATGGCGAAGTCGGCCTGGCAACGCACGAACTCACTCGTCACACTCGAGCTTCAAACGCGCTTACATACTAATTAATTAATCCTGAAATTCTTTTTCCAAATTAATACAATTTAAAATACAAATTCTTTCTTTTTCTTCTAGGTGAAGAAGGGAGAGATTTCTTGCTTGCTGGTTTTATAAAATTAAAAAGATCTTTGATACTTAATAGTAGTTTGTGCAACTGTCATATAAGAAGGGGTATTAAAACACGAGAGTCTGTTTATCGATAATAGGTTGACTCGAGTGTTTTAATACCTTTTTTTTTTTTTTTTTTTTTTTTTATCGTGCGGAAATCCCTTCGGATACCCCCCCGCCGGCCAGCGGGGGCGGTTATGTCGGGCTTGCACCGACTAAAACCGCACGCCGTCTCGGGTCTTCAGACGCCGGGGTGTAAGGTTACCCGTAGAGCATATCCCTCGCACCCCGGCTGACCCTGGGCCATCTCACCACTAACATCATCGCTCATCCTGTCTCCTCTGAAAGCAGAGGAGTACGGAGAGCGATGTGTTCCCGCCACGTTGGGTATTGGCCGACGATCAATGCCAACCCTATGAAGGGGTGAAGGGGAAGCCATTGACCGCCACCCAGGGTGTACCGGCCGCTCCGATTCCGTTCCCCCCGGACTGCAGCGGGATCGGAATCGGAGCGACACTCGAGGAGGTTACCCAACACACACCCCAAGTGTTTTAATACCTAAGTTAGATGCAGTTTCATACACTACTTTATCTTCACTCATAGGAAAAATTGAAAATAAACAAAGTAGGTGGGCGCCATTTTTTTTTTCACAGTTCGAACTGCCCCTCATTATACCACAGTTGCATAAATAACTATTATTTTTAATTTTATGTATATGCGTTTATAAAGTGCGTATGTTTAGAATCGTCTTTGAATTCGTAATTCGAATTTTTCGATTTGAGTGTAAATAAATTGAATTTATTCGGTGCGTGCTGGCGTGGGGAGACTGAGGTGGTGGCTCATGTCGTGAAGTGTGAAGTGATCTCGGAGTAGAGTAGGTACCCGAACTTTTTTTAATTGTTGGTGTTACTGAAAATATCTTGAAAGCTTGCTGTGTTTTATTTTTTCTTGGACTTGTTTTCTTATACTTCAGGCATTGGTAGGCACAGCGGTTAGTCACAGCGATTGATTGGAGTACCTAAATTATTGTAATATGCTCATAATGATTATGCAAATGATTTTGATATAGACAGATCGGGCACGACCATAACTGGACCGCAACTAAGTATTGGTTGCAGAAGTGCGCACCTTGTCCTCGGTGATGAGGCCCAGCATGCCGTCGGTCTTGCCGGTGGTGGCGTTGTAGTTGCCGTACACGCCGTCCGCCTGCTCCACAAACGTGTAGTTGAACTTGAGTATCTCTGCCAGTTTCTCGATCAGCTCGATGCAGAATCCTGTAACGTGTTTAGCTGTATAGGTACTGTCAGTGCCTAACAGGATTAGAAGTTAATATTGTAGTTATGCAATTTAAAGTGGTTTAGCTCTTGTTAGTACCTTTTTTTTTTTCGTGCGGAACTCCCTTCGGTTCCCCCCACCCCCGCCTTCCAGCGGGGGTGATTATGTCGGGCTTGAATCGACTAAAACCGCACGCCATCTTGGGTCTACAGACGCCGAGGTGTAAGGTTGCCCATAGAGCATATCCCTCACACCCCGACTGACCCTGGGCCATCTCCGGTTTCGAGGCCCCCTCGGGTTTGGGAACCACGGTGTCCCCGTCTTGCCCCGGTTTGGGGGAGGGGCGCTAGTCGCCCCACCGTCCCGGCCTGCTTCTGCTGGGGTGACAGGCGGCCTCACCTGCCACCCCCAGGCCTGCGCTCATGGAGGACGGAGGTCGTTGAGTGACCTCCGGCGCCTGAGTCGCCTGCGACGCGCGGCGAGCATGTTGCGGGCTCGGCGGGCCGGGAGAGTTCTGAACCTGCCCACGCGCTCGCGCTCCGCACCATTACCGCAATCATGCTGCCGAGCGAGAGGACTCCCACCCCGATGGCTGCAACGAGGTCACGCCTCGGCGCCTCCCACGCCGGGCAGCAAGCCAGCGTGTGCAGCCCTGAGTCCTCGCTCGCGTCACAGTGATGACACTCAGGCGTTGGCTCCTTCCTGATCCGATGCAGGTGGTCCCCGAAGCACCCCTTCCCGGAGATCACCTGCGTCAGTCGGTACGAGAGGCTTCCGTGTCGCCTCTCTAGCCAATCCTCCATGATGGGCCCTACTGCCGCTATTGCGGCGTGCCCTGCGCTTGGTCGCCCAAGTCGTTCCTTCCACTCCACCACGATGGCCTGGCGGAGCTGGGACTGCACGGCCTCGATTTCTCGATGCTCGGGGTCCCGTCCCTGCTCCCGCGCCTCCTTTCGCCACTGGTACAGTTGCGAAAGGGCTCTCGCCTCCAGGTCCCATGGCGTAGTTCCGGCAAGGAGACTCGCCGCCTCGAAGGAGATCGTGCGGTACCCGCGGATGACCCTGATGGCCATCACTCGCTGCGGAGCGCGCAGCATCCGCACACTTCCGGCCTTCAGGGCCTCCGCCCATATTGGGCACCCATACAGGGCCATGGACCGCACGATCCCCGTGTAGAGTCTCCTGCAGAAGTCATCGGACCCCTTCATGTTGGGCAGCAGCCGCGGCAGAGCGAGAGCTGTGCCCTTCAGTTTGGGGGCCAGACTTCGGATGTGCTCTCCGAAGTCCCATCGGCCGTCGAGCACGAGCCCCAAATGAAATATTTGGGGCTCGATACCGATGCGATTACCTCCCACGATGAGACTGGATCCCTCAGGTGGCTTGCTCCGAGGCCCATGAAAGAACAGGGCCAACACACACCCCGCTCTTGTTAGTACCTTTTTTTTTTCGTGCGGAAATTCCTTCGGATACCCCCCCGCCGGCCAGCGGGGGCGGTTATGTCAGGCTTGAACCGACTAATACCGGGTCTACAGACGCCGGGGTGTAAGGTTGCCCATAGAGCATATTCTTCGCACCCCAACTGACCCTGGGTCAACTCTTGTTAGTACCTAAAGCACGTTTGCCACTTCAGAGACCCTACGGCATGCAGGGCCCTCCTAAGACTGACCTTCGTAACGCGCGTTCCCTGAAAGTCGTTCCGTAGACTCTTGTCTCATCACATAGGGCTGATTCTGTAACAGTACCATCGTAAGATTTCAGTTGCGATACATTAAAGAGATCAAAATAATACAATGCATTTGCACGTGCCATTCGTACCAGCGCTATGAGTACAGTGAAGGTGCGGTTGACCATGGAGTCCTGCGGCGGCGCCTCCCCGGGCAGGTCGGGCCGCTGCCACGTGAGGCCGCCGCTCGGCGTCCACAGCCCCGCCGGCGCCAGCTCGCCGTCGCGCGCCAGCTCCACCACGTGCAGCGGCCGCTCGCGCATGCCGCCGTCCGCCTCCCACGACACGGCGCCCGCCAGCCCCGGCAGCCGCCACTCCTCCTGCGCACGCCGCGGGTTACAGCCGGGTCACGCCGCGCGGCGCCACCGCGGGACTGGCACTCACCGAGCGCAGGTAGTTGAGCAGCGTGTCGGCGTGGAAGTCGCCAGCTCCCGTGGCGCAGTCGGCGCTGTACATCGGCGGCAGCCTGAGGCGGCGCCACGCCTTCCCCGCCAGCGTCGCGCCCAGGTGAGCCAGCAGCAGCGCCGTAGGCGGCGCACTGGCAACCTCGTCCACCGCGCCGGCGTCGGGCGCGATTTCCCGGTAGCGGCGCGCCCACTCCGCCACGGCGCCCAGCACGGCCGGCGACGCCGCGTCGAACAGGCGCAGACCTGCGGACGGGCGCGGTCGTAGTGCGGGCGGGGGCGGGGCGGGGCGCGGGGTGGGGGCGGGCGCTACGCACCGGTGACGTTGGTTGAAGGGACGGGGACATGCTAATGTTTCTGTGATGGTACTATTACCCGAAACCTTAGCATGGACCTACCCTACCCATCCTTCTGAGGGGTAGGGGGACGTGGTCTTGAGGGAGAGCGCAGGTCGTGTAGATCCTCAAAGCAAGTCTGGTGGACTATCCTTCCCGAGGTTGTCGTCCCGTTATTGGTCTAATTCCCAAGAAATAGACGTAACAGAAACCTCCAGGCGCATAAAATTGTTTATTTATGTAATGGTTTATTTATATATTATAACAACTTATATATGTATCTCTCCCTTAATTTATTTTTTCTTTATATATCTATTATATATATGTATCTATTCATCAGATATATTATATAAATGTGCCGAACCATGGCGGCCTAAAACCACACCCCGGTAGACATTGCCGTGGGGCACTAAATTGCCTCAGAAAATTGTACCACACGCACCTAGGGCAGGTAGTGTGAGTAAGCCTCTGCTCCATAAAATCATGTCGACACAGGAGAAAGAAAAACTACCCCAGGAGGGTACCGCTTGCGGAGAATCCCTCACTGAGCCTACCAGCTCAGTCTGCCCCACGTATTCTGGGGGGGGCACCCTGTGTTCAGGACCGGGCGCAAGCCTGGACCTGTCCAGCCTCTCGGAGGCTATCCCGAACGCTGACGCCACGAGCGTCATACAATGGACCGTTGTCGGCCACAAGCGCCCTTGCAAAAGGGATGCTCAGCCGAAGGCGGCCACTACCGAAAAAGGGCTCGGCCGAACAGAACGCAGTCGCCCCAACAGACGCGCGAGAAGGGAGATCTTGCAACCTAAAAAAACGACGACAGGGTTGGGTGCCGCAGCAGCGGAAACGCAGCGCGAACCCACACCATCAACCTCAAAGGGGACGGCAGTAGCCACAGCCGCTCCACCACCACCGAGTAAGAAACACAGGAGGAAACCCAGAGGTGCCCGAGGTCAACGGAACGCTGCGACGGCTCCCAATTTTCCTGAAAAGGAACAAAAGGGGGCAGGGCCCGTCCAGAACGAGCCAGTTTCTTCGAAGCGCGCTCGTCTGGATGATACCCGGTCCCCCAGAGGGGAAGCCAAACGCGCGAAAACTGACCCGCGCACCAAGCGGACGGTAAGCTACGCGGACGCCAGTCAGTCGCATCTGCGAGTAGCGGTCACTACCGTTCCGCCGAGGGACCTCACCAAAACCCAGGCAGACCAGCTTAGGGAGGCCATTGACGACAGCATCCTGCAGTCGGTGTTGTCGTCAACGATTTCGGGTGCGCAAGCTCCATCTTTCCGCGGACGAGCCTTCCTATTGGAAGGCGTGCTGGCGATGTGGTGTGAAGACGACAATGCTCTTACGTGGCTTGAAAAAGCTGTAAGAAGCATAACGTCCCCGATACCCGAAACCACCTTGGCCGTCATAAAGCAGTCCGACATGAAGAAGCGACTGAAAGCAGGGCTTCTTCTCCACACCCGCATCACCGAAGCCGTAACACTGCGCAGAGTGCTTTGGGCCCAAAACCCTTGGTACAAAGTAGATGCCTGGCAGTGTTACGACATGACAGTGGACGACCAAAACAACCGACCCGAACTCCAAAGAGAAGGTGGTTCACTTAATTCTGGGAATTCCCGAGGACCAGAAAGAGGCGATAACCAGGAGAGACCGCCGAGTTGCCCACATGTCGGGAAGTGGGTATATTCGCTACTTCTTCCAAGAAGAAGCGCAGGCCGGGTAAGGAACAGCGGCAGCTACAGCTCAAGAGCAAAAAAAAGAGGCTCCTCGAAAGAGTAAGAGTGAGCTGGAAAGTAGCTCGCCGCTGAAACAGGGAGGACACATCAGCGATGATGATGATGACGTCCTTAACAGCCCCTGATCCAATAAACATCATCCAAACAAACCTCCAGCACAAACAAGCAGCAACGGTCACTCTACGCAGAGTGCTGGAGGTAAGCAAAAAGACCGTATCCCTAATCCAGGAGCCCTGGATAAATAAGAACTACATCTGCGGTCTAAATAACATAGGCGGTAAGTTAATACGAGATACGATGGTTGAAAAACCGAGAACCTGCATCTTCGTACCTAACGCTATAAACACCACTTTACTTAACCAATTCTGTTCTAGAGATCTCACTGCTGTGAAAATCCATTCAGATAATGCAACCATCCTAGTACTAGCTTCAGTGTATATGCCGGGCGAAGGCGAACCACCTCCAAAGGAGCTAGCCGACCTGGTACAACACTGCGAGGCTCACACCTGGGATTTAATCATCGGCGCAGACTGCAATGCTCACCATCCTCTGTGGGGAAGTAAGGACGCGAACAAGAGAGGTGAGTTACTAACCGAATACTTATTCCAAACCAACCTAAACATTATAAATATAGGTACGGAACCTACTTTCGTAACCTCATGGTATCAGACCATAGTAGATATCACATTGGCAACACACTCGGCAGCAAACCTCATTAAGGGTTGGCATGTGACAAAGGAACCATCCTTTGCGGACCATCGCCGAATCTGCTTTCAAATTCAATGTAAACTAGCAGACCCTGTTCCATATCGTAACCCCCGCAAAACAGATATAGCACGGTACACAAACTCACTAAACAAGGCAATAAGTGATTCACAACTACCCGACACAACACTTAGTACAGATAATATAGAACACAACGTACATTCTATCACTGCAGCTCTGCTGGAAAGCTACGAGCCAGCGTGTCCTGTTGTAACACCCAAAGGTCCAGAAAAGAGCTCCTGGTGGGGGCCAGAACTCGAGCGACTACGTGGAGGCCTGAGAAAGCTCTACAACCGAGCAAAAAACACCAGAACCCCTGAGGACTGGGACAAATACAAAAATGCACAAAAATACTACAAGAAACGCATCAGGTATCGTAGAACTGAGGCCTGGCAGAGTTTTTGTAGTAGCATAAACTCGACAAACCAAGCCGCAAGAGTAAGGAAAGTCCTGGCCAAAGGTGAACTCAACCTCATGGGCCCACTTAAGAGAGAAGACGGCACTTACACTAATACGGAAAATGAAACCAGCGCAGTACTGCTGGAAACACACTTCCCTGGTTGTCAAGTCACACCATCCATCGATTCCATTGACTGGCCACCAGAACACTATAGTGTACCAACAACCCAAGAATGGGAAATCGCAAACAAGGTAGTAACTGCACACAAAATAGAATGGGCCATAAAAACCTTCAAACCCTTTAAGTCTGCAGGGCTGGATGGAATATTCCCAGCACTACTACAATGGCAACTGACAAGAATAGCAAAATATCTACTTCCAATCTACAGGGCCTGCATTGCCTTCAAATACATACCCAGATTATGGAGAGAGGCAAAAGTAGTCTTCCTACCAAAACCAGGTAAGGAGGACTACACACATCCCAAATCATTCAGGCCCATTAGTCTCACATCATTCCTCCTTAAAACGTTGGAGAGACTAGTAGATCGATACCTAAGGGATGGAACACTAAAAGACAACCCACTACATCCTCAGCAACACGCATACAGGAAAGGTAGATCAACAGAGTCTGCACTACACACGGTAGTGCACAAGATAGAATCGGCTATCACAAATAAAGCCTCAACACTAGCTACTTTCATAGATATAGAAGGGGCTTTCGACAAAACGGTACACAGCAGCATTAACGAAGCCTTACGGAAGCGTAAGGTAGAACCAGCCATAAGGGACTGGATCACTCAGCTGATAAGCAAAAGAGCAGTCCAGATAGTGATGAGTAACACCACCACAAGAGCAAAGGTAGTCAGAGGATGCCCCCAGGGAGGCGTCCTATCACCACTCTTATGGAACATAGTAATAGACAGTCTTCTAAAGAGACTAAATGAGATAAGATACACCACCATCGGGTATGCGGATGATCTTGCAATACTAATAAGCGGAACGGCTGAGAACGTGCTATGCAAAGTCATGCGCTCAGCCCTTCAGATTGTGGAAGAATGGTGCGAAGAACACCGATTATCAGTAAATCCGAAAAAAACAGAACTTATCCTTTTCACCAACAAAAGAAAGTTACCAGAACTACAACTACCAAAACTATTTAATACCAAACTAGCCCTAACAACTCAAGTTAAATATCTGGGCATCATACTTGACAATAAGTTGAATTGGACTAGCCACATAAATGCTAAAATGAAAAAGGCCTGCATAACTTTTTGGCAATGCAGAAGACTCGTTGGTAAGAACTGGGGTCTTAACACAAAGATAACACTTTGGCTGTATACGGCAATTATCAGGCCTTCTCTAACCTATGGATCAGTTGTATGGGGGCCCAGAACAGAACTGATCACTGTGAAAGAAAAGCTCCAGAGTCTACAACGCCTAGCGAGCACAGCAGCCACTGGATGCATGAGAACCACTCCATCAGCCGCACTAGAGCACCTCCTAAACCTGAGACCGCTGCATCTAATCATACAGGAGGAGGCCAAGGCAGCAGCCTTAAGACTGAAAAGTAATGGGCTCTGGAAAGAGAATACTGGAACAAAGCATTCAAAAATTCTACAGGGAATCCTAAAGAAGATACCACTTCTTGAGGCGCCCGTAGACAGAATACCATGTCACCACGTCTTCGAAAGGAATTATCATATTCAACTTACTGAAGAAAAAAGAGACAGCTCTGGCGTCAAAGAAGTTAGGATATACACAGACGGCTCTAAAACCACATATGGTACCGGAGCAGGTGTCTTCTCGAATGACCTAAACATCAAAATAACAACCACCCTGGACAAGCTAAGTACAATATTCCAAGCTGAATGTATTGGCATAACGAGAGCGGCGGAGACGATTGCCGCCAGAGACGTCAAAGATCTAGATATAAAGATCATATCAGACAGTGCATCCGTACTCCAAGCTCTGAAAAGCAACACCATAACCTCTGTCCTCATATTGGAATGTCACAATACACTCCAATCCATTGCAAACACAAACAAGGTCACGCTGCAATGGATCAAGGGACACAGCAACTCCCTCGGCAACGACGCAGCCGATGAATTGGCCAAGAGAGGATCAGGGGCAACAGTATATGGACCGGAACCAATACTACCTATACCTCAAGCACAGGTCAAAACTTGGCTGCGGAAAAATACGGAAGAAACCCATCAAAAAGAATGGACAAACATTGAAGGATGCAGGCAAACAAAGAATGCAGTTCCGGTAGCATCAAAAACGTTTAGCCGAAACTTCATCAGATTAAAAAGGGACCAGATCCGCAAGGTCATAGGCATCTTGACCGGTCACTGTCCTCTAAACAAGCATCTATTTACAATAGGTGTGACGGACAGCCCCCTGTGCAGAGGCTGCATGGGGGCAGAAGAAACGCCACATCATGTGCTTACTGAATGCATGAGCGTGGCCGAACAACGGGCGAAATTCCTCCAGTCACCAGCGTCTCTCCGGGAAGCATGTGGAAACCTGAAAAGGCTGCTGACTTTTTGGGAAGATCTGGGTTGGTTGGAGTGAGAGGTAAGATGCTACGCACAATGGCCCAATCAAGAGGCTAAGTGCGGAACAGCCCAGGTAAACTAACTAACTAACTAACCGGTGACGTTGGCGCCGCCGTGGCTGTAGTCGGCGAGCGCCTGCGTGTGCAGGTCGGGCGCCAGCGCCACGTAGGAGTGGCGCTCCGCCAGCAGCCCCACGCGCTGCGCCGCGTCCAGCACGCGCACCGTGCACTGCGCCGAGCACCACACGATGAAGTTCGTGGAGCCGGACTTCTTCAGCACCAGCAGCAAGTTCCTGAAAGCACCCAACTCGTTTGGGGCCAAGAGTCTCCTTGGAGAAAAGTATATTTTCCAAAATCTTTGTGCGGTCGAGAAAACACGAGGGCCCCGCTTCCTTTTTTGCAGCGGGACCTCGTCACCTAGCTACGCCGCCGATCGAGGTAATACGTGCCTAAGCAGCGCGTCTTCCTCCGGGGGCGGCAGCTGCCGCGTCAGCAGCGCGGGCGCGTCCTCGCCGGCCGTCAGCAGCGCTGCGCCCCGCGCGCTGCCCTCGTGCAGCAGCACCGCGCGCCGCCAGCCCTTCGCCTTCACCAGCGCCGCGCCCGCCTGCCGAACGGAGCGCAAGGTACAGCGAGCCGCGCGCGCGGGCGGCCGGGCCGCGCCGGCGTGGGCCTCACCTCGGCGAGCACGTCCGGGTGCGGGAACAGCTCCAGCGCCTCCCACGAGGCGTTGGCTGGCGCGGCGTCCACCAGCAGCAGCGGCAGCGCGGCGCGCGCGGCGGCGCCGGCGGCCAGGCGCAGCGCGCGCGCGTCTCCGCCCGCCAGCGCCGCGCGCGCGCCGCGCCGCGCCAGCGCGCACACGGCGCCGCCCAGCGCCAGCGGCTCGTGCGGCTCCAGCGCCGGCGGGCGCGCCGCCCCGGCCTCGCGCGGGTCCAGCGCCAGCGCCACCATGGTGGCCAGCTGCAGCGCGCGCTCCGGGTCCGACTCCACCACTCCTGCAATGGGACATGGATCGTCGCTCGTTGCGAGCGGGCACAGGTAGCGGTAACTTCATTGTTCAGGAGGTTTCGATCACCGACGACGCGGCGCCGACGGCCGAGACCGGTCGGGAGATAATTCCTAGGGCGTATGCGGAAGCCGGGCGCGACGGGCAGGCGTGAAGGCTGAACACCCTACAGCACCGACAGGATAGCGATATATACCTACTTATTGACTGTCTACACGCGCCCTATAACATGCTACAGCAAAAACCACAGAAATAATAATAGGTATAGAAATGTGACTCGCGTCAGAAGCGCAAGGCGCCACTTCGCAATGACTTAAATAATTCCATTTTGCACGGCACCCGCACGGCTCAGTCCGCAGAATCGCTGCGCTTTTACTTTTTCTTACGAATGAATTTGTCAAAAAAATGGTTAATTGTTGCGTTTCGAACTGCGCGGTGTCACTAATCAGACGCACCTTAGCGCTCATAGTTTCGCCGCTACCGGTATACCTACCTACATCACAGTCAACTAATTTTGTTGTTTACAATTTGGATAAAGTAATTTATCGTATGGTATAGCTAGTATTGTAAATCTGATTCCTATTCTGAGGGCATTCGTGTATAATTATACAAATTACGATCAATATCCGTTCGTCAATCTCTAGAGTATAAACATTTAGTAATCTGTGGTATAAATGTAAAATAAACCGCACATCGATAGCACGAGAAAGCGTAGTTAATTGACGAGTATGTGTGAGTAGGATTATTCTGTGTGTTTATTCGACACTATCTTTAACGGTAAGGTTCATAATATTATTTGTGAGCTTTCAGGTATACAAATATTTGCACTGAGCGGGAAAAATATAATATTCTAGTTGTTCCTGAATACCCGGGCACAGTCTGAAGGTTCACACTGGAATCACTTTATAGCTGCGCATCATACCTAATCGCTATTTCAGTTTTGCACTCAGTGCATACGACACATCTCGTCTGTAGGTATCTTTTTTTTCTATCGTGCAGAAATCCCTTCGGATACCCCCCCGCCGGCCAGCGGGGGCGGTTATGTCGGGCTTGAACCGACTAAAACCGCACGCCGTCTCGGGTCTACAGACGCCGCCGTACATTACTCACGCCTGTGACCCCGAAGAACCTACCTAACACTTACAATTTGCGATTCTCTTTAGATCCCACCACGCACTAGGAAACGGGAGGCCTTTATCCGGGCACTTTTTAATGAAACGGGAGGCCTTAATCCGGGCACTTTTTAATGAGCATTGTGTACTGATGTATATAGCTATGACTTTATATCGGAAAAAGAGAACATCTAGGACGGGACTTGAACCTATGCTCGTTGGTTGTAACACGAGCTGCGGTGTTATAGATTGGCAAGATGTGAGAGTGTGTGGCGCGTGGCGCGTGGCGCGTGGCGCCGCTACTGACCGACGGTGACGTCCTGCGCGGCGCAGGTGCAGGCGGCGGCCAGCGCCAGCAGCGCCGCTCGGCGCGCGAGGGCGCGCGTGCACATCGCGCGGCTCGGCTGTCGCGTGTCGCGTGTCGCGTGTCGCGTGTCGCGTGTCGCGTGTCGCGTGTCGCGTGTCGCGTGTCGCGTGTCGCGTGTCGCGTGTCGCGTGTCGCGTGTCGCGTGTCGCGTCTCGCGTCTCGCGCGGCTCCCGGCGCGCACTGAGCCCGAGCGGCGCGCGGCGCGCGGGCGGCGGGGGGCGGGGGGCGGGGCAGCGGCCGGCCGCCACGTGCGCGCGCGCCGCCGCTATTTCGGGACGGCGCGCGGCGCGTCACCGTAACCTATTTGCTGTTACCGCCATCCTGTGCGTTCCGCGACATTCTTCATTTGATATTTGGACTAATAACTAAGATCTACTTCCACCGAACAAAGGTTAACTTTGAGGTAACAGGTGTGCGCACTGCGCACAGCGCGTGCTCGCCAGCTACTACAACAAGGAACTAAAGACTGAAGAATACAAGTTTTAATGCTTCAGTTTTTTTCCCGAACCTGATGTCGCCGCTTTCTTGCTGTTAGTACAGAATACCTTTTTTTTTTTATTCATGCGGAAATCCCTTCGGATACCCCCCCGCCAGCCAGCGGGGGCGGTTATGTCGGGCTTGAACCGACTAAAACCGCACGCAGTCTCGGATCTAGAGACGCCGGTACGTAAGGTTGCCCATAAAGCATATCCCTCGCACCCCGACTGACCCTGGGCCATCTCCGGTTTCGAGATGGCCCCCTCGGGTTTGGGAACCACGGTGTCCCCGTCTTGCCCTGGTTTGGGGGAGGGGCACTAGTCACCCCACCGTCCCGGCCTGCTTCCGATGGGGCGACAGGCGGCCTCACCTGACAGAAGTGAAACTCCACACGGTGTGCACTCGAGCAACACTAAAAGTTAGACTTTGAAAAATAAATTACTAATCGTTTTTTAATGTACTCACCAATGTATGTAAAGTTGATGGGGCGAGATCAAGATGGGGACACCGAGGTTCCCTAACCCGAGGGGGCCATCTCAAAGCCGTAGATTGCCCAGGGTCAGGCGGTTTGCGAGGGAATTGCCTTATTGGGTTAACTTACCCACCATATGAGACCCGAAACGGTGTGCGATTTTAATCGGTTTGAGTCGGACATAACCACCCCCGCTGGCCGGAGGGGGAGGGTATCCGTGGGGATTTCCGCATGAAAAAGAGGTACCTATGTAAAGTAATGTAATTTAATTGTATTGTAATAAAAATGACCACGAAAGTTTAAAGACCTACTTTAAACTTTCGTGGTCACTACCATTAGTATTAGAGACTGTCTACGCCGCGCCGACATGCGTATATTTTATTTAAATTTATTTAAATTTATTACTTGAATTTATACCTAAAATTAGCTGAATATTTTAATTGATCCTGTCGCAATTAATTTGATATTATTTTGTTTTAGCTGGTTCAACCAAATGGTTTGGCACGCGACGATGGCAAGAGACCGGACCGTATCTCATTAATGCCATGGAAAATGGGTTGGACTCTGGTTTGGGACGCAGCATGCGTCGACACCATTGCTCCTACCCATATAGCCAGCACGGCTGGCTGTGCCGGTGCTGCTGCTGCTTCTGCGGAGACTCTCAAACGGCGCAAATACTCAAACTTAATTGGCGATTATGAATTTGTGCCGTTTGGAGTCAAAACGTTAGGGGCATGGGTTCCGAGTGCTCGCAGTCTCTTCAGGGAGATTGCAACACGTATGATCGACGCTTTTCGTGACCAGAAGGCTGGCTTCTTTTTAGCACAGAGAATAAGTATTGCCATACAACGTGGCAATGCTGCCAGTCTTCTGGGCACGTTACCACAGGAGGCATGCGATGCGGAGGAATTCCACGTTGCATTTTAGGTTTAAGTTTCTTTTAATTATTTATTTTATTTTAGTTTTATTTAGTTTAGTTAGATTTAATAACTAATAGTTAAAACTGTATTTTTAGCACCTATTAGTTTTTTGATAAATATTGTTTTGATAAATATTGTAAGAATTACCGAGGCATTAGCTTACTCAGCATCGTTGGCAAATTGTATGCAAAAATTTTGATGAAAAGAGTGATTGAAACTGATGAAAAGTTGTGGAATGTACAAGCGGGATTTAGGAAAGGAAGGGGATGCATGGATCAGGTCTTTTCCCTACGAAGTATAGCCGAGAAATTTTTGGCTCACAACCAAAAAGTCTATTGCGCTTTCATAGATTTGGAAAAGGCCTATGATAGAGTGGTGAGGAATGAATTGTGGTCAATATTGTCTATGAATGGGGTAAGCAGCAGCTTGATACGAGCACTGATATCTCTATATGAGGGTTCCAGTGCTTGTGTCAGGATAAACGGAGCTTGCACAGACTGGTTTAACATCGAAAAACTGTGTTAGACAAGGATGTGTGGCATCGCCGGGACTGTTTAACTTATTTATAGACGATTGCTTGAAAGAACTGAAAGAGAGTGCGTATGGATTAAGAATGAATGACTTGACCGTCAAATGCCTCCTGTACGCTGATGATCAAGTAATATTGGCATCATCGGAACAGGAGTTGCAGGCGAGGGTTAATATTATGCATGGGGCCTTAACAAACAAAGGAATGAAAATTTATCTAAGTAAGACGAAAGTGATGATTTTTGAAAGAGAAGAAAACATGACAAATTGTAGAATTCTGATTGAAGGAGAAACAGTAGAACAAGTGAAAGAGTTTGTATACTTGGGTTTAAAGTTTACGAGGGATGGAAAGTATGACTGTGATATTGAGCGACGAGTTTTGGTGGGTAATCAAGTGAATGGAGCCCTGCATAATTTTATGAGCAGCCAGAAAGTGTCTAAAGCGGTACGACTGGCTGTTCACAGAGGAGTACTCGTCCTCACACTTATGTATGGTAGTGAATGTTGGGTGTGGCAGAAGGAACATGAGAGTAAGCTGAATGCTGTTGAAATGGGAAGTCTGAGAAGTATAGCTGAAGTGACCCTGATGGACCGAGTGAGGAACAGCGTGATAAGGGAACGTTGTGGTATGGCAGAAGATGTAGTGACCAAGATAGAGAAAAGGATGCTTAGATGGTTCGGTCATGTAGAGAGGATGGATGAAAGGAGATTAACGAAACAGATTTATGATTCGAGGGCTACTGGGCAACCCGGTAAAGGTCGACCTAGGCGTACGTATTCCAATCAGATCGATGACGTTTTGAAGAAGGGCCAGGTCAGAAGTACCCGTAAAGGCGTGCATGTATGAAAACAATTATGAAAGTGGAAGAAGCGAAAGGCGTATGCCAAGATCGTAGCAAGTGGAAAGATGTTGTCTCTGCCTACCCCTATGGGAAAAAGGCGTGACTATATGTATGTATGTATGTATTCTATTTATAAAACGTGATCTGTAAACAATACGCAATTAGTTATTGCTAAATCATCGTTAACATTATTACAATTCGTTATATGCTGCCAACCTTAACATCATCCAACTTGCACCAGCTTCATGTGGTGAAGATTGATAGCACTCAACAGATCCCACACCCAAGTACTCAACGATCAGTTGAGTACTTGGGATCTGTACTTCACGCGGCTGGTGACGTCGAGAGCGACGTCAAGGCACGCGTAGCCGCTGCGAGGGCCAAGTGGCGCGAGCTGACTGGTGTCATCTGTGAGCCCACACCGCCGGCGCCGGTTAAGTTGAAGGGACAGGTCTATACAGCCATCGAGAGGCCTGTCCTTTTACACGGATGAAACGCGGCCATTACTAGGGCGATATAAGCAGGAGCTAGGCTACGTGTCACGGAGATGAATATGCTGCAATGAATGTGCGGAGTCACGTGTAATTCCCGCATCCGCGGCAGCCGCCATGTCCTTGACATTACAGATAAAATGCATGAGTGTCGCCTTCGCTGGTGCGGTCATGTTTTGTGGAAGCCGCCTGACTACGTGGGTAATTAATGTCTGGCCAAGGCACTTCCGCCGCGCCCCGGTAGGAGGGGGAGACCCAAGAAGTGCTGGTTTGACGTCGTAAGGGATGACTTGCGTGCCTACCATGCGTGACTACCATGGATGCCCAAGATCGTGCGATGTGGAGAAGCAAAAGCAGGAATGCGGACCCCGGGCTGCGAGGTGTAGCCTTGGATGCAATCGCGTATGACTTTTTTTTTTTTTATACCACTCAGGTGGCAGACTGATGATGATGATGGAGTATCATATGCTAATACAGCCAAATATCTTTGTATGACGCTTGAAGCCAAGCTGCGCAGGAGAGCACACGTCAAGAAGAAAAGATCAGAATTAAGAATACGCTACCAGAAAATATACTGACTGCTTGGCGAAACTCTCCCGGATCAATACACATTTTACCACTTTGGAAGTGTCTTTCGCGCAAAAGACAAAAATGATATTAGAAACCTCAATATCATTTTTGAAGATTGTAGCGTAACGGGATATGAGGGTGAAGATGTAGGTTGAACTCACCAACAGATATACTCCGTTACACCACAATTAGTATAAAGTGATAAAATTACCTGGATAAGCGAAGCCAGCAGATACAATGGACCTTTTAAGTTAAGGGCCGTATCGTGTGGTACATAAGTGAATGTTGCATCGGATTCGGAAAAAGAAAACTCTGTTTTACTCTTGCAACAATATTTGATTGTTCATTAACACAGCGTTACAGCGTTACACAACAACACACTTGAAGCCTAGAAGCTTGGTTTCAAATGAGACTAAATCTATTACAATATTTTGAAC
Organism: Cybosia mesomella; assembly: GCA_946251805.1. Taxonomy (NCBI): domain Eukaryota; kingdom Metazoa; phylum Arthropoda; class Insecta; order Lepidoptera; family Erebidae; genus Cybosia; species Cybosia mesomella. The sequence continues at coordinate 143,049 of OX276403.1, read as the reverse complement.
ACCACACCCTTTGGTGTTGTAAAAAGAAAGGAATTTAAGTGAAAGATTCAGGATGGACTCCCAACAGTCGGGCCCGACTGCTGAAAGTCAATCCGAACTCTCTCCAACAGTTTAATACTAAGAATATTATCTTATATATGTAAAATAACACTACGCAAGTATTCTTAAATGTTACTATTAGGTACTGGTAGTTATTGGGGTGCTTGGTTGGGGACCTCCACGCGGTGCACCCTGGGCAACGGAGACGGCAGCGCCTCTCTCCTAGGGTGGGAGAGACGCTGCCGACTACGGCCAACTCCGACCGAGGCGAGGACGGCCCTGTTGAGGGCTGTTCGGAAGCTTTCCACGTGTCCCTCTGATTAGCAGATGGCACAGTGGAGAGCAAGTAAGGGGGCCATCTCGAAACCGGAGATGGCCCAGGGTCAGTCGGGGTGCGAGGGATATGCTCTATGAGTAACCTTACACCCCGGCGTCTTAAGACCCGAGACGGCGTGCGGTTTTAGTCGGTGCAAGCCCGACATAACTGCCCCCGCTGGCCGGCGGGGGGGTATCCGAAGGGATTTCCACACGAAAAAAAAAAAGAAGGTACTGGTAGTTATTACCTGTTCTAGAAGTCTGTTAGGCTAGCCTTACGATCAGTCGTAGATCTTGGGATGAGTTATTTGTACCACTAGCCCAACAAAATACAACCTGATGCCCCTGTCGTGCACCAGGGTCTCGATGTTGACAAATGATAGACGATGCGTCGTTTTAAAAAGCGAAATATAAAAAGGTAAAGGTGAGGCCGATGGGAAGCACTGTGGCGTCGTTTTTAAAAAAAAAGGAAATATAAAAATTAAGGTTTGGACGATGCATAGCACCGTTTACCGGTCGTGATAGGCGCCGGGTGCGTGGTGATTGCCGTGTGGGATTGCAAGCCGGGTAGTTCAGGACGGTGTTGTCACCGCGCTGGGGAGCATCGTGGGTGGCAGGGAGGACCCGCTTTTATCGAGTCCTATTATTGTAGTATTTATAAGTTGTAACCCTTTTTTCTCACTGGGGTTACACACCGGCTAGTCCAGGTGAGCAACAGAGTTTCCTAATCCCAGGGCGCCTTTCTCAGAGGTTCTAGGTGTTGCACAGGTCAGCTGGTCTCCAATGAAACGCAACGCACAGTTGTACATACATATATTTGGATACAGAGAAATGATACAGTCACAGATAGTTATTCAGAATTATTACATATGAAACAGGAACACATAAATAAATACAATACAAACAGACATATACATAAAACAATCTTCTCAGCAAGACAGCAGCACACAGTTATTGGCACAATTATATATAGATAATGTTGTGGGTATATATTTCTACCTGATGCCAGCCAGTAGTGGCACACTTAGTGGTACAATACACCAGCCTCACGCCGGTCAGCAGTAATAAAGTGACCAGGTACTGTTTATGTGAAGCTAATACTTGACCTTGTATAACTCAGGTATTCTTGGGACCGTCAGTGGTTGGGGACCGGCAGAGCAGATTCCGGAGCTTCCCTGCTGATCAGCTTTGCCAAGGTCTAGGTCTCCAAGTCACCGCGATTGACACCTCAGAGTATCTGCCCTCTAAATTGTATACGGGGTTTTTTCCCAGAACTAACGACCCTGTTATGAAGATACACAACTTTTATCAATAACACATCTCCATTATGCGAATAGACTAACAGCAATTAAAAGAACAACTTACCAGATCAAATCTGGGAACACACACGAACTATAACCTCCAAACTGAAGATAAATTTATGTTTCACTCCAATGACTTCAGACGATATATTTTCAGAGTAGAGGACTAATGACCTCTCAAACAACAAATGAAAAAATAGTGTCACTGCGATCATCCTTATAAACTAAATTAATTCTAGATCCTGCTAGAAAAATACCTGTGAGGATATCCCGCTGGAAACTTCGATAAGAGTGACCTGACAACAACAATTAATATGACCGCATAACACACGCCCTCTGACGGCGAGATGCTACAGACAGCCACATCGATTACAACCACCGTAGTCGCGACCATGTCCTACAGATGGCACTAACCACAATTAATTCTATATATAAATTAATTCTGTATATTCAGTATTGTAATTGTTACAAAGTACCTGGCGGCACCTCCAGCACGCAAGATGACGAGAAATCAGTCCACCTTCCTTCCGTTTTGGTCTCGTTGTGATGTCAAACCATAAAGTTGTTAAAAGTCTGTACGACCGCCGCTACCGCTATTTTCGTTTTACAAAATCGGGTCCGTAGACTTAATTCACTTTGGCTAATTCACCCAGGGTAATTAAGTATACTATTTAGTAGACTTAATTTTTATATATATATTTTTTTTCCATAGGTGATTTATGTACACTGTTAAGTAAAGTTAATTCACTTGAGCTAATTCAGGATCAGATCCTGTGTGAATTAAGTCACACAGGAGTGTGACTTAATTCACCTGCTTGCGTAGGTGATTATGATACCTATCCTCCTTTTAGCCATGAACCTGGAAAACTATGATGACGTCTATGACGTTAAGTATTAGAATTATTACGATAAAATGAATTATTGTCATTTATTGATTTCCCTGTCAATTTTCCTTTATATTATTCTGTAATTTTATTGTGTTAGCAATGCTTACATTTATAAAAAGAGGGCGAGGCGTAGTTCTATTATACGAAGGTCGACAATTTTACAAAAAGAAAACCTACGTTAGCAGTGCCGAGTGGTGGAGATGTTGTGACAAGAAATGTTCAGGTTCTATGACGATACAGGTATAAAATAATAAAAATAAAAATTCATTTATTGCCAAATAAATGTTACAATGCTGGGTATTAAACTGTGACCCCACACTAGGCAAAGGCTGTCCTGTGGGTGCCAAATACTTTTACAATTTTCGTGAAACATCATTTGCTCCGGCGACATCAGAGCTTTTCGGCTTAACACAAATAATTATACCATTATATTAACAATTCATTTACCAACAATTAAATCTATGATTATATACTTTAATATATCAATGACGAAATTCAAATTCAATTCAATGTTATAGTTATTCATTCTTTCACTTGACAATCACCAATGACCACAACATTTATGACACATGAGCAATTAAACTTTCGGTAAGATCGTACGATAAGGAATGGAGCCATTTTGTGACTTTCAACCTTGCCTCTTTTACAGAACATAGTTTTATGTTGCAAGCGCTATTTGTCTGATTATACAAGTGGATGTCTTTAAATGGACTAAAGCGTCTGGCAAAGCTTGTGTTGACTTGGGGTAGTGGTAATTTGTAAACTCTTCTGAGTTTATTGTTTTTTTATGAATGCTCAGAACTGTTTTAAGAATATGTAATTGACGCACATTTAACAATTTACTTTCACTGTACAAAGTTTTTGTAGAATATCGGAAGGGTTTCCTAAACATAGTTTTAATTACTGCCCTCTGAGCTCTTTCAATTTGGATCATTGCTGTTTTCTGAGCACTTCCCCAACACGTTATGCAATATGTTATCAGCGATTGACACAAGGCATAATAGACAACTTTTAAAATGTCTGGCGACGCCGATGAGCGGAGCAGTTTTAGTATATTTGCTGTTTTTCGGACTTTGTTCGAAAGGCCTTTTATGTGTGCATGAAAGTTAAGATGTTCATCAATGACCACACCAAGGTACTTTATAGTGCCGGTTCTTGATAACTCCTCACAATCACAGGGCCGCAACCGATCCGAACACTCATGTATTTTAATACTTAGAGTCATGTTTGGCGCTGTTACCCCATTTTTATGGAAACATATATACTTGGTTTTTCTGGCATTTAGGCTAAGCAGATTGTATTGGAGCCATTTATTTATCTGCTTTATTCCATTCTCTGCGTTCAGAAATGCCTCCTTCCAGGAAAGGCCGTAGTAAATGATCGCAGTATCGTCCGCATAACATATAATGTCCGCATCAACACTGTCGTGTATATCATTGATATATATTATGAATAAAGTTGGTCCCAAAATGCTTCCCTGTGGAACACCATAATGTGTAGCTCCTAGGTCACTTTTATGGCTGTCGACACTTATGGTATGATAAGTTTTGTTTATTATTTTTATTATAAACACCAGTTACTGTTTCTAATGTTTTAAATTTAATTTTTCTTTTGTTGCTTTTTAGGATGGAAACATAATTAAGAACTTTACTCACGTAACGCACTGTGTGGCCGATCCTGCTAAGAATATTTTTGGGGGTGAACAGTTGCAACTTTGTAAAGATAAAGTCTGCATTACTGAGGAACCTATACCAAAACTATATGAGTTAGCTCAAGAAACTTTTAAAAATGAGGGATATGATCTCGTGTGCAATGTACCACCTATAGAGGCCATTAAAGCTGGATTATATAGAAAAAAAAAACAATAATCTAGGAGTTCGGAAGTTAACTCAATTTAAAAATACTGCAAAAATTATAATTCCACAAAAATTTCAAGATTTTGTATTAGCAGATTATAATTTCAATGACGAACGTATCGTATTCTGTTCAGAAAATGCTATAGAGCAAATAGAGAATTTGGAACACTTTTTTGGAGACGGAACATTTACAGCATGCATACCACCATTTAATCAAATTTATAGTATACACGGAGATTGTGGCAGTACCGCTAAAACCACTAACATATCACCACTTATTTATGCATTACTGACTAAAAAGAATTACTTATCTTATCGAATTTTATTCCAAAAGATAAAATCAAGAGTACCACAATGGAATCCAAAAAAAATCACTTGTGACTTGGAAAGAAGGCATTACAGCAGTTTTTCCACAAGTCAATGTGAAAGGCTGTTATTACCATGTTCAAGAGTGCTTAAAAAGAAAAGCCAAGCGGTTGCAATTGTTAAATGACAAAAACAACCGCCGGTGTGTCTTTCTGTGTCGCAACTTGGCTTGTCTTCAGGGATGGAAATATATACAGAATAGGGTTGCAAAATTCAAACATCTGCAACCTTTCCTGACGTACTTTAAAAGAAACTGGATGAAGTCAAACCAGGCTAAAGAGTGGTGTGTCTTTGGTCAGAGACACCGTACAAATAACTATGTGGAAGGTTGGCACACTAAGCTAAACAAAAGCATTAAAAGAAACAATAAAAATATTTTAGATTTAATTGCGGCTTTTAAAGCAGACGCGAAAATAAAACGTCAACCAAATTCACGCAAATCTGCTACTCAAACTAATGACGTAATTATTCAGGATGCCCAAATGGATTTGTTACATGACGATATTAGTGTGGGTCATTTTTTAGAGATGTTGCGCTAGTTTTTTTTTTCTCTGTGCCAATCTGAAATCAGTAGTGAACTTTAAACAGATACTTTCACTTCATTTCACTTTTTTAACATATTTGCCATTTTAGCCTTATTTTGCGCGGTGCATCCTTTAAGTTCCCTGTTTCCTTCACTTTGTGTAGCTTTTTGGGTTTTGAAAAAACCGCGGAATTAGCTTGTTTGGTGCTTTTTGTTTGTTTAGCGGATTTTCAAGCCAATATTACATTAGTTATACGAGAACAGGTTGTATTTTATTAATAAAATGTTAATATTTTACACATTTTCCTTAATTTACCTGAGTGCATAAACTATACTGTGAAGAAAACACTGCGAATCAAGTCTACTTATTAGTAAACTGGATTACCCTAGGTGAATTAGTTCAGGTTAATTAAGTCTACTAAATGGTATACCTAAATCACCTACGCAAGCAGGTGAATTAAGTCTACTAAATAGTATACTTAATTACCCTGGGTGAATTAGCCAAAGTGAATTAAGTCTACGGACCCGACTTTATGGGAAAGAAAGCTTCTAGCACGTGACTAATATAGCAAATAAGAGTAGGGCAAATGAATATTACGTCATATAATATTATGGCTGTTGACTATTACGGCAAATGTTATTAGGGCAAATAAAATTCGGGCAAACGGCGGTATACCTCACAAATTACTTATTAAATGCATTGTTTACGCTTTCCGAAGTAACAATATATGTCAGTACGTTTAGTGTTAGATATGGATCTTAGCTTAAAGCATATACCAATTTGGTATATGCCTAAAAGTATGTGCTTTTTAATTCTAATAATAAAATCGATATGCCTAAGCCGCACTTTTTTTAAAATTTAACTTTTTCTAAACTCGAGGGTTTAGAAAAAGTTAAGTTTAGACTATGATTTTCATGAAACATGATCTTGCACCACTCAGCACCATCTCCATCAAGTAACGCTTCGACTCCTGGCCGTTCATCGGTGGATTTCACTGAAGCTAGTGAGAGAACCAAAAGGAGGCTCTTCGACGACCTTCTTTAAACACGGGACGTAAACTAGTTAGTAGTGGCTGCTGAACCATCGGCGCGATTGTCTTGTTTGTCCGGCCTATCACAGAACTAAGAATGTTAGGTGGCGCCAATAGCTTCACTACCGTGAATACCTTCTCTTATTAGTTCTGTGCTGCCAATGGTCTCACTACCATAGATGCAGAATACCATGCGAAGTGGAGAAATAAAGGTCGGAAGGCTGACCCCGGACTCCGAGGTGACAGCCTCGGGTGCGAGCGGGACTAATTATGATTATGAATTTAGACCATTTATTGATAATTTTAGTGCTAATGATGTCATGGTGCTTATCAGCTTTACATTAATTCCAAAGAAGCTGACTTACAAGATCGTTGGGGGTACAGTTCAGACAACGAATGGTCTAAACTTATTAAGGGTGCAGAGGAAGTGAACATACTAAAAATCCTGACGTCTCGGAGGTGAGCCGGAGTGAGGGAGGGGTTACAAAGGTACCACTTTTGTGGTTTATGCTAATAGCTCAGAAATGGTGCGTTCTAGGAAAAAAAATGTTACCACTAAACGAAAGATCATAAAATTCGAATTCCCAACCGTTTTCGACATGTACGCTCCGAAAAAGTAAAAATTGCTAAAAAAATAGTTTTATCCAATGAACATTAACTAAGGTAATAACATAACATAACTTCACGCCTGTATCCCCGAAGGGGTAGGCAGAGGTGTATTACACACTCACGATTCGCCAGTTATGTTAAGGTAATAAATCTTATAAAGAGGTTTTGATTGAACGCCCTATTATGTTTGTATGTTTTTTTTTTACCTAGCTGTTGCTGTTGCTGTTGCTGTTGCTGTTGCTGTTGCTGTTGCTGTTGCCTGCCTGCGTGGAATTGATTACGTTCCCGCAACGAATGGGAACATATTCCAGTGATAGAATCTATCCCTGTACTGAATTTCCGCCCGATCCGTTTAGCCGTTTGAGCGTGATTGAGTAACAAACATACAAACATCTTCACAAACTTTCACATTCATAATAGGTAGGTATTAGCACAGATTACATAATATTATTCTAATAGTATTAATAAGATTTCAAAATACTTTATTGTAAAATTAATCCAATCTAAAGCTTAGGTGGGACAAACATATTGCACTAATGACAACACGTGTGAGACGCCTGATCTACTTGTTTAAATCACTTCGTGACATTACCCCTCCAGAGAAACTAAAACTAGTATTTTTAGCGCTTGGGCAGTCCGTAATTCAGTACAGCATTTCTGCATGGGGAGGAGCAGCTAAGTCTTATCTAATCAGCCTTGAGCGTGCACAAAGAGCTGTACTAAAAGTTCTATCAAAAAGGCCGTACAGATATCCTACTGTTATTCAGACTTAAAAGTCCTAACAGTTCGTCAAATTTATGTTCATCAAATAGCTCTGAGAAGGCACACATCGCGGCCAATCCCGGCCTGCTGCCGACCCCAATAGGCGAAGCAAGAAATATGTTTTTCCAAGCACTCGCTGCAAAACGTCCTTTGCTAGACGTCAATTCTATAGTGTAAGTTCCAAAATATATAACTTACTGAACAAAAAACTAAATATCTCAGACTTGAATCGGCACGAGGCGAAAACTCAACTAACAAATTTTTGATACAAAAACATGACTATCATATGACAGAGGATTTACTCAAATACACTGAATAAAATCATTATTTGCATCACTAAACTAATGTATTATGTTAAGAGCTGCAGGTCTACCTAGAGCTCTTCAAACACATTTACATATACGAGCACGACAGAGACACACACTAACATACAACCAAACACCTTACACATACACCATCACACACACGCTCACACAAACACATACACACTCACCCCTATTTTTCTCGCATTCTATAATATATAAACGAAATTTAAAAAACAAAGTTCAAGAAATTTAAAAAACCTAAAGTAGTATTAAGAGATAATGCAATGTAGTACGTGTGCTAAATAAATAAATAAGTTATACTAAACCATAGATCTGTTTCAGGAAATATGATGTTTTATGGTACGATGTGTTATGGTGTAACTTGTTATATTGAAGTATACTTTGTTGTATAATTATTATAATAGGTAGGTACTGTAGTGTTCGGACCTCGTCCCACACACTACGGTTCGTTACCTGGCCATCATGTGTCAGAGTTTAAAAATAATTATTTATTTGAATTAAATAGAGCGTAGGGAAGAAAAAACAATTGCTGCCTGGAGCTGCATTCGGCTGTGCGGCTGACAGCGGGCGACTAGACGCGCCGCCCGGGTCCGCCGGCCGAAGAGAAGATATAAATGTATTAAATTTAGGCTCAGTCCTTGAGCGGAGTTCGCGATTCCCTAGTTCGCATAAAGATAAATATATACGCGTAAAAACCTCCCTAAACTCGATATAGGAAGCTTTGTTAAAATAATAAATGCTCATATAAATTTCTTCCTCTGTGTTTATCTTATTATCGACACGAGGTATTGTGGCGTCCAACCCCCGGACGCTACAGTACATAGTACTGTGGTGTCTGAACCTCATTTCACACCACGATGCGGTTACCTGGCCATTATGTGTCAGAGTTTAAAAATAATTATTTGTTTGATTTAAATAGAGCGTAGGGAAGAAAAAACAATTGCTCCGTGGAGCTGCTTTCGACTGGGCGGCTGACAGCGGGCGACTAGACGCGCCGCCCGGGTCCGCCGGCCGAAGAGAAGATATAGTATAATAAATTTAGGCTCAGTCCTTGAGCGGAGTTCGCGATTCCCTAGTTCGAAGTAATATAAAAGCATACGCGTAAAAAACCTCCCTAAACCCGATTTAGGAAGCTTTGATGATATAATAAATGCCCATTTAAACTTCTTCCTCAGTGTTTGTCTTATTTTTCTACACGAGGTATTGTGGCGTCCATGCCCCGGACGCTACAACTGGTGGAGTCGTCGGTTTCCATACAGCTGGTGGTTGCTACAGCTACAACTGGTGGAGGAACGCCGTTTTCCATACAGCTGGTGGTTGCTACAGCTACAATTGGTGTGGAGGAACGCCGGTTTCCATACAACTGGTAGAGGTGCTGGTTGCCACAGGAGCTAGTGGTTGCTACAGCTGGTGAAGCGCTAGTTTCCGCAGAAGTCGGAAACGCCAACATTCTGCAGTTGGCAGTGAATGGATCGATCCCGTACCGTTTGAAGAAAGACGTCGTGCGACAATTGGAGCGACGCATTTATCAGTATCGTTGTCTATTTTGCTTTTATGTGCTTTTATGTGATATTATGTGCTCAACGAGAAGATGGCTATGATGGTGGCTTGTTCCAGAATGTTTCAAGAGCATTGATAGTTGTCTGCGGGTCAATAGGGCCAATAAGGACTATAAGTCTTAGTAGAATTATAATTCACGTAGTGAATAACGTGTTATCTTGAACCGACTAAAACCGCATTACGTACTAGCGTAACTAGTAACTACTTAGTAGTATTTTATTATTAATATGTGTTCTCTGTTTATTTCATATTGCTGCGCTGCTGAAGATAAATAGATTTGTTTTGTTTTTTATGTTCGTGATGTTCTAGCGTAGGAGTTAGGCAATTATTTTTTGTACAATATTGAGAGTTTGATCTAAACTTTGTAAGAGAGTCAAATCGTTCTGGACATAAGCGCCGACGATGATTGAAAGTTAGTTTTCGATCAGACTTTTCTTTATAGAGTAAGTTCTTTCTCTTTAGTGTTGTTTTAAAAAATAATTTAGTAATGTGTAGGCGACATAAATAATTTTATGTCATCTTTCTTTTTAGTTAGGTAGGTCTTAAAAGTACTGTGTTACTAAGTCCTTTCAGGGCAAACCTTAAAATGTATCGGCAAGTGATACCAATAACTTTTCTTTGATGAGGCTGATTGTGGTCAGGTTTCTTTTAACCTGGGTTTTTTGCCTGGCCAAGAATGAAGCAATTTTTCTTTGTTCGTGTTTTTCAGTATTTATTACAGTTTAATTGCTATAATTTGAGATTCTACTATCGTTTACTAATTATTACAAAGATTGCTTCGTTATTCCCATTGTAAGGGACAATTCGCATAATTTTTTTTTTTGTGTCCCAGATTTAGAATGCCTAGGGAATCAGGCTGTCACATAAATGACCATTAAGGGCGTAGCTGATGTGGTGTCTGAACCTCATTTCACACCACGATGCGGTTACCTGGCCATTATGTGTCAGAGTTTAAAAATAATTATTTGTTTGATTTAAATAGAGCGTAGGGAAGAAAAAACAATTGCTCCGTGGAGCTGCTTTCGGCTGGGCGGCTGACAGCGGGCGACTAGACGCGCCGCCCGGGTCCGCCGGCCGAAGAGAAGATATAGTATAATAAATTTAGGCTCAGTCCTTGAGCGGAGTTCGCGATTCCCTAGTTCGAAGTAATATAAAAGCATACGCGTAAAAAACCTCCCTAAACCCGATTTAGGAAGCTTTGATGATATAATAAATGCCCATTTAAACTTCTTCCTCAGTGTTTGTCTTATTTTTCTACACGAGGTATTGTGGCGTCCATGCCCCGGACGCTACAGTACTAACGGCAAAGCTGTGGTGTAGTACGTTCTCACCTCACTCGTCCGTAATATTTTTATTGTATATTCCGCATTTCTATGTCTGACTGCTGTCTTCCATAATACAGGCATTAGCCTAGTATGGAATACAGTTTCAGTATGTTCAGTGTCCTTTCTGTTTGATTTTAGAGTTGTAACCATCTGTCTAAAATGTGTACTTAAGTCAAATAAACATTTATTTATTATTATTATCTTTACAAAAAGTAAGCATACAAAATGCTTAAAAATTTAATTGAATGAATACTTCGTGGCTTCTTTTAGATTTATACGTGATTCCCTTTCCCTTGACATAGCTACAGGTACTTATGTATTTCCAAATGTCTTTGTTCGTAAGTTAAATGACCCTTTTGTTAATTTCGTTGAGCCAATCTAGACTTTTGTGATTGTTAAAGCAGTGTTTGTTACTTAGCTATCTGTATTGTGTGTAAATCTGTAAATATTTAGATCCTTTTATCTGATTTTGTGAAATGACTATTCATAATGAGGTATAGAAAGTATATATTTCTGGTAGATGCTTTGTTTTCATCTCTAAGTTGGTAGGTATATATTAGGGCCTTTTGCCGTCAAAAGCATTTCACTATCTGTGGACAACAGTCCTCTGTTTAGGTCGCGTTTTATGACACCGCTGACCGACGCGCGACGCCACAGTCTTTGTTAGATTCTCAGAAAGGGTCGATTACCTGAATTGTAGAATGTGAAAATTATAACATTTTGAAAATTGTTTTACCAATAGAAAGTCACATTATTTGTGAGTGTCATAGCCTATATCATCACGCTACTACCCAAGGGAGCGGGCAGTAATCATAAAAGTTAATACTAGGACTGGCACACTAAAGCACATAAGTCAAAAAGATCCACTTTTCAGGAACAACAAAAACTAAATTAAAGAAAGAGAATAATCATTTATTAAATTTTATGAATTAATTGGAATAAACAAAAATAATTGTAACGTGTATACATACATCGATAACACAAACAGTAATAAACAGCTATTTATGTGACTTATGTCATTCAGAACACTCAACTTATGCATATACCTAAACCTGTACTTCTACTGACTTATGTTTATAAGAACTATAATGAATGATACTAAAATCTAATGGAACAATTTAAAACGTAAGTAATTTCGAAAAACTAAATATTTACGTTTAAATATAGATACATTAGTTTTAATTTTACAATATTTACTCGTCATCCTTACTGTCTATAACACCCCCCGGTGTTATAGACAGTATTTCGTAAGTCGTTTGCAGGTAAACCTCTATAAAATTATGAAAAACTTCAGGAACCAATAGTAATAAAGATATCAAATCTTCTTTTATTTTTCTCTGGATATTGGTATTTTCTGTAACGATATTACTGGAATATTGTCAAGTGTAACAAGACCTCTTCGTTATGAACTGAATTTAAAAAAATAAGTTTCTTCTGAATTATTTTTGTAAGAAATAACACCGAATTCAGAGTCGGAGTCTTTTATCCAGCTTTTTAAGCCATTTAAATGGATTTCCTTCTACATCTTTGTGTCTCAAGACTAATTTCCATTAGTCTTGAGTCATTATTGAAGGTTCTCTTCAATAATGACGAGGAATCCAAAAACTTAGTATTGCGCATTTCGATCACTTCAAATTTCTTACTACTTGATCATATTAACGCGTTGTTCATTCAATTATGGTATACATAATACCTCAAAAATGTTTCAAACCCTAAATTGCAATGACTAATAATAAATGTTCAAAGTTGAATATTTACTATCAAAACGTTAGAGGCTTACGTACTAAAACGTTTGAGTTTCTTCGTAATCTTTCCCTCAGTTCATACGATATTATTGTTTTAACAGAAACATGGCTGTTAGAGAGTATATCTAATAATGAACTCTTTGACAACCGGTATTTTTTTGTGGCGACGGGACCGAGATTACAATGCAACACGCCAAATTTATGGTGGTGGTATACTTATAGCAGTGCGTAACGATATTTCTGCCCTACCGCAGCCCCAATTATAGTCATCAGTTGAAGATATGTGGTTAACATTAAAGATAAACACTATAAAGCTACATCTCTGCGCCATATATTTGTGTAAACAAAACTCGGCCTTACTTTCTCTCAGCAATTGAATACCTTTTTATTAAAATTGAATGATGCCTTTTTGCTTAATCCAAACAAAGACAAATTCATAATACTGGGAGACTTTAATATGAGTGGTATTACTTGGTTACCTAGTGGTGATTATTCCTTCTTGCCATCTAACATACACACTCAGAATGAGAAATCGTTAATTGATGAGATGCATACGCACAACTTATCTCAATTTAACGGAATTTGCAATACGCAAATCAGAATTTTGGATTTGGTACTCTCCAACATGATAAACTCCGTATCAAAGTGTGATGACCCATTAGTGCGAATTGACAACCTATATGGTGCGCTCTCTATAGAAACAAAATGCATAGAACTGTCACCCCTTAAGTCTCAGAGGCACACAAACTATTTCTATAATAGAGGTGATTTCGTCTCAATTAATCGGAAGGTTTCCGAGACCAACTGGGATAAAGAGTTCGCGGAACGATCAACGGAGGAAGCTACTCAGCTCTCAACGACCTCATACAAAAATATATCCCTTCAAAAATCGTTTGTAGTGAGGCTTATCCACGGTGGTGCTCGTTTCCTTTGAAAAAATTAATAAAAGAAAAATCTTAATATTTATCTAAGTATAAAGTATACAAGAATAGGTCTGACTGGGAAACTTTTAAATTACTTAGGGTGAGAGCGAAAATTCTAGAAAAGAAATGTTATGATTCCTACATGAGTGCCATGGAAGATTCTATTGAAAAAAATCCTAAACAGTTTTGGTCATTTATCAAATCACGGCATAAAAGTAATACTTAATCTCAAATTTCGAAACACTGTTGTATCAACTGGCGCGGATATCTGTAACGCCTTTTATACCTATTTTCACTCTACGTTCACTGACTCCGATATCTCAGACCATATACCATGTCTAATAGAAACCAAGTCATCAAATTACTCAGATATCACAAATATAGAAATTAACATCCCCGAAGTTACCAAGCTCCTGTCTCAACTGGATCCCTGCAAATCTGCTGGACCAGATAAAATTCACCCTCGCCTCCTCATCGGATGTTCAGAATCACTAGCCCTGCCTATATCACTTCTGTTCAGGAAGTCCCTGGCGGAAGGTATCTACCCTCAAACATGGAAATCCGCCTATATTACACCAGTACACAAAAAAGGATCTAAAACTGAAGTTACAAATTATAGACCGATCTCAAAACTGTGTGTAATATAAACAAGTTGAATTCCTGAGACGAGCTCAGCCGAATACAAGGGATTTTCTTTTATTTTATCTTTTTTTTTGTTTTTTTTTTTTGTTTTTTTTTATCTTGCAATGATTCACCCCAGCACGAATCTATTACCGAAAACAGCGCCTCGATAGCTCATCTCCTTCATACCCAAAACCGTGACAGAAAATTGGCAACGACGATGTCGACGACTACTCGATAGCAATAGGGCTTTTCTAAAGAAAATCCCTAAAAATATTAGAAAGGATTGTCTATAATCAGATGTCACATGTCATTTGTCATGACTCCGCCTTGAAAAATTGCTTTAGTCAATCACAGCACGGGTTCTTGAAGGGTCGATCTACCACCTCAAATCTTGTTCTTTTAAACAATTACTTGACTGATAATATGAGCACAGGCAGGCAAGCAGACGTGGTATATACTGACTATAGTAAGGCATTCGATCGTATAAATCAAAAAATACTATTAACGAAGCTCCAGGGTGCAGGTGTAAGGGGCGACCTGCTCAGGAGGTTCTCAGCGTATGTTAATAACAGATCTCAAGCCATAGTTATAAATAACCATATCTCAAGCTGAGTACCCATCCCAAGCGGAATTCCTCAAGGCTCCATTGTTATTTACAATATTTGTAAACGATATCGAAACTTGCTTTCATAATTCAAAATTATTGTGTTTTGCGGATGACATGAAGATATATGTGCTGCTGTTGCGTCAGAGATCGATGCCGAATTACTGCAGTCGGACCTCACACACCTTGATGAGTACTGTCACATTAACGGACTCGATCTCAATCCTCCAAGTGCCTAGTTGTGACATATAGTCGAAAAAAGAACATCATAACAACCAACTACGCAATCAAACGGCACTCCTTACCTAGAGCTGATTCTGTGAGGGACTTAGGTGTTGTTCATGACTCGCAATTGCTTTACGATGAGCATATCGGACCACATAGTAGCGAGAGCCTCTAGGGCACTTGGCTTTATAATGCGTTCATCAGTTTGCTTTAAGAACGCCAAAACATGGAAAATTCTTTATTGCCCTTTCGTTAGAAGTATATTAGAATATGTGTCACAGGTATGGAACTCCCGTTATGACACATACGACGAAAGAATTGAGAGAATCCAAATTAAATTTCTAAAATATGTCTGTTATCGTTTAAAAATGCCCTTCCGATCTTCCGATTATTTAAGCCTCTGTAGAAAATTTCATCTGCTGCCTCTTTCCAATCGCAGAAATATAGCTGACATTTGTTACTTGTTGAAAATTGCCTCCAGCAAAATTGACTGTCCCGAATTGTTGCAAAAATTGAACATCAACACACCGCCCAAGTTAATCAGAAACTTAAAACCATTGTACCACTGTTCCACTAACTACAGACAGAACTCCTTTCTCAATCGTGCGAGCACTAGCTTCAACACCATCTCAAAGGATCTTGATCTAGACCTATTTGATACTAGTATCCCCGTGGCAAGGCGACGCATCAGCGAAGGGTTTTTCTCATCTTAAGCAATAGTGCAGTGTTGACAGTGAGTTGTTACTAATATAGCAGAGTAATACAGATATTGAAAATGTAACCAGATAATTGTATTATATCTCGTAGGTAAACTATTTTTAATGTAAACTTCAAATGTATTTCTATACGCGTGGACCTATAATTGGCTTAATAATATATAATCTAATGTACTACTCTAGTTGAATAAGCTATTGGACCTCCATAAATAAATATATAAATAAATAAATAAATATTAGTTGAATCCAATCATTTGCAGTTCAGTCTTTCTCTTTTTGTTTCCTATAATGCCGTGATCCGTGACTACTTCTAAGTGGCTATGACCGGGAATCATAAATTTGTGGTCTATAATTTCTATGTTCAACTTTTGCAACACCCAGGTAAACACGGAACTTACGTGGAGTTTCTGTTCTGACCCCCACAAGTGTCAGAAAAAAATATTACATGTTTTTTGTTCTCAGGTAGATATGTTTGGAGATGCCCTTTTGCGGTTATGTCTGCGCTCTCTGCGAGTACATATCGTGATGCTGGACTGAGTCATCACTTGAAAATTCTATTTCTTGAACAACAGATATCGAAACTGTATGTCCTGCCGACTTGGAAGGCATGGGCTCCTGTTCCACCGCTGAACTTCTAATTATTGGCTTACTTGAAACAATAACATTTTAGTCAATATTATTACATTGCACAGCAGTTGTTGTAGTAAAGCAATCCAAAAACTAAATATTATAAGTGTCAGTCATTTTTGTAGACATTTTACTTAATTTTTAAAGTTTCTTACCTTGAGTAGGCACAGGTTTTAATACCATCTCATCAAATTTTTTTCCTCCCTGTAAATCCATAACTATCGTGAAATACTAACCAAACTAAACCAAACTGTTGTTTAAACAGAGCAATACTGAATGACTTGGACTCCCTCGCAATAAGTATCGCAGGCGCTTTATTTTTCTCAGTCAATAAATTACGGTTTTTATTACTTACTCTCAAGTTACTAGTACTCTAGTACTCTTAAGTTAGCAAACCGATAATACCACCCACTTAACGTTCCTGATGACATAAGTCTTACTATCAGTACGTTAAATGTAAGAACATTAAGAGTACGTTTGACATAAGTCAAATTATGAAGTTTATACAATCTCAACATGTGAAAAGACTGATGGATGAGGTTGAAAAGGTGCACCTTAGAGTTTAAACTGAAGCGATCGGCTTTGACTTATGTGGTTAAGTCGGTTGACGTATTCATTTAAAGGAATATTGTTGGTAAAATAAACCGAAAACGCGTTTTTTGACTTATGTGCTTTAGTCTGCCGACCCTAGTATAAATCCGGCAAATTCCCATACATTATTATGAAAACTGATAAGTTGCGGATATATGGGGGTTAAAGGGGTGCAACGGTGGTTCGAAATACGCCACGGGCGAAACCGGGGGGGACCAGCTTATAGAAGGGAGGTGTGTATATATATATATATATATGTATAGGTATAGAAACTGGTCCTCCCCGGCTATATATATATATAACAAAGTTGGGTCGGGTAAGTGATACCGTTTATAGCTCGAGAACGGGTGGACCTATTCTCATGATATTAGATTTTTTAGATTCTACGCCTATAGTAGTTACTAGGTAGTCACTGGGTAGTTTAAATCTCAATTTTGTAAGTCCTAATATTTTGTTCCGTTCATTATATAATCCACTTTTGACGTTATCGAATTTGGGCAGGTCATGTATCAAGTCAACGCCTTCATTTCACATTTCAAATTGCATATCTTCGTATTGTTTTTTAAAAGACGTGAAGTTAGTGCTTACTTTTGCCCTAAGTTCATCCATTTTTTGTCAGGAAAATAGTTTTTGCAATGTCTGGTTTACAACTGACATTGTGATCAATTTGTTTGATTATCTCATTTTTATTATTTAGAGTAAAATTTCTTGTACATTGTTTCATTATTACAGTACCAAAATAAATTACCAGACTTATAAATTTTTTTTCGATGATAATTGGGGCCATCACATAATGCAGCCACTCCGCCTCTTTTTGTTGAGATAAACTGAATATTATTTCGTATGACATTGAAGTTACGTTAAAAATCAAAGAAAGGATATTATTAATTACTATTTCACTTTATTATACGATATTATTTCACTTTTTATATTATTAATTATAATTTATTACTTTTATTTTGTCTTCTGTTGACACCTATCATCGCAAATATAGGATGATGTGTTAATTTATTATTTATGATTTGAATGTGGCCAGGAAAATGCTGAAGCAATAAGTGTGACATCATTGTTCATTTGGTACATCATTTCGAAAGAAGAATTTTTTCTTATTTGTAAGCTGGTTTCAAAAACTATAAAAAGCCCGGTTTCAGGTGAATAATTACTTTTCTTAATTGGCAACGAGTTTCGAAAACAGATTGTTTGTTGTTATTTGGAAATCACTTTCAGAAGAAGAAATATTATTCTTATTTAGAAACTAGTTTCGAAACTTGGCCTGGTTTCGTACGTGGCCGAAGGGTATCTATAGATAGGTCTACAAAAATGATATTGAGGTTTCTAATATCATTTTTCTCTAAAGTGAATAGTTTGCGCGAGAGACACTTCCAAAGTGGTTAAATGTCCCCCCCCCCCCCCCTCTAACTTCAAAATACGACAATGATAAAAGTAAAGAAAATATATGATGTACATTACCATGTAAACTTCCACCGAAAATTGGAATTTTAATTGCAATTGGTTAAGTAGAACCGGAAGTATGACAAAAAAAACGAAAACAGACCGCCGCGAAGGCAGAGCCGCGGGCATCAGCTAGTAATAGTATAAGTAGATAGATGTTTTCTGGATCGTCTTGATCGATTCTCGAGGCTTAGGTTGCTAATTACCTGTTAATCACAATACCCTTAATCATTGAGATTTGTAATAGTCCACGGCACTGAGGCGCAGGCACGAGTATACCACATTAGCTAATGAGCTTAAAGCAATTAAAAATTTAAATCCATATCTACTAATACCGTGCAATCTCGATAACTCGAATTTCAAGGGAAATGGTAAAAATTTCGACTTAATGAGTTTACAATTTAACAAAATATTTGAGATAAAAGAATTTAGTTGCTAAAATTTTGAATTAACGAGGCGCAATTTCCAAGTCTTATTTTTCAAGTTCTACAGTCAAAGTAAATAAAAATTATACTTAGGTAACATAAATATCTATGAAAAAAATCACAATATAGTCATGTCGTGAAGTAAATCGTACAAGTAAATCGTACAAACAAATGCACAAAATCTGTTATCATCTTTAGATTTAAAGAATTTTCATATTTTTATTTTTGAGTTCAAGCAATGAACGGAACACGTGAGCCTTACTTTCATGGCGATGTTGTCTACTGCCTGCCTACATTCGCAGTGTGCTAATGGCTACACCGAATGGTTCGTTTGACACGTGGCGCGGAATGTACTGCATCAGTGGCATCATCGTCAAGCTGAGTGACATATCGTCATCAACATTTTGATTAACTTTATGAATAATTTCAGTGGCAGTTAGTCAATACCCAAGTAAGTGATCGATGGTGAACTCCGTAAGCGATGAGCCAAAACTTATAGAAACATTGGTACACAGCTGTGTTGCTTAGAAAATTGAAAGAATGAATTCATTAATGCTCGATTGCAACATCTAAACAATACATCAGAAGCACGGAGCACCGCACGTTTAGACTTTACGCATAGAGTTCGGAGAGATCCAAGTTTGGGTGAGCGCAGATTGGAGACAAGACGGTCTCAAAACAGACTTGTCGCCGCGCAGCTCTTGTAGGTATTTGACCGCTTGGCTTACGAAACAGTTTTGTTCGAAGTGTGCGCTATTTCATGTTCCTGTAGAGCTCAGTAGTCCGTCTTAAGACTGTCTTGTCTCCAATGAGTGCTCAGCCTAAGACGTCATTCTTTTCGTTTGTCAACAGTACGGCCCACTAGTGGGTCCACAGGTTTTCTTTTCCCCACAACCCCACTGCAATGCAGTGGGCTACGGATAATGTGAAGATGATTTTAGTTCCACCATATTACTGATTTCGACATAAGAAATCTTCTTTTTTTAATTTGAGTTATAAAGTAGGTACTAACAATCCCCCGCGGTTTGGCCCGCAGAATACTTCACCCCCGTGGCACCTATTTATACCAAACATGCCGGTAATTTTCATTTATTTATCTCGATAAGTAACTCGAACCTCGTTAAGTTGTAATCCTCGGTAAGACGAAAGATGTTGTCATTCCCTTCCGCAAATCTCCATACAGTATTGTAGAACGAATAAATCACGAGCAGTTAAGTATACCTAATATGTTAAATGGGGAGCCGATGGCTTCACAGCCGATATTTGTTCTCACGCCGTTAACTGTGCACCCACACTGTTCTTAGAGCTGCTTAATAAGTGCCTGGCACTTGAGTATTTCCCCAAACCGTGGAAAGAGGCGACGGTTGTTGCTCTAAGGAAACCAGGTAAGGATTCGTACAGCTCTCCCAAGTCGTACAGACCGATTGGGCTGTTGCCTGTCCTTGGGAAGCTGTACGAAAAGATGCTGGCAGCCCGACTCAAGTTTCATCTATTGCCGCGAATTAGTACTCGCCAGTACGGCTTTATGCCAAGGAGAAGCACCGAAGACGCCCTCTATAACCTGCTGGGATACATACGTGGCAAACTCAGTGAGCGGAGGATTGTCACGTTGGTGTCCTTGGATATAGAGGGTGCCTTCGATAGCGCCTGGTGGCCCGCGATAATCGCACGACTGGCTGAGGAAAAGTGCCCAGCAAACTTGAGGCGGGTCGTCAGCAGCTACCTCAGCGAGAGAACAGTGCGGGTGAGGTACGCAGGTGCGGAGAACCTCAGGGGAACACAAAAGGGGTGCGTCCAAGTTCAATAACAGGGCCCTTACTGTGGAACTTGCTATTAGACCCATTACTTAAACTGTTGGAAGAGGGTGGGGACTACGTGCAGGCCTTCGCGGATGACGTAGTCCTCATCTTCGATGGGGACAATGCTTCGGAGATCGAAAGGCAGGCCAATGCCTCCCTCGAGCGTGTTCGGGCGTGGGGCGTCAAAAACAAGTTAAAATTCGCACCGCACAAAACAAACGCAATGGTGTTGACCAAAAAACTAAAATATGACAACCCACGCCTGACCATGGGCGGGGTGGACATTGGCCTGTCCAACGATGTAAAAATATTAGGATTAACGATTGATAGGCATCTTACTTTTAATACACACGTAAGGAACGTATGCCAAAAAGCAGTGGGAATATACAAAAGATTGGCACGGACGGCCCGGATCAACTGGGGGCTTAACCCCGAGGTGATCCGGATCATCTATACGGCGGTCATAGAGCCCGTCATTCTGTACGGGGCTTGCGCTTGGGGGGGAGCGGCCAAAAAGGTCTGCGTCCGGAGGCAACTCGACGCGGTCCAGCGGGTGTTTGCCCAAAAACTAACAAAGGGCTACCGGACGGTCTCCCTGCATTCGGCACTGCTCTTGGCTGGTATACTCCCTCTGGACCTTCGAGTTCGGGAGGTGGTCTCGCTTTACGAGGCCAAGAGAGGAGTACCCCAGTCATGGTTAGTCGGCAGGGAGATCGAACGGCGGGCCCCCATTTCGGCAGCCCCGCACCCCGCGGAGTGCACGCGCCTGGAGTTTGGCAGCCTGGTAGACGAGGAACAATACAACAGTGTACAATCACTTGATCTCAGAATCTTTACCGACGGGAGCAAAATTGAGGGCCGGGTCGGCGCTGCTATCTCTATATGGGATAGACAGTCGGAGACCAAGGCCCGCAAGTTTGCTCTCTCGAGTTACTGCACCGTCTACCAGGCGGAGCTCTTGGCTCTGCGCAAAGCGGCGTGCGAGATAGAGCAGCACAGCGCAGCCGCGTCGGGTATCTTCAGCGACAGCAGGGCGGCACTCCTTAGCGTAGTCAATCCGCACTCTTTCCACCCACTCTCGGTAGAGGCTAGGGACGCTCTCGGTCGCTGCAAGCAGCAGGGCAAGAGCGTCTCCCTCTACTGGATTAAAGCCCATGTAGGCCTGGAGGGGAATGAGAGGGCGGATTGGCTCGCTAGGGAGGCCGCCTTAAAACTGAGAAAGGCTCCCGATTATGACCTGTGCCCTGTTTCATTCGTCAATAGAGTCCTGCGTAAGGGCTCCCTCGACGAGTGGAACAGGCGTTACAGGGAGGGTGCAACAGCATCTACGACAAAGATGTTTTTCCCCTGCGCCGTGGAAGCGTACAAGACTGTCAGGAAACTCACCATCAAGGGCCCAACTACCCAATTGTTCACAGGGCACGGTGGGTTCTCCGAATACTTGAACCGCTTCAAGTGTAAGGGGGACCCATCGTGCCCCTGTGAACCAGGAGTTCCAGAAACGGTGGCCCACCTGCTCTTCGATTGTCCAATCCACGCATCAGACCGACTTGATCTCGAGATGGCCACGGGTATGAAAGTGGACATGCAGACCATTTCGAGGTTAATCAGGGAACACACTGAACTAACACTCAAATTTGCTGGAAAAGTGGTCAGAATTACTAATGAAAGAAATAAGACGTAAAGGTTTATACTAGCACACTATCTGTGCATAGTGATGTTTAGCATAATTAGCATAATAGAATTGTAATTTAGTTAAGTTGTAAGTTCCTCTCATCAAAGAGATTATTAACATAAGAATGTATAATGCAAATATGTATACCTGCCAATTTAACACAAATGTAATAGAATAAGATAGAGATTAAGTAAACCTGTAAGAAGTCATAAATAAATAAAGTAAGAGAAAAATAGCTGGGTAAAATAGATTAGGTACACATTTTCCCGTATGCCCTCACTCCCCTCAGAGAATGGAAGGTAGTATGAAAGTGCGAGAGGAATAAATGATAGAACTGGAGTGACAAAGAGAACTGGAATGAAAGAAGATAGCATAGGTTATAGATTAGTCTTTTATTATCAAGCAAAAACAGGCTCCGCATTATGCCGAGGTGTAGGTATATCTAAAAAAAAAAAAAAATATGTTAAATGGGTGGCACGGGGGCTCGAAGTACCTTACGGGCGAGGCCGCTATCGCTAGTGCAAATATATAACAAAAAGAAAATATTAGATACAGACGAACATACAATGTATGAACAATTACATCCTTTCGCAGGTAACTAAACACTTACTGCATTTCATTCAAAGGAGCAAGAAGCTAAAATTACTGTTATCTGTACTTGCTGATGGTGCTAGCGTCGTTATAGGAGCCAATAAACTGGAAGGTCTGATCATACCCGTAAATGTCATTTTTGTTACTTTAGGTGAATGGTTTTCAGTTAATAATTTAATAATTAATTCTAATAAAAGAAATATAGTATATTATTCAAAGTGACCAACATCCAGAAACATTTTCAGACGTCAATATGCCCATTTTAACTGCAAAACTAAGCTAGAATCACTCGAATGATCCCCTTCGTCCATGTTCGTAACTGAAATCTTGTAACCAGTTGCAGGAGACGAATTTTTTTTCGCTGTTAGCTGGTAACTAGTTGTGAGAGAACAATTCTTTTTCCACTCTGGTAACTTAACTTTCCTAACCAATTAGAAGAGAAGATAATTAGTTACGTACGGCAAAGTTACTGCTCTTAAAATTAGGTGTGATACCTCATTGGAGTCGGAATGACGCCTAGAATAATTTGCCAAAAACTAGTATTAGCACATAAACAATTGCTAAAGCTATAAACAACTAAAGATGAAAAAACAAGGTGTTTCGTCACCTTTTATTAACTTTTATGGCGTGATCTTGTTAACTATGTGTATAAGAAAGGCTCCACGAAGTGATACATTTTTAAGACAATTTTGAAACTTTTTTTTTCATTTACAATTGAGGCGGAAGTTCGAGAAAAATTTGTTGGTTAACTATCGTTCAACGTGTTGAAAAATTAACTATAAGTGAAATTTCCAATAGGAATAATTTATTCAAAGTGTTACACAATATTTTTTTCATATTTAAAAAAAATATTCAATGCCTTAAACAAATTAATCAACGTATCGTACTCGCGTGTCGTGAGTCGTGACGCCGCGCGCGCACCCTTGGAATATCGCGCGGAGATCCATTTTCCGCGTTAAATTAAAATTATAAATAATGCAGATAGAGGGGAATACCGATCGGACCGGAAGTTTTTTATTGGAAACTTTCTCCTGTTTAAAAAGCTTTTTTTTTATTTTTTGTCTTTTTTCTTTGTTTAGATCCTGTTTGATTAAAATTAATATTAAGGTCTGAATCAATATTAAGGCCGTATATTTTTATTTTATTTTCTTGTTTATTTATTTTGTGGAAATATAAGTAAGTTACAATTGTAAAATGTTACAATAGTAGATGTTACAATAGTAGATGTTACAATAGTAAATGTTACAATAGTAGATGTTACAATAGTAGATGTTACAATAGTAAATGTTACAATAGTAGATGTTACAATAGTAAATGTTACAATAGTAGACGTTACAATAGTAGATTTTACAATAGTAGATGGTACAAATACAATTTGGCTAACTAATGAAAGAAGTAATATTTTAAGTAATCCATAAAATGCTGTGCCAGCATTTGTAAGTAACAAACATGCCGATGCCGATGATGATCGGCGAGCATAGTTATTGATAATCGTGTGTCTGACGACTGGTCCGAGTTCACGTCCTGACACAACTTATGGTTCTAGTACCAGAGTTACATAAAATTTGGTACTAAAGCAATTAGTATCTATTGATCGTCTTTCTTAAAAGGATTATCGAGAACTGAATCTCTATAATATTAATCAGGTGAGTAGCATAGATGAGTGCTTTATTATTGACATATTTGGTATATTTCTTGTCATATTGAAATAACAAATATATACGTTAACTATAGAAATATTCAAAAACTATTTAAAAGATTGCATAAAGATATTAAATTTCTTTTAAATCTAATCTAAAACACTTTAGATAAGCGTTTTTTATTTTAATATTCATTAGGGTTAGTAAATATGTGTACACATATAAAATGAATATATTGTGGCCTCTTTTAGATTTTTAAATTGGTTCCTTTATTCTTCTTCTTATGGTTTTCATTTTCATTCAGCTCTGTTCATAAAATGTTTCTATCGTTATGTCGTGTTGAACTTTGTTGTTAATGTAGACTTTGTGTGGTTGTTTAGTCCTTATTACATTTTAAATTCTGTTTATATTTTCTGTTTTTGAAATACCCAACTGTGACATTTCCTGCGATAAGTATTGCATTTCATAATTTATTTCTTGTATTGAGTGTATATTTTTGGTAGATGCTTTGTTTCTTTGATCACTAAATATATAATATTGTCTATTTTCGTAAAAGCATATTTTACTATTTATTGGCAATAGCGTTATCTCTTGGTCGCCTTTTACGACACCGACTCTTGTTGTGATGTGCCACCCCTATGATGTGCCACTATTGTTAGATTCTGGGAACGAATTTGTCAATTAGTAATTACCTGCTATTCTATTAACAATACCCTTAATCTTCCGAGTCCAATTTCTTTATCTTTAATAATTCACAGTGATGAGTCATGGGTAGTCAAAGTAAACCAATGAGTTAAATGCAATCACAGGTTTAGGTCAGTCGCAATTCAGTGCTCGTACGGACAACATATAGTTACGTTCTGAGTTACGTGAGAAGTTCTGTGGATCATTGTGGATTTTTGATATTTACATATACTATACAGTGTTAGTGTACATAATGGAACTACAATTTCAATGTATGTACTTTTCTTTTTAAAATATTTAAAAATATTGCTGCTCGACATGTGATTCTAAATATTTATTGTTATTATCTACCTAGTTGCGGGATCAGTACAATTACGTGCTACACAGCATAAAATTTTGAACTGTTTTGGGACGATATTTTTATTCCAAAGTAGATTACTAGGCTTTAAAACTAAACATTGTGCTATTGCTTATTAAGGCTTTATCAAAATTATTCAGAATCAGTTAAAAATACTCCACAAAAATTCAATAAATCAGTACTAAGATTTTGCGTTGTTTAAGTTTTAGCAAATTAATTAATTTAGAAATAATTTTTACTTATCACTAAATCAATCGTGTCAAGTTTGTCATTAACAAATACAAATATGCTATCTTCGGCGGGCATAATCATTAAATAGCGTGTGTCTGTTCATATATATTAAAAATAAAACTGGCCCCAGTGTACGTCCTTGCAGTATTCCGTCACTTACAGGTCCTGTATTAGACTTGTACAAAATAACTTACTTCGTTTTGTTGCATATTTATTAATATTGTTTAATTTTTTGGCAATTGAGCTACTGTGATTTCAATATGTAATATTCACGCAAACTGTCGACACTATCATCGATGTCCTTTAGATAAATTTCTACGAACATCGCAAAGGCATAGTCTACATAATCTAACGCCTTAGTCATGTCCATACAGTGCTTGAACAGTCTCGTCAGTCCTTCGACACTCTTAAACCAGAGGAAAATACATACTTCCATAAGATACAAACTATAACTTACATAGACAATACATACTAATACTACATACAAAATACATAAATACAAAATACTTAAATATAGAAGCATATACAGTTACCCTGGAATGAATTACTGATCTTGTGAAGTCGACAATATCAAACTACAAGACTGTTTTGATGCATGTCATAGTCTTAAAAAAATTGAAAAGTTTCTTCAACTATACAATTTTTTTTGAAAATATACATATTGTGATACTACAGTTCCAATGTTTATGTCTTAAAACTTTTCTCGGGGGAAGACTCTTGGGCCCAAATTATAAATTGCCCGCACAGCCCGCTTTTGCAGTACAAAGATTGTATTTAAATCCGCGGCATTACCCCAAAGAAGAATTCTGTAACTCATAATACTATGAAAAGAACTGAAATAGACTATTCTAGTCGTATCTACATCTGTTAAAGCCGTAATATTTTATAGAGAAGGAACCAGAACTTAGCCCCTAGCCATGTTTTCAATGTGTGATCCCCACTGTAATTAGGCATCAATACTTAAACCTAGAACCTCGGTCGACTCCACAAGGCACCACTGTCCATTGGTATCCGCATGTCTAACATTAGGTAAGGTGAACTTAATACATTTGGTTTTTCTTTCATTAAGGCAAAGCTTATTTATATTAAACCAATGAACCACTCTCGAGATTGCATTGTTGCCTTTGTCATAATTGTCTTATTATCTTTTAATTTTTAATATTAAGTAATAGATTAATAAGAATAATGAGAGAATAGCTGCTAGTGTGTTTTACATGAATAATAATAATAATAATAATAGAGGGGTATTTACTAATTTCAACATTTTCTTTTGTTTATTACCTACTGGCTTATAAATGCTTTATTATGAAACGAATATTTTTAGTTTTATCAGCAGTGGCGTAGCGTGCCTTGTCGGGGCCCCGTATAAAAAATTTTTTGCAGGCAAAAAAAATATTGTGAGAAGAAATATTTATTTATCACATAATTTACCCATTTTACAAATAAAAATCGAATTTTAAATATTCACTCTCCTTGCCTTTTTTTCGGCAGACTGATTTATTAAATCATTTATGGCTGATGATGATTTTAGTTTTTCTAAAGTTTCTGCCTCTATGGACAATAGTGAGATGTCTGACAGCCGTTCTTGTCCCATCGAAGTTCTTAAGTAATTTTTTATTAGTTTTAATTTTGAAAAACTTCTTTCTGCCGTTGCGGTTGTAACTTGTAATGTAAAGGGTCAGGAATAAAAAGCATGCTGTGATTACCTCGGGAAAACTGGATGCAAGACTATTGAATTTTACTAGCAATCATTCAATGAGTTCTTTAAAGGAATAATTTTTTTTAATTTCAGAATTTAAGCATGTTTTTAGAGCCTTTAATTGGTCACAAAGATTAAGTGAGATGTCTTTACTGTATTTAGCAGACAGTTTTCCGGAAGCGTTTAATATCTCTTCGCTTGAAGAAGATAGGAGTTTCTCCGGCTGTAATATTTCGAATATACTACTCAGGTTGCAAAGGCTCTGAAATCTTTCTTTAGTTTGAGAAATTAATATATCTAAGCAGCAATAGTATACATTGACTTTGAAATAGGATTCCGGGTCGGAAATTCTCTCATCTTGTGATAACTCATCAAAAAAACGCTTCGTTATCTTTCGCCTACTGTTTTTAAAAACAGTTGTTACCCCCCACTCTTTTGCTAAATCTTTGGATTCATTTAGCAAACTATTAAATGAATTCTGATTTCTTAATTGGCACAGTCTATTTAAAAGATTACTTAATAAAATACTAGATTTCTGTAAGTCATTATTTTCATGCTGTAGAGCTTTAGAAACAGGATTAATAATTTCAAATAGTGAAGAAAAAAATGTAACGAGCACTAAGAAATCAAAACTCTCTAAAATATTAATTATACTTTTACATTTTTCACGTTCATCTTTTTTATTTGAAATTAAATTTAGTTGGTACAAAGTTTTCATGATTAGTAAAAAAAAATTCTTTACTGCTAATAAAGCGTCGTTCCTAGAAGACCATCTGGTAGGACATACCTTTTTAAGGGTAATCAAATATTTTTCAGATGAATCATCACTTAGCATAGCCCAGCGTTTTATACTATTGCCAAAAAAGTATATATTTTTTCTAAATTATCGAAAAAAGTCGATACTTCACGAACATGTCTCGCAGCATCGTTCAAAACCAAGTTTAAAGCGTGCGCTCATATATATATATATATAACATAATCGGTATTTGGAGCATGCTCTTTTATTAGGGTTTGAATTCCTCCATACACACCCGACATAACATTTGCTCCATCGTATCCCTGTCCTCTACATTTAGTCAAATCAATTCCATATTCTTTAGTCAAATTTAAAATGACAGTTTTCAGACCTGCAGCACTGCAATCGGTTACTGCTATAAATCCTAAAAAGGACTCACAGATTTTTATTTCTTTAGGCACATTATCATCATTTTCTGTAACCGAGATATATCGAAAAACTACAGATAGTTTGTCAATTTTTGACAAGTCTTGTGTTGTATCCAGAATTATTGTCAGAAATAGAGCTTTTTTAATTTCTGAGATAATATTGTTCCTAACGGTGGTACCAAGCAAACTAATAATTTCGTTTTGAATCGTAGGGCTTAAATAATTTATTTCACCTTTCGGTTTTAGAAGAAGTTCTTTTAAAGTTGCATCATAGTTAGATAGCAGACGTGAAATTGCCATAAAATTGCCAGAATCAGAATCATGCCCCCTCAAAGGTAGATTACAAGATACTAAAGTAATTATAACATTAATTATACGATGCAGTACATCTCTCCAGAATGTAATTTTACTATCGATTTCACTTTTCAATAGAGTATCGATGGTATTTCCTTGCAACCAATTATTATAAGAGAGTGAGGCACTAATATGCTGCTGTGACTTTTCATGGTCAAGAATAGTTTGTGTGAAATTGCTTCTAACCGAAACACCGTTAACCCAAGCAGAGGAGTACGATTTGTTTTGATGATCTGCTAATAACCAACAGAAGTGACAGTACGGTTTGTTTAAAACGTTAGAATAACTACCATGGTCTTATAATTTTTATGCCTGCCTGATTGAAATATGAATAATAATAAGCCGAAAAAGGCTGGTTATTTTCTGAAACTTTTGGAAATGGTCCTTGTGGTTTAAATGGACCCAATTTAAAAATTATTTTTCGTTCGCATTCAGTTAAATTGTCACCAAAATTTCCTCTATCTGATGAAATTATATTACAATCTGCAGATATATCAGAATCGTTGACTTGGGGTTCCTCGATTTCTGGATGGACATCCGATAAAGTATGTGCTTGGCTTTCTTCTATTTCCGGATGGATATGTGACGAAGAACATGTTTCATAAGAATCTAAAAATAAACGAGTAATTGTTAAAAAATAAATACGAATGCTTTGATACTAAACTAAAAAGAGTTATATATAAATAAATAGCGTTACTAAGGGTCACAGTTAGAGAGTGTTCAGTTCAGACGCACACAGACTCTACGCGGATTGTGCTCGTACCTATTAGTAGATACAAAATCACCCGCAGCCCGTCCGTGCATTACTATACACCTGCGTGCTATTTAAACGCAGCGCGTAGTGTAGTGGCCATACAAAACGAGAACCCGAAAGCGAGTCTGTACA
This sequence comes from Cybosia mesomella, assembly GCA_946251805.1. Classification (NCBI taxonomy): domain Eukaryota; kingdom Metazoa; phylum Arthropoda; class Insecta; order Lepidoptera; family Erebidae; genus Cybosia; species Cybosia mesomella. The sequence continues at coordinate 113,136 of OX276403.1, read as the reverse complement.
TCTGAAGTTCTCAACACGCAATTAACGATACAATACGGACTGAGACTGATAGACAAACAGACAAACAACAAAACAAATCGATCCTATAGATAAGTCAGAATTTTGTTTTTTTTTAATCAAGGCTCGGAACCCTAAAAACAGTATAATTGTGAAAATCGAGGGGGGAGACAACTTTTTGTGACGGACAGATGGACAGACCGAAATTAAAAGATTTCCTTGTTTATCACTACGAGCCCCTAATAAATGGGTTGGGTAGTACTTACCTTTCCAATCTAAATCACTCACAGTATCTTGTCTCTGAAAAAATGAAGAAATTTTGGGCACCATTTTTATAACCTCGTCCCTTTTCTGTTTAATTTTTCTTTTCTCAGCGCCGCTGGGATAATCTCTTTTCCTTTCACTCATTTCTTTTACAAATCGCTACTAATACTGCTAAACCAGAAGAACAATATTGTTTGTACTGAATTACAATGTAATGCACATTTATATAAAGCGCGTAAATAAACAGTGCACTGCACTCCGTGGTTTAACATCCAATGCAAAGTACAACAACATACACGTACATCGCGATATCGATGAAGGATTCCCGGGGATTCCCCGCTGAGTTGAAGATGAAATAAGTAAAACGGGGAAGTCCCGCAGCCCGCCATAACGATGTAGAGTGTTGCCAACTTTTGAACGCACACTTAAGGCGGGAAAAAAAGGAATTGCTTTATAGAATTTTGTCATTGTAAAATAAAATAAATTAGAAAGTTTTTATTCTTTTTCCTTACACACTTTGGGGGCCCCCGTGGCCCGGGGGCCCCGTATAATTGATACGGCAAATACGGCGGTAGCTACGCCCCTGGTTTTATGACCGTTGCTTTTGTTTGAGGCAGTTTTTGTTTCAAATTGTCATTTTTCTTCAGCGTACATAAAATGATGTATTGTTTCTTTTGTTTTAATGTTAATATCTTACGCTACCTCTTTGTTAATCTAAACTTCTTGTGGTTGTTAGGGACTTTATGTTACTTGGTAGTTCTTCCCTCTCATTTCTATAGAGGTGTATTTCTCATTATAATTGTACTTTTGGTAGAGAATAGCTTTTGTATCTCTCAGCATATTTGTTAGTGGTCAGGATTACTCAGAAGAAGTTACTTAAGTCGAGTCTTTTTTTGATAAATAACTACCTTTAAAATAAATAATAAGTATTAATTGGTTATTTTTTAAATTTGTGTAACACACGTTCTTACTTTCGGTGCCATAACGAATATAAATTATATTTTTTATATAGTGCTGGGAATTAATATTCCCCGTACCGCTTTAATGTGTCCGTTAAAACTAACGCGTGTATTCCCGTTACGGTTGGTCAATCGGAATAAGGAGGCAGCTGGGGTAGTGTATATAATTATATTTCAACAACCGCGTGGCTTGGAGGTATACGGCAAAGACGTATTAAGATGAACATTGTTCGCAGATCCTGAACGCTCGGCTTCGCCTCTATTTGGTGCGACTAAGACGGCGCGCAAGCGCAATGTGGACGACAAGAGGTTGAACGCCATCGCGGAGCTGCGAGCGCAGCGGGACGAGAGAGCTACGCGCGCCCAGCGGGGCTCAAGCGGCAGTGCGCCGAGCGGCGCGGGGAGGCGCGGGTGAGTGCAGCGCTCCGCCGGCAGATCCGCGGCCGAGTGACTAAAGCTATTCTGAGGGCATATGTTATGTTTGAACCGATGCTGGTACCTATACATACGAGTATATCACGTTCACTGCCCGAGTCCCGGCTGAGCGACTGGATCATCAACGCAGAGCCCAAACCTCTGGCTGGACCCACCCTCAAATTTGAAATTTCGGCAGTAGACATTTCGTGAATGCTCATACTGACTATCAGTGCATTTTTTATTTTTTAGAATGTTTTTGCAGTTTTCACCACGCTTATAATAATAATTACTGATTTATGGAAAGCACTAGCAGCTGCTGCCCGCGTGGATGTCGTTATCGCGTTATCGCGTAACCTGGCCCATGTCCTTTCCCTAGCTCTAGTGCATTTATATACCAAACTAGCTGAAGCCCGCGGCTCCGCGCGCGCGAACGTCGGTTATTGGTTTTTGGTCACGTCTCCAGGTCTACTTAACCAATTGCAATCAAACCTCAAAGTCTGATCAAAACCTGTCTAGTAGAAAAAAACCGCATTAAAATCGGTTCAGTGCGTCCATCGCGAATTAACAGACAAACAGACTAGAAATTCAATTTTCAATTTTTCAAATTTCAATTAATAAATATTTTGGTTTTCAGAATCGTTAATTTAAGATTTTTTTAAATATTTTCTATGTACAGACACATTTATTTACAATTTAATAATAGTATAGATAGATTTCATCGAAATTGGTTAAGTGTTTTAGGAGTAAAAGTGTAACAGACAGACAGACCGACAGAGAGAGTTACTATCGCATTTATAATTACTCAATGCGTGCGAAATACAAATCATTTAGACAGGTGCAAGTAATATTTAACATATAATTTCACAAGTAGCGGCTGCCTGATCTAGTTCGACATTACCCCCGAGCTGCAGGCATCGGGCTCTGACAATGCTTCTGATGTCTCTTCAATCGAGGTGAACTGCTTTTCTTAACCTACAGGACGAGGAGGCAGCATCCAGCGGCTCCAGCAACCGGAGCGTCAAGTTGGAGGTATCAAACATCTATTCTGATGACTCGGCATCAGATTCTGACGACAAGTCGGCTGGTAAATAATTTGTCTTTTATATGTGCTGCACCATTCGTAGACTGCACGCAATAAACCTATTAACTCGATTCATTTTCACTTTATTGCTTGACGAATTCTATGGCGTAGCGGTAGAGCATTTAACTGCTCAGTAGCGGGTTCGATTCCCGCTCAGTGAAAATATTTATATGCATGAATATGTATATTTGCATTGGTAATGGGTGTTTCTATGTATAATATGTACCTATGTATTTATAAAAGAAAATGTATATTTAAGTATGTTTATCCGCACTCTAGAACCCATAAGACAAGCTCATGGGCTCTAGATAAGATAACGCCGTGTAGAATATTTATTTACTAGGCATTCTCGATTCTCGAATTGACTGATGAAGTGAAGTCTCGTCCCAGATGTTGACCTTTCCAATTCGAGTTCGCTTTTGACCGATGAACATGCTGCAGGTCGCCGAACTTCGTCCTCGTCACTGTCCTCCTCGAGTGGCGAGCGAGGGGCCAAGCAACGCAGGGGACACCCAGTCCAAGTGAAATGCGCGGACTCGAGGGACTTGATCAACGAACTTAGGCTCAGCAGGTAGTGTACCGATGGCGATGTTGTTTGAAAGAGCTCATGGGGAGATAGGGGAGATATGGTCGGTGGGAAACTAAAACTTAATACAAATGATGAAACATTTTTATTATTCTTTATTTATGAAACTTACTTTAAAAAATATGTGTGCGTGTACTAGTGTACACAGGTAAGAAGTGAAACTTCTTTGTGATCTTATTTTCGGAAAAATTATCTAGTATATGTTGCATATACAGAAATTGGTTAAATAAAGTTAAATTAGATAAAGTTTAACAAAAGTCTTTTATTATCATAGACATGAATACAAAATAAATAATACAATTATTTCATTTTACCTTATTACTACTAAGATTATTACAGCATTTCATTAAAATACAAAACAGTCGTATTAGTTAATAATAACTAGTTTTAATGGAATTATATACATTTACCGATAGTTACAATCAAAAACTGAGGTTAAAGTTAAATAACTTGAACAAAATAAATACCATAATCACACCCACGTGTTAGAAAAAGAGATATAATTACTTACTATTTTTAGAAATTCACTGGAATTAGAATTAAAATAAACCCTTTGATTTTGCTGATCACTATCAGTCGAATAAATCAACTTTTTTTTTAAAGATGGCGCGTAACGAAAACATATGACGCGTAACCGAAAAATGTGACGGTAATTTTTTTTCCAACGCCGTAAAGAAGTTTCACTACCAATTAGACAATCTGTGGTTTCACTTCAAAAATAGTTTTTGATTGTTTTACCATTAAGTTTAATTCTTTTCTACTGTACTGTACTTAATAAAGACATCAATGTTATTCCCTACAAAAAATTACGTCACACTAAACAGTGACGAGGTTAGTGATATATTCAAGGGGAACAAGTGTCAAAGTGTATTCCGTCAGTACCCAATCAACTTCAGAATCTCTGCGACTACCGTCCTCAAGGTAAAAATAGACTGAGCGGCAAAAAAAATTCGAACTAGAGCTGAAAAACAAGAAAATATTTTGAAACGTACGCTAGTATTTTGTATAAATGTACAATTACGTTGTCGGATACGTAGGTATCAGAAGATATATTTTTAGCTTTTTTATAAAGTTGCTATTGATTAATATTTGTTTAAAATGAAAAAGGTGAAAGTTGAGCGCATGTAACTGGGCCGCCTCTAGCTTGAGGACGGCAGTGTTGCACATCACATCGTGGTAGGTTCACGAGCAATGCTGGGGGAGGAGCAGAAGGGGGGGGGGGGGCTGGAGGTCACTTAATTTTGTTTTATGCTAAAGTGCCCTTCAACTTACCTTATCCTAATTTCTTCCCAATATTCAATTTCAGATTCAAACTAGAGCGCCTAGTGCACCTGCCGTTCTTCGCGCGAGTGGTCACCGGCTGCTTCGTGCGCATCGGCATCGGGAACAACAACGGCGACCCCGTCTACAGGGTAAGGCGCAGTTATATACTAGCTTTCCCCCGCGGCTTCACCCGTGACATATTTCGATCCCTCGTGGCACCTATTTCATGCCTGAAATTTTTTACTTTTACAATAATGTATGGAAATTTGTCCGATTTGTTAACGTTAATGATTACTGCTCAGGTCTCCTGAGTAGTGGCGTGATGATATCTAGCCTCTTCGATGAATGGACTTTCTAACACAAATAGAATTTTTAGTAAAAAATATTAATAATAATTTAAGAAAAATATTTTTTTCATGGCATTTTTGAACGTGACTTCTTTGCTCACAGGTAGCGGAAATCATCGACGTGTCCGAAATGTCCAAAGTATACAACGTAGGCAACACCGCAACGAACAAGGCCCTGAGGTTGCGGCACGGCGCGCAGGACAAGGAGTTCCGACTGGAGTTCGCCAGCAACCAGGTACGAGCCTGTCGGACTTGATGTTGCAGTGGGCCCAGCAGGCCCTGGGCCTACTGTGCACCAGCATTTTAGTCACGGGCAAATATTTACATATCCATTCTTAGTGATGTGTTAGCGAGTACAACGTGTTCAGGTGCGATCGCAACGACGACGCCTACGGAGATGGCGCGTGGCGCGACGTTAGCTAGCGGGTCCGTTCGGCTCATATAATCTCATTAAACATTCGGAACGCCGGGGTTCGAGTACTGTGTCGCGTTACTAAAATGCTCGGTCCGTGGGACACTACCTAATACGTTACACTGCGTAACAGAAGTGTATGCATGCGTAAACTTAAGCGAAGATGAGTGACCTGTAATGTCGGCCACCTCGTGTAAAGGAAAGTATGGCTCCATCAGGGAACCACAAACTGACAGATTATTTGTTGTTGTCATCAGGAATTCACAGACAGCGAGTTCCAGAAATGGCACAAAGCTATAGAGGACGCCGGCAAGAAGCCGCCCACCATGGACTTCGTCAGGAACAAAATTAAAGAAGTCAAAGAAGCGCTCACGTACGAATTTAAGGTGAGGACGTGGGTTTTATCACCTTCTGCCCGCTCACCCTCGCCTTGCCTCAGTTCGTATGAAAGGCTTATAACTCGAGCCAGCTTAATGTACACGAAATATATGTATATACTTTGACCATCGGAGGTTATGTACCTTTCAAATGGTAAAAGTATTTTTCAAATAAGTGCAGAAGTTCCGAAGATTACCCTCAAAATATAAACAAACTCAAAAAATTTGGCCTCTGTCTTCTAATCCTTATAATCTAATATTAGTAGGTATAGATTAGAGAGATACATCAGTATATGGAAATAGTAGGCCGCCGCCTGCTTGTGCCCTGAAATCGCTTATATCTTGGAATCAATAATATTCAAATAACCATCATTCTGAAATCAACCTAATAAAATAATGCTTTTTCAGGAAGAGGACGTGGAAAAAATAGTGGCAGAAAAGGAACGGATCCGGTCGCACCCCACCAACTACGCGATGAAGAAAACGCAGCTCATGAAAGAACGAGACGTCGCACAGTTAAGGTACGCTCGCTCCTCGCTGCTCCGTTGCGCCCCCGTCTTTTGGTGTTTCACTTAGAGTTCATTCCAATCGTCTGCGTTTTAATACAGAGGTGACGATGAAATCGTATTAGAGCTGAACACCAAGATCCAGGAGCTGGAGGAGCGCGCCAACCAGCTGGACAAGATCAGGACATCGTCCATCCAGAGCATCTCGTACATCAACAACAGGAACAGGAAGCTCAACGTGGAGACGGCGGAGAAGGCCATCATGGAAGAGGTACATTTTAATCTCTCTAACCTTGTGCCAATAACTAGGGGACGGCGCAACTTCTCGCGACCGGCTCGGTGCTGGGCATTGTGCCTTTAGAGGGTTTACTTGTATCTTTTATGATGTCGGGTTTCCTCATGTTGTCCTAGTTACAAAAACTCGGTGTGTGAGAAAATAATGGCGCGGTTTTAGCTTGGGTTTCCACCGAGTTGCACTGGCGCCACGTTGACCGTTGTCGGTGCGCTCGGTCGAAAAGTAAGGCGAAGTACACTAATAAGTACAATACTAATAATCCTCGATACGTTGCAGGTGAAAGCCATGAAAGGCAAAAAGGCAGACGACCCGTTCACGAGGCGCTCCACCAAACCGGTCATGAACTTCCAATCACAGTTACAAAAGGCTAATGTAAGTATTCTTTTGACTATTTAAACATTCTCATTGTTTAGAACACGCTCTTGGCCGGTCTCTGAACTGAGAGTGTGAAGTTGAGGCTTGTCAGCGACCACTTGGTCCTCCACTCCGCGACGTGCGCAGGCGGCGGGACGAGACTCCGCGTTAATTCATCAATTCAGAAGCAAATATTCAGCATGTTTCTCTTACTATTGATAATTGAATAAATATAATGATTTGTGTATTTTTTATAAACAACCCTTCCATACTTATATTATAAATAATAATAATCGGTTTTCGTTCTTATTAGTGGTGCTTCTAAAACTATCGTAAAGAATGTAATTCCTGTTTTTTTTCTAAAGACTTTCATTGGCGTCGTACAACAGTATTGTTGTCTTTCCAGCACAAGCAACAACCGCAGCAAGACGCCGAGATAGCGAAGCGAGACCGACCGGCGTCGAACGACAACGCTAGTTTATATTCGCTACACGACTTTGATGTTCAAATTGAATTGGATCTGTCTGAGAATGACTTGCCTGCGATTGCCTTGCCCGCAGTGGCGCTGCCGGCCCGCGAGCTTGCCGGTGAGTACCCGCCGCAGTCCGAGAGGGCTCTCCCAGTTACTACACGACTGGGCATACCCTCACAACACTCTCAAGAGCCAACAACTAGCTCTTTTGCTCTTTATGATTCAGAAATTCATCAATCGTATAATAGCCCCCTTCTTTCAAGACCTTGTCGAATCTCGCTAAGGAGTTACGCAGGTTTTGTAATAATATTTCCTTTTTTCAGGAACTCTATTAAAGCATATCACGATGACGGCGAACGAGACGGACCCGAAGCGGTCGCTAAACTTGGAAGAGTACAAGAAAAGGCACGGGCTCATTTGAGGACCCGCAAACACCCGCTGGGCGCGTATCGGGCGCGCAGGGCCGGGGGGCGCGCGCTAGTACTCCCAACTACTCCATTTCTATTCTAATTCTAGAGCCCTGCCTAAAAAAATGTTTAATTTGGCTTTTACCTTTAATTCTTTGAATTTGAACAGTTATCAGTAGAGGTCGACACCGTCTGAGCTGCATTGCGTACCTACTATGTCGTGAATTTGGCTACGCAAGTAATCGGACTTGGTCGGTCTGTGTCTATGTGAGATGTTAGCGGGCTCCTAGCAATCCCTTCTTAATTTTATATTCTGCGGTTAACATACGCTTACTGAATTATGAAGAAAAATAAAACAAATGTCGGTTAGCGTTAGATTCGAATGACTTTTTTATAATTCAAATGCCTACTGCTTCTTGTGAATGCTACATATGTATGTATTTATGGTACGGGCTATGACCATATTATGGTTGTACTGTGAGCGCGCTGCCTGCGCTGTACGTGCAGGATATTATATCATTATTATTATTTAGGCACCTCGAGCGTCGGAAAGAAGACTCTCGTTGCAATCGGCTTGCTTGGTTTTCTTTTGTTAAACGTTTTGTATCGTAACCGAAACAAACCGATTGTAGCCGGACGCCCAGTCTTCTTCCCGAATTTTGTAACGTATGAAATGTTAGATCGTAAAGCCTGCTGAATGCAGAATATACCTCGGCGTGAGCTCCTAGTTTTAAGTATTATTGCTGTTATTAATTATATAGCTGGAATAATGGAGGATTTATTGACGTTTTATCGGCAATTGTGGGCAGTTAGTTTCACCTCGTACGTAGGAAAACAAAATCTGGGTGTACACTTCTGATATCGATGATGTAAAAAAAATGTGTTGTTGTACCAGCTTTTCTGTGAAATGATGAACTAAAGTTGTCACTAAAGGTTGTCACTGTCAAATGTCATTCATGTACAATAGTATTGTCAAATTTCATTACATAAATTACCCAGTACAATCTCCGTAATCCCGGATTACTCTTCTACTTTCCAAGTATCAAATTATTTATATATCAAAGTCATTTAGCAACACTGAAGCGTCAGTGACGCCACCCTTCAGTTCACAGATTGGTTGGGTCTGAAATTTCGAGTTTTCTGATTTAAATTCCCTTCATTTAATTTTTATTTGCTCCGTTTTAAGGCAATTGTTTTGTCCGCATTACCGTTAGTTTATGGGGATTGCCCCATTTCAAGTCTGCCACGCGGCGACCTGCCATTTGTAGGTAATATTTAAATTTTTTATCCTTGAACACTCGATGTAAACTTGTAATTTATTTGATTATGAACAAACACTTATGTTTATTAGTTAAATGAAGCGAAAGGATTAAATAAAAATGAAAAGTACTTTGTATTTTTATTTATTAGTGTGTACGATGGTGCACATAGGGATTTTGATAACTGCATTTGATATTGGGTACTTGCATTTATTGTAAATACATATTACATTGACGCGTGGTTGTGGATTGACGCGTTGTTAGATGAGCACTGCTACCAAAGACTGCTACGTCCGGCTCGGGTCCGGCCAGGTCCAGCGCTCAAGGCGGCGCGCCCCGCCGCCCTCACCCCGCTGTTGCTAAAAATAGTGGCGGGGATCGGGTGCGTTCACGCATTCAGTTACGCATGCGCAAATATAGTGACACACACAATTGCAGTTCACAGCTGGACATAGGTCACCCAATGTGCGCCACAGCGTCCGATCCTTCCGCATCCAGTCTGTCCCACCTATGAGCTATCTACCTCAGGTCCTCCGTGCATCTGGCTGGGGTGTGATCTTTCTCTAACATCTAGTTATTAGAAATAACTGTTGCACATCTGAAACCTTTTAAAGAAGTAAGATTATAATGAAGATAAAGGTAGGAAGTCAGAGATTAACTGAAACATGACGAGTTAAATAAATAAATGTTTTAGGACTAGAATGTCCTAAAACATTTATTTACAACACTAATTAACCTCAAAGTAAGCTTAACTAGCGTGTGTTACGACTCTAGACGGCGGATATCATCATCCTGCGAGCCGTCTCCCAACTCCGTTGAGGTCGGCTTTTCACTCAAACTACTGAGCGACTGAAGTTGGATATTTTCTGTAAAGCGGCGGCCATCTGACCTCCACAAACATCATCATCATCCTTGCGTTAGTGTAGGGTAGGTAGTCCGGTGCCTTCCGACCTTTATTTGCCATTTTGCCCGGTCTTGGGCATCTACAGTAGTGAGACCGTTGGTACGCATGTCATCTTCTTCGACTTTGAAAGAGACTGTGAGAACTCCTCGCTGAAAGCTTTAATCTGTGATGTATCTTTTTTCAGGGTGATACTGGTCAGATGGCCCAGCACCACCTGATTACTGATGAGGTGAAACAATAAAAATAAAGTTTGGTGATAAAATAGAATACTTTATTACTGTGAGACTAGATATTAAATCGTTAATTTTAAAAATTGTCTGTCTGTCTGTCTGTCTGTCTGTCTGTCTGTCTGTCTGTCTGTCTGTCTGTCTGTCTGTCTGTCTGTCTGTCTGTCTGTCTGTCTGTCTGTCTGTCTGTCTGTCTGTCTGTCTGTCTGTCTGTCTGTCTGTCTGTCTGTCTGTCTGTCTGTCTGTCTGTCTGTCTGTCTGTCTGTCTGTCTGTCTGTCTGTCTGTCTGTCTGTCTGTCTGTCTGTCTGTCTGTCTGTCTGTCTGTCTGTCTGTCTGTCTGTCTGTCTGTCTGTCTGTCTGTCTGTCTGTCTGTCTGTCTGTCTGTCTGTCTGTCTGTCTGTCTGTCTGTCTGTCTGTCTGTCTGTCTGTCTGTCTGTCTGTCTGTCTGTCTGTCTGTCTGTCTGTCTGTCTGTCTGTCTGTCTGTCTGTCTGTCTGTCTGTCTGTCTGTCTGTCTGTCTGTCTGTCTGTCTGTCTGTCTGTCTGTCTGTCTGTCTGTCTGTCTGTCTGTCTGTCTGTCTGTCTGTCTGTCTGTCTGTCTGTCTGTCTGTCTGTCTGTCTGTCTGTCTGTCTGTCTGTCTGTCTGTCTGTCTGTCTGTCTGTCTGTCTGTCTGTCTGTCTGTCTGTCTGTCTGTCTGTCTGTCTGTCTGTCTGTCTGTCTGTCTGTCTGTCTGTCTGTCTGTCTGTCTGTCTGTCTGTCTGTCTGTCTGTCTGTCTGTCTGTCTGTCTGTCTGTCTGTCTGTCTGTCTGTCTGTCTGTCTGTCTGTCTGTCTGTCTGTCTGTCTGTCTGTCTGTCTGTCTGTCTGTCTGTCTGTCTGTCTGTCTGTCTGTCTGTCTGTCTGTCTGTCTGTCTGTCTGTCTGTCTGTCTGTCTGTCTGTCTGTCTGTCTGTCTGTCTGTCTGTCTGTCTGTCTGTCTGTCTGTCTGTCTGTCTGTCTGTCTGTCTGTCTGTCTGTCTGTCTGTCTGTCTGTCTGTCTGTCTGTCTGTCTGTCTGTCTGTCTGTCTGTCTGTCTGTCTGTCTGTCTGTCTGTCTGTCTGTCTGTCTGTCTGTCTGTCTGTCTGTCTGTCTGTCTGTCTGTCTGTCTGTCTGTCTGTCTGTCTGTCTGTCTGTCTGTCTGTCTGTCTGTCTGTCTGTCTGTCTGTCTGTCTGTCTGTCTGTCTGTCTGTCTGTCTGTCTGTCTGTCTGTCTGTCTGTCTGTCTGTCTGTCTGTCTGTCTGTCTGTCTGTCTGTCTGTCTGTCTGTCTGTCTGTCTGTCTGTCTGTCTGTCTGTCTGTCTGTCTGTCTGTCTGTCTGTCTGTCTGTCTGTCTGTCTGTCTGTCTGTCTGTCTGTCTGTCTGTCTGTCTGTCTGTCTGTCTGTCTGTCTGTCTGTCTGTCTGTCTGTCTGTCTGTCTGTCTGTCTGTCTGTCTGTCTGTCTGTCTGTCTGTCTGTCTGTCTGTCTGTCTGTCTGTCTGTCTGTCTGTCTGTCTGTCTGTCTGTCTGTCTGTCTGTCTGTCTGTCTGTCTGTCTGTCTGTCTGTCTGTCTGTCTGTCTGTCTGTCTGTCTGTCTGTCTGTCTGTCTGTCTGTCTGTCTGTCTGTCTGTCTGTCTGTCTGTCTGTCTGTCTGTCTGTCTGTCTGTCTGTCTGTCTGTCTGTCTGTCTGTCTGTCTGTCTGTCTGTCTGTCTGTCTGTCTGTCTGTCTGTCTGTCTGTCTGTCTGTCTGTCTGTCTGTCTGTCTGTCTGTCTGTCTGTCTGTCTGTCTGTCTGTCTGTCTGTCTGTCTGTCTGTCTGTCTGTCTGTCTGTCTGTCTGTCTGTCTGTCTGTCTGTCTGTCTGTCTGTCTGTCTGTCTGTCTGTCTGTCTGTCTGTCTGTCTGTCTGTCTGTCTGTCTGTCTGTCTGTCTGTCTGTCTGTCTGTCTGTCTGTCTGTCTGTCTGTCTGTCTGTCTGTCTGTCTGTCTGTCTGTCTGTCTGTCTGTCTGTCTGTCTGTCTGTCTGTCTGTCTCTTTAGGTTTAGGTTTAGGTTTATTTTTTTTTTTTTTTTTTTTACGTGAGGAATGCTATTAGGCATGCTACCTCCGATATGGGGGGTATCTGGAGGCCGTATGTGGGACTCACCTCTTCGGGGCATACCCACTAAACCTCACGATGTCCACTTCATCGCCTTCAGGTCAGATCACAGGATAGGCAGGCGTTTGCTCACTGCGATCCGGCCGGCGTTGCCCAACGAGCGGGCTCGACTCCCAGGGGTTGGGCCAGTGCCCTTCCCCTGTAACGTCACATGTAAGCGCCCCCTGAACACTAGGGGCGCCACATCGCGCGGCCATTATTAGGTCGGTGGATCCCCCGATCCTCCTTCCAAGGCCAGGCGGATGGCGTACTGCATACACCGCCGCCCCGACGCTGTGGGCCGGCGAGGAGGAAGCGCAAACCGCTACGTTCCCTCTCTCTGAGCGTCTCTCGTTTTGCCGTCATGACTGTCTCAGCGAATGAGACGACGGCGGCCCAGCCCTCTTCGCTGTCGACCATGGCGCGAACCACGGCCGTCAACGGGAGGTGTTGTCCGATCCTACCTACTAGAGCCGAACGCTCCCCGCTCCAAGCCATGCACACGACGTGCGTATGCTCCGCCGTGTCCACAGCTCCACCGCTACAGTGGCGACACGTAGGCTCCGGCTCGAAGCCGACCACCTCCCACAAGTACTTCCCGAAGCAACCGTGCCCCGTTAGAAGTTGTGTAAGGTGGAACGTTAGAGTCCCGTGCCGCCTTCCGACGTAGAATTCGTCGCAGAATGGGTTGGATGGCCGAAACCAGTTCCTTCCCCTCCGCTGACCCATTCCGACGCAGTGGTTGATATTCGCCTGCAGGAGGGATACAGTCGCCATTTATGAATGGGCCGTATCCATCGCCTCCTCTGTCTGCGAGAGATCGACAGACTGCGAGGGCGCCACGGGGCCACCCTTCGCCGCCTGCCGTCCCTGGGGTTGCTTGCCCCGCTTCTGGTCACCCGCTGCGCAGTCTTTGCTGCCCAGCCGGTGACCAGATGCCTTGCCCCCTGCCGCGCAGAGCAGACAGTGGGGTTTGGCAGTGCATGCTGCTGCCTTATGGCCAGGCTGCCCGCAGCTGAAACACAGTCCGCTACGGTCGATGCCCACAGTGCACTTAACTCCTATATGGCCCGGTTCCAGACAGCGGAAGCACCGCTGCTGTCTGGGCTCTAAAAGTGTAGGTCGGACGACCGACCACCCCACCAAAATTCGGCGACCATCGGTCACCTTTTGGGCTGCGGCGGTAGGGCACTTAAGCCAAACCGACCCCAGCCCACCAGTTGGGCGATTGATCTCGCCAACCTTTACGGCCTCTACGGCACACCCTCCCTCGGCTGCAATGGCCGATGCCACTTTCGCCTTAGTGGCCGCATCATCCAGGCCGGAGATGCGCAGTTCTGCGCATTTCTCCGGTCGGGACACGCGGACCACGTCGCCCAAAACTTTTTTGAGCTCGGTGGCTAGCCCGTTCGCCTTTTCAGCGTTACCGGCGCCAGCCACCTCGAGGATCCGTGCCCCCGTAGCCGCCCTGCGGAAGCGGACACCATCGATCCCTAGGCCTTTGAGATCGATGGAATTTGCCGCCTCCGCAAGGACGGCCGCATAGGTTGCGCCCTGCTCCACCGCGCTAGGCTGCAGGGTGATGACCACTGCTGCCGAACGCGGAGGGCGGAGTTTAGGGCTCTTCTTTTTTGGGGCCACAGCTGGAGCGGATATCGCTGCCGGCTTGGTGGGGCCCCGCTTCGCTACCACAGTCCATCCCTCATCCGTCGACGAGGGGGGAGGTGGCAGCGGGCGAGGTTGGTGAGCGGCTGCTGCCTGTTTGGCAGCAGCGCTCTTCCTCGCTTGCCGCTTCTTTTTTTTATTGTCACCTGGGGCAGTCTCCGAGGTTGGAGGCAACCTCGAAGATTGTGCCTGCTCAGGCAGGGACGCCGCGGGTTTGGCCACCTTAGGTGGTGCCTGCTTAGGCGTAGACGCCTCAGGTGTGGCCACCACAGGTGTCGCCCCGCGTGCGGCCTTGGCCTTGGACTTAGCCTTGGCCTTAGACGCGGGGGGTGCGGTGGGCGCAGACGCGGGGAGCGCTGGCTCTTCGATGCCTATGGCCGAAGAGGACGCGGAGGCAGCAGCGGCAACATTCCGTATGTCCGCCTGAAGCGGAGGACGGAGCCGTTTTTCGGGCAACAGGCGGTCCTGTATCCCCTCGAGCCGCGCGTCGACCATAAACGCGATCTCGTCGCGGCTCATAGTGAGGGGAGCCGATTCCGCCCGCTCCCTCAAAACCCCTATCTCGACTCGGAGGGTGGCCAGCTCGGCCTGAAGCCTGGCCACCTCGTCCGTCTCTGTGCGAGACCTCAACTCGCGGGCGTACTCCAAGATAGAGCTTGCCGCGAGATTGAGGTCCCGCACATATTGACCCTTCAAACGGGACGACTTCTTCGCCACCGTCTGAACGGTCCCTACTGCAGCCTCTATGGCTTGCGTCAACTCCTCAGCCCGAAGGTGAGCAGATGACACGGTCGCCTCGTTGTGCGGTTTGTGCGGTTTCAAAAGAAAAGACTCCTTCTGTTGCCGCAGCTCCTCCGCCAGTTCCTCCTCCGCCCGAAGTTGGAGCTCACGCTCCTTGGCCAGGTTGAGCTCGGCCTTGGCTTTCGCCAGGCCGACATACTGGCCTGTGGTCGGGGGACGACCACGCAGTTTTTTGCCACCGGCCTCAGCGGCAGCCACACGGTCTCCCGACTCGGAGCAGTCCCCGTCCGATGCAGAGTTTGCGCGTTTCCGCCAAAGTCTGCCCGGGGAGGACGGCCGCGAGTCGACAGACGCCACCGTGCCAACGCTGGTGTCGGTGGACGACTCGGAAAGAGTTTGCGTCCTAGAGCCTAGACGAGGCAGTAGGACGCGCGCCTCCTTGCAAACCCCTGGAAGGGAGGATTGAGACCTTTCGGTCCCTCTCCCCGACCCCTCAGGGTTAGAAGCCCCCAGGAAGGGAGATCGGGGCCTTTCGGCCCCTTTCCCCGCTCCCTTAGGGTCGCACGGACCTCGGAGAGGAGAGCGGGACCTCTCAGTCCCACTTCCCGCCCCCGGAGGGCCAGAACACCCGTCAGACATCGTTTCCGATGCTTGACGTCCACTAACCTTGTTGGCGCTGAAAAGCACCGTGGTTTGGCACTGAAAAGTGCCTTAAGCGCAGAAGTAACTGCTCGCTCTAAATGCCCCTCAAGTATCGAGCCAGAGATTCGGTCACCCGCCTGCCACTCCGTTACGGTGGTCAGGTCGGGGTCCAGGGCCGGACGACAAGGACGTACTCAAAGCTCACTTACGGGGGCCCGCCCCAGGTTAGGTTAGGTTAGGTTAGGTTTTTTTTTTTTTTTTTTTTACGTGAGGAATGCTATTAGGCATGCTACCTCCGATATGGGGGATATCTGGAGGCCGTATGTGGGACTCACCTCTTCGGGGCATACCCACTAAACCTCACGATGTCCACTTCATCGCCTTCAGGTCAGATCACAGGATAGGCAGGCGTTTGCTCACTGCGATCCGGCCGGCGTTGCCCAACGAGCGGGCTCGACTCCCAGGGGTTGGGCCAGTGCCCTTCCCCTGTAACGTCACATGTTAGCGCCCCCTGAACACTAGGGGCGCCACATCGCGGGGCCATTATTAGGTCGGTGGATCCCCCGATCCTCCTTCCAAGGCCAGGCGGCTGGCGTACTGCATACGCCGCCGCCCCGACGCCGTGGGCCTGCGAGGAGGAAGCGTCAAACCGCTACGTTCCCTCTCTCTGAGCGTCTCTCGTTTTGCCGTCATGACTGTCTCAGCGAATGAGACGACGGCGGCCCAGCCCTCTTCGCTGTCGACCATGGCGCGAACCACGGCCGGCAGCGAGAGGTCTTGTCCTATACTACCTATTAGAGCCGAACGCTCCCCGCTCCAAGCCGTGCACACGACGCGCGTATGCTCCGCCGTGTCCACAGCCCCACCGCTACAGTTGCGACACGTAGGCTCCGGCTCGATGCCGACCACCTCCCACAAGTACTTCCCGAAGCAGCCGTGCCCCGTTAAGAGTTGTGTAAGGTGGAACGTTAGAGTCCCGTGCCGCCTTTCGACGTAGGGCCGCAGAATGGGTTGGATGGCCGAAACCAGTTCCTTCCCCACCGCGGACCCCTCTAGTCGGGTCGACCACCTTTCGAAGAGAACGTCGCGAGCTTGCGCTCTCCAAGTTCCGATCTCCTCCATGGTTGGCCAACCCCCGCCCCTGCGTACCAGAGTACTTCGCCGGTAAACCTGCGACAGTACCCCCGCCTCGAGATCCCACGGTAGACTGGCTGCGATTGCGCAAGCCGCCTCGTACGACACCGTACAGTACGCCCGAGCCGCTCTTTGCGCTATGGCTCGCTGCGGGCGCCGCAGCAAGACCATATTCTGAGCGCTCAGAGCATCTGCCCATATCGGCGCACCGTACAGTGCTTTCGAACGCAACACTCCGTCGTACAGGCGACGGCACGCACTACCCGGTCCCCCTTTGTTGGGGAGGAGGTTAGGTTAGGTTTTTTTTTTTTTTTTTTTACGTGAGGAATGCTATTAGGCATGCTACCTCCGATATGGGGGGTATCTGGAGGCCGTATGTGGGACTCACCTCTTCGGGGCATACCCACTAAACCTCACGATGTCCACTTCATCGCCTTCAGGTCAGATCACAGGATAGGCAGGCGTTTGCTCACTGCGATCCGGCCGGCGTTGCCCAGCGAGCGGGCTCGACTCCCAGGGGTTGGGCCAGTGCCCTTCCCCTGTAACGTCACATGTTAGCGCCCCCTGAACACTAGGGGCGCCACATCGCGGGGCCATTATTAGGTCGGTGGATCCCCCGATCCTCCTTCCAAGGCCAGGCGGCTGGCGTACTGCATACGCCGCCGCCCCGACGCTGTGGGCCGACGAGGAGGAAGCGTCAAACCGCTACGCTCCCTCTCTCTGAGCGTCTCTCGTTTTGCCGTCATGACTGTCTCAGCGAATGAGACGACGGCGGCCCAGCCCTCTTCGCTGTCGACCATGGCGCGAACCACGGCCGGCAGCGAGAGGTCTTGTCCTATCTTACCTACTAGAGCCGAACGCTCCCCGCTCCAAGCCGTGCACACGACGCGCGTATGCTCCGCCGTGTCCACAGCCCCACCGCTACAGTGGCGACACGTAGGCTCCGGCTCGATGCCGACCACCTCCCACAAGTACTTCCCGAAGCAGCCGTGCCCCGTTAAGAGTTGTGTAAGGTGGAACGTTAGAGTCCCGTGCCGCCTTTCGACGTAGGGCCGCAGAATGGGTTGGATGGCCGAAACCAGTTCCTTCCCCACCGCGGACCCCTCTAGTCGGGCCGACCACCTGTCGAAGAGAACGTCGCGAGCTTGCGCTCTCCAGCTTTCGATCTCCTCCACGGTTGGCCAACCCCCGCCCCTTCGTACCAGAGTAGTTCGCCGGTAAACCTGCGACAGTACCCCAGCCTCGAGATCCCACGGTAGACTGGCTGCGATTGCGCAAGCCGCCTCGTACGACACCGTGCAGTACGCCCGAGCCGCTCTTTGCGCTATGGCTCGCTGCGGGCGCCGCAGCAAGACCATATTCTGAGCGCTCAGAGCATCTGCCCATATCGGCGCACCGTACAGTGCTTTCGAACGCAACACTCCGTCGTACAGGCGACGGCACGCACTACCAGGTCCCCCTTTGTTGGGGAGGAGCCTTGCGAGCATTCCGGCGTAGGCTAAAAGTTTCGGAGCCAGTTGCCGAAAGTGCTCCACAAACCCCCACCGACTGTCGAGAACGAGTCCTAAATACTTCATCCTCGACCCGACAGCGATGGAGGTGCCCCCTACCACGATTTTTGCGCCTACAGGTGGAGGTCTCCGAGGCCCGTGGAAAAACAGAGCCTCAGATTTTTCGAGAGCCACCCGGAGCCCTAACGCCTTGATGCGGCGCACTACTTGCGCCACACCAGCCGTGGCCAGCACCGCCGCATCGCGAAAATTGGGGGCCCGCGCGGTGACCAGGGTATCGTCGGCATAACAAAGTATACCAACTCCCCGGAGATTTGCACCGCGCAGGACCCAGTCGAATCCGATGTTCCACAGGAGAGGCCCGAGGACCGACCCCTGTGGAACACCGCATGACATCTCTCGCCGGACGAGCCGATCGCGCGACGGATACGCGATCGCGCGCCCGACGAAGTAGTCCCCGAGCACTTGCCTAAGGTACTCGGGAACCTTGTGGTACCTAAGTGCCTCCGCGACAGTCGCCCAAGGAAGCGTGTTAAACGCATTCGCGATATCCAGCGAGACCGCAAGGACCACTGCTCCCTGGTCGACTGCCTCCCCCACGCGTTCCCGCAAGTGCGAAATGGCATCTAGGGTTGACCTCCCGCGGCGAAAACCAAATTGACCGTCGTGCAAGTCTGGTCCTACCCCCTCCAGGTGCTTGACGAGACGAGCACTGATCACCCGCTCGAACAGCTTGCTCATCTCGCCAAGCAGTACTATCGGGCGGTAGGCCGACGGTGACTCTTTTGGGCGGCCGTTCTTACCGAGAAGAACGAGCTTCCCGATCTTCCAAGTACGCGGGAATCTCCCCCCCGTCAGACATTCCGTCATGAGGGATCGCGTATCCTCCCCGATAATCGGCATCACCGAGGTGATCAGCCGTCCAGGTACTCCGTCCGGGCCTGGGGCGCCGTTCTTCGCCTTGAGTCGCAGAACGGCCACCTCCAGTTCCTCCTCGGACACGGGAGGAATGACCTCCGCCGCTGTTGGCTCCTGGTTACGTGACGACATGGTCGGAGGGACCCATTCGTCTGCCGCCGGAAATAGGGTGCTGACCACTTGTCCTACGAACGAGGGCTCCAGAGACCTGGTGAGTGGGGGCGCCCACGGTCGGAGCTTGTGGCTCATGACCTTGTATGGCCGCCCCCATGGATCTCTGTCGAGTGTCTCAAGCCACTCCCTCCAGGCCTCCTCCTTAGCCGACTTGATCGCTGCGCTGTAGACCGCACGGGCGGCCTGCCTAGCAGCGCGAAGCTCCGCTTCCAAGACCAGGTCCCTAACCCGTCTTCCCCGGGCACGAGTGTACCGGCGTTGCGATGCCCAGCTCGCTTGCCGAAGCTCAGCGAGGTGCGGGCGCCACCAGTACACCTGTCTCCGAGGAGGAACCGGCCTTGCCCTACTCATAGCCGCGTCACAGACGCGAGTCAGCGAATCCTGGAGCTGCTCCGATTTTGCGTCCACGTCCAGATGGGTAGTGCCGGCACCAGCCCACCGTTCCACGATGGCCGCCTCGATAGCCAGCTCCCGATCCAGCGTGGCTACTCGCCAGCGCGGATTTTCACCGCTAAGGGGACGATTACTTGACCATGCAGCCGTCGCGGGCGAGGAGGAAATGTCGAACCGAATATATCGGTGATCGGACAAGTTCTCCTCTCCCTCGAAGACTCTCCAGTTGCGCGCCCTGCGTGCCAGCGCGGGGCTGGCGAACGTCAGGTCAATAATCGATGTGCCTCCTTGGGGCCCTACGAACGTGTTCACCGTCCCCCTGTTGAGTAGCACCACGCCAGTAGACACCGCCCACTCTTCCAACGCTTCTCCTCTATCGTCGGTGTCCGGTGATCCCCAAGCACGCGAGTGCGCGTTGAAGTCTCCGGCAATCACGACATGAGCAGGGTGCACCCCTTCCACCATACCCCCGATTTCTAAGAGCAGTTGCTCGAAGTCGGCGAGGGTTTTGCTGGGAGGGCAGTACACCCCGATCACTGCGATGCCGCCTAAAGTGACCGTCACACATCCCCGGCCCCTCAAGACCTTCTCGAAGGGAACGGAGCCGGGGACGTGCAGTTGCGTAACGATCGCAACTGAGCCGTCCAGGTCACTCGCCCAGTCGTCGCGGGGGCGAACGTAGTACGGATCGGAGATCACCGTAACCGACGCCTGCCACTGCGCCATGCACTGGAACAAATTGTCCTGAGCTCCGACGCAGTGGTTGATGTTCGCCTGCAGGAAGGAGATAGTCGCCATTTATGAGTGGGCCGTATCCATCGCCTCCTCGGTCTGCGAGAGATCGACAGACTGCGAGGGCGCCACGGGGCCACCCTTCGCCGCCTGCCGTCCCTGGGGTCGCTTGCCCCGCTTCTGGTCACCCGCTGCGCAGTCTTTGCTGCCCAGCCGGTGACCAGACGCCTTGCCCCCTGCCGCGCATATCGGACAGTGGGGTTCGGCAGTGCACGCTGCGGCCGCATGGCCGGGCTTGCCGCAGTTGAAGCAAAGCCCGCTGCGGTCAATGCCCACAGTGCACTTCACTCCGATGTGGCCCGGTTCCAGACAGCGGAAACACCGCTGCTGTCTGGGCTCTAAGAGTGTAGGTCGGACGACCGACCACCCGACCAAGATTCGGCGACCATCGGTCACCCTTTGGGCTGCGGCGGTAGGGCACTTAAGCCAGACCGATCCCAGCCTACCAGTTGGGCGATTAATCTCGCCAACCTTCACGGCCTCTACGGCACACCCACCCTCGGCTGCGATGGCCGATGCAATTTTCTCCTTAGTGGCCGCATCATCCAGGCCGGAGATGCGCAGTTCTGCACATTTCTCCGGTCGGGATACGCGGACCACGTCGCCCAAAACTTTTTTGAGCTCGGTGGCTAGCCCGTTCGCCTTTTCGGCGTTACCGGCGCCAGCCACCTCGAGGATCCGTGCCCCCGTCGCCGCCTTGCGGAAGCGGACACCATCGATCCCTAGGCCTTTGAGATCGATGGATTTTTCCGCCTCCGCAAGGACGGCCGCATATGTTGCGCCCTGCTCCACCGCGCCAGGCTGCAGGGTGATGACCACTGCAGCCGTTCGCGGGGGGCGGAGTTTAGGGCTCGCCTTTTTTGAGGCCACAGCCGGAGCGGGTTTCGCTGCCGGCTTAGTGGGGCCCCGCTTGGCCACCAGAGTCCATCCCTCGTCCATCGACGAGGGGGGAGGTGGCAGCGGACGAGGCTGTTGAGTGGCAGCTGCCTGTTTGGCAGCAGCACTCTTCCTCGTTTTCTTCTTTTTTTTTTTGTTGCCTGGGGCAGTCTCCGAGGTTGAAGGCAACCTCGAAGGTTGTGCCTGCTCAGGCACGGACGCCGCGGGTTTGGCCACCTTAGGTGGCGCCTGCTTAGGCGTAGACGCCGCAGGTGTGGTCACCACAGGTGTCGCCCCACGGGCGGCCTTGGCCTTGGCCTTAGCCTTGGCCTTAGACGCGGGGGGTGCGGTTGGCGCCGACGCGGGGAGCGCTGGCTCTTCGACGCCTATGGCCGAAGAGGACGCGGAGGCAGCTGCGGCAGCATTACGTATGTCCGCCTGAAGCGGAGGACGGAGCCGTTTCTCGGGCAACAGGCGGTCCTGTATCCCCTCGAGCCGCGCATCAACCATAAAGGCGATCTCGTCGCGGCTCATAGTGAGGGGAGCCGAGTCCGCCCGCTCCCTCAAAACACCTATTTCAGCTCGGAGGGTGACCAGCTCGGCCTGAAGCCTGGCCACCTCGTCCGACTCTGTGCGAGACCTCAACTCGCGAGCGTACTCCAGGATGGAGCTTGCCGCGAGATTGAGGTCCCGCACATATTGACCCTTCAGACGGGACGATTTCTTCGCCACCGTCTGAACGGTCCCTACGGCTGCCTCTATGGCTTGCGTCAACTCCTCAGCCCGAAGGTGAGCAGCTGACACGGTCGACTCGGTTTGCGGTTTGTGCGGTTTTAGAAGGAATGACTCCTTCTGCTGCCGCAGCTCCTCCGCCAGTTCCTCCTCTGCCCGAAGTTGGAGCTCTCGCTCCTTGGCCAGGTTGAGCTCGGCCTTGGCTTTCGCCAGGCCGACATACTGGCCTGTGGTCGGGGGACGACCGCGCAGTTTCTTGCCACCGACCTCAGCGGCATCCACACGGTCTCCCGACTCGGAGCAGTCCCCGTCCGACGCAGAGTTTAAGCGTTTCCGCCAAAGTCTGCCCGGGGAGGACGGCCGCGAGTCGACAGACACCACCGTGCCGACGCTGGTGTCGGTAGAAGACTCCGACAGAGTTTGCGTCCTAGCGCCTAGACGAGGCAGTAGGACGCGCGCCTCCTTGCAAACCCCTGGGAGGGAGGATTGAGACCTTTCGGTCCCTCTCCCCGACCCCTCAGGGTTAAAAGCCCCCAGGTGGGGAGATCGGGGCCTTTCGGCCCCTTTCCCCGCCCCCTTAGGGTCACGCGCACCTCGGAGAGGAGAGCGGGACCTCTCAGTCCCACTCCCCGCCCCCTGAGGGCCAGAACACTCGTCAGACATCGTTTCCGATGTCAGACGACCTCTAACCGTATTGGCGCTGAGAAGCACCGTTTTGTTGGTACTGAAAAGTACCGCAAGCTCAGAAGTAACTGATCGCTCTAAATGCCCCTCAAGTATCGAGCCAGAGATTCGGTCACCCGCCTGCCACTCCGTTACGGTGGTCAGGTCGGGGTCCAGGGCCGGACGACAAGGACGTACTCAAAGCTCACTTACGGGGGCCCGCCCCAGGTTTTTTTTTTTTTTTTTTTTTTTTTTTTTTTTTTTTTTTTTTTTACGTGAGGAATGCTATTAGGCATGCTACCTCCGATATGGGGGGTATCTGGAGGCCGTATGTGGGACTCACCTCTTCGGGGCATACCCACTAAACCTCACGATGTCCACTTCATCGCCTTCAGGTCAGATCACAGGATAGGCAGGCGTTTGCTCACTGCGATCCGGCCGGCGTTGCCCAGCGAGCGGGCTCGACTCCCAGGGGTTGGGCCAGTGCCCTTCCCCTGTAACGTCACATGTTAGCGCCCCCTGAACACTAGGGGCGCCACATCGCGGGGCCATTATTAGGTCGGTGGATCCCCCGATCCTCCTTCCAAGGCCAGGCGGCTGGCGTACTGCATACGCCGCCGCCCCGACGCTGTGGGCCGACGAGGAGGAAGCGTCAAACCGCTACGCTCCCTCTCTCTGAGCGTCTCTCGTTTTGCCGTCATGACTGTCTCAGCGAATGAGACGACGGCGGCCCAGCCCTCTTCGCTGTCGACCATGGCGCGAACCACGGCCGGCAGCGAGAGGTCTTGTCCTATCTTACCTACTAGAGCCGAACGCTCCCCGCTCCAAGCCGTGCACACGACGCGCGTATGCTCCGCCGTGTCCACAGCCCCACCGCTACAGTGGCGACACGTAGGCTCCGGCTCGATGCCGACCACCTCCCACAAGTACTTCCCGAAGCAGCCGTGCCCCGTTAAGAGTTGTGTAAGGTGGAACGTTAGAGTCCCGTGCCGCCTTTCGACGTAGGGCCGCAGAATGGGTTGGATGGCCGAAACCAGTTCCTTCCCCACCGCGGACCCCTCTAGTCGGGCCGACCACCTGTCGAAGAGAACGTCGCGAGCTTGCGCTCTCCAGCTTCCGATCTCCTCCACGGTTGGCCAGCCCCCGCCCCTGCGTACCAGAGTACTTCGCCGGTAAACCTGCGACAGTACCCCCGCCTCGAGATCCCACGGTAGACTGGCTGCGATTGCGCAAGCCGCCTCGTACGACACCGTACAGTACGCCCGAGCCGCTCTTTGCGCTATGGCTCGCTGCGGGCGCCGCAGCAAGACCATATTCTGAGCGCTCAGAGCATCTGCCCATATCGGCGCACCGTACAGTGCTTTCGAACGCAACACTCCGTCGTACAGGCGACGGCACGCACTACCCGGTCCCCCTTTGTTGGGGAGGAGCCTTGCGAGCATTCCGGCGTAGGCTAAAAGTTTCGGAGCCAGTTGCCGAAAGTGCTCCACAAACCCCCACCGACTGTCGAGAACGAGTCCTAAATACTTCATCCTCGACCCGACAGCGATGGAGGTGCCCCCTACCACGATTTTTGCGCCTACAGGTGGAGGTCTCCGAGGCCCGTGGAAAAACAGAGCCTCAGATTTTTCGAGAGCCACCCGGAGCCCTAACGCCTTGATGCGGCGCACTACTTGCGCCACACCAGCCGTGGCCAGCACCGCCGCATCGCGAAAATTGGGGGCCCGCGCGGTGACCAGGGTATCGTCGGCATAACAAAGTATACCAACTCCCCGGAGATTTGCACCGCGCAGGACCCAGTCGAATCCGATGTTCCACAGGAGAGGCCCGAGGACCGACCCCTGTGGAACACCGCATGACATCTCTCGCCGGACGAGCCGATCGCGCGACGGATACGCGATCGCGCGCCCGACGAAGTAGTCCCCGAGCACTTGCCTAAGGTACTCGGGAACCTTGTGGTACCTAAGTGCCTCCGCGACAGTCGCCCAAGGAAGCGTGTTAAACGCATTCGCGATATCCAGCGAGACCGCAAGGACCACTTCTCCCTGGTCGACTGCCTCCCCCACGCGTTCCCGCAAGTGCGAAATGGCATCTAGGGTTGACCTCCCGCGGCGAAAACCAAATTGACCGTCGTGCAAGTCTGGTCCTACCCCCTCCAGGTGCTTGACGAGACGAGCACTGATCACCCGCTCGAACAGCTTGCTCATCTCGTCAAGCAGTACTATCGGGCGGTAGGCCGACGGTGACTCTTTTGGGCGGCCGTTCTTACCGAGAAGAACGAGCTTCCCGATCTTCCAAGTACGCGGGAATCTCCCCCCCGTCAGACATTCCGTCATGAGGGATCGCGTATCCTCCCCGATAATCGGCATCACCGAGGTGATCAGCCGTCCAGGTACTCCGTCCGGGCCTGGGGCGCCGTTCTTCGCCTTGAGTCGCAGAACGGCCACCTCCAGTTCCTCCTCGGACACGGGAGGAATGACCTCCGCCGCTGTTGGCTCCTGGTTACGTGACGACATGGTCGGAGGGACCCATTCGTCTGCCGCCGGAAATAGGGTGCTGACCACTTGTCCTACGAACGAGGGCTCCAGAGACCTGGTGAGTGGGGGCGCCCACGGTCGGAGCTTGTGGCTCATGACCTTGTATGGCCGCCCCCATGGATCTCTGTCGAGTGTCTCAAGCCACTCCCTCCAGGCCTCCTCCTTAGCCGACTTGATCGCTGCGCTGTAGACCGCACGGGCGGCCTGCCACGCAGCGCGAAGCTCCGCTTCCAAGACCAGGTCCCTAACCCGTCTTCCCCGGGCACGAGTGTACCGGCGTTGCGATGCCCAGCTCGCTTGCCGAAGCTCAGCGAGGTGCGGGCGCCACCAGTACACCTGTCTCCGAGGAGGAACCGGCCTTGCCCTACTCATAGCCGCGTCACAGACGCGAGTCAGCGAATCCTGGAGCTGCTCCGATTTTGCGTCCACGTCCAGATGGGTAGTGCCGGCACCAGCCCACCGTTCCACGATGGCCGCTTCGATAGCCAGCTCCCGATCCAGCGTGGCTACTCGCCAGCGCGGATTTTCTCCGCTAAGGGGACGATTACTTGACCATGCAGCCGTCGCGGGCGAGGAGGAAATGTCGAACCGAATATATCGGTGATCGGACAAGTTCTCCTCTCCCTCGAAGACTCTCCAGTTACGCGCCCTGCGTGCCAGCGCGGGGCTGGCGAACGTCAGGTCAATAATCGATGTGCCTCCTTGGGGCCCTAAGAACGTGTTCACCGTCCCCCTGTTGAGGAGCACCACGCCAGTAGACACCGCCCACTCTTCCAACGCTTCTCCTCTATCGTCGGTGTCCGGTGATCCCCAAGCACGCGAGTGCGCGTTGAAGTCTCCGGCAATCACGACATGAGCGGGGTGCACCCCTTCCACCATACCCCCGATTTCTAAGAGCAGTTGCTCGAAGTCGGCGAGGGTTTTGCTGGGAGGGCAGTACACCCCGATCACTGCGATGCCACCTAAAGTGACCGTCACACATCCCCGGCCCCTCAAGACCTTCTCGAAGGGAGCGGAGCCGGGGACGTGCAGTTGCGTAACGATTGCAACTGAGCCGTCGAGGTCACTCGCCCAGTCGTCGCGGGGGCGAACGTAGTACGGATCGGAGATCACCGTAACCGACGCCTGCCACTGCGCCATGCACTGGAACAAATTGTCCTGAGCTCCGACGCAGTGGTTGATGTTCGCCTGCAGGAAGGAGATAGTCGCCATTTATGAGTGGGCCGTATCCATCGCCTCCTCGGTCTGCGAGAGATCAGCAGACTGCGAGGGCGCCACGGGGCCACCCTTCGCCGCCTGCCGTCTCTGGGGTCGCTTGCCCCGCTTCTGGTCACCCGCTGCGCAGTCTTTGCTGCCCAGCCGGTGACCAGACGCCTTGCCCCCTGCCGCGCATATCGGACAGTGGGGTTCGGCAGTGCACGCTGCGGCCGCATGGCCGGGCTTGCCGCAGTTGAAGCAAAGCCCGCTGCGGTCAATGCCCACAGTGCACTTCACTCCGATGTGGCCCGGTTCCAGACAGCGGAAGCACCGCTGCTGTCTGGGCTCTAAGAGTGTTGGTCGGACGACCGACCACCCGACCAAGATTCGGCGACCATCGGTCACCCTTTGGGCTGCGGCGGTAGGGCACTTAACCCAGACCGACCCCAGCCTACCAGGTGGGCGATTGATCTCGCCAACCTTTACGGCCTCTGTGGCACACCCTCCCTCGGCTGCTATGGCCGATGCCACTTTCGCTTTAGTGGCCGCGTCATCCAGCCCGGAAATGCGCAGTTCTGCACATTTTTCCGGTCGAGATACGCGGACCACGTCGCCCAAAACTTTTTTGAGCTCGGTGGCTAGCCCGTTCGCCTTTTCGGCGTTACCGGCGCCAGCCACCTCGAGGATCCGTGCCCCCGTCGCCGCCTTGCGGAAGCGGACACCATCGATCCCTAGGCCTTTGAGATCGATGGATTTTTCCGCCTCCGCAAGGACGGCCGCATATGTTGCGCCCTGCTCCGCCGCGCCTGGCTGCAGGGTGATGACCACTGCTGCTGTACGCGGGGGTCGGAGTTTAGGGCTCGCCTTTTTTGGGGCCACAGCCGGAGCGGGTTTCGCTGCCGGTTTAGTCGGGCCCCGCTTCGCCACCACAGTCCATCCCTCGTCCATCGACGAGGGGGGAGGTGGCAGCGGGCGAGGTGGTTGAGCGGCAGCTGCCTGTTTGGCAGCTGCGCTCTTCCTCGCTTGCCGTTTCTTGTTTTTGTTGCCTGGGGCAGTCTCCGAGGTTGAAGGCAACCTCGAAGGTTGTGCCTGCTCAGGCACGGACGCCGCGGGTTTGGCCACCTTAGGTGGCGCCTGCTTAGGCGTAGATGCCGCAGGTGTGGCCACCACAGGTGTCGCCCCGCGAGCGGCCTTGGCCTTGGCCTTAGCCTTGGCCTTAGACGCGGGGGGTGCGGTGGGCGCCGACGCGGGGAGCGCTGACTCTTCTACGCCTATGGCAGAAGAGGATGCGGAGGCAGCAGCGGCGGCATTCCGAATGTCCGCCTGAAGCGGAGGACGGAGCCGTTTTTCGGGTAACAGGCGGTCCTGTATCCCCTCGAGCCGCGCGTCGACCATGAACGCGATCTCGTCGCGACTCATAGTGAGGGGAGCCGAGTCCGCCCGCTCCCTCAAAACTCCTATTTCGGCACGGAGGGTGACCAGCTCGGCCTGAAGCCTGGCCACCTCGTCCGACTCTGTGCGAGACCTCAACTCGCGGGCGTACTCCAGGATGGAGCTCGCCGCGAGATTGAGGTCCCGCACATATTGACCCTTCAGACGTGACGACTTTTTCGCCACCGTCTGAACGGTCCCTACAGCTGCCTCTATGGCCTGTGTCAACTCCTCAGCCCGTAGGTGAGCAGATGACACGGTCGCCTGTTGTTGCGGTTTGCTCGGTTTTAGAAGGAATGACTCCTTCTGCTGCCGCAGCTCCTCCGCCAGTTCCTCCTCTGCCCGAAGTTGGAGCTCTCGCTCCTTGGCCAGGTTGAGCTCGGCCTTGGCTTTCGCCAGGCCGACATACTGGCCTGTGGTCGGGGGTCGACCACGCAGTTTCTTGCCACCGACCTCAGCGGCATCCACTCGGTCTCCCGACTCGGAGCAGTCCCCGTCCGACGCAGAGTTTGCGCGTTTCCGCCAAAGTCTGCCCGGGGAGGACGGCCGCGAGTCGACAGACACCACCGTGCCGACGCTGGTGTCGGTGGAAGACTCCGACAGAGTTTGCGTCCTAGAGCCTAGACGAGGCAGTAGGACGCGCGCCTCCTTGCAAACCCCTGGGAGGGAGGATTGAGACCTTTCGGTCCCTCTCCCCGACCCCTCAGGGTTAAAAGCCCCCAGGAGGGGAGATCGGGGCCTTTCGGCCCCTTTCCCCGCCCCCTTAGGGTCACGCGCACCTCGGAGAGGAGAGCGGGACCTCTCAGTCCCACTCCCCGCCCCCTGAGGGCCAGAACACTCGTCTGACATCGTTTCCGATGTCAGACGACCTCTAACCGTATTGGCGCTGAGAAGCACCGTTTTGTTGGTACTGAAAAGTACCGCAAGCTCAGAAGTAACTGATCGCTCTAAATGCCCCTCAAGTATCGAGCCAGAGATTCGGTCACCCGCCTGCCACTCCGTTACGGTGGTCAGGTCGGGGTCCAGGGCCGGACGACAAGGACGTACTCACAGCTCACTTACGGGGGCCCGCCCCAGGTTAGGTTAGGTTAGGTTTTTTTTTTTTTTTTTTTTTTACGTGAGGAATGCTATTAGGCATGCTACCTCCGATATGGGGGGTATCTGGAGGCCGTATGTGGGACTCACCTCTTCGGGGCATACCCACTAAACCTCACGATGTCCACTTCATCGCCTTCAGGTCAGATCACAGGATAGGCAGGCGTTTGCTCACTGCGATCCGGCCGGCGTTGCCCAACGAGCGGGCTCGACTCCCAGGGGTTGGGCCAGTGCCCTTCCCCTGTAACGTCACATGTTAGCGCCCCCTGAACACTAGGGGCGCCACATCGCGGGGCCATTATTAGGTCGGTGGATCCCCCGATCCTCCTTCCAAGGCCAGGCGGCTGGCGTACTGCATACGCCGCCGCCCCGACGCTGTGGGCCGGCGAGGAGGAAGCGTCAAACCGCTACGTTCCCTCTCTCTGAGCGTCTCTCGTTTTGCCGTCATGACTGTCTCAGCGAATGAGACGACGGCGGCCCAGCCCTCTTCGCTGTCGACCATGGCGCGAACCACGGCCGGCAGCGAGAGGTCTTGTCCTATACTACCTATTAGAGCCGAACGCTCCCCGCTCCAAGCCGTGCACACGACGCGCGTATGCTCCGCCGTGTCCACAGCCCCACCGCTACAGTGGCGACACGTAGGCTCCGGCTCGATGCCGACCACCTCCCACAAGTACTTCCCGAAGCAGCCGTGCCCCGTTAAGAGTTGTGTAAGGTGGAACGTTAGAGTCCCGTGCCGCCTTTCGACGTAGGGCCGCAGAATGGGTTGGATGGCCGAAACCAGTTCCTTCCCCACCGCGGACCCCTCTAGTCGGGCCGACCACCTGTCGAAGAGAACGTCGCGAGCTTGCGCTCTCCAGCTTCCGATCTCCTCCACGGTTGGCCAACCCCCGCCCCTGCGTACCAGAGTACTTCGCCGGTAAACCTGCGACAGTACCCCAGCCTCGAGATCCCACGGTAGACTGGCTGCGATTGCGCAAGCCGCCTCGTACGACACCGTGCAGTACGCCCGAGCCGCTCTTTGCGCTATGGCTCGCTGCGGGCGCCGCAGCAAGACCATATTCTGAGCGCTCAGAGCATCCGCCCATATCGGCGCACCGTACAGTGCTTTCGAACGCAACACTCCGTCGTACAGGCGACGGCACGCACTGCCCGGTCCCCCTTTGTTGGGGAGGAGCCTTGCGAGCATTCCGGCGTAGGCTAAAAGTTTCGGAGCCAGTTGCCGAAAGTGCTCCACAAACCCCCACCGACTGTCGAGAACGAGTCCTAAATACTTCATCCTCGATCCGACAGCAATGGAGGTGCCCCCTACCACGATTTTTGCGCCTACAGGTGGAGGTCTCCGAGGCCCGTGGAAAAACAGAGCCTCAGATTTTTCGAGAGCCACCCGGAGCCCTAACGCCTTGATGCGGCGCACTACTTGCGCCACACCAGCCGTGGCCAGCACCGCCGCATCGCGAAAATTGGGGGCCCGCGCGGTGACCAGGGTATCGTCGGCATAACAAAGTATACCAACTCCCCGGAGATTTGCACCGCGCAGGACCCAGTCGAATCCGATGTTCCACAGGAGAGGGCCGAGGACCGACCCCTGCGGAACACCGCATGACATCTCTCGCCGGACGAGCCGATCGCGCGACGGATACGCGATCGCGCGCCCGACGAAGTAGTCCCCGAGCACTTGCCTAAGGTACTCGGGAACCTTGTGGTACCTAAGTGCCTCCGCGACAGTCGCCCAAGGAAGCGTGTTAAACGCATTCGCGATATCCAGCGAGACCGCAAGGACCACTTCTCCCTGGTCGACTGCCTCCCCCACGCGTTCCCGCAAGTGCGAAATGGCATCTAGGGTTGACCTCCCGCGGCGAAAACCAAATTGACCGTCGTGCAAGTCTGGTCCTACCCCCTCCAGGTGCTTGACGAGACGAGCACTGATCACCCGCTCGAACAGCTTGCTCATCTCGCCAAGCAGTACTATCGGGCGGTAGGCCGACGGTGACTCTTTTGGGCGGCCGTTCTTACCGAGAAGAACGAGCTTCCCGATCTTCCAAGTACGCGGGAATCTCCCCCCCGTCAGACATTCCGTCATGAGGGATCGCGTATCCTCCCCGATAATCGGCATCACCGAGGTGATCAGCCGTCCAGGTACTCCGTCCGGGCCTGGGGCGCCGTTCTTCGCCTTGAGTCGCAGAACGGCCACCTCCAGTTCCTCCTCGGACACGGGAGGAATGACCTCTGCCGCTGTTGGCTCCTGGTTACGTGACGACATGGTCGGAGGGACCCATTCGTCTGCCGAGGTTAGGTTAGGTTTTTTTTTTTTTTTTTTACGTGAGGAATGCTATTAGGCATGCTACCTCCGATATGGGGGGTATCTGGAGGCCGTATGTGGGACTCACCTCTTCGGGGCATACCCACTAAACCTCACGATGTCCACTTCATCGCCTTCAGGTCAGATCACAGGATAGGCAGGCGTTTGCTCACTGCGATCCGGCCGGCGTTGCCCAACGAGCGGGCTCGACTCCCAGGGGTTGGGCCAATGCCCTTCCCCTGTAACGTCACATGTTAGCGCCCCCTGAACACTAGGGGCGCCACATCGCGGGGCCATTATTAGGTCGGTGGATCCCCCGATCCTCCTTCCAAGGCCAGGCGGCTGGCGTACTGCATACGCCGCCGCCCCGACGCCGTGGGCCTGCGAGGAGGAAGCGTCAAACCGCTACGTTCCCTCTCTCTGAGCGTCTCTCGTTTTGCCGTCATGACTGTCTCAGCGAATGAGACGACGGCGGCCCAGCCCTCTTCGCTGTCGACCATGGCGCGAACCACGGCCGGCAGCGAGAGGTCTTGTCCTATCTTACCTACTAGAGCCGAACGCTCCCCGCTCCAAGCCGTGCACACGACGCGCGTATGCTCCGCCGTGTCCACAGCCCCACCGCTACAGTGGCGACACGTAGGCTCCGGCTCGATGCCGACCACCTCCCACAAGTACTTCCCGAAGCAGCCGTGCCCCGTTAAGAGTTGTGTAAGGTGGAACGTTAGAGTCCCGTGCCGCCTTTCGACGTAGGGCCGCAGAATGGGTTGGATGGCCGAAACCAGTTCCTTCCCCACCGCGGACCCCTCTAGTCGGGCCGACCACCTGTCGAAGAGAACGTCGCGAGCTTGCGCTCTCCAGCTTCCGATCTCCTCCACGGTTGGCCAACCCCCGCCCCTGCGTACCAGAGTACTTCGCCGGTAAACCTGCGACAGTACCCCCGCCTCGAGATCCCACGGTAGACTGGCTGCGATTGCGCAAGCCGCCTCGTACGACACCGTACAGTACGCCCGAGCCGCTCTTTGCGCTATGGCTCGCTGCGGGCGCCGCAGCAAGACCATATTCTGAGCGCTCAGAGCATCTGCCCATATCGGCGCACCGTACAGTGCTTTCGAACGCAACACTCCGTCGTACAGGTGACGGCACGCACTACCCGGTCCCCCTTTGTTGGGGAGGAGCCTTGCGAGCATTCCGGCGTAGGCTAAAAGTTTCGGAGCCAGTTGCCGAAAGTGCTCCACAAACCCCCACCGACTGTCGAGAACGAGTCCTAAATACTTCATCCTCGACCCGACAGCGATGGAGGTGCCCCCTACCACGATTTTTGCGCCTACAGGTGGAGGTCTCCGAGGCCCGTGGAAAAACAGAGCCTCAGATTTTTCGAGAGCCACCCGGAGCCCTAACGCCTTGATGCGGCGCACTACTTGCGCCACACCAGCCGTGGCCAGCACCGCCGCATCGCGAAAATTGGGGGCCCGCGCGGTGACCAGGGTATCGTCGGCATAACAAAGTATACCAACTCCCCGGAGATTTGCACCGCGCAGGACCCAGTCGAATCCGATGTTCCACAGGAGAGGCCCGAGGACCGACCCCTGTGGAACACCGCATGACATCTCTCGCCGGACGAGCCGATCGCGCGACGGATACGCGATCGCGCGCCCGACGAAGTAGTCCCCGAGCACTTGCCTAAGGTACTCGGGAACCTTGTGGTACCTAAGTGCCTCCGCGACAGTCGCCCAAGGAAGCGTGTTAAACGCATTCGCGATATCCAGCGAGACCGCAAGGACCACTTCTCCCTGGTCGACTGCCTCCCCCACGCGTTCCCGCAAGTGCGAAATGGCATCTAGGGTTGACCTCCCGCGGCGAAAACCAAATTGACCGTCGTGCAAGTCTGGTCCTACCCCCTCCAGGTGCTCGACGAGACGAGCACTGATCACCCGCTCGAACAGCTTGCTCATCTCGCCAAGCAGTACTATCGGGCGGTAGGCCGACGGTGACTCTTTTGGGCGGCCGTTCTTACCGAGAAGAACGAGCTTCCCGATCTTCCAAGTACGCGGGAATCTCCCCCCCGTCAGACATTCCGTCATGAGGGATCGCGTATCCTCCCCGATAATCGGCATCACCGAGGTGATCAGCCGTCCAGGTACTCCGTCCGGGCCTGGGGCGCCGTTCTTCGCCTTGAGTCGAAGAACGGCCACCTCCAGTTCCTCCTCGGACACGGGAGGAATGACCTCCGCCGCTGTTGGCTCCTGGTTACGTGACGACATGGTCGGAGGGACCCATTCGTCTGCCGCCGGAAATAGGGTGCTGACCACTTGTCCTACGAACGAGGGCTCCAGAGACCTGGTGAGTGGGGGCGCCCACGGTCGGAGCTTGTGGCTCATGACCTTGTATGGCCGCCCCCATGGATCTCTGTCGAGTGTCTCAAGCCACTCCCTCCAGGCCTCCTCCTTAGCCGACTTGATCGCTGCGCTGTAGACCGCACGGGCGGCCTGCCACGCAGCGCGAAGCTCCGCTTCCAAGACCAGGTCCCTAACCCGTCTTCCCCGGGCACGAGTGTACCGGCGTTGCGATGCCCAGCTCGCTTGCCGAAGCTCAGCGAGGTGCGGGCGCCACCAGTACACCTGTCTCCGAGGAGGAACCGGCCTTGCCCTACTCATAGCCGCGTCACAGACGCGAGTCAGCGAATCCTGGAGCTGCTCCGATTTTGCGTCCACGTCCAGATGGGTAGTGCCGGCACCAGCCCACCGTTCCACGATGGCCGCCTCGATAGCCAGCTCCCGATCCAGCGTGGCTACTCGCCAGCGCGGATTTTCTCCGCTAAGGGGACGATTACTTGACCATGCAGCCGTCGCGGGCGAGGAGGAAATGTCGAACCGAATATATCGGTGATCGGACAAGTTCTCCTCTCCCTCGAAGACTCTCCAGTTACGCGCCCTGCGCGCCAGCGCGGGGCTGGCGAACGTCAGGTCAATAATCGATGTGCCTCCTTGGGGCCCTAAGAACGTGTTCACCGTCCCCCTGTTGAGGAGCACCACGCCAGTAGACACCGCCCACTCTTCCAACGCTTCTCCTCTATCGTCGGTGACCGGTGATCCCCAAGCACGCGAGTGTGCGTTGAAGTCTCCGGCAATCACTACATGAGCGGGGTGCACCCCTTCCACCATACCCCCGATTTCTAAGAGCAGTTGCTCGAAGTCGGCGAGGGTTTTGCTGGGAGGGCAGTACACCCCGATCACTGCGATGCCGCCTAAAGTGACCGTCACACATCCCCGGCCCCTCAAGACCTTCTCGAAGGGAGCGGAGCCGGGGACGTGCAGTTGCGTAACGATCGCAACTGAGCCGTCGAGGTCACTCGCCCAGTCGTCGCGGGGGCGAACGTAGTACGGATCGGAGATCACCGTAACCGACGCCTGCCACTGCGCCATGCACTGGAACAAATTGTCCTGAGCTCCGACGCAGTGGTTGATGTTCGCCTGCAGGAAGGAGATAGTCGCCATTTATGAGTGGGCCGTATCCATCGCCTCCTCGGTCTGCGAGAGATCGACAGACTGCGAGGGCGCCACGGGGCCACCCTTCACCGCCTGCCGTCCCTGGGGTCGCTTGCCCCGCTTCTGGTCACCCGCTGCGCAGTCTTTGCTGCCCAGCCGGTGACCAGACGCCTTGCCCCCTGCCGCGCATATCGGACAGTGGGGTTCGGCAGTGCACGCTGCGGCCGCATGGCCGGGCTTGCCGCAGTTGAAGCAAAGCCCGCTGCGGTCAATGCCCACAGTGCACTTCACTCCGATGTGGCCCGGTTCCAGACAGCGGAAACACCGCTGCTGTCTGGGCTCTAAGAGTGTAGGTCGGACGACCGACCACCCGACCAAGATGCGGCGACCATCGGTCACCCTTTGGGCTGCGGCGGTAGGGCACTTAAGCCAGACCGATCCCAGCCTACCAGTTGGGCGATTAATCTCGCCAACCTTCACGGCCTCTACGGCACACCCACCCTCGGCTGCGATGGCCGATGCAATTTTCTCCTTAGTGGCCGCATCATCCAGGCCGGAGATGCGCAGTTCTGCACATTTCTCCGGTCGGGATACGCGGACCACGTCGCCCAAAACTTTTTTGAGCTCGGTGGCTAGCCCGTTCGCCTTTTCGGCGTTACCGGCGCCAGCCACCTCGAGGATCCGTGCCCCCGTCGCCGCCTTGCGGAAGCGGACACCATCGATCCCTAGGCCTTTGAGATCGATGGATTTTTCCGCCTCCGCAAGGACGGCCGCATATGTTGCGCCCTGCTCCACCGCGCCAGGCTGCAGGGTGATGACCACTGCAGCCGTTTGCGGGGGGCGGAGTTTAGGGCTCGCCTTTTTTGAGGCCACAGCCGGAGCGGGTTTCGCTGCCGGCTTAGTGGGGCCCCGCTTGGCCACCAGAGTCCATCCCTCGTCCATCGACGAGGGGGGAGGTGGCAGCGGACGAGGCTGTTGAGTGGCAGCTGCCTGTTTGGCAGCAGCACTCTTCCTCGTTTTCTTCTTTTTTTTTTTGTTGCCTGGGGCAGTCTCCGAGGTTGAAGGCAACCTCGAAGGTTGTGCCTGCTCAGGCACGGACGCCGCGGGTTTGGCCACCTTAGGTGGCGCCTGCTTAGGCGTAGACGCCGCAGGTGTGGTCACCACAGGTGTCGCCCCACGGGCGGCCTTGGCCTTGGCCTTAGCCTTGGCCTTAGACGCGGGGGGTGCGGTTGGCGCCGACGCGGGGAGCGCTGGCTCTTCGACGCCTATGGCCGAAGAGGACGCGGAGGCAGCTGCGGCAGCATTACGTATGTCCGCCTGAAGCGGAGGACGGAGCCGTTTCTCGGGCAACAGGCGGTCCTGTATCCCCTCGAGCCGCGCATCAACCATAAAGGCGATCTCGTCGCGGCTCATAGTGAGGGGAGCCGAGTCCGCCCGCTCCCTCAAAACATCTATTTCAGCTCGGAGGGTGACCAGCTCGGCCTGAAGCCTGGCCACCTCGTCCGACTCTGTGCGAGACCTCAACTCGCGAGCGTACTCCAGGATGGAGCTTGCCGCGAGATTGAGGTCCCGCACATATTGACCCTTCAGACGGGACGATTTCTTCGCCACCGTCTGAACGGTCCCTACGGCTGCCTCTATGGCTTGCGTCAACTCCTCAGCCCGAAGGTGAGCAGCTGACACGGTCGACTCGGTTTGCGGTTTGTGCGGTTTTAGAAGGAATGACTCCTTCTGCTGCCGCAGCTCCTCCGCCAGTTCCTCCTCTGCCCGAAGTTGGAGCTCTCGCTCCTTGGCCAGGTTGAGCTCGGCCTTGGCTTTCGCCAGGCCGACATACTGGCCTGTGGTCGGGGGACGACCGCGCAGTTTCTTGCCACCGACCTCAGCGGCATCCACACGGTCTCCCGACTCGGAGCAGTCCCCGTCCGACGCAGAGTTTAAGCGTTTTCGCCAAAGTCTGCCTGGGGAGGACGGCCGCGAGTCGACAGACACCACCGTGCCGACGCTGGTGTCGGTAGAAGACTCCGACAGAGTTTGCGTCCTAGCGCCTAGACGAGGCAGTAGGACGCGCGCCTCCTTGCAAACCCCTGGGAGGGAGGATTGAGACCTTTCGGTCCCTCTCCCCGACCCCTCAGGGTTAAAAGCCCCCAGGAGGGGAGATCGGGGCCTTTCGGCCCCTTTCCCCGTCCCCTTAGGGTCACGCGCACCTCGGAGAGGAGAGCGGGACCTCTCAGTCCCACTCCCCGCCCCCTGAGGGCCAGAACACTCGTCAGACATCGTTTCCGATGTCAGACGGCCTCTAACCGTATTGGCGCTGAGAAGCACCGTTTTGTTGGTACTGAAAAGTACCGCAAGCTCAGAAGTAACTGATCGCTCTAAATGCCCCTCAAGTATCGAGCCAGAGATTCGGTCACCCGCCTGCCACTCCGTTACGGTGGTCAGGTCGGGGTCCAGGGCCGGACGACAAGGACGTACTCACAGCTCACTTACGGGGGCCCGCCCCAGGTTAGGTTAGGTTTTTTTTTTTTTTTTTTTTTTTTTTACGTGAGGAATGCTATTAGGCATGCTACCTCCGATATGGGGGTATCTGGAGGCCGTATGTGGGACTCACCTCTTCGGGGCATACCCACTAAACCTCACGATGTCCACTTCATCGCCTTCAGGTCAGATCACAGGATAGGCAGGCGTTTGCTCACTGCGATCCGGCCGGCGTTGCCCAACGAGCGGGCTCGACTCCCAGGGGTTGGGCCAGTGCCCTTCCCCTGTAACGTCACATGTTAGCGCCCCCTGAACACTAGGGGCGCCACATCGCGGGGCCATTATTAGGTCGGTGGATCCCCCGATCCTCCTTCCAAGGCCAGGCGGCTGGCGTACTGCATACGCCGCCGCCCCGACGCTGTGGGCCGGCGAGGAGGAAGCGTCAAACCGCTACGTTCCCTCTCTCTGAGCGTCTCTCGTTTTGCCGTCATGACTGTCTCAGCGAATGAGACGACGGCGGCCCAGCCCTCTTCGCTGTCGACCATGGCGCGAACCACGGCCGGCAGCGAGAGGTCTTGTCCT
The DNA here is from genome assembly GCA_946251805.1 of Cybosia mesomella. Lineage (NCBI taxonomy): Eukaryota > Metazoa > Arthropoda > Insecta > Lepidoptera > Erebidae > Cybosia > Cybosia mesomella. Next base: position 75,520 of record OX276403.1, on the reverse strand, counting down.
ATCCTACCTACTAGAGCCGAACGCTCCCCGCTCCAAGCCGTGCACACGACGCGCGTATGCTCCGCCGTGTCCACAGCCCCACCGCTACAGTGGCGACACGTAGGCTCCGGCTCGATGCCGACCACCTCCCACAAGTACTTCCCGAAGCAGCCGTGCCCCGTTAAGAGTTGTGTAAGGTGGAACGTTAGAGTCCCGTGCCGCCTTTCGACGTAGGGCCGCAGAATGGGTTGGATGGCCGAAACCAGTTCCTTCCCCACCGCGGACCCCTCTAGTCGGGTCGACCACCTTTCGAAGAGAACGTCGCGAGCTTGCGCTCTCCAAGTTCCGATCTCCTCCATGGTTGGCCAACCCCCGCCCCTGCGTACCAGAGTACTTCGCCGGTAAACCTGCGACAGTACCCCCGCCTCGAGATCCCACGGTAGACTGGCTGCGATTGCGCAAGCCGCCTCGTACGACACCGTACAGTACGCCCGAGCCGCTCTTTGCGCTATGGCTCGCTGCGGGCGCCGCAGCAAGACCATATTCTGAGCGCTCAGAGCATCTGCCCATATCGGCGCACCGTACAGTGCTTTCGAACGCAACACTCCGTCGTACAGGCGACGGCACGCACTACCCGGTCCCCCTTTGTTGGGGAGGAGCCTTGCGAGCATTCCGGCGTAGGCTAAAAGTTTCGGAGCCAGTTGCCGAAAGTGCTCCACAAACCCCCACCGACTGTCGAGAACGAGTCCTAAATACTTCATCCTCGACCCGACAGCGATGGAGGTGCCCCCTACCACGATTTTTGCGCCTACAGGTGGAGGTCTCCGAGGCCCGTGGAAAAACAGAGCCTCAGATTTTTCGAGAGCCACCCGGAGCCCTAACGCCTTGATGCGGCGCACTATTTGCGCCACACCAGCCGTGGCCAGCACCGCCGCATCGCGAAAATTGGGGGCCCGCGCGGTGACCAGGGTATCGTCGGCATAACAAAGTATACCAACTCCCCGGAGATTTGCACCGCGCAGGACCCAGTCGAATCCGATGTTCCACAGGAGAGGCCCGAGGACCGACCCCTGTGGAACACCGCATGACATCTCTCGCCGGACGAGCCGATCGCGCGACGGATACGCGATCGCGCGCCCGACGAAGTAGTCCCCGAGCACTTGCCTAAGGTACTCGGGAACCTTGTGGTACCTAAGTGCCTCCGCGACAGTCGCCCAAGGAAGCGTGTTAAACGCATTCGCGATATCCAGCGAGACCGCAAGGACCACTTCTCCCTGGTCGACTGCCTCCCCCACGCGTTCCCGCAAGTGCGAAATGGCATCTAGGGTTGACCTCCCGCGGCGAAAACCAAATTGACCGTCGTGCAAGTCTGGTCCTACCCCCTCCAGGTGCTTGACGAGACGAGCACTGATCACCCGCTCGAACAGCTTGCTCATCTCGCCAAGCAGTACTATCGGGCGGTAGGCCGACGGTGACTCTTTTGGGCGGCCGTTCTTACCGAGAAGAACGAGCTTCCCGATCTTCCAAGTACGCGGGAATCTCCCCCCCGTCAGACATTCCGTCATGAGGGATCGCGTATCCTCCCCGATAATCGGCATCACCGAGGTGATCAGCCGTCCAGGTACTCCGTCCGGGCCTGGGGCGCCGTTCTTCGCCTTGAGTCGCAGAACGGCCACCTCCAGTTCCTCCTCGGACACGGGAGGAATGACCTCCGCCGCTGTTGGCTCCTGGTTACGTGACGACATGGTCGGAGGGACCCATTCGTCTGCCGCCGGAAATAGGGTGCTGACCACTTGTCCTACGAACGAGGGCTCCAGAGACCTGGTGAGTGGGGGCGCCCACGGTCGGAGCTTGTGGCTCATGACCTTGTATGGCCGCCCCCATGGATCTCTGTCGAGTGTCTCAAGCCACTCCCTCCAGGCCTCCTCCTTAGCCGACTTGATCGCTGCGCTGTAGACCGCACGGGCGGCCTGCCACGCAGCGCGAAGCTCCGCTTCCAAGACCAGGTCCCTAACCCGTCTTCCCCGGGCACGAGTGTACCGGCGTTGCGATGCCCAGCTCGCTTGCCGAAGCTCAGCGAGGTGCGGGCGCCACCAGTACACCTGTCTCCGAGGAGGAACCGGCCTTGCCCTACTCATAGCCGCGTCACAGACGCGAGTCAGCGAATCCTGGAGCTGCTCCGATTTTGCGTCCACGTCCAGATGGGTAGTGCCGGCACCAGCCCACCGTTCCACGATGGCCGCCTCGATAGCCAGCTCCCGATCCAGCGTGGCTACTCGCCAGCGCGGATTTTCACCGCTAAGGGGACGATTACTTGACCATGCAGCCGTCGCGGGCGAGGAGGAAATGTCGAACCGAATATATCGGTGATCGGACAAGTTCTCCTCTCCCTCGAAGACTCTCCAGTTGCGCGCCCTGCGTGCCAGCGCGGGGCTGGCGAACGTCAGGTCAATAATCGATGTGCCTCCTTGGGGCCCTACGAACGTGTTCACCGTCCCCCTGTTGAGGAGCACCACGCCAGTAGACACCGCCCACTCTTCCAACGCTTCTCCTCTATCGTCGGTGTCCGGTGATCCCCAAGCACGCGAGTGCGCGTTGAAGTCTCCGGCAATCACGACATGAGCAGGGTGCACCCCTTCCACCATACCCCCGATTTCTAAGAGCAGTTGCTCGAAGTCGGCGAGGGTTTTGCTGGGAGGGCAGTACACCCCGATCACTGCGATGCCGCCTAAGGTGACCGTCACACATCCCCGGCCCCTCAAGACCTTCTCGAAGGGAGCGGAGCCGGGGACGTGCAGTTGCGTAACGATCGCAACTGAGCCGTCGAGGTCACTCGCCCAGTCGTCGCGGGGGCGAACGTAGTACGGATCGGAGATCACCGTAACCGACGCCTGCCACTGCGCCATGCACTGGAACAAATTGTCCTGAGCTCCGACGCAGTGGTTGATGTTCGCCTGCAGGAAGGAGATAGTCGCCATTTATGAGTGGGCCGTATCCATCGCCTCCTCGGTCTGCGAGAGATCGACAGACTGCGAGGGCGCCACGGGGCCACCCTTCACCGCCTGCCGTCCCTGGGGTCGCTTGCCCCGCTTCTGGTCACCCGCTGCGCAGTCTTTGCTGCCCAGCCGGTGACCAGACGCCTTGCCCCCTGCCGCGCATATCGGACAGTGGGGTTCGGCAGTGCACGCTGCGGCCGCATGGCCGGGCTTGCCGCAGTTGAAGCAAAGCCCGCTGCGGTCAATGCCCACAGTGCACTTCACTCCGATGTGGCCCGGTTCCAGACAGCGGAAACACCGCTGCTGTCTGGGCTCTAAGAGTGTAGGTCGGACGACCGACCACCCGACCAAGATGCGGCGACCATCGGTCACCCTTTGGGCTGCGGCGGTAGGGCACTTAAGCCAGACCGATCCCAGCCTACCAGTTGGGCGATTAATCTCGCCAACCTTCACGGCCTCTACGGCACACCCACCCTCGGCTGCGATGGCCGATGCAATTTTCTCCTTAGTGGCCGCATCATCCAGGCCGGAGATGCGCAGTTCTGCACATTTCTCCGGTCGGGATACGCGGACCACGTCGCCCAAAACTTTTTTGAGCTCGGTGGCTAGCCCGTTCGCCTTTTCGGCGTTACCGGCGCCAGCCACCTCGAGGATCCGTGCCCCCGTCGCCGCCTTGCGGAAGCGGACACCATCGATCCCTAGGCCTTTGAGATCGATGGATTTTTCCGCCTCCGCAAGGACGGCCGCATATGTTGCGCCCTGCTCCACCGCGCCAGGCTGCAGGGTGATGACCACTGCAGCCGTTCGCGGGGGGCGGAGTTTAGGGCTCGCCTTTTTTGAGGCCACAGCCGGAGCGGGTTTCGCTGCCGGCTTAGTGGGGCCCCGCTTGGCCACCAGAGTCCATCCCTCGTCCATCGACGAGGGGGGAGGTGGCAGCGGACGAGGCTGTTGAGTGGCAGCTGCCTGTTTGGCAGCAGCACTCTTCCTCGTTTTCTTCTTTTTTTTTTTGTTGCCTGGGGCAGTCTCCGAGGTTGAAGGCAACCTCGAAGGTTGTGCCTGCTCAGGCACGGACGCCGCGGGTTTGGCCACCTTAGGTGGCGCCTGCTTAGGCGTAGACGCCGCAGGTGTGGTCACCACAGGTGTCGCCCCACGGGCGGCCTTGGCCTTGGCCTTAGCCTTGGCCTTAGACGCGGGGGGTGCGGTTGGCGCCGACGCGGGGAGCGCTGGCTCTTCGACGCCTATGGCCGAAGAGGACGCGGAGGCAGCTGCGGCAGCATTACGTATGTCCGCCTGAAGCGGAGGACGGAGCCGTTTCTCGGGCAACAGGCGGTCCTGTATCCCCTCGAGCCGCGCATCAACCATAAAGGCGATCTCGTCGCGGCTCATAGTGAGGGGAGCCGAGTCCGCCCGCTCCCTCAAAACACCTATTTCAGCTCGGAGGGTGACCAGCTCGGCCTGAAGCCTGGCCACCTCGTCCGACTCTGTGCGAGACCTCAACTCGCGAGCGTACTCCAGAATGGAGCTTGCCGCGAGATTGAGGTCCCGCACATATTGACCCTTCAGACGTGACGACTTTTTCGCCACCGTCTGAACGGTCCCTACAGCTGCCTCTATGGCCTGTGTCAACTCCTCAGCCCGTAGGTGAGCAGATGACACGGTCGCCTGTTGTTGCGGTTTGCTCGGTTTTAGAAGGAATGACTCCTTCTGCTGCCGCAGCTCCTCCGCCAGTTCCTCCTCTGCCCGAAGTTGGAGCTCTCGCTCCTTGGCCAGGTTGAGCTCGGCCTTGGCTTTCGCCAGGCCGACATACTGGCCTGTGGTCGGGGGTCGACCACGCAGTTTCTTGCCACCGACCTCAGCGGCATCCACTCGGTCTCCCGACTCGGAGCAGTCCCCGTCCGACGCAGAGTTTGCGCGTTTCCGCCAAAGTCTGCCCGGGGAGGACGGCCGCGAGTCGACAGACACCACCGTGCCGACGCTGGTGTCGGTGGAAGACTCCGACAGAGTTTGCGTCCTAGAGCCTAGACGAGGCAGTAGGACGCGCGCCTCCTTGCAAACCCCTGGGAGGGAGGATTGAGACCTTTCGGTCCCTCTCCCCGACCCCTCAGGGTTAAAAGCCCCCAGGAGGGGAGATCGGGGCCTTTCGGCCCCTTTCCCCGCCCCCTTAGGGTCACGCGCACCTCGGAGAGGAGAGCGGGACCTCTCAGTCCCACTCCCCGCCCCCTGAGGGCCAGAACACTCGTCAGACATCGTTTCCGATGTCAGACGACCTCTAACCTTATTGGCGCTGAGAAGCACCGTTTTGTTGGCACTGAAAAGTACCGCAAGCTCAGAAATAACTGATCGCTCTTAATGCCCCTCAAGTATCGAGCCAGAGATTCGGTCACCCGCCTGCCACTCCGTTACGGTGGTCAGGTCGGGGTCCAGGGCCGGACGACAAGGACGTACTCAAAGCTCACTTACGGGGGCCCGCCCCAGGTTAGGTTAGGTTAGGTTAGGTTAGGTTTTTTTTTTTTTTTTTTTTACGTGAGGAATGCTATTAGGCATGCTACCTCCGATATGGGGGGTATCTGGAGGCCGTATGTGGGACTCACCTCTTCGGGGCATACCCACTAAACCTCACGATGTCCACTTCATCGCCTTCAGGTCAGATCACAGGATAGGCAGGCGTTTGCTCACTGCGATCCGGCCGACGTTGCCCAACGAGCGGGCTCGACTCCCAGGGGTTGGGCCAATGCCCTTCCCCTGTAACGTCACATGTTAGCGCCCCCTGAACACTAGGGGCGCCACATCGCGGGGCCATTATTAGGTCGGTGGATCCCCCGATCCTCCTTCCAAGGCCAGGCGGCTGGCGTACTGCATACGCCGCCGCCCCGACGCTGTGGGCCGACGAGGAGGAAGCGTCAAACCGCTACGCTCCCTCTCTCTGAGCGTCTCTCGTTTTGCCGTCATGACTGTCTCAGCGAATGAGACGATGGCGGCCCAGCCCTCTTCGCTGTCGACCATGTCGCGAACCACGGCCGGCAGCGAGAGATCTTGTCCTATCTTACCTACTAGAGCCGAACGCTCCCCGCTCCAAGCCGTGCACACGACGCGCGTATGCTCCGCCGTGTCCACAGCCCCACCGCTACAGTGGCGACACGTAGGCTCCGGCTCGATGCCGACCACCTCCCACAAGTACTTCCCGAAGCAGCCGTGCCCCGTTAAGAGTTGTGTAAGGTGGAACGTTAGAGTCCCGTGCCGCCTTTCGACGTAGGGCCGCAGAATGGGTTGGATGGCCGAAACCAGTTCCTTCCCCACCGCGGACCCCTCTAGTCGGGCCGACCACCAGTCGAAGAGAACGTCGCGAGCTTGCGCTCTCCAGCTTCCGATCTCCTCCACGGTTGGCCAACCCCCGCCCCTGCGTACCAGAGTACTTCGCCGGTAAACCTGCGACAGTACCCCCGCCTCGAGATCCCACGGTAGACTGGCTGCGATTGCGCAAGCCGCCTCGTACGACACCGTACAGTACGCCCGAGCCGCTCTTTGCGCTATGGCTCGCTGCGGGCGCCGCAGCAAGACCATATTCTGAGCGCTCAGAGCATCTGCCCATATCGGCGCACCGTACAGTGCTTTCGAACGCAACACTCCGTCGTACAGGCGACGGCACGCACTACCCGGTCCCCCTTTGTTGGGGAGGAGCCTTGCGAGCATTCCGGCGTAGGCTAAAAGTTTCGGAGCCAGTTGCCGAAAGTGCTCCACAAACCCCCACCGACTGTCGAGAACGAGTCCTAAATACTTCATCCTCGACCCGACAGCGATGGAGGTGCCCCCTACCACGATTTTTGCGCCTACAGGTGGAGGTCTCCGAGGCCCGTGGAAAAACAGAGCCTCAGATTTTTCGAGAGCCACCCGGAGCCCTAACGCCTTGATGCGGCGCACTACTTGCGCCACACCAGCCGTGGCCAGCACCGCCGCATCGCGAAAATTGGGGGCCCGCGCGGTGACCAGGGTATCGTCGGCATAACAAAGTATACCAACTCCCCGGAGATTTGCACCGCGCAGGACCCAGTCGAATCCGATGTTCCACAGGAGAGGCCCGAGGACCGACCCCTGTGGAACACCGCATGACATCTCTCGCCGGACGAGCCGATCGCGCGACGGATACGCGATCGCGCGCCCGACGAAATAGTCCCCGAGCACTTGCCTAAGGTACTCGGGAACCTTGTGGTACCTAAGTGCCTCCGCGACAGTCGCCCAAGGAAGCGTGTTAAACGCATTCGCGATATCCAGCGAGACCGCAAGGACCACTTCTCCCTGGTCGACTGCCTCCCCCACGCGTTCCCGCAAGTGCGAAATGGCATCTAGGGTTGACCTCCCGCGGCGAAAACCAAATTGACCGTCGTGCAAGTCTGGTCCTACCCCCTCCAGGTGCTTGACGAGACGAGCACTGATCACCTGCTCGAACAGCTTGCTCATCTCGCCAAGCAGTACTATCGGGCGGTAGGCCGACGGTGATTCTTTTGGGCGGCCGTTCTTACTGAGAAGAACGAGCTTCCCGATCTTCCAAGTACGCGGGAATCTCCCCCCCGTCAGACATTCCGTCATGAGGGATCGCGTATCCTCCCCGATAATCGGCATCACCGAGGTGATCAGCCGTCCAGGTACTCCGTCCGGGCCTGGGGCGCCGTTCTTCGCCTTGAGTCGCAGAACGGCCACCTCCAGTTCCTCCTCGGACACGGGAGGAATGACCTCCGCCGCTGTTGGCTCCTGGTTACGTGACGACATGGTCGGAGGGACCCATTCGTCTGCCGCCGGAAATAGGGTGCTGACCACTTGTCCTACGAACGAGGGCTCCAGAGACCTGGTGAGTGGGGGCGCCCACGGTCGGAGCTTGTGGCTCATGACCTTGTATGGCCGCCCCCATGGATCTCTGTCGAGTGTCTCAAGCCACTCCCTCCAGGCCTCCTCCTTAGCCGACTTGATCGCTGCGCTGTAGACCGCACGGGCGGCCTGCCACGCAGCGCGAAGCTCCGCTTCCAAGACCAGGTCCCTAACCCGTCTTCCCCGGGCACGAGTGTACCGGCGTTGCGATGCCCAGCTCGCTTGCCGAAGCTCAGCGAGGTGCGGGCGCCACCAGTACACCTGTCTCCGAGGAGGAACCGGCCTTGCCCTACTCATAGCCGCGTCACAGACGCGAGTCAGCGAATCCTGGAGCTGCTCCGATTTTGCGTCCACGTCCAGATGGGTAGTGCCGGCACCAGCCCACCGTTCCACGATGGCCGCCTCGATAGCCAGCTCCCGATCCAACGTGGCTACTCGCCAGCGCGGATTCTCTCCGCTAAGGGGACGATTACTTGACCATGCAGCCGTCGCGGGCGAGGAGGAAATGTCGAACCGAATATATCGGTGATCGGACAAGTTCTCCTCTCCCTCGAAGACTCTCCAGTTACGCGCCCTGCGTGCCAGCGCGGGGCTGGCGAACGTCAGGTCTATAATCGATGTGCCTCCTTGGGGCCCTACGAACGTGTTCACCGTCCCCCTGTTGAGGAGCACCACGCCAGTAGACACCGCCCACTCTTCCAACGCTTCTCCTCTATCGTCGGTGTCCGGTGATCCCCAAGCACGCGAGTGTGCGTTGAAGTCTCCGGCAATCACGACATGAGCGGGGTGCACCCCTTCCACCATACCCCCGATTTCTAAGAGCAGTTGCTCGAAGTCGGCGAGGGTTTTGCTGGGAGGGCAGTACACCCCGATCACTGCGATGCCGCCTAAGGTGACCGTCACACATCCCCGGCCCCTCAAGACCTTCTCGAAGGGAGCGGAGCCGGGGACGTGCAGCTGCGTAACGATCGCAACTGTGCCGTCGAGGTCACTCGCCCAGTCGTCGCGGGGGCGAACGTAGTACGGATCGGAGATCACCGTAACCGACGCCTGCCACTGCGCCATGCACTGGAACAAATTGTCCTGAGCTCCGACGCAGTGGTTGATGTTCGCCTGCAGGAAGGAGATAGTCGCCATTTATGAGTGGGCCGTATCCATCGCCTCCTCGGTCTGCGAGAGATCGACAGACTGCGAGGGCGCCACGGGGCCACCCTTCGCCGCCTGCCGTCCCTGGGGTCGCTTGCCCCGCTTCTGGTCACCCGCTGCGCAGTCTTTGCTGCCCAGCCGGTGACCAGACGCCTTGCCCCCTGCCGCGCATATCGGACAGTGGGGTTCGGCAGTGCACGCTGCGGCCGCATGGCCGGGCTTACCGCAGTTGAAGCAAAGCCCACTGCGGTCGATGCCCACAGTGCACTTCACTCCGATGTGGCCCGGTTCCAGACAGCGGAAGCACCGCTGCTGTCTGGGCTCTAGGAGTGTTGGTCGGACGACCGACCATCCGACCAAGATTCGGCGACCATCGGTCACCCTTTGGGCTGCGGCGGTAGGGCACTTAACCCAGACCGACCCCAGCCTACCAGGTGGGCGATTGATCTCGCCAACCTTTACGGCCTCTGTGGCACACCCTCCCTCGGCTGCTATGGCCGATGCCACTTTCGCTTTAGTGGCCGCGTCATCCAGCCCGGAAATGCGCAGTTCTGCACATTTTTCCGGTCGAGATACGCGGACCACGTCGCCCAAAACTTTTTTGAGCTCGGTGGCTAGCCCGTTCGCCTTTTCGGCGTTACCGGCGCCAGCCACCTCGAGGATCCGTGCCCCCGTCGCCGCCTTGCGGAAGCGGACACCATCGATCCCTAGGCCTTTGAGATCGATGGATTTTTCCGCCTCCGCAAGGACGGCCGCATATGTTGCGCCCTGCTCCACCGCGCCAGGCTGCAGGGTGATGACCACTGCAGCCGTTCGCGGGGGGCGGAGTTTAGGGCTCGCCTTTTTTGGGGCCACAGCCGGAGCGGGTTTCGCTGCCGGCTTAGTGGGGCCCCGCTTGGCCACCAGAGTCCATCCCTCGTCCATCGACGAGGGGGGAGGTGGCAGCGGACGAGGTTGTTGGGCGGCAGCTGCCTGTTTGGCAGCAGCGCTCTTCCTCGTTTTCTTCTTTTTTTTGCCTGGGGCAGTCTCCGAGGTTGAAGGCAACCTCGAAGGTTGTGCCTGCTCAGGCACGGACGCCGCGGGTTTGGCCACCTTAGGTGGCGCCTGCTTAGGCGTAGATGCCGCAGGTGTAGCCACCACAGGTGTCGCCCCGCGAGCGGCCTTGGCCTTGGCCTTAGCCTTGGCCTTAGACGCGGGGGGTGTGGTGGGCGCCGACGCGGGGAGCGCTGACTCTTCTACGCCTATGGCAGAAGAGGGTGCGGAGGCAGCAGCGGCGGCATTCCGAATGTCCGCCTGAAGCGGAGGACGGAGCCGTTTTTCGGGTAACAGGCGGTCCTGTATCCCCTCGAGCCGCGCGTCGACCATGAACGCGATCTCGTCGCGACTCATAGTGAGGGGAGCCGAGTCCGCCCGCTCCCTCAAAACTCCTATTTCGGCACGGAGGGTGACCAGCTCGGCCTGAAGCCTGGCCACCTCGTCCGACTCTGTGCGAGACCTCAACTCGCGGGCGTACTCCAGGATGGAGCTTGCCGCGAGATTGAGGTCCCGCACATATTGACCCTTCAGACGCGACGACTTTTTCGCCACCGTCTGAACGGTCCCTACAGCTGCCTCTATGGCCTGCGTCAACTCCTCAGCCCGTAGGTGAGCAGATGACACTGTCGCCTGTTGTTGCGGTTTGCTCGGTTTCAGAAGAAATGACTCCTTCTGCCGCCGTAGCTCCTCCGCAAGTTCCTCTTCCGCCCGAAGTTGGAGCTCTCGCTCCTTGGCCAGGTTGAGCTCGGCTTTGGCTTTCGCCAGGCCGACATACTGGCCTGTGGTCGGGGGACGACCACGCAGTTTCTTGCCACCGACCTCAGCGGCATCCACACGGTCTCCCGACTCGGAGCAGTCCCCGTCCGACGCAGAGTTTAAGCGTTTCCGCCAAAGTCTGCCCGGGGAGGACGGCCGCGAGTCGACAGACACCACCGTGCCGACGCTGGTGTCGGTGGAAGACTCCGACAGAGTTTGCGTCCTAGAGCCTAGACGAGGCAGTAGGACGCGCGCCTCCTTGCAAACCCCTGGGAGGGAGGATTGAGACCTTTCGGTCCCTCTCCCCGACCCCTCAGGGTTAAAAGCCCCCAGGAGGGGAGATCGGGGCCTTTCGGCCCCTTTCCCCGCCCCCTTAGGGTCACGCGCACCTCGGAGAGGAGAGCGGGACCTCTCAGTCCCACTCCCCGCCCCCTGAGGGCCAGAACACTCGTCAGACATCGTTTCCGATGTCAGACGACCTCTAACCGTATTGGCGCTGAGAAGCACCGTTTTGTTGGTACTGAAAAGTACAGGTTAGGTTAGGTTAGGTTAGGTTTTTTTTTTTTTTTTTTTTTTTTACGTGAGGAATGCTATTAGGCATGCTACCTCCGATATGGGGGGTATCTGGAGGCCGTATGTGGGACTCACCTCTTCGGGGCATACCCACTAAACCTTACGATGTCCACTTCATCGCCTTCAGGTCAAATCACAGGATAGGCAGGCGTTTGCTCACTGCGATCCGGCCGGCGTTGCCCAACGAGCGGGCTCGACTCCCAGGGGTTGGGCCAGTGCCCTTCCCCTGTAACGTCACATGTTAGCGCCCCCTGAACACTAGGGGCGCCACATCGCGGGGCCATTATTAGGTCGGTGGATCCCCCGATCCTCCTTCCAAGGCCAGGCGGCTGGCGTACTGCATACGCCGCCGCCCCGACGCCGTGGGCCTGCGAGGAGGAAGCGTCAAACCGCTACGTTCCCTCTCTCTGAGCGTCTCTCGTTTTGCCGTCATGACTGTCTCAGCGAATGAGACGACGGCGGCCCAGCCCTCTTCGCTGTCGACCATGGCGCGAACCACGGCCGGCAGCGAGAGGTCTTGTCCTATACTACCTATTAGAGCCGAACGCTCCCCGCTCCAAGCCGTGCACACGACGCGCGTATGCTCCGCCGTGTCCACAGCCCCACCGCTACAGTGGCGACACGTAGGCTCCGGCTCGATGCCGACCACCTCCCACAAGTACTTCCCGAAGCAGCCGTGCCCCGTTAAGAGTTGTGTAAGGTGGAACGTTAGAGTCCCGTGCCGCCTTTCGACGTAGGGCCGCAGAATGGGTTGGATGGCCGAAACCAGTTCCTTCCCCACCGCGGACCCCTCTAGTCGGGTCGACCACCTTTCGAAGAGAACGTCGCGAGCTTGCGCTCTCCAAGTTCCGATCTCCTCCATGGTTGGCCAACCCCCGCCCCTGCGTACCAGAGTACTTCGCCGGTAAACCTGCGACAGTACCCCCGCCTCGAGATCCCACGGTAGACTGGCTGCGATTGCGCAAGCCGCCTCGTACGACACCGTACAGTACGCCCGAGCCGCTCTTTGCGCTATGGCTCGCTGCGGGCGCCGCAGCAAGACCATATTCTGAGCGCTCAGAGCATCTGCCCATATCGGCGCACCGTACAGTGCTTTCGAACGCAACACTCCGTCGTACAGGCGACGGCACGCACTACCCGGTCCCCCTTTGTTGGGGAGGAGCCTTGCGAGCATTCCGGCGTAGGCTAAAAGTTTCGGAGCCAGTTGCCGAAAGTGCTCCACAAACCCCCACCGACTGTCGAGAACGAGTCCTAAATACTTCATCCTCGACCCGACAGCGATGGAGGTGCCCCCTACCACGATTTTTGCGCCTACAGGTGGAGGTCTCCGAGGCCCGTGGAAAAACAGAGCCTCAGATTTTTCGAGAGCCACCCGGAGCCCTAACGCCTTGATGCGGCGCACTACTTGCGCCACACCAGCCGTGGCCAGCACCGCCGCATCGCGAAAATTGGGGGCCCGCGCGGTGACCAGGGTATCGTCGGCATAACAAAGTATACCAACTCCCCGGAGATTTGCACCGCGCAGGACCCAGTCGAATCCGATGTTCCACAGGAGAGGCCCGAGGACCGACCCCTGTGGAACACCGCATGACATCTCTCGCCGGACGAGCCGATCGCGCGACGGATACGCGATCGCGCGCCCGACGAAGTAGTCCCCGAGCACTTGCCTAAGGTACTCGGGAACCTTGTGGTACCTAAGTGCCTCCGCGACAGTCGCCCAAGGAAGCGTGTTAAACGCATTCGCGATATCCAGCGAGACCGCAAGGACCACTTCTCCCTGGTCGACTGCCTCCCCCACGCGTTCCCGCAAGTGCGAAATGGCATCTAGGGTTGACCTCCCGCGGCGAAAACCAAATTGACCGTCGTGCAAGTCTGGTCCTACCCCCTCCAGGTGCTTGACGAGACGAGCACTGATCACCCGCTCGAACAGCTTGCTCATCTCGCCAAGCAGTACTATCGGGCGGTAGGCCGACGGTGACTCTTTTGGGCGGCCGTTCTTACCGAGAAGAACGAGTTTCCCGATCTTCCAAGTACGCGGGAATCTCCCCCCCGTCAGACATTCCGTCATGAGGGATCGCGTATCCTCCCCGATAATCGGCATCACCGAGGTGATCAGCCGTCCAGGTACTCCGTCCGGGCCTGGGGCGCCGTTCTTCGCCTTGAGTCGCAGAACGGCCACCTCCAGTTCCTCCTCGGACACGGGAGGAATGACCTCCGCCGCTGTTGGCTCCTGGTTACGTGACGACATGGTCGGAGGGACCCATTCGTCTGCCGCCGGAAATAGGGTGCTGACCACTTGTCCTACGAACGAGGGCTCAAGAGACCTGGTGAGTGGGGGCGCCCACGGTCGGAGCTTGTGACTCATGACCTTGTATGGCCGCCCCCATGGATCTCTGTCGAGTGTCTCAAGCCACTCCCTCCAGGCCTCCTCCTTAGCCGACTTGATCGCTGCGCTGTAGACCGCACGAGCGGCCTGCCACGCAGCGCGAAGCTCCGCTTCCAAGACCAGGTCCCTAACCCGTCTTCCCCGGGCACGAGTGTACCGGCGTTGCGATGCCCAGCTCGCTTGCCGAAGCTCAGCGAGGTGCGGGCGCCACCAGTACACCTGTCTCCGAGGAGGAACCGGCCTTGCCCTACTCATAGCCGCGTCACAGACGCGAGTCAGCGAATCCTGGAGCTGCTCCGATTTTGCGTCCACGTCCAGATGGGTAGTGCCGGCACCAGCCCACCGTTCAACGATGGCCGCCTCGATAGCCAGCTCCCGATCCAGCGTGGCTACTCGCCAGCGCGGATTTTCTCCGCTAAGGGGACGATTACTTGACCATGCAGCCGTCGCGGGCGAGGAGGAAATGTCGAACCGAATATATCGGTGATCGGACAAGTTCTCCCCTCCCTCGAAGACTCTCCAGTTACGCGCCCTGCGCGCCAGCGCGGGGCTGGCGAACGTCAGGTCAATAATCGATGTGCCTCCTTGGGGCCCTAAGAACGTGTTCACCGTCCCCCTGTTGAGGAGCACCACGCCAGTAGACACCGCCCACTCTTCCAACGCTTCTCCTCTATCGTCGGTGACCGGTGATCCCCAAGCACGCGAGTGTGCGTTGAAGTCTCCGGCAATCACTACATGAGCGGGGTGCACCCCTTCCACCATACCCCCGATTTCTAAGAGCAGTTGCTCGAAGTCGGCGAGGGTTTTGCCGGGAGGGCAGTACACCCCGATCACTGCGATGCCGCCTAAAGTGACCGTCACACATCCCCGGCCCCTCAAGACCTTCTCGAAGGGAGCGGAGCCGGGGACGTGCAGTTGCGTAACGATCGCAACTGAGCCGTCGAGGTCACTCGCCCAGTCGTCGCGGGGGCGAACGTAGTACGGATCGGAGATCACCGTAACCGACGCCTGCCACTGCGCCATGCACTGGAACAAATTGTCCTGAGCTCCGACGCAGTGGTTGATGTTCGCCTGCAGGAAGGAGATAGTCGCCATTTATGAGTGGGCCGTATCCATCGCCTCCTCGGTCTGCGAGAGATCGACAGACTGCGGGGGCGCCACGGGGCCACCCTTCGCCGCCTGCCGTCCCTGGGGTCGCTTGCCCCGCTTCTGGTCACCCGCTGCGCAGTCTTTGCTGCCCAGCCGGTGACCAGACGCCTTGCCCCCTGCCGCGCATATCGGACAGTGGGGTTCGGCAGTGCACGCTGCGGCCGCATGGCCGGGCTTGCCGCAGTTGAAGCAAAGCCCGCTGCGGTCAATGCCCACAGTGCACTTCACTCCGATGTGGCCCGGTTCCAGACAGCGGAAGCACCGCTGCTGTCTGGGCTCTAAGAGTGTTGGTCGGACGACCGACCACCCGACCAAGATTCGGCGACCATCGGTCACCCTTTGGGCTGCGGCGGTAGGGCACTTAACCCAGACCGACCCCAGCCTACCAGGTGGGCGATTGATCTCGCCAACCTTTACGGCCTCTATGGCACACCCTCCCTCGGCTGCGATGGCCGATGCCACTTTCGTTTTAGTGGCCGCGTCATCCAGGCCGGAGATGCGCAGTTCTGCGCATTTCTCCGGTCGAGACACGCGGACCACGTCGCCCAAGACTTTTTTGAGCTCGGTGGCTAGCCCGTTCGCCTTTTCGGCGTTACCGGCGCCAGCCACCTCGAGGATCCGTGCCCCCGTCGCCGCCTTGCGGAAGCGGACACCATCGATCCCTAGGCCTTTGAGATCGATGGATTTTTCCGCCTCCGCAAGGACGGCCGCATATGTTGCGCCCTGCTCCACCGCGCCTGGCTGCAGGGTAATGACCACTGCTGCTGTACGCGGGGGGCGGAGTTTAGGGCCCGCCTTTTTTGGGGCCACAGCCGGAGCGGGTTTCGCTGCTGGCTTAGTCGGGCCCCGCTTCGCCACCACAGTCCATCCCTCGTCCATCGACGAGGGGGGAGGTGGCAGCGGGCGAGGTGGTTGAGCGGCAGCTGCCTGTTTGGCAGCAGCGCTCTTCCTCGCTTGCCGTTTCTTTTTTTTGTTGCCTGGGGCAGTCTCCGAGGTTGAAGGCAACCTCGAAGGTTGTGCCTGCTCAGGCACGGACGCCGCGGGTTTGGCCACCTTAGGTGGCGCCTGCTTAGGCGTAGACGCCGCAGGTGTGGCCACCACAGGTGTCGCCCCGCGTGCGGCCTTGGCCTTGGCCTTAGCCTTGGCCTTAGACGCGGGGGGTGCGGTGGGCGCCGACGCGGGAAGCGCTGGCTCTTCGACGCCTATGGCCGAAGAGGACGCGGAGGCAGCTGCGGCAGCATTCCGTATGTCCGCCTGAAGCGGAGGACGGAGCCGTTTCTCGGGTAACAGGCGGTCCTGTATCCCCTCGAGCCGCGCATCAACCATAAAGGCGATCTCGTCGCGGCTCATAGTGAGGGGAGCCGAGTCCGCCCGCTCCCTCAAAACACCTATTTCTGCTCGGAGGGTGACCAGCTCGGCCTGAAGCCTGGCCACCTCGTCCGTCTCAGTGCGAGACCTCAACTCGCGAGCGAACTCCAAGATGGAGCTTGCCGCGAGATTGAGGTCCCGCACATATTGACCCTTCAAACGGGACGATTTCTTCGCCACCGTCTGAACGGTCCCTACGGCTGCCTCTATGGCTTGCGTCAACTCCTCAGCCCTAAGGTGAGCAGCTGACACGGTCGACTCGGTTTGCGGTTTGTGCGATTTTAGAAGGAATGACTCCTTCTGCTGCCGCAGCTCCTCCGCCAGTTCCTCCTCTGCCCGAAGTTGGAGCTCACGCTCCTTGGCCAGGTTGAGCTCGGCTTTGGCTTTAGCCAAGCCGACATACTGGCCTGTAGTCGGGGGACGACCACGCTGTTTTTTGCCACCGACCTCAGCGGCAGCCACTCCATCTCCCGACTCGGAGCAATCCCCATCAGACGCAGAGTTTGCGCGTTTCCGCCAAAGTCTGCCCGAAGAGGACGGCCGCGAGTCGACAGACACCACCGTGCCAACGCTGGTGTCGGTGGACGACTCAGAAAGAGTTTGCGTCCTAGAGCCTAGACGAGGCAGTAGGACGCGCGCCTCCTTGCAAACCCCTGGGAGAGAGGATTGAGACCTTTCGGTCCCTCTCCCCGACCCCTCAGGGTTAAAAGCCCCCAGGAGGGGAGATCGAGGCCTTTCGGCCCCTTTCCCCGTCCCCTTAGGGTCACGCGCACCTCGGAGAGGAGAGCGGGACCTCTCAGTCCCACTCCCCGCCCCCTGAGGGCCAGAACACTCGTCAGACATCGTTTCCGATGTCAGACGACCTCTAACCGTATTGGCGCTGAGAAGCACCGTTTTGTTGGTACTGAAAAGTACCGCAAGCTCAGAAGTAACTGATCGCTCTAAATGCCCCTCAAGTATCGAGCCAGAGATTCGGTCACCCGCCTGCCACTCCGTTACGGTGGTCAGGTCGGGGTCCAGGGCCGGACGACAAGGACGTACTCACAGCTCACTTACGGGGGCCCGCCCCAGGTTAGGTTTTTTTTTTTTTTTTTTTACGTGAGGAATGCTATTAGGCATGCTACCTCCGATATGGGGGGTATCTGGAGGCCGTATGTGGGACTCACCTCTTCGGGGCATACCCACTAAACCTCACGATGTCCACTTCATCGCCTTCAGGTCAGATCACAGGATAGGCAGGCGTTTGCTCACTGCGATCCGGCCGGCGTTGCCCAACGAGCGGGCTCGACTCCCAGGGGTTGGGCCAATGCCCTTCCCCTGTAACGTCACATGTTAGCGCCCCCTGAACACTAGGGGCGCCACATCGCGGGGCCATTATTAGGTCGGTGGATCCCCCGATCCTCCTTCCAAGGCCAGGCGGCTGGCGTACTGCATACGCCGCCGCCCCGACGCTGTGGGCCGGCGAGGAGGAAGCGTCAAACCGCTACGTTCCTTCTCTCTGAGCGTCTCTCGTTTTGCCGTCATGACTGTCTCAGCGAATGAGACGACGGCGGCCCAGCCCTCTTCGCTGTCGACCATGGCGCGAACCACGGCCGGCAGCGAGAGGTCTTGTCCTATCTTACCTACTAGAGCCGAACGCTCCCCGCTCCAAGCCGTGCACACGACGCGCGTATGCTCCGCCGTGTCCACAGCCCCACCGCTACAGTGGCGACACGTAGGCTCCGGCTCGATGCCGACCACCTCCCACAAGTACTTCCCGAAGCAGCCGTGCCCCGTTAAGAGTTGTGTAAGGTGGAACGTTAGAGTCCCGTGCCGCCTTTCGACGTAGGGCCGCAGAATGGGTTGGATGGCCGAAACCAGTTCCTTCCCCACCGCGGACCCCTCTAGTCGGGTCGACCACCTTTCGAAGAGAACGTCGCGAGCTTGCGCTCTCCAAGTTCCGATCTCCTCCATGGTTGGCCAACCCCCGCCCCTGCGTACCAGAGTACTTCGCCGGTAAACCTGCGACAGTACCCCCGCCTCGAGATCCCACGGTAGACTGGCTGCGATTGCGCAAGCCGCCTCGTACGACACCGTACAGTACGCCCGAGCCGCTCTTTGCGCTATGGCTCGCTGCGGGCGCCGCAGCAAGACCATATTCTGAGCGCTCAGAGCATCTGCCCATATCGGCGCACCGTACAGTGCTTTCGAACGCAACACTCCGTCGTACAGGCGACGGCACGCACTACCCGGTCCCCCTTTGTTGGGGAGGAGCCTTGCGAGCATTCCGGCGTAGGCTAAAAGTTTCGGAGCCAGTTGCCGAAAGTGCTCCACAAACCCCCACCGACTGTCGAGAACGAGTCCTAAATACTTCATCCTCGACCCGACAGCGATGGAGGTGCCCCCTACCACGATTTTTGCGCCTACAGGTGGAGGTCTCCGAGGCCCGTGGAAAAACAGAGCCTCAGATTTTTCGAGAGCCACCCGGAGCCCTAACGCCTTGATGCGGCGCACTACTTGCGCCACACCAGCCGTGGCCAGCACCGCCGCATCGCGAAAATTGGGGGCCCGCGCGGTGACCAGGGTATCGTCGGCATAACAAAGTATACCAACTTCCCGGAGATTTGCACCGCGCAGGACCCAGTCGAATCCGATGTTCCACAGGAGAGGCCCGAGGACCGACCCCTGTGGAACACCGCATGACATCTCTCGCCGGACGAGCCGATCGCGCGACGGATACGCGATCGCGCGCCCGACGAAGTAGTCCCCGAGCACTTGCCTAAGGTACTCGGGAACCTTGTGGTACCTAAGTGCCTCCGCGACAGTCGCCCAAGGAAGCGTGTTAAACGCATTCGCGATATCCAGCGAGACCGCAAGGACCACTTCTCCCTGGTCGACTGCCTCCCCCACGCGTTCCCGCAAGTGCGAAATGGCATCTAGGGTTGACCTCCCGCGGCGAAAACCAAATTGACCGTCGTGCAAGTCTGGTCCTACCCCCTCCAGGTGCTCGACGAGACGAGCACTGATCACCCGCTCGAACAGCTTGCTCATCTCGTCAAGCAGTACTATCGGGCGGTAGGCCGACGGTGATTCTTTTGGGCGGCCGTTCTTACCGAGAAGAACGAGCTTCCCGATCTTCCAAGTACGCGGGAATCTCCCCCCCGTCAGACATTCCGTCATGAGGGATCGCGTATCCTCCCCGATAATCGGCATCACCGAGGTGATCAGCCGTCCAGGTACTCCGTCCGGGCCTGGGGCGCCGTTCTTCGCCTTGAGTCGCAGAACGGCCACCTCCAGTTCCTCCTCAGACACGGGAGGAATGACCTCCGCCGCTGTTGGCTCCTGGTTACGTGACGACATGGTCGGAGGGACCCATTCGTCTGCCGCCGGAAATAGGGTGCTGACCACTTGTCCTACGAACGAGGGCTCCAGAGACCTGGTGAGTGGGGGCGCCCACGGTCGGAGCTTGTGGCTCATGACCTTGTATGGCCGCCCCCATGGATCTCTGTCGAGTGTCTCAAGCCACTCCCTCCAGGCCTCCTCCTTAGCCGACTTGATCGCTGCGCTGTAGACCGCACGGGCGGCCTGCCACGCAGCGCGAAGCTCCGCTTCCAAGACCAGGTCCCTAACCCGTCTTCCCCGGGCACGAGTGTACCGGCGTTGCGATGCCCAGCTCGCTTGCCGAAGCTCAGCGAGGTGCGGGCGCCACCAGTACACCTGTCTCCGAGGAGGAACCGGCCTTGCCCTACTCATAGCCGCGTCACAGACGCGAGTCAGCGAATCCTGGAGCTGCTCCGATTTTGCGTCCACGTCCAGATGGGTAGTGCCGGCACCAGCCCACCGTTCCACGATGGCCGCCTCGATAGCCAGCTCCCGATCCAGCGTGGCTACTCGCCAGCGCGGATTTTCTCCGCTAAGGGGACGGTTACTTGACCATGCAGCCGTCGCGGGCGAGGAGGAAATGTCGAACCGAATATATCGGTGATCGGACAAGTTCTCCTCTCCCACGAAGACTCTCCAGTTGCGCGCCCTGCGTGCCAGCGCGGGGCTGGCGAACGTCAGGTCAATAATCGATGTGCCTCCTTGGGGCCCTAAGAACGTGTTCACCGTCCCCCTGTTGAGGAGCACCACGCCAGTAGACACCGCCCACTCTTCCAACGCTTCTCCTCTATCGTCGGTGTCCGGTGATCCCCAAGCACGCGAGTGCGCGTTGAAGTCTCCGGCAATCACGACATGAGCGGGGTGCACCCCTTCCACCATACCCCCGATTTCTAAGAGCAGTTGCTCGAAGTCGGCGAGGGTTTTGCTGGGAGGGCAGTACACCCCGATCACTGCGATGCCGCCTAAGGTGACCGTCACACATCCCCGGCCCCTCAAGACCTTCTCGAAGGGAGCGGAGCCGGGGACGTGCAGTTGCGTAACGATCGCAACTGTGCCGTCGAGGTCACTCGCCCAGTCGTCGCGGGGGCGAACGTAGTACGGATCGGAGATCACCGTAACCGACGCCTGCCACTGCGCCATGCACTGGAACAAATTGTCCTGAGCTCCGACGCAGTGGTTGATGTTCGCCTGCAGGAAGGAGATAGTCGCCATTTATGAGTGGGCCGTATCCATCGCCTCCTCGGTCTGCGAGAGATCGACAGACTGCGAGGGCGCCACGGGGCCACCCTTCGCCGCCTGCCGTCCCTGGGGTCGCTTGCCCCGCTTCTGGTCACCCGCTGCGCAGTCTTTGCTGCCCAGCCGGTGACCAGACGCCTTGCCCCCTGCCGCGCATATCGGACAGTGGGGTTCGGCAGTGCACGCTGCGGCCGCATGGCCGGGCTTACCGCAGTTGAAGCAAAGCCCACTGCGGTCGATGCCCACAGTGCACTTCACTCCGATGTGGCCCGGTTCCAGACAGCGGAAGCACCGCTGCTGTCTGGGCTCTAGGAGTGTTGGTCGGACGACCGACCACCCGACCAAGATTCGGCGACCATCGGTCACCCTTTGGGCTGCGGCGGTAGGGCACTTAACCCAGACCGACCCCAGCCTACCAGGTGGGCGATTGATCTCGCCAACCTTTACGGCCTCTGTGGCACACCCTCCCTCGGCTGCTATGGCCGATGCCACTTTCGCTTTAGTGGCCGCGTCATCCAGCCCGGAAATGCGCAGTTCTGCACATTTTTCCGGTCGAGATACGCGGACCACGTCGCCCAAAACTTTTTTGAGCTCGGTGGCTAGCCCGTTCGCCTTTTCGGCGTTACCGGCGCCAGCCACCTCGAGGATCCGTGCCCCCGTCGCCGCCTTGCGGAAGCGGACACCATCGATCCCTAGGCCTTTGAGATCGATGGATTTTTCCGCCTCCGCAAGGACGGCCGCATATGTTGCGCCCTGCTCCACCGCGCCAGGCTGCAGGGTGATGACCACTGCAGCCGTTCGCGGGGGGCGGAGTTTAGGGCTCGCCTTTTTTGGGGCCACAGCCGGAGCGGGTTTCGCTGCCGGCTTAGTGGGGCCCCGCTTGGCCACCAGAGTCCATCCCTCGTCCATCGACGAGGGGGGAGGTGGCAGCGGACGAGGTTGGTGAGCAGCAGCTGCCTGTTTGGCAGCAGCACTCTTCCTCGTTTTCTTTTTTTTGTTGCCTGGGGCAGTCTCCGAGGTTGAAGGCAACCTCGAAGGTTGTGCCTGCTCAGGCACGGACGCCGCGGGTTTGGCCACCTTAGGTGGCGCCTGCTTAGGCGTAGATGCCGCAGGTGTGGCCACCACAGGTGTCGCCCCGCGAGCGGCCTTGGCCTTGGCCTTAGCCTTGGCCTTAGACGCGGGGGGTGCGGTGGGCGCCGACGCGGGGAGCGCAGTCTCTTCGACGCCTATGGCCGAAGAGGACGTGGAGGCAGCTGCGGCAGCATTCCGTATGTCCGCCTGAAGCGGAGGACGGAGCCGTTTCTCGGGTAACAGGCGGTCCTGTATCCCCTCGAGCCGCGCATCAACCATAAAGGCGATCTCGTCGCGACTCATAGTGAGGGGAGCCGAGTCCGCCCGCTCCCTCAAAACACCTATTTCAGCTCGGAGGGTGACCAGCTCGGCCTGAAGCCTGGCCACCTCGTCCGACTCTGTGCGAGACCTCAACTCGCGAGCGTACTCCAGGATGGAGCTTGCCGCGAGATTGAGGTCCCGCACATATTGACCCTTCAGACGTGACGACTTTTTCGCCACCGTCTGAACGGTCCCTACAGCTGCCTCTATGGCCTGTGTCAACTCCTCAGCCCGTAGGTGAGCAGATGACACGGTCGCCTGTTGTTGCGGTTTGCTCGGTTTTAGAAGGAATGACTCCTTCTGCTGCCGCAGCTCCTCCGCCAGTTCCTCCTCTGCCCGAAGTTGGAGCTCTCGCTCCTTGGCCAGGTTGAGCTCGGCCTTGGCTTTCGCCAGGCCGACATACTGGCCTGTGGTCGGGGGTCGACCACGCAGTTTCTTGCCACCGACCTCAGCGGCATCCACTCGGTCTCCCGACTCGGAGCAGTCCCCGTCCGACGCAGAGTTTGCGCGTTTCCGCCAAAGTCTGCCCGGGGAGGACGGCCGCGAGTCGACAGACACCACCGTGCCGACGCTGGTGTCGGTGGAAGACTCCGACAGAGTTTGCGTCCTAGAGCCTAGACGAGGCAGTAGGACGCGCGCCTCCTTGCAAACCCCTGGGAGGGAGGATTGAGACCTTTCGGTCCCTCTCCCCGACCCCTCAGGGTTAAAAGCCCCCAGGAGGGGAGATCGGGGCCTTTCGGCCCCTTTCCCCGCCCCCTTAGGGTCACGCGCACCTCGGAGAGGAGAGCGGGACCTCTCAGTCCCACTCCCCGCCCCCTGAGGGCCAGAACACTCGTCAGACATCGTTTCCGATGTCAGACGACCACTAACCGTATTGGCGCTGAGAAGCACCGTTTTGTTGGTACTGAAAAGTACCGCAAGCTCAGAAGTAACTGATCGCTCTAAATGCCCCTCAAGTATCGAGCCAGAGATTCGGTCACCCGCCTGCCACTCCGTTACGGTGGTCAGGTCGGGGTCCAGGGCCGGACGACAAGGACGTACTCAAAGCTCACTTACGGGGGCCCGCCCCAGGTTTTTTTTTTTTTTTTTTTTACGTGAGGAATGCTATTAGGCATGCTACCTCCGATATGGGGGGTATCTGGAGGCCGTATGTGGGACTCACCTCTTCGGGGCATACCCACTAAACCTCACGATGTCCACTTCATCGCCTTCAGGTCAGATCACAGGATAGGCAGGCGTTTGCTCACTGCGATCCGGCCGGCGTTGCCCAACGAGCGGGCTCGACTCCCAGGGGTTGGGCCAGTGCCCTTCCCCTGTAACGTCACATGTTAGCGCCCCCTGAACACTAGGGGCGCCACATCGCGGGGCCATTATTAGGTCGGTGGATCCCCCGATCCTCCTTCCAAGGCCAGGCGGCTGGCGTACTGCATACGCCGCCGCCCCGACGCCGTGGGCCTGCGAGGAGGAAGCGTCAAACCGCTACGTTCCCTCTCTCTGAGCGTCTCTCGTTTTGCCGTCATGACTGTCTCAGCGAATGAGACGACGGCGGCCCAGCCCTCTTCGCTGTCGACCATGGCGCGAACCACGGCCGGCAGCGAGAGGTCTTGTCCTATACTACCTATTAGAGCCGAACGCTCCCCGCTCCAAGCCGTGCACACGACGCGCGTATGCTCCGCCGTGTCCACAGCCCCACCGCTACAGTGGCGACACGTAGGCTCCGGCTCGATGCCGACCACCTCCCACAAGTACTTCCCGAAGCAGCCGTGCCCCGTTAAGAGTTGTGTAAGGTGGAACGTTAGAGTCCCGTGCCGCCTTTCGACGTAGGGCCGCAGAATGGGTTGGATGGCCGAAACCAGTTCCTTCCCCACCGCGGACCCCTCTAGTCGGGTCGACCACCTTTCGAAGAGAACGTCGCGAGCTTGCGCTCTCCAAGTTCCGATCTCCTCCATGGTTGGCCAACCCCCGCCCCTGCGTACCAGAGTACTTCGCCGGTAAACCTGCGACAGTACCCCCGCCTCGAGATCCCACGGTAGACTGGCTGCGATTGCGCAAGCCGCCTCGTACGACACCGTACAGTACGCCCGAGCCGCTCTTTGCGCTATGGCTCGCTGCGGGCGCCGCAGCAAGACCATATTCTGAGCGCTCAGAGCATCTGCCCATATCGGCGCACCGTACAGTGCTTTCGAACGCAACACTCCGTCGTACAGGCGACGGCACGCACTACCCGGTCCCCCTTTGTTGGGGAGGAGCCTTGCGAGCATTCCGGCGTAGGCTAAAAGTTTCGGAGCCAGTTGCCGAAAGTGCTCCACAAACCCCCACCGACTGTCGAGAACGAGTCCTAAATACTTCATCCTCGACCCGACAGCGATGGAGGTGCCCCCTACCACGATTTTTGCGCCTACAGGTGGAGGTCTCCGAGGCCCGTGGAAAAACAGAGCCTCAGATTTTTCGAGAGCCACCCGGAGCCCTAACGCCTTGATGCGGAGCACTACTTGCGCCACACCAGCCGTGGCCAGCACCGCCGCATCGCGAAAATTGGGGGCCCGCGCGGTGACCAGGGTATCGTCGGCATAACAAAGTATACCAACTCCCCGGAGATTTGCACCGCGCAGGACCCAGTCGAATCCGATGTTCCACAGGAGAGGCCCGAGGACCGACCCCTGTGGAACACCGCATGACATCTCTCGCCGGACGAGCCGATCGCGCGACGGATACGCGATCGCGCGCCCGACGAAGTAGTCCCCGAGCACTTGCCTAAGGTACTCGGGAACCTTGTGGTACCTAAGTGCCTCCGCGACAGTCGCCCAAGGAAGCGTGTTAAACGCATTCGCGATATCCAGCGAGACCGCAAGGACCACTTCTCCCTGGTCGACTGCCTCCCCCACGCGTTCCCGCAAGTGCGAAATGGCATCTAGGGTTGACCTCCCGCGGCGAAAACCAAATTGACCGTCGTGCAAGTCTGGTCCTACCCCCTCCAGGTGCTTGACGAGACGAGCACTGATCACCCGCTCGAACAGCTTGCTCATCTCGCCAAGCAGTACTATCGGGCGGTAGGCCGACGGTGACTCTTTTGGGCGGCCGTTCTTACCGAGAAGAACGAGCTTCCCGATCTTCCAAGTACGCGGGAATCTCCCCCCCGTCAGACATTCCGTCATGAGGGATCGCGTATCCTCCCCGATAATCGGCATCACCGAGGTGATCAGCCGTCCAGGTACTCCGTCCGGGCCTGGGGCGCCGTTCTTCGCCTTGAGTCGCAGAACGGCCACCTCCAGTTCCTCCTCGGACACGGGAGGAATGACCTCCGCCGCTGTTGGCTCCTGGTTACGTGACGACATGGTCGGAGGGACCCATTCGTCTGCCGCCGGAAATAGGGTGCTGACCACTTGTCCTACGAACGAGGGCTCCAGAGACCTGGTGAGTGGGGGCGCCCACGGTCGGAGCTTGTGGCTCATGACCTTGTATGGCCGCCCCCATGGATCTCTGTCGAGTGTCTCAAGCCACTCCCTCCAGGCCTCCTCCTTAGCCGACTTGATCGCTGCGCTGTAGACCGCACGGGCGGCCTGCCACGCAGCGCGAAGCTCCGCTTCCAAGACCAGGTCCCTAACCCGTCTTCCCCGGGCACGAGTGTACCGGCGTTGCGATGCCCAGCTCGCTTGCCGAAGCTCAGCGAGGTGCGGGCGCCACCAGTATACCTGTCTCCGAGGAGGAACCGGCCTTGCCCTACTCATAGCCGCGTCACAGACGCGAGTCAGCGAATCCTGGAGCTGCTCCGATTTTGCGTCCACGTCCAGATGGGTAGTGCCGGCACCAGCCCACCGTTCCACGATGGCCGCCTCGATAGCCAGCTCCCGATCCAGCGTGGCTACTCGCCAGCGCGGATTTTCTCCGCTAAGGGGACGATTACTTGACCATGCAGCCGTCGCGGGCGAGGAGGAAATGTCGAACCGAATATATCGGTGATCGGACAAGTTCTCCTCTCCCTCGAAGACTCTCCAGTTACGCGCCCTGCGT
Organism: Cybosia mesomella; assembly: GCA_946251805.1. Taxonomy (NCBI): domain Eukaryota; kingdom Metazoa; phylum Arthropoda; class Insecta; order Lepidoptera; family Erebidae; genus Cybosia; species Cybosia mesomella. The sequence continues at coordinate 49,273 of OX276403.1, read as the reverse complement.
GCCAGCGCGGGGCTGGCGAACGTCAGGTCTATAATCGATGTGCCTCCTTGGGGCCCTACGAACGTGTTCACCGTCCCCCTGTTGAGGAGCACCACGCCAGTAGACACCGCCCACTCTTCCAACGCTTCTCCTCTATCGTCGGTGTCCGGTGATCCCCAAGCACGCGAGTGTGCGTTGAAGTCTCCGGCAATCACGACATGAGCGGGGTGCACCCCTTCCACCATACCCCCGATTTCTAAGAGCAGTTGCTCGAAGTCGGCGAGGGTTTTGCTGGGAGGGCAGTACACCCCGATCACTGCGATGCCGCCTAAGGTGACCGTCACACATCCCCGGCCCCTCAAGACCTTCTCGAAGGGAGCGGAGCCGGGGACGTGCAGTTGCGTAACGATCGCAACTGTGCCGTCGAGGTCACTCGCCCAGTCGTCGCGGGGGCGAACGTAGTACGGATCGGAGATCACCGTAACCGACGCCTGCCACTGCGCCATGCACTGGAACAAATTGTCCTGAGCTCCGACGCAGTGGTTGATGTTCGCCTGCAGGAAGGAGATAGTCGCCATTTATGAGTGGGCCGTATCCATCGCCTCCTCGGTCTGCGAGAGATCGACAGACTGCGAGGGCGCCACGGGGCCACCCTTCGCCGCCTGCCGTCCCTGGGGTCGCTTGCCCCGCTTCTGGTCACCCGCTGCGCAGTCTTTGCTGCCCAGCCGGTGACCAGACGCCTTGCCCCCTGCCGCGCATATCGGACAGTGGGGTTCGGCAGTGCACGCTGCGGCCGCATGGCCGGGCTTACCGCAGTTGAAGCAAAGCCCACTGCGGTCGATGCCCACAGTGCACTTCACTCCGATGTGGCCCGGTTCCAGACAGCGGAAGCACCGCTGCTGTCTGGGCTTTAGGAGTGTTGGTCGGACGACCGACCACCCGACCAAGATTCGGCGACCATCGGTCACCCTTTGGGCTGCGGCGGTAGGGCACTTAACCCAGACCGACCCCAGCCTACCAGGTGGGCGATTGATCTCGCCAACCTTTACGGCCTCTGTGGCACACCCTCCCTCGGCTGCTATGGCCGATGCCACTTTCGCTTTAGTGGCCGCGTCATCCAGCCCGGAAATGCGCAGTTCTGCACATTTTTCCGGTCGAGACACGCGGACCACGTCGCCCAAAACTTTTTTGAGCTCGGTGGCTAGCCCGTTCGCCTTTTCGGCGTTACCGGCGCCAGCCACCTCGAGGATCCGTGCCCCCGTCGCCGCCTTGCGGAAGCGGACACCATTGATCCCTAGGCCTTTGAGATCGATGGATTTTTCCGCCTCCGCAAGGACGGCCGCATATGTTGCGCCCTGCTCCACCGCGCCAGGCTGCAGGGTGATGACCACTGCAGCCGTTCGCGGGGGGCGGAGTTTAGGGCTCGCCTTTTTTGGGGCCACAGCCGGAGCGGGTTTCGCTGCCGGCTTAGTGGGGCCCCGCTTGGCCACCAAAGTCCATCCCTCGTCCATCGACGAGGGGGGAGGTGGCAGCGGACGAGGTTGGTGAGCAGCAGCTGCCTGTTTGGCAGCAGCACTCTTCCTCGTTTTCTTTTTTTTGTTGCCTGGGGCAGTCTCCGAGGTTGAAGGCAACCTCGAAGGTTGTGCCTGCTCAGGCACGGACGCCGCGGGTTTGGCCACCTTAGGTGGCGCCTGCTTAGGCGTAGATGCCGCAGGTGTGGCCACCACAGGTGTCGCCCCGCGAGCGGCCTTGGCCTTGGCTTTAGCCTTGGCCTTAGACGCGGGGGGTGCGGTGGGCGCCGACGCGGGGAGCGCTGGCTCTTCGACGCCTATGGCCGAAGAGGACGCGGAGGCAGCTGCGGCAGCATTCCGTATGTCCGCCTGAAGCGGAGGACGGAGCCGTTTCTCGGGTAACAGGCGGTCCTGTATCCCCTCGAGCCGCGCATCAACCATAAAGGCGATCTCGTCGCGACTCATAGTGAGGGGAGCCGAGTCCGCCCGCTCCCTCAAAACACCTATCTCAGCTCGGAGGGTGACCAGCTCGGCCTGAAGCCTGGCCACCTCGTCCGTCTCAGTGCGAGACCTCAACTCGCGAGCGTACTCCAAGATAGAGCTTGCCGCGATATTGAGGTCCCGCACATATTGACCCTTCAGACGGGACGATTTCTTCGCCACCGTCTGAACGGTCCCTACGGCTGCCTCTATGGCTTGCGTCAACTCCTCAGCCCGAAGGTGAGCAGCTGACACGGTCGACTCGGTTTGCGGTTTGTGCGGTTTTAGAAGGAATGACTCCTTCTGCTGCCGCAGCTCCTCCGCCAGTTCCTCCTCTGCCCGAAGTTGGAGCTCTCGCTCCTTGGCCAGGTTGAGCTCGGCCTTGGCTTTCGCCAGGCCGACATACTGGCCTGTGGTCGGGGGACGACCGCGCAGTTTCTTGCCACCGACCTCAGCGGCATCCACACGGTCTCCCGACTCGGAGCAGTCCCCGTCCGACGCAGAGTTTAAGCGTTTCCGCCAAAGTCTGCCCGGGGAGGACGGCCGCGAGTCGACAGACACCACCGTGCCGACGCTGGTGTCGGTAGAAGACTCCGACAGAGTTTGCGTCCTAGCGCCTAGACGAGGCAGTAGGACGCGCGCCTCCTTGCAAACCCCTGGGAGGGAGGATTGAGACCTTTCGGTCCCTCTCCCCGACCCCTCAGGGTTAAAAGCCCCCAGGAGGGGAGATCGGGGCCTTTCGGCCCCTTTCCCCGCCCCCTTAGGGTCACGCGCACCTCGGAGAGGAGAGCGGGACCTCTCAGTCGCACTCCCCGCCCCCTGAGGGCCAGAACACTCGTCAGACATCGTTTCCGATGTCAGACGACCTCTAACCGTATTGGCGCTGAGAAGCACCGTTTTGTTGGTACTGAAAAGTACCGCAAGCTCAGAAGTAACTGATCGCTCTAAATGCCCCTCAAGTATCGAGCCAGAGATTCGGTCACCCGCCTGCCACTCCGTTACGGTGGTCAGGTCGGGGTCCAGGGCCGGACGACAAGGACGTACTCACAGCTCACTTACGGGGGCCCGCCCCGCCCGCCCCAGGTTAGGTTAGGTTAGGTTTTTTTTTTTTTTTTACGTGAGGAATGCTATTAGGCATGCTACCTCCGATATGGGGGGTATCTGGAGGCCGTATGTGGGACTCACCTCTTCGGGGCATACCCACTAAACCTCACGATGTCCACTTCATCGCCTTCAGGTCAGATCACAGGATAGGCAGGCGTTTGCTCACTGCGATCCGGCCGGCGTTGCCCAGCGAGCGGGCTCGACTCCCAGGGGTTGGGCCAGTGCCCTTCCCCTGTAACGTCACATGTTAGCGCCCCCTGAACACTAGGGGCGCCACATCGCGGGGCCATTATTAGGTCGGTGGATCCCCCGATCCTCCTTCCAAGGCCAGGCGGCTGGCGTACTGCATACGCCGCCGCCCCGACGCTGTGGGCCGACGAGGAGGAAGCGTCAAACCGCTACGCTCCCTCTCTCTGAGCGTCTCTCGTTTTGCCGTCATGACTGTCTCAGCGAATGAGACGACGGCGGCCCAGCCCTCTTCGCTGTCGACCATGGCGCGAACCACGGCCGGCAGCGAGAGGTCTTGTCCTATCTTACCTACTAGAGCCGAACGCTCCCCGCTCCAAGCCGTGCACACGACGCGCGTATGCTCCGCCGTGTCCACAGCCCCACCGCTACAGTGGCGACACGTAGGCTCCGGCTCGATGCCGACCACCTCCCACAAGTACTTCCCGAAGCAGCCGTGCCCCGTTAAGAGTTGTGTAAGGTGGAACGTTAGAGTCCCGTGCCGCCTTTCGACGTAGGGCCGCAGAATGGGTTGGATGGCCGAAACCAGTTCCTTCCCCACCGCGGACCCCTCTAGTCGGGTCGACCACCTTTCGAAGAGAACGTCGCGAGCTTGCGCTCTCCAAGTTCCGATCTCCTCCATGGTTGGCCAACCCCCGCCCCTGCGTACCAGAGTACTTCGCCGGTAAACCTGCGACAGTACCCCCGCCTCGAGATCCCACGGTAGACTGGCTGCGATTGCGCAAGCCGCCTCGTACGACACCGTACAGTACGCCCGAGCCGCTCTTTGCGCTATGGCTCGCTGCGGGCGCCGCAGCAAGACCATATTCTGAGCGCTCAGAGCATCTGCCCATATCGGCGCACCGTACAGTGCTTTCGAACGCAACACTCCGTCGTACAGGCGACGGCACGCACTACCCGGTCCCCCTTTGTTGGGGAGGAGCCTTGTGAGCATTCCGGCGTAGGCTAAAAGTTTCGGAGCCAGTTGCCGAAAGTGCTCCACAAACCCCCACCGACTGTCGAGAACGAGTCCTAAATACTTCATCCTCGACCCGACAGCGATGGAGGTGCCCCCTACCACGATTTTTGCGCCTACAGGTGGAGGTCTCCGAGGCCCGTGGAAAAACAGAGCCTCAGATTTTTCGAGAGCCACCCGGAGCCCTAACGCCTTGATGCGGCGCACTACTTGCGCCACACCAGCCGTGGCCAGCACCGCCGCATCGCGAAAATTGGGGGCCCGCGCGGTGACCAGGGTATCGTCGGCATAACAAAGTATACCAACTCCCCGGAGATTTGCACCGCGCAGGACCCAGTCGAATCCGATGTTCCACAGGAGAGGCCCGAGGACCGACCCCTGTGGAACACCGCATGACATCTCTCGCCGGACGAGCCGATCGCGCGACGGATACGCGATCGCGCGCCCGACGAAGTAGTCCCCGAGCACTTGCCTAAGGTACTCGGGAACCTTGTGGTACCTAAGTGCCTCCGCGACAGTCGCCCAAGGAAGCGTGTTAAACGCATTCGCGATATCCAGCGAGACCGCAAGGACCACTTCTCCCTGGTCGACTGCCTCCCCCACGCGTTCCCGCAAGTGCGAAATGGCATCTAGGGTTGACCTCCCGCGGCGAAAACCAAATTGACCGTCGTGCAAGTCTGGTCCTACCCCCTCCAGGTGCTTGACGAGACGAGCACTGATCACCCGCTCGAACAGCTTGCTCATCTCGCCAAGCAGTACTATCGGGCGGTAGGCCGACGGTGACTCTTTTGGGCGGCCGTTCTTACCGAGAAGAACGAGCTTCCCGATCTTCCAAGTACGCGGGAATCTCCCCCCCGTCAGACATTCCGTCATGAGGGATCGCGTATCCTCCCCGATAATCGGCATCACCGAGGTGATCAGCCGTCCAGGTACTCCGTCCGGGCCTGGGGCGCCGTTCTTCGCCTTGAGTCGCAGAACGGCCACCTCCAGTTCCTCCTCGGACACGGGAGGAATGACCTCCGCCGCTGTTGGCTCCTGGTTACGTGACGACATGGTCGGAGGGACCCATTCGTCTGCCGCCGGAAATAGGGTGCTGACCACTTGTCCTACGAACGAGGGCTCCAGAGACCTGGTGAGTGGGGGCGCCCACGGTCGGAGCTTGTGGCTCATGACCTTGTATGGCCGCCCCCATGGATCTCTGTCGAGTGTCTCAAGCCACTCCCTCCAGGCCTCCTCCTTAGCCGACTTGATCGCTGCGCTGTAGACCGCACGGGCGGCCTGCCACGCAGCGCGAAGCTCCGCTTCCAAGACCAGGTCCCTAACCCGTCTTCCCCGGGCACGAGTGTACCGGCGTTGCGATGCCCAGCTCGCTTGCCGAAGCTCAGCGAGGTGCGGGCGCCACCAGTACACCTGTCTCCGAGGAGGAACCGGCCTTGCCCTACTCATAGCCGCGTCACAGACGCGAGTCAGCGAATCCTGGAGCTGCTCCGATTTTGCGTCCACGTCCAGATGGGTAGTGCCGGCACCAGCCCACCGTTCCACGATGGCCGCCTCGATAGCCAGCTCCCGATCCAGCGTGGCTACTCGCCAGCGCGGATTTTCACCGCTAAGGGGACGATTACTTGACCATGCAGCCGTCGCGGGCGAGGAGGAAATGTCGAACCGAATATATCGGTGATCGGACAAGTTCTCCTCTCCCTCGAAGACTCTCCAGTTGCGCGCCCTGCGTGCCAGCGCGGGGCTGGCGAACGTCAGGTCAATAATCGATGTGCCTCCTTGGGGCCCTACGAACGTGTTCACCGTCCCCCTGTTGAGGAGCACCACGCCAGTAGACACCGCCCACTCTTCCAACGCTTCTCCTCTATCGTCGGTGTCCGGTGATCCCCAAGCACGCGAGTGCGCGTTGAAGTCTCCGGCAATCACGACATGAGCAGGGTGCACCCCTTCCACCATACCCCCGATTTCTAAGAGCAGTTGCTCGAAGTCGGCGAGGGTTTTGCTGGGAGGGCAGTACACCCCGATCACTGCGATGCCGCCTAAAGTGACCGTCACACATCCCCGGCCCCTCAAGACCTTCTCGAAGGGAGCGGAGCCGGGGACGTGCAGTTGCGTAACGATCGCAACTGAGCCGTCGAGGTCACTCGCCCAGTCGTCGCGGGGGAGGTTAGGTTAGGTTAGGTTAGGTTAGGTTTTTTTTTTTTTTTTTTTTTTTACGTGAGGAATGCTATTAGGCATGCTACCTCCGATATGGGGGGTATCTGGAGGCCGTATGTGGGACTCACCTCTTCGGGGCATACCCACTAAACCTCACGATGTCCACTTCATCGCCTTCAGGTCAGATCACAGGATAGGCAGGCGTTTGCTCACTGCGATCCGGCCGGCGTTGCCCAACGAGCGGGCTCGACTCCCAGGGGTTGGGCCAATGCCCTTCCCCTGTAACGTCACATGTTAGCGCCCCCTGAACACTAGGGGCGCCACATCGCGGGGCCATTATTAGGTCGGTGGATCCCCCGATCCTCCTTCCAAGGCCAGGCGGCTGGCGTACTGCATACGCCGCCGCCCCGACGCTGTGGGCCGGCGAGGAGGAAGCGCAAACCGCTACGTTCCCTCTCTCTGAGCGTCTCTCGTTTTGCCGTCATGACTGTCTCAGCGAATGAGACGACGGCGGCCCAGCCCTCTTCGCTGTCGACCATGGCGCGAACCACGGCCGTCAACGGGAGGTGTTGTCCGATCCTACCTACTAGAGCCGAACGCTCTCCGCTTCGAGCCATGCACACGACGTGCGTATACTCCGCCGTGTCCACAGCTCCACCGCTACAGTGGCGACACGTAGGCTCCGGCTCGAAGCCGACCACCTCCCACAAGTACTTCCCGAAGCAACCGTGCCCCGTTAGAAGTTGTGTAAGGTGGAACGTTAGAGTCCCGTGCCGCCTTCCGACGTAGAATTCGTCGCAGAATGGGTTGGATGGCCGAAACCAGTTCCTTCCCCTCCGCTGACCCACTCCGACGCAGTGGTTGATATTCGCCTGCAGGAGGGATACAGTCGCCATTTATGAATGGGCCGTATCCATCGCCTCCTCTGTCTGCGAGAGATCGACAGACTGCGAGGGCGCCACGGGGCCACCCTTCGCCGCCTGCCGTCCCTGGGGTTGCTTACCCCGCTTCTGGTCACCCGCTGCGCAGTCTTTGCTGCCCAGCCGGTGACCAGATGCCTTGCCCCCTGCCGCGCAGAGCGGACAGTGGGGTTTGGCAGTGCATGCTGCTGCCTTATGGCCAGGCTGCCCGCAGCTGAAACACAGTCCGCTACGGTCGATGCCCACAGTGCACTTAACTCCTATATGGCCCGGTTCCAGACAGCGGAAGCACCGCTGCTGTCTGGGCTCTAAAAGTGTAGGTCGGACGACCGACCACCCCACCAAAATTCGGCGACCATCGGTCACCTTTTGGGCTGCGGCGGTAGGGCACTTAAGCCAAACCGACCCCAGCCCACCAGTTGGGCGATTGATCTCGCCAACCTTTACGGCCTCTACGGCACACCCTCCCTCGGCTGCAATGGCCGATGCCACTTTCGCCTTAGTGGCCGCATCATCCAGGCCGGAGATGCGCAGTTCTGCGCATTTCTCCGGTCGGGACACGCGGACCACGTCGCGCAAAACTTTTTTGAGCTCGGTGGCTAGCCCGTTCGCCTTTTCAGCGTTACCGGCGCCAGCCACCTCGAGGATCCGTGCCCCCGTCGCCGCCTTGCGGAAGCGGACACCATCGATCCCTAGGCCTTTGAGATCGATGGAATTTGCCGCCTCCGCAAGGACGGCAGCATAGGTTGCGCCCTGCTCCACCGCGCTAGGCTGCAGGGTGATGACCACTGCTGCCGAACGCGGAGGGCGGAGTTTAGGGCTCTTTTTTTTTGGGGCCACAGCTGGAGCGGATTTCGCTGCCGGCTTAGTGGGGCCCCGCTTCGCTACCACAGTCCATCCCTCTTCCGTCGACGAGGGGGGAGGTGGCAGCGGGCGAGGTTGGTGAGCGGCTGCTGCCTGTTTGGCAGCAGCGCTCTTCCTCGCTTGTCGCTTCTTTTTTTTATTATCACCTGGGGCAGTCTCCGAGGTTGGAGGCAACCTCGAAGATTGTGCCTGCTCAGGCAGGGACGCCGCGGGTTTGGCCACCTTAGGTGGTGCCTGCTTAGGCGTAGACGCCTCAGGTGTGGCCACCACAGGTGTCGCCCCGCGTGCGGCCTTGGCCTTGGACTTAGCCTTGGCCTTAGACGCGGGGGGTGCGGTGGGCGCAGACGCGGGGAGCGCTGGCTCTTCGATGTCTATGGCCGAAGAGGACGCGGAGGCAGCTGCGGCAACATTCCGTATGTCCGCCTGAAGCGGAGGACGGAGCCGTTTTTCGGGCAACAGGCGGTCCTGTATCCCCTCGAGCCGCGCGTCGACCATAAAAGCGATCTCGTCGCGGCTCATAGTGAGGGGAGCCGATTCCGCCCGCTCCCTCAAAACCCCTATCTCGACTCGGAGGGTGGCCAGCTCGGCCTGAAGCCTGGCCACCTCGTCCGTCTCTGTGCGAGACCTCAGCTCGCGGGCGTACTCCAAGATAGAGCTTGCCGCGAGATTGAGGTCCCGCACATATTGACCCTTCAGACGGGACGACTTCTTCGCCACCGTCTGAACGGTCCCTACTGCAGCCTCTATGGCATGCGTCAACTCCTCAGCCCGAAGGTGAGCAGATGACACGGTCGCCTCGTTGTGCGGTTTGTGCGGTTTCAAAAGAAATGACTCCTTCTGTTGCCGCAGCTCCTCCGCCAGTTCCTCCTCCGCCCGAAGTTGGAGCTCACGCTCCTTGGCCAGGTTGAGCTCGGCCTTGGCTTTCGCCAGGCCGACATACTGGCCTGTGGTCGGGGGACGACCACGCAGTTTTTTGCCACCGGCCTCAGCGGCAGCCACACGGTCTCCCGACTCGGAGCAGTCCCCGTCCGATGCAGAGTTTGCGCGTTTCCGCCAAAGTCTGCCCGGGGAGGACGGCCGCGAGTCGACAGACGCCACCGTGCCAACGCTGGTGTCGGTGGACGACTCGGAAAGAGTTTGCGTCCTAGAGCCTAGACGAGGCAGTAGGACGCGCGCCTCCTTGCAAACCCCTGGGAGGGAGGATTGAGACCTTTCGGTCCCTCTCCCTGACCCCTCAGGGTTAGAAGTCCCCAGGAAGGGAGATCGGGGCCTTTCGGCCCCTTTCCCCGCTCCCTTAGGATCGCACGCACCTCGGAGAGGAGAGCGGGACCTCTCAGTCCCACTTCCCGCCCCCAGAGGGCCAGAACACCCGTCAGACATCGTTTCCGATGCTTGACGTCCACTAACCTTGTTGGCGCTGAAAAGCACCGTGGTTTGGCACTGAAAAGTGCCTTAAGCGCAGAAGTAACTGCTCGCTCTAAATGCCCCTCAAGTATCGAGCCAGAGATTCGGTCACCCGCCTGCCACTCCGTTACGGTGGTCAGGTCGGGGTCCAGGGCCGGACGACAAGGACGTACTCACAGCTCACTTACGGGGGCCCGCCCCAGGTTTTTTTTTTTTTTTTTTTTTTTTTTTTTTTTTTTTTTTTTTTTTTTTTTTTTTTTACGTGAGGAATGCTATTAGGCATGCTACCTCCGATATGGGGGGTATCTGGAGGCCGTATGTGGGACTCACCTCTTCGGGGCATACCCACTAAACCTCACGATGTCCACTTCATCGCCTTCAGGTCAGATCACAGGATAGGCAGGCGTTTGCTCACTGCGATCCGGCCGGCGTTGCCCAACGAGCGGGCTCGACTCCCAGGGGTTGGGCCAATGCCCTTCCCCTGTAACGTCACATGTTAGCGCCCCCTGAACACTAGGGGCGCCACATCGCGGGGCCATTATTAGGTCGGTGGATCCCCCGATCCTCCTTCCAAGGCCAGGCGGCTGGCGTACTGCATACGCCGCCGCCCCGACGCTGTGGGCCGGCGAGGAGGAAGCGCAAACCGCTACGTTCCCTCTCTCTGAGCGTCTCTCGTTTTGCCGTCATGACTGTCTCAGCGAATGAGACGACGGCGGCCCAGCCCTCTTCGCTGTCGACCATGGCGCGAACCACGGCCGTCAACGGGAGGTGTTGTCCGATCCTACCTACTAGAGCCGAACGCTCTCCGCTTCGAGCCATGCACACGACGTGCGTATACTCCGCCGTGTCCACAGCTCCACCGCTACAGTGGCGACACGTAGGCTCCGGCTCGAAGCCGACCACCTCCCACAAGTACTTCCCGAAGCAACCGTGCCCCGTTAGAAGTTGTGTAAGGTGGAACGTTAGAGTCCCGTGCCGCCTTCCGACGTAGAATTCGTCGCAGAATGGGTTGGATGGCCGAAACCAGTTCCTTCCCCTCCGCTGACCCACTCCGACGCAGTGGTTGATATTCGCCTGCAGGAGGGATACAGTCGCCATTTATGAATGGGCCGTATCCATCGCCTCTGTCTGCGAGAGATCGACAGACTGCGAGGGCGCCACGGGGCCACCCTTCGCCGCCTGCCGTCCCTGGGGTTGCTTACCCCGCTTCTGGTCACCCGCTGCGCAGTCTTTGCTGCCCAGCCGGTGACCAGATGCCTTGCCCCCTGCCGCGCAGAGCGGACAGTGGGGTTTGGCAGTGCATGCTGCTGCCTTATGGCCAGGCTGCCCGCAGCTGAAACACAGTCCGCTACGGTCGATGCCCACAGTGCACTTAACTCCTATATGGCCCGGTTCCAGACAGCGGAAGCACCGCTGCTGTCTGGGCTCTAAAAGTGTAGGTCGGACGACCGACCACCCCACCAAAATTCGGCGACCATCGGTCACCTTTTGGGCTGCGGCGGTAGGGCACTTAAGCCAAACCGACCCCAGCCCACCAGTTGGGCGATTGATCTCGCCAACCTTTACGGCCTCTACGGCACACCCTCCCTCGGCTGCAATGGCCGATGCCACTTTCGCCTTAGTGGCCGCATCATCCAGGCCGGAGATGCGCAGTTCTGCGCATTTCTCCGGTCGGGACACGCGGACCACGTCGCGCAAAACTTTTTTGAGCTCGGTGGCTAGCCCGTTCGCCTTTTCAGCGTTACCGGCGCCAGCCACCTCGAGGATCCGTGCCCCCGTCGCCGCCTTGCGGAAGCGGACACCATCGATCCCTAGGCCTTTGAGATCGATGGAATTTGCCGCCTCCGCAAGGACGGCAGCATAGGTTGCGCCCTGCTCCACCGCGCTAGGCTGCAGGGTGATGACCACTGCTGCCGAACGCGGAGGGCGGAGTTTAGGGCTCTTTTTTTTTGGGGCCACAGCTGGAGCGGATTTCGCTGCCGGCTTAGTGGGGCCCCGCTTCGCTACCACAGTCCATCCCTCTTCCGTCGACGAGGGGGGAGGTGGCAGCGGGCGAGGTTGGTGAGCGGCTGCTGCCTGTTTGGCAGCAGCGCTCTTCCTCGCTTGTCGCTTCTTTTTTTTATTATCACCTGGGGCAGTCTCCGAGGTTGGAGGCAACCTCGAAGATTGTGCCTGCTCAGGCAGGGACGCCGCGGGTTTGGCCACCTTAGGTGGTGCCTGCTTAGGCGTAGACGCCTCAGGTGTGGCCACCACAGGTGTCGCCCCGCGTGCGGCCTTGGCCTTGGACTTAGCCTTGGCCTTAGACGCGGGGGGTGCGGTGGGCGCAGACGCGGGGAGCGCTGGCTCTTCGATGTCTATGGCCGAAGAGGACGCGGAGGCAGCTGCGGCAACATTCCGTATGTCCGCCTGAAGCGGAGGACGGAGCCGTTTTTCGGGCAACAGGCGGTCCTGTATCCCCTCGAGCCGCGCGTCGACCATAAAAGCGATCTCGTCGCGGCTCATAGTGAGGGGAGCCGATTCCGCCCGCTCCCTCAAAACCCCTATCTCGACTCGGAGGGTGGCCAGCTCGGCCTGAAGCCTGGCCACCTCGTCCGTCTCTGTGCGAGACCTCAGCTCGCGGGCGTACTCCAAGATAGAGCTTGCCGCGAGATTGAGGTCCCGCACATATTGACCCTTCAGACGGGACGACTTCTTCGCCACCGTCTGAACGGTCCCTACTGCAGCCTCTATGGCATGCGTCAACTCCTCAGCCCGAAGGTGAGCAGATGACACGGTCGCCTCGTTGTGCGGTTTGTGCGGTTTCAAAAGAAATGACTCCTTCTGTTGCCGCAGCTCCTCCGCCAGTTCCTCCTCCGCCCGAAGTTGGAGCTCACGCTCCTTGGCCAGGTTGAGCTCGGCCTTGGCTTTCGCCAGGCCGACATACTGGCCTGTGGTCGGGGGACGACCACGCAGTTTTTTGCCACCGGCCTCAGCGGCAGCCACACGGTCTCCCGACTCGGAGCAGTCCCCGTCCGATGCAGAGTTTGCGCGTTTCCGCCAAAGTCTGCCCGGGGAGGACGGCCGCGAGTCGACAGACGCCACCGTGCCAACGCTGGTGTCGGTGGACGACTCGGAAAGAGTTTGCGTCCTAGAGCCTAGACGAGGCAGTAGGACGCGCGCCTCCTTGCAAACCCCTGGGAGGGAGGATTGAGACCTTTCGGTCCCTCTCCCTGACCCCTCAGGGTTAGAAGTCCCCAGGAAGGGAGATCGGGGCCTTTCGGCCCCTTTCCCCGCTCCCTTAGGATCGCACGCACCTCGGAGAGGAGAGCGGGACCTCTCAGTCCCACTTCCCGCCCCCAGAGGGCCAGAACACCCGTCAGACATCGTTTCCGATGCTTGACGTCCACTAACCTTGTTGGCGCTGAAAAGCACCGTGGTTTGGCACTGAAAAGTGCCTTAAGCGCAGAAGTAACTGCTCGCTCTAAATGCCCCTCAAGTATCGAGCCAGAGATTCGGTCACCCGCCTGCCACTCCGTTACGGTGGTCAGGTCGGGGTCCAGGGCCGGACGACAAGGACGTACTCACAGCTCACTTACGGGGGCCCGCCCCAGGTTAGGTTTTTTTTTTTTTTTTTTTTACGTGAGGAATGCTATTAGGCATGCTACCTCCGATATGGGGGGTATCTGGAGGCCGTATGTGGGACTCACCTCTTCGGGGCATACCCACTAAACCTCACGATGTCCACTTCATCGCCTTCAGGTCAGATCACAGGATAGGCAGGCGTTTGCTCACTGCGATCCGGCCGGCGTTGCCCAACGAGCGGGCTCGACTCCCAGGGGTTGGGCCAATGCCCTTCCCCTGTAACGTCACATGTTAGCGCCCCCTGAACACTAGGGGCGCCACATCGCGGGGCCATTATTAGGTCGGTGGATCCCCCGATCCTCCTTCCAAGGCCAGGCGGCTGGCGTACTGCATACGCCGCCGCCCCGACGCTGTGGGCCGGCGAGGAGGAAGCGTCAAACCGCTACGTTCCCTCTCTCTGAGCGTCTCTCGTTTTGCCGTCATGACTGTCTCAGCGAATGAGACGACGGCGGCCCAGCCCTCTTCGCTGTCGATCATGGCGCGAACCACGGCCGGCAGCGAGAGGTCTTGTCCTATCCTACCTATTAGAGCCGAACGCTCCCCGCTCCAAGCCGTGCACACGACGCGCGTATGCTCCGCCGTGTCCACAGCCCCACCGCTACAGTGGCGACACGTAGGCTCCGGCTCGATGCCGACCACCTCCCACAAGTACTTCCCGAAGCAGCCGTGCCCCGTTAAGAGTTGTGTAAGGTGGAACGTTAGAGTCCCGTGCCGCCTTTCGACGTAGGGCCGCAGAATGGGTTGGATGGCCGAAACCAGTTCCTTCCCCACCGCGGACCCCTCTAGTCGGGTCGACCACCTTTCGAAGAGAACGTCGCGAGCTTGCGCTCTCCAAGTTCCGATCTCCTCCATGGTTGGCCAACCCCCGCCCCTGCGTACCAGAGTACTTCGCCGGTAAACCTGCGACAGTACCCCCGCCTCGAGATCCCACGGTAGACTGGCTGCGATTGCGCAAGCCGCCTCGTACGACACCGTACAGTACGCCCGAGCCGCTCTTTGCGCTATGGCTCGCTGCGGGCGCCGCAGCAAGACCATATTCTGAGCGCTCAGAGCATCTGCCCATATCGGCGCACCGTACAGTGCTTTCGAACGCAACACTCCGTCGTACAGGCGACGGCACGCACTACCCGGTCCCCCTTTGTTGGGGAGGAGCCTTGCGAGCATTCCGGCGTAGGCTAAAAGTTTCGGAGCCAGTTGCCGAAAGTGCTCCACAAACCCCCACCGACTGTCGAGAACGAGTCCTAAATACTTCATCCTCGACCCGACAGCGATGCAGGTGCCCCCTACCACGATTTTTGCGCCTACAGGTGGAGGTCTCCGAGGCCCGTGGAAAAACAGAGCCTCAGATTTTTCGAGAGCCACCCGGAGCCCTAACGCCTTGATGCGGCGCACTACTTGCGCCACACCAGCCGTGGCCAGCACCGCCGCATCGCGAAAATTGGGGGCCCGCGCGGTGACCAGGGTATCGTCGGCATAACAAAGTATACCAACTCCCCGGAGATTTGCACCGCGCAGGACCCAGTCGAATCCGATGTTCCACAGGAGAGGCCCGAGGACCGACCCCTGTGGAACACCGCATGACATCTCTCGCCGGACGAGCCGATCGCGCGACGGATACGCGATCGCGCGCCCGACGAAGTAGTCCGCGAGCACTTGCCTAAGGTACTCGGGAACCTTGTGGTACCTAAGTGCCTCCGCGACAGTCGCCCAAGGAAGCGTGTTAAACGCATTCGCGATATCCAGCGAGACCGCAAGGACAACTTCTCCCTGGTCGACTGCCTCCCCCACGCGTTCCCGCAAGTGCGAAATGGCATCTAGGGTTGACCTCCCGCGGCGAAAACCAAATTGACCGTCGTGCAAGTCTGGTCCTACCCCCTCCAGGTGCTTGACGAGACGAGCACTGATCACCCGCTCGAACAGCTTGCTCATCTCGTCAAGCAGTACTATCGGGCGGTAGGCCGACGGTGACTCTTTTGGGCGGCCGTTCTTACCGAGAAGAACGAGCTTCCCGATCTTCCAAGTACGCGGGAATCTCCCCCCCGTCAGACATTCCGTCATGAGGGATCGCGTATCCTCCCCGATAATCGGCATCACCGAGGTGATCAGCCGTCCAGGTACTCCGTCCGGGCCTGGGGCGCCGTTCTTCGCCTTGAGTCGCAGAACGGCCACCTCCAGTTCCTCCTCGGACACGGGAGGAATGACCTCCGCCGCTGTTGGCTCCTGGTTACGTGACGACATGGTCGGAGGGACCCATTCGTCTGCCGCCGGAAATAGGGTGCTGACCACTTGTCCTACGAACGAGGGCTCCAGAGACCTGGTGAGTGGGGGCGCCCACGGTCGGAGCTTGTGGCTCATGACCTTGTATGGCCGCCCCCATGGATCTCTGTCGAGTGTCTCAAGCCACTCCCTCCAGGCCTCCTCCTTAGCCGACTTG
Source organism: Cybosia mesomella (assembly GCA_946251805.1). Lineage (NCBI taxonomy): Eukaryota > Metazoa > Arthropoda > Insecta > Lepidoptera > Erebidae > Cybosia > Cybosia mesomella. Next base: position 33,601 of record OX276403.1, on the reverse strand, counting down.
ATCGCTGCGCTGTAGACCGCACGGGCGGCCTGCCACGCAGCGCGAAGCTCCGCTTCCAAGACCAGGTCCCTAACCCGTCTTCCCCGGGCACGAGTGTACCGGCGTTGCGATGCCCAGCTCGCTTGCCGAAGCTCAGCGAGGTGCGGGCGCCACCAGTATACCTGTCTCCGAGGAGGAACCGGCCTTGCCCTACTCATAGCCGCGTCACAGACGCGAGTCAGCGAATCCTGGAGCTGCTCCGATTTTGCGTCCACGTCCAGATGGGTAGTGCCGGCACCAGCCCACCGTTCCACGATGGCCGCCTCGATAGCCAGCTCCCGATCCAGCGTGGCTACTCGCCAGCGCGGATTTTCACCGCTAAGGGGACGATTACTTGACCATGCAGCCGTCGCGGGCGAGGAGGAAATGTCGAACCGAATATATCGGTGATCGGACAAGTTCTCCTCTCCCTCGAAGACTCTCCAGTTACGCGCCCTGCGTGCCAGCGCGGGGCTGGCGAACGTCAGGTCTATAATCGATGTGCCTCCTTGGGGCCCTACGAACGTGTTCACCGTCCCCCTGTTGAGGAGCACCACGCCAGTAGACACCGCCCACTCTTCCAACGCTTCTCCTCTATCGTCGGTGTCCGGTGATCCCCAAGCACGCGAGTGTGCGTTGAAGTCTCCGGCAATCACGACATGAGCGGGGTGCACCCCCTCCACCATACCCCCGATTTCTAAGAGCAGTTGCTCGAAGTCGGCGAGGGTTTTGCTGGGAGGGCAGTACACCCCGATCACTGCGATGCCGCCTAAGGTGACCGTCACACATCCCCGGCCCCTCAAGACCTTCTCGAAGGGAGCGGAGCCGGGGACGTGCAGTTGCGTAACGATCGCAACTGTGCCGTCGAGGTCACTCGCCCAGTCGTCGCGGGGGCGAACGTAGTACGGATCGGAGATCACCGTAACCGACGCCTGCCACTGCGCCATGCACTGGAACAAATTGTCCTGAGCTCCGACGCAGTGGTTGATGTTCGCCTGCAGGAAGGAGATAGTCGCCATTTATGAGTGGGCCGTATCCATCGCCTCCTCGGTCTGCGAGAGATCGACAGACTGCGAGGGCGCCACGGGGCCACCCTTCGCCGCCTGCCGTCCCTGGGGTCGCTTGCCCCGCTTCTGGTCACCCGCTGCGCAGTCTTTGCTGCCCAGCCGGTGACCAGACGCCTTGCCCCCTGCCGCGCATATCGGACAGTGGGGTTCGGCCGTGCACGCTGCGGCCGCATGGCCGGGCTTACCGCAGTTGAAGCAAAGCCCACTGCGGTCGATGCCCACAGTGCACTTCACTCCGATGTGGCCCGGTTCCAGACAGCGGAAGCACCGCTGCTGTCTGGGCTCTAGGAGTGTTGGTCGGACGACCGACCACCCGACCAAGATTCGGCGACCATCGGTCACCCTTTGGGCTGCGGCGGTAGGGCACTTAACCCAGACCGACCCCAGCCTACCAGGTGGGCGATTGATCTCGCCAACCTTTACGGCCTCTGTGGCACACCCTCCCTCGGCTGCTATGGCCGATGCCACTTTCGCTTTAGTGGCCGCGTCATCCAGCCCGGAAATGCGCAGTTCTGCACATTTTTCCGGTCGAGATACGCGGACCACGTCGCCCAAAACTTTTTTGAGCTCGGTGGCTAGCCCGTTCGCCTTTTCGGCGTTACCGGCGCCAGCCACCTCGAGGATCCGTGCCCCCGTCGCCGCCTTGCGGAAGCGGACACCATCGATCCCTAGGCCTTTGAGATCGATGGATTTTTCCGCCTCCGCAAGGACGGCCGCATATGTTGCGCCCTGCTCCACCGCGCCAGGCTGCAGGGTGATGACCACTGCAGCCGTTCGCGGGGGGCGGAGTTTAGGGCTCGCCTTTTTTGGGGCCACAGCCGGAGCGGGTTTCGCTGCCGGCTTAGTGGGGCCCCGCTTGGCCACCAGAGTCCATCCCTCGTCCATCGACGAGGGGGGAGGTGGCAGCGGACGAGGTTGGTGAGCAGCAGCTGCCTGTTTGGCAGCAGCACTCTTCCTCGTTTTCTTTTTTTTGTTGCCTGGGGCAGTCTCCGAGGTTGAAGGCAACCTCGAAGGTTGTGCCTGCTCAGGCACGGACGCCGCGGGTTTGGCCACCTTAGGTGGCGCCTGCTTAGGCGTAGATGCCGCAGGTGTGGCCACCACAGGTGTCGCCCCGCGAGCGGCCTTGGCCTTGGCTTTAGCCTTGGCCTTAGACGCGGGGGGTGCGGTGGGCGCCGACGCGGGGAGCGCTGGCTCTTCGACGCCTATGGCCGAAGAGGACGCGGAGGCAGCTGCGGCAGCATTCCGTATGTCCGCCTGAAGCGGAGGACGGAGCCGTTTCTCGGGTAACAGGCGGTCCTGTATCCCCTCGAGCCGCGCATCAACCATAAAGGCGATCTCGTCGCGACTCATAGTGAGGGGAGCCGAGTCCGCCCGCTCCCTCAAAACACCTATCTCAGCTCGGAGGGTGACCAGCTCGGCCTGAAGCCTGGCCACCTCGTCCGTCTCAGTGCGAGACCTCAACTCGCGAGCGTACTCCAAGATAGAGTTTGCCGCGAGATTGAGGTCCCGCACATATTGACCCTTCAGACGGGACGATTTCTTCGCCACCGTCTGAACGGTCCCTACGGCTGCCTCTATGGCTTGCGTCAACTCCTCAGCCCGAAGGTGAGCAGCTGACACGGTCGACTCGGTTTGCGGTTTGTGCGGTTTTAGAAGGAATGACTCCTTCTGCTGCCGCAGCTCCTCCGCCAGTTCCTCCTCTGCCCGAAGTTGGAGCTCTCGCTCCTTGGCCAGGTTGAGCTCGGCCTTGGCTTTCGCCAGGCCGACATACTGGCCTGTGGTCGGGGGACGACCGCGCAGTTTCTTGCCACCGACCTCAGCGGCATCCACACGGTCTCCCGACTCGGAGCAGTCCCCGTCCGACGCAGAGTTTAAGCGTTTCCGCCAAAGTCTGCCCGGGGAGGACGGCCGCGAGTCGACAGACACCACCGTGCCGACGCTGGTGTCGGTAGAAGACTCCGACAGAGTTTGCGTCCTAGCGCCTAGACGAGGCAGTAGGACGCGCGCCTCCTTGCAAACCCCTGGGAGGGAGGATTGAGACCTTTCGGTCCCTCTCCCCGACCCCTCAGGGTTAAAAGCCCCCAGGAGGGGAGATCGGGGCCTTTCGGCCCCTTTCCCCGCCCCCTTAGGGTCACGCGCACCTCGGAGAGGAGAGCGGGACCTCTCAGTCCCACTCCCCGCCCCCTGAGGGCCAGAACACTCGTCAGACATCGTTTCCGATGTCAGACGACCTCTAACCGTATTGGCGCTGAGAAGCACCGTTTTGTTGGTACTGAAAAGTACCGCAAGCTCAGAAGTAACTGATCGCTCTAAATGCCCCTCAAGTATCGAGCCAGAGATTCGGTCACCCGCCTGCCACTCCGTTACGGTGGTCAGGTCGGGGTCCAGGGCCGGACGACAAGGACGTACTCACAGCTCACTTACGGGGGCCCGCCCCAGGTTTTTTTTTTTTTTTTTACGTGAGGAATGCTATTAGGCATGCTACCTCCGATATGGGGGGTATCTGGAGGCCGTATGTGGGACTCACCTCTTCGGGGCATACCCACTAAACCTCACGATGTCCACTTCATCGCCTTCAGGTCAGATCACAGGATAGGCAGGCGTTTGCTCACTGCGATCCGGCCGGCGTTGCCCAACGAGCGGGCTCGACTCCCAGGGGTTGGGCCAGTGCCCTTCCCCTGTAACGTCACATGTTAGCGCCCCCTGAACACTAGGGGCGCCACATCGCGGGGCCATTATTAGGTCGGTGGATCCCCCGATCCTCCTTCCAAGGCCAGGCGGGTGGCGTACTGCATACGCCGCCGCCCCGACGCTGTGGGCTGACGAGGAGGAAGCGTCAAACCGCTACGCTCCCTCTCTCTGAGCGTCTCTCGTTTTGCCGTCATGACTGTCTCAGCGAATGAGACGACGGCGGCCCAGCCCTCTTCGCTGTCGACCATGGCGCGAACCACGGCCGGCAGCGAGAGGTCTTGTCCTAACCTACCTATTAGAGCCGAACGCTCCCCGCTCCAAGCCGTGCACACGACGCGCGTATGCTCCGCCGTGTCCACAGCTCCACCGCTACAGTGGCGGCACGTAGGCTCCGGCTCGATGCCGACCACCTCCCACAAGTACTTCCCGAAGCAACCGTGCCCCGTTAAGAGTTGTGTAAGGTGGAACGTTAGAGTCCCGTGCCGCCTTCCGACGTAGAATTCGTTGCAGAATGGGTTGGATGGCCGAAACCAGTTCCTTCCCCTCCGCTGACCCACTCCGACGCAGTGGTTAATATTCGCCTGCAGGAGGGATACAGTCGCCATTTATGAATGGGCCGTATCCATCGCCTCCTCTGTCTGCGAGAGATCGACAGACTGCGAGGGCGCCACGGGGCCACCCTTCGCCGCCTGCCGTCCCTGGGGTTGCTTACCCCGCTTCTGGTCACCCGCTGCGCAGTCTTTGCTGCCCAGCCGGTGACCAGATGCCTTGCCCCCTGCCGTGCAGAGCGGACAGTGGGGTTTGGCAGTGCATGCTGCTGCCTTATGGCCAGGCTGCCCGCAGCTGAAACACAGTCCGCTACGGTCGATGCCCACAGTGCACTTAACTCCTATATGGCCCGGTTCCAGACAGCGGAAGCACCGCTGCTGTCTGGGCTCTAAAAGTGTAGGTCGGACGACCGACCATCCCACCAAAATTCGGCGACCATCGGTCACCCTTTGGGCTGCGGCGGTAGGGCACTTAAGCCAAACCGACCCCAGCCCACCAGTTGGGCGATTAATCTCGCCAACCCTTACGGCCTCTACGGCACACCCTCCCTCGGCTGCAATGGCCGATGCCACTTTCTCCTTAGTGGCCGCATCATCCAGGCCGGAGATGCGCAGTTCTGCACATTTCTCCGGTCGAGACACGCGAACCACGTCGCCCAAAACTTTTTTGAGCTCGGTGGCTAGCCCGTTCGCCTTTTCAGCGTTACCGGCGCCAGCCACCTCGAGGATCCGTGCCCCCGTCACCGCCTTGCGGAAGCGAACACCATCGATCCCTAGGCCTTTGAGATCGATGGAGTTTGCCGCCTCCGCAAGGACGGCCGCATAGGTTGCGCCCTGCTCCACCGCGCTAGGCTGCAGAGTGATGACCACTGCTGCCGAACGCGGAGGGCGGAGTTTAGGGCTCTTCTTTTTTGGGGCCACAGCTGGAGCGGGTTTCGCTGCTGGCTTAGTGGGGCCCCGCTTCGCTACCACAGTCCATCCCTCATCCGTCGACGAGGGGGGAGGTGGCAGCGGGCGAGGTTGGTGAGCGGCTGCTGCCTGTTTGGCAGCAGCGCTCTTCCTCGCTTGCCGCTTCTTTTTTTTATTATCACCTGGGGCAGTCTCCGAGGTTGGAGGCAACCTCGAAGATTGTGCCTGCTCAGGCAGGGACGCCGCGGGTTTGGCCACCTTAGGTGGTGCCTGCTTAGGCGTAGACGCCTCAGGTGTGGCCACCACAGGTGTCGCCCCGCGTGCGGCCTTGGCCTTGGACTTAGCCTTGGCCTTAGACGCGGGGGGTGCGGTGGGCGCAGACGCGGGGAGCGCTGGCTCTTCGATGTCTATGGCCGAAGAGGACGCGGAGGCAGCTGCGGCAACATTCCGTATGTCCGCCTGAAGCGGAGGACGGAGCCGTTTTTCGGGCAACAGGCGGTCCTGTATCCCCTCGAGCCGCGCGTCGACCATAAAAGCGATCTCGTCGCGGCTCATAGTGAGGGGAGCCGATTCCGCCCGCTCCCTCAAAACCCCTATCTCGACTCGGAGGGTGGCCAGCTCGGCCTGAAGCCTGGCCACCTCGTCCGTCTCTGTGCGAGACCTCAGCTCGCGGGCGTACTCCAAGATAGAGCTTGCCGCGAGATTGAGGTCCCGCACATATTGACCCTTCAGGCGGGACGACTTCTTCGCCACCGTCTGAACGGTCCCTACTGCAGCCTCTATGGCTTGCGTCAACTCCTCAGCCCGAAGGTGAGCAGATGACACGGTCGCCTCGTTGTGCGGTTTCAAAAGAAATGACTCCTTCTGTTGCCGCAGCTCCTCCGCCAGTTCCTCCTCCGCCCGAAGTTGGAGCTCACGCTCCTTGGCCAGGTTGAGCTCGGCCTTGGCTTTCGCCAGGCCGACATACTGGCCTGTGGTCGGGGGACGACCACGCAGTTTTTTGCCACCGGCCTCAGCGGCGGCCCCACGGTCTCCCGACTCGGAGCAGTCCCCGTCCGATGCAGAGTTTGCGCGTTTCCGCCAAAGTCTGCCCGGGGAGGACGGCCGCGAGTCGACAGACGCCACCGTGCCAACGCTGGTGTCGGTGGACGACTCGGAAAGAGTTTGCGTCCTAGAGCCTAGACGAGGCAGTAGGACGCGCGCCTCCTTGCAAACCCCTGGGAGGGAGGATTGAGACCTTTCGGTCCCTCTCCCCGACCCCTCAGGGTTAGAAGCCCCCAGGAAGGGAGATCGGGGCCTTTCGGCCCCTTTCCCCGCTCCCTTAGGGTCGCACGCACCTCGGAGAGGAGAGCGGGACCTCTCAGTCCCACTTCCCGCCCCCGGAGGGCCAGAACACCCGTCAGACATCGTTTCCGATGCTTGACGTCCACTAACCTTGTTGGCGCTGAAAAGCACCGTGGTTTGGCACTGAAAAGTGCCTTAAGCGCAGAAGTAACTGCTCGCTCTAAATGCCCCTCAAGTATCGAGCCAGAGATTCGGTCACCCGCCTGCCACTCCGTTACGGTGGTCAGGTCGGGGTCCAGGGCCGGACGACAAGGACGTACTCAAAGCTCACTTACGGGGGCCCGCCCCAAACGGGGGCCCGCCCCGCCCGCCCCAGGTTAGGTTAGGTTAGGTTTTTTTTTTTTTTTTTTTTTTTTTACGTGAGGAATGCTATTAGGCATGCTACCTCCGATATGGGGGGTATCTGGAGGCCGTATGTGGGACTCACCTCTTCGGGGCATACCCACTAAACCTCACGATGTCCACTTCATCGCCTTCAGGTCAGATCACAGGATAGGCAGGCGTTTGCTCACTGCGATCCGGCCGGCGTTGCCCAACGAGCGGGCTCGACTCCCAGGGGTTGGGCCAATGCCCTTCCCCTGTAACGTCACATGTTAGCGCCCCCTGAACACTAGGGGCGCCACATCGCGGGGCCATTATTAGGTCGGTGGATCCCCCGATCCTCCTTCCAAGGCCAGGCGGCTGGCGTACTGCATACGCCGCCGCCCCGACGCTGTGGGCCGGCGAGGAGGAAGCGTCAAACCGCTACGTTCCCTCTCTCTGAGCGTCTCTCGTTTTGCCGTCATGACTGTCTCAGCGAATGAGACGACGGCGGCCCAGCCCTCTTCGCTGTCGACCATGGCGCGAACCACGGCCGGCAGCGAGAGGTCTTGTCCTATCTTACCTACTAGAGCCGAACGCTCCCCGCTCCAAGCCGTGCACACGACGCGCGTATGCTCCGCCGTGTCCACAGCCCCACCGCTACAGTGGCGACACGTAGGCTCCGGCTCGATGCCGACCACCTCCCACAAGTACTTCCCGAAGCAGCCGTGCCCCGTTAAGAGTTGTGTAAGGTGGAACGTTAGAGTCCCGTGCCGCCTTTCGACGTAGGGCCGCAGAATGGGTTGGATGGCCGAAACCAGTTCCTTCCCCACCGCGGACCCCTCTAGTCGGGTCGACCACCTTTCGAAGAGAACGTCGCGAGCTTGCGCTCTCCAAGTTCCGATCTCCTCCATGGTTGGCCAACCCCCGCCCCTGCGTACCAGAGTACTTCGCCGGTAAACCTGCGACAGTACCCCCGCCTCGAGATCCCACGGTAGACTGGCTGCGATTGCGCAAGCCGCCTCGTACGACACCGTACAGTACGCCCGAGCCGCTCTTTGCGCTATGGCTCGCTGCGGGCGCCGCAGCAAGACCATATTCTGAGCGCTCAGAGCATCTGCCCATATCGGCGCACCGTACAGTGCTTTCGAACGCAACACTCCGTCGTACAGGCGACGGCACGCACTACCCGGTCCCCCTTTGTTGGGGAGGAGCCTTGCGAACATTCCGGCGTAGGCTAAAAGTTTCGGAGCCAGTTGCCGAAAGTGCTCCACAAACCCCCACCGACTGTCGAGAACGAGTCCTAAATACTTCATCCTCGACCCGACAGCGATGGAGGTGCCCCCTACCACGATTTTTGCGCCTACAGGTGGAGGTCTCCGAGGCCCGTGGAAAAACAGAGCCTCAGATTTTTCGAGAGCCACCCGGAGCCCTAACGCCTTGATGCGGCGCACTACTTGCGCCACACCAGCCGTGGCCAGCACCGCCGCATCGCGAAAATGAGGGGCCCGCGCGGTGACCAGGGTATCGTCGGCATAACAAAGTATACCGACTCCCCGGAGATTTGCACCGCGTAGGACCCAGTCGAATCCGATGTTCCACAGGAGAGGGCCGAGGACCGACCCCTGTGGAACACCGCATGACATCTCTCGCCGGACGAGCCGATCGCGCGACGGATACGCGATCGCGCGCCCGACGAAGTAGTCCCCGAGCACTTGCCTAAGGTACTCGGGAACCTTGTGGTACCTAAGTGCCTCCGCGACAGTCGCCCAAGGAAGCGTGTTAAACGCATTCGCGATATCCAGCGAAACCGCAAGGACCACTTCTCCCTGGTCGACTGCCTCCCCCACGCGTTCCCGCAAGTGCGAAATGGCATCTAGGGTTGACCTCCCGCGGCGAAAACCAAATTGACCGTCGTGCAAGTCTGGTCCTACCCCCTCCAGGTGCTTGACGAGACGAGCACTGATCACCCGCTCGAACAGCTTGCTCATCTCGTCAAGCAGTACTATCGGGCGGTAGGCCGACGGTGACTCTTTTGGGCGGCCGTTCTTACCGAGAAGAACGAGCTTCCCGATCTTCCAAGTACGCGGGAATCTCCCCCCCGTCAGACATTCCGTCATGAGGGATCGCGTATCCTCCCCGATAATCGGCATCACCGAGGTGATCAGCCGTCCAGGTACTCCGTCCGGGCCTGGGGCGCCGTTCTTCGCCTTGAGTCGCAGAACGGCCACCTCCAGTTCCTCCTCGGACACGGGAGGAATGACCTCCGCCGCTGTTGGCTCCTGGTTACGTGACGACATGGTCGGAGGGACCCATTCGTCTGCCGCCGGAAATAGGGTGCTGACCACTTGTCCTACGAACGAGGGCTCCAGAGACCTGGTGAGTGGGGGCGCCCACGGTCGGAGCTTGTGGCTCATGACCTTGTATGGCCGCCCCCATGGATCTCTGTCGAGTGTCTCAAGCCACTCCCTCCAGGCCTCCTCCTTAGCCGACTTGATCGCTGCGCTGTAGACCGCACGGGCGGCCTGCCACGCAGCGCGAAGCTCCGCTTCCAAGACCAGGTCCCTAACCCGTCTTCCCCGGGCACGAGTGTACCGGCGTTGCGATGCCCAGCTCGCTTGCCGAAGCTCAGCGAGGTGCGGGCGCCACCAGTACACCTGTCTCCGAGGAGGAACCGGCCTTGCCCTACTCATAGCCGCGTCACAGACGCGAGTCAGCGAATCCTGGAGCTGCTCCGATTTTGCGTCCACGTCCAGATGGGTAGTGCCGGCACCAGCCCACCGTTCCACGATGGCCGCCTCGATAGCCAGCTCCCGATCCAGCGTGGCTACTCGCCAGCGCGGATTCTCTCCGCTAAGGGGACGATTACTTGACCATGCAGCCGTCGCGGGCGAGGAGGAAATGTCGAACCGAATATATCGGTGATCGGACAAGTTCTCCTCTCCCTCGAAGACTCTCCAGTTACGCGCCCTGCGCGCCAGCGCGGGGCTGGCGAACGTCAGGTCAATAATCGATGTGCCTCCTTGGGGCCCTAAGAACGTGTTCACCGTCCCCCTGTTGAGGAGCACCACGCCAGTAGACACCGCCCACTCTTCCAACGCTTCTCCTCTATCGTCGGTGACCGGTGATCCCCAAGCACGCGAGTGTGCGTTGAAGTCTCCGGCAATCACTACATGAGCGGGGTGCACCCCTTCCACCATACCCCCGATTTCTAAGAGCAGTTGCTCGAAGTCGGCGAGGGTTTTGCTGGGAGGGCAGTACACCCCGATCACTGCGATGCCGCCTAAAGTGACCGTCACACATCCCCGGCCCCTCAAGACCTTCTCGAAGGGAGCGGAGCCGGGGACGTGCAGCTGCGTAACGATCGCAACTGAGCCGTCGAGGTCACTCGCCCAGTCGTCGCGGGGGCGAACGTAGTACGGATCGGAGATCACCGTAATCGACGCCTGCCACTGCGCCATGCACTGGAACAAATTGTCCTGAGCTCCGACGCAGTGGTTGATGTTCGCCTGCAGGAAGGAGATAGTCGCCATTTATGAGTGGGCCGTATCCATCGCCTCCTCGGTCTGCGAGAGATCGACAGACTGCGGGGGCGCCACGGGGCCACCCTTCGCCGCCTGCCGTCCCTGGGGTCGCTTGCCCCGCTTCTGGTCACCCGCTGCGCAGTCTTTGCTGCCCAGCCGGTGACCAGACGCCTTGCCCCCTGCCGCGCATATCGGACAGTGGGGTTCGGCAGTGCACGCTGCGGCCGCATGGCCGGGCTTACCGCAGTTGAAGCAAAGCCCACTGCGGTCGATGCCCACAGTGCACTTCACTCCGATGTGGCCCGGTTCCAGACAGCGGAAGCACCGCTGCTGTCTGGGCTCTAGGAGTGTTGGTCGGACGACCGACCACCCGACCAAGATTCGGCGACCATCGGTCACCCTTTGGGCTGCGGCGGTAGGGCACTTAACCCAGACCGACCCCAGCCTACCAGGTGGGCGATTGATCTCGCCAACCTTTACGGCCTCTGTGGCACACCCTCCCTCGGCTGCTATGGCCGATGCCACTTTCGCTTTAGTGGCCGCGTCATCCAGCCCGGAAATGCGCAGTTCTGCACATTTTTCCGGTCGAGATACGCGGACCACGTCGCCCAAAACTTTTTTGAGCTCGGTGGCTAGCCCGTTCGCCTTTTCGGCGTTACCGGCGCCAGCCACCTCGAGGATCCGTGCCCCCGTCGCCGCCTTGCGGAAGCGGACACCATCGATCCCTAGGCCTTTGAGATCGATGGATTTTTCCGCCTCCGCAAGGACGGCCGCATATGTTGCGCCCTGCTCCACCGCGCCTGGCTGCAGGGTAATGACCACTGCTGCTGTACGCGGGGGGCGGAGTTTAGGGCCCGCCTTTTTTGGGGCCACAGCCGGAGCGGGTTTCGCTGCCGGCTTAGTGGGGCCCCGCTTGGCCACCAGAGTCCATCCCTCGTCCATCGACGAGGGGGGAGGTGGCAGCGGACGAGGTTGTTGAGCGGCAGCTGCCTGTTTGGCAGCAGCACTCTTCCTCGTCTTCTTCTTTTTTTTATTGCCTGGGGCAGTCTCCGAGGTTGAAGGCAACCTCGAAGGTTGTGCCTGCTCAGGCACGGACGCCGCGGGTTTGGCCACCTTAGGTGGCGCCTGCTTAGGCGTAGACGCCGCAGGTGTGGTCACCACAGGTGTCGCCCCGCGGGCGGCCTTGGCCTTGGCCTTAGCCTTGGCCTTAGACGCGGGGGGTGCGGTGGGCGCCGACGCGGGGAGCGCTGGCTCTTCGACGCCTATGGCCGAAGAGGACGCGGAGGCAGCAGCGGCGGCATTCCGAATGTCCGCCTGAAGCGGAGGACGGAGCCGTTTTTCGGGCAACAGGCGGTCCTGTATCCCCTCGAGCCGCGCGTCGACCATGAACGCGATCTCGTCGCGACTCATAGTGAGGGGAGCCGAGTCCGCCCGCTCCCTCAAAACACCTATTTGTGCTCGGAGGGTGACCAGCTCGGCCTGAAGCCTGGCCACCTCGTCCGTCTCAGTGCGAGACCTCAACTCGCGGGCGTACTCCAAGATGGAGCTTGCCGCGAGATTGAGGTCCCGCACATATTGACCCTTCAAACGGGACGATTTCTTCGCCACCGTCTGAACGGTCCCTACTGCAGCCTCTATGGCTTGCGTCAACTCCTCAGCCCGAAGGTGAGCAGCTGACACGGTCGCCTCGATTTGCGGTTTGTGCGGTTTTAGAAGGAATGACTCCTTCTGCTGCCGCAGCTCCTCCGCCAGTTCCTCCTCTGCCCGAAGTTGGAGCTCTCGCTCCTTGGCCAGGTTGAGCTCGGCCTTGGCTTTCGCCAGGCCGACATACTGGCCTGTGGTCGGGGGACGACCGCGCAGTTTCTTGCCACCGACCTCAGCGGCATCCACACGGTCTCCCGACTCGGAGCAGTCCCCGTCCGACGCAGAGTTTAAGCGTTTCCGCCAAAGTCTGCCCGGGGAGGACGGCCGCGAGTCGACAGACACCACCGTGCCGACGCTGGTGTCGGTAGAAGACTCCGACAGAGTTTGCGTCCTAGCGCCTAGACGAGGCAGTAGGACGCGCGCCTCCTTGCAAACCCCTGGGAGGGAGGATTGAGACCTTTCGGCCCCTTTCCCCGCCCCCTTAGGGTCACGCGCACCTCGGAGAGGAGAGCGGGACCTCTCAGTCCCACTCCCCGCCCCCTGAGGGCCAGAACACTCGTCAGACATCGTTTCCGATGTCAGACGACCTCTAACCGTATTGGCGCTGAGAAGCACCGTTTTGTTGGTACTGAAAAGTACCGCAAGCTCAGAAGTAACTGATCGCTCTAAATGCCCCTCAAGTATCGAGCCAGAGATTCGGTCACCCGCCTGCCACTCCGTTACGGTGGTCAGGTCGGGGTCCAGGGCCGGACGACAAGGACGTACTCAAAGCTCACTTACGGGGGCCCGCCCCAGGTTAGGTTTTTTTTTTTTTTTTTTTTTACGTGAGGAATGCTATTAGGCATGCTACCTCCGATATGGGGGGTATCTGGAGGCCGTATGTGGGACTCACCTCTTCGGGGCATACCCACTAAACCTCACGATGTCCACTTCATCGCCTTCAGGTCAGATCACAGGATAGGCAGGCGTTTGCTCACTGCGATCCGGCCGGCGTTGCCCAACGAGCGGGCTCGACTCCCAGGGGTTGGGCCAGTGCCCTTCCCCTGTAACGTCACATGTTAGCGCCCCCTGAACACTAGGGGCGCCACATCGCGGGGCCATTATTAGGTCGGTGGATCCCCCGATCCTCCTTCCAAGGCCAGGCGGCTGGCGTACTGCATACGCCGCCGCCCCGACGCTGTGGGCCGGCGAGGAGGAAGCGTCAAACCGCTACGTTCCCTCTCTCTGAGCGTCTCTCGTTTTGCCGTCATGACTGTCTCAGCGAATGAGACGACGGCGGCCCAGCCCTCTTCGCTGTCGACCATGGCGCGAACCACGGCCGGCAGCGAGAGGTCTTGTCCTATCCTACCTACTAGAGCCGAACGCTCCCCGCTCCAAGCCGTGCACACGACGCGCGTATGCTCCGCCGTGTCCACAGCCCCACCGCTACAGTGGCGACACGTAGGCTCCGGCTCGATGCCGACCACCTCCCACAAGTACTTCCCGAAGCAGCCGTGCCCCGTTAAGAGTTGTGTAAGGTGGAACGTTAGAGTCCCGTGCCGCCTTTCGACGTAGGGCCGCAGAATGGGTTGGATGGCCGAAACCAGTTCCTTCCCCACCGCGGACCCCTCTAGTCGGGTCGACCACCTTTCGAAGAGAACGTCGCGAGCTTGCGCTCTCCAAGTTCCGATCTCCTCCATGGTTGGCCAACCCCCTGCCCCTGCGTACCAGAGTACTTCGCCGGTAAACCTGCGACAGTACCCCCCGCCTCGAGATCCCACGGTAGACTGGCTGCGATTGCGCAAGCCGCCTCGTACGACACCGTACAGTACGCCCGAGCCGCTCTTTGCGCTATGGCTCGCTGCGGGCGCCGCAGCAAGACCATATTCTGAGCGCTCAGAGCATCTGCCCATATCGGCGCACCGTACAGTGCTTTCGAACGCAACACTCCGTCGTACAGGCGACGGCACGCACTACCCGGTCCCCCTTTGTTGGGGAGGAGCCTTGCGAGCATTCCGGCGTAGGCTAAAAGTTTCGGAGCCAGTTGCCGAAAGTGCTCCACAAACCCCCACCGACTGTCGAGAACGAGTCCTAAATACTTCATCCTCGACCCGACAGCGATGGAGGTGCCCCCTACCACGATTTTTGCGCCTACAGGTGGAGGTCTCCGAGGCCCGTGGAAAAACAGAGCCTCAGATTTTTCGAGAGCCACCCGGAGCCCTAACGCCTTGATGCGGCGCACTACTTGCGCCACACCAGCCGTGGCCAGCACCGCCGCATCGCGAAAATTGGGGGCCCGCGCGGTGACCAGGGTATCGTCGGCATAACAAAGTATACCAACTCCCCGGAGATTTGCACCGCGCAGGACCCAGTCGAATCCGATGTTCCACAGGAGAGGCCCGAGGACCGACCCCTGTGGAACACCGCATGACATCTCTCGCCGGACGAGCCGATCGCGCGACGGATACGCGATCGCGCGCCCGACGAAGTAGTCCCCGAGCACTTGCCTAAGGTACTCGGGAACCTTGTGGTACCTAAGTGCCTCCGCGACAGTCGCCCAAGGAAGCGTGTTAAACGCATTCGCGATATCCAGCGAGACCGCAAGGACCACTTCTCCCTGGTCGACTGCCTCCCCCACGCGTTCCCGCAAGTGCGAAATGGCATCTAGGGTTGACCTCCCGCGGCGAAAACCAAATTGACCGTCGTGCAAGTCTGGTCCTACCCCCTCCAGGTGCTTGACGAGACGAGCACTGATCACCCGCTCGAACAGCTTGCTCATCTCGTCAAGCAGTACTATCGGGCGGTAGGCCGACGGTGACTCTTTTGGGCGGCCGTTCTTACCGAGAAGAACGAGCTTCCCGATCTTCCAAGTACGCGGGAATCTCCCCCCCGTCAGACATTCCGTCATGAGGGATCGCGTATCCTCCCCGATAATAGGCATCACCGAGGTGATCAGCCGTCCAGGTACTCCGTCCGGGCCTGGGGCGCCGTTCTTCGCCTTGAGTCGCAGAACGGCCACCTCCAGTTCCTCCTCGGACACGGGAGGAATGACCTCCGCCGCTGTTGGCTCCTGGTTACGTGACGACATGGTCGGAGGGACCCATTCGTCTGCCGCCGGAAATAGGGTGCTGACCACTTGTCCTACGAACGAGGGCTCCAGAGACCTGGTGAGTGGGGGCGCCCACGGTCGGAGCTTGTGGCTCATGACCTTGTATGGCCGCCCCCATGGATCTCTGTCGAGTGTCTCAAGCCACTCCCTCCAGGCCTCCTCCTTAGCCGACTTGATCGCTGCGCTGTAGACCGCACGGGCGGCCTGCCACGAAGCGCGTAGCTCCGCTTCCAAGACCAGGTCCCTAACCCGTCTTCCCCGGGCACGAGTGTACCGGCGTTGCGATGCCCAGCTCGCTTGCCGAAGCTCAGCGAGGTGCGGGCGCCACCAGTACACCTGTCTCCGAGGAGGAACCGGCCTTGCCCTACTCATAGCCGCGTCACAGACGCGAGTCAGCGAATCCTGGAGCTGCTCCGATTTTGCGTCCACGTCCAGATGGGTAGTGCCGGCACCAGCCCACCGTTCCACGATGGCCGCCTCGATAGCCAGCTCCCGATCCAGCGTGGCTACTCGCCAGCGCGGATTCTCTCCGCTAAGGGGACGATTACTTGACCATGCAGCCGTCGCGGGCGAGGAGGAAATGTCGAACCGAATATATCGGTGATCGGACAAGTTCTCCTCTCCCTCGAAGACTCTCCAGTTACGCGCCCTGCGTGCCAGCGCGGGGCTGGCGAACGTCAGGTCTATAATCGATGTGCCTCCTTGGGGCCCTACGAACGTGTTCACCGTCCCCCTGTTGAGGAGCACCACGCCAGTAGACACCGCCCACTCTTCCAACGCTTCTCCTCTATCGTCGGTGTCCGGTGATCCCCAAGCACGCGAGTGTGCGTTGAAGTCTCCGGCAATCACGACATGAGCGGGGTGCACCCCCTCCACCATACCCCCGATTTCTAAGAGCAGTTGCTCGAAGTCGGCGAGGGTTTTGCTGGGAGGGCAGTACACCCCGATCACTGCGATGCCGCCTAAGGTGACCGTCACACATCCCCGGCCCCTCAAGACCTTCTCGAAGGGAGCGGAGCCGGGGACGTGCAGCTGCGTAACGATCACAACTGTGCCGTCGAGGTCACTCGCCCAGTCGTCGCGGGGGCGAACGTAGTACGGATCGGAGATCACCGTAACCGACGCCTGCCACTGCGCCATGCACTGGAACAAATTGTCCTGAGCTCCGACGCAGTGGTTGATGTTCGCCTGCAGGAAGGAGATAGTCGCCATTTATGAGTGGGCCGTATCCATCGCCTCCTCGGTCTGCGAGAGATCGACAGACTGCGAGGGCGCCACGGGGCCACCCTTCGCCGCCTGCCGTCCCTGGGGTCGCTTGCCCCGCTTCTGGTCACCCGCTGCGCAGTCTTTGCTGCCCAGCCGGTGACCAGACGCCTTGCCCCCTGCCGCGCATATCGGACAGTGGGGTTCGGCAGTGCACGCTGCGGCCGCATGGCCGGGCTTACCGCAGTTGAAGCAAAGCCCACTGCGGTCGATGCCCACAGTGCACTTCACTCCGATGTGGCCCGGTTCCAGACAGCGGAAGCACCGCTGCTGTCTGGGCTCTAGGAGTGTTGGTCGGACGACCGACCACCCGACCAAGATTCGGCGACCATCGGTCACCCTTTGGGCTGCGGCGGTAGGGCACTTAACCCAGACCGACCCCAGCCTACCAGTTGGGCGATTGATCTCGCCAACCTTTACGGCCTCTGTGGCACACCCTCCCTCGGCTGCTATGGCCGATGCCACTTTCGCTTTAGTGGCCGCGTCATCCAGCCCGGAAATGCGCAGTTCTGCACATTTTTCCGGTCGAGATACGCGGACCACGTCGCCCAAAACTTTTTTGAGCTCGGTGGCTAGCCCGTTCGCCTTTTCGGCGTTACCGGCGCCAGCCACCTCGAGGATCCGTGCCCCCGTCGCCGCCTTGCGGAAACGGACACCATCGATCCCTAGGCCTTTGAGATCGATGGATTTTTCCGCCTCCGCAAGGACGGCCGCATATGTTGCGCCCTGCTCCACCGCGCCAGGCTGCAGGGTGATGACCACTGCAGCCGTTCGCGGGGGGCGGAGTTTAGGGCTCGCCTTTTTTGGGGCCACAGCCGGAGCGGGTTTCGCTGCCGGCTTAGTGGGGCCCCGCTTGGCCACCAGAGTCCATCCCTCGTCCATCGACGAGGGGGGAGGTGGCAGCGGACGAGGTTGGTGAGCAGCAGCTGCCTGTTTGGCAGCAGCACTCTTCCTCGTTTTCTTTTTTTTTGTTGCCTGGGGCAGTCTCCGAGGTTGAAGGCAACCTCGAAGGTTGTGCCTGCTCAGGCACGGACGCCGCGGGTTTGGCCACCTTAGGTGGCGCCTGCTTAGGCGTAGACGCCGCAGGTGTGGTCACCACAGGTGTCGCCCCGCGGGCGGCCTTGGCCTTGGCCTTAGCCTTGGCCTTAGATGCGGGGGGTGCGGTGGGCGCCGACGCGGGGAGCGCTGGCTCTTCGACGCCTATGGCCGAAGAGGACGCGGAGGCAGCAGCGGCGGCATTCCGAATGTCCGCCTGAAGCGGAGGACGGAGCCGTTTTTCGGGCAACAGGCGGTCCTGTATCCCCTCGAGCCGCGCGTCGACCATGAACGCGATCTCGTCGCGACTCATAGTGAGGGGAGCCGAGTCCGCCCGCTCCCTCAAAACACCTATTTGTGCTCGGAGGGTGACCAGCTCGGCCTGAAGCCTGGCCACCTCGTCCGTCTCAGTGCGAGACCTCAACTCGCGGGCGTACTCCAAGATGGAGCTTGCCGCGAGATTGAGGTCCCGCACATATTGACCCTTCAAACGGGACGATTTCTTCGCCACCGTCTGAACGGTCCCTACTGCAGCCTCTATGGCTTGCGTCAACTCCTCAGCCCGAAGGTGAGCAGCTGACACGGTCGCCTCGATTTGCGGTTTGTGCGGTTTTAGAAGGAATGACTCCTTCTGCTGCCGCAGCTCCTCCGCCAGTTCCTCCTCTGCCCGAAGTTGGAGCTCACGCTCCTTGGCCAGGTTGAGCTCGGCCTTGGCTTTCGCCAGGCCAACATACTGGCCTGTGGTCGGGGGTCGACCACGCAGTTTCTTGCCACCGACCTCAGCGGCATCCACTCGGTCTCCCGACTCGGAGCAGTCCCCGTCCGACGCAGAGTTTAAGCGTTTCCGCCAAAGTCTGCCCGGGGAGGACGGCCGCGAGTCGACAGACACCACCGTGCCGACGCTGGTGTCGGTAGAAGACTCCGACAGAGTTTGCGTCCTAGCGCCTAGACGAGGCAGTAGGACGCGCGCCTCCTTGCAAACCCCTGGGAGGGAGGATTGAGACCTTTCGGTCCCTCTCCCCGACCCCTCAGGGTTAAAAGCCCCCAGGAGGGGAGATCGGGGCCTTTCGGCCCCTTTCCCCGCCCCCTTAGGGTCACGCGCACCTCGGAGAGGAGAGCGCGACCTCTCGGTCCCACTCCCCGCCCCCTGAGGGCCAGAACACTCGTCAGACATCGTTTCCGATGTCAGACGACCTCTAACCGTATTGGCGCTGAGAAGCACCGTTTTGTTGGTACTGAAAAGTACCGCAAGCTCAGAAGTAACTGATCGCTCTAAATGCCCCTCAAGTATCGAGCCAGAGATTCGGTCACCCGCCTGCCACTCCGTTACGGTGGTCAGGTCGGGGTCCAGGGCCGGACGACAAGGACGTACTCAAAGCTCACTTACGGGGGCCCGCCCCAGGTTAGGTTAGGTTAGGTTTTTTTTTTTTTACGTGAGGAATGCTATTAGGCATGCTACCTCCGATATGGGGGGTATCTGGAGGCCGTATGTGGGACTCACCTCTTCGGGGCATACCCACTAAACCTCACGATGTCCACTTCATCGCCTTCAGGTCAGATCACAGGATAGGCAGGCGTTTGCTCACTGCGATCCGGCCGGCGTTGCCCAACGAGCGGGCTCGACTCCCAGGGGTTGGGCCAATGCCCTTCCCCTGTAACGTCACATGTTAGCGCCCCCTGAACACTAGGGGCGCCACATCGCGGGGCCATTATTAGGTCGGTGGATCCCCCGATCCTCCTTCCAAGGCCAGGCGGCTGGCGTACTGCATACGCCGCCGCCCCGACGCTGTGGGCCGGCGAGGAGGAAGCGTCAAACCGCTACGTTCCCTCTCTCTGAGCGTCTCTCGTTTTGCCGTCATGACTGTCTCAGCGAATGAGACGACGGCGGCCCAGCCCTCTTCGCTGTCGACCATGGCGCGAACCACGGCCGGCAGCGAGAGGTCTTGTCCTATCCTACCTACTAGAGCCGAACGCTCCCCGCTCCAAGCCGTGCACACGACGCGCGTATGCTCCGCCGTGTCCACAGCCCCACCGCTACAGTGGCGACACGTAGGCTCCGGCTCGATGCCGACCACCTCCCACAAGTACTTCCCGAAGCAGCCGTGCCCCGTTAAGAGTTGTGTAAGGTGGAACGTTAGAGTCCCGTGCCGCCTTTCGACGTAGGGCCGCAGAATGGGTTGGATGGCCGAAACCAGTTCCTTCCCCACCGCGGACCCCTCTAGTCGGGTCGACCACCTTTCGAAGAGAACGTCGCGAGCTTGCGCTCTCCAAGTTCCGATCTCCTCCATGGTTGGCCAACCCCCGCCCCTGCGTACCAGAGTACTTCGCCGGTAAACCTGCGACAGTACCCCCGCCTCGAGATCCCACGGTAGACTGGCTGCGATTGCGCAAGCCGCCTCGTACGACACCGTACAGTACGCCCGAGCCGCTCTTTGCGCTATGGCTCGCTGCGGGCGCCGCAGCAAGACCATATTCTGAGCGCTCAGAGCATCTGCCCATATCGGCGCACCGTACAGTGCTTTCGAACGCAACACTCCGTCGTACAGGCGACGGCACGCACTACCCGGTCCCCCTTTGTTGGGGAGGAGCCTTGCGAGCATTCCGGCGTAGGCTAAAAGTTTCGGAGCCAGTTGCCGAAAGTGCTCCACAAACCCCCACCGACTGTCGAGAACGAGTCCTAAATACTTCATCCTCGACCCGACAGCGATGGAGGTGCCCCCTACCACGATTTTTGCGCCTACAGGTGGAGGTCTCCGAGGCCCGTGGAAAAACAGAGCCTCAGATTTTTCGAGAGCCACCCGGAGCCCTAACGCCTTGATGCGGCGCACTACTTGCGCCACACCAGCCGTGGCCAGCACCGCCGCATCGCGAAAATTGGGGGCCCGCGCGGTGACCAGGGTATCGTCGGCATAACAAAGTATACCAACTCCCCGGAGATTTGCACCGCGCAGGACCCAGTCGAATCCGATGTTCCACAGGAGAGGCCCGAGGACCGACCCCTGTGGAACACCGCATGACATCTCTCGCCGGACGAGCCGATCGCGCGACGGATACGCGATCGCGCGCCCGACGAAGTAGTCCCCGAGCACTTGCCTAAGGTACTCGGGAACCTTGTGGTACCTAAGTGCCTCCGCGACAGTCGCCCAAGGAAGCGTGTTAAACGCATTCGCGATATCCAGCGAGACCGCAAGGACCACTTCTCCCTGGTCGACTGCCTCCCCCACGCGTTCCCGCAAGTGCGAAATGGCATCTAGGGTTGACCTCCCGCGGCGAAAACCAAATTGACCGTCGTGCAAGTCTGGTCCTACCCCCTCCAGGTGCTTGACGAGACGAGCACTGATCACCCGCTCGAACAGCTTGCTCATCTCGCCAAGCAGTACTATCGGGCGGTAGGCCGACGGTGACTCTTTTGGGCGGCCGTTCTTACCGAGAAGAACGAGCTTCCCGATCTTCCAAGTACGCGGGAATCTCCCCCCCGTCAGACATTCCGTCATGAGGGATCGCGTATCCTCCCCGATAATCGGCATCACCGAGGTGATCAGCCGTCCAGGTACTCCGTCCGGGCCTGGGGCGCCGTTCTTCGCCTTGAGTCGCAGAACGGCCACCTCCAGTTCCTCCTCGGACACGGGAGGAATGACCTCCGCCGCTGTTGGCTCCTGGTTACGTGACGACATGGTCGGAGGGACCCATTCGTCTGCCGCCGGAAATAGGGTGCTGACCACTTGTCCTACGAACGAGGGCTCCAGAGACCTGGTGAGTGGGGGCGCCCACGGTCGGAGCTTGTGGCTCATGACCTTGTATGGCCGCCCCCATGGATCTCTGTCCAGTGTCTCAAGCCACTCCCTCCAGGCCTCCTCCTTAGCCGACTTGATCGCTGCGCTGTAGACCGCACGGGCGGCCTGCCACGCAGCGCGAAGCTCCGCTTCCAAGACCAGGTCCCTAACCCGTCTTCCCCGGGCACGAGTGCACCGGCGTTGCGATGCCCAGCTCGCTTGCCGAAGCTCAGCGAGGTGCGGGCGCCACCAGTACACCTGTCTCCGAGGAGGAACCGGCCTTGCCCTACTCATAGCCGCGTCACAGACGCGAGTCAGCGAATCCTGGAGCTGCTCCGATTTTGCGTCCACGTCCAGATGGGTAGTGCCGGCACCAGCCCACCGTTCCACGATGGCCGCCTCGATAGCCAGCTCCCGATCCAGCGTGGCTACTCGCCAGCGCGGATTTTCTCCGCTAAGGGGACGGTTACTTGACCATGCAGCCGTCGCGGGCGAGGAGGAAATGTCGAACCGAATATATCGGTGATCGGACAAGTTCTCCTCTCCCTCGAAGACTCTCCAGTTGCGCACCCTGCGTGCCAGCGCGGGGCTGGCGAACGTCAGGTCAATAATCGATGTGCCTCCTTGGGGCCCTATAAACGTGTTCACCGTCCCCCTGTTGAGGAGCACCACGCCAGTAGACACCGCCCACTCTTCCAACGCTTCTCCTCTATCGTCGGTGTCCGGTGATCCCCAAGCACGCGAGTGCGCGTTGAAGTCTCCGGCAATCACGACATGAGCGGGGTGCACCCCTTCCACCATACCCCCGATTTCTAAGAGCAGTTGCTCGAAGTCAGCGAGGGTTTTGCTGGGAGGGCAGTACACCCCGATCACTGCGATGCCGCCTAAAGTGACCGTCACACATCCCCGGCCCCTCAAGACCTTCTCGAAGGGAGCGGAGCCGGGGACGTGCAGTTGCGTAACGATCGCAACTGAGCCGTCGAGGTCACTCGCCCAGTCGTCGCGGGGGCGAACGTAGTACGGATCGGAGATCACCGTAACCGACGCCTGCCACTGCGCCATGCACTGGAACAAATTGTCCTGAGCTCCGACGCAGTGGTTGATGTTCGCCTGCAGGAAGGAGATAGTCGCCATTTATGAGTGGGCCGTATCCATCGCCTCCTCGGTCTGCGAGAGATCGACAGACTGCGAGGGCGCCACGGGGCCACCCTTCGCCGCCTGCCGTCCCTGGGGTCGCTTGCCCCGCTTCTGGTCACCCGCTGCGCAGTCTTTGCTGCCCAGCCGGTGACCAGACGCCTTGCCCCCTGCCGCGCATATCGGACAGTGGGGTTCGGCAGTGCACGCTGCGGCCGCATGGCCGGGCTTACCGCAGTTGAAGCAAAGCCCACTGCGGTCGATGCCCACAGTGCACTTCACTCCGATGTGGCCCGGTTCCAGACAGCGGAAGCACCGCTGCTGTCTGGGCTCTAGGAGTGTTGGTCGGACGACCGACCACCCGACCAAGATTCGGCGACCATCGGTCACCCTTTGGGCTGCGGCGGTAGGGCACTTAACCCAGACCGACCCCAGCCTACCAGGTGGGCGATTGATCTCGCCAACCTTTACGGCCTCTGTGGCACACCCTCCCTCGGCTGCTATGGCCGATGCCACTTTCGCTTTAGTGGCCGCGTCATCCAGCCCGGAAATGCGCAGTTCTGCACATTTTTCCGGTCGAGATACGCGGACCACGTCGCCCAAAACTTTTTTGAGCTCGGTGGCTAGCCCGTTCGCCTTTTCGGCGTTACCGGCGCCAGCCACCTCGAGGATCCGTGCCCCCGTCGCCGCCTTGCGGAAGCGGACACCATCGATCCCTAGGCCTTTGAGATCGATGGATTTTTCCGCCTCCGCAAGGACGGCCGCATAAGTTGCGCCCTGCTCCACCGCGCCAGGCTGCAGGGTGATTACCACTGCTGCTGTACGAGGGGGGCGGAGTTTAGGGCTCGCCTTTTTTGGGGCCACAGCCGGAGCGGCTTTCGCTACCGGCTTTGTGGGGCCCCGCTTGGCCACCAGAGTCCATCCCTCGTCCATCGACGAGGGGGGAGGTGGCAGCGGACGAGGTTGTTGGGCGGCAGCTGCCTGTTTGGCAGCAGCGCTCTTCCTCGTTTTCTTCTTTTTTTTGCCTGGGGCAGTCTCCGAGGTTGAAGGCAACCTCGAAGGTTGTGCCTGCTCAGGCACGGACGCCGCGGGTTTGGCCACCTTAGGTGGCGCCTGCTTAGGCGTAGATGCCGCAGGTGTAGCCACCACAGGTGTCGCCCCGCGAGCGGCCTTGGCCTTGGCCTTAGCCTTGGCCTTAGACGCGGGGGGTGCAGTGGGCGCCGACGCGGGGAGCGCTGACTCTTCTACGCCTATGGCAGAAGAGGGTGCGGAGGCAGCAGCGGCGGCATTCCGAATGTCCGCCTGAAGCGGAGGACGGAGCCGTTTTTCGGGTAACAGGCGGTCCTGTATCCCCTCGAGCCGCGCGTCGACCATGAACGCGATCTCGTCGCGACTCATAGTGAGGGGAGCCGAGTCCGCCCGCTCCCTCAAAACTCCTATTTCGGCACGGAGGGTGACCAGCTCGGCCTGAAGCCTGGCCACCTCGTCCGACTCTGTGCGAGACCTCAACTCGCGAGCGTACTCCAGGATGGAGCTTGCCGCGAGATTGAGGTCCCGCACATATTGACCCTTCAGACGTGACGACTTTTTCGCCACCGTCTGAACGGTCCCTACGGCTGCCTCTATGGCTTGCGTCAACTCCTCAGCCCGAAGGTGAGCAGCTGACACGGTCGACTCGGTTTGCGGTTTGTGCGGTTTTAGAAGGAATGACTCCTTCTGCTGCCGCAGCTCCTCCGCCAGTTCCTCCTCTGCCCGAAGTTGGAGCTCTCGCTCCTTGGCCAGGTTGAGCTCGGCCTTGGCTTTCGCCAGGCCGACATACTGGCCTGTGGTCGGGGGTCGACCACGCAGTTTCTTGCCACCGACCTCAGCGGCATCCACTCGGTCTCCCGACTCGGAGCAGTCCCCGTCCGACGCAGAGTTTGCGCGTTTCCGCCAAAGTCTGCCCGGGGAGGACGGCCGCGAGTCGACAGACACCACCGTGCCGACGCTGGTGTCGGTGGAAGACTCCGACAGAGTTTGCGTCCTAGAGCCTAGACGAGGCAGTAGGACGCGCGCCTCCTTGCAAACCCCTGGGAGGGAGGATTGAGACCTTTCGGTCCCTCTCCCCGACCCCTCAGGGTTAAAAGCCCCCAGGAGGGGAGATCGGGGCCTTTCGGCCCCTTTCCCCGCCCCCTTAGGGTCACGCGCACCTCGGAGAGGAGAGCGGGACCTCTCAGTCCCACTCCCCGCCCCCTGAGGGCCAGAACACTCGTCAGACATCGTTTCCGATGTCAGACGACCTCTAACCGTATTGGCGCTGAGAAGCACCGTTTTGTTGGTACTGAAAAGTACCGCAAGCTCAGAAGTAACTGATCGCTCTAAATGCCCCTCAAGTATCGAGCCAGAGATTCGGTCACCCGCCTGCCACTCCGTTACGGTGGTCAGGTCGGGGTCCAGGGCCGGACGACAAGGACGTACTCAAAGCTCACTTACGGGGGCCCGCCCCAGGTTTTTTTTTTTTTTTTTTACGTGAGGAATGCTATTAGGCATGCTACCTCCGATATGGGGGGTATCTGGAGGCCGTATGTGGGACTCACCTCTTCGGGGCATACCCACTAAACCTCACGATGTCCACTTCATCGCCTTCAGGTCAGATCACAGGATAGGCAGGCGTTTGCTCACTGCGATCCGGCCGGCGTTGCCCAACGAGCGGGCTCGACTCCCAGGGGTTGGGCCAGTGCCCTTCCCCTGTAACGTCACATGTTAGCGCCCCCTGAACACTAAGGGCGCCACATCGCGGGGCCATTATTAGGTCGGTGGATCCCCCGATCCTCCTTCCAAGGCCAGGCGGCTGGCGTACTGCATACGCCGCCGCCCCGACGCTGTGGGCCGACGAGGAGGAAGCGTCAAACCGCTACGCTCCCTCTCTCTGAGCGTCTCTCGTTTTGCCGTCATGACTGTCTCAGCGAATGAGACGACGGCGGCCCAGCCCTCTTCGCTGTCGACCATGGCGCGAACCACGGCCGGCAGCGAGAGGTCTTGTCCTATCTTACCTACTAGAGCCGAACGCTCCCCGCTCCAAGCCGTGCACACGACGCGCGTATGCTCCGCCGTGTCCACAGCCCCACCGCTACAGTGGCGACACGTAGGCTCCGGCTCGATGCCGACCACCTCCCACAAGTACTTCCCGAAGCAGCCGTGCCCCGTTAAGAGTTGTGTAAGGTGGAACGTTAGAGTCCCGTGCCGCCTTTCGACGTAGGGCCGCAGAATGGGTTGGATGGCCGAAACCAGTTCCTTCCCCACCGCGGACCCCTCTAGTCGGGTCGACCACCTTTCGAAGAGAACGTCGCGAGCTTGCGCTCTCCAAGTTCCGATCTCCTCCATGGTTGGCCAACCCCCGCCCCTGCGTACCAGAGTACTTCGCCGGTAAACCTGCGACAGTACCCCCGCCTCGAGATCCCACGGTAGACTGGCTGCGATTGCGCAAGCCGCCTCGTACGACACCGTGCAGTACGCCCGAGCCGCTCTTTGCGCTATGGCTCGCTGCGGGCGCCGCAGCAAGACCATATTCTGAGCGCTCAGAGCATCTGCCCATATCGGCGCACCGTACAGTGCTTTCGAACGCAACACTCCGTCGTACAGGCGACGGCACGCACTACCAGGTCCCCCTTTGTTGGGGAGGAGCCTTGCGAGCATTCCGGCGTAGGCTAAAAGTTTCGGAGCCAGTTGCCGAAAGTGCTCCACAAACCCCCACCGACTGTCAAGAACGAGTCCTAAATACTTCATCCTCGACCCGACAGCGATAGGGGTGCCCCCTACCACGATTTTTGCGCCTACAGGTGGAGGTCTCCGAGGCCCGTGGAAAAACAGAGCCTCGGATTTTTCGAGAGCCACCCGGAGCCCGAGCGCCTTGATGCGGCGCACTACTTGCGCCACACCAGCCGTGGCCAGCACCGCCGCATCGCGAAAATGAGGGGCCCGCGCGGTGACCAGGGTATCGTCGGCATAACAAAGTATACCGACTCCCCGGAGATTTGCACCGCGTAGGACCCAGTCGAATCCGATGTTCCACAGGAGAGGGCCGAGGACCGACCCCTGCGGAACACCGCATGACATATCTCGCCGGACGAGCCGATCGCGCGACGGATACGTGATCGCGCGCCCGACGAAGTAGTCCCCGAGCACTTGCCTAAGGTACTCGGGAACCTTGTGGTACCTAAGTGCCTCCGCGACAGTCGCCCAAGGAAGCGTGTTAAACGCATTCCCGATATCCAGCGAGACCGCAAGGACCACTTCTCCCTGGTCGACTGCCTCCCCCACGCGTTCCCGCAAGTGCGAAATGGCATCTAGGGTTGACCTCCCGCGGCGAAAACCAAATTGACCGTCGTGCAAGTCTGGTCCTACCCCCTCCAGGTGCTTGACGAGACGAGCACTGATCACCCGCTCGAACAGCTTGCTCATCTCGTCAAGCAGTACTATCGGGCGGTAGGCCGACGGTGACTCTTTTGGGCGGCCGTTCTTACCGAGAAGAACGAGCTTCCCGATCTTCCAAGTACGCGGGAATCTCCCCCCCGTCAGACATTCCGTCATGAGGGATCGCGTATCCTCCCCGATAATCGGCATCACCGAGGTGATCAGCCGTCCAGGTACTCCGTCCGGGCCTGGGGCGCCGTTCTTCGCCTTGAGTCGCAGAACGGCCACCTCCAGTTCCTCCTCGGACACGGGAGGAATGACCTCCGCCGCTGTTGGCTCCTGGTTACGTGACGACATGGTCGGAGGGACCCATTCGTCTGCCGCCGGAAATAGGGTGCTGACCACTTGTCCTACGAACGAGGGCTCCAGAGACCTGGTGAGTGGGGGCGCCCACGGTCGGAGCTTGTGGCTCATGACCTTGTATGGCCGCCCCCATGGATCTCTGTCGAGTGTCTCAAGCCACTCCCTCCAGGCCTCCTCCTTAGCCGACTTGATCGCTGCGCTGTAGACCGCACGGGCGGCCTGCCACGCAGCGCGAAGCTCCGCTTCCAAGACCAGGTCCCTAACCCGTCTTCCCCGGGCACGAGTGTACCGGCGTTGCGATGCCCAGCTCGCTTGCCGAAGCTCAGCAAGGTGCGGGCGCCACCAGTACACCTGTCTCCGAGGAGGAACCGGCCTTGCCCTACTCATAGCCGCGTCACAGACGCGAGTCAGCGAATCCTGGAGCTGCTCCGATTTTGCGTCCACGTCCAGATGGGTAGTGCCGGCACCAGCCCACCGTTCCACGATGGCCGCCTCGATAGCCAGCTCCCGATCCAGCGTGGCTACTCGCCAGTGCGGATTTTCTCCGCTAAGGGGACGGTTACTTGACCATGCAGCCGTCGCGGGCGAGGAGGAAATGTCGAACCGAATATATCGGTGATCGGACAAGTTCTCCTCTCCCTCGAAGACTCTCCAGTTGCGCACCCTGCGTGCCAGCGCGGGGCTGGCGAACGTCAGGTCAATAATCGATGTGCCTCCTTGGGGCCCTATAAACGTGTTCACCGTCCCCCTGTTGAGGAGCACCACGCCAGTAGACACCGCCCACTCTTCCAACGCTTCTCCTCTATCGTCGGTGTCCGGTGATCCCCAAGCACGCGAGTGCGCGTTGAAGTCTCCGGCAATCACGACATGAGCGGGGTGCACCCCTTCCACCATACCCCCGATTTCTAAGAGCAGTTGCTCGAAGTCAGCGAGGGTTTTGCTGGGAGGGCAGTACACCCCGATCACTGCGATGCCGCCTAAAGTGACCGTCACACATCCCCGGCCCCTCAAGACCTTCTCGAAGGGAGCGGAGCCGGGGACGTGCAGTTGCGTAACGATCGCAACTGAGCCGTCGAGGTCACTCGCCCAGTCGTCGCGGGGGCGAACGTAGTACGGATCGGAGATCACCGTAACCGACGCCTGCCACTGCGCCATGCACTGGAACAAATTGTCCTGAGCTCCGACGCAGTGGTTGATGTTCGCCTGCAGGAAGGAGATAGTCGCCATTTATGAGTGGGCCGTATCCATCGCCTCCTCGGTCTGCGAGAGATCGACAGACTGCGAGGGCGCCACGGGGCCACCCTTCGCCGCCTGCCGTCCCTGGGGTCGCTTGCCCCGCTTCTGGTCACCCGCTGCGCAGTCTTTGCTGCCCAGCCGGTGACCAGACGCCTTGCCCCCTGCCGCGCATATCGGACAGTGGGGTTCGGCAGTGCACGCTGCGGCCGCATGGCCGGGCTTACCGCAGTTGAAGCAAAGCCCACTGCGGTCGATGCCCACAGTGCACTTCACTCCGATGTGGCCCGGTTCCAGACAGCGGAAGCACCGCTGCTGTCTGGGCTCTAGGAGTGTTGGTCGGACGACCGACCACCCGACCAAGATTCGGCGACCATCGGTCACCCTTTGGGCTGCGGCGGTAGGGCACTTAACCCAGACCGACCCCAGCCTACCAGGTGGGCGATTGATCTCGCCAACCTTTACGGCCTCTGTGGCACACCCTCCCTCGGCTGCGATGGCCGATGCCACTTTCGCTTTAGTGGCCGCGTCATCCAGGCCGGAGATGCGCAGTTCTGCGCATTTCTCCGGTCGAGACACGCGGACCACGTCGCCCAAGACTTTTTTGAGCTCGGTGGCTAGCCCGTTCGCCTTTTCGGCGTTACCGGCGCCAGCCACCTCGAGGATCCGTGCCCCCGTCGCCGCCTTGCGGAAGCGGACACCATCGATCCCTAGGCCTTTGAGATCGACGGATTTTTCCGCCTCCGCAAGGACGGCCGCATATGTTGCGCCCTGCTCCACCGCGCCTGGCTGCAGGGTAATGACCACTGCTGCTGTACGCGGGGGGCGGAGTTTAGGGCCCGCCTTTTTTGGGGCCACAGCCGGAGCGGGTTTCGCTGCTGGCTTAATCGGGCCCCGCTTCGCCACCACAGTCCATCCCTCGTCCATCGACGAGGGGGGAGGTGGCAGCGGGCGAGGTGGTTGAGCGGCAGCTGCCTGTTTGGCAGCTGCGCTCTTCCTCGCTTGCCGTTTCTTTTTTTTGTTGCCTGGGGCAGTCTCCGAGGTTGAAGGCAACCTCGAAGGTTGTGCCTGCTCAGGCACGGACGCCGCGGGTTTGGCCACCTTAGGTGGCGCCTGCTTAGGCGTAGATGCCGCAGGTGTAGCCACCACAGGTGTCGCCCCGCGAGCGGCCTTGGCCTTGGCCTTAGCCTTGGCCTTAGACGCGGGGGGTGCAGTGGGCGCCGACGCGGGGAGCGCTGACTCTTCTACGCCTATGGCAGAAGAGGGTGCGGAGGCAGCAGCGGCGGCATTCCGAATGTCCGCCTGAAGCGGAGGACGGAGCCGTTTTTCGGGTAACAGGCGGTCCTGTATCCCCTCGAGCCGCGCGTCGACCATGAACGCGATCTCGTCGCGACTCATAGTGAGGGGAGCCGAGTCCGCCCGCTCCCTCAAAACTCCTATTTCGGCACGGAGGGTGACCAGCTCGGCCTGAAGCCTGGCCACCTCGTCCGACTCTGTGCGAGACCTCAACTCGCGAGCGTACTCCAGGATGGAGCTTGCCGCGAGATTGAGGTCCCGCACATATTGACCCTTCAGACGTGACGACTTTTTCGCCACCGTCTGAACGGTCCCTACGGCTGCCTCTATGGCTTGCGTCAACTCCTCAGCCCGAAGGTGAGCAGCTGACACGGTCGACTCGGTTTGCGGTTTGTGCGGTTTTAGAAGGAATGACTCCTTCTGCTGCCGCAGCTCCTCCGCCAGTTCCTCCTCTGCCCGAAGTTGGAGCTCTCGCTCCTTGGCCAGGTTGAGCTCGGCCTTGGCTTTCGCCAGGCCGACATACTGGCCTGTGGTCGGGGGTCGACCACGCAGTTTCTTGCCACCGACCTCAGCGGCATCCACTCGGTCTCCCGACTCGGAGCAGTCCCCGTCCGACGCAGAGTTTGCGCGTTTCCGCCAAAGTCTGCCCGGGGAGGACGGCCGCGAGTCGACAGACACCACCGTGCCGACGCTGGTGTCGGTGGAAGACTCCGACAGAGTTTGCGTCCTAGAGCCTAGACGAGGCAGTAGGACGCGCGCCTCCTTGCAAACCCCTGGGAGGGAGGATTGAGACCTTTCGGTCCCTCTCCCCGACCCCTCAGGGTTAAAAGCCCCCAGGAGGGGAGATCGGGGCCTTTCGGCCCCTTTCCCCGCCCCCTTAGGGTCACGCGCACCTCGGAGAGGAGAGCGGGACCTCTCAGTCCCACTCCCCGCCCCCTGAGGGCCAGAACACTCGTCAGACATCGTTTCCGATGTCAGACGACCTCTAACCGTATTGGCGCTGAGAAGCACCGTTTTGTTGGTACTGAAAAGTACCGCAAGCTCAGAAGTAACTGATCGCTCTAAATGCCCCTCAAGTATCGAGCCAGAGATTCGGTCACCCGCCTGCCACTCCGTTACGGTGGTCAGGTCGGGGTCCAGGGCCGGACGACAAGGACGTACTCAAAGCTCACTTACGGGGGCCCGCCCCAGGTTAGGTTAGGTTTTTTTTTTTTTTTTTTTTTTTTTTTACGTGAGGAATGCTATTAGGCATGCTACCTCCGATATGGGGGGTATCTGGAGGCCGTATGTGGGACTCACCTCTTCGGGGCATACCCACTAAACCTCACGATGTCCACTTCATCGCCTTCAGGTCAGATCACAGGATAGGCAGGCGTTTGCTCACTGCGATCCGGCCGGCGTTGCCCAACGAGCGGGCTCGACTCCCAGGGGTTGGGCCAGTGCCCTTCCCCTGTAACGTCACATGTTAGCGCCCCCTGAACACTAGGGGCGCCACATCGCGGGGCCATTATTAGGTCGGTGGATCCCCCGATCCTCCTTCCAAGGCCAGGCGGCTTGCGTACTGCATACGCCGCCGCCCCGACGCTGTGGGCCGACGAGGAGGAAGCGTCAAACCGCTACGCTCCCTCTCTCTGAGCGTCTCTCGTTTTGCCGTCATGACTGTCTCAGCGAATGAGACGACGGCGGCCCAGCCCTCTTCGCTGTCGACCATGGCGCGAACCACGGCCGGCAGCGAGAGGTCTTGTCCTATCTTACCTACTAGAGCCGAACGCTCCCCGCTCCAAGCCGTGCACACGACGCGCGTATGCTCCGCCGTGTCCACAGCCCCACCGCTACAGTGGCGACACGTAGGCTCCGGCTCGATGCCGACCACCTCCCACAAGTACTTCCCGAAGCAGCCGTGCCCCGTTAAGAGTTGTGTAAGGTGGAACGTGGAACGTTAGAGTCCCGAGGTTAGGTTAGGTTAGGTTAGGTTAGGTTAGGTTAGGTTAGGTTAGGTTAGGTTAGGTTAGGTTTTTTTTTTTTTTTTTTTTTTTTTTTTTTTTTTTTTTTTTTTATTGCGCCTAGTTCTCCGATATTTACATTTCGGAGTTCTTGCTAATCTAATCCTTTCATTCCAGTTCTCGCTTTTGCTACTTCTCGTACTTTCATGCTGCATACTTGTTCTTTCTTTTATTCATCCTTTCACACCCAGCAATTAGTTTGCTTCTATTCTGTTGTCTAAGCTTATTTTTATTTCTACATGCTTTTTCTTATATTATGACACGGGTAATAAATTTTGTACACATTTTTTCTTTCTCTTTATTTCCTCCTTCTAGTTGGGTATAGGGATAGGGTTTACTGATTTATTTGTTTCTTTCTTACATGTTCTTTTCTTACTCTAATTACAATCTTTGATCTATTCTAAATACAGTATTTCGTCTTTGCTTCCTTAAATATTATATGACATTTATTTCTGCCTACTCTTACAGCTATTATTAATACTATGGTTTTTTATTACATATATAGGATAACATTATGTTATCCATATATTAATATCTTATTATACTTTATTTCTATTATTTACGGACTTAACAATTTTAGTGCAGAAATCTAAAAACTCTGCTCTACTTTTTCTGCAGCTTATGATTTGACTCAAATTTTTGTGCTGAATCTCTGTTTCTAATCTTTGCTCCAGGTTTAGTCTCTGTACTGCGTATATTGGGCATTCAGTGATCAAATGAGGAACACTCTCAGTTCGATCCGGGTCGCAGGCACACGATGGGTCCTCCTTGCACTTGAACCTCGTCAAGTACTCGGAGAACCCACCGTGCCCCGTCAGTAGCTGCGTTGTGTATTTGGTGGGTTCGAATTTCCTAATAGTGATATATGCATCCAACGCACTTGGGAAGAAGAGCCTTGTGACTGAGGCGGTTTCGCTCGACACGTACCTCCGGTTCCACTCGCCAAGCGTATCCTTTCGGATTTTCCGCTTGACGAATGAGACCGGACAAAGGTCGTAATCGGGTGCCCGCCTCAGCCCCAACGCTGCCTCTTTTGCCAGTCGGTCGGCCCTCTCGTTTCCCTCCATCCCCGCATGGGCTTTAATCCAGAACAATTTAACAATTTTGTTCTGGTGAAAAGATGCTCTAAGGTTTTCCCGTGCTTGCACTGCCAGGGGATGGAGACAACCGGGATTTACGACCGTCTGGAGTGCTGCGGTTGAGTCGCTGTAGATTCCAAAAGAGGCCGGCTCATGTTTTCGGATCACCTTTGTTGCTTCGCATATGGCCAAGAGTTCCGCCTGGTAGACAGTACAATAGGACGGCAAAGCAAGCTTGAGGGCCCGGGTTTCTGTCCCGTCTCTCCACATGGATAATGCGGCTCCCACTCTGCCCTCAATCTTGCTGCCGTCCGTATAAATCTGCATAGTGGTACCAAGTGTACCTTCCACTTGCTCGTTGGTCTCCAGGCTTAGGAACTCCAGGCGCATATGTTCTGCAGGATGTGGATTTTCCATAGCCGATGACATTCGCTCGATCTCCCTCCCCCCCAGATCTGGAATGGGATCCCCCCTCTTGACCCTATACAGTAGGGCTGCTTCGCGGACGCGAAGGTCAAGAGGGAGTATCCCCGCCAAGAGTACTGCCGAGTGGAGGGAGACCGTGCGGTATGCTTTACATATTTTTTGAGCGAATCCTCGCTGGATAAATTTTAGCCTCTTCTGGACCCCCAGCTTGTCAACCGCCGGTGCCCATGCGCTGGCGGCGTACAGCACTATTGGTTCGACTGTGGCAGTATATATTGTGTGTATTACCTCCGGATGTAATCCCCAACTAGCCTTTGCCGCCCTGGTCAGCTGTTTATATATATTAGTGACCTTTTTGCACGTGTTATCGATGTGCTGGTTGAAAGTAAGTTTGCTGTCTATTGTGAGACCAAGAATCTTGATCTCCTTAGATGTGCCTATGCTAGTCCCGTCCATGCTCAGGCGTGGGGT